>JABSTQ010009126.1:755000-2011162 GCA_013358835.2 Ixodes persulcatus | reverse complement strand
AGCGCACGTGACTCTGAAGTTAGTGAAGGAGTTGAGAGGTGCCGAAAACCTCAATCTTTGTCCATTTTTAAAATAAAAACTAGGACATGCAGGCAAAAGCAGTTTTTTGTTCTTTACTCAGAAAGGTCGAGACACCAACTCCCAAATTATTTAAGCAAATCACTATAACTGTTGCACAGCTCCTTTAAGAATGTTGTGTTGAACTGCCGGTGGCGTCACATGCACTCGGCTTGGATTGGTGCGCCTAGATTTCGGACCGTTTCCAACTGCGAGGAGGAGACGGAAAACCTCCGTCGTTCTCAAGCGTCTGGTCTTCACCACTCCGCCCGCTTTTCTCGTCGCCTAAGTGACAACGCAATGCACGCGCATCCGAGACCAATCTGCACGGGAGGCCGCCGCCATTTAATCGCAGACGCTCTCCATGGTGTGAGTTGCTGCTTAGAGCGAGCCTGTTGCAATTACGAATACTTAAAATTTTTTCTATATTGAGCTGCTCCCTGGTGTATCTAGGTTCTTGAGCTCGGAGAAGCGGCCAAGCGCCATCCAGCCCCACAGTAACCAAACCGCGAACGTTGCACAAATGCGAAACGTTTCGCTCAACTCGGAAATTAGAATAGGAAACTTTATTTTTCTCACGAAATTTGATACAGACAAAAAAAAAAAAGGGTTGCTGCAGTGAGCTTTTTTATTTTTACGAATCTTGTGTTGTAAGGGACAACAGAAGATGGAAAACATTCAAACTAGGCTCGTTCGATTTACCTGCACCTCTTGCCCCGGTGTAGAAAAGGGTAGGGCAGTGTACTTCCAGTGCGTATTGAAATACGACCAGAAGTATGCCACCCTACACTTTTCTGCACCGGAACAGGAGAGCCAGGTAGACCGAACGAGCCTAGTAAAAACTGGGGGAAAGTTGCTGCTTGGTACGTGTTCATGGGTGGCCTCGGCCGCTTGTGGCAGTGTGCTTTTGCATCTGGAAGTTGCGCACATCAGACACGCACCCTGGAGGCGGCTGCACGACGGCTGTTGACCTTTCATAAGTGACCCTCTTGAACGACACCTTGAACGATGCTCCTGCTGAAGTAAAGTAAGCGCAACATGCGGTGCAGGCAAGAATGACTGATTTCAAGAGACGTTGGGGTCTTGTTTGACCAGAAAGGTAGCTTCACATCGCTGCACTTGACACAATCTTGTTTCTATTGCGGCATTTTGACGTGATGTGACGAAGGCTCGAATTTTTGAGCCATGCTGTCCTTTGCCCAGTCGCTTCATTGCACGCGAATCATACGTCGGCAAACATTTCATAAACTTGAGTGTTTGGATGGTATTGCAGTAGAGTGAAGACTTGGGTGAGTTGGTTTTGGATGGTGCTGTTATCTGCTAGAAAAAAAAAAGCCAGAAGGAACGGGCCATCAACATAATTTTGTGCCTCTGCTCTCGCTTGAAGCCTGACCCACAAAAAGGTTTTCTGCACAGTGGAAAAATTCTCGTCACCCTTCGCGTTTTCCCCTAACCAATGTCATCCTGACTGTGGGGTACTGCTTTTGTTGGGGGGATCTTATCCCGGCTTAAGGCTCAGTTTGTCGACTGCACTGCGTCATGCAGCACAGCGCCTCCCCATTGGCTTGTCGTGAGGGTCGCCATAGCAACACAACTGTGTGAGCGAGGCTTTATCCAGCCCCAAGATACAGCGACAAAAGGATTCCCCCACCGTCAAGATAGCAGTGGGAGAGGGGAAAATGGGAAGGGTGGCTGGAGGATTTTCCTACCGTCGTGGAAAAACGTTTTGTAGGTCGGGCTTTAAAAGAAACTGGATTTTTCCTAGCTCCGTGGGGACCAGGGTGTAAGATAGACAGGTGGGGAAACGGCCTATAGAAGCCTACCGCAGCGCCGTGACCGGATTGTGTACTCGTCTGATTGCGGGTACCCCCGATTTGCGACAGATGGCGCTGCGGCGAGAGGAAAAAAATTGGAATCGGATTTGCATGGAACTTTGTGGGAGTGTGCGCAAAATAAACCAAGAGCACGACAGTCCTCAATTGAAAATCCAGGAGAAACTATCTCCGTCAGTTTAGCCGGTCGCCACCGGTCGCCCACCCGGAGTGAGAGTTCGCGGTGCTCCACATAGATGGCGCCACAGAAAAAGAGAAAACCGAGGGGGACACAATCCGGTCGCTCATTTGGCTCTCGTTTCCCCACCTGTCTATCTTACACCCTGGTGGGGACGCACCCTGCCATCCCTCGCAGTACTGCGTGAACCGCCCTCAACAAACCTTCCGACCACCGTGATTGAAACTGTGCCAATGTACTCGCACGAAATAACTGCAGTGCACCGACTGGAACACTTCTGGTTTGCGATAAATAAATGCTTGTTTACAAAAGAAATGTTTTTTACAAAAGGCGAAGAAGATGTGTTTTGTGTAGGTCCATGCAGACAGGTGGTCTCGAGGCCTGTAGATCTAACTAGTCTGTAGGTTCCTTCAATTCGACCCCGGAGTGAAGAGGCCAATATGGTGAGATTGGGGTGCCTCTTTAAAAGGAGTCTGAGCGTTGTAGGAGGGGTGAGGTCGCAACGACCCTACCATGCTGCGGTCAGAGAGACTACCCCCAATGTGAAGGCCATAAAGAGGGCGGAAGCGCATACACCACATTGCCTGGCTGCATGTTGTTGCTGACATGGCAAGGTCCACTGACGTAGGTGAATGCTAAAGTACTAAGGGACCTATCGATGCTTCCCGGCAAGGTTTGAATCTGCCAGGATTCCAAGAAAAGTCCATCGGGGGGTTCGTCCGCTCAAAATTATTTCTGATGTTTGGGGATATATGGTGCTTCCTTCCGCATGATAAAAAAGTGTGCTACCCAAGACCAACTGAAAAGCGGCACGGCCTCCAAGCTGTGGTAAAAATTGCCATGTGTCTAAAGACGCGCTTTCCAGTTAAGGAGTTAATTATTGCTCCCCCAACCAGATAGATTTCTGTCAAATGTTCACGTTCAAGTTTCTAGAGAACATGCCTACTCGGTTCATGATTCTGCCGTGCAGTGTGAGTCAAACGAGCACTTCCCAGAACGTTGAGACTGCACGCAACATAGTGTGCTTCCGTAACACAAAGGAGAGGTCAATTTCCCCCTTGAAGCCCCTTCCCACAGGCCCCCATGACAGGCTACTAGACGAAAGAAACTACGCACAAATTTAAAGGAGGCTTCATCTCCATGCATGACAAATATATATTAAAACATTATAGTGGAAATGCTAATAAATCATTGCTGCACGAGTAGCGAGTAACCTCCTTCTACTCGCATTTTATTATTATACAGTCACTGACAAGCTGAGAATGGCAGGGAGGAGCTGCAGTTTTTAGGGGCGAAGCTCCTTAGTTGCCTTAGTGGCTAGCCATGTCCGTATGTCCGTCCGCCGCCGTAGGCCGGCGTCGGGTGCTCGTGCTTCTGCTCGTAAGATCACGTGCTCACGAGCACGTGAGCATATGCTCACGTGCTCACGAGCACGTGAGCATATGCTCACGTGCTCGTGTAGGGCAAAAAAATAAATTGGGAAAAAAATTATGAAAAAAGAAAAAGAAGAAAACCACACATTCTCCTACTGCCATGAATGAAAAGGACCGAAAAGCTCGGCATGCAGCGCCTCAGCGTCTACGTAGACAGCAAGCTGCTCCGGAGACCAGGGCGCGAGAAGCTGCTGCACAGCGTCAAAAACGCCAAGCGGACCCGGAGTTGAGAGCTCGGGAAGCGGCGGCAAAGCGTCAACGCCGACAGCAAGCAGCAATACTTATGACCAAAATCAGCATCATCAGCACCACCCGAGCTTCGCCCCAATCAACATCATTCACCACGTGGAATGTCTGCGATGTAAGCTTCACGCAACATAAGATCAGCACATGCTTGTTGCTTTCTGTGGTGCGTTGGTGCGCGCGCGTGCGACGCTACAAGCACGAGCGGCGCGAGCATGTGGCACTGAACAGTGCTTGCACTACACGAACGCGCGCGCTTGACAGACACTGAAAGCAAAGCCCGCAGCTCGCGCTTGTAGCATCGGCTGCGTCTTAAACGAAGCATAGTTCTATCGGATCGCTCGACTCGTGTTCCTGTTCGTCGAATTCGCATGACGCACGTTTCGATGCATGCCACGGCCGCTTGATCGAGTGGCCGTGCCGTAGCGGAACAACGTGGAGGGCGAGAAAAACAATTGTCTCGCTTACTCAGTGCGCTGGGCGGCTAGTATCGTTTCCTTCGCTCGACTTCGCACGGTTTCGATGGAAATCTGTAGCAGTTTACTCCAGGGTACTTCCCGTTCTTGACAATTGACGACGCAACAGTACCGTCGACGGCGACGTTTCGAACGCATCGAGGCCTCGCATGTTGCTCCCGGTTTCGACGTGCTTGGACGAAGGTGAAACGGAGCAGAGCAGCGCAATCCTTTGATCCGCGTGTTTTGCCGACAACATGGCCGACAGAGCAGCTCGGCGCGAGTCACGTGGTACTCAGGGTTCCAGGAGGCACGCCGCCCGCCCTATGGGAGAATACATGGAGATCGACGCAACACGGCTAATTAAAAAATAAACGGAGAGTTCACACTTTTCAAAACTAGTCTGTCGTGAAGTTGGTAATGTACTAAACACTTTATCAAAGTTTTAATAATATCGGATGTGTGTGCAAATTTTGAGAAGGCAATTTCCAAGGCAATGGCGTTTGAAGCAGACGATTTTTGCACGCAGCGGAGATGGGCTCTTTGGGTTTATTTGGGTTGGCCGGAGCGGGTCATGTGGACGCTGTGACGTTGCCGCGTCGTCTGCTGCATGATGCCGCTCGTGCAATTTTTAAAAACAAATTACGTCCTTACTTGGCACAAAACTCAGCGCAAATGATTCTAAAATGTTCCTTTATTATGTCAAAAACTATTGTCGTTCCGTACATCTCCACAAAATTGAAGAAACTAGAGCACTATATAGCTCCTACGGAGCACAGAGCTCTGCAGGACACGAACTTGGTCTGGTGGTTTTTGATGCATCCAACTGGTCGACTAGATGTCCCATTCACATTCTTGCACAAGCTAGCAAGTTTATTCGGCGCGGAGAATACAACGTCAACGTTGACTCTATTGGACAGTTTCTTGAGCTTGTGGGACAGGTTGTGGATGTAGGGAACTATGACTGGCCTTGTGGTGCGGTCTCTTGTTCTGCGTGTAAAAGCTCCTTCCTGCTTAACCTCCCTGAGTAAGACTTCGGCCACTGAAGTTAATAAAGACGTGGGGTAGCCCGCTGAAATCAACCGAGATATTTGCGTGTTGAAACTCATATGGAGAGTGTGCTTGCAAGATTTTTCAAGAGAGTTTTTTAGGCAGAGTTTTACAATGCCTTTTTTTAACAAGCTTGGAATGTGCAGAACTATGGTTGAGGAGTGGCTTCTTTGCTCGAGGTTCGTAGGACCAGCAGGTGTGACTGCTTTCGAAAAAGAGTCGAAGGTCTAAGAATCTTATAGATCGCTCAACCGGAAGTTCATGGGTGAGTTTTAACGGGTGAAGGCAGTCCTGGAATGTGGCCAGAACACTGGCCACTAAGGCGGGGAAGGTTCCATTGTTACAGTCAAGTAAAATCAAGTAATCATCCACGTACCGAAACATACGCACTACTTTGGACTGGTCAAGGTTATGCTGCAATATTCTGTTATGAAATGACAGATACAGGTCACTGAGGACGGGAGCTATACAAGGTCCGATACACACTCCCGTTTTTTTGCAGGTATGTTAAGCCTTCCCAGGTGGCAAAAGTAGAATTCAGGTAGGTGGTTATTAAATCTAGGAAACCCTTGACTGAGACACCTGACGCGTTTTGAAAGGCTATGACGCCAAAGGAGTCAATGCTTTCCTCTATGCACCTAAGAAGACGGTCTTGAGGTAGGGCATAATAAAGATCTTTGACGTCGATGGAAAAAGCGTTGAGGCTTCTGTCTTTGACATCATCTCATCTGAGCTCCTAATCTGGTAGGGATCATTGATGTCGAGCAGGTTTAGTTTGTCTTGGAGGAACACAGCGATGGACTTTTGCCACGTGCCTCGTTCAGACACAATGACCCTGAGGGGGCAATCAGTCTTGTGCGTTTTTGCACTGAAGAAAATCTCAAGGCTGGATAATTTGCTCCGGTCGATGGATGAACAAAGTTGCTTGAGGTCAAGAGAGCTACATAACTTCTTGGCTTGGCTTTTGATTTTGCTTAAGGTGATATCTTGGTGGCAATGGAAGACAGACTCCAGGGCCGTTAAGGCCTTATTGCCAAACAAGACTGTCATCAAAACTACTCTATAGTGGTGGACAGTGCTTAGGTGGGGGTACTAGAGCACTATATAGCTCCTACGGAGCAGAGTAGCGCAATCCTTTGATCCGCGTGCTTCACCGACAACATGGCCGACAGAGCAGCGCGGCGCGAGTCACGTGGTACTCAGGGTTCCAGGAGGCGGCCCGCCCTATAGGAACCGTGCACATCTAATTCAGGCCCCGACCAGGGCGCCCCGAGCGGCAAACGGGTCCGTTTCATCGGGGAACTGCCTTGGAAATTCTGCCAGTCGCTGCGTTGGTTGTGCGTTGTAGCGGGTTAGCGCGTAATTTCCAAGGTAGCTATTCCGCTCTAATAAAGCCACAACAATTGATGCGGCAAACAATAGGCGACCGCCGCGACACGGCCGGCAAAGAAAAGGTGCGGATCTAATTCAAGCCCCGACCAGGGCGCCCCTTGCGGCAAACGGATCTGTTGCATCGGGGAACTTCTGCCAGTCGCTGCGTTGGTTGTGCGTTGTAGCGGGCTAGCGCTGTAATTTCCAAGGTAGCTATTCCGCTCTAATAAAGCCACAACAATTGATGCGGCAAACAATAGGCGACCGCCGCGACACGGCCGGCATGCTCGCTTCCCATGGGAGAATACATGGAGATCGACTCAACACGGCTGATTAAAAAATAAACGCCAAGTTCACACTTTTCGAAACTAGTCTGTCGTGAAGTTGGTAAAGCACTAAACACTTTATCGAAGTTTTCATAATATCGGATGTGTGTGAAAATTTTGAGAAAGCAATTTCCAAGCAATGGCGTTTGAAGCAGACGATTTTTGTGCGCAGCGGAGAGGAACTTTCTGGGTTGGCCGGAGCGGGTCACGTGGACGGTGCGACGTCGCCATGACGTCACCGCGTCGTCTGCTGCGTGATGCCGTCCAGGCAATTTTTTTAAAAAAGTTACGTCCTTACATGGCACGCAACTTTTTGCAAATTATTCTAAAATGTTCCTTCATTATGTCAAAAACTATTATCGCTCGGTACATCCCCCCAATATTGAAGAAACAACGATTTTCTCACGTTCCCCATGCATTTCTGATCGGAGTTGGAACCTCCGGGCGTTCGCCGCTAGTCGCCGAGAGACGGCGTTCTAGATTGCGCTACTCTAAAGCTCCCACAGTGAATAAGCATACAGTGGTCCCACTCAAGGCCCCTTCCGGTAATCGGGTGTTAGGCAGCGCCCCTCACCACATATCGCGAACTAAACACTTTTTATGTTTCTGATTTCTTGTTACAGAACGCCGTGTAAAAGTAATCGTTATAAAACAAAGGAATTACACCAGTAATGCTAATTTTTAAAAACATAAGAGACCCAATTTTTTTCGGGAAGGAATAAAAGAATGCTTGACCGAAAACCGTTACACAGTTATCCAATTAGAGGACAGAGAGGAGTCGAGGCCATCATGGCGCCGGGCGACGGGGTGCTGCCAGGCTGCTGCGGAGATTGCGGAGTACACTTGCGTTTTTGGCGTTTAAATTCGAAGCATTCGAAGCTGATAATAAAGCACCCGCTGAGAAGCTGGTAAGCTGTATATTCAAATTTTTGTTATTGCAAATAGCATTGTGTTATATTTTATACTTCGCTTCTCTGAAAGTTGACGTTTCCGTGGCAAATATCGCTGAGGAACTCGCCGTTACACAGACTCATATAGTGGTGAATTATAAACGTGTGTATATTCAGTTTTGTGAGGTGCTGATTTTCCTCCTTGCATCAATGAAGCTAGTGCCGAATCGTCTTTCTATTCGGAATCATGAACAACAACAAAGTAACCGCGGCTTTGCACATGTAGAGAGAGGCTCGAAACTGATGCAGCCCAAACGAAGCTGAAGAAATCGCTGAGCGTACTCCGGCGTCGCAAGTTTCGATTTAGAATTTACTGATCGCGTTCATTTTTAGTGTTCTCAAGTAGTGCAAACATATGCGATCGTTCTGGTAGGTGCAAAACCTAGTTCAAATCGTGTTAGAAAAAAGAAAATAATTCCTCGGTGAATTGCTGCGTTGAAAACGGCACCACGTCTCCTTGTCAATCGGTGTTCGGAAAAAATTTATTGTTCACATCAGCTAAAAAAAAAAAAACGGAAAAAAAAGAAAAAAAAAGCACATGGGGATGTTGCAGTTTAAACTGTCACATGTTCTGTTCTGTTCATGGTATTAGTCCGCACAAAACTAAAAAAGAGAATTTTATTAAGAAACCTTGTACGACTCGTCATATGCGCCATTTACTTGATCAGTAAAAGAGCTCGGAGCGCTCTAAAAAGCCTGTGCTTTATTTAAGCAACATAACTTATGACACGGAGAACAGTCAGACGCTTTCAATTCTGTAGAATTTCTTAATTGCTGTAGATAATGCTGTGCGCATGCAGTTTTGAGTTTGTATTGTTTACTTGTGCAGTACAAGTATGATTTGATGTGCTCTATTTTTCATGCCTCTTGATGTCCTTGTGACCTGTCAAAATGTTCAATCATGTTCGATCATCGCGTTTCACACTTGCCCTAAAAGCTGCCATCCACAATATTTCTGTCATAACATGCCAATACTCCGCAAAAGAAAAAAAAGTTGTCGGCTTTGTTTTATGTTTGTAAATTGACCGGCCTCCGTGCAAACTTTGTTCTATGGCTGTATTATGTGCTATGTTTGTGACTCTTTTTGATTGAATTATACCATGTAGAGATCCAATAAACAGTCCCCTACGTGAAAAAATGCTTCCTTGTCTGAATCTGATCGCCTGGAAATGGTGTCCTGTCACCTGTGACGGGCGCTTCAAACTAAAGCAATATGCAACGCGAGAACGCGAGGAACGGAAACCAAAATACCATGGGGGCCGCCATCTTTGAAAGCAAAACAACAAAACAGAAGCATAAAAAGTGGTTTAGTTCGCGATATGTGGTGAGGGGCGCTGCATGCAAAAATACTCTCAACACCATGTCTCCCGATTACCACAGGCTTATTCTACAGTGGGCAAACTGTATATGATAAACTGTGAAAGCTCCTTTGTGGCTCCTTTATCCTGGGAAAAGTGGCGCCATTCATTGTTGAAGAAATGCTCGAGGCGCGTGCCGCGCGCCACTTCTGGGAAATTCATGGCATCTGAAATCTAGCTCAGTGCTGCTCTGTTCCGCCATGATCTTCCCAAGGGCTGCACGTTGCACGTGCCTCGTGCATCGACGCATCGAGCTATATAGTGCTCTAGGTGAGACTATTTTGCCGGCAGCCGGCACAATAGCCCGGAAAAAAAAAAAAAAAAAATGCCGGCAGGTTTGAACGGCGCGTGTATCAGTGGGAGCTCGTTAACACACCCCCTCGCCCGCGTTCACGCCGCTTCGCGGCGACAGTCTGCGGCTGCTCATTAGAAACAGTACACGCCGCTTCGCGGCAGCCCGCCGGCGGCCCAAGCCCGCTGTCCTCCATTCACCCCCGAAAAAAGAATGTTTCGTCGACATTCTTTTTTTTTCTTTCTTTTTTCTAGTGTTAATTCTAAAAAAAGAAATGTGGTAAATATCGCCAAATGCCTTAAAAAAAAAACAAAAAAAAAAAACACCACGTTGTGGATTGAACCCATTGAGATCAGTGATCGAACCAGTGTCCTGCTGCTTTTGAGTCCAACACCATACCAACCATACCACTGAGCTAATCCACAACTTTTTTTTTCTTTTTTTTCACTGAGTTAATTTACAGCTTGAAATAGGGGACAACTGCCGCAACTTTTTTTCTCGGGTTATTGTGCCGGCTGCCGGCAGAATATCCACTTCCGCCAAAATACCCACCTGTAGAAATCAAAGCCATCAAAGCTATCGGAGCTGCATCAGTAGGCAGATGAACACACCTGCGCTTGTACTTGTAGCACCTGTGGTTTGGTGGTTTCGGCTACTTTTGGCAAGTTTCAGCATTTCAGCAATTTCAGCACACATTTCAGCTTCGCGCTTCCAGCTACTTCCAGCACTGGCGCCGCCTGCTGCGCTGGCTGCGCTTTACCGCTTCCCGCAGGACCCGCAGCATGACCCACACCGCAGCTGCCGCAGCCCCGCAGCCTGCACCTCCTTCTGACTAGTTCTGACTCGACTCGTTTGCTGGATTGCTAGGGGCTGTACCCTTTATATTAGACGGTAGCTTGCGCCACCTAGCCTAACTTTGTTTTTTTTTTTAGATATTTTTCACCTACCTTTTAATCTTTTTTTCGGGATCGTAAAGTCCTTATCACTCTACCTTTTATTCTCGCCTACAAACTTCAGTCGCCTCTGTGCTGCGACGTCGAACCCGCCAGAACCCTTTTTGAGTTTTGCCTCGCTTTGTTTAAAAAGTATCGAATCCAAGTTGAAGCCGAAGTGATACGCCAGCGAAACCAAAACAAGGCCGCTGGCAGCTGCTGGCGTGCTAGCGAGCGACCTTTAAACCTTCCGCTGGCTATCACCTGTCTGTGCCATTCACGTTCAATCTCACCCCTCACTTGAAGGACACCGCTATTTCGGCATGCAGTCCGAAGACGGCGGCGACCAGCGCGTGGCGACGACACCGAAGCCACGCTGGATCTTCGTCGCGATTACCGGCGTCACGAACGGCGGCAAGACCAGTCTCGTCGAGCACCTCGTCGAGCAATTTCCGGGCACCGAGGCCCTCCACCAAGACCTCTTCTTCAGGCTAGAGAAAGACCCAAAGCACGAGATGGTGCCTCAGCTGAACCACGCCAACTGGGAGACCCTTTCCAGCGTCGACTGGGACAGGCTCCTCGACGACCTGAAGCAGCGAACCGCGCTGCCACCGCCCGAGAAGAACCGCCTCTTCATCGTGGACGGCCACATCGTGCTGAACATGCCGCGGCTGGCGGCGCTCTTCGAGCGCAAGTACTTCTTCACGCTCACCAAGGAAGAGTGCTTCCGGAGGCGGCAGCAGCGGTGCTACGAACCCCCTGACCCGCCGGGCTACTTCGACCTCGTCGTGTGGCCCATGTACCTGAGCAACAAGCGAGACGTCGAGGCGACGGTCGCCGATGTCCGCTATCTTGACGGGGCTGCGGACATGGCTGAAATTCATCGCCTCGTGCGAGACGACCTAGAAGCATTGCTGAAGTCAGAGTCCTGATCACCGGTGCTCGGGCAGCAAGCTGCGCAGGGTGACCATGCCGTTCATATATATTGTGTATTTGTGGATGGAATTTCATGGGCCATCTGATATGGGTCAACATAGACTAGAAACCACTTTTTGTTGTAGATTTGTAAAGGTGTGCGACATGACGCGGGATCGAGCATTTAGCTTTGATAGTCCTTCTCAACCACTTGGAACTACTTGGAACCATAGCCTCCAACGCGTAACAGCAGCGCCGATCACCTGCGAGTCATGTATGCATCCTACACAAATACCGGTGTATAAAATATTTCTTGAAGATGACGGCACTCTGATGCACCAAGTGTCGTACGGTCAGTGCCAGGTCACACTAACGGCAGGGTTCCCAGTGTCCTCACAATCCATTGTCAGCGAATTGTCTCCAGCGTGCAATAAGTGTAGATGAATGTGTTCATAGTACTGTGCTTTCTATGTAGTGTTTACTTTATGCCACACAACCGGTAAGCAATTCATAACACAGATTATATATTATATATTATAGGACCACTGTGCCATGAAGGGGTTTCTTGCAGGTAACCAGACAAAATCTCAACGGACAGAAGCTCACCCGTTTTTTCACAGACCCGGACAAAAGCTCACCTCATATTTTTTTTTTTTGCTACCTGGGCAAAACACGTGCTGGGATAAAGTGCTGACGCGATGAACATTGCACCATTTTTAGGAGAACCGGTATCCCTGCAAAGGTGTCGACAGGTAAGCCATAGCAGGCAGGGAAGCAACGATTTGGGACCAAAATTTAGGTCAAGGATTATCTCAGGGTGATGTGACAGGGAAACTGAAGCAAAACTGTAATATACAAACCATTGAGTTGCAAACTTTTAAAAATATTTTGAGGGAACAGGAGTTGGGCCTTTTGGACAAGTAAAAGACAGATGTCCACTTTAGAAAGCTGTGTGTGATTTTGGATAGGCTGGCGTTCCTTCCACCACATCCTGTGCCCGAAGGACTAACCTAAATCAGGGAAAAGTCTACCGGTGACATCGGCAACCTGATGAACTACTTTGATGACACGTATGTCAACGGCCCCTTCCGTTATGCTTCTGCTAGCTCCTTCTGCGGCGGCACCCAGAGCGAATTCTTCCCTTTGCCCGACTGTGCACTGACGACTACGGTAGCTTCCCCCATAACGGTGAAATAGGTACTGCGCAACTCTTCAAGATAAAGACCGGACGAACAACACCTGCATAGGATGAAATACCAGGTTCCAGAAGCTTCAATGAAAAAACAGTGAGTGCGCAGGCGAGCTGGTGGATGTTGATCATGATGTAGAAAACCCGAGATTGTGGTAAAAGCAGGGAAACTTGGTTGAAGAAGAAAGACAGGGGAAAAGAATGTCTCAACTGAGACATTCTTTTCCCCTGTCTTTCTTCTTCGACCAAGTTTCCCTGCTTTTACCACAGTCTCGGGTTTTCTACATCATGATCAACATCCAGAAGCTTGTCGGCCACGCCCATCCAAGCGTCTGGAAGCTGATTGAATGCCTGCAGCAAAATCAGGCGCTCGTTGCCACGGCATTGACACAAGCCCGGAGAGTTGAACCTCCAGAGAAGCGGGTGCGAAAAACCACTTTGCACTTGCAGAATCGTCTGAAAAATACTTTCGAGGGGTTCCAGGTACGCTGAGGTCTACCAAGACTGATGGAACTAGTAAGGGACAGCATTCACTTCTAACTAATCAATAAATAAACTTGTTTCTATTCAAATAAAAAAAAAAGCATGCGCCTGTCAGATTTAATTTATCGTTGAATTTTAGTGTCGCACGCATGCACCTAAGTTGTCTGCACTTGTGTGACGACCAACATGAAAGTTTCTCCTGGTGAGCTTTTGTCCGGGTCTGTGAAAAAATAGGTGAGCTTTTGTCCGGTGAGCTTCTGCCCAGTGAGCTCTTGTCCGGGATTCTTCTTGCAAGCCATGTATATGCTTTTTCTGAGTGTGGAAACGTCTTTCTTTTAACATATTCTTGTTCCTTGAGGGTTTAGGTTGGATATTGCTTATGAGGTTTGTGTAGCCATGCATCCTTTCCAGACAGGCCATATTAATATTAGAAGGTATCTCTTGTACTTTGCTATGTTCAAGAACCCCTGCTTGGCTTGCCATTTAGAAAACACAGTCTCGTGTTACCCAGTGCTGTCGCAACATAACCCACTGCTAAAGGAAGTTCATAGTGAAGTCGGGTGGTTGCTTCTTGGTAACTCTTCATACTTCCCTGAAAGTATGTTTATACTAGCCTGAAAAGTCCTGGAAGATAGGCTGCACTAGGTTTTCCCCATTGATCAGGGTTGCGTGTGATCCATTTCTCTCATGCATGCCACACACGTCTCCCTCTTTTACGCATTGTTTTGCCCGCCAAACAAGCATATCTGTACAGTGTCAACACATTTAAGTAAAGAATTGTTTACAGATGGAATACACTTTACGGATGGCCATTTTATAATTTCGTTACCTAAAGTTATTTCAATACGTTACTTCGTTACCTTTAGGTAACGAAATAAGATTTTGTTACCTAAAGGTAACGAAATTTCGTTACGTTATTTCATTACCTTTAGGTAACGAAATAATATTTCGTTACCTAAAGAGGCTGCTGCAACAAGTTTCCTGTGCCGACTGAGCAGCAGTCGCTTTGCTGCTCAGCTTCCCTTTGCGCTTTGCCTTGATAGCTAGTTGCAACTTTGTAAGAAGCTCACGATAGTTTTCTGTGATCATTTGACCTTTGAGACCATAAGCTGTTAAGAGGGCACCACTGAAGTCCAAAAAACACGCTCAGCATGACCTTTCCCGACGACTGCACAGTCCTGGCCTTTTTAGGAGCTGGTGAGCTCACACGGTGCCACTGTTTGCTTTGTAATTTTGTCTCTGGATCATAGTGGTGAGTCAACACTCGTCCATAGTGATGAGGCGGTCGATAAAGTTATCAAGGTCGTTCTAGCACAGCTGCAACATTTATGCGGCTTCTTCCTTAAGGAGGCCTTTTTGCATGGGGGTCAAGCTGTGGAATCCAGCGCGCGTAAAGTTTTGCCATGTGCAGATTGTTGTGCAAGTTGTTGTAAAGGATATTGTGCACTTATTCTGTACTGAAACTAGAGGGATGAGCGCTCGTGTTGATGCATGTTTTGTTCCCCCTTTTTTGTCAATTTTTGGTGTTGATAATACTAACTTTATGAATGCCCCTCGTAATAACCTGGGAAGAAGTGTGATGCGCAGACCTTATATAACTCAGAGGAAAGCGTGAATGGCAGACCTTTTATAACCTGGGTGATTGGGAGACTACTAACGCAGGATGAAGTGTGGCTGGCAGATCTTTTAATAACCTGGAAAGAAGCGTGATTGGCAGACCTTTTATAGCTCAGAAGAAAGTGTGAATGGCAGACCTTTTATAACTTGAGTGATTGGGAGACTAATAATGCAGGATGAAGTGTGGCTGGCAGATCTTTTAATAACTCGGAAGGAAGTGCGATTGGCAGACCTATATAACTCGAAAATATGTGATTGGCAGACCTTTTATAGCTCGAAAGAAAGTGTGATTGGTAGAACTTTTATAATGTTGGTGATACAAGCTTTCTAATAATGCAGGATGAAGTGTGAATGGCAAACCTTTTATTTGTCTGCAATGGGCCTAAAGAGATGAAAATGAGTGGGGGGCTATTTACAATGCACAAGAGTAGAAGCGGATGAAGTTGTCACTGCTTGCGGAAACCTTTGAGGATGGGGTAGATGTTGTCGAACGCCTCGTAGATTTCCGCCCTCACTTTGGCACCTGCACCGCAGAGAATGGGTGGAAAACACCGTTCAATCATCTGAATGGGGTCAAGGTTACTTTTCCAAAGCAATCAAGCGTGTTACTTCCATTTAAAAGCAACCGAGATGAGAGAAATGTCGACTCGACGAGAACAGTGCTTCAGTTACGAAATTTCGAAGAAAGTAAGGGAACATGCTTTGCAAGTATACTAAAATGGTATGTTGTCTGCTAATAAAAACATTCGCTACTGTTCTCAGAAAAAAAATGAAAGCCGTTTACAACTCCCTGTAACGCCGAATTAGAGCGCAGCTCTTGAGGAGGAGGGGAAGGCATGGGGGGGTCACGTGACCTCGAGGGGTGGGGGCGGAGAAACTTTTCCGCTAAATTTAGCGGGGAAAATTTTCTGCTAGATTTAGCGGGGAAAATTTTCCGCTAAATTTAGCGGGGAAATGTTTCCGCTAGATTTAGCGGGGAAAATTTTCCGCTAAATTTAGCGGGAAAATTTTTCCGCTAAATTTAGCGGGGAAAATTTTCTGCTAGATTTAGCGGGGAAAATTTCCCACTAGAATTAGCGGGAAAATTTTTCCGCTAAATTAGCGGGGAAATTTACCCATCATGCACCGCGCGGTTACGCCGACGCCGCTCAAGCCGGAAACGGGCGCCTAAGAGCTGCGCTCTAAAAAAAAAAAAGATTAAGAGAGGGCACACTAATTGCAGGAAAACACGAATGTGCATGTTGATGATGTCGCTGAGCAAGTGCAGTCGTTGCTTCTGATTGAAGGGGAACCAAAACATGCAAGCACATTTATTGGGTAAACAGATGCAGGGGATGCAGAAATCGCAGGACCACTTATACACCATACTATTCTATAAGTAGTGATAATGGACAAATGCATCATATTAAATACATAAAAAAAATTGCGGTGGCTTAGCTCGGCTATGCCAGGACATACGTAGCGTGAGCTTATGCGCACAAAATGAGAGGCGCTATCAAGCGACTCCGGTGCAGCGTCAGACTTGGCTACTGCGCAACGGAAGGCGCACAGCTGGGCACGCAGCGGCGCCAGTGAGTCTGCCGCGGCTACGACGTCACTCCTCTGAAATGCGCAGACCGGCGAGGCGCGCGCGGTGGCGGCGGCTCGGGCGCGCCATCTGTGCGCCGTGTGACGTCACTGCTCCTCACGCTTGTGTAGCACAGAGCACGGCTCATTATGCGAGCCACGCGTACTGCTCAACCTCGGCCAGTGTAGCTCACGCCACAAAAGCGTGGCCGCGAGACTTGACACTGATTGGTTGGCGGGTGGGAGAGGAGGAGTGAGGTGCTCGATGCAGATTGGTTAACGGGGAGATCATGTGATCAGTGGGGTAGGCGAGGAGGAGCTCGACCACTTGTGTGCACTGAGGGAGAGGAGTTCGAGAGTATCGAAGGCTCTGGAAGACTGCCAGGTTTGTCAGCCCGATTAGCGGTAGTATCGCTTCATTGCGCCATCAACGTAGGCGTCTGGCAACCCAGAATGTTGCTAAACAGTTGTGATAGTTGTGATGCTGGGACTTTTCACGCATGCAACACAATTGCCTAGCAATTTGCCATAGATTCCTTTTTTTTTTGTGGACAAGTGGAATTTTGCCTTGTTTATTGCGGCCATATTTTCTCTGTTCACCTTTTAGGAAAAATGTGTTAGCAATTCGAGCGACCGTGAAGGTGATTTTAGCGGAGGAGACAACCATGAAGAGGGCTCCGAATGTTTCTGCGGTGAATCCTTGGGGAACGACAGTGACGGTTTTGTTAATGAGAGGGATGAGGAGAGCCTTACAGACATTGCGCTTTCTCAAGGCTAGACAAAAATGCAGACCAAGATATTGAAATGCCTCGTACAGTTCAAGATCCCGCATTTCCAGCTGCTTTCCACGGTCGTTTTGAAGATGAATTTCATTTTACAACCACTAAGCGACTGTATTGGTTTTAGTGTAAAATGATTCTGACCAGAGGGGCCAAAAAGGCGAAGAGCCTCGCGACCCCAAAAGGTTAACTTTAACCACTATTTACCTAAGGTAGTTATGGTTTTTCGGTAACTTGGAAAAGCATCGCATTAGAGATCACTTTCAATTCATCCGAAATCAAACACTATATCCCAGGAGTTCTGTGCAATGCAGTGTGAGCTAGAAGGAAGAAGGATCCTTTCGCATAAAACTTGGGACGCGACATAACCTCTCATCGACAGAGAAGTGATACGATTTGGGATACACGATGGGGAGTCTGGGAAAGAAGAAAATTCTTTCTCACTGCTATGCTCTCGCACTGGAACCGATCGTAACACTGCAGGTCCCAGATTTTTCACCGCCTCACTTTGGTGACAGGCTTAATCCAGTTGGCAACTTTGTTGCTGTAGTCAGTGCTATCTTTTTTTTACAATGTGACCATTTGATACGAAGGTTTGACTTTGATAACATTGAGATAATAAGAGCCTTCCGTTGGCCTCTGTTGCCCGCAAGAATAACCCGTCCAATTCAAAAAGCTCAATCCCATCTACCCAATATTGGGCATTCCGACGAGACCTGTCCTCACCTGTGAGCACAACCTTCCCTGAGACGAAGATGAGAAGCACGATGCGCGGCTTCACCATCCGGTAGATGAGTCCGGGGAAGAGCTCAGGCTCGTAGCTGCGCAAGACAAAAATGAGACCAATCTGTGAATGCTCTCCAACGGTATCTTTCCGGTGGCTACGTGGAGCAAGCTACCATTCATTTTCAATGTTGTGGCCGCCCATTCGTGTACCTCAAGCATTTGAGCAAATATCACGAGCGTGTACATGCCATAGGCTCACGCAGAGCTAAAACCGAGCTCTTTTGCTACCTATGCAATACCACGTGAACATAGAAGATGCAGCTCTTCGGATAGTTTGCTCGCAGTTTTGTTCCCTGCACAAATAGCAGTGTACCAAGCAACCAAAGGTGATACGATAACTTGTTTAGTGTAGTTTAGGACACAGGACCATGTCGTGAGATCATATAAAGTGTTGAGAAATCCAATAAACCGATTTCACAGCTGGCTGTATTGCCAAGCTGCTGCTGGAAGCTGCGAATTTCATTGACAGTATAAACCATTTTAATGCAGGTAAAAAGGGCATATGCATAAAGTATATTCCAGTACATACTTATTTCTCGTTCAAAGCATACCACTTAAAACATCTAAAGGTTCTCGCCTCCTAGTCAAAAATTACTACACATAAATGTGGATTCTTTGTGTGTGGATCGAAAATCCAACTTCAGACTAACGAGGAATTACCTACTGCATTAGCTCTTGCACTACTTCATTTATTAAAACAGTGTATGTTGCATCGGCGGTCCACTATGCATTTGTTTTTTTTCCCATACTGTAACCCAAGGTGGACGTGCCTTTACAAGCTTTTTTGCTGGCTCCACAAAGTCGTTATAAAGGCGTTTGACTGTACTTCGATCCCGGTGTCATCAGGTGTCATTCACACAAGTGCTATAGTTGGTGACAGGTTAAGAATGCAGCAGGAGCTCTGCCTCGAGCACGTTGTCTTCCATCATGCTTTGGCAGCATACGTTCACGAGCTGACGAAGTGCTATCGAAGGTAGGAAGCTCATGCTGAAGCTTTCTCCTGCATTCTCGACCTTTCAATGGCAATTAAGAAGGAAATCAAACTATCGTGTCCTTAGTGGCTAAGCTGACAGGATAGTACTAGACCCACAGTGAAAACAATCTAATTATGAGCAGAACGTAAGGGCGCAAGTGAGCTGGTGTATATTAAACATTTTAGTGAAAAACCCGAGATTATTATTAACACAGAATTATTATTAACACAGAATGTGTTCTATCAGCCAAATCATATGAAAAAAGTGTTGCAAAGACCCATCACGAAGACCTGTCATGTGACATCATTACGTCATTATATCACTATGTCATTAAGACGTAATAGTGGCATCAACATGACGCCGTGTGGATGTCTTCACGACGTCAGGTTACATTATATCATGACGTCGCACAACTTTCTTATGTCGCGCGACTCCGTGATGTTTTATAACGGTACACTACTACGTTATAGGATGTCATATCATGCGACCTCATCTGACGTCACACACACACACACAGCGTGTGCCCAGCTCATTCACAATGTATTCTGTGCTCCCCGGTTTTTGTCAGCACAATCAATTTAGTGCAATCTTTTTTTGCATTTCTGACACGGCACACGTCTGATGTAGCCGAGCACTGCCTCGACTGGAGCTCGTGTTCAGTCAGTAAAGCAGTATTCACACGGGGAAGAAATCCACGGAGGGACGTGAGCGATGTCGTCGGCAAGCATGACTCCACCCTCAGTTTTGTCGTTTGCACGGATGAAGTGCCAGTGGGAGGGACATCGGCACTTGAAGTAAAATTGAGGAATTTCCACATCCTCAACACCGAGATTTTAACGACAAATTATTGTTATAAGCAAACTGATCCACCACCAAACCGGGCCTGTTAGTAATGCCCTCTGCCATGAAGCTGACATCGCAGCAACGTGTAAGCCTGACCTTTTCGTCGCGTGACAAAAAGGTCGTGCAAAATTTCATTCTCGTGCTAATACTACTTGGAGCCCCGACCGAGCCCAGCCGAGCACCGCTCATGTTTAATATGAGCCTTGCCCTCGACAAAGAAAGATGTTAGAAATCCAGTGGCTTTGCGTTGGGCAAGCATCGAGCTCCGTGGAAAACAGGCTCGACAAAGTGCTCCCTCTAGTACGGATACGTCTCGGGCTGGAGCATTCACCGTGTTTTCCCACCAACGCGTCGTACCGAGGTGGCAACAAACTATACCTCACAGGAGCCAGCGTGCCATGCTACTGGACGTTGCCGTCCTGGCAATCGGCCATAAAAATGCCGCTAAGAAAAGCTGGCAGACACACGTTGGTGGCGTCTTCGTTCCCGGTCGCCGAAGCTTCTGTCAACCATCCGACTGCAGAGCGACCTAGAGCGAAACAGACGTCTGCCACATCCAACGCCGCTGCCGCGCCATTGAACCAGTGAGAGGTGCATTCTACTCTCCGGAACTTTTACGCCCCGCTGCCCGGGATCACGACATTTGACAGCGGTGCACTCCGGCTTTTTGTGGCGCCGCTTGTTGCCACTTTGGGACGACTTTCGACACGCGGGTGGAACGGGATGCCGAGCGGGCCGGTCAGAAATGCGTTTCGGACGTCGCGACCGCCGCAGACCCCCGCGGACGCAGCAGTCACCTGGAGAACTGGCTGTGGGTGAGGACGAGCCCCTCGAGGCGGATGGGGAAGCGGACGTCACAGCTGCCCACCATGTTCTGGATCTTGAAGTCCAGGAACTTAGCCTGCACGCCCGGGGGAGGGGGTCGGCACTGGGGCCTCTGAACAAGCCACGCTTCGAAGTAGCTTATTTTTTGTTTGTTTGTTTGCAAATTTTCGACTGGGAAGAAAGCCCATTCTCGGTAGCAGACGCCGATAGTCTCCAAACATTTGCGACTATGATTGGCTGCCGTTTCTTCGTTGGCAATTTTCGAAAATGGATAGAAGGAACGGCAACTTTTCGCAACAAAATAGCATGAAAATGAAGAAAACAAGTTCACAGCCGCAGTTTTTTCTTTGAAATTCCAGTATACAAAACTAAAAAAAATCGCTCTGCATATCACTTCGTCGTCAAATGATAGCTTTCCTGAACCGAGGTTCAGTGACGAAAATTGAAGCTGAGATAAAAGCAACTGAAAGTTTAGAAAGTTCTACTTTAGATAATGCCAACATGCTGAAAATAATTTATTCTGGAAAAAAATGCTTCAGTTACGGGACTGAAACTTTCCGATAGCATCTGTCGCAAGTTCTGCAAGCCGATAAGACCATTTGTTGAAAATGTGACTTTCAAAAAAGCTTGCAACCTTGAAGTAGTGTAGATTCAGGCACCACGAAATCTAAAATTCCACTGAGGATCTAAAACATTTTTCTTTTCTCTCAAGTTTCAGAATTTTGTGTGAGCAATGAAAGTTGCTAGTGTATTTTGGTGGTATTGCAACCGCGCCACAAAGCTACAACAATCTTTAGTGTAAGCGCTAAATTTAGCATTGAAATCATGTAAGAAACTTACACTGCCACAACCACAGTGTAAGTTACATGTAGGTGTGGAAGCAGCACAGAGTTCGCTGCAACGCAATTGACTAAATGAAGTCCTATTGGCACGCGCCCGAGTAGCCCATGCTAACAGCGGCTTTGCCGGCCAGGAGGTGCAAGAAAGAAACAAACATAACCTAAGGAAGTGTCTCATTGCCATGGCACCTGAGCGCATGCGTTTTTCGCTCAGCATGTCTGCCGTGACCTCGACGGACGCCGGCTAGAACACTGTGCCATACAGTCGAACCCCGCTCGAACGAACGCCGCTTCAATGAATATTTTTCGATTCCCCGTCAACGGTCCACAGGAGTCAATGCATAAAACTTCTCACTACAGCGAACACTGTTTCTTGTGCCGTTCCCTTGGAACAAATCTTTACAGAGCAGGCACGTAGCCAGGATTTTGTTTCGGGGGGGGCCCGCCCATGACAAAATGCTGTATGAGGGGGAGGGGGGAGAGGAGGTCCCAGCAAAATGGTAGATTTCGGGGGGGGGGGGGGGGGCCCGGGCCCCATGGGCCTCCCCCCTGGATAAGTGCCTGTTACAGAGCAATTCGAAGTTTGAAAGTTTAATTTTTTTTTTTTTGTACAGGAAACAAACTTTCGAGCAGTTTGGTGCATTTTGGCACATAAAATATGTGTTGAACCACCAGAAACTGCCACTAATAACCGGTACCCGAGCGCAACGTTGACCGGGCATGAGGGCCGCCATTACTCAAATGCGACGGGGATAAAGCTGGCCTTCCTTCGCTGTTGCACCGATGTTGGTTGCACACTAGCTCTTGGCTTGATAATCCTCCGCTGCAGACTATCCAAAGCCGAAGCTCAGTCGTCTTTTTTGTTTTGTCCTTTTGTAAGTACAGTATGCGGGCCTTTTGGACATGGCACCGCCAAGCAAAACACTGAAGTTTTTGACTTTAGAAGATAAAGCTCGCATCCTGGCTGAAGTTACAAGTGGACAGAAGAAAGTTGTCATCGCGGAAAAGTTTGGAATTTCTTCGAGTTCTTTGTCAACGATCCTAAAGTCGAAAGATGCAATCGAAAAGGCTCTTTCATCGGGGACATCGGCCAAGCAAAAGAAACTGACACCGTCGGTGCACTTAGAGGTCGACAAGGCTATGTACCAGGCACGTATCCAGGGGGGGGGGGGGGGGGGCCCGGGCCCCCCCCGAAATCTTCCATTTTGCTGGGACCTCCTCTCCCCCCTCCCCCTCATATAGCATTTTGTCATGTGCGGGCCCCCCCCGAAACAAAATCCTGGCTACGTGCCTGCTATGTACACATGATTTGTGGAGATGAGGGCGAAGAAGATACCCATCAGAGGAAGCATCATGCAGCAGAAAGCCTTAAATTTCGCTTGACTGCTGGGAATCGACAACTTCAAAGTTAGCACCGGCTGGTTCAACAGGTTTCTGTACTCCACCAGTTCAGGTATGCCATTTTTTTTTGTGAATTTGACAACAAAATTTTTGCTACAACGAATTTTTTCTTGTGCACAGTCAATTTCGTTGTAGCGGGGTTCGACTGTGTATCCACACTCTTTGATCCATTCATAAAACTATTATTGCTCCCGTCGAGGCACAAAACTTGGGCCAATGATGAGGCATTGCCCAAGCAACACGCGTAAAACAAGTGTGAAGTTCTACATGACGCGGTGCACCCAAAAAACAAGTTTAAAAACAGACATGCCTCCCATATAGAAGCATGGGAAACCGGGTCCTCAACAGACCACCACTAGCCGCTTATCAAAGTGCCACCTGGCGGCACCGCTTGCAACTGAGGTGAGGACTTTATCTGGCAGGTGTGACGTGCAAAATGTCTACACCTACCGTAAAATACCGAGCATCCGCCCATTCTGCAGAAAGCGCCCACCCCTCAACTTTGTAACATTTGTAAAATACACAAAGGACATATCTTTACATATTGTTGACTGAAGAAGCACCAAGTTTTACACAATTATCTTCAAATGTTGAGTGGGCGCTCGCTGCGGATTTTACGGTAATGTATCTCACACTGTGGTCGCAACCCAAAGCCCAAGCATCTCGCGCCTGCAATGGCCCTGAGATACGGTAAGAACTTTCATTGCACATGCAAAATACTGTAACCTAAGAAAAAAAAAGAAAGCCGTTTACAACTGCCTGTAATGCCGAATTAGAGCGCAGCTCTTGAGGAGGAGGGGAAGGCACGGGGGGGGGGGGGGGTCACGTGACCTGGGGAGGTCATGTGACCTTACGGTTACGCCGACGGCGACGCCGCTAAAGCCGGAAACGGGCGCCTAAGAGCTGCGCTCTAAAAAAGAAAACGTTAAATTCACCAAGCGGAGGTCAACGCAGGGCACAGATGGCACAGGAGTGCCGCATCAGCGTTCGGGTAGGACTCGCACCCAATAAGCGAGGACACAAGTGTCAGCCAAACTGTGACGCAGCACTTTTGCCCAATCTGTGACCTACACTGCTCTCCAATAGGGGACGTGGAAACTCCAGCACTACTGCTTCATTATCTAGGATGTGTTGCTTCGACGCGCAGCCCCATCCGTGGACTTCGCTACGCCCAAAGAGGCCAGCAGACGGAGAGCAGACTCACGTCAAAGCCCAGCTTTTGGATGATGCGAGCATACTTCCTGGCTGCCAGCCTCGACTGCTCTTCACTGCGGGAGAAGTCACATGATACAATTTGTTACATTTTTATCGCGTTTTACGGCTCAATTCCCACACAAACCAAGAAGGATTGTGCATTGACGCGGCAAAACAGAATTTGGATACTCAACGAAATAAACAAAAACAAACAAAAAAAATTGATTTAGTTATATTTCATGTTGTTACCAGTATTTGCAGCACACAAGGCACACTCAACAGCAGTCGGCACGAAAAAATCTTGAAGGCACCGTGGGCCTTTCGCCGCCTTCCCACTTCAATGCTGTACTGCACAACACATGGATAGCTGGACTATTCTTGGTTACTCCTTACCCCCCCCCCCCCCCCCCCCAACCATTACATTTCAGTTTCAATCCACCATTTTCAAGATAACTGAAACCACCTGGCAGAAATTGGGGTATGAGGATTCTTAAAGGGGGGGTGCAACAATTTCCGGACTTCGGTCAAAGATTTGTGGAAGTTTCCCTCTGACGCTTCTGAAGTAAAGAACAGAAAACCAATTTCGCCTGCGTGTCCTAGTTTTTGCGTAAAAAAAAAGATAAATATTGACATTTTGGGCACCCCTCAACTCACTCCCAGTCTTCAGGGTCACACCTGGTCGCACTCCCAGTGACGTCATTCGGAGTGCCGTGTAGGTTCTCGTGTGCTATCTTGGAGGACGCTTCCTCTCCCTCTCTCTGCTGACATTAGCCGGTGTTATGCTGCAGCTTGGAGCCGAGCGAGGTCACGTAATCTTTTCGCCGTAGTTCCTTCGGCTGCCACTTGGGGCTGCAAATGGGCGAAAAAGCTCGACTTTTACTTTGCGACTGAGCAGTGGAATCGCAACATTTTTAATGAAGGAGGTGTTTTCTCTATCGTCCGGGACACGATAAACAACTTAAAAATGTCAAGATGCAAATTTTTTTATCATAAAATCGTTGCACCGCCCCTTTAAAATGAAAGAGTGTGTGTCGTTAGGAAGGAAAGGGAACCTCCTTTGAACAAACTGGGAAAGGGGGGAGGGGCAAACAATAAGACACTATCGGCAGAAAAGGGACGTCGTGGGAACTCAATCCATTAGGTCTCTACAGCTCAATGAAGCTGAAGCAAGCTAGCTTCCCTGGTCGAGCAAGTACCCGCGCTCGGTCGAGCATGCGCTCAAGCATTTTGTATAGGCGCCCCTGACCCGGCCACTTCCGAAACTGCTGAATTACCTCGGGAGTTTGGTTGGGTGTTGTGGAAAGAATAGGAGTGGGTGCGTAGCTTTAGAAAAAGGGGTGCACAGGCAGACAGGCTGCTCTGCAGAATTACACTGTGCCTTTAAAAGCAAAAGATGCTATATATATACGAAGAAAACTGGTGTTAGTTTTAGGGTTGGAAGTAAGAGCACCTCTTCGTGACAAAATGGATAATTCAAAACAATAATTCTATCAGGTAGTTTTATTATAATTTATAGCTTTTGAGCATTAACTCATGATTTCAAATTATAAATACACTCATAAAGTACTTTAAAGGAGCTGCAACAATTTCCATGCTTTGCTTAAATAATTTGGGAGTGTAATTTCTGTCCATTGTTACAAGATAAACAATGTAAAAAGTAGAAGATGCCAATTCTTTCAACGTTAAAATCGTTGCACAGCTCCTTCAATTACTACTCACGTATGATATGACATATTTTCTGCCTCAGTTAAGTTTTGTAATGCACGCTTCATACAAAGAAGTATTTCATTGTTAAGTCTGATATTCTACTCGAGAATCGGAAAATAAGTATTGGGCTTCAGTTTTCAAAATGAAGATCACCATAAGTGTCGGGACTTTGGAGTTTTAGGGTTGTTAACTAACTTCAGGAAGCACCTATACGGCCAAAAACTGGTGTTTCAGAGCCAAGACGGCTTTGATGGTCCATGCTCGCTAAAATTACGAGGCTCTTATCCCCACATTCAAAGAGACTGTGAAGTGGAAGCTGGCAGAAGAGAACAGAACAACTTCTTCCTCCTGCGTGCAATTATCTACCCGTGAAACACAGGGTACCCAATGGGACAAGCGGATGGATGGATGGATGTTAATTGCTCTTCCCTTTATAATGGGCAGTTGCTCACGCCACCTAGGCTGAAAACCAGAATACACAATTCCTCCCCCACCCGGCTAAGCCAATTTCCTTCCCCTTTGCATTTTTGCACGTATCACCAGGTAGTGTGGAATATCACCATAACCACCTTTAAAAATATAAGCAAAAAAAAAAAAAAAAAGGAAATGCAACCTGCTTTTTTTATCTCAACACCGGACCTACTGGGAGACAGGTTTGAGACTTTGGGCCGGAGTCACATGAAAGGGAGTTCCAATGTTCCTCTGTCCCACCTGTCTCACCAGATGTGCTAGTTAGTGGTCTATTGGCAGCAAATTTATTTCCTTTTCCTGCCTTGCTGCTCTTGAGAAACAGTCCCTCTTTGTTCACAACCGCCCGGCAAGCACGGCTGAATGATTTGTCTTTCACCGAAACGTAAGCCTGGCTGCTCCGATTGCCGACCAACAGAAGCAAGGAAGACCAGACCTCTTGGCCCCCGTGCAGACCATCTTGCCCGAGCTGAAGATGAGGGCCGTGGTGCGGGGCTCTCGGATGCGCATGATGACTGCTGCAAACCGCTTGGGGTTGTACTCGGCATTGCGGGCGTGCAGTGCAATCTTCTTCAGGTCCAGCTTGCAGCCCAGGTTCACCGTCGACACTATGTTCCTGTCGAGGGGGAGATTAGGGCCTGGTGGAGTCCTTCCTATATGCATGATTACACATGACCTGCACTGATGTCGCATCAGCTGTTATTGTGGTGGCCCTGCTGCAGCTCGCATTTCACACCATCAAATTTCTTTCTCTCAGTAAGAACGAGCAGCAATAACCACTCGCACGGTGTGATGACGTTACACGCAAGCCATGCCTAGTAAACGGACAGACAAGGACATGAAGACGGGACAAGCACTCTCATGTACACATAGCTCACACTGATATCACCTCAGTGGCCGTCGTGAAAAACTCTGCTTCTGCGCGCTCACTTTTCGAAGCACATTTCGTAGCACCGAATTAGGTTTTTTTTTTTTAGCGGGAACAAGTAGGAATGAAAATTGGTACGGAGCGAACGGCCAAGTCATGCATAGGCTCCGAGGCAGAACGCACAGAAACATGGAATCACCGCGTCATCTTACAGCACTCAGAACGGGGCAAGTCTGGAGCACTCACTGTAGCTGTGGCACGATTCCGGGGTCCGCCGACGCCGGCGTGATGGGCGTCATCGGCGGGCCCGGCGTCGACGGAAACACGCTCGAGTGCGGGGTCGAGCCGCCCGTCGGAGTGGCACCCGAGGACGCCTGCGAAGGAAGGGGCATCGCCGCGGGATACAGCACCAACCGCTCCCAAGAAGAACGGCTTACGTCTCCGAGCTCACGGTCGCAGCTTACCACGACTAGGCGATCTGGCTTAGGGTAGGGCCCCTCCATGAACTACCCCCCAAAAAAGATCGGGCGGACTGCGTTCTTTCTCCTATAAAACTGCAGGACGCGGCGAAAACTGCGAGCGCGAGCGTATACTCGTGTCTCCGGAAGAAGCTAGCGCACGAGCTGTCGCGCGACACTGGCGCGTTCGGAATCGAGAAGTTGCGCCCTCCCAGCTTTCCACCGCACTGTAAAGCGAGCGAAGCCGAAGCACCGCACGAGCGCGCGTGCTCGACAGGGACGTTGAAACTCTGGAGTTCGCCCCTGTAGCTTCTGAACATTCGCCGTTGTGATAGCGAAGCAGAAGCCCCAAGAGCGAGCTCCAAGCTTTTAGCGTCCCTGCAAGGCACGCACGGTCCTGCGGCGCAAACGCCGTTCAGGGCAAAGACGCTCGTAGCTTCGCGGCTTCGCTCGCACACCAAGTGAGACGAACTATCGTGGTTATGCGCGTGTACTCGAATGTCAGTAAGCATTCGGAATCCTCATTATTCGTAAGATCGCTTTTGGAGCGTTTCCCGTCGGCTGCGTCCGACCCCGACGGGGCGAGCGTCGGACGAGCGCGTGGGACGCCGGTGGGTCTCAAATCTCGCGCGAGCGTGAGCTCCGGCCGGACTCGAATGTGGCGCGCGTGATTCTCACGTGCACGTGGCCGGCGGGAGTCTGCGGCTGCATGAGGCTCTGCGGCGTGAGCCCCGTGCTGGCGGTGTACGGCTGGATGACGCTCGCATTGCGGAGGGCCGTCTGGGGCGACTGGTGCAGCGGCGAGTCGTGCTGCTGGGGCTGGAGCGGCGACGGTTGGATCTGCCGGGCGAGCTGCTCCAAGTGCTGCTCTTCGACGTTGTCCGCCTGGGCGGACAGCGGCGTGCCCAAGTTCAGGCTGAAGACGGGGCTTGACATGTCCATGGCTCGGCCGTTCGCGGTCGTCGGCGGCGCTCAGCTAGGCGGCCGGCCCTCTGTCACGACACAGAAACGTCCAGGCTGTTCCGTGGATCGCTGCACCGAGTGCAGCCGAGGTTTCTTCGCGGTATCAACGTTTTGTCGGTTTTCTGGGCGAAAGATAGAGTTAAACGCGAGGACGTCGTAACTTGCCCAACTCCTCGACCACGATACAAAATAATGTAAGAAAAACCAAGCAAAAGCTGATGACATTGCCCGATTTGGCTGCTGCAAGCGCTTTACTTTTTCTAAAACTTAATTAATGAGACTGCCACTAATAAGGTCAATTCATGTTTTTATTATATATTATATGCATTAAGGTAATATCTTATGTCTCGCAGATTAAGAAGCTGAAACTTTGTTCTAATTTCCTCTTGTAAACCCGGTAAATGCACTGGGTAGACTAGAGTTACTTCGTTACTCTGGCGCATAGAGATCATACCTCTGGCGAGTCAAGCCAGTCATACCACGTGAGACCACAGCTGATGGCTAAAGTGGCTAAAACGAAACCGGACGTGGGTGGCTTCTTTCTCTTTTTCGAATAACAAGCATAACAAGGTACGAAAACTTTACTCCGGTGTGAGATCGAGCGAACTCTGGAACTGAACCGTTGTGTCAAGTCCACACCGGTCGACACATCGAACGCACTCACTGCTTCTAAAATGGCGCTACCCAGAGGCTGCAATGCCGTTTCGCTGCTGTACGCCCTGCGATCGACGGTGTTTTCCAGATCGCTACGGACAACGGCGGTAGTGGGAGTCAAAGAAAGTAGGTTTTTCCTCCTTTGGTTCCTGATGGGGCTTCGATCGCCGCTTACCGTTCTTTTCCCCCTCTCCGCTGCAGTCCGGGAGCGGCAGGAGGACGGCGTGACCATCTACGAGGGCATCAACGTCGACTCTCCGCGCAAGGGACTCGTTGTCAAGCCACGGCACAACACGACGGCCTGCCCCCTTTGCAGGGTGGGACTCACCAACCTCAAGTACACGGTGAGTCGGGCACGCAGCACCGCCGAACACCCCGTGTGGGATAGAGGACAAACAAATTTCGTATTTGTCCTACATCCCGTCCTGAGCCGATAAAGGTTATTACAATTACCACGATCTTCTTTATCCATATCTGCGTAAAAGAAGACGTGCAAAATAAATACCAAACTTGTTCTCTTTAAAGGGATACTACAACGAAATTTCGGCGCTTATTTCTTGGTCTATTCGTGTTCAAGGGAGCAGTATCACATCAGACACACCTCTCTCTTGTTGAAAAAGACACGAAAAGGAATTCTAAAACGAATTAAACGATTAGCAAAGAGCACCTGGTGGATGTCGCTAAAGCCTCGTTTGTAATGCCCGTCTAGGAACCTTGACAGGTAGTGACGATACCTGTCAAGGTCAAGGTGGGCAGGGAAAGCGTACAGGTATCTGTATATGAAGTCTAAACACTAAGTGGACAAACCGAACCCGAAAGCTGAGGTCTAAATGCAATCAACGAGATGGGTCCGATCAGAGCATATCAGTAGAAAAGGGAGTAAAGGAAACTGAGAGGAAGTTGTGGGAAGAGAGAATGCAGGGGAAATCAGTTTTAACCATATACAGGGCACGAAAACAAGAAATAAAGAAGGAACAGTTGTATGATAATTCATTGGGGAGTTCATTGCTGTTTGAAACTAGAATGGGGGTGCTAATAATGAAAACGTATAGGGATAAATTCCAGGAAGTAGACACTCAATGCGACGTATGCAACCGCAAAAGGGAAACTATAGAATATGTAATTTTAAGGTGCACGGGGTTTCGTCCCACCCTCTTGGGGGGGGGGGATGACTACGGATTTGGAGGGGGCACTGGGATTTTCAGACATGGATGGACAAATGCACAGCGTAAGAATTGCAGTAACTAAGAGGCGATTGGAAGATTGGTGGAAAAGATCTAGGGAGGGGTGAAAATACAGATTAAAATATAAGCAATGGAAACACTTTAAAGGGCGGGAGGATTGTTATACAAATTTTAAAAAAGAAGGGATGACGAAATGTTAGGCTAGGTGGCACAAGCTGCATCCCGTTAGAAAGAATACAGCCTCTACTATCCATCGTATCCATCCATCCATCCAACCTGTCTTGCCTGAACCTGACGTCATCCCGACAGCTCTATGGCCAGCACACGAGAAGAGGGGAGGGAGGAACTCCCCACTCAACTGGACTCTCTTTTGTGTGTCCCAGACGTCACTATTCTCCCTTTACAAGATTATAGAAGATTAACCCGTCACTGAAATTTCACACAAAAGCAGATTTGCGGTTAGTTGCGGTGGCCCAATCATTAGTGTGCTTCTCCCGCTTTGGTGGCTGGAACGGCTGGGGCATCCCGATGACGTCAGGCATGCTGCAGCACTCATCCCGAGACAAACTATGTCACGATTGCTCCGGATGTGATGTGCTCTCCGAGCACTTGCCAGATTGGGTCGTTACTAATTCCACCTTTTATGTGGAGAATCGAGATACATGTAGGTGCATTTTAGATTAGATATGCGTTATCTTGTCGAGACGTCCACGCTTCGAACGCCAAAATCATCGCTTCTTCCTCCGGCAACTAATGAACTACTTCGCGCGGCGTATGAACAATGCACAAAACTTACTTTTTTTTTTTTAGGTGAAAACAAGTGTAGTGATCAGATTGTAGTCGTCACTTTGCTCCCAAGTGGCCAGAACACCCTTTGTGACAGCGAGACTAGTGTTGTTACTTCCCGGGGACTCTGACAGCAATTGCTATGCACCAGAGGTCGAGAATGCGAAACGGCCCACCTAGACTGGCGAACACTCGCACATGTGGGCAAGATGCGAGACTATATTCGGTAGGGGACTACAGTCAACATTTCTGCAAGTGGTATTCTCGCAAGATTACTTTTACGGGTAATCAATGTAAAGTCCAGCATACTCATCACTTCGATTTGAAACGGGTTAACTTCTCAGAAATAAAATTTGAGCTTTCCGTATTTTTCTACTTCTTCATCTTCGGTACATATTTTCTCTCTAAAAAAATTATTTTAGACCCGTAAAAAAATATGTTTACCAAGAGTGGGGGACCTCTGCTGCTCTTGTATGCATAGAAATTGAAAAATTGTCATTTGAAGAAAGGGTGAAAATGCGAGCAACCTGGCGTACTCAAGACCCGGGACAAGAAAAAGAAAGAAAAAAAAGGCAGAGCATGTTCCAATATTCTTTCGATTGGCCAGAACGCCCGGAAGTTAGATTTCACGCCAAAGAGGTACTCTCTGCGGTAAAGTCAAGCAGCCCCCTCGGTGGCTCCGAGGCCGGGTAACGGCCTTAGGGATGCCCGGGTGGCGGGTTCGAATCCCGACCGAGGTGCCCCCCAATCCGAAGGAGGCCCATTGCGGGGTTTTGGTTGCACGTCCAGATATCCCCAAGCGGTCCAAATTAATCCTCGGTCCTCCGTCGAAGCAGCCAAATGCCCTTCATCAGTTTGGCAAGGAAAACTTCCCAATTTGGCTTTCGGGCAAAAGTGAACCCTGCACACAGATATAAAACCCCGTACCCCTCTATGGTCACGACGGAGACCGGCAGGGCGTGTCTTTGGGATGCCTGGCCTGCTGCGCGCGCTCGTTGATTTGCGACAAGCTTTCAGCTCACGAAACACCCAAGAGTCACGAAAGGAATCTCGTGCTGGAGGCGGGGCCACCGAAAGACGTCTTTGCCGTTCTTTATCCTGTCGGTGACTTTAATAGCATACCACGTCTCTCTCGGACAGTGGTTTGTCCCATAAGCCCTCCCTCGACGAGCAACAGGTAGATGCACTTCCCGTATTTTGAACATTTAGTAATGCGGCAAAATAGACCCGGGGATCGAGGCGGGTGTATGATACGAGCCATTAAAATTTCAAAGCATACTTTTTGGAAAGAAACCCCCGAAATTTTAGACGGCCGGTTGCCATTTGGAAATGTGGCGAGTTTGGAGGTTTGGAAATTGTAGGAAGTTTGAAATAGCGGGTACTGCGAAGACGGCGCCAACATCTCCGTCGATTTCCACTTACTAAAGAAAAAAGGTCTGCCGTAGAATTTCGTCCGTTAAATAAGGCCAATGGCGCGCGCATTCAGAGAAAAATTCAACGAGGTACGTCGAAGCGCCGAATTTTAGATTTTGGAAAGGATTTGGCGGAATTGCTTTAAAGAACATTTGGGGATGCTGGAAGGCTTAAGTATCCCACGGAACCGTCTCTTCTCAGGACGTGCTCATCCTGAGCCAGTTTGTGGACTCCAAGGGCAACCAGCTGCCAATTTCGGTCACGGGACTGTGCCGAAAGCAGCACAAGCTCGTCGGAAGGCTGGTGTACGAGGCGCAGAGGACGGGTGAGTGCAGCCGGAGCGGTTCCGCTGAGCCTGCGCACCGTACTGGCCACCCAAGGCTGGTTGCACACTTGCCTTTGAGCGTGATTGATCGCCTTTCCTACTGCTTGCAGCTGCTTACGACGACACGCTGGCGCCATCTGTCAAGTAGCCCTCAGATCTGGTCCGCGTATAACTAGACAATAACATTGTTAGAATTATTTTGAGCCCACCGTGAAAGAACGATGCGTAAAAAATTTGGAAATATATGCAGATCAGGAGTGTTCCAAGTCTATTCAATAGATGGTGCCAGTGTGCCATCTTGTCGTAAGCATCCGCAGGAGGTTGCAACGCACCTAGTCGCACTCAAATGCAAATGTGCGCAACAGCCTTTAGGTGTCCCCCCAACTCTCCGAGGCTTCTGATTCTCGCTGGTCTCGTAACTCAACAGCCCGGGGCCGAGTCCTAGCATACGTCCATTCAAGAACTTTACAAAGACGGTGGTGCAGTCGGCGTAATCGACATTGGAAGCTGCATACTTATGATCAGATGGCTATCGCGCTTCGAGGGTTAGTAAAAAAAAAAACGGTGTACGTAATGTTTACAAGAGGCATAGCGACACATTTGATTCACCTGCGCTCCCTGTACTAGCGTATGCAACCTCATTCGATTTGTGACTGAGCCTTAACTTTTAAAACCTATAGGTTTTCTTTCTGCTTCCTAAGGCTGAGTGGGGTTCTCAGCAGTCAATAAAAGCAGAGTGTAGTCAGGGACAGGTTAAGCGTTCAGGGGAAACTTCCACCTCTTTCCACTTTAACAGAGTGAACACGGGAGAGGAGGCGACCTCCTCTCCACCGTTCGCTCCGCTGAAGTGGAAAGGGGTAAGAGCTTCCCCTAAACTCTTAACTTGTCGCCAACTATAGCATTCACCGGGATCAAAAAGATTGAAGATCCCTGTTGTACGGCTTTGCCAGGGAAAAAATGAGACGTTTACAAATCCCTGCAACCTGAAATTAGAGCGCAGCTCTCGAGGAAAAGGGGTGGAGGGTATGGAGAAGAGGGTATGCCCATCCTCCTCCCCTGCTCCTCTTCCTCACCCTCCTCCTTTCTTCCCCCTCTCCCTCCTCCTCTCCTCTGTACCTTCCCCTCCTCTTCCTTTATACCCTCCCTCCTCCTCCTGCATACCCCTCCCTCCTCCCAGTTGGTGTCACATTCCCTATGAACATATTCAGTTTCTCCGCTAGATTTAGCTGAAAAATTGACGCCACGTGACCTCAACAGCAATTCAATTCCCCACAAAATTTAGCGAGGAATTGAATTGCTGTTGAAGTCACGTGACATCAATCCTGCTAAATCTAGTGAAGAAACTGAACATGTTCATAGGTGACGTGACACCAAGTCATGTGACGTCATTTTCCCCGCTAAATATAGCAGGAATTTAAATTGGTTTTGAGGTCGTGCGACTGTCAATTTTTCCGCTAAGTTTAGCGTGGTCACGCTGGCGCCGATGGCGACGCCGCGAAACCCAGAAACGGCCGCCTAAGAGCTGCGCTCTAAAGAAGGAGTGTTAGAGGCTTTTCAAAAGGTCCAAGTTGGGTGTACTCTGTGCTTACAGCACAAAATACACCAAACTTATTGCTACGGGTATGGACACCCCGTAGCGGTAATGGGCCGAGCTTGAGCCACTAAGTAGGCTATGCTTCAGGGTGGCGACATTACCTTGTTTGTCGCCAGTTGCCCGAAACTTCATCTGAAATTGCAGGAAGCGCTCTTTACACCCTCTCTGCGACAGGCAACAAAATGGCGGCGCCCCGAGACGATCAGGAGGGAACAAAGCGTCGATATTCTCGGCCACAGGCTCTCAAACTGGGCAACCCAGAGGTTTTCCAGTGCCCTCACGGGTTCCCTCCCAGAGTTCCCAAATTTTCTCAACCGTCCCTCACCCAAGCAAAGCGTTTTTCCAGGTCTATCTTAGCGGGCTCGAGCCGTTTGTCTACGCATACCTACGAGCCAAAACATTCCTTAGTGCGTGCATTTTGTCTACCAAAAATTGTTTCCTTGTACTGTTAGAGAATTCCAACTCTCAGCATAGCTTACCAAGTGGCTCCAGCCGGGGCCATTCCGTTACCCCGTGACCGACGTTTCGCCGATCCCACGTCGCCGCAGGACTGATGCACAAAGACGAGCACATGCCGAAGGAGCGTTGGCAGGAGCTCAACAACTACTTTGGACGCACGCGGCTGAAGATAGACTTCGGCAAGCCCCTCATCGACATCGTAGAGTACCTCAAGAAGCCGCCCAAACTTTAGTCGGCGAGTGAGACGACACCGAGGCCTTTGGTGCAGAGAGACTTTTATTTCCCACAGCGCTGTCTTTGCTGCGGGATAATGAACCGGCGTCCTTTGTACATTGTCGCGCGTGAAGTAGGTGACCTTGCAAATAAATAAACGGAGATGAAAACAACTGGAGCTTCCGCAGATGGGTCGACTTCGAGGATGAAACGGCGATGTAATATGTTAAAACAATTTCGAGTACCCTGACGTAAGCGGTATGCCTTAATACAAGTACCCCGTTCCTTGGTCGCCATTATTTTGAAATAAAGGAAGCGTTGAGGGTTGTGCAGATATGCTACTTCTCTCCTTAACAGTTCCTAGCCAGTGGCTCATCATTTTTACTTTTAAAGCGAATGTGAAAGCAACTTGACGTGCGATTTTCATCATTTGTTTGCCGTACAGTATGGGGGGTATTTGAGAATGAAGCACAAAGGTGAGTGTTTAAAGCACAAAATCGGGTACTAAAAGTCCCACACTATATCTTCAAAAGCAGTGCTGTACACACTTGCCTTTTGCTAACCACGTAAGTAACCCGTAGATTTAGAAAGTAGTGGAGTGACCGAATGAAGCACCTAGTAAACATTTAATGTCCAACTCACCAGCCCAAGTGGCCTTGCTAACACCGTAATTTGTCCTCGCATAGCTGCAAATGAAAGTGGCTTAAAAACTGATCGACAAGCTGGATTTTACACAAAGTTCTTGGGAGGGAGCAAAGAAGGGAATGGGAAAAATGAAAGCAAGAAAAGATAGAAACAGGGAAATGTCTACTGCACGATGCACGAACACGTGGGTGCATTTTCATGTTTTTTCAGACAGAATACTGACCAGTACCAATATTTGTCGCCAAAGTTGGCATTCCGGATAATTATACTTTCTTCACTATCTTTGTTTAGATTACAGACACTCGCTTGGAAGAGTAAAACAGTAAAAATTGCCAATTGCTTGACGATGCCGACGCCGCTGTGTTATGTGCATTATCCTTTGCTTTCACATACACTGCAAAAGAAACAAATCAAACCGGCTACCCAAAATGACCACCCGAGTATCGGTGTTCAATGAATTACCTTAGATCACTCAACATTTCGAGTTGATGCAAAGATTTACAATCTAGGTATGGACCTTTCCGGAAAATCTCTGAAGACTTCCCAGCAACGGAAACTGTGGGGCTTGTGCCGACTTCACCACTTCGTATAGGGTGTTTTCACATGACGCTAATCCGCCATTTTGTTGTTGGAGTGAGTGAGTGAGAAAATGTTTTATTTATCAAAAAAAGAAAGGCGTGATGAAACTTGCAAGCTTTTGTGCACTCCTGATTTGGGGGTGTTTTGTGAATCCCCGGAATACCCACTTTCAGCATGGGCAAGACAGCTTGTAACAACAAAATGGATGAAATTACGTCGGTGAAAACACCCTATATTTTTGAAGAGGCATAATTATGTCCCTCTTGCGTTACGAGCTCGGAACGCACAAAAATAAAGCAAACACAAGAGAAAGTCATCGCACATTTTGTTTTGCTTTTTTTCTGCCTTCTCCGCATTCTGAAATCGCAAAATGTAAAACCAACGTCATCTTCACCTTCGATTCCCGAATAATCCCACGTGCCGTACATCAAAATGTCGCCACGCGTCGAGGAGACGTGTGTCGACGTCTCCTCGACACATTTCCGCACTATGCATTTCCGGAAAGATCTATGGAGCTGTACTAGAATGTAAAAGTTGTTTATGACGAGAGCCTATATAACTTGTACGTAAAGCACTAAGGCATCAGTCCCGGAAATTCTACTCGAGCCAACGACTGCAAGAAAAAAACTGGCACACTAACTATTAGTAAAAACATCACGGTCGGCCTTCCATTCACCGCTCATTCGAAAGTTCCGGCCTGCAACGTAGTACCAACATCGTAATAACCCCGTATTCAACTTCAACTCAACTTCCACGAGGGGGAGTATATATTTTGTGCAGCATCAATACCGACTCTGAACAAATGAGCGAGCCACGTGGCCAAGTGGCCGCCAACAACAATCGCACCCTCCGAAAAAGAACGACCAGAACGGCGCAACAACACAACCATCTCTCTGACGACGGACCTAGAATGGCATTCTATGAGATCACGCGGTCGAGCTATGTAGCAGTGCCTGGAAAGAGTGCTCGGCGTGCCAACTGACGGTGGTCTACAAGGGAGTGGAGGGAATCCCCCTTGTTGACGGCTGCCGTCAAAGCGGATGAGCGACAGTGCCGCCGCAATGCCTTGAACGTGTCTTTGACCACCGGTTTCTAGGCTAGGTGGTGCAAGCTACCTCCAATTATAAAGGGTACAGCCATTAGCATTCATCAATCTATGCGGCAACTTGTGTCCTGCACCGTCCATGCATCGAAAGTGGTATCGAAATGGCCACAAACTGCGTCGCCGGAGCCGGCGTGCTATGCTGTCGGATGTCGCAATCCCGGCGATTGGTCGTGGAAGTTCCGGCAAAACGCGCGAGTGAAAGTGAGTGTTGCCATCGTCATGACTTTTGGCTATTTATCGAGCTTCCGTGAACTGCCAAGCTGGACGGCGACCCGCAATAGAACGGGTGTCCGTTACCTCCGCCCAGAGCCCTATACACTGGAAGAGTTTGGCCAATGGGCGGAGCCTGTCGCCCACTAAAACAAGCCGACTTTACGATAACACACTTTGTTATGCCTGCAACTGGTCACTATATTCAAGCACTGGCCATCCTTTATTGATCTCCAAAAATGTAACTTACTAATAAGCTTTATTCCTTTTAGTTTTAAACAAAATTGGGCCTTCTCAAACAAAAATTAATCTGGCAATTGAGAGCAAGGGTTTGCAGCGCCTCTCCTAGATGGCGCCCATCATGGCACTGAATTTTAGCAATGGTCATTTTTGCGACCCAATCTTCAAAGTATTCAAAATTCACTTTTCAAAAAAGAGGAATAAGTTTAAGCTCATATAATTTTAAGAGATCGTAGCAGATAAGTAGGTTTGAGCTTCTGACTATGTGTGCAGCACCAAAAACACTTACATTAGGGATAAACACTTATTTACGATGGTAGTTCACAGCATAGCTTGCATGCCTAATCCAGTGTGTGTTCGAAATTCGATAAGACTAAATGACAGAGGCAAGGTGCCACCCCCTGCTTGCCTTACTTCCAGCTGTGGTTGCTGGATTGTCGGCATCTTCAAAAGAGTGCCAAACTCTCCCAGTATAAAGGGCTCTGCCTCCACCTACGCCTCCGTGCCACTTCTGCGATGTCGTTGGGCGGAATATGAGGAACCACTTTTGAGGTCACGGTAAAAGCACCGATCGGAGACACGTTTCGGGCACCGTAGTGCCGCGGTGGCGTTAGTCGCGAACAAGTAAAACGGACGTCGAGCGAGGCGCAGGTTACACCAAAATGGCGACAGTTCCCGTTGCAGTTCGCCCGGCACACGGCCATCCTTCGATACACTATAGTGATGGATGGATACCGACAGCACTTTTACGAGATAAAGCCCGCAATTTCGAGTTGCAACGTCGTTGCACTGCGATATATTTCGGCACACGGGTCGGACAAACAATGTTTTATGGAAGCCAAGAAAGAGAGACCAGGCCTTCTCTTACCTAGGCGGTGTTAGTGGGATGTGCAATGGGTGCACCAACATGGAGGCTAGGAATGCCCAGTGGACTTGTGGTGTAGCACCTCTCCCTCCGTGGCAGGAAGAAGGTTGTACCTACAGCCACTAAATAAGCCACGCTTCGGCGCGACGACAAATCGGCCATCTTGCCGCTTAAAACGATGGTTGCCAGTTGTCTGAAGCTTCGTCTGAAATCGAGGGACACACTTTTCTGTCCTCTAAAAATGTTATAACAGTCCGTAACAGAGCTAAATGATACCGCCCGAGCTTCCTGATACTGCAGTTAAATCTTAGAAAGTCCCACTGTAGAGCCGTAAATATCACCAATCGCACCCGCTCTGCCCTAGTTAACAAAATGACAACACCCGCAAGACAGTCGGGGAAGCAAGTGCCGACGCATTAAGCGTAGCTTATTTGGTGGCCCTAGTTGTACTCTTGCACGGAGAAGCATGTGTCGCGCAATGAATTCACACGCCGCCTGGCATTCGCACGGCACTTGCACAACCGAGGGGAGCATTGATGCGTAGAAACGACATAGATGAGATCTCTCTAGGGCAAACAAAAACAAGCTTCTCATCAACGCGACGACGAGTGTCCGTTGATTCCGAGTGCAGTCCGGCGTCAGGACATCTCCCAACTTCGGCCTCGAGGCCATGGGCAAGGCACAACTAGGACGGGCAAGGTTGCCCTCCCGGTATGACCTGAAGATTGCCTGAAGGTTGCCTTCCAGAGGTGTGACTTGTGACCTGAGGTTGCCTGAAGGCGACCTGAAGGTTGCCTGAATGTGACCCGATGGTTGCCTGAAGGTGACCTGATGGTTGCCTGGAGGTCGCCTTTCAAAGGTGCGACCAATGACCTGAAGGTTGCTTACAGGTAGCCTTCGCCACGAGACTTGAAGCACTAGGCCGCAAGCTCGGTGCCTGCCGAGATTCCGACAGGAAACAACGAGGAGTGCAAATGCTCTACGGAATGCTCGCTTGGGGCTAAGCGGTAGCTGGGAGGGACGAGTGGTTCGACAAGATGTCCTCTCGAAGCGAGTAGGCAGACGGCAGTGGGCAGTGCATCGCGCGCAACGTCGAGACCTGGCCTTCGCTTCAGAGGGTCTTTGCTCGCTGCATCAGCTCTTCAATGAACATCTGGAGGCAAAAACAAAAAAGAAGTGCTTGGTTCAGATCAGCACTGTTTGAAGTTTCTTTGGATGTGTACAGAGCACAGACAAGCGAATGCCAGTTTTTTCGACTATAGTAAAGACTACTACCGTAGTTGAAAGTTCAATGTCGTGGCACTTTACCAAGCAATGAAAATAGGTAATGGTCCAAAAATGAAGTAGCTACTTGTAGGTAGGCAGTTTAGAATTCCGACTTGAACATCCCCTTCCAAAGACCTCCTTCTTTCCACATGAATCCCGAGCAGGACATGGGTGCCAATGGGAATGAAGGCCTCACCTCGACTCGATCCCTGGACTGCTTGGCACCCACCAGCTTGGCCTGCAACAGACAACCACGTTTCTAATGTATCGATTGGGCCTGCCACAATTGTGGTTCGCAAGTAGGTCACAGCCTAATCAGACATCTGGAGCTATCGTGAACAATACTACTAATGACGTGTCAAGCAGTGATCTCACGCACTGGAATAAGATTGTTCTTTCAACAATAAACCGCACCAGACGTTATGAGCCACTAGAGTCATCCATAGCTCGGAGCATGCCACGTGACTTCCCAATTTGGTGGGCCAATGTGCACAGCGTGAAGTCGCGTGGCACTTGTGGAGCATTGGATTGGCGAACGTGATCCATAAGGTTCACTGCAGTACATTGTAAGGTGAAACAGAATATAGCACCGCATTTAGAGTTTCTGGTTTTTTCACAGTTTATTTGTGACACCACTCGGCACAGTAAGTCTACATCTCGCACAAAGCCAACACTTATCGGTTTGTTTTACATAAGTGAAAGTGAAATCGGTGGAAAATGTGTTGTAAATATGCAAGTGGCTGTGCAGGCAAACAAACGAAGCATGTGGCAGTACGACTATATAATGAATATTTGATAGAGAGCGAGCACTGAGACAAGCAAGAGCGTGGTATGTGTTTTCTTTCTTGTCCCCATCTCAGGTTTCGGTATATGCCTAAGAAAACTTTCTTAGGCTGCTTGAGTTTTTCTGATGACATACCCTCAAAACGCAGCGTTATCACAACTACTGCCTACATTCCTATCCACTTCCGTAGTATTAACTGAGATAAAGGGATTGGATGTGCCGAACAATTGACGAAAGCTTCCGTGTTTATTTTATTATGGTGACGTGTCGGCAAATTATTTGGCATGCAGTTGCCGACATTTGCACACAGAATGCGTTTAGACTAGGGACCCATCAAAAAAGTTCCCCCCAAAAAAGTATTATGAAAAAGTTTAACATAATTTCCCTGCTACATTTAGTGGGAAAACCTGGATTGGTGTATAATTATCAGTGTTGGAAGTACTTTAAGTACATTTTACATAAAGTACTACTTCAAATAGGTTTAGAAAACACATACTTTATCTGAAGTAGTACATTCCCCGAGTATGTACTTGTGCTTTACTTGAAGCATTTTTTCTAGTACCTTCCAAAGAAAGTACAACTCCCAACTTCAAAGTGCATTCCCCAAATTTGTTCTTGTTAAATTTGTATCACAAAATTATGATTTGTCAAGAAATAAGGGCCTTATAAGCTGATTGTGCTAAATAGTTTGTCAGTGAGAGTAAAACAGCGACTCTGTGGAAATTCGACTCTATCCAATATTCGTCGCCATTTCCGAAAATAACTGATGCACCCCCGATTGCCTTTAAAGCAATGCATACCAGTTAAAAAAAAAAAAAAAAAAACTTTATGCATTGAGAATCTGAGGGAGAGAAGGAAACGAGAGCGCACGGGGACGTCCGAACGCCGAGTTCTAATTGGAACGATTAGTCCGTAGACCTAAAGCTAGCTGCCATTGTCTCCACTGCACTCGTCAAACGCGTTTGAATGCGAGAGTTAAACGCCGGACGCTGGCGTCCGGCCCGAGCTCTAATGTGTTCATTGAGTGCAGTTGAAACAAAGGCTGCATTTGTCTCCACTGCACTCGTCGAACAAATTCGAATGTGAGAGCCAAACGCCAGACGCAGCATTCCGCGTTCTAACGCGTTCGGCGAGTGCAGTGGAGAGAAAGGCGGCTATCTCTAGGTCTACCCACTAATCGTTCCAATCAGAACTCGGCATTCTGATTTCCTCGCATGCTCTCGTCTTCTCCTCTCCCTTAGTTTCTTGGCAGATAGGGTGATGATGATGATGATTGGGGTTTAAACGCGCAAGAGCGACTCTGGCCATATTGCGCCAAGCAAGATCTCGGCACATAGGGGAATGAAAGGGCATCATGAAAGATTGTGTTAAAAAGTGCTCATACTTTACTCTGAAAGCAGATTGTATTTATAGCTCTTTACTTCAAATACGTTGTGCTCGGTGTACTTAGTACTTTAGTTGAAGTACATGGATGTGCCGAGGCCGCCATATTTTGGGCACGCATTTTGAGCACGCATTTTGAGCATGCACTGGATTGGACACGAGAGCTGCGTCGGTGTTCGGCGCACGCTCGGATCCAATCAAACGCTTCGCACAGAAAGCTGTGCCCAAATAATGGCGGCCGCCAGTGTTGCTCGATGAACTTTTGAAGAGGGTCTATTACGCACCAATTCAATTTCGTAAACTCAGCGGGAAAACCGTATTAGACAAAGGTATGGAGGAACAAGCAGGACAGCAAACCGTAGAGCGGTAGGAATATAGAAACAAGAGGATGCAGCCCTCACCCTGAGGAAGTCTCTCCGGCGGTGGTCGCTCTCCATGTCCAGGAGCTCGTCCAGGTCAATCTCGAGGTCGTGGTTGTCCTCCTGTCAAGCAACGAGAACACTTCGAGTCAAAAGGTATCGCTGACCCCTCCGCGTGCTCGCAGGGGCATCACCAAACATTCTCTTTTCCAAGACTGTCCGTCATTCACCTTCCCACCACATCGCATACTCCCAAGTGTTTATTGCCACGCAAAGGCTGGCCTTCCTTTTGTCCGAAAAGTGGCATTTCTTTCCTTCCTTTTTTTCCGGCGACATCTGTGGACTGAAACAGCCTGACTGAAGTCGTCGTTTCAACACAAGACATCTATTCGTTCCATGAATGGTTAACCCGGCCATTTGACTAGACCGTTTCCTCGTGAAATACCCAGACTGCCAGGTTTGTTGAGGAACTTAAATAAATCAATAAATTTGGTCTGTTGCAGGTCAAGAACAGTAGGACAAGTCCCTCCGACAAAGCTCTCGTGCTCACCACGATGGGTGGTTTTCTGCTCCCCAGCATTCGCTCTGTTAAAGTGGAAAGAGTGTAGGGCTATACGGGAGGAGCTTGTCCTACATTTCTTATGTTTACACAGACTACAGTAACAGTCGAGTGCACAGAAACGTCGCCCAATGCATAGTTCGACTCGCAAACTCGACTACGAGGCACGACCAAAAATATGCAGGGCGAGCATCAGAGGTTGCACACACCACCACTCGTCCATTTCCATTTTATGGCGGTCAAAATGCCCGGACTGCCCTACACCGAGCGTCTCATTAAACGTCGGCCATAAGTAACTATGCATGGCAGAGAAATAAAATGAGTACCATATTGGTCACTGTCAAGGGAGCTATTTATTAATAGTGTTTTGGGATAATTAGGTTTTTAATTATATTTGAATAATTAAATTTTGTTGGTAAAAATAAAGAGATAATTGCAATTATAAACTTGACGGGCATCATCGAAAACCACTAAATCAGCCAATCTTAGAAAGATCTAGAGCGCATGGCCTGTTTTTCTGAGTCTCGCAAATGTACCCAACTTTGATGTGCCCCTGTGGTTTCTTTGTTTATTGTCTGCGTTTTCACTCCACCATGCTTGTGCCTGTAGTATAAGCGGCAATTTCAGTGATGTGATTGGTCTAAACCATTTTGGAACATCATAAACTACAAAAGCAACCACCCAGCAATATTATAAAGACCTACAGTCGTGGTTTAAAAGTGACACTTTACTGGCATTGGAAGTCGAGTTGAGTCAGCCCCCCCCTTGACTGCTGCACAAAAACTACTTTGACTAGCCTATTTCTTCAACTATAGACCCACAATCTTTTTCCCTTTCTCGGCACAGCCTTTTGTAGCCACGGCATGGAGCCGTGTGGCAGATATGATGCTGAAGTGATCTCGTCGGAAGTAAAATAAAACCTGGTTCTGCATTATCATAGTAGCCGCCATCCCACTATTATGCTAAATTCTTTCGGGACTTTTAGGCCCTGACATTGCCGACCTCGTCTGGAAATTCAGCTGATGACTAACCCGGCGCGGTTGACGAGCAGTCTCTATGCTTCACTTCTATTTTAAGCCAAAGTGCAGCCGATGCTACGAGCCAATGGGACCAACCAAACAGCACTAAAGTGTGACAACATGACATTCATAATCTTTCTGTACCTGCTCTTTCATCGGCCATATCACTTAAGCGCAGCAGATGCCCCGTGACTTGCGACTTCAGTATGTGTGTTCGCAGTTTATGTTCTCGTGCCTTCGACTATTCTCTGACCTAAGACGAAATAAAGTGAGTAAAGAAATACATATTTGTACCATTTTCCTTTCCTCCTACCTGCCCAAATATTAGAATTGGCCACCAATCAGTTACTTTAATTGTTTGCTTCGTTAAAGCGCACCTCGGTGCAGGTGTGGTGCAATTCATAGCGAAAACGGCATTTTGGCGCAAGATGTAGCAGACTTTCGCCCATGGTGCAATTCGGCACAAATAGTGTGATTTTGTTTGAGATTTCACAGCTGCACTGTTGAGCACCACAGCTTCCACCACGCTTTTTTTGCCGCACGAGCGACGTTGCAACTGAAATTGCATGTAAAATCGCACCATGTAAACTGGGCTTTATTTTTTTTTTGCTTGAAACGGAAGGGTTGTTACATTAACACTAACTAAACTCTCTCTCTCTCTCTCTTTTTTAATATAAGCAACATTTGCGTGAGTGACATCCTGTTCTGGAGGAGTGCATTTCCCTTAGCACGGTGGTGTGCTGCGGCGAAGCAAGATACGCAAAATCACAATGCCTATTGCGCGGTACTTGCCTCACTGCAGTGCACCAAAGTGCGACAAGGAGCGCGCTCTGCAAAGCTAACTAACCCACCAGAAGAGACCGCGAAAGTGTGAAATATTGCGAGACGTCCGAGTACTGTCGGTGTTTGACACAGAGTTCAAATAGAGTATGTTATTCACTTTGAATGAAGAGAAGGACAAAGCAAGCATTTGGTTGCTGGTAGCTAGTCGGGTTGTTCCTAGGCTGCGCTGATGATGTCTCCCGCATGGAAGACGAAACGTCTACTCATAAATTGTTGACATTGTTATATAAGTCGGAGGTATTTGCTTGGTAATGTTATTTGAGGTGGTCATCGAAAGTTCTGAAAATCCGCACAAGCATATCTAATGATCCGGCTGGGCAGTGGGGCCTCAGCTATTATATTAAGCAGTCTAGAAGTTTTTTGCGCGACACAAGGGACAATCACAAGGGAGTAGACACAGAGAAGCGCAACTTTCAACTAGTTTATTGATCCCCGATCGACCACGAACATCCAGAAAGAGCATGCGCAGCACGCTACATAGAAGGAAAAAAGGAAACAGAAAAAAGAAAAAAAGACAGAAAAGTCACCCATCAAGACACCTTCCCCGATAGTCATTATCACACCAGCAACCCAGATAAAAACTGGACTTCAATCTCAGACAATGAAACCGAGGTATCGCTAACACAGTCATGTCCCTTCTTTATATAAAACGCTTCCATCAGTTCTCTGGCTGTGGTATCTTTGCTTCTACCCAAGATCCTGATCTCGTGGATTAGCGCCTCACACCCACAGTCCGCAACGTGAGTTGGCAAGAGTGCATTGCTTTTATTCCTGATAGACAATTCATGTTCCCGTGCGCGGTCATTAACACAATGTCCAGTTTGACCAATATATACTTTCCCACACGAAAGCGGAATCTCGTATACCACCGCTGTGGAACAATCCACAGCGGCGGCAGAGGCTCTTCGTCGAGTCATAGCACATCCAAACCACACCGCAAAACATCAATCGGTCGCTTGGCGCTCTACCATCCGCCTACGTCAGCGGGCTCAGCCACATTACGATCGCGAAAACATCACGTCCACCGCCTTAAAAGAAGACCACTTGCTCCTCGCGCACATAGTCGCCCCTGAAGAAGAAACCAAGCAGGTTTCGAAACGTTGGGCTCCTTTTTATTTTTGGTTGGCGTTCCTTCCCCTCTTCTAACACATATCATGTACCACTGCCAATCGCAATATTCCGTGCCCGCGGAATATTTTGAAAAGCCACTTTGCAAAATCCGGGAAATATTGAGCCCGCAAAAATAAGGTTGTTAATGTGGTCGGGTTTCACTCGAATAACGCGAATAGAGCTGACAACGAGCCGACCCGACGAGAAACGCGCGACGCAGTGAACGCCAAGTGCGCTCCGCTTCGTAGATCACGTGACGCTCGCGAGAGAGCTCCGTCTGTGTCACTTCCCCGCAGTACACCAATGCTGTGCGGGAAGCAACGCTTAGCGCAAAGGCTATAAAGTGTTCCAGGGCGACCCGATAGATGGCGCCAGTGTGTCCTCGTATCGTAAGCCGACACAAGCGATCGTAACGCAGTCAAATACAAATGCGTGAAGTAGTTGTAAAAGCAAAGCGAGATATAGGCGGGACCGCAGTGTGCGCTCCGCGGGTGTCGCTTCTCTGCAGTGCTCCTGTTCCCGAGGAGAAGCGCACTCAACGGAGCTAACCAACCCGCCCAAACAAACGAGAAATATGTATTTATTTGTTTATTATTAAAGCGGCATTAAAGGCGTAGCTTCATATGGCAAACCAACCTCAGGAGCCTTGAAGCAAGGGATTGAACCTCGGTCACCGGCGTGGAAGCCCAGTGCGCTCTAGGCTACGTACTTTTTTTAAAAATTATTATTGCTTGTTTCGACAAATTGTACAACTAAATTACTACGATAAAATCGCATGCACGACAAACTATGAGCGTGCATGAAGTTTAAAATTCCTTCACGTCAGCAAGATCGTCCAGCATGTGCAACCAATCGGCCGGGCATTCCAGCGTGGAGTACGCAGGTTTTAGTGCGCGGATAAATTGTACAAAATACAATCGCGCAGGGCGCATCTGAGCTACGGACCGAGCACGCAGGAAAGGGAGGAGCAGAATCAATGGGCAGATTTAGGGGAGGAAGGGATGTTCAGGCTTCCAAGGTAAACGTTTTCTTAATAAAAAATAAAAAAACAGCGTTTTTTTTGTTTTTTTTTTTTTAGGAAGAACTGATTAGTTCTTTGCGACATAACAAATCTTAAGTCAACAAAACAGATTTGAGCAACGTTTCACCCGCAATGTCATCTCCTTGCAGATTCTCCCTCCCCCGGCCTCACCCGTAGATCCGCCCCTGCCAGAAGCAGGTGGTGTGAGAAAGCGCGCGGAGCAGAGAGGGGTGGAAAGGGGCAAGGAAGAGAGGAGCAGAAACAGGTGGTGTACAAAAAGAGTGCGCGGAACGAGAAGTGGAAAGGGCAGGAAAGCGCGCGCAGCGTCGCAGAGAGGCAATGGTGCGAATGTGACGTAATCTGTTTCCACATAAAACCCTGCCCCACGCACCACCCTCCCCAGGCACTGAAAAACTGAGGGCCATTTGAACGCGTTTGGCAAAATGACCAAACATGCGGTCATTTTTTTTTATTTATTAATACCTTTACTTAATATACGGCATTCCACGGGTGATATGGGCTGCCTAAAATTGTGATAGTGGAGAACGTAACATATGCAGTCAAGAACAACAAAGGTTACACTAAACCAAAAAAGAAAAAAAAAAAAACTTTCAGCCTTTCCACTTTGGTAAAGAAGGGAGACCAGCGAAGCTGTCCCATGGCGGGAATGAAGTAATGGCCGGCCGCAAGTCGGCAAGCCAGAGTGGAAAGGCTGGAAAGGTTGCCGCGCATCTATGAGCGACGCGGCAAGCAGACAACCGACAAACACGACACTCTGGACAGCTACCGCCATCTATGAGCGACGGCGGTAACCAGAGTGTTGTGTCGACATCTGTTTGGTACCGGACACGATTCTGGGGAACCTAGCCCTTAACAGCTCCGCTGTAAGAAAAACGATGTAAGCAGATAGAAGCGAAACTTCCGACTACTGTCACCGTTCGGTACGAAGGTCGAGCCGTTATCCAAATCCATAAAATATCGGGGAAATCCGCACGGGTCTACTACGACTACCCGACAATGTAGCGGACCTTGCATTATTATAATTTCGGTATTGAGAAAGGGAAATTAACTTATAATGCAGTGTAGCAGCAAAATCTTTGCATTTGGATACGGGACACTCATTAATAAACGTTCGGGACACGAAGCTGGGACAAACCCTGCCTTGATCGAGGGCCAAGCGGACAGGTAGATGTTTACATACAGGTTTTAGACGAAGCCCGCGTTCGGGGGTTCGAAGTTCACTCGAGGTTTACGAAGAAACTAATAACGAGCACCGATTGTGTCACTTCCTGCCGCGGGCGTCGCCGCCGAAAGCGTCTCTAGTAAGAGTCCGCGCATCCAGAGCGATCTTTTGTCTGTTTCTGCACGAGGGTCATTGTGAGCCAGGGCCGACCAGCGTGCCACAATGGCAGAGGCGTTTCCTGTCCGTGCAAAGGAAGCTGGCAGAGGCTGGGGAGCGTGACGGCCTCTATGGGCATCGGTGATACCATGAAACGAAACTAAAAATGCTCGAACGCTTTTGTGCCCCTTTTCCACTTCATCTTTACTTTTTTTTTTTTTTTAAAAGCCCCCCTCCCCTTCCTCACTTTTTTTTCTTCTTTTTAGCTGTGTTAATTGTGTTTGGAGGTTATGATGACTTGTGTCACCATAAAACTACTTAACCGCCGTTTAAAGAAGCCGGGGTACCAATTTATCACCTGTTTCAAACGTAAAATTAAGCTTTGCGATTCACTTTTTTGGCGGCGCCTTCCTGACGAAGTGATTCGGGATAAATTGTGTTTTAACGCAGCCCCACGTATGTTATTTATTTCGTGGATAACCCCCACGGGAAGTTTAAACAACATGAACTCGCGACAAGTTCCTCCCACAGAGCCTTCCGTACCCTTTCCACTTGAGCGCAGCAAACGCCGGAAGAGGAGGAAACCGCCAATCACGGCGATCGGAGAGCTTTGTAGGACATGTCGCCTCGCGTTTTCCGTAAACATGACCTTTGACCAACGTGGGATCGGAGCCTCACTTCAACGAGGTTGTCTTATTTGCATTTTGCAGCAAAGAGGTTTTCACTTCGTCTTTTCAGGGCGATAACTCAACCTACGCGGATCCTAAAGACCCAAAATTATCGTCATGCGCGGCCTCTTCTCCTTTTAGGACCGCGATAAAAGAATCCCGACTACCCCCCCCCCCCCCCCCCCCCTTTAAAGGCCGACGTACAACCTCGGTTTTTTGCAGGGGAGATTATCCTTTTATCGCTCCCCCTCTCCTAAGCTGTAAGGGGAGTCAAGTTGGGGCAAGGTAGAAAGTGGAGAGGATATAGGAAAGGATGAGGCGGACAAAAGTGGAAAGCGCGAAGTGTACGTCGATAGTATGAGCGATGGCGGCACATAGTACAGCTCCGCTGCTCTTCCTTCTTCACCAAAATGAAAAGGCTAATTTTTTTTTTTTTTTTTTTTTTTTTTTTTTAGAACGCTTAGACATTTTGAGCGCGTAAATTGAGTAGCGCCATAAAAAAGACGATCTCGAAACCCTCTTTAGCGCCCCATTAACGAAACAAGCGAGAGATGGTTTATCCGCTTAGTCAAAACCTGTCGGACGTTAAGAAAAGAAAGGACATTTTTACTAAACCTACGGCACAAAAAAAAAAGTAAAAAGAAAAATCCTCCCTTTGCCTATACCTATTACGTGACGTGGCCGCCATAAGGTGGCTTCAACTAAGGCTGGTCGCTCCTCTTTCCCCTCCGCGCCTTAAAGGGCCTGACACGCCAAAAAAAAAATATTTTTTTTTTCATGCTAAACGTTGCAATGGCATATCAGGACATTACAAAAAAATTGTTTCACTATAGAGTTGCGTAGTTTTTTTTATAAAAAATAGAAATACGAGGCCCAATTCAAAGTTCCCGCCGTGCACTGTGACGTAACAGTGTACCGCAAGGTGTCGGGGCGGTCAGAAGGGAGGCATCGCCGGAAGTCACGTGAGTTGTATCCCTCCTCGTGCTTACCGCGAGCGCGTGTAATATTTTTTTTTTATATTTTTGTTATTCTCCGCACCTCCACGAGCGATCCAAGCAGACAAGGTTTCTTTTATTTGCTTTTCATCGCTTAATGTTGCTGTAAAGGTAGAAGAAGCGGAGTCAGTGAATTGACGTGATCAACTACAATGCCTAGAAGGTGCTGTGTGAGGGACTGTCCCGGTATTTCAGCAACTGAAGAAGAGATCACACTCCATGCATTTCTGAGAGACATACATCGGCCGCATGAGCACCCAGTAAACAAGTTCTACTCATGCTCTAGACAAAATACGTACTTTGTGCTCGACGTTTACTTGTACTTGGTACACTCACCAGTTCGTATTCTTTAGACGGCAGGCATCTACAGCCTGGAGAGTATCCGATGATTCAACGACCTCGGTGTCTCAACCTTCAGCAATGCGATCGGGCGTGTCGTATGCTAGCAATCCTAATTTCCGCGAGCGTTCTAATTTTTTTTTTTTTAAACTTGATGGCTTGTTTTGCGCCCAGTATAGCCCTGTATTATCGGACTGACGGCATGCACTCGTACACTGGCTTGTACTCGCAACGCTTTCATCATTGACCTCCATCACGTCGATCCACTGACTCTTCGTCCTCAAATTTTACAGCACGCAAACTAACCAACGGTGCAGGGATAAAGAGCTAGTGGAACTGAAACTTCGTTTTCTACGATCGCTCGTACGAAGAGCAGAATAATAAAAAGAAAAAAAGTCTTAGGCACGGTCGCGGAGAGCACGAGGAGTGAAACTCACGCGACTTCCGGTTAACCCACCTTTAGTGACGTAGCTCGATGCCTCCTTTTCTGACCGCCCCGACACCTTGCGGTACACTGTTACGTCACAGTGCACGGCGGGAACTTTGAATTGGGCCTCGTATTTCTATTTTTTTATAAAAAAACTACGCAACTCTATAGTGAAACAATTTTTTTGTAATGTCCTGATATGCCATTGCAACGTTTAGCGTGAAAAAAAAAATATTTTTTTTGGCGTGTCAGAGGCCCTTTAACAAAACTGCTCTATTGGAACCGTGTTATCTTTAAAAAGCCTCTGACACGCCAAAAAAAAATATTTTTTTTTCGTCGCGTTTTGCCGCGATTTTTTGCCTTGCTTTATGAAGTGTCGTGTGATACTTATTTTCACTATACATAACTGCATGCCATCATTACGTGCACGATCTCTACACTTGATTTTATAACACGTCTTGAATCTTTGCACCGTCGGCGTACTAGATACGTGTGAGGAAAGGAATCAGAGTTAGCACCGGCGCACATTGAGTATGTAGATAACTCCGCAAGGGTTGAGAGGTCAATTCAATAAGAAGCGCAAGGAAACTTTATGATAACATATTTATGATCTTAAAGAAGGAGGCAAATGTAGTCAACGCAAGGAGTCACTATGTGTGTTTCTTGAAAGCATCCGTGCTCTGCCTTCGTAATAAATAAAAAAACAGTTGCTTTTCATTATATGGGGGAATATGTTTTTGCCGTAAAAACTTTATTTTGATCTGTTAATTCATGAATTTAAAGAAACTATGGACTGTGATCGGTCTCATATGTCTGCAGTTATTCAATTTTCTTAAGATATCATATTCAATTAATTTATTTAGACATAAAGGGCTCCCCGGGTGAAAAACGTGCCAAAGACAACTTGTGAGTGCCTAACAAAAGCGCCTAAGGCACGCAATATGTGACGCCGAAAAGAAGCCGTGCGTATGGAAATCACTCTCGACGCCGCTGAAAGTAAAGGCGTATCTGTTCAAACAAATAAATATCTGACTACCCAAACCCATGAAGTGGTGCCTTGCATTTGAAGTAAGCCAGCCAAGCTTGCTGGAGGTCAATTCTCTTGCGCCCTTTAATTTTATTGCGCAAATAATACGGAAGAAAGACGTCAGACTTCAATCGACGGGTTAGTCCCTTATCTCATATTCTCAACACGTTATAAGGAAATGTCCGTATAACAAATAGTTGCCCAAGGTCAACATTGTGAAACGTTGCTAAGGGATACTCTAGCAGGGCTGATGGTTGAACACAATTCCTACCCGGCCTATGGACGGACCATCAAAACATCTCTATCGAGTACTTCATTCGATAGAGACAATATCGCTTCTCTTTTGCATTTCACGAAGTGGTGCCTGGCACCACTTCGTGGAATGGAGATGAACAGATGAACTTGCGAGTTCATCTGTTCTCTGCGATTCAGCAGATTATTAGTCAGGACGTCGACCTGCTCTTTCACTGTGCCTTTATACATAAGTCTCTGCATTCGTTTATTTTCATATAAACTAGTATCAGCGGGTACGTCCAGTGTGGCCGTAGATATCCGTAATCCTCCGCCGGCATCATATCAGTTGTTTCGACGCCGAACCTGGCCGAACGAACATGATTTTATGAAGCTGTTTGTAAAAAAAAAGTCCAGAATTTAGGCTCGTAACTATATCTCAAGCTGGCCCATTACCACTGTACCATTGGTTATTGTACCACAGAACTAAGCGAAAACGATGTAACACAACCGCGAGCACGCTGAAACCGAAACCAACCAAACTGAACTTGTGGCGCCGCGTATGTCGGCGCCCTCTGTCCACCGGTCAGGTAGTACTCAGATGGAAAGGTCCATTCCCCGTTGCCAACTCCGGTGTCAACCCCCCCCCCCCCCCTTTTTTTTTTCCCGGAAAAGAAAAGTAAAAAAAGAAAAAGCGCAATATTTCCGCAAAAATTGGGCTTTCCTTTTTTCTTTTTTTTTTTTTTTTTGGGGGGGGGGGGGGGGGGAGGGGGTGTTTTGCGTCATACATGTACTATTCAGGTACTAACAGAAAGAGTTCTGGAGAATGCAGTGTTCCTTTATATCACGAAGACAAGGGCTACAGCCTGCAGGCCAGACTACAACGCCATGAACGGGGGTTCAATGAACAAATCAGAAGTCCAACAAATTGGCCTCCTCGTTCTTGCAAACAAACCTTAGCCCTGTCAGGAACCGCACTTCTTGCCTTCCCGGTCGAAAATTGCGTCCATCCGACGCAAAAGTCGCATATCATTTGGCAGTTTTGGAAGAAGGAGGTCGTGATCTTGGTCAATTTTGGATCTTGGAACATAACAAGGACGTTAGTTCCCGAGAAAAGAGTACCGTGTTTTTCGGCGCGGGTAAATAAACTATGGATCGCAGAAAGCTCGAACACCGCGAGAGTGTGACGCTAGCGGTTAGGATAGAACGCGACAGTTTGAGACATGACGTTACCTGGATCAAAAGATAATTGAGAAAGACGATACTTTTCTATGAGCCGACGTCCACCTAAGCTTAATATTGTCAAAACAAAAACTAACATTCTGGCCACTTGTGGGATTAATATCAGGCAAAAACAGCTGTCAGCAAGCAGATGATAGTTTTCTTTCTTGCTTCCAATTTTTTTGTTTGTTCCCGATTGAAATAGATGTTACGGGCGCCCACAATGTCATTTCTAGTTTTGACGACATTAGGCTTAGGTGGACGTCGGCTCATAGAGAAATTCCGTCTTTCTCAATCATCTACTGATCCAGGTAACATTATGCTTCCCAACTTTCGACGTTCTATATCCCAACCGCTAGCGTCATATTCTCACCGACTTTTTTATTTACCCGGGTCGAAAAAGACGGTTCGCTTTTCTCGGGAACACCCGGTAAAAGGTGTCATTTTGGTGGACGACGCGGGGGTCGACGACTCCTCGGCGCGCCTCTGCCTCGCTCCGCTGAGCGTGGAGGAATACGTCCATCGGCGTCCCCCGACGAGACGTCCGCTCAAGCGGGACTCCATCCGGCCGCCGACGGCATTGTCCCCGACCAAGACGCCCTCCAGAGGTCCGCCTCGACCCCTTAGATAACAAGCTAAAGTAATCGAGTTGTGTGTATGTTTAGATAGCGGGAATACGTTCAGAAACCGATTTATGCCATCCCTTCAAACAGCCATCTATCCCTTTGACTTACCCTGTAGAGAGAGCCTATATTGCAGAGTTTCCGAACGCTTGATCGGGATCAAACGCGGTTTATGGACCGCGTCTGCAATACGAGCGTTGGTCGTCTGCAAGTGTCTCCGCCTTTCCGCCTGCTTTCTTCCTCTCACTGCGACAACGCAGCGCACGCGCACTTGCGACCAATCTCGGCAGGAGTGGTTTGAGTTTGACCCTCTCTTCATTCTAGGCACTCTATATGAATGCACTTACTTCGGCACAGCCTGGCGTTGCTCGACGCAGTAAAGGTACGTGCCCGCTCCGATACCGACATTCCTGGCGCCCTAGTCGAAGGGCTCCGAAAATTACATTTTTTGGCATCGGCAAAATAAGAAGAAAAACAAAACAAAAACAATTAGTTGTAAATCGCGTATTTATGTAAAACCCTGATGACCTCAGTGGGGTCGAGCAGATCAGCAAGATGAGAGGCGACTAGGATTGCAACACGACTCAGCCCAAGGGTATTTACAACTGGTAGGGAGCACCTGAAAAGGAACGTCCCTAAAAACTTCGGTGTGCCAGTCAATTGTTTTCACCATGAGATTTAGCTACAAAGACTCGCACAAAACAACCCCCCCCCCCCCCCCCACACACACACACACACACACATTTTTTTTAGGGGAACAAAAATTGCTTTTATTTTTAAAGTCCTATAATACAGAAGCACGGAAGCAGCATTTGAGCTTCTAGAGCAGGTTATTGTAGCAGGCAATATATTGATTTGGAGCAGCCACTGACGCTTTTGGTGCAGACACCAACATTATTCTTACCACATCACAAAAAAAAAAAAAAAAAAAGCGACTGCGTTGTTAAACGAGTTCATCGTTGAACTTAAAATGACCGAGGATTCCTCTTCGATACTGAAGCATATTACTTATTACCTTTGGTAATAAGAATGGAAAGAGCGCGAAAGGAACCCAAATCTTTCTTAGAAATAAAGCTCCGGTCAAAGTAGGTTCCTTGTAAAATGGGTACTAAAAAAATTTTGAAAAATGAATCATAGCTTAGTACTTCAGTTGGGTAAAGCCTTACTCCTCTCCTCTTTTTACACTCGGTAGTTCATTTAGTCCGGTAGTATAATTTCTGTAAAATGCTCGCAAAAGCCAAGATATCCGCTAATACGTCTATCAATAACAATGCATACCCCATACCTTATGAACTTACCAGACTCAAGACTTTAATAACATAAATTTCAACAACCACCCACAAATATGTTGAGTCTACACTTGTGGTTTAAATGTGGCATTGCTCCTCAGCGTTTTTATAATCAGAGTTGGGTCAAAGTTCACTGCTCTTTCGGTCGACAGCTGCATGCAACCCTTGACTAGCGTATTTCTTCAAATATATACCCCCGCGTTTTTTTTTTGTTTTTTTTTTAGAGCGCATAGTGAACCGAACATTTCAGTGTGTAATAAGCGACGCACTGCCTTTTCATGAGTAAGCAGCTTTCTTGAGTAAGCAGCCTAGCACCATTTCATGCTGCTTTCATGTGTAAGCAGCCCAGCACACGCAACGAAATTGACGTCATCATATCCCCCATTCACGCTTAATAAGCTCGAATGGGGGATATGATGACGTCAATTTCGTTGCGTGTGCTCACGCACACCGGCAGCTGCTGACTCTGTTTCGTTTTACGTTCTTTGGCGAAGAGAACACACAGACAACCTTTCGTGGCGGAGTCAGGCTGACGACTGACGTCTCGTTTATTACAGCGCGTAAAACGAAATAAAAGAAAGACGCCTCTGGTACGGGGCGCTCAGGTTACGCGCGAAGCGGGGGAACGAATGTTTATATCTCGGGCTCCGCGCGAACGGTTGTTCTCGGTCGCTTTGAACCTTGGAGCTCGCTAGCGTCGGGGCGTCGGCGACTCCATAACAGACTCGTGGAAAGCACTGAAATGTTCGGTTCACCAATGTGGTCCTGAGGCTTGCCGCGCGACGCTGGCCGCCGCAGGCTGCCGACCAAAACCAGTTTTCGCCTTCAACGGAACGACGTACAGCGCCGCAGAGCCAACCGGTCCTTGCGCGGTTCAGAGCTCGCCGCTCCTCGCCGCAGAAGAGAGGAACCAATGGGGGGTGGCGTAGATAGTGACGTTGCGATGCCATGGCAACGCGCAAGCCGGTTCTCCGCGCGTCTTTCACGTTCCGAAGGAACGTAGCGTCGTTTCGTTTCGTTATCCCTATTTCCCCCAATGCCTTTCCCAACGGAGCGGTTCCTCGAAACCGGGCAATTGTTTTCCTTTTTATATAACAAGACGCAGCCAAACTATCTAGATAAGAACGCAAAGAAAAATCGCAGAGAAATTATAGGAGAGGAATTCGGAATTACAGGTGAGTTTCTCCGTGGCACTTCTTGCATGTCGCCTGTGTTGTGACGGATGTCGCATTGATTTGGTGACTCCCGAAAGTAGCCTTCATCTCTGGTGCGCAGCCGGGGCAGCGAAGCACTGACCTGTCCCTCGGTATTTCGGTAGCACCAACTCGGCCGGACCGAAAATTTGCGCCTCCTTCCCTTCAGAGAGCGCCGACGTCAGAAGATCAACGAACAGGCTAGGATGATTACATTCACGCTGATCACCTAGTGGACACCTACCATGTAGGCAGCGAGTGCGGTTTCGATGCTGATATACGCGAAAGATGAGAGCCGAAACGGAAGAATCTAACGAAGAGCAGACGACGAAAGAGCAAAAATCCCGATGGGAGTCCCGCAAAACGGAGGCTAATGTGGCGAGCTCCTCGCGTTGGGACGCCGGACGGCGGCATCGTTGTCACTGTGGTCAGGCCTTCAAAAAGCGTCCCAGGTTTTAAAATACAGCCCTCCTTCTTCAATGTCAAATTTTCTGTGCCAAGTTCTCAAAAGCACATTTGGCAGATATAATTCCCCCGTTTCTTGGTGCCGCGCTTTCGCCACCAGGTGCACACTGCTTTTCTTGGACCTTTCAATACAGACAAGCATTCCTTTTTTCAACTTGACATTTCTGTCGTCAGCTACTGGCATCACCTCCTCCAGAATTTTCCGAGAAAAGAAAAAAAGAAAAAGGTGCCAGAGGTCTCATACATGTGCTCGTCACCTTGATGTTCTGCCAACTTGGTAGGTGCAGACGCGCGACATTTTCCAAACGTCTGCACAGCAAGGTGTCCCGTTTTTAGAGCTCACCCCCGGCACCGCTTCCGTCATCTGGTGCGCTCGCTCTCCCGGCCACCTAAATTAGCCTGATCCAACCAAGTGTAATATGGACGCAAGCCAATTCCACGGAGAGCTCAAACGTGAAAGTATACGCAGCGGACGAGACTCCCCACAAGAAATTAAATCTTGTAATCGTAAATACCCAGTTATTATTTAAAGTGTATAGCCTCCAACGAGTGATATGTGCTTGTTTGCTCATGGGGTTACTAAATAGTGCAATTCAAAAGCAGCCTCTTCCGCTTTGCGTCTACCACAAGCAAATGACTCCAGGGAATAACATTAATGTTGCCACCCTTCTTTAGAGATATTAGCGGCGAGATGTTTCGGTGGCGCCCTCGTTCGGTTACCTTTCGTGACGTCATTACCTTGTGAACAACAAGCTCGATGGTGTTTGTAATGAGCATTCTGGAAGCCTGAAATCATAGCGGTCTCAAAGCAACACTGCCAACACCGTCAAAATTGAAGTTTTTGCATTCCTCTTATTTCCGTCGATAAGGCATCCTTTGCTGACGTCATAGTCAGCATTCAGCCAATTGTGGTGGACCGACCACAGCGACACTTTCGATCGCTCACGTCACCAATACTCTCAGAGGCAGGAGACCTTTGGATCCCTTTATTAATCCAGTCTTACTAGCTCAAACATTCCCATCTTGAACTCGGCATATTCCGTTTCACGACAACTTGGCGAACTGTGGAGGCTAGGGCCCCGCGACCCAATCAGAGCGTCGGAGCGAGGCAAAGTAACCCGACGTCACGGGAGCATTTGTGTCACCACGCCAAATGCGAGGCGCGAGACCCGGAGGAACCGGCTGTCGTCTGCTAGCCAAGAGTCGTCTGCTCCGAAACCAACCAACTTCGGATGAACGTCAACCTCAGCAACATATCCGTCTGCAAGAATAGCGAGCACTTCGGGAACAATTCATGAGGCAACCATACGCTCAATTTAGCCGGATATCTGTGACGGGTGCTAATGCCAGGGCACAGCGCGATGTTTTGAGCGGAAACGGCCGATCACACGCTGCGATCGCCGGCGATCGCTAACGGCCACGGTGCTACAAGGCGAAAAAAATCGAGCGGATATGGATGCGGCGTCACTTTTTAGAGCGCAGCTCTTAGGCGCCCGTTTCCGGCTTGAGCGGCGTCGGCGTCGCCGTCGGCGTAACCGCGCGGTGCATGATGGGTAAATTTCCCCGCTAAATTTAGCGGAAAAATATTCCCGCTAAATCTAGCGGAAAATTTTCCCCGCTATATCTAGCGGAAAATTTTCCCCACTACATTTAGCGGAAAATTTTCCCCGCTAAATTTAGCGGCAAATTTTCCCCGCTAAATTTAGCGGAAAAATTTTCCCGCTAAATCTAGCGGAAAATTTCCCCCTAAAGGTCGAGGTCACGTGACCCCCAGGCCACGTGACCCCCCCCCCCCCCGGGCCTTCCCCTCCTCCTCAAGAGCTGCGCTCTAATTCGGCGTTACAGGGAGTTGTAAACGGCTTTCATTTTTTTTTGTTTAAAGGGAAGCTGAAACACTTCTTGAAAAAAACGAAGGTGAGGTGAATTCTGGCGTATTTTTATCCCGTGAATCTGAATATCACGTTCATTTTCCCCGAACATGTAATTAAACGCGAGGAAACACGAAAAACCTCCGACCAGTCGTGACGTCATACTAGGATTTTTGGGCCGCCAAGCGCGTGCCGCACGTGTGGGCAGCGCGTGCAACTGCAAGCTTGACAGGTATATTTTTCCGCACTGACCCCAGCCGTGACGTCTCTTTCTGACCTCTTTGAAAATAGCAAGAGTGCGCGTGCATAGCTTTGATAGGCGTTGAAGATGCGCGAGAGCAGAGATTCCGAAAACTCCTAGTGTGACGTCACGCCCCAGAAAGGAGGGGCTTCGGCGGTACTTTAAGAATTAATTTCTGCAGCCTCCGTGCACCGACTTTAAAAATAATTTCAATATTCGTGATCCTGGAGGCCGAATGAAGGCGATTGAAGTGTTTTTTCTTAAATACAGAACCGCTTCAGTTTCCCTTTAAATATAATTAAAGCTCATAAATTTGTGATTCTTTATTTATTCTTCATATCTTCTCGTTATAGATGGAATCGTGCGAGTTCAATTGCAGTTAAAAGAAAAAGATGCCTAGAACTACCTTTCATCGCGGAGGGCTCTGTTGCGGTAACGAGGCCCCGCGGTGGCCTCGACCATGGAGTGTTATCACGTGCCTTGCTCCGACGCTCTTACTGGGTCCAGGGGGCCGCAGCCTCCACAGCTCGCCAAGTTATCGTGATGCAGAGTATATAACCCTGCTACATCATAAAAATGGCAACACTTAAAAAGTGTTGGTAAGCACAAACAATGAGCCCACTATGTGTATTTTTGGAACTGCACAAAGAAAAGAGTGTGCTTGCTTGTGAAAATAGAATCTTAAAGAAAAACAAAATGAAAGACGTTTACAATTCTCTGTAATGCCAAATTAGAGCGATTAGAGCGCAGCTCTTGAGGTGGAGGAGGGGAGGGTACGGAGGAAAAGGTATGCCCTCCTCCCCCTCCCCTCCTCCAGTCCCATTTAGTGAGAAATTTTCGCTAAATTTCCCGCTAAATTTAGCGGGATATTCACATTTCTCACGTCACTTATTTTCTGACAGTACTGCACTATTGTAGGCTCTAGGTAGTATTCCCTGGCGGCCATAGCTGAGCTCGCTGCTGCTGAGCACGTGCTGACAGCAAGCTTCCACAAGGTTGTGTTCTTTGGGAGACCATAAATTAGGAAACTCATGCTGAGCATGCGCTGCGAGCAGTCACCTCAAATATGGCGTATATTTACAAGTCCTCAGCCCAGGGTGCGATCACCTCAGCCCAGCACGTGCGCATGTTCGTCGCTTCGGAAAACACGCACGAACACAGAAAATGGATCCGGCCAGGAGCACCTATGCGATACAGGCGCCATTTACCCTCCTCACGTTTCCAGCACTTTTTCCTTTTTGTTTTGGAGGACATTCCCCTGGATTCTTATTTTAGAATTCATACTTAAAGGGACACTGACAGGATATTTATGCTCGCCGATGTTTTTATTTGAACATGACCCATAAGCAGTGTTGGGAGTACTTTAGGCTGAGAAAACGTGTACCTCACTTGAAGTACACGTAAAGTACAAGTGCATTAAGTACTTTTTTTTCTGGTACTCTACGAGGAAAGTACACCTCCCGGCTTCATAGTATATTCTCCAAACTTGATCTTGTGAATTCATATCACGAAGTGATACTTTGTCAGCTCCGAGAAATACTGGGAGGGATATTCTACTCCCACCAGAAACGCGAGCAAACAACGCACCACTCCGTTTGTTCTACTTCTGGGGGCGGTTTTTCCGCAGTTTTTCGAACTGTCGTTATTTCTCGCTCGGTCAGCACAAGCGACGACGTTAAAACTATTAGGAGAGGACAATTAATCGTAATGTAATAACTCCGCGACTGTGGTGCGGAAAAAAACTAACAAACTGTGAAGTCAAAGAAAAAAACAAAAAAAACAGAGCAGAATGTTTCAATGTTTGAGACGTTTTCCTCTGTTGAATTTTCCTTCGACTTGAACGTTCCTTAACTTTGCCGCATCCCAGTCCCAGGTATCGCATTATGATTAATTATCACCAGATGGCTATGGGGCTGACGTAACGCGCTCTCCTAGTACGTCTAACCCCCATTGCGTGCAGTGCAAGCGGCGCCAAATTCACGTGTCGGAGAAACTTCTGAATTTGGCGCCATTTCCGAAAATAACTACTCTGTGGACACCTGACTTTATCCAACATTCGCCGCCATTTCCGAAAATAAGTGATGCCCCCCCCCCCCCCTTACCCCTGTGGAAATGCATACCAGTTAAAAATCAATGTATAGTGAAATGAAAGGGAATCGTGAATGACTGTTTTACAAAAAGTACTTGTACTTTACATTGGAATTACATTACATTTATAGCTCTTTACTTCAAGTACATTTTGCCCGGTGTGCTTACGACTTTACTTGAAGTACATCACCGCTCATTTACTCTGTACTTTACTTCCAAGTACTTTTTAGACGTACTTTACCCAACACTGTCAATAAGAGCCCGACTACCCATAGCACGATTTGCGTCTCGAAATTCGTTTTCTTTCCACCCGAAAACAGTCGGCAGGTTTCAGTCGCGCCCAATCTTGTTTCCATGCATGGTCACGTGGCGTTCAAACTATGTGTACCAAATATATTCAAAGTCGTGGGTCATCAAAACACATGTCAATCAATATTAAAAATAGGAAATAATATGAACCCCATTTTTTGTGGCCCCCAAGCTGCAAATACGCTAATAATAATAATAAAAAAAAATGTTGCACATATTACAGGAAGTACACGTACACGTCATTCTCAATATGGCGACAAACCGCATGCTGGACGACGCGATGGCAGCGCAAGACGGTCGAACGTGGGGCCGCTACTTCGGAACTGTAGTTCGTGGTACCTTCTAATCGATCTTCAAGCGCAGAACATCCAGCGGAAGGGATACGAGTGCGAAACAATCGCACGACAAACGGTTCACGCAAGAGACGCAAGCTCGTCGTCGTCGTCGTTTGCTTCAAAAACCGGAAAGGGAGAAGAAAAAACAATAAACGCAATCGGGTTTAGCCACGTAACTTCCGGCCATAAGCTTCCGTGCTCGGGTTTCGGTTTCGAGAAGTTGAGTTGCGTTTCTTTTGGCTTTATTAAAAATATACGTGACTCAATACCAAAATATTGATTGGGTAGTCTCCTGACACCATATTAAATCGCCCAACAAAAATAAATAAAACTAAATATAAAACTAAATATATAATAAATAAATTACTTCGCATCTGCATCATGACAGTTCATGTTGGTTTATGAAGCCTGTCTGGGCCCACAATGCATTTAAAACAAATGAAGTTGTCTTGTTCTATACTATCTAGGCAACTGCTCGCTGTTCAAACAACACCAGATATTGTGGAGCATAAGATGGCAATCTTCTTGTGTCAGAAGACTGCCGACTGATCAAAATAAACCTCAAATTTTCTCCATGAGAAAAGTGTACAGAAATACGGAACCATCAAGGAATATGTTGGGAATATGAAAAAGAAAATTCTAAACCGGTGTTGCCAAGGATTAGTTGTCATTCGAAGATTGTAAAAGCTGGGGTTGTAAAGTCGTTGGTCAGAAACGCGCTAGACAGATCGTGTGTTCATTTCATCACAGATTCGGTTGAAAGACAATGCAAAAGGTTGATCAGTGTAGGGTATAAAGACAGTTTTATCAAATGGCAGTTAGAAATGGTTATCAAAGGAAGGAGAAAAAAAGAACAAGGTGAAAGGACTAGATTTGTTGTGATCCCATATTTTCATGAAATTTCGCACAACTTGAAGGATGCGCGAAAAAGTTTAGAGTAGACACGGTCTTTAGCTAGATTGACGCCATTTCAAACAGGTGCGAATAACCGCAAAAAGAACCATCGAGAAAAATCGGTAAATTGCGAGAATGGTGTTGTGTATGAGATACCACTGGAATGCAGGTTTAAGTATGTAGGACAGACATCACGATGCATCAACGACAGATTAAGTGAACACAAAAGAAACGTGAAGAACAATGCACCGAACTCAGATCGCAAAACATGTCCACGAATGTAACGACAGCACTGCGGTTTGGTCGGAGACAGAAATTATTCACAAGGAGAGGAATGATGCAAAAAGACTAGTAAGAGAGACGGTGCGGATAAAATCTCTATGTAATTGCATAAGTCAGGCTTCGTTACAGTTCGGTACAAATTCCAAAAGCTTTTTAAAGATATAATTTTTTTTTTCATGTGTGTACTGTACACCTTTGCCCCGTTTTAGATTCAGTGTGTGTCATCCCTTCATCGCTGGCATAAAGTTTTTTTGTTTTTTTTTTTGCGTGTAAAGAAAACTTGTTTTCTGTTTTGAATGAAGTAGGTACCGATTCTTTTGCTAAATTTTGGGGGAGATTGTAGAGTTATCTTTGTGAATCGGCATGAAGGTCGTCCATAGTACTACTTTGTGTATTGGAGGCTTTGGCGTTTGGACTGTTTAGAGGTTGTCCCTTTGTGTAGGTTGTGGCTGATTGGAGGGTTTGGCGTTTGAACTGGTTAGAGGTTGCCCATTTTGTGTTGGTGGTGGCTGATTGTGGGCTATATAAGGAGGCAGACTAAATAAACCTGGTAGCTGCGTTTGAGACGTCGTCCTGTCCTTTTCTGTTCCTTCGACTTATTTGTTCACTTCTGCCCCAGTCTCAGGTTATTCAACATGGTAAACATTCACCAGCTCGCCTGCACCCTTACTATATTATCTCTAATAACCCCACGAGTTATTAAACATTAATCTTGCACCCAACGGGATGAAAATCATAGCTTACGCTCTGTAGGAAAAGAAGCTACCCGTCACACTTTCGGGGTGTAAACCATAATTTACAGTGCAAGGTGTAAACAATGACTTGCACTCCGTGAGACATAGAACATGACTTTCACCTCATAGGGTGCAAGCCAAAACATAAACTCTAAAATATATAAAGCATGACTTGCACTCTATGAGGTGTAAAACATGACTTGCAAGTTTTGAGGCAGAAACCATACATTGCACTCTGCGAGGTGTAAACTACGACCTTTACTCCGAAGGGGTGAAAATCGTGACCCATGCTTTGCGCGAACGAAGAGGTGTAAGCCGTCAGGTTCACCCGTAGCAAACGGCTTACGCCCCCGTGGGATGGTCGTCACTGCAAGGCAGGGGAAAGAGACGCCGGGGCAACTCACGGTGGAGGCGAAGAGGTGCTGCAGCTGCTCGTACATCCACATCTCGACGCGCAGACGCTTCTTGATGAGGCTCATCTGGTGGGGGCCGTACTTGGCCGTCAGGTACTTCTTCTTGCGGTCCTGCAGCTCGTCCTTGTCCCCCGGCTCGAAGTTGACGTGCAGGGCCTTGGGGGGAGACCCCTTGAGCCCCGCTGCCGCTGCGGCGCTCCCCGCCAGGCCACACTCCATTCCCCGGCTGGGAAGAGAACGGCCCCCACGGTGTGAACCACGTGGGGCAATATCCTACAGCCGCGAACGACGCAAGCTGCATTTAAAGCGTGTGCACAACGGTTAAGGCTGATTCACATGTTTTGAGTTTGAACGTGCTCAAGTGTGCTGTTGCGCTTGCTCGTAACCACTTACGACGAGATGACACAGCCCTGGAACAATTCTGACCCGCATGTAACTAGACTGAAGGTTCTGCAGTATTTGCGAGACCGAATCTACGCCCCATTTATGAGAAATGGCTGCTTACAACGCCAGGATTAATTCGAGCCCACAAGGAAAGAATGATGCGTACAAAGTTATAAGAGTATATAGGTGAATCGGAAGTGAGGGCTCTTCCTGACAGATGGCTCCAGTGTGCAAACGTGTGCTCCCGTCGTGAGCGCGGTTGCAATGTGAGCAGAGAGCACTCGAGTACGCTCAGGGGCGGATATAGAGGGGGGGGGGGTCCGGATGTCCTGACCCCCCTCTGGATTTCTGCATGTGTAAAATTTAGGGCGTAATACGAAGGAAAGGGCGAGGGGGTTCCTAAACATATGGTACGCTGACCAACACCTGACCCCCCCCCCCCCCCCTCCCCCTCAGGAAATTCCTGCATCCGCCCCTGAGTACGCTCACATGCAAATGTGTGAACCACCCTTAATCTTACGGATCCCTAATGTGAGCAGTGTCCGCTACGCCTCTTGCATTGAGCAAGACATAGATTACGACCGTAAAACAACGAGCATGCACCCGCATTACAATAAGTGCCCACCAGCTACTTTGGAACACTTGAAAAACGAAGGAAACATCTTTTGCGCATCCCAGAATTCTGTGTCTACCTATAGTCGGTTTCACCATGTGCTGAAATAGAAGCTACGAGTAGCCGGAGTCAATCCATAGCTCGAAACATTTCATGTGACCCTCTGGTTGGGTAAACAACACGCGTTGCGGGAGGAGCGCTGAATTAGCTAATCTCTGGAGAAGGCCCGTGCAGAGCGGTGAAACCCACTTTACCAAGTGTCCCATCCGCATATTTTAGTCTTGGACCTGACGAGCTCCCATCCGCCAGTTATTGAAGATTATCTCCGAAGTTTAGGTGAGCGTTTGCTCCGTATTTTATGATATTTAATCGAAACAGCCTATGGACCTCAAACCATGTGCGAGTATATATTGCGTGGATTACAGCTCAAGTGTTTTAGCTGCCTGGCTATGAACTGTATAAAGGTAATGACAAAGCATGCAGTGTGTGAACTGCGGCCTCAGTGTGAACAGTGTGCATGGACAGAGGAGAACATTTTATGACAGGCACGTAGCCAGGATTTTGTTTCGGGGGGGGGGGGGGGCGGGGGGGCGCCCATGACAAAATGCTGTATGAGGGGGAGGGGGGAGAGGAGGTCCCAGCAAAATGGAAGATTTCGGGGAATGGGGGGGGGGGGGGGGCGGGCTCCATGCCCCTTCCCCCCCCCCCCCCCCTGGCTGCGTGCCTATTTTTATGACCTCCTTGAGGCATCCCGTCTAGTTACTTTTCTTATAGATTGCGATACTTGTGCTTACGGATTTACTTATTACCACCGAGATTCTGAAACCGCATGTCTTTCGAGCCAACCGAATGATGTACTACGACGAAGCTCACCAAAGTCAAGATGAATTTTCTAACTTATGGGACAGATCTTCGTATTTTTATATTACTATGATAACTTGATATTAAAAAAAAGCCTAACCAAGAGTACCATGGAGATGTAGCACAAAGTTTCAATGAATAATGATTAGCAGTGATGGAAGTGGCGTTTAAACTTTTGTAGCAGGTTCTGAAGCAGGCAAAATATTGGTTTGGAGCAACTACTGACGCTTCTGAAGCAGGTACCAACATCGGTTAACACATCACTTGAAAATGAAAAAAAGTGATCGCGTCGCTAAATAAGTTTATCTTTGATAATTAATTAGGCTTTCTTTTTAATACTGGAGCATATTACTTATTACCGTTTGTAATAAAAATAGATAAGGCTCCAAAGAAACACAGAGCCTTCTTTTTAGAAATAAGGCTCTAGTCACAGAAGGTTCCATTTACAATGGGTCCTGTACGAAAATGTCAGATTGGAGCGGTTCCAGTTAGGATCCGCGCAATTCCAAACTTGTGGATAGTTCAGATTTGCGCGGATCCGATCTGGTACCGCGCGTTTCTGGGTGTAACCAGTCGGTTCCAGTGAGGCGACGCACTAGAACCGCACGGTGATGGGTGGATCCGATCCGTTTCCCTTGGTTCCAGCAGGGTCTGCTCCCAGCCAGCGGGCGCGCACATGCGTGGCTGGAGGAGGAGCGTGTGTGTGTGTGTGTGTGTGTAGGGGGGGGGGGGGGGGGGGGGTCAACGGGGAACTTCCGCTCTCTTCCCCGCGGTCTCTCGCAGCTCACGTGTTAGGGACAGGCGCATCCGCCACGTAGGCGCTGCGAGCGGGCGTTCTCCGCGCCCTCGCCTCGCTTTGTCTGTCGCAGTCGGCGGCAGCGCTCCGAGATTTCGGGTTCTCTCCACTCTCGTCAAACTGTCGGCCAGCGATCGTCCGGCGGCGACGTTCGCGCTGCGGGCGCACGGATAGTGACGCGCCCATCGTTGCCCTGGATGGATACCGACTGACCTCAGCTTTGAATCTTCATATAGTATGAAGCTGCCGACCAATTGCACTTTGGCTCGGCATCTGGATGCGCTTGGCGCTGGTGTACTTGGTGACAATACTTGGACAACTCAGATACCGCTTGCCCGCCGGAACTTCCCGACACGCTCAACACTGGAGACTGCGCTTGTGCGTGCTGTGTGTGTGTTCTGTGCACCGTGTTTGGTGACAACGCCTGGACAACCGTGTGCGCCGCCGGAATTCCCGCTGCGCTCACCAGTGGACTCTACAAAAGTATTTCGCGCGATGCTCTTAGCCGTTACAAGCGAGAGATCGTCGGATTTCAGACCCAGGCAGTTCCGCCTGGGTCTGAAATCGCGACGATCTCTCGCTTGTAACAGCTAAGGGCATCACGTGAAATACTTTTGTAGAGTCCATTGGTGAGCGCAGAGGGAATTCCGGCGGCGCACCGCCTGGGTCTGAAACTGGGGCACCGGTTTGTATCTCGGTTGGCACCGCCCGGTACCAGTAGCTCAGCAGAACCACTGGAACCAGCCGGTTCCGCCTGGATATGAAATTGGGGCACCAGTTTGTATCCCGTCTGGAACTGTGTGGTTTCAGACGGGATACAAACTGGTGCCCCAATTTCAGATCCCGGCGGAACCGGCATTTTTCATTCCGGCCCGTATCAGACATTTTCGTACGGGGTACTAAAATGGATGAAAAAGTGATCATACCGCAACACTAGGATAAGGCTTCCCTTCCTCCGCACTTTTACAGCCGCTAGTTTATTTAGCCTGTAAATATAATTTCCGTAAAATGTCCGCAAAAACCAGCATATATCCGCTGTCTATCAACAAAAATGCATCCCCAAAAGTTTTACGAAGCTACCAAACTCGAGACTTTCATATTATAAACTGCTAAACGAACCACCCCTAAATATTATAAAAACCTACACTTGTCCAAGTGACACTGCTCCGTAGCGGCGTTGGAACCAGAGTGAAGTCAAAAGTTTGCCGTTCCTTCGATCGACAGCTACACGTTAACAACCTTGGCTACCATTTATTCAAATACAGACCCGCGTTTTTTTTTTCTCTCTCTCTCTTTCTCGGTGCAGATTTTTAAAACTGGAGATCAGCCTACCATGAAAACCAAAGAATATAGGCCTGGAATGGCACTCACCCGTGCCAGCCGCTGCTCCAATCACTCCTGTGCAAAGCGGTAAAGCTCGACGCGCGCGCCCCTGGTGACTGAGAGGCGGCACGGAGGCGCGCGGCAGACATGATAACCGAGCGATCTCATTAGGAGTATACAAGACCCTGGTTCTGTCTTAACACAGTAGCCACCATCTTACTATTTGGCAATGTTTTCTCGCGACCTTTAGCTCGTGATATCGCTGACATCGTCTAAAAATTTAGACGATGTCGGCGATCAATCCGCCGGCGCATTAACCGACCAGCACGGTTGACGAGCAATCTCCATACTTCGTTTCACCTCCATTTAAAGCGCAGTCGCCGCTCCGAGCCAATGGGACCAACTAGCGTCGAAGCACAACATCGTGGCATTCGTCCATCTTCCTGCAGCTGTAATGTCCCGTGACTTGCGCTTTTAATATGTGTTTGTGGTTGTATGTGTTTCCAGCCCTCGACTCTGCTCTGGATAAAACAAACTGTACGGTGAGCAGAGACGCTGTGAAATTATATGCCCATCTCGAGGCAGGTGTGGCGCTATTCTTAGCAAAAATGTCACTTTGGCGCCACTCCCTCCCGGGATTAATTAATTAGCCCGAGCTATTAGATAATAACCAGAACCCTGCGCGGATAACAGTTTGATCATCCGCATCCGACTCGCACCCGGAGACTTCGTATCTGCATCCGCAGACTTTGTATCCGCATCCAAAAAAATTCGGAACCGCGTCCGACCCTCAATTCGCGCATTTATTGTAAACCATAAAATCAAACATAAATAAAAAAAAAACAAAAAACTGGATGGTAAGTTATTTCATCGTTATCTGTTTTATCCTATTTATAAAATAAGTCATCGTCCTTCCAGAGACACTTCGCATCGCTGGAAAGATAATCGTAGTTATGAGGATCATCTTGGGAGTCCGTGACACTGACATTATTCTGTCCTTGCTCAAAAGAAGAACATCTTAATATTTTCCTCTTTTGTTTTGTAAAACCCACTTCAAGCAGACGCATATTTTATAAACATGAACATTCACAATTAGGACAGACTAATAACATGGTGTCATTTTATTTTGGCCAAGCAATAAAAGAAAACAAAAATGGGAGAGGAAAGGCGCTCACTCACCGCAGCAAAGTACTCGTGTATATGTGGTAAGGCGCGAGTACACCCTGAGAAAATATCACAATATTCAATAATGGCCACACTTCCTATCGGTTTCAGCTTCAAACACAAACCCTCAACTGCATGCTCGGAACCATATATCCTTTAAAACAACTCAGTACCAACTCTCGAGAAAAAAGAAAACGCACACACACGCGACGTTTCACTTGTCGAGGTTGCTGTGTAGAAGAAACATCGTCAACATGGATGGATTCTGACTAGTTCGCCTCTCTCAATTAACACCCACTAATGAGAAGAATCTCTTTCTATCTCCTCGGTCCATACTTGTATACGCGAACAAGCCACTTGCAGGCTTCTTCCACTTACTTTTGGCTGGTTCATATACGTTTCGGGCTCTCTTTGCCCAAAGACCGTTTTCCGCTTTTTCCGTTCCAAACATGAACACGCTTTCCCGGTACGACTGAGGCTCCTGCGTTCTTTACTTTTTCTAGGGACGGCATTTGTGGCGAGATAGAACGTTCTAAAACGATCTTTGGTGAGGATCAAATATTTCTTGACGTAATTAGAACAATTTTCTCCCCGATTGTCACCTTTTATCTAAGAGTAGTTTGCTCCCGCAATACATTCGATTATGCACTTCATAGTATCAATCACTTATTCACTCAATAGTTACGGTACCCTTTTCAGGCGGACAAAATAATTACAAGGTTGACAGAAGACATTGTAATCTGTTCAAAATATTTACACTATGTATATATTGGAATATGTACTTACATGCGTAATCTGGCTCATATATATATATGCCTACTGGCCTTTTAACTGTGGAAGTTTGATGTGCCTTCGCCTTACCTTCTGTTGGTGTAATTCATCTGTGGACACCATGCTTATGCTTCGCTGTCTGATGTCCAGGTACTTCTGTACAACAGACCGCATGATATGATAGGCGTGGTTCTCCATAGGTTTATTTTCAAGCATGTGGTCATTTAGTGATCTAAAGATGTCTTTGCCAATGAAGCGTTTCATCAGCAAAGGGTGTACGCCTTTGCTGATGTACCCCCCCCCCCCCCCCCCGCTCGTGGCCCGCCGCGACACCCCCCCGAGTGCTGCACCCGGGGCGGTCCGCCCCCCCCCCCCCGCCCCCCCCCCCCCCCCCTTGTGACGCCACTGATTACACCATTGTGTGTAGAATAAGTGAACATTTGACAAAACTTCGCTTGACTGGGAAAAGTGTCGGACGTTTTTAAGAAAGTTCAAACTTGCCTCATCCAAATTAAAAAAAAAAAAGAAGAAATTGTAGAGATCGAGTTAGCAGGTTAAATTTAGGCAACTCGGCCGATTGAAGTAAATTGTTTCTTACTGTGAACTTGAATAGCTTTTAATGGTGTTAATGATGAAGCGGTTAAGAAACAAAAAAAAATGTGACATTACTTTTGTTTTCTTGCAAGATTGATATGAAACTGCGAGCGTGAGAAAAGACAAACAGGAATTCGGCTACAGTGAAACAGCTGCAGTATGCAGCTGTTTCACTTGCAATAAAAATAGTTAGTGTGCAAAATTTGTACAACTTAGTTGTTGTTTTTTTGTACATTTTTTTTTTGCATTTTTTTTTTTTTTTTTTTTGCAGCACTCGGTACCACATCCTAGGGATCGAGGCACATATTCTTCTGGTTACTTTGGCTGACAGCAACAAGTTAATCATGTGATTTATTACTCTTCGCATCCAAAACGTGCCCCGCAGCTAGTAATTTTGCCACATCTTCATCGAAGTTATTTTAAGTATTTCGGAGAATAAATAGCTCCCTGGAAATGTTACCTATCTGACTGGCATTGAATAACAAGCCTACCCCAGAGATATATTTATTAATACCAATCAGAAAAAATAGCAATAAAACAGGTAACAAAAAGTAGAAAAAAAAAGGGGGAAAACATCATGCATGATTCAGTAGACAAAGCTGAGAGCAGGTGCCTGCCACATGAATAACACAATTCACAAGAGCGCCAAGAGCTCCCACAGATTTTGACGATGTCTGCCTTTCTGTAAAGCTATGTGTGGGCCAGGTCACCCAAGGTGTGAGCATTTTGGCTTTGTTCCAGCAAGCAAAAAGCGCGCGTGTCAATCCTCAGCAATCAGTCGATCGATTTCGCCGACTTCCGTAAGTTGCGGGCACACGTTAGAATGTCACATTTCGCTGGCACCAATCGTCCCTTTAATGAGCGCGTCGTCGAGTCCGCGAGGGTTCCACGAAGCTCACGCGCACGACACTCGTCGAGAACGACGAGTGCCACGGCGAGGACTCCCACGCCCCACAAAGCTCCCCGAGTAATCTCCTTGCTAAACGGCTCTTTTGTCCATTGTTCGCGCGAACCGAAAAAGCGAGACTAATTGCGTTGCGCGCAGCATCATGTCTGTCGTCTGTTCGAGATGCGGCAGACGACCGCGTAAACGAGTTCTCCTCGTCAACGCTTTTTCACGACCCACTCAACGCAAACAAGGGGCCGCCGCCGACTAAAAGGAAATGGAACTGGCACGCTAGGGCATACCGTTTGCAAACACATACCACCGTCGGTCTCGAATGGACCATATATATGTAAAAGTTCCAGATGAGGATATCCTGTGTGCTCCTCTGTTCCCGCAGCATCTATTCAGCGCTTATGTTCGCGAAATCTCGCCTGTCCTCGTGTACGTTGTTTGCTACAACCGGGTTTATACAGCCAGTTCCCAGAATTCCTTTCGGTGAAGCGGAGGATGCACGATTTCTAAAATGGCTATGGGATATGGACTGGGCGGAACCATCCATCATAGAGCCTAATAAAGCAGACTAAAAAGGTGTTACAAAGCCTGGTGTTGCATCCAGTACACACCCGCACAACATACAGCAAATATATATGGCCTGTAAAACAGCACCGCGCTTTCGCGCTCGCTGACCCACGATCAAAGGTCGAATGCGGGTTCCCCGGGCAACCTTCACCACGCGTGTTTAAAGGGAAACCGACGTCCTTGCCGATTCAGAGCCGACAGGAAAGCGCGAAAGCGATCGGAAACGATGGCAAGATAAGGGATGTTGCACGGCGCGGAGTAGACACCGAGACCGCTTTTCCGGTATCGTACCCACGCCAAGGTCGGAAGCAAAAAAAGCAAAAAAGAAAAAAGGAACGAAGCCGGCGATGCGGTCCTCGCGAGGCAGCGGCGGAAATCCCGCGACGATCGGCTTTGGTGTGCACCCAAGGTGCTCGGTTCCGACGCAGAGCAAAACGCGACGCAAGAAACCCAGAACGAGTTTGTCCGTGGGACTGGGATGCGGCGCGCAATATCGTGCAGTCACGATCGCCCCAAAGCACGACCGTCGGTCTCCTCGGCACTATACAAACCGACCAGTCCAAATCGAAACGGCCCAGGAGACTTCCAAGTGCTTCGGTGGTGGACGCGCGCAGCTAGAAGAACGCCGCTGTGAAACCAAAGAAACATACAAACGCGTGCGGCAGGCAAACTCACGATCTTTTCCGAAACACCTGCAGGCCTTTGTTGTTGTAATACCCCGATCGGCCAAATCGGAATTCGCTCCGCACGCAAAACGGCAAAAAGCTCGCACGAACTGCAGCAGCTCGGGCCGCGTCAAGGAGCTGGCTGGCCCTCGGTGCTTGCTTCGGCTGTTTTTTTCGGACCGAAGATTCTCCAGCTTGCGAGCGGCGCGGACAAAAATGCGACTTGAAAACGTCGCTTTCTTTGTGCTTTTGTCGTTTTTTCCATTGGATGTCGTACGAGTTAGTTTCATGAATGAGGACACCGTTTTTGCTAGAGGCAGCAACGTTAGGACACGGATGTGCCCGCAGTAGTAGTAGGCTCGATGTTTTGCTCACCTGGCGCAGGGGACACTCGCGGAGTCGGTATCCAAAAAGCGCTGGAGGAGGTCGGTATTCACGAGAGCTTCGGCGAAGGCGTGAAGAGTGAACGACCGCTCACGGCCAACGCGTGTACTCCGCTCCGCTCCGCTTCTTCGGCTGTCTTCTTTGGCCTTTCCAGCGTCTCCCCCATCCTCTAGCACATAAAAGAGAAGGCCTGTGTAATACGTCATCGGTAGTGCGTCACCGACGCGATCCAAGCGGCGAACATACCAAACCTCTACGAGTACGCGGCCAAAGACGCGGCAAAGCAACCGACTCGTGCGTTTTAGCGTCACCGTCTGCTAGTCTGCTAGGCTTGCGTTCGTTGCGAGGTAGCAAATTGCGTTTGCGACAACGCTAACGCAAACTAGGCGGCGCTGCGTAAACAACAAGAATTGACGTCAGAGCCAAAAATCCCGCGAGCCCGGAGTTGGCGCGGCCTTAGCTTCATCCTTTCTTTTGCCCCTTCCCTTCTTCTTGCGCTCTTTCTCCTTCTCGTTCTCGTTGCTTTCTCCTTTCTCTTGGAGAGACCCCCGATAAAAATCCGGTACGGCGAAGGCCGGAATTCCGGGTGCTTCTGAAAATTAAGCGTTAAAATACGCAAATCGACGAACGACAGTCGCGATTCGTGTGAACCGAAACAAAATCGTTAAAAAATAACAAAAACATACGTAGGCGCTATTCGAATTCGACGGAAGAGAGTACACGCACAAAAGTGGTAAAGCGAAACTGAAACAACTTACGTGCGCTAACTTTTCTGTTATAATAATCGGTCAAATCGGCGATTTCTATATTAAGGCAATTATTTTAAGACAAATCTCTTTTGCCTTTTCTTGCGCCCTGCTAGCGAACGCATGCGCAGTAGGGCGCTCGGTACTCGACCCGCTTACGGCCATCACTAATGTAAACTAAAGCACCCGACGTGCCGCAGTCTAGATAAAAAAAGAACAGATGAACACGAAATAGTTTCTCCATTCCCGTTTATCGAAGCGCACCCGATCGTCGGTAGGTTCTTTGGTCGAGATGTGGCAGTTCGCCGTGGTCCTAGCCGCCTGCGCAGTGCGGCTCGCCTCCGGAGAAGCGGGCTTCACGGCGGCACTCCCGGGCGTTACGGACAAGCCCCCCGTCCGTCGCACCCTCAACAAGCGGCCGTCTCTGGAGCCCTCGGGCATTCCGGACATGCGCAGCGTGATTGAGAGCTTCCAGATCAACGAGAACCGGATCATCCGCACCGAGGACTCGCGACGCATGGGTGCCCGCTACCTGAACGAGACTCAGATGGCTTCGAACCGCGACTGCCTGTTCTGGTGTTGGCAGACCAGCAGCTGTAACGTCGCCGTGTTCGAGGAAAAGGTAGGGGTCCGCACAGCATGGGTGCCGTACATTCTGCCGCTGAACACGCTGTTCTATAATGCGGTTCGGGAAATGCGTAAGCTTTCCCAAATCGTGGCTGCAACGTTACTATAAAATATAGCACTGCTGAAAAAGAAAATGAAATTGTATTAATTTTGATGCTCATAAACTAATGTGCATGTATTGGTCATTCACTAAAACTTTAGTGTGAAACGTCACCAGAAATCCACTGTCTGAATGTAGAAAGTGAGACAAAAACGACGTATTTCAGGCCAAGTCGAATGTGCGCATGAATGAGAAACTGTTTAGCAGTTATGTTCAACTTGAGCGGCACGCAGCCCAATATGCAGGACAAAATAACAGCATGTAACCCAGTAAGCACGAAACATCTTTTCTAGACATCTATATGCAAGCTTTTTTGCTCGATATAGTTGAAAATTCCCATTAGGTTCCAATCGGAATTTTTCCATTGGTATCAATTAGGTTTTCGGACAACCAATTGCATGGTCAACCATTTAGAACCAGAGTGGAAAAAATTAATCCAATTGGTTGGACCTATGGTCAGTGTGCTTCCAGTTGGAACCTACTAAAACCAATTGGTTCACATTAAACCCAGTTGAAATTTCAATTGGATCTAATGGGAATTTTTATCTGGGATATGCATATATGTATTTAATTCAGAGGAGGCCTATTGTCCTTATTATTCTTGCTGGCAACTCACCTGCCCAACATCAAGTTTGATAAACCTGTCGTTTTGTCTAACAGTCTACGTCAGAATCCTCGGGAAAATTCATATATGATGTACATTTAACTCGTCTCCTACACCAATTAAGGATCCAGAAAGAATCCACTCAAACTGCATATTTCCAAAGCGCTGTTTTCTAAGTCTTAGATTATTTAAGATCTCCCTAAACTCGGCTTTTTTAATTACCCCTTTCCTGGTGTTTCAACTTCTCTGCAATTCTTCCTATATGGTGTAAATCGAGGGTAGGGACACACCCGAACGCGGTGATTGCTGAGAGACAAAGACGTTTATTCGCACGCTTTTGGTTGCGACTGCAGAGGGCTGGCGGCGCTGCTTGTGCCGGTGATGCATATAACAATGCCGCTGGCCACATCTCCCTTTCTTTAATAAAAGAAAACAAGTCTGAAGCTAAGGCTTTGCTCAGTCACACTCTATGCCTCCTCCTCCTCCTCCTCCTCCTCCTCCTCCCCGTTCCCCCCCCCCCCCTCTGAAGCCATGGACATCACAGTCGCTTCTGTCACTGTCTAGCAAGGATTTAAATCACCATAGCTCGAAAAAAGCAATTCCTTATCACTTTTCTTTTTTTATAATTTCAGAGAAAACCTTGAGACTGGGGAAAAGATGATGGACAACACAACACACAAAGTCTCAAAGACTTTCTGTGTTGTTTTGGTTTTCATCTTTTTTCGAGTCTCGGGGTTTTGTCTTAAATTATGTTAACCAGCTTGTTGTGCCCTAACTTTTTTTCTTTATCACTACATGTATTCTTAAACATGGTAGATTGATTGATCAATCGGCCCGATCAAAGGAAACAATTCGGAATAATTAATTCCCATAAATAACTTTATTAATGTAACCCCCCCCCCCCTCCCCACACATAACACAAAAGGAGCTTGATTTTTTTACATTAAAAAGCTTCATTTTATTTTTTTTTCGTGTTCTGGTTTGCTTGCATTAAGGCATTACTTTTTCGTTTTCGTTTCTTTTGCATTTCTAGGTGCTGTTATGTGCACTGGCACTTATATAAAATCCTCAAAGTTGGCTTCACCTCAATCATGATTCCGCCTTTTTCTCTAGATTCCAGCTTCTCTGCAAACTTCTTGAGAGCATCAATGAACAGATGTTCATGGATGCCCTTAAACCATTGCTTTTGCATCTCAGAACACTCTTTTATATATACAAGTAGGAGTTTGCTAAGCCACCCTCGCACGTGTCGGAGCACACCTTTTTTGCACAGGGCAAGGGCAGCTGCTACTTGTTCGACTGTGGGCCACCGTCACGCTTCGTCTGCTTGTTCACCGCACACCGCTTCTACACGGTGTCTGTGCTGGCGGCGGTGGGTGGCCGCGACCTTGACCCCGGCTCCTGGGGCTCGCACCACGAGGACGAGCTCACGCAGCTGCGCCAACAGTTGAGGGCACCGACCGTGGCACCCCAGACCCTAGAGGTGACCCAGGCACCACCAGCCACTAGTCCAGCTGCATTCGCTGTGCCAGCCAGCACCCTCCCAGATGCGCAGCCAGGTGTGTGGACCTGATGAGCTTCCAATAGCCCTGATAAGCCTAATTCATAAATCTACCCCTGACAGCAGCTGCCTCATCTGCTAGAAGCATTTAATTTTATCAAAACTCAAGACTCTTCCCCTCAGACTTAACACCGCTCATGACTAGAGTTGAGTTGACACACTCCCTTCATATGCAAGGTAGTTGCACCGAGTGTGTCTGTGGCAACTTTTGTCTGCTACTTGCCTCGTGTCTGCTACTTGCCTCGAGATTTGTGTTCATTTCAACACCCGCAAGCATGCGTGAGGCCAAATGTTTTCTTTACAACACATCCTTTTGTCGGTGCACATTGTGGCTAGATAGTGTCGACCTGCAGGTGATGTTGTTGATGCAATGGGGATTGCCAAAAGGACTGTTAGCCCAGTTAGCAGCTTTCGTGTTATGCTTATACTACTAATGTCACATCACTCTTGATATGGGACACACTAGAACTTTACTGTGGTAACTTGCCCAGCTACTTGAGAGGTTCTTGACCTTCCTTGGTGGTGTTGTCTCATAGAAGGCATTTCTTTAGTCAAATGATTTTGTTATTTTATCAGACACAGCTTAAAGGTCTTGATTGTTAAAGCCCTTTAGGGTTAAAGCCTGGTCTTGATTGTTAAAGCCCTTTAGGGGAGACCCTGGCTGGCAGGTTTTCGAGCTACCCAAAATAATTTTTATTATGTCTTTTTGTTTTAATCTAATTTTATTTTAATTTTTGTTATAAACTATCTTAATCTTATTACCCCTGAATTCAAAATAATAGGTGGGTGCAAACGGTGGTTTTTGCCAAATATTTTCAGATTGAATACCGAATAGTTTCTCCAAGCCTTTTGCTGCTGCCACCATGCTTAAACGTTAAACGAAAACCCAGCTGAACCGTGAAGGTTGCTCGCAAGCTTCCACTTGTCCACTTCTAAGCTAAGTTAATTTTAATTCAACCATCTTTATGAGCGGTGGCTTCGGAAAGTCCAATGCTCACACTGGGATGGCAAGTAAACGACGCCTCTGACATAAAACTAAACATATAAAGATGCCCAGCTGCACACAGCAAGAAGATTTATAAATCTTCTTGCTGTGTGCAAATATCCTTTCTGCAATCCAGAATTTGAAAAAAAAAATAAGAGACAATCTCTAATGATGAACATGGGTTGTCAGTGCATCTCTGCCTAATCCATACTCTTGTGCAATAGCCAATTTAATCTTTAAAATTTTACTGCAATGTAGATTAAGATTTATGAAGTTTTCATTTATCTTTAAACAAACAGGCACGCGTGTGCACCAACCCGCTTTGAAACTGACTGCCTTCCTTCTAAGCGCACGACTGCAATATTTGTACATTTTGAACCATTGATTGCAGCAGGTTGGCCCCTTTTAGCAGGCTTCGTACCGAGCACCAGTGCACTGCAGAGAAGCAACACCCCCGGAAGCAAGCTCAGCCAGTGTTGCTTTTCCACAGTGCACCGTGCTCGGTAAGAAGCGCACTTAACGGGGCTAACCCACCGCAATTAATACATACTTCGAAATATACGACTATCGCAATTAATCTCAAAGAAAATATGAGACAGTGTATTATCGAAAGCACTATTCTAAAATTCGAATATTCGCACAATCCTACAAAAGAGATATTAAGGAAATGGAGAATGGAAGTTTTGCCATAACCAACATTCAAATTATCCGGCGCTCTCCAATGAGGTGACGTCACATGTATAACTTGCAAGTCGAGCAGATTCTAAGAAACACAGTATTTCGCACATATATATAGTATACTGTAAACGACTTAATTTTCGCGGGCTCAAATTTTCGCAAATCCGGCCAAAGCTGAAAATTTGAAATTATTCGCGGGTTCTAATTTTCGCGAATCGAGTGTAGCTTCCTTAGCGTTCACATATTGCCCGAATTGTTTGAGGGACGTATTTTTCGCGAATTGTAGGCGATTCCCGAAAATGAGGTCTTCGCAAAAATTAGGTCTTCTCGAAAATTTAGTCGTTTACAGTATATATATATATTTGTTTTTTCCTTTTTTGCTTTGCTGGCATGAGTTTAACCAGCATTCATTTCACACCATCAAACTTTTTGTAACCTGCCAGGGACAAGCTGTAATGCCCTTATCTTGCCCCATATTTAGGGTTCGGAGTTTTCGGTTTAAACCGATAAAAGTATGTCGAATTCATTTTCGGAAATTCGGTTTTAATCGAAAAAGGTCAGTTCTTAGGTTTGGCATTTTCGATTTAAACCGATAAAAACCGATAAAAGCGCGTCGAATCTATTTTCTAAAACTCAGTTTTAACCGGAAAAGGTCACTTTAACCTTCCAGTTGTACCGCAGAGCTGTGGCGAAAAAGTGGAACGACAGTGTCTATCGAAACGGGTCCGAATGTATGGGATACACGGATGCCATCAAAACGTTTTGGTTTAATGTGCGCATCATCGATCGGAACGTGAAGTTCGAAATGCCCCATGACTTCGCCATGTACGAGCGTGGTTTTGAACTCGTAGTAAGGAAGACTGACTTGATGCAAGCTCTTCATGTTGTGTTGTGCTTCAAAACGTCGCACCGGCTCAGGCAGCGTTCATCTCCTCAGCCTGCCAGTGTCCAGTGTTAGCGTTGAGAGGGCATTCTCGAAGCTCAGGGTCATATTAACAGGAAAGAAAGAGTGCGGATCAACGAGGAGAACCTGGGAAAGTACATGTGTGTGCGTACAATAATAAGATCACATAATCCTGATATGCAGAAGGTGAAGTTCCATGTTTTTTGGCATAGGCTTTATATATGACTTGTTTGTACTGCTGTGTTTTTTTTTCTTAATTCTTTTAGAGTTGCACACATTAGCCAAATAAAGTGTCCATTTCTTTTTCAGTGTATCTGTGCCGTTATTCTTTGAGTAATCACAAATATCAGAGCTACAAGGATCATCTGATCCGGTGTCCGTTGGTGTTTATTTTATATTCACCAAAAAAAGCCGATAAACTTTTGTGGGCCTAGATATACGCCGAAAAAAAAACGAAAATTGAATTTTAAAATAAACACCGAAAAAAGTACGCCGAATTTTGAAAAAAAAATAGAAACCGAAAATGCGGAACCCTACCCATATTACATCATCTGACATTATATTTTCAGTGTTGCCGGTAGAGGCTTTCAGAGTTTAAAACTTCAATAACATCGCAAAAAAACAACAAAAAACAACAGCAACATTGTGACTTTTAATTTGGGTTTCAAGTAGGGGTGTGCGGATACCGGTTCGAATCGAATAATGCTGTGTCATTCATAGCCTTCCCAGTGCAAAAAAAAGCCACGACAACCGGTTTTCTCAACAGCGGTGAAGCTAGGGATGACATTGCGCTATTCGATTCAAGCCGGTATTGGCACACCTCTAGTTTCAAGTCCAGATCTGTTGATTAATCAGTTGAACCAGTTTTGAGACAAATCAGGGACTCAACATTTCTCCGGAGCTCCCCTTTAAAGACAAACAAAAGACTTAAACCCTCTCTTCCTAAAAAAAAAAAATTGTCACGGTTAGTCACATCCAGTATGCCTTTTTTACTGTATTTAATGGTTTCTGACAATGGGAGACACCTTGGAGTCTCTTGGTACAAAAACTTACAACATGAAACGGTAATTCCTCGTTAATATTTTTTGTACACGGTGCCACACACTGATGCAGTACACAAAAGGTATCGTGCAAGAGTAGCAAGATGCCAAAGTTGCATAAGTACTTTTGGAATTGCTCAACTGGCATTTGTTGGATAACGTTTCAAGTATTCAGATTGCTCGAGTACTGCGTCACACAAGCGTAAGTGTAGCAGGCTGCCCTGCTAAGGATGTTGTCGTCTTATCTCTGCCCAGTTTCAGGGTTCTGAACAAAAGAAAGCATATCGTTGTTCTTACTCGGACACTGGCTTGGAACACTCTCTCGCAGAGCCCCGCTGCCGCCACTACCAGTTCCAGTGCCAAAACTCGAGCGAATGCATTGCCGTGTACAACGTCTGCGACGGAATTCCACAGTGTCCCGATGGAAGCGACGAGGCAGCCGACCTCAAGTGTCCCCGTGAGTTGTGACACGAGTGTGCACCACTCACTTGACACCTTGAACACCTAGCAGTTCAGAGTAAAAACACGGTAAAATTAAGTGAAAGGCGAAAGCATTCGCCTTTTGTATGACTTGCAACTCTGGTACAGCCTTCTTTTGGGCTTCTGCACATACTCAGCTTTATGGCTGCATTTTATTATAACTGGGGTTTCATGTTTTCGGAGTTTATTTCTCGTAAAATTGAAAAAAATGTTTTTCAGTTTTTTTTTAGTTAGAAGTGTATTGGGGTGTATTTACGATGAAATCCAGTTCTTTGAAATTCGGAGTCTAATCTTGCTGTGTGCACAATTTTTCCAAATTCAATATAAAACTAAATATTATCTGGACAAAAAACTGTTCATAAGAACTCACCTGTATCGAATGATATTTCTTCAGCTGAATTGGGCATTGCATTCATGCCCTTGTTATTGGTAATACAGTGAAACCCGTTTAGAACGAACCCACGTACAGCAAATCATTGTCGATATCGAACTCACGGAAAATTTAAATAAAAATGCATTTAAAAAGTACTTTTTATAAGGAACAACATATTGGCTATATCAAACCTTTTCTCCCCGGCAAGGCTTCCAAAACGCGCAAACAATCGTCCTCTAGCCTGTCCCTTCCCCCCCAAAAAAAGGTAGGAAAGAAAGATAATTCCAAAAGCTCAAGTTGCGAACAAAATTGAGCGAAGAGAAGCGATTCAGAACGGGAGAAAGCTAAAAAATGCACTCTGCTTGCACGCACAGAAAAAAAACAACTTTTCAGCCGAAAACGGTTGCTTACGAAGAGAAGCGATTCAGAAGGGGAGATAAGCTAAAAAACAAACTCTGCATGCATGCAAAAAAAAAAAAAAATCTTTCCAGCGCGTTGTTACAAGGTGGAAGCAAAGAGATGAGAAAGAAAGAGTAGCTCTCGCCTTACAACAAACGCATCATGGAAGTTCGTTGTAAATGGTTTTTGCTATATCGAATCACTTGCTATATATCGAACTGATCGTAGCGTTTCCTGCTGTTCGTTATAAACGGGTTTAGCTGTCCCACAAAAGAACTTGCAAAAAAATGTTGCTTTAATAAATGTCGATACCTTAAAAATCCCTAAAATCCCCAGCGGAGTCTCTGGAAAGATAGTACTAGTTTACTTCCAATCCCATTCCACCGCTCCACCCTGTGGCTGCGCGGAATGGAGTGGCGAGATAGAAGCTTTGGCCGCCCCCTCCCTCCTGTGATCATAGCTCTCCTCATTACAAATATGCAACCCCACCTTCTTTGAAGAACTGCAAACTAGAATGGTGGCTTTTGTCGTGATCCACAATTACAGTGATCTGTTGTCCCGCACAAAACATGACGAGATAAACAGTGAACCCCATTTCGTCCATAGCCCACAATTTGAAAGGAAACTGGGGAGGTCTCTCCTCAGGACCACGAACCCCGTGCTCTGACCAAGCTTATTTGAAAAATACAGTGTTTTTTTTTCTGTTTGTTTTCTCGCCATTGTGACATCGAAATTCAGAGTTCCAAATTGACGAAAATTTCACCTGCGAGTGTTTTTGTGGATTTTGTCGGATTTATCCGAAAACACGGAATCCTAATTATAACTGGAGTTCAGTGTTTTTGATATGCACCGATAAACTCCAAAAAGTAACCTCTGGGACGGTTTAATAAAAATTGGGAAAACCGAAAAACCTCAAATTGGAGCTGTCCTTGCTATGCTTTGCGGGAAGAAAATCTTTGTCTACAAGTTTTCTTTCGAGCTGAGCCGGAAGACAGTTCACCTTGAACTGTCCGCAAGGCTACTCCTTTCTTCAGGAACTCCTTTTTATCGGCACCGGGTAATTTTCCGGGTCGGGTCATGTTCCCTGGAGGCCGGGTAACCCCATCCCCCATTTTCTGCATCTAAGCTCCGACACACTCAAAGTTTTTGTCTGACACTGGAAATTGACACCGAAAAAACCCCCAAATATGAATGAAAAAATAAAACCTGAAAACAAACCCCCGAATTTAAAGAAAACAAATCCCATAAAACGGAACCTGTTAACAATAACCTATGATAGAATGCCACTCGAGTCTACCTCGTGCGACCGTCCGAAAATTGTGCAGCGAAGCCAAAGGTTTAGTGCGTCTCCACACTCAAATAAGATGCCGGAAAAGCAGTTTGTAATTTATTCAATTGACTTCGGTACGTGCATAAGACCGTTTTACCTGAACTTTTATAACAACTCACCGCCGGCTTCACAAAGCCAATGTGTTTTTTAACATGCAGTTTACTAACATCAATATTTTTTGTGCAAATCTGCGCCTTTAGAAACTAGAGTTTATGCGCAATATCAAGTGATCTGTATATGTTTGTGTGCTTTACCACGAAGGCTTCCAAGCAAAAGGAACATTCGTTGATCGACCAATTGGATGATAACCTTGTATGATCGAACTTACTCTCGACTTTAAAGGAAAGAGTCTCCTCTGTAGGTCTCTGTCGGAAAGCATTTTGAGCCTCCTCTAGAGTGTTTTTAAAGCATAGAATGTTTTATAACGAAAGTCCGGCCCTACTCGCAGAACATTTTGTATATCCCCATGTCTGTGCATACCCCACGGCAGTTTATATCAGCGCAACCATTATGTGACGTTACGTGATATTGGTGTCCTGTTGTGGCGTCATGCAACATCACGAGATAATGTAACGCAACGTAACATAGTGTTACGTCACTGCAATCACGTTACGTTACGTCACGTAACATGACATTGCATTGCAAAGTGTAGCTGCAGTCAACATGATTAAATAATGCGTTCCGTGTATTATAGGAGTTTGGACATAGAGCATGTAGACAGACCACACGTCTCGAACGCAGGGATGGCCGAGGCGAGCAACGCACCGAGTGCCCCGACCACCGTGGCGCCCAGGACGCCGCCGGAGCAGCGGGGCACCACCCCAACCGTTCCAATGAGGCATGGGGCCCCCCCGCAGCAGGACCTAGTGGATGACCAGGTCCCCGGGGGACCCCCCGCGGACATCGGTACGGACCCCTTCCCCACCCTCTAGGACGCACATCTTCTGCGAACGTCACCGCCGGTAATCGGGCATGGCAGGAACCTCAGAGTGCTTGAGAACAGAGGCGGAGAAAACGAATGCGCACAACACGATGGCATACGACGGGTGTTTCTGCCCGCATTCCTTTTGTCAGAGATGGAACTGCTAGATAAACTACGCTTCGAAGCCAGGACACTTCAGCCATGTTGTTGCTTAAAATCATTCTTGCCGGTTGTTCGAGGCTTTACTGGAAACCACAAAATACGCTTTTCCGATGGCAAAATTTTTAAAAGAGTCTGTGGGACGGCAAGAAGATATTGCCCACACTTCCCGACACCCTATCTAAAGCTCAGCTATTTCCAATAGACTAAAAAAAAAATCATGAGCCATTCCGTTCTGTGAAGGCGGATAGCCAGCGAAGCTGTTTAGCACACAACACAGACGTGACACAGAATTCTGAACAGAGGTACAAACACATTTATTGTCTTGATCAATGGTCATCATGATGATGAGAGAAGTGAAATAGACCTGATGCTAAATTACTTGAGCATCAAGGAGAATGCAGGGAATGGTGCGGCACGTGCTGGGGTCTTCAGCAGTAACTGTTCTAAAGCAAAAGCCTAAAACAAATGGCAACTTGCATGCGTGTTCGTCAGTGCTTTATTTTGGTTATTTACTTCGAATCTTTTATATGGGGAAGGCGTGCGTGTGCGGTGCGTGCGGCGGTGCGAGCGTAGAGTTTTTAGTCACTGCAGTCGAAAAATTCATAGAACACCAGCCATAAGCAGCTTTGCTGTAAAATCCCTGCAGGCAACACTGCGCACATTGCATTACGTGACCTGGTTGGCCACAGAGCACGGATTCGATAGCCCCATCGACGAAGTAGTGCATTTCGACACCGCATAAAAGTGAAGTCGGCACTTGCTCGCGTTGCTCCCATTTGTCTTCGCAAAAGCCCCTGTCGAAACACGGACCTCCAGAGGCCATAAGGGCATGCCTAGGCTTAGCGAGGAGTAGAAGTGCGACCTGCTGCGTTCTATACCCGTCAGACAACCTGGCTACCGCTCCAGAGCATGGCATGACCCTCCTGGCTCGCGGATAACTTAAGAAGCCTAGGGCATCAAGGAACCGACGGAACGGGGTGACCAGCCCAGTACGCTACTTCTTCCGTGTGCCATCTCCATCCTGTGGTTACCCCCGCACAAACTTTGGCACGTCGAGAGCCCGGATAAAGGTGCTCACCATTCCATCCGTGTCGGTAGGCAATTCCTACAGTATTACAAATTCAAGGAAAATCACATATTTGAAAATGAAAGCACTGTATTTGGTCTTGACGTGATGCCGTGGACCGAGGCCGGCCAGTCGAAATGGAAAATTAGTGGCCGACGGGTTCCCAAGATGCTTTGCGCGGCTTTACGCCACAAGGATAGCTTCAATTTCGGAAAAGACCTATTGCACCCGATCTGCACTACACACAAAAATGGCGGCACTCGCGAGGTAATTGGGAAGCGGGATGCCCATGCTTTAGGTGTAGCTTAATAATTAGTGGCAACAAAGCCGAGAAGCCAACGAAATTATTAAAAGACTGAGACTATGCAACGACTAGTAATTAGATTTGATCGTTAACACATTATCGTTATTTAGACTGTGTAGCGAGCAAATTTGGTCAGTCCTGCACGACCGAAGGGTCCTGTCGGTGGAGACGGTTTGGGCGACGAAGCCCTGCAGTCGACGAGAACATTTGGACTACATAAACACTAATTAGTCTCCTTTAATGTTGACTGAGACTCTGCATAGTGAGGCTGTTCGGTCAGTGCAGTTCGACCGAAGGGTCTTGTTGGCAGAGATGGTTCAGCTAATGAAGCCCTGCAGCCGACAAGATTAAAATTGGCATCGGCCTTGATCTCAAAAGTCCTACAATGGTCAGAATGTGGTATTTGAGGAGCTGTTTTTTATATTTGTTTAGAAGACATTCAACAGTCAATACGGGGAATGAAAAGACAATTTGTTTTTATAAATTTTCTCGCTAAGTTAAGTGGGGAAACTGAACTGGTGAGTAGCCATCGCAGCATCAATTTTTCTGCTAAATTTAGCGGGAAAATTTGCTATTTACCATTTACTCATTCTGTTTCCACCAATAGAATATGCGTTTTGAACTATTGCTCAACTATGTTTCGTTTTGCACGTCTCACATTTTTCTTTTTTGGTTATTGTGCGGTTATTTTGTTTTTGACATACGATTGCCAAACTGCAATCAGCGGAGAGGACCAGTCGGACAGAAATGCTCTATTCCTCTACCACCCTGCCAGCATTGGCCCACAAAATCAAATACGAAACACAAATAAGATGTTAAGAAAATGCGGCCACTAAACAGAGTCTCGTAGCCACATTAACATAATTCCGGCGCAGGTCCCCAGGGGAGGGCCCCAATGGCCCCGCCGTCCCGCCTGCGCTGGAGCGAGGAGGGTGCCCGGCTGGGGCGTCCCGAGTACAGCCACTACGAGGACCCCTTCCCCGTGGCGGGGGACCAGGCCAAGTACTACGACTACGGCGGGTACCCAGAGGGTTCCCGCTACTGGGTCGGCGACCCCGACGCACAGGCCTACCCACTGCTCACCGAGGGTAAGCGGGACAGGCAACAATCCTTATGGGGGGGGATAAAGCTGCCTGCCGGCACGCTCTGCTGACACGTCCTATGGAACTGGGTGTAAATGTTGCGGCAGCATTTGGCTGGGACCCGTGTTCAGTCAGCGAGGACACAAGTCCCAGTCGAACGCTATACTTCGCTTCACTTTACCTGCGAGCGAAGCCAAAGCTAGAAGCGCGAGACCAGCGCTTTTTGCATTTCTCCCCAGCTCGCGCGCTCGAGCAAAGCCTGAACGCACGGAGCTTCCGTGCTCGCGCTTCCAGTTTTGCTTTCGCTCGCACATAAGGTGAAACGAAGTATAATGCAGCACTCTGCTGCATTGCCGTCCTCTGCTGGCCTCTGCTGGGCTGACGGAAAATCCAGCTGTATGTATGTTGCTTCTGCAGACCAAGATGTGTTTTGCATTCTGAAAGAGGACACTTGAGTGCTTCAAAAAGGAAGTGATGAAGACACACAGAAAAAATGAGACGTTTACAATTCTTTGTTATGCCGAATTAGAGCACATCTCTTGAGGAGGAGGAGGGGAGGGTACGGAGAGGAGGGTATGGCCCTCCTCCTCTGTACTCTCTCCTCCTCCCTCTCGCTTCCTCCTCCTCTCTCGTGACGTCACTCGTGAAGGTCACTCCCTCCACTGTGAAGGTCGCGACCTTCACGAGTGACCCTCGTGACATTACTTGCCAAATCACGTGTGATGTCATTGTGGGAAACGTCTTATAATACAACGCGCAGTTACGCCGCCGCCGCTGCCGACACCGCTGAAGCCGGAAACGGGCACCTAAAAGCTGCGCTCTAAAAAACAGCCGACGTTGCGTGCACATTGTGGCATCCGCACACGGAAGGCCCAGGGAGAAAATGATTCCATCTGGAGCAGGGTTACGGAACCCAGCTTCATACGGCTGGAAGTGGAAGTGAGATACGGCTGGAAGTGGACCAATTCTCAACGAGAGCGAAGAGTAGGCCTACGCCATCATCCACTTGGCCCTCTGAATGCTCAATAAAACCGGTGCGAGCAGCTGTCTGCTTGTTATGTTGATCATTGCCTTCAATATCTAACACAGTGGTTCTCAAATGGGGGTCCGCGGACCCTTTGGGGTCCGCGAAGGCATTCTAGGGGTCTGCAAAGCCCTGCCTCATCAGTCATGCCCGGCAATAAAAGTTGTCTTTTCTCAGGTCGAGAAGAAATGTTTCAGTTTTCGGGCGAGTTTCCTCGTGTGTATGTCAATAAGAGAGGTCTACTTCGCACTAGCCCTTAGTTATATCCATTTATTCAATAATTATTATACTTAACATATACATTTCCCCTCCCCTCACCTCAAACGGGGTCCTCCATTATCTCCGCCGATCCACAAGGGGTCCGCGAAACATCGATGGTTGAGAACCACTGATCTAACGAGACAAGCGACACGTGAAATGAGCCCACAATATGTGTCGAAACTCCCATCGCTTTTCATCTTGTCTGCTTGTCCCTCTACGTTTGATGCAACTCGGCAACCATTATTCCCAACAGGAAATCCTCGACTACTGTAGACTATGCGGAGCGCAAGTTTGTCTGCTTCTTTTGCAGGGGTTGTGGTAAGGTCAGAAAGCTGAGCTCTGATTGACTCTGATTGAAGGATAGTGGGTAGACCTTAAGGCAGCCTGCTTTGAGGTCTACCCGCTATCCTTCAGTCGGAGTCAATCAGAGCTCACATTGTAACATCACCACTAACCCTGCAAAAGAACCAGACAAACTCACACTTTTCATAGCCTGTTGGAGGTTAAGAATAGCGGGACAAGGTCCTCCCACAAAGCTCTCTGCTTGCCGTGATTGGTGGTTTCCTCCTTGACATTTGCCTCCTCTCTGGCGTTTGCTCTGCTGAATTGGAAAGAGTGAAGGGTTTTGTGAGAGTAGCTTCCCTCGCTATCCTCATCCCACAACAGACTATGGGAGTGCTTTGGTAGCTTTCATGCACGGTAATGCTCTCTGCACCGCACCTTTTCCAAAACCACAAGCGTGGCCGGCGTTGTTGCAGGAATGCTGCAACCGCAGAGCTTCAGGCCCCACAAGACGGGGCCCCGCATGAGCCTGCAACAGCAGCAGGAGATGCAGCGGCAGCACAGACAGCGGCAGCTCAAACAGCTTCAGCAGGAACTTCAGCTTCAGAAGCAACAGGCACCCCCGAACCACATGCAGGGCTACCCGACGAACCAGTGGAAGATGATGCACAGGCAAGTATGCCATGCCTACCGTAAAATTCCGAGCATGCGCCCACCTCACAAGCTCCTAGCTGCTACTTTCGAAATGTTTGGAAACGAAGCTAAAAACATATCAAGTACCCACGACAAACTTCCGAGCCCACCTAGATAACTGAGGTACTCCTTTTCATTAGTCAGCCGCTTCTCCTAGCACCCTGGTGCAAAGTGGTGAAGCCTGCCCTATTATTTTGGTTCTTGGATTCAACAAGCACACGTCCCCCAGTTCTTTTTAAGATTATCTTCCAATCTTGAGTGGGTGCCTGCTTGGTATTTTACGGTATGCCTATAGAGTATTTCGCTAAACATCAGCTAAAATGTTGGTCTGAAGGTTAGGCATCTTATTGAAGTAAGATTGGTACCATATTCATCACTGCATTGGAACCTATTTAGTGAGGCATGTAGCTAGTGTTTAGGATAACAAATTTTTCGCATTCTTGCCCTGCCAGCCTTGCACCTGTACCATATGTGATAAGTTTTGCAGACGATTACCCTTTCCATGCACTCCGAGTCTTCCTAAAATTTATAGATCTAGTGGTTTTCGAAGATGCTCAGTAGGTTTTTGATATGCATCCAATGTTTACTTTTACTATCCAAAAGTCGAATTATCCAGAAATGCTTCAAAACTTCCTTATCCTAAATGCTATGTACCTCACTACACTGTCTCCCTGGCAATCACTGACGTGGCACCAATAATTTGTTTGTGCACCTCATAGTTTTCACAGAAAAAGTCTGGTCGACGTTCGGTGAAGCATCCGATGTACGAACCGAGTCTAATAGGCACGCAATTGAGCTGCGGTGAGGTGTGATACGCAGGATCCTGATGTCCGCTCCATGGGTGTTTCCTAACTTTGCAGTGCGCCGGTGTGCAATGAAAAGCATTTTCAACAAACCTAACTAACCCATCCAAACAAGCCACAAATAAGAAATATTGCTGAAATGCCAAGTAACTTCAGTATTCAATAAAACAATCAAATTAAATATTATGTTACTCAAACAAATACATAATCAAAAGTTTTGAAAATTTGCACAAAGTTTTGGTGCAATGTCTGAGAAATTTCCTCTGCGAAATCTAGCAGGATATGCAGCAAGCTGGGCACTTTGGCAGATATGGTACAGCAGTAAGCACTTCATTGAGGACTGCTGCACCACAATGCTAATGTAAATGCTCAATTAGGTTTTTTACTTACTATGGCTTAAATGTGTACAAAGTTATACAAGTTCCAGTTTTTAATTAAGGGTGTGCAAATATAAAATGTTCCATTGTGAATTAAATGTGATCATAAAATTTGAAAATAAATCAGATTTTTTTCACATACAAGAATTTCCCTTCTAAAGCGAATATAGCATACATAGCAAAGAATCATGGCTGAAACGTTTTTCTAGAAACAACCCTTACGAAAATGAAGTTTTCCTACATATGAGAAACAAAACGTAAAAGACCTTCGATAGAATATGATGTAACATGGCAAGCAAAGCAATGACTTGAGGCTGTACTGTCAACCAGTGTCCTTTAAAATCAAGAAGCCAAATTTCCGGGACCTTCAAGCCTACCGAGATGATTTGACACATTAATCGTTTCTCCTAACACGCCAGTAAAAAGCAGTGAAGCTAGCTGCGTGCGTGCACTGGTGCGAAGCAATGTAGCTTGATGCAAAAGCGCTGGAGCAAAGCAGTGAAGCTTGACGCAAGAAATAGAAGAATTCTGAAGACATTTTTCTTAATTTTTAAAATATATATATTAGAAAAAGTAGAATACTTTGAACTGTAAAAGTGTGCTCTGAATCGAATCAAATATCAAACACTATTCGCAAATTATTCTAAGTTTTTGAATATTGGCACCTTTACTTCAAATGCCGAGCTGCAATACCAAAAAGAATGCCACATCATCCCCAGCTGTAGTGCCATGGGCTAAGTGCACAAGTGGTGGCCACATTCACCAGATTATTGTGGTCACTTAACATACACCTTTCAGAAAAATTTGAGCTTACAGGTTCGAAAGCCGATTTTAATGAGCGTTGCTTAACGATATATAAACAAAAAATACTACTGAAAATGCCCTATATGGCAAGCAAATCAACCAAAACGCGTCTCTCCACTCACGAGAGAGGAGGTACAAATAGGTGAGAAAGGGTGATCATAAGTGCGATGAGGCTCCACCCCCTAAGATGGCATTCTCTTTGGCGGGTAGCAAACATTTCGGCTGTGACTTCAGTGTTCGCTGTAGTGCATTATCCAGTTAAAGACCGACCTACGGACCCATTTTCCGCAAGGTAGGAAAATGCCCCTCGCTCCCCTCCTCTTCTCACCCTCTCCCAAAAGTCACGAGATGGCAGGGGCTTCTTTCGTGTCGGCTTAAGCCCCTGCCATCACGTGACTTTTGGGAGAGGGTGAGAAGAGGAGGGGCGCGAGGGGCATTTTCCTACCTTGCGGAGAATGGTTCCGTAGGTCGGTCTTTAACCAACAAAACCAGTATGCCCTTTGAGATATTTCCTCTTCACTTTCTCGAAGGCAGAGTTCTTGTTCGTAAAGAACTAATAAAGGCAAGGCAGGTGTTGCTACGACATACAAACAATGCCGCATTTCAGTACCCTTTGTGTCCTCGAGTCAGAATTTGGTGCCGCGACATCACTGTACCCTCTCTGCAAGTAGCAGACGAACTTGGAGGATCAGTCGCCGAGCGTGGTAACAGTCAGAGGTCTGAGCTTTCACTTCACGTGAAAGCAGGCAAGGATGGGGAATGAATTCAGGGAGCCCGAGTTCAATCCCCACCCCTGGCCGTTTCGGGCCGGACAAGTGTTGTATCAACGTGTGGTCGTGCATCGCTACGTGATGAACGTTGAATACTCCGGATGAGCAGTAATACCGCACCTACTAAATTTCGCATGTGCAGTGGTGACATGAAACACGAGTGGAGGCGTCAGGCATGAGGCAGACTGATATTTCACTGTCTAAACCGGGGGTTTTCAAACTTTGCAATCTCAAGAATCCCCTACTCTCTTAACCTATGGCCGGGGAACCCCTCCAGCCCCGGCATCGCCGCCGTAATGCAGTGCAGAAGCCTACGGACCTAGTAAACAATAATGCTCATACTAACGAGTGTACGCACATAGTTGAGCATAAATGAGAGGCTTTGATCCGCTAGAATATAGTGCTTAAACTGGAATAACACTTTACTTTGGAGGTGGGGATGATAAAAAAAAATTCGAGAGTTTCGGGCACCGACAAAGGTACCCGGGGTACCCCGCCACTCCTAGGAACCCAGCTTTGAGAGCCCACGGTCTAAACATATCTTCGACATAATTAGCTCTAGCGGAAGAACTTGCGCACTGTACAAGTTTGCAAACAAAGGATGCCAGTTTGTGCCTTGGGCGACACATCCAGGGCCTCGTGCGAGGCACGCCGATAATCTTTTCGCCCGAACGTGCAGGCCCCCACCGATGGCCGTGGATCAGCAGGAGGGCCAGGCGGGGCAGGCACCCTTTGGGTCCCCACCCCTGCTGTACGGGCGCCATCCCCAGACTGGCCAGATGGGGTCGCAGCCGCAGGCGCCAGACGCTGAGGGCCCCGTTGGGGGTCGGCCCGGCCGACTCCCCGAGGAGCCTAAGCAGGCCCAGGGGCACATCGTGATGCCTGCCAAGCCCCAGACCCCGGAAGACGGTACAAAAGAGGGCAGCTTTATTCCTATTGTCTCAGTCGTGAAACTCGGTTCCGGAGGGGGTCCCCTTGTGTGCCGCCTGCGAGGGCACGCACATTGTGCATTAGAAGACTCTCATTATCGTCAGCTATCCTTATTTGTGCTTTTAGGTATTGAAACACATTTAAATGCAATGCATTTTGGTAGCTTTGCCTAAATTCAACAGATCGCCGACAAAAAAATCTCTACACCTTTTCACCATATATTAAAGCGAAGAGCCGATAATTTGTTTTTTGAGATGACGTGCACGTGATGCTTTGGCAGCACTGCTGCTACGAAAAAGAGTAGCGTCTTTGCTGTGCTACCGTGGCAACGGCAGTGGTAACGCAGAACGCGAAGTGTTAATGTAGGGAAACTGGGCACACGCGTGGAGACTGGACGGCGCAAACGGTAGTGCGCGTAATTGATTAGATTAGAAAAAGGGGCGGTGGTAAAGTGGTGTGCACCACCAGAGTGCTGGCCGCCCTTTGTTTACCCTGTTTTTGTAGAGCGTTTGGGGTGGTGACATCTCATCACATCACAAAGAATAGTTTGGAAAGCACCATCACAATATCACCACAATTCTATGTATGAGTTTGCTAGACGTGCACGTGTCTCAACTACAAGCATGCACACGCTTTAGGAAGCACCTCGTCACCCATAGTAACCACTGCACCCAACAAGTAGCATCGCCATTTCCATCGCATTTCTCCATTTTATTGCCCCTCTCTTTTGTGCCCTTTCTTTGGGGAAGCCCAAAGAGCACTCGTGTCATGGAGCAGAGCACTGCCGCATGTCTGGACACGCGATGTTCTCCCCTCGTCGGGAGTACCATGGATGCACTTGAGGAAGACGCTCGGTTAGCACTAGTCTCCCATCAGGAAGGAGACGAGTGCTGCGTCAGCGTTCGGCTGGAAGTCGGCTTATCGACTTCCGTCCCTGGTTGTTAATGGAAAGGATTAGGGGCCAGTCATAAAACACATTCTGCGTTAAATTCAGACACGGTTTGCAGTGCTCTTTGTTGTACAGCTCCTATACAAATTTTCACAACTGTGGTGGTCTAGTAACATTGGACAAGGGGAGGGAGATTTGTATGGGCTCTGCTCTCTGGTGTTGAGGGCAGGGCCTCTTGAGTGGGCCCCTCAGAGAAGCTCAGTAGCACATCAACATGGGGAAAGAAGAATGCGGCAAAGAGAAATGGTCTGCTTCCACTTACAAACGAAACGTTAGATTGACACTTGCTTGTTAGCTCTACGAGATGGTATGTGGGTACTTGATTAAAAAAAAAAAAAAAAAGATTGGTGGCAGTACTTTGGTCATACCCGACAGAATCAACAAACATAGGATAAGTGGTTGGGTCGGTAAATATCGGTGCAATATTTTGTGTATCGAGATTCATACTACAATTTTTGGTGAAAACGCCGTAGGTTGTCGCTATTGTAACACAATTGCTTACACTGGCCAGTGGGAGTGTAAAATTACTATTGCAATGGCCACCAAAGTTCGAGATGTACCGATTCAGTAAAATCAACTGTTTGGCAATGCCCACCATATTGAGCAGATTTTAGATGCGGAGCTATCTCTTGCTCGGGTCTATGTCCCGCGGCGTCGGCGTCGTAGTCCGCACTCACGCTACGCATGCGCAACTCTCCTCCTCTAGTCTCCTCTCCTTCAAGTGTGAGCGGTAGCGCGCTGCGCGCGTTCCCCATCACGTGACCGGGGCGGGGTCTGAGGCGAAACCGTGTTTCCCCGGAGGAGGGAAAGGAGGAAAGTTTTCGGCGCGCGGGTCGCAGCGCCAGGCCAGGCCTTTCTAGTGGGGTGAGCTTTCCCCGCAACTGTCGTCTGCTAGCATTTCCCGACCGCTCGCGTCCGTTGCAGCCTAGATCTCGCCGGCCAGCCCGGTCTCGACGAGGAAACCTGCAAGCGCTGTTAGGGCATTTTGCGCCAGCCTTACCGTGCGGTCTGATTAGACTTTCAAAGTTACTCGTGCTACATCAGTTCACCGCTGTTGACTCCACTTCACTCCGTTCTTCCGATGAAGTGTGATGGAAGTAACAGTCCCGTCAGTTAGTGGGTTGGCGCAAGCAAGCGTCAGCACCACCCCGATGCTCCGCATCACCCCATGGTTCCCCTCGGGAAGATGGTGTATTTTATTGCTGTAATGATTTTGCATCTTACGTTTTCAAACATACCCTTACCAAAAACATATCCTACACTAAAAGTACCAAACGGTGCTCGAGCACCAACAGAAGAGAAACTAGAACAGACTACAAAAAAAAAAGGAGGTCCCTCATGTTTCTCTCAACCTGTCGATACCACACATGGGACAGTTACACAGTAATCCCTTGTTATAATGAAATCGCATGTTTCGAATTATCGCTTTTATCGCAGTTCAACGTGGTCTCGGCCAAAATGCACGCATTTTTAACTGGATTATTCTAAGTGTATTAGAGGCCAACCACGCTTTTTTGAAGGTTGCGGTGCCAAAAGTATGCAAGCCTACACGAAGGCCCTTGTGTCCCCTCCCCTTCTCTATGGAGGGAAACGGCGAACTGGGAAAACAAAGTAAACGGGTAACCGAGGGCAGAGTGCATGGAGCTGGCAGAGTGCTGCTTCCAATGCCGACGTGCTGACGTGGGGACGCGGGCAGAGAGCAGCGTCAACGTTCCGACACTAGTCACGGCGCCCGCGGCCGATGCTGCCCCATTCCTTGTTGGAATCAAGTCAAGGGAGCGATGGAGTCCGGAGGAGATCAACCCTTAGGGAACCCCGGACGCGTGCTTCCGGTGTACTACACGCACACGTGCACCTTACGGGAGATTGGGAATGTTTACCACAAGTCGCTTAGATCTGCGAGGTTGAGAAAAGTGACCGGCCCAAGTCCGAAATCGCCCAAGAATGCGACATTCCGGCATCGACTGTTCGACAATGGTGGACAGTGTCAAACAGTCGATGCCGGAATGTCGCATTCTTGGGCGATTTCGGACTTGGGCCGGTCACTTTTCTCAACCTCGCAGATCTAAAGTGCGCCTGCGACCTAATGAAGAAAGATTGCCAACTGCTTCGTGCACAATGAATTTTCTCTCGCGAACATGCTTGCTGGGCCGATTTCCATAGCTGCAACAATCCCTACAGGAGTGTGTGAAAACATGTTGGCAAAGCCACCGAGAATAACTTTGATTCTTTCGTGCTTGTCGGTGCGGAAGTTCCTGTTGTTGTTCCTGCTTGGATGTTGCAATCATAGACCTCGCATGCGGCCAGGGTAAGCACGAAGCGACGTTGGAGAGGCACCTCAGGAAACGCTGACGACTGCGGAGACTTGAAACATCCTACGGCTGCTTCGAAACAAAGTGGAGTGCAGCAGCGGTGACTGTGTTCTTGCAATGCATAGAGCAGCAAAATTATCGGCAAACTCCACTTAATTATTTTTGTTACTGGGAAAAGCTGCCGCGAGATGTTTATAACCAAGGTTTGTTTTATTAAATATACAGAGTCTGTCCCGCAGTGTTCCCGTCCACCTTCAAGGCTGTTGGCACTGTTTTTTTGGCTTTATCGCTTTTATAGAATTACCGCCTATATCGAATTTTTTTGTCGTCCCGTTCACTTCGTTATAACGAGAGATTACTGTATTAAAATGTCAAGGTCTAGTGGTGCCACTTTTTTTCCCTAATGAGGAACAGGTAGAGTCAGAAGGAAATTGTCCTCATTAACTACACTCATACCTGCCAAGTTTGGAGAAACCAAATCCGGGAGATTTACTAAAGCTGGGGTGGGAGGGGGGTGTTGCAGTTAAAAAAAAAAAAAAGAAATATTGACAATAAATTTACATGAAGACAACTTTATTACATTTATATTGCACTGCTCGAGCTAGCGAGACACAGCTAGGCCCCGCTATTATTGCAGCCGTATGTCGCGGCGGCAAAAACTGCTTGTTTAAGTGGGGGGGAAAGGGGGAGGGGTAATTTGCATTTTCCGGGAGATTTTCCCGTCAATCTTACAACCGTACAAAATGGTCAAAATTTGGGAGTCTCCCGTGTAATACGGGAAACTTGGCAGGTATGCACACTCATCCAAAACTAGTTAAAAAATTGTAACCTCAAAACACCACGAGGGGGCTATTCAGTCTGCTGCACCAACCTTTAGATAAAAAGGAGTGCACTTGCTGCAAGATAGCGACGCTGAATACAGCTTTTGAGTCACCACCCAAGTTGTGGTTAAGACCGGGCCATTGGGATTGTGTCGAAAAGTTGTCCCTGCTCGAATACTGGCACTTCCAGTGGATGTGCTTCCACAGCAATTGGTAAAGGCCAGTTCTTATGCAATTGAATGCTACCGCTTACGACGAGTGAACAAAGAAAAAACGTTTGCACACTTACGCCATCTATTAGGTGATCCTGGAATCACTTCCGATCTACGCATAACTAGACTGAAAGTTTCACAGTATTTGCAAGATCGACACTATGCGCAATCTACGAGAAATGGTCACCCATAATCATTTGAAGCTCTGGCAAAAGATTGACGCGTAAAAATATTGGTAAATATATGCAGTCGGGGATGTTCCAGGGCTACGGAATAGATGGCACCAGTGCATCCTTTCATTGGTAAGCGGTTGCAATCCAGCTGATCAGACTCAAATGCAAATGTGTGGGTCCAAGCTCGAAGGATTCCAAAGCTCTTTAAAGTGTGCTTCACTGCCACCTATCTGTTCCCTGTGCAGACAACCTGTACCAGCCCATAGTAGAGGTGGCGCCCCCTCCGGTGGTTCCGGCACAGCACCAGGATGCCACCAAGCAGACGTCAAAGCAGCAACCCTCGAGTGAGTGGTAGCTCGTGCAACATGCAGTCGAGTTATGTGTAACGCCGTCAGGGGCCGAGCGCTCTTATTTCGGTATTCTATTCTTACACAGTCGAATCTGAGAGCCTCGACACCAACTTGGAAGTACGCTGCTTTACTTCCAGCTCTGCCAGATGGTTTAGAAAGTGGATATGATATGTCGAACATCAGGCTGTCATTTCCGTCTTTTTCCCTTTTCTTCATTTACTTGCGTCTTTCCACGTTGGTTTATTCCTCCCGTTTTTGAGAACTATACACATTTGCAGGTCCGGCCTCAGGGCACTGCCATCTTGCTCAGTTGGGGTGCACTTGGACGCGTCATAATCCGATTACGAAGCCTTGCTAAGGCGTCATAATCGGATTATGGCCGCGCCCAAGCGCACCCGAACTGAGCAAGTCCGGACTTGCAAACGTGTATAGGTTGACATATGAAGCCACGACAGCCTTTTCATTTTCCTGCTTACATGCCCTCTGTACTATCATTAAATATTCCAGTTATATATGTAGTATAAATACTGTATCTCGTGGCCCCTCAGCAGTACCGGCGACTGTTAAATACACCAGCTGCCATTACTCAAACGTGTGAAGTCTGATTGCATCCATCCATTTGGAGGTTGGCCTGTTCTTTCTTTTTGTAATCTGAGGTGCTACCTGCTTGTAAACCTACAAATAGGGGACGGTGTTGATATCACCGTGACAAATACCCAGAGAAAACTTATTAAACAAATTTGGCAGCAAGGCACTACAAGAGCAACAAGCTCATGCTGTGAGACACTGCTACGTGTGCCCTTCTCCGAAAAGGCAAAATTAAATGGAAAACAACACAGAAGTTCTCACTACCCTGAGGCAAGACGTTTGTGTACAAGGTTTCCCAATCCAAGTTGTTGCCAGTGGTGTATGCTCGACACGTTTTGAAGGAGATATAGCCAATGTGCACAACACCTGTCCAGAGCCAACAGAAGCCAAGGCTGGCAAGGCAGCCCCCGGCACGGCCGAGGGTGCCCACCGTCGTGGACCCGTGCAGTACAGCCGGCTTCATGAAGTGGCCAACATGCAGGTGAATAGACTACTTCCAAAAATCCCTGCACATGAGACTGTGCACATTGCAATATGGGCCCTATTCGGCTATGAAGAGGAGTGGCATGGTTTCGGTTTCGACTGCCCCATTGACAAAGCAGCGCTTATCGGCACTGCGTAAGATGAAGTCGGCGATCGCTTGCGTTGCACCGATTGATCTTCGCGAGAGCCCTTGTTGAAACACAAAATTCCAGTGGCTGTAAGGACCTGCCCAGACTTGGGGAGGAGTAACAGTACGGACCAGCAGCATTCCATACCTTTCTGGCAGCCTGGTTACCACTCCAGAGTGCAGCATGATCCTCACGGATCACTTAAGAAGCCTAGGACGCTGAGGAGACGACGGAACGGGATGACCGGCCCAGCATGCTTCTTCCCAGTGCTATCGTAGTCCCGCGTTTATTTGTGCACAAACTCTGGCACGTCGGGAGCCCAGAAATTGTGCTACAGCAATCTATCCGTATTGGTAGACACCACCTACGATATTACAAATTTCCATAGTCATACCGTAAAATACCGAGCATTCTACCATTCAACGCAGTACAAATATAGATCAAATTTGTGACCTAACAAGCGCCCATCCCCCACTTTCTTGCTATTATCTCCAAATTTTGAATGGGCGCTTGATCGGTACTTTACAGTATATTCGAAAATGCAAGAAATACATTTGGCTGTGCTGGGATCTCGTGAAGAGAGGTTGGCAAATTGCAACCAAAGCTGCGGCCATTGGATTCCCATGATGTTTCGCGTTGCACCTGTGCAGCAAGGATCGCTTCGATTTTGCAAGGGGTCGATTGACTGTACGCAGATACTAGAGTAGTTTGAAAAATACAATCTCGGTGACTGCTTCTGCTGCGCACAGTAATGGACGTGAGCAGGGAACTTCGTTAAGAACCCCAAATACACGTGCCACAGTCTCTTCTTGTTTAAACCGTCACCCAAACTAATGGGTGTTTGTGAAAAAAGAGAACCATGTTTTTCTCTTTGTTCAACTAAACTATGGTACATCGCCGAACACAGCCTCCGCCCAAAAGTAGCGCTAGTGGTTAGGACCAGATGCCAAAGTAGTCGAAGTGGAGGGAGTTGCCCTTCCCACATTTGCACGTGTTGCCCTTAATGTGACCCATTGATATTAATATTCGTTATTGGCTCGGGAGAGCCGCAGCACCGCAAAAAGACAATAGCACGTGCCACGGAGGCCCGCGGTGCCGCGTCTAGTAATGGTGATTACGCGACGATATAATACAAGATGAAGGTGATGGTGATTATGAGATGATACGTACATGTACGTTGGCCCTTTCGTAGACAGCAAAGTGGAGAAGCTAGCAGAAGTGGAAAGGGAAATCATACCCTTTCCACTTTCACTTTGTGGCACACCACGCGCATGCCACCGGTGGCGACTGAGTGACGACGGGCGTTGTGCAGGTGAGCTTCACGCAGGTCGAGCAGGGGGGCGGTGCCCACGCCCAGCAGGAGTCCGGCAGCGCGGTGCTCGCCCTCACCCTGGGCCTGTGCATCACGGGCCTGCTGCTCGTGCTCGTCGGCTGCAGGCTGCGCCTCGCCAGGCACCGCCTGGCCCGCCGGGGAGGCCGCTCCTCCCTCGCCCACGACGCGGACTACCTCGTCAACGGCATGTACCTCTGAGCGGGCACCCACGCCGCGCGAGAGCCAACGACGGCCCCGAGACGTCCGTCGCCCGCGCAGCAAACTTTCGAGTGGTGGTACGGTACCCTGGACGCAGTGCACACAGTGGTGGTAAGGTACCACCCCTGTGTCCCGGATACCGTACCACTACCGCGCGCAGTGGTGGTACGGTATCCGGGATGCGTGTCGTTCCGCCCACGCATCAAAAGGGTTCCCGAAGTGATGAAAAAACAATGAGCCGAAGCGTTACGCTGTCAGATGTCGCAACCCTGGTGGACGGTCGTAAAAGTTCCGGCATAGAGCACGAGCAAATGCGAGCGTCCCGGCCGCCGAAGTTTCCGTGCGCCGTCAAGCTGGAGAGAGACCTGCGGCGGAACGGGCGCATGTGTCACACCCACCGCTGCTGCTGCACCGCCGCCAGGATCGCGGCCAACGACCTCGGCGGTTGCGATCCTGGTGCCACGGTGGCAGTACCTTCAACGGAGAAGACGCCCATTTCTACGTCCGAACTCGGAGAGCTGACGGTCCGTCGCAACGCCGCACTGGGACGGCACGCGGCCAGCGGCTACGAGCGTCGTCGGAAGGAACAAGCGCACGAGCGAGGACGAAAACAGATGTGGAAAGTGTTTCGTGGATCTGCTGGGAGCCCTTGCGAGTTTTCTTCGTTACTTACGCGGTCGTGGCGACGCCTGCCGCCAGCTTGTAACGTAGGTAGCGAGCTACTGAATTTGTGTATTGTGGGTGGAGGGCAGAGCGGGGGTGTCTCCAGATACTTTGAGTCTTTAAAGTTGATGTCTGTCGAGCTAAGAGTAATAGAGCTATCACGTCCCAGTGCACCGTCGCTCGATGTACACTAAGGTTAATGATGCTAAAATATTGGCCAGTACCTGTGTTGGTTACGAAAATGAGCTAAGTACTAAGCGAGTGATGGACCGATGTAGTTTATAACATGTCAACATTACGTCGAGGTATACTCGCTAGTAACATTCGCTCAAAAATTGGCACCAACTGACCAAAAAAAGAACAAACAATCTTTTCATAGAGGTTTATCATTTTCGCGAACCACACAGGTTCTGGGTCACTCGAATAGACGACGCAACATTCCAAAAGGTGTCGCAAACAGATCCTTGGATCATTGAGCCACTTTCACAAAGAGAGAGTCAGTCCACCCGAGACTTCACCTAAAACTCTTGGCTTCCAGTGCCCTAGCTTTGAGGCATGGTCTCTCCAATGTCAGGCACTCGCACGTCACTTATGCTTTGTATTAGTGCATGTCAGAACGAAGGTGCATGCGTCTTCTAGCGGCATGAAAGAATATTGAACCATCTTTCGAATATGTATAGGTCATGCACCCAAGGACAAACATGAGCACCCTTCGGCTATGGTTGTCTGAAAGTAACTAGACAGTGGCAACAGACAAGACCGTTGTAAAATCTGGGCATCACGTTTTAAAGTCAGATCGCACGAAAAGTGGGCAGGGTTGTGTAGCAACCATCTGTCGTCTTCAGTTAAAATAACGGTATTGGCGCATGACATCTTCCCTCGGTAAATCATTTCCTCGCCGCTCATCCTCAATGCAGCAAAGTACCCAGATTTCGCGAGACATTTGCGAGGAAAAAGAGGGCAGGCTTTCGAGCCTCGCAATGTTTCCATACTAACACAGGCACTTGAGCGGCCTGTCCACCTTCCATTTTGTCATAAAGACTGAAAGCCTTTTAGAGTGACAGAGTCATGTTGTCGGTTAATGCGAAGCAGATGGCTTTTTAGTGCCAGAACATGGAGCCCGTCTGCCGCATGTTCGCGGCGTCTGTTGCGCGGCCACAAAGTGCGCTGGCAAAGAAACAATCCGAGCCGTAGCTAGCTCTAGTCGTGATCCCCAGCGTGCACTGTTTTTCTAGGCACCCCGGCCCCAAGACCCACTCGTAAAAGGTGAGACGGTCGTTTTGCACGTGGAATGCCCATGAGACAGTTTATAACATCCATCACTCTGTGTAAATAGCCAATAGGTATTAAAGGCCTTTCGACCAATGAAAGTGCTCATGCCTGCGATTTATTGCAAAAGAAACTGCCCAAGTTGTACGCCCCGTCAAGAGCAACGAAGGTACGACGCCACTCAACAAAGTTTTTAATGAGCAGCATTCGCCGTCGCAACGATCTGCAATGCGACACGTGGTAGAGAAATTGTGAGTGTATAAAGAACCTTTTTTTCTTCAGCCACGCAGCTTTTCTTCGGGGCAGTGCATCACTTTCCCCAAAATGTCTCTACACTAACTAGATTATTCCAATACAGTCGCTGACAATGTGCAAGCGGAAGGAAGGAGCTTCGGTCGTCCGGCCTCTGGCGTGAGCTTCCCATTTTCGACAAATCCTCGGCGTCTTGTTGCCGTTCCCGCTGTGTGGGCGACTAGCATGCAGTTCCTATTTCTACAGAGGAGGGAGGGAGGTAGGGAAAGGGACACCGCCGGTTCGACAGCTCCTAAGTAAGAAAGCCCGAGCGCCGAATTTTCCTCGGTCAATAAAAACGCCACCGTGGGGCAGATGGGACACGACCGCTGCATCGGCACTTGGCAGAGACTCGCATTCTCGCAAATCGTCGACGCGACGCTTACGTTCGATCCGTGCCTTGCATCTGCCTTTCATAGCGACGAAGAAAAATTTGACACTAATTGGAAGTGTGCGACGGGACAATGGTGCCACGGTGTGTCTCCCGGCAGAAGCATTTCGCATCAAACGCGACCAGACTGGCGACTGACCAGATCGAGTAAAACGGCCACGCGGTTGAGACGCCGCAGGCGCACGTGGGAGAGGTCTGAGCGGGTAAGGCTTCACAACGCAACGCGGTTGGTGGTGCTGCCAACCGGCTTCCAAGGCAGTGCGAGGCACCCCCTACAGGTTTTGCATGCTCCCAATAGTCATTGACAAGGTGAGAACGGCAGGGTCATCTTTTCCGGACGCCCGGCTTCCAGCATGCGCCCGTTGCCTTCTGCCGTGCTTGGAATGCGCAAACCCACTCGAGGCTCGCGAGATGCCGAAGCATTATCGAAGGTAGAAAACCCGTGCTGCGGACGGGATGACTTGGACTCCTCTCGTCGGTGACTAAGCTTTCTTATCCGAGAGGTGGCGATTACCGTATAATCCCGTAAGGGTGCTCACCCAAAATGAAGAGATAAACGGTGAAAAACGTGAGGCGGGCCATTTCTCGAAATGAGACGGCCAAACTTTATAAAGGATTAACGATGAACACAAGGGGCACCGGCTACAAGCCATGTGACGCGGGAACCGATACCGCAGATCGCGGACGTAACAAATTAGCGTTTTACGATGCAAGAAACCGCGAGAATTTGTTATGAACTCTCGTGTCATGCGAGAGGCTACCGCAGACTGTTGCGGCAGATTCGCGCTTCGCGGTGCGATCAACGTGCGGAAACTGGCTAAACTTGCGTGCCACGGAACCGATATCGCGCGCGCAGAGTGCAGACAAAGAAATGTGGGAACTCGCTACGAACTCGTGCGTCAGGGGAATTGATATTGCGCGTGCAGATTGAGGACAAGAACGCGGGAACCCGCCGCAGAGTCACTTGTCACACGCACCGGGACCGCAGATGGCGCGGTTCATGCGATTTCCGTCGGACGACGTGCGACAATAATTGGGGGGTGGGCGATGTTTCGAAATTTTTGTTACGGATATTTAGCCAGAAAAACAGGATGGACAATATCTCGGGAGAGGGCACCCTTACGGGATATTACGGTAGTCAGGTGTGCCACAACGTCGAACCACAAGAGAGTGTCACATGTCAAAGCCACGGGAGAGTGTCAGCAGACGAGCTGGCTAATTGCTGATACTCTCTTCCATAACCTCGCTTGCTACAACCAGACCAACGCGAACAAGAAAGGTCCACAAAGGATTCCTATGTAAACCTATTGCTTTCAAAGTCCACGCACCACATATTGTGTTGGACAAACGCCCACGCTTTATTCTAACACAGGTCAAAACTTTCGACGCGGGGAAGTGCGCTTCGTCTCTCTTCCCGCATACCTCCCAACCGGGAAAGGGTCCAACAACACTGGGCGAAAGCGCGTGCAAACAAACACTGTGCCGACGAGAAAACGCCCGCAGCCTTCTCCTCCCGACGTCTTTGCAGTCCTTCGTGCACGGCGGGGCAATAAATAAACTTGCGCGCAAGGCAAAAGAAAAAGAAAAGGGGGGGCATACCTGTCGAGCTGCTTTTCAAAGCCTGTCAAAAGTCTTCTCGGCATGACGAGGCCAATTATCTTATCCTCTAGTAACGAGAAAAGCTCGGCGAGGGTGCGCAAACTCGAAATGCCTGGCCGTCGGGGGCTCTACGAGATCCAGACGCGCAAGGTTTTGGAGCGGGACCCGACAGAAGCGTGGCACCGGCATGGCCCACGGCCGCTCTTCATTCGGTGGGTGGCGGCGATCGGCCGGCAGCAGACGACAGAGTTCCCTCTTTGGTGCCGAGCCTCCTCCTATAGTTCGCCACTTCGGTGACTGCAAAAAAAACGTACGCTCCTTTGCGCTCTAGTGTCCGGGAGAAGTGGAACACAAAATGTTTTACAGATAATGATAGCTTAAGAAACGCGGGGTGTGGCAAGTCCCTGGCATTTTCTTACTCCTCCACAGCCAACCAGATTTTGCAGCATCAACTGATAAAAACGACAAAAAGGAATCGTAATCTTAATGGGCCACACCCTCTGCTTCTTAAGCTGCCATCACCTTACTCTCTATATTTCTTCCAAGTTTGTGCAGACGGAAGGCACACCGGTATGTTAATTACTGTCCAATCCTGGTTACTTAAAGGGACCTCTACTGCAGTCAAACCCTTGAACGAGAAACTCTAGAATAGCAAAAAGTCGAGGGAAACAAACTAAACCGTGTTTCATGCTCCTTTATGCATACTTTCAAAACAATTCGAGTCAACTACATATTAACAAACAAGTTACAAGCAGATATAACAAAAAAGATAGCAAAATGCAGTAAAAATATTTTTAGAAAAATTGTTAAAAACGAATGCACGAGGTGATAGTGAAACAAAGAAAATGTTTCTTGTGTTTTAACAGCGAGCAGTGTCGGGCCGAGTTTTGCGACATCTACCAAACACCAGGTGTCTGAAAAAATAGAGAACCACACTATTCCTACTGCAAAAATAAACTTTGCATTGCCGAACCTCGGTCTCTGCCCAAACATAGTGCTAACGGTTAGGACCAGATGTCAAAGTTTTTGATGAGAAAATGGTGCAGATTCCTGATAGCAAACCCCAATCATCACCACATATTCACAGGCTTCGAGTCGCCTTTTTCTCAGTGGAAATCTAAAAAAACTGTCAGCCTTTCCACTCTGGTGGAGAAGGAAGGCCAGCGAAGCTGTACTATGGTGGGAATGAAGTATTTATAATGTAAGGATTAAGGTGTGATTAGGTAATTGCTTATTCGAACGATTAAAGGGTCAGACATGTATACAGGGTGTTTTTGTTTTATTCTTACAGGTTTGTTTAAAGAAAGCCATGAAAGCTACACTTATGCGGTTTGTGCGAGTGAGTTATACGCCCAGGGGGACATTATGGGGGTTGCTAATCTTTGCGGTAAGTCGGCTAATTAATTAAAAATTTGTTAATGAACTTTTTATTTAGTAATAATAGTCATATGGTTTCAATTAGAAATTTTCTGAGCGTCGTTCAAAACCTCTAGATCAGTAATTTCTAGAAAGACCTTGAGCGCGTGAGAAGCGCAGTAGTGCGCTAAAGTTACCACTCGTGGAGCAGGTACAAGGCTGGGGCTAGATAAAGAGACGGAAAAATTGCGCGGGCGCCTTACCGGAACCGCTAGCCTTGTACCTGCTTCACGAGTGGTAACTTTAGTGCACTACTGCGCTTCTCACGCGCTGAAAGTCTTTCTGAAAATGTCTGATTTAGTGGTTTTTAATAACGCTCAGCAAGTTTCAAATTGGAACCATATCTCTATTTCCCTAAATAAAAAGTTACTTAAATTTTATTTAATTAGCCGACTTATTGCAAAGATTAGCCACCCACATAACGCCCCCCCTGGGCGTGTAACACACTCGCACAAACCGCATAAGTGTAGCTTTCATGGCTTTTTTTAAACAAATCTGTAAGAATTAAAAAAAAAAAAGCACCCTGTATAACGATTCGGGGTTGTTATTTATTTCGTAACCACAGTGACCATGGCCTTGTGATCGCTATGGTACACCGCCATAGAGTGTACACTGACGGCAGGCACATTCTTTGTGAAGACAATGTCTATACACGTGCGATGCCTGGTCGTGAGCACCATAGGTTCATTCACACACGTGAGCCCGAAGCGCTAGAGCGTAAACGAAATGAACCACTTTCCCTCCTGGCGTGCAATGTCATCGTTAAAGTCACCCGTCACTACGGCAGACGTGTCGCCGAGCATGACCCAGCCGAAGACGTCCATCGTAAATGCTTCAATGTCTCTCTTAGGCGTCACGGGGGAGACGTACACGAGACGGCGACCACCGGACCAATGCGCACCTTGACGGAAAGGCCTGGAAAGGTTGCCGCCATCTGTAAGCGACGGCGGCAACAAGATTGGTTGTCTGGTTGCCGCCGTCGCTCCTAGATGGCGGTAGCTGACCAGAGTTCTGTGTAGTTTTGTGTCGACATTTGTTTGGTACCGGACAAGAAACTCGGGCTTCGCTGCAATAGCTCTGCTGTAAAATTGCTTATAACTAGGCATGCGCTAATGGTAAATTTTGAGTTTGAGGCGAATGGTGGTTTTGGCCAAATATTTTAAAATCGAATAAAGATTAGTTGTTGTGCCCTTCTCCGAGCCCTCTACTACTATTCCACCATGCTCAAATGAAAATCCAGCTGAACTCTTGAGGGTTGTTCCCATGTTTTCACTTGTCCATTTCTAAGCTAACTTTAATCCAACTACCCTCAGAAAGTCCAATGACTACATTGGGTTAGCAAGTAAACAATAAGCGTGACATTAAATTAAACCTCTGAAGATGCCCTGCTATTCTCAATTGAGAAGATGTGTATGCCTTGCTATATGCAAATATCCTTTCTTCAATCCTGAAATTAAAGAAAAAAATAAAAATAAACAAATTATGAACGCAGGTTGTGAGGACATCGCTGCCTAATGTATACTCTTACATAATAGCCACAGTGTATTTTTGAAACTTTCACTGAAATCTAGATATCACCATTCACAAAGTTTCTGTTTATTCTTTAATGCCCCAAGTGCACGCATGCACCATCCTGCTTTGAAGCTTTTTTCCTAAGCGGGCGGTTGCGCTGCGGCAAAGCGAGGTTCACGAGATTGCAGTGTCAGCTCCGCGGGTGTTGCTTCTCCGTGCACCGCTGCTTGGTAAGAAACGCATTCAACAGGGCTAGCAGCCACGATCGACACTTCATAAAGTATGAATGTCGAATAGCGTATTATTCTAAATTAATATTCGAAAATTTGAATATTTACAACCCTACTTAAAACTTTTGAATTGGACAATGTTAAGTGCTGAAACTTCAGCATCTGGCTTGAACCGCTAGCACTGCATTGGGCAGAGACTGAACGTTCGGTGATATGTAGTCTATATTTGTGGCGAGGGAAACACGGTTCTCTTTCCTCTCGAACGTCCATCAAATTTATCCACATCAATTCGGCCTACAAGAAGACGGCAAAGTACAGTGACCGCGGGCAATGCTGAACACGCGACTGGGGCATGCCATATAGTCTTTCTGGCAGCGAATCGCACGCCTGTCATTTACCTGCTCGAAACAGGCCGGTTCCCCGCTAGAGTGTGTTGCAGGAAACCCTGTGCACCAGGGCATGCGCTTAGTCAAGGGCACAGAAAATTCTTTAGAGCATATGTTTTTCACAGTGACACCTTTAGTGAAAAGACTGAGTGCACATGCGAGCTGGCGGTAGCTAATCATGTTATTTAACACCCGAGACTGTGGTGTAGAGAAGGAAAACTTTTAGTCGAAGGAACAAACACAGACATTCTCTTCTGTGTCCGTTCCTTCAACTAAAAGTTGTCCTTTTCTGCACCACAGTCCTGGGTGTGAAACGACACGATTACCTTTAGTGAGTAGGACGGCAAAGCAGAAGCCTGGTTGTTGTATTTTCCGGACTAATCCCCTTGAAACAACCATTTTCACAAGCAATTTGGTACATAGGTCGCACCTTTGAATAAGCCTGACTTTTTGTATGGACGGCCGAGTCGCCGGTGACCTATGGTCATTCTTCGGACCGCTTTCGGACCGCCAACAGAGTAGGCTATCGGCAGGTGCTCTGCCGTTCCTCCTTTTCATAAATACCAATACGGCCAACATTTTGCACAGGTTAGGGTCCATACTCATAAAAACAAAAAGGCATTTAAGTCACACCGTCGTATAAAAAACACAAACGAAAAATATGGAAAAAAAAAAAGTGAGTTGTACATTGAAAAATATGGTAGTCCCCACCCACGCACTGATAGCACAGGAACAGACGGACAGTGTGAGGCAACAGTATCAAGCGTGCATGGGTGTGCAGGTCAGTTGGAGCACAGAGTGAAACCTACCTGAGCACTCGCATGTGCAACGAATTGTTTGTTCTTTTCGGAACCGAAGGTCAAAGGTTGCTGCTTCGACAAATGTACCACCAGTGTCAACGAATTACGTGCTACGAGTCCAATAGGCCTTTTGCTAAATTACCCAAGCGCCAAGCTGCATGCTGCAACTGTAGTTACACTCATGCACGTGCCAGCGTCTGCAGCAGCGACCGTTCTAAAGCAAAAAACCTAAAAAAATGGCACTTTGCTCGTGCATTCGTCGATGCCTTGTCCGATTACTTACTTCAAATCTTTTACACTGATAAGTAGAGACCTGCATATCCGCGGATTAGCCGCAGATCATTCGTGAATATCCGGAGTAAACTGGTGGATAGAGATAAAAATTAATCAGATTTGGTGGATTGCAGATCGGATGCGGATGCCAGGGGCTGCGGATGCGGATTGGATTGGATATCCGAGAGTCCGGATCTACACTTTTGCCGAGGCGGCCCATAAATGTGTGCGACCGCACAGTGTAGGGTGAAGAAGCGAGTGATACTATAAAATGCATCATCGAATGTATTGCAGGAGAGAATTGCTTTCTTAGATAAAAGGCGCCACTCGAGGGAAAATTGTTCTTTACGTCAAGACAGGTTCGATTCTCACCAAAGTTCACTTTAGAACATTCTATCTCGACAAAAATGCTGTCCTTAGAAAATGTAAAAAATGCAGGAGCATCAGTCGTCCCGAGAAAGAGTGTTCTTGTTTGGCAGGGAAGAGCGGAAAACGTTTCTTGAGCAAAGAAAACACAAAACGTACAAGCCACAAGAAAGTAGAAGAAACCTGCAGGTGGCTTTTTTGCCTACAAGTAGAGACTGAATTTGATTCTTGGGAGTGGTGGAACTTGTGGAGTTTCTGCATCTCACTCCTGTAGAGAAGTTTGTGCATGCCATCCCAGCATCAAGTGCACCAACGGAGAGAGACTTCCCTTTAGCAAGTATTAATTTTCGAAACGCGAACCAGTCCAAATTCGTCCATGTTGACTATATTCTATCTGTTTCTTCTACACTGCAACCTTGACAAGTGGAACGTTGCATGTGAGTGCATTTTCTTTTTCTTGACAGTCGGCACTGAGTTGTTTGAAGTACATGGTTAAGCACAGTGGTTCTCAACCAATGATGTTTCGCGGACCCCTTGCGAATTGGCGGAGATGATGGACGATCTCGTTTGTGATGAGGCGAAGAGAAAGGTATATAGGTTAATTATGATAATGATTTAATGAATAAACGTAACTAAGGGCTAGTGTGAAGTAGACTTCTCTCACTGACAAACACACGAGAAACCTCACTCAAAAATTGGAACGTTTCTTCTCAATCTGAAAAAGACAACTTTTATTGCCGGGCTTGACTGATGAGACAGGGTTTTGCAAACTCCAAAGGGTCTGCGGACCCCCATTTGAGAACCACTGGTTTAGAGGATGCCATTGAGGGTTGATGTTTAAAACTGAATCGATAGGAGGTGTTGCCATTATTGAATATTAATATTTTCTCAGCAATATACTCGTCCCTTACCACATATACACAAGTATTTTGCTGTGGTGAGTAAGTGCCTTTCCTCTCCCACATTTTTGTTTTTTGGCCTCAATAAAATGGCACAATGTTATTAGTGTGTCCTTTGTTAATTTGATGTTCATAAGATAAAAAAGGAAAAATTTCCTTTTTTTGAGCGCATGACATGGACAGAGTGTCAGTGTCACGGACTTTTAAAAAAATCTTGTAACTGCGATCATCTTTCCAGCAATGCGAAATGTCTCTGGAAGGATGATGGCTTATTTTATAAATACGATAAAATAGAGTACAATAAATGATTTTCACCATATTCAGACACTAAGAGCTCTTTGTACAAAGGTAAGCAGCTTATAGAACACCATCCAGATCCTTTCTAAAATTTTTATTCATGCTTGATTTCCTATAAAATGAATGTGCGGATTGAGGGTCAGATGCGGATGCTGATCGGACGCGGATACAATTATATATAAAAACACTGCGGATGCGGATCGGATGCAGAAACGAAGTCTGCCGATGCGGATTGGATGCGGACAATCAAACTGTTATCCACGCAGGGCTTTACTGGCAAGGTGTGCACGTGCAGCACATGTAACTACATTTCAGCATTTTCCTTGATGCTTGGCAACTCGGTGAAAAGTCCATTGAAGCAAGAAGTCCACCCTATTTACAACAAAAGGTTCACGACAAACTCTACTTGCAAATATTTTTTGAGTTCGGAAGCTTGTGCCTTCGCTAAGGGGTTACAGGCCGAATCTTTCCTGCAATTGCGTTTCTACAGGCCCACTAGGGTCCTTGATTGATACGACTGATAAAGAAAAGGTGGCACATCAAACGCACTTGTTGGAATCTATGTTAAGTGAAGCTCTCTCTTCTTTTGTCAGGTCCCCTTTAAGCCCCATCTGCATGATGCATGTAATGCATCCACTTACCACCTCAATGCAAAGCAGGTGCATTAGCATAATCTATTTGGTGCATTAACATAACCTATTTTCGGTGCATTAACATAAGTATTCGGGTGACAGCCATGGTCATTAAAGGGGCGATGCAGCGATTCTTGTGCTTTGCGCGAATACCGCTTATAACAGATTCCTGGCGTTAATGACCTGTGAAACACCCTTTCGTATTTCTCCACACGCAATCCAAGTCGCAGAAAAAATTAAAGAAAAACGAGCAGCGTTCACCTTCTCAACTCGCAGCCAGAACAAGCGGCCACGTGATCTGGACCCGATTATATGCCGCCAATGTTGATCATGGCCACGCGCTGGGGTTGGCAAGGCACAGGACACGCGCTGAGTTCCAGACATTGTTATGGTTAGTCTATTGTCGTCTCTGCAGCAATTGGACACGGGCGACTACCCGAATGCTTCTCGAGCTATCGATTGTCACGAGCCGAAGTCGAGTGTTCACGCAGTGCTCGGGTCCAATCTATAAGCCGCATTCAAATATCGTCACTCGGCGGTACTCCGACCGCCGAGCTACGTCATCAAGTTTTGTGAAGGAGAGATTGAATGAAAACGCTCGCCTTGGTCCTTGAAATTACACCGCAACAAAGGAGTTTCTCGGCCAGTGGCGTTGCGTGTGAATATCCTTGGGTCCCACTAGTGCCAGTACCCACGACCTCTACGCCTTGCATCAACCTGCTCAGTCAAGATTAACGAGCCCACCAGATTTTGGAGCCGCCTAAACCAAGGGTATGTTGCAAAAGCTGGTGGTTTTCCGATTCTGATATGGTGTTTGCTTTTTCCCAAGATTACAACTACCCGTGCCGAGCAAAAGTGAAACAAAGTATAATAAGAAGCTTGCTCAGGATTGCCACCAAAGTAAATGTCACCAGACAAGTCAGGCCTTTCTTCGGCAGTCAAAGGGTTGGGACGGGGGGCGTGTGAATATTCGAAACTTCAAATATGAATCGAATATTTTAATTATCAAAATTTTATATATGAATATTCAAAATTTCAAATATGAATATAGAGTATTTCAATTATGAATGTCTGAAATTTCAAATAATAATTAAATATTCTAGTCACCAATATTCAAGATTTCAAATATGAACAGAATATGTTATTTCCGAATATACAAAATTTCCGATATAAATCAAATGTTTTAATTGGAAATTCTCAAAACTTCCAGTACGAATAGAATATTTTAATTGCAAAGATACAAAATTTTCGGTAAATATTGGAATTTTTAATTGCAAAGATTAAATGTTTTCTTATCATGAATGGGATATTTCGTTTACTAACATTCGAAATCTCAAGTATGAATAGAATATTTCAACTACAAATATTCTAAATTTCAGACACCCAAACACAATGTCTCAACATTCAATTCGTATTCGAAAATTCGGACATTCACACAGCCAGTCAGGACGGGCATGCGAGAGAGAGGGAGGGTGCACGGACGCCACCTGCCGGGCCACTGGGCCTCCTTGTCGGTGAGCGGGACATAGACCACGCCCATGAGGGAGGTGCGCTTGACCGTTCCGTCCTGCAGCTTGTCCACCTGCTCCAGGGTCTGGCTCTGGCCCGCCGGCCCCACGGGGCAGATCAGCCGGCCGCCTGGTTTCAGCTGCTCAATCAGCTGCACAAATGGGACTCTCTTTGCAGAGCACGCCATTCTCACCGACGGAACAATAAAGGCGCGTCTTTCGAATGCCCGGCCTCCGGTACGCACTCCGTGACTTCCGGCATGCGTTCTGCTGCATGCTGGAGGTGCATGAGACGCCGAAGCGACGTCAAAGGTAGGAAGCTGGTGCTTGAGGCTGAAGCTCCTCCCTATCATTCTCATCTCATCGGTGACTGTGACAGCCCGGAAGGTACGACATTAATGTTTTCTTCGATTTAAGTGCCATCCACTATCCGTCTCACAAATGTTGTGCGCGAGCCTAATATATAGAACCCCTTAATAGTGAACCTGTCGGGACCGAGCAGTAATTTTACTATACTTGGAGTTTTACTACATTGGAAGCACCTTAAACAATCTGTTATTTAAGCTTTAAAAAGGGAGTGGAAATTAATAAAATGTTTATTAGTCCACAAACAAGCGCCACAACTATGAAAATACCACTTACGTTGCAGTAAAGAACTCGGCAAATAGAAAGTTCTATCAGTTCGTTATGTAGGTGCTTTATACTTTACGAGGAAGCTCTCGAGGCCTGTCATGTGGGCATAGTGTTGCTCATCAGCATCTGCTGCACTTAGAGCCCCTGTGACTGTCCAAAGCCAACAAAAGCTCACACCTTGCAGGGGTGGATTCAGGTTCTTCCTCTGGGCAGCTTCCTTTGTTTGGTCCATTATTCGACGGTCGCGTCAGAAATGGCATTTTTGTTGCTGACCTCCGATGAAGACACACACAGTTCCCTGCCTGCCTGTTACTGGCGGGGAGCTGCGTTCCCCACAGGTCGTTACCTGCTTTTTGAACGAGTGTAGTTCCCTTAAGATGCGGATCATTTGTGATGCGCAGTTCAGTCCCGAACACCCAAAACAAAAAGCAGCACCTTCTCGGTTTCGTTAGGCCTACTGTTTTTACGTGGCAGACGATCGTGGGCCCCCGAGAATGGAAACAACCGCGAGCGATTGCGGCACCACTGACGCTTTCTCAGAAAGCCGTCGTCGTACGACAGCGCAGTAGCCTGTAGCACTTTGGTAGTTAATGCACACTTTTAGAGTTTTTAAAAGCCGATCTGCACAGAGTTCACTGAGAAAGTATGCTGTTGTGGCAAAATAATGCTTTATCGGTACTGCCGTGTTTTACTATAACAGATATTCGAGTCACGTCGGTTTACTGTATCAGAATTTTGAGCCGTACAGGAAATGGGAATTCAGTCGGGACCGGCGCTTCCTTTTATTATAACCGGAGCTTTACTGCACACGGAGTTACTGTAATGGAGTTCCACTGTAGCAGACTTTTGATGTTGAATCTATCCAAGGACTCTATCGAAAACTACCAACTTTAGATTACACAGTGACTTCATTGAGCACCTCCCAACTTTGGACCTCTCCACGTATTACCTCTTGACTTTAGACGTACCCACCGGACTCTGCTGCTGGTTAAGAAAAGCGAGACACGCTGCTCCCGCAAAGCCCTCCACCACATTAGCGGAGTGAGTGCCAGAGGGGAGGCAACTCCCCACTCGCCTCGTCCCCGGGGTTCGCTCTGCCAATTTTCTTAACCCGCAACGGTGTATATCGTCTCCACCCAGCAACTCTCACCCTTGTATTTGAGTGTCTCCATAGCCTTTATACTGCAACTCAAGTTCAAAGACCTTGAATACACTTGAAGTTGGAGACTTCGGATACACTATACCTTAGCTATTCATTCTACCCAGCAACTCCCAGTTGCGAATCTAACGACAATTTGTCGACTCCACCAAGCAACTCCCAACGCCGGATCCATCTAACGCAAGGGTAGCCAGACGAACGTATTGAAAGGGCCACGGAAGAAACCCGATTTAAGCGAAGGGCAGGAAAAAAGAAAGGAGGTGCGGTGCCATCCTTAGATTTCTTTCTTCCCCGTTAATTACCACAGTAAATTCCGCTACCAATGCAGTTGCTCAGTATGCTCCTTTATTGCAAGCCCCCATTTATAAAACGAGGACATTGTCCGATCTGCATAAAAAAAATGCAAGCTGCCTTTTTTCCCCATCTTTCCTCATTGAGAGGGTGGTGTTGGGAGAAAGGGGGGGGGGGGGTTTACGAGGGAGCTGCAAGGCCACAGTTGGGCTCGGTTCGCGAGCCGTGGTTTGGCCACCTCTCATCTAGTGGCTCAACGGAGAAACCCTCGACTTGAGGTCCGTCTGCACTCGCCATCCATTTCTCTGGACGAAGTTGAACGGGCCGACATAGTTTTTACAGTGCTTTGTACATTGCTGTTGGAGCTACTTGCGCAAGCGTGTGGCGTCGTTTGGCATCTCCTTTGCACGAGAGCGTGTGCGGACGAGACGCAAGACGTGCTCGCGTGGCAGTGTGGGGCAGCTGCAATGTGGAAACTATGGCAGCCTGGACAACCTCGCACAGGAATGTCGAGGACAAGTACAGTGGCCACTTTCAATTGCCAGAACGTCTCTCGGAGCAGGAAACCCACCTGCTTGGGCAGCTCGGGGGCAGCAGCTCCTACGTGGATGGCGTCGTACGGGGCCTCTTCCGGGTAGCCCACACGGCCGTCCCCTACTGTACCACCGGAAAGAAGAGACGCTCCGTCGGCCGACCTCCCAGTGTCACGCGTGACATTTCGCGTTACCTCAGCTCAAAAAAAAAAATAATAAGCTGCATAAAATCTCGTTGCCTTGCCAACAATTTTGGTTTGATACTGGCCTTCAATAACCGAGCTCCCTCTCTAGGCCATCAAGCACTGGAACAGTCTTCCTGAAACCCTCGTCGTTGTATCTAGCCCCAAAATACCCCGCAGTGCTCCCTGTAACCACTATTTCAACCCTAATCGCTCTTTGTGGTTTGGATCTTTTTTTTGCTATATGGGAGGCTGGGTTCTGAGTTTTGCTGATAATTTTTTGTTTTGCAATGTATACAATTTTTTTGTTCACATGCACATTTTTGTCGTGCTCACTCACGTTTTCAGTGCAAGACGTGAATATACGCAATATTGGTAATGTTTTTACAATGATTCGGAAGTAAAAGACGAGGCGTCTACTCAAAGGCAGGGTTTAGTTCAAATTGGACACCACAGGCTCACTACTGCTGTCGCTGCCACGGCGTCTGCGACAGCCTGTGTTCCTCTTCCTCGTAGCAATATTATTACTAACGCAGAAAAAAAAAAAATAAAATAAAAGTAGCATATGGGTGTTAGTTAATGAATTGATATCTTGTAGACTCTAAGATGGGGAACGATAAAAATCATAGTTAAACATATAAAATAGCGCAAAAAAGACATTGTCTTTTTTGCGCTATTTCATATGTTTAACTAAGATGAACCAACTAGTCCAACAACGTACCCTACTAAGATAAAAACTGTCTGTTTTTTATCGTTCCCCATCTCAGGGTTCACAAGATGTCATTCTACTAAAAAGGCCAGCTGAACTTAGGAAAATAGAGGAAAATCTATTTTCCTAAGTTCAGCTGGCCTTTTATTATGCACCAACAAGCTCAACTACAGCCTGTTACTCTGATGTCATTAATTCAGATTTTCAGGATTTACAACACCCAAGGGGGACTCCTAAACAAACAATGAATGCACATTTCTCTCGGTCTAAAAACATTTTCTATATTTAGTTTAGTCAAACAATTTAAAAAACAGCATACTGCACTGTTAGGAATAAACAAAACGCGAACGGCAGAGTGCGTGGCCGTCGACACACGGCGCCACTTGGAGGCCGACGAAACTACAAAGCGGAGAAGAGGGCCGCGAGGGTATGCACATTGCGGTGTCACAGACCGTTTTCCTAATTCTAAGGTTGCCGGTAGGCACACGTCGGAAGGCACGATGCCATTGCCACAACAGTCGAAGGGAGGCGCCCCTAGAGGGGCTTCTGACGCACCAATCATGCGAAGCCTCTTGGAGTCTAGGAGTGCGGGATGGCCCTTGTGGATGTTGGCGATGGACTGGTCAACCAGCTCGGGGATGTGGTCAATGCCTATCGTCCGCCCTGTTTCGCCCACCTGCAATTCACGGCACACCGCCGAGACATGAAGCGTGGCTGCGTCAGCAGCTTGGCGTGTTCCGACGTTCTCCCCAGTAGTTTTAGAAAACTTTCCCAACAGCCAAGCAAACTGGACGTCACTTCGTTTCACTTTAAGTCCGACCTGAGCCAGCGCTACGATCCCACGGAGGAGTGTATCGTCGTGGTGCTCGTCGTCTTTGTGCGTCTGCTATCGCGGGCTCAACCAATCGATCGCGGGGAAAAAAAGCACCGGATCATGCCACATCCAGTGTGCACAATTGGTTCGGCTGGTGAAGGCAAACACGGAAAGACAACGGGCACCGCGACGACGGGCTTTTGGTGCGGCGCGATTGGCCCCAGTCGAATCACAGCCTTTGCTGTGGTAGTACTTAAGGTGAAAGTGAGTATCATAGTTGGCATGTTAAGGTAAGATGCCAAGCTGGACAAGTTGGCAGACTATTTCTGCATTGGTTTACTGTACTCTAATATAGCCACTACACTACGTAGAGGTGATTGAACGGAGAAATTACAACTGTAGCAAAGCCCAATCGTACCGAGGTGCCGGCAACGAGACGACACCTGGGTGCAGAGATCGCCAAATAAAAATAAAAGAACCCTCAGATACGCTCGGCGCGTTGGAAAGCCGCGTCACGTCCTATGCACCTGAATATCAATTTTAGCCATAGCGTACAATTTTAACGCCTGATGCATGCACACCACGCCATTGTGCTCTGAAGAAGTAATTTCTCTCGCGAGCCAAGCAACAGAGGATGATGCAGTGAGCCGCGGAAGATTAAGCGGGCTTTTTTTTAACTCGGTTTAGAATTTTTCTACGACCATGAGCTCACCATGAGTGCCATGCAGACTGTCAGGTAGCCGCTGCCCGACCCGACGTCTAGAGCTTTCGCCCCTTCGTACAGGTGGTCCTTGAGGCTCTCCAAGGCCTGAGCATGCTGCAATATGGGCATGTGGAACAATTGTAAGCTTCGGCTATAAAGACAATGCTCCTGCAAGGTGCTACTGCTTCTGCAGCACTATGATAGGATGCGATACTGTAGCAACAATGTTTTACGCTGCAATGCTGTTGTGCCGTAGTTCTAATATAAAAGAGGTGGCAACACACCACAAAGCTGTTCAGCAATGCTTCTGCTGCAGAGATGCTTCGCATTACAATGATGAGTAAGCAATGCCGCAGGGCTACAACAATACCTCTGCAGTACCTAAAACCCAATGCAATGCACCCTCCCCGCCCCACCCACAATGCTTCTGCGGCAGGTACAGTGCAAAGGCAAGAGAAAGGAGACGCTACTGCACATAGGACCGGTACAGCAAACAATGAGAACCAGAAAGAAGCATGGAGTTCCTTCAAGTAAACTAGAAACAGGTAACGCTCAAGGACAGCGATAGATGCGGGCCATTAAATATCTTCTCTCAAAAGAAGCTGACCGTGCAACACCTCCTGGATAACAAGACCGTAAATATTGCGACACCCACTGGAGGCCAGCCTGGGGCACAAACTGAGCAAAAGTGCCGCGTCAATGTTCAGCTGCAACTTGTGTCCTCGGTGATTGAACACAAGTCCCAGCCAAATATGCTGACGCGGCGCTTGTACTTGTGTCCAGTCTTCCGTGCCCCAGGCGTTTTTCTGGTCGGTGACAAAGAAATCCTAGCACTGTGGCCTTGTCTAGGAGCGAGTGGTTATGGCCCAAACTTGGCAAGAGAGAGGAGTCTGTACCATATGGGGTGCACTGATGGTGACGGCATAGCCGATGCCCTGCGGGGAGTCCATGTAAGGGTTGTGCTTGACGTAGTGACCCCTGTCCACCTGGCTCATCACCTGCTCCACTTTGGCTGACCTTATGATGCCGTTGTCTGAAAGGTAAACCAGCCAGAGCATGTACGTTCGGTACAGTAGCTCGTGCCGTCAAGTAAGACGATAAATTATAAACCGCATGTAAGCGGTTTGGCGAGTGACGAGACAAGCGACGGCAACCCGCTTTGCTCTCACTCGGTCGGTCGAGCGACGAGGCAAACCGCATGAAAGCGACGGGAGCAAGCGACCAAGACGTTGAGCGACGTCTCCTAGAAATCCAAAAACCGAGCAACGCGATGACCGACAGTGAGAAATCTCCGTCACTCGTTGCCGACTGTGGTTGCTGTAGCTCGTCTCGTTGCTCGCTGGATCGCTTACATGCGGTTCAGCCTTAACACAACTGGATTGCATTCAAGCTAAACCCATGTTGACACTTCGTGATTGGGCCCTATCGGCTAATGCCGTACTCTCATTGGCTGCGAAGTGATAGTGACACGCCCAGAACTCTCTACGTCCCGCATTTCTTAAGCTTTTGGAGACTACCATATGGAACTCGACCTGCACTCTTCACAGTCCAGCAACGTGAACTTTTGAAGGCACTGGAAATAACTAGTGATGGACAGAATCTGCCGAACTTCAGATTCGGCAAAGTTTGGCAAATGCCGAACTTTTGAAGTAAAGTTCGGCAAAGATTCGGCAAAAATTCGGCAAATGTCTGCGCACGCGCGAGAACGCGACGGGGCACGGGGCCGTGGATTGCAAATAGATGCCTTGCAGTCGCGCGGTTACTATCGTTCAGTGCATGGTGGTGCAGCGTAGTACAACCAGTGGTTACGGCGAGGTGTGGAGTGAGTAGGTAACACGGTAACTGCGTTTGTGAGCGAGTGTGGTTCTCTTCAATATTTTCTGCCTCAAGAATAGAAGATCGACCAGTAATTTACGCAGTCCACGGCGCAAGTAACAAATGATGCGGTACATTCTGGATGACGTGATTTTCATTTGACATTTCCAGTGATGCAACGAGGTAGTTGAAACATTGGCCGACAATTACTTTAAAGCTCTCCTCGTAAATATAACAACTCTGTTATCGGCTCAGAAGTAGTGTGTGCCAAAGCAAAATAATAAAGCGTTTTCAATTAGCGTTATTTCGCGATTTTCCTGTATCCATAAAACTAAACACAATTATAATGCTCGTACGTTGCACGTCCGACGTTTCTAACTTTCCCTATCTTCCTAAACGTTTGTGTGTGTCCTAATACCAGAAACTGGCATTTTAAAGGTTAAAAATGAGACGTTGCTAATATGGGTCGCACACTTTCATGCAAAGCTGACGTCAAGTGACTCAAATCGCAAGACATGCATATTTACAATAACATTATCTCTTCTAGTGAAGGCTCAGCAACCGTTGCATTCGTTTTCGCACACAGAAAGGTGAGTCTCAGAGAAAGCACGAACGCAGCGTTATTGCCCTCATTTTAACAATGCACACACACACAAAGGCTTGCGCTAATAATACCTCAAAACCGAAACTCTCGTAGCGTGATTCGTGACTGCGCCGCGCTCGCTTCTACCCAACCCAACCACGCCACTTCTGCAAGGAGTCACTAAAATTGACACTAAACACACAACGACACCGATACAATTATCTTTTAGAATATCACCTTATTTAGTGTTAACTGTGTCAATATGCAGTACATGTTGCATTTAAGTTAAGAAAAAAAAAAAAACAATGTAAAACCTTTTTTTGCCAGAAAAAACTAAATTTCAACGTTAAGTCTGGTAACAATGTATTTTTGCCGAATCTTTGCCGAATCTTTGAAAAAGTTCGGCGAAAGTTCGGCTTTGCCGAATCTTTGAAAAAGTTCGGCGAAAGTTCGGCTTTGCCGAATCCTAAGATTAGGCGCCAAACTTTCGATTCGGCAAAGGTTCGGCCCATCACTAGAAATAACAGAGTTTGGGTATGCATGCCCTAGAAGTGCAGCGTAGTTAACATCTCCTAGTTAACTGAATGTTATTACCTGGCACCAGCTTTCTATTTGCAGAGGGGAGTGGGTTAGAGGCAGAAAAACAGAAACTGAGGGGGAGGTGAAGATGAGAGATTGCATTGATGCGAAGCCAGCTGCCTTTGTCTCTACCCACTGTTTCAACACATTCGGACACTGAACGCCTGCGTCTGGTGCCCGGCGTTCAAACAGTGAGCAGTAACAAAGGCAGCGAACTTTGCAAAGGCAGCTTACCTCTAATCATCCCAACCTGAGCTCGACGCTCTGGCGTCAATGCGCGCTCTCATCTCCTCATATCCTTTAGTTTCTACCAGTATATCAAACAAAAACAAAAGCTACTAAAATAGTGACAATGTTGCTAAGGCAGTTTTAAAGACGGTGCCATCAGACAAAGTTACCACAGACACTGAAAGGTGGGTCCATGAAAGCATGGTTCAGGATAAGACTGAGCTATGAAAAGTGGTAGTCTTACACGGTGGTATGCCAATGAGAAGAGATGATATGTAGAAGGGAGATGTTTGTGGCTTTTCACGCAATGGAGGATTATGATTGATTTTTAGAGCGCAGCTCTTAGACGCCCGTTTCCGGCTTGAGCGGCGTCGGCGTCGCCATCGGCGTAACCGTGCGGTGCATTATGGGACGCGTGTCGTCACTGATGACGTCATCGGCATCGGCACCGTCACGTGACCCGACCCCCCCCCCCCCCCGAGGTCACTTGACCCATCCCCCAGTACCCTTCCCTCCTCCTCCTCAAGAGCTGCGCTCTAATTCGGCGTTACAGGGAGTTGTAAACGGCTTTCACTTTTTTTGAGACAAACACAAACGAGAAAGTTCTCTATTTGACGCAAGGTTAGGCAGGTTCAAACTAAATTTCACAAACGTTACGCAGGCAGTGTGATGACAGTAAGTATCAAGCGAACAGATCTATTTTGAATTGCTTCAACTGCAGGTGTGAATACGTCAGTACCGGGGTCCCAAATCGAAGAGGTGCATTCTAGTTTGGAGTGAACGAGGGTGTTATAGAGAAATGGTTTTAGAGATATGGGGAAGGACGAAAAAAACCTTGTTGTAAATTTGTTAAGATTTGCAGCTAAGGTTCCCAGTTACTGCTTGAGACTACTCTGGACATAGACTTAAAATATGAAACAATTAAAAGGTGAAGAAGGAGAAGAGACAGGAAAAGAAGGTATCTCATGTTCACACACCAAAGCGGTCTTAAAAAAAAAAAAAAAAAAACGCCAAAAAGTGACGTGCTGCAACTCCTAGTCCTGCTATGAACTGTGGAAAATATGCTATCCATGTCTCCAAGAGGCCACCAAGTAACATAAAAGAGTGATTTCAGGGTGGTGGCTACATCTAGGATATGCAGCCTGCAGCCTTCAGCGGAGATCAGTGGTCCATACCATGGACGAGGCACCACACCATTTGACATTATACTCGGTGTCGAAAATTTTGTGTTACGTTGTCATTTCTAACCATTACGTTAGAAAATTAGCCTTGGTGATTACATTTTTATTTTGTTCGCTGACAATGCCATGACAGGGAAAGAGAATTACTTTTTATGTTTGGCTCTCCACATTCTGCACTTATTTCTCCTCTTCAGTGCTAAAACATACAAATCTAGGGGTTTGAAAGCCAAACCAGAAAAAGGGCATCTGGCACACTTGGCAAAGGACTGAGGATTAATTTCAACCACAGGGGGATCTTTTCATGTGCAACTGAAATCTACCTTAAAGGGCAACTCCGGTCCATACTTTCGATTTTGGGATTATGACTGTTTTTAGCGCAGTCAGCGTCCCTGAATTGCAAGGTGTAATTTTTTTCTCGTTATTGTGCGTAGTTTTAAAGATATCGACGCCTCAAAGTTTTGTTTGGGGCGCAGCCAACAAAACCGAAACTAGCCTCTCGAGGCCCCGGCAACACTGGAAATCAGCCGCTATGTGAACGTGACGTCAGGATCGTTCTCCTTCAACGAGTACGCAGGCCGAGCGGCACCTACCTTTGTTGCGCTAGCCGTCTAAAGATAGGAGGTAAGCTGATATTGTTTTAATTCTGTATACGTGGTAGTTATCCAGCATATGTAGCAACAGTTAGTGCGTATACCCAAAAGCTAGCGACATGGAAAACCCGTGAACTCGTTCGGAGCCGTACTCGGCGGCCGCCGCCGTACTCGTCGCTTGTATACCCAAAAGCTAGCGACTGGAAAACGAGTGAACTCGTTTGGTGCCGTACTCGGCGGCTGTCGCCATGCGTGCGGTCTTCCGTACTGGTCGCTAGGCCTAAATTGGCATCGGGGCTCCGTGGATGGAGCGGCGTTGCTCTACGCCGCGCTGCCAGTGACGTACAGTACTGGGCGCCCTCTCGCTTTCGCGCTGCGGGTCAGTCCCAGACATGAAGCTGTGAGGCTCTCCGGCGTGGGCCGCGGCGCCCTAACACACGTGTGCTGGGCTGTACACGTCTGTTTTTTCGTTCTTTTTTGCTCGGGCACGTAAATGCCGAAGTCCAAAGTCCACTCGTCGAACAGCGTTCACCCACACCTTCTTCAATTTCCGGTCCGTTGGAAACTTGTGAAAAAAAGCACCTCCGGGTTGCGCAGCGGGTTGTTTGAGCAGCCCACAGCGCTACAAGTTATAATAATAATAATAATAATATTAATGTTTATTTCTCCATCAAGTACAAGTACATGATGGAAGGGGACTGAGGAAAAAAGCTGCATTTGTGCAGCTTGACGAGTCCTGAGCCCCCTCCCCAATTGGCAACAGCGGCAGGTCACAAAAGAAATGAATCACTTTGTAAACAAACAAACAAAATAAAAAAAAAATACGCAGGTCAGTAAATCAATGTACAACATTCCAATGTAGCGGATAAATTAGCTCTGCTAAACAGACGGTTTGCTAAAAGATAAAAAAGTAAAATTCAAGGGTTCAAGACATTCAAGGATTCAAGATATATAGAACGACTATGTAATACTATACGCATTCACAAAATTCATTCTCAAAGGATATAACTGTAACTTATAAATGAGGGCAATTGAGTGGAATATTTACTTAACTCATTGCTATGCAATTCACTCTAAGAAAAAAATTCTTTGATATATTTTACTGTTGATGTTAAAGGATCAATATTATGAGTATTAAGGCAATTAAGTAGGGTGGGAAGCACATTGGATAGCATTTTCTCACCGTATGTTGTTCTACAACTGGGGACTTTCCAGTTGTCTAGGCTATGAGTGTGATATGTTGCCAATCTTAGTGACAAGGATGCTAGTTCACTAAGCTCACTAAGTTGTACTCGGCATCTCTCGAGGAACAGCTGGGCAGTCTTCAGCGCACCGAGTTGCTCGCTAAAACGAGTCTTGGAGTCTTCACAAGCAAATTAACAAAAGGCAATACCGAAGCTACACGGGCTACAGATAAAAGCAACGGCTAAACACGCCAATCACAAGCCGAAGTAGCGGTGGTAGCGGCTCAAAGAAGCGCACTCCGCGCAACGCCCGAACTGGAGGAAAAAAAGAATGATACTGACGTCACGGCCCAATGTTGTGTTAAGAATGGAACCTTCGGCAACCTTTTCCGAGTTTCAACGCTGCGGAAACGAGTCCCGAAACGAGTCCCGACGTGTCAGGACTGCCGGCCACCTGTCGAAGCCTGCCCAAAACGTGTCTCAACGCGTCCGTGACGTCAACGGGACGTGTGTGTGTGTGCGAGTCGGTTCGTGCGCTCCGGAAGGGGAGAGAGGCCTGGCCTAACTGCGGAGAACCATGGCTATGACTCATTTCTGGCTACGTCGCGGCGGACGTTTCTGCTACGCACTCGGCGGTCGCACCTGCTGCCCTGGCGGAGAGTGAGGGAGAAAACGGACCCTATATAAGGCGGGGCGTGAGACGGCTCCAGTTGTTCTCTTGGATTTGACGACTGTATCGCTACCATGTAATTAAACCGTTCGTTACGTTACCAATTCTCCCACCTCCACTGGACCCCTGGGTTCTTCACTTCGGGGAATGGTCGTCGTCACGAGCCAGGAAGCTCCCGGACGTGCGGCCTAAGCCCCGCCTCGAACAACTGGTTGGCAGCGGTTGGGATCGGACCATGCGACATCGTGCTACATCTGCGGGTGAGCGTTTGGACTTTGCTTTGAGATTCGCCAGGCTTCGGATTATGGGTAATTAATTTTGAACTGCTGGGAATCCTTAGTGTTTGACTCGTGCGCTAGGTTTGTGTACAACCTCGCGACAAGTTTTAGAACAAAGCCAAAGCTAAAGAGCAGCGATCATGGATCTGATGAGGTTACTGAGAACAGATTTACTCTGTTTATGTGAAGAATTGGGTGTGGAGGTGGAGCAAAAGATGAAGAAATCTGAGATCAGTAAAGCGATTTCAGAGAGCGCGGAAGCAGAGGAAATTAAAATTGCGTGGGAACTGCTTCAGAACGCTAAGAGTGAAGCTGCAGCAAGAGAGGAGCGAGAACAGGCTGCAGCGAAAGAGGAACGAGACCAGGAGCGAGCGCTGAAAAGGCTAGAGCTCGAAATTGAACAACAGCGATTAAACTCGCAGAACAGTAGAGTTGGGGCTCCAGTACGAGCAAGTGAGACCGAGTCGTATCAAATGAAGAAGCTCATGCAGCCGTTTAAAGTTGGGGAAGACGTGGGCCTATTCTTAGTTAACTTTGAGAGGACATGTGAGAAGTTGAGCTTCGCCCCAGAAACGTGGCCGCAACGGCTTTTGACTCTGTTGCCCTGTGAGGCTGCAGAGGTTGTCGCGCGCCTTAGTGCTGGAGACGCGGACGACTACGACAAGGTGAAGTCCAGCCTTTTGAAGCGGTACCGCCTTTCTGCCGAGGCGTTCCGTCAAAGGTTTAGAAACGCATTCCAAAAAGAGCAGCGAGGGCTACTCGGAATTCGCGTACGGGCTTAAAACCAACCTGATAGAATGGTTGAAGAGCGAGGAAGTGTACGAAAGCCGAGACAAGGTAGTCGAGTGTGTGTGCCTCGAACAGTTCTTTCGTAGCATTCCGCAGTCAGTCAAGCTCTGGGTGCAGGACAGGGTGGGAGTCGACTCTGTCGAAAGGGCCGCTGAGCTAGCCGAAGAGTACGCAACGCGTAGAAAGCTGAGCGGAGAGGAAAGCGAATCCGGCCGAAGCGATCAGCGCAAGACCTTCCGACAGGGTAACGGCTCGCGAGAAAACGGGCCCGAGAAGCCCGAAGCAGGACAAAAGGTCCCAGAAAAGAGCGCAGAACACTCGAACGGAGACGAGGCGCGGAAAAGCCAAACAGGGCAGTTCGAGGCAAGGAAGCCGTTCCTGTGCTACAACTGTCAGGAGCCGGGACACACAGCGGCCAGATGTAAGAAACCGCGGGTGGTGTTCTCGTACGTGAACGGTAGTGACGAGGACCTGAAGCTCCTTCGTCCCTATCTTCACGAGCTCCAGGTAAACGGAAAGCCGTGCAGGGTGCTTCGTGACAGTGCAGCGACGATGGACGTTGTTCATCCATCGTATGTAACGACATCCGATTTTACCGGAAAGGTAGTTTGGATCAAGCAGCTGCTCGAAAAGCACAGTGTCTGTCTGCCTATGGCGACAGTAAGGATAACTGGCCCGTTCGGAGAGCTAGTGACAGAGGCGGCTGTCTCGCAAACAGTCCCGTTGGAGTATCCTTATTTGTTTTCTAACCGGTCAGATTTCCTGCTGCGCGAAAGGGGTCAACAACTGGGAAAAGGGCTAGTTCAGTCGTGTACGAGGTCCAAATCGCGTCAGGTCGCCCCTTTGTTGACGAGGGATCCAGAGCCAGAGGCAGCTGACGGGGAGCAAGCACTCCCAGAGTTGGAGGCAGAAAACCGGGATGAGAGGGACCAGGTTGTAGAACAGCCTGACCTCGTAGCACTAGAAAGCGTACGCCGTCCCAACGCGCCGGCGAAAAAGGCGGAGGAAGAGGGTATCAGTGAAAGATCTCTCGTAGCTCCGGCGTCGCGTAACTTTGGTCCTCTGCTACGAGTAGACAGAGTCTCTTTGACAGTCGAGCAGAAGAGCGACCCTAGTGTGTCAGGGTTTCGCTGTACAGCTCAGGAGATTGCTAGGACCAATGTGACGGGGAATGAAAGAGGCGGATTGTTTTATCGGCGCTATAAGGACCGCATTTTCACGTCTAGAAATCACGTGAAAATCGATCACTATGACTTCAGGGTAAGAAAAAGGAAAGGCAAATTTAACGGCAATGCCGATGGGTTGAGCAGATTTTTCTGACATCACGAAAAATAGTAGGGATGATCTCAGAGGTCTTCATCATCCACGGGAATGAGGATCTAAGTGGGGGCACTTCGTTGAAACCCCAAAAGGACCTCACAAATTGCGAAGAGATTTTGTCTTTTGTATTTTGTTCTTAGTGACCTCGTTGGAAAAATGAGTTTTTTTGGCGACAGGGGGTCTCGATACCCGGAATTGTACCAAATTTTGGTAATCCGTAATCCAGTCTGGCGGGTCTTTGGCGAATTCCGAGCGTTTGACTGCGGTGTGGCGTGGTGTTGTGCGGGACGTTTCCGCTGATGCCTCCGTTGTGAGAGGTTTGGGAGTTTGTTTGGTGCTTGCAGCGTCTTCTCAAGGCCTACTCCAAGCCCACCTCTTCAGGCCAGCGATTGTACCACCGGCCATTCGAGGTTTCCCTGGCCCCGGAGGGGCTGTTAAGAATGGAACCTTCGGCAACCTTTTCCGAGTTTCAACGCTGCGGAAACGAGTCCCGAAACGAGTCCCGACGTGTCAGGACTGCCGGCCACCTGTCGAAGCCTGCCCAAAACGTGTCTCAACGCGTCCGTGACGTCAACGGGACGTGTGTGTGTGTGCGAGTCGGTTCGTGCGCTCCGGAAGGGGAGAGAGGCCTGGCCTAACTGCGGAGAACCATGGCTATGACTCATTTCTGGCTACGTCGCGGCGGACGTTTCTGCTACGCACTCGGCGGTCGCACCTGCTGCCCTGGCGGAGAGTGAGGGAGAAAACGGACCCTATATAAGGCGGGGCGTGAGACGGCTCCAGTTGTTCTCTTGGATTTGACGACTGTATCGCTACCATGTAATTAAACCGTTCGTTACGTTACCAATTCTCCCACCTCCACTGGACCCCTGGGTTCTTCACTTCGGGGAATGGTCGTCGTCACGAGCCAGGAAGCTCCCGGACGTGCGGCCTAAGCCCCGCCTCGAACAGCTGCTTTAGCGATCGGCAACCCGCTGGCCGCCCGCTAAGGCGCAGCGGCTCGCGGCAGGTCGCATTTTTACTACCGGCATTAGTTGAGAATGCAGCGTCCCCCGGACGTAATATTTTGGCTGGGGTCGTATTTTGTGTCACTACAGCGATTCCAGTAATTTATTTCATTTTGAGTTTTGGCCGGAGTTGCCCTTTAAATCTCGGTTCCACGGTGCCTTCTCCGCAATAAATCTTTGTCGGAGTGTGGGCACCTTAGCCGGGGTTAGAACACGTCCCTCTCCACTGCCACAGAACAACACAGCACAGGGATGAAAGGAAAAGAGAGCATGCTATATGGAAGGAAAACGTACGTCACAATTTCTGGACATCTATATCAAAGCAACTTTTGTAAGCTTGTCTCAATAAACAACTTCGGTTTCTTTAGAAATTTACAGACAGTGTCTTTGATACCGGGTGCATACCCAGTTCTGCTTCCGTCTCCGCTCATATTTTGCATTCTGGAATGCATAAATTTAGGTAGACCTGCAGCTTGTACTCTCTCTTCCTTCTCACCCCCTTCCCTTAGGCCATCCCCCTATGCTTTTGGGCAATTCCGGGGCCCACACATCTGCAGGGAATAAATTGGAGAGTAAATTGGATCTCCGCGAGCACAGCTAGCTCCTCAGCCTTCCAAAGATTAAGCAGCTTGGCATTTATCCAGCTAACCGGCACTCTCCACTGCTCGGCACGTCTCGTGGACCTGCTTGGATTAAATTTCAATTGCACAAACTTTTCCTCCAGCTTTCATCACCGTTTGTTCGCGGGAACAAGACGGCGTGTGATGGCTCTTGACGACGAAATATACCGCGCACAATTCTCAGCGCTGTGACATGGCAAAATGTAACGCTTGCACGAATAAAATTAAAATAAACAAACACACACACACACACACCGAAAGAGCGGTAGTAGGCGAGCGCTTTATTTAGGGACTCTATAGACGAGACCCATGGGCTTTCTACGGCGGTACTATGCCCCGTGGAACATATTCTTAGAAATCTCCCCAACTGTCAAGGCGTGCACAGCTCAGTCCGGCGGGAAAAAAAAAAAAAAAAAAAAGACTGTACCGCTATGACCCCTCCCGCCCCCGTCGAATTTGTCCGCAAACCGTACTCACGTTTGAGATTCCGCACCAGCTCGAGGTTGGTCTTGCCGTGCGACCTCCAAGCCATGGTCCAAAAAGTGACGGCCAGAAACGTTCCCAGGGCGAAGAATGCTCTGCCGGGGTACATCTACTGCCGAGCTTCTTCTGCAACGCGGAGGAGGGGTGCAGGTGTGAAACGCGAGCAAGCCCACGGCGTGACGGCGTTTCGCACGTACCGATCGAGCGTACGCACGAGCGACAACGTATCACCCACTCGCAGCCGCAAAGGCGGTCACAGCCGCGGCCGAGTCAGCGAGCACGCGCACTTTGCGTATTGCTTTTTCCGACGATCAAGAGAGACACTTGCCTTCAAGCGCGCTCGTCGCCGCGGACGTCATTGCCGAGGATCGAGTGATTGCTTCAAATTTTTCAAACACACGGCGGCCGCGCAATGCGCACTTGTAGAGATGTGTAGCTTGCGCGGCGGAAGCCCTCGACGAAGTAACAACAAAAATGTCCGGGTCGCCCTCTGACGCAGCGACGCAGCCGCAAATAGGCAGAAACACACTTAAAAAATAAACTCACATTATTGTCAATGGAGATAAAATAAATCTTAAAATAAAGATAAATTCATTATACCTACATAAAATCGAATGACAGGTTTCTCGCTTGGTAAACAATGTTTGGCTCATTTTAGCGTCGATACTGAAGCTACGTTGGCCACAATGTATTTGCCGCAATTTTAAATAGAGTGACTCTTATCGGTCAAAAACGCCAAAAGCGTTCCATAGGTTTCAATGCAAGCGTTATACTTTGTCACCCTCGTGATCTCATAAGCACGGTCAGGGAACCCGAAGTCGGGCTAGCGAACACCGCTTCAACCAACGTTGCGTACATCGGCGTACATCAGCCAGCTGCCTCCTCAGCTGTTTGCCGTGTTTACCATGCTGAACGACGCTGAACAAGCGAACAGGTGACGGATTCAGCGCGACAACCTCCGTGTGATGTGGCCGCGGTCATGGAGGCTGAACTCGCGAAGTTCCGAGCGCAGTTGAAGAAGAAATCCACCGAGGAAGACACGGAAAAATCGCCACAGCCGGCAAGCAAGTCCCTCGAAGACGATAAACAGTCACCGGAACCACCATCTCCGCTCCAAAGGCGACGAATCGCCCCTTCGGTGACTGTCGCAGAACCGATGCCGTCGTCGTCGCGAATCGTAGTGACGGACGAACCGATCGTCGACGAAACCCCTTCGCGGTGGACTCGCGTCGACGTGGCAGTGTTTGCGTCCAAGCTGGTCCTCTGGGCGCTTCTCATGGCGCTCGCCGTCGTCGTGCAGTTCGGCGCAGTGTTCTTCGTGGTCAGCGTCTTCTACGTCATTTTCACCAACCTCCGCGACAGACCGAGGAAGCGGGGAGAACTCAGCGCCTACTCGGTCTTCAATCCGAACGTAGAGTCCATTGCCGGCACGGTGTCAGCCGAGGACTTTGAGAAACAGCTTCAGTACGGCGCGCTACACTAAGAGCATAAGGCGCTTGGCTGAATTGCGACGTTTTGTTTTCTATAGTTTGTTCCAGGTTAAGAACAGCGAAACAATATCCTCCCACGATCCCTCTGCTCTTTTCAGTTAATCAGAGCGAATGCTGAAGGAGGGAACTAATTACGACGAACAGAGAGCTTTGCGAGAGAAGCTTGTGCTGTTACTCTATGTAGATCAACAGATTACGCTTTGAATCGATGGTTTACACCCAGGGGTTTTATGAAGTACACGTTTGCGATTACACAAATTGCCAATGAGTGTGTGCAGTAATGTGTCCGCGGTCCATGAAATGGGAGATTGACATCGGTTGCATGACATGCGTTGCACACAAATGTTGTTTCCTGGCTATTTGACAGCATGGCCCTGACCATAGTGTGCGCAATAATATGCCTGTGCTATCTGATCTGGGAGTGACCGAAGTCACGTGCATGACATGCAAAGCCTACGATTGCTCTTCCACTTATATTACTAACGCATGACACAGTATGGCAGATTACAGAACTGGCCACAGAAATATTAGAATCGCTGTCAATAGGTGGCCCCTTGCCGTCAAGCCCATCACAATGAACTGCAAATTTTGAAAGTGCACTTGTACTGTGTCCTACAAAATTGCACGTTAAAAAAAAAAAATACAGCTTGGGCATACAGTGCTGTACACTACGTGATGCTGTTAACGCAACCAAGCGATTGCCGGTTTTTTCTTTTAGAATTGAAAGGCTGACATCAAAACTAAAAGTGTGATGGAAAGTGCTCATTTGGGATACTATCCCAATCTGTAAAGTTTGGTGCATGCCTATGCCCCTTTAAAAAAAAAAAAAGACAATGTTGTGTTGGTGCTAAAAGCGTCCTGCAGTGTACCCGGCCAAAACCGCAGACATCTAGACAAGTATTTTTTCCTATTTTTATTGTTAACACACGGTAGGACACCCAGTGTCCTAGTCCAAGAGCGTGAGACGGCTCTGCTCTTGTAGATGTACAGGGTACCCCCTTTTTCGTCCGAGCTCAAGTAACGCAGTGGTTTGTGGAGGCCCAACGAGTCTTCCGGCGGTTTCACAAGGACGGAGAGGTCCTGGCGGCTTCCACGATCTCCAGCAGGGCTCCGTAACTGGGCACGCTCGACCGTGCAGTGTCCAGCTCCTCCATCTGCACAATAAACGCAGCTGTCAAACAGCAATGCCACCGTTCTTGCGTGCTCGTTGAATCGCTGGCCGGAATCGAGCCTGTCACCACTCACGACTAAGGCCACTCGAGAGTTGCACTCGAAGGTTACATGTCTCGTTAATATGGACACCTCCCTCCACCCCAAAAATCGTCCATGATGTCCTTAACGAGACAAAACTGCTTGTATTGTTAGTACGATGCTGTCGGCAGTGGAGAGGACAAGATGACCGAACGCACAAAGGATTTTTGGAGGCCGGGCCAGCACCTGGGGCCCGACGCAAAACGATCGCGCGCACCACTGCGCCATTGTCGTCTTCACCCTTCTAACAATGTATTTACCCAGTCCCGGAAAATTTTCTCTATGTGGAGTGCAAGTTCGTCTGCTTCTTTTTGCAGGGGTTGCGGTGACGTCAGAGTGTTGAGCTCCAATTGGCTCTGGTTGAAGGATAGTGGGTACACCTCGAGGCAGCTTGCTTTGAGGTCCACCCACTATCCTACAATCAAGGCCAGTCAGAACTCGGCGTCGTTCTGATGTCACCGCAACCCCTGCGCAAGAAGCAGACGATTTGCTCTCCGTATAGGCACTTTTTCTGTTTACAAACACAAGCTGTCTCTTAACTTCCAAGACACTTCCGGTTGCTCCGTTTCGGCAGGCCTTCCGAACCTGTAGATGTTGTAATTCCTAGGGCGATGAAGTTTTACAGAAATCACGAAGTTGGGCATGTAATGAGGTCCTTGTGTTGCGTTATTCAACATCAAAGAGTGGATTGGTCTTTGACATCTTTGAAAAATCTCTCGCTAACCGGCCCTTTAGCACACCACCCGGAAAAAGTGGTAATAAAGTATTTCACAAACGTTGCAAGAAGCAGTGCTATGGGGAAGGTTGTTTGTCCTCTTGTTAGACCGAAAGTTCGCAGGGACAAAAAAAATGCAACAGCACCTTTTTTGGTGCTTTTCTTATAAAAAAAAAAGGATCTACATAGTAGGGTATCCATATTAACGACACACAACCACATAGCTAATTCAGTATCCGGTGAACACCTCGCTGTCTGACCTTCTGAGAAGCCCAACCGGGCCGTGCAACCGTGGACGAAACAGACTCGGCCCGTCTGCAGACGGGGGTTGCCCTACCTGTGCCCCGAAGTGTTGGACGTCCAGGCAGAGCTGCAGACGTATCTTGTCGTCGTCCGAGGCTGCCCCCTCGGGCACGGGCGTCCGGTCGCGGGCCCGCTTGAGACGCTTCAGGCTGTCCTCCATCTTGCGCACCGACACAAGCACCTCCTGGGTGAGCAGCGTGTACCTGTCGGGGAGAGAGGCGGCAGTTACCACGGCGCCACTTGCCCGCTCTCCCCGCGGGTCGGTCACGGCGACTAGAGCGGAGTTGTGAGTAGGGTTCCGGGTTTAGAATGGCAATACAGGCTAGGCAGTTCATACTTAGTAAAGTCCATACGGCACACAAAAAACGAAGACGAAGTATAGATGGATGTACATGAGACAAGTGGGTTAATAAATGCGAGAGCATTCCTGAGCGAACTTGACGCACCTTAGTGTCCGTTACCCGGTCTGTAACCAACGAAGCAGGCGGCACACGTAGTATGCCAATGTTAGGCAGTATCGCGATACAAATGTGTCACGATGGTAGTACCTTGGAGATACTTTCGATACATTTGAAAAATGCATTTGTACCTCATTAGTGAGAAAAAGCCTTTGAATTGCAGTAATACTACAACAAAAGTCGTTAGCTGGTCGCAGAAGGCAAACCCACGGGCCACGGATCAGAAAATAATGTGAACTGGTTTTAGATGTGATGGAAGACTTTATGGACGTCAATGAAGGATATTCCTAGAATTTCCACGGCTGTTATTTTCGCTCGGATATAATGTTGAATGTTTACACTAATCGGTAGTAGGCTTCCAATAATTTGAATGGCATACTTTGCATAAAAACAAATTTTTAAAAATGGCTTAACTTTTTTTCTACTTTCTGGTTTTACAAAAGCCCAGCAAGGCGGTGAGTTGGGCGAGTTGGTTGAACATCTTCAAACGTGGAAAAAGCGCAAAAAATTCGACAAGGGACAAGTGAAAGAAGTGCACGCTTCGTCCGTGCACTTCTTCGACAAAAATTCGACAAGGGACAAGTGAAAGAAGTCCAGCGCTTCGTCCTGTGCACTTCTTTCACTTGTCCCTTGTCGAATTTTTTGCGCTTTTTCCACGTTTGAAGATTTACAAAAGCCCACATATTCTTGCTGAGCAGATAAGAATCTTTAGCAAATAAGCCCATAGCCAAGTTCTCCAGTAAATTTAAACGCAGAAAAATCGTGCACCAGGCGTGGGAGCACTTGACTCGTCCGGCGATAGTTTTAGAGCAATGAAAAAAAGAAAAACGGCCAAAACACAAAGCCGAGAAAAATGCATTTGAAGCTCGGGTCTTTTGATTCGTGTGGCACTTGTCACTTCATCTAAAATGCCTTAGGAGCTTACGTTATCCCTTCTGCTACACCATCTCCCCGTGCCTCTGCCACAGCTTCCACGGTTCTTTTTTTTTTACAAAATGCCTCGATGCTTTCACTTAGGCCCTTGAAAGCTTCACCCGAGTGAAAATTTCCGACATTCACGGCGTACGGATGTCTGGTGGCTTCCTGGCTAGATGCCCATCTCCAAATGAATTTGCTCGAAGCCTGGAGGCTCCAGTTTGAACTCTAGGGACTGCGATCACAGCGTGCTCCACGGCCATGTGGACGCCTCAGAGCATCTCTTCTCCATCGAGGCATCGAATGACATATTGTGGTTACATAAGGAGCTTCGCGCAGAATGAAAGGGGACGAACACTCTTTCCACTGAGGGGAGCCTATTGGCACTAGGCTCTCTAAAAATGGCGAGTTTCTACAACAGTACACATTTCTGGCAAGTGCGTGCTAATGCCGACACTTTGAATATAATTATTTTTTTTCGAATAAAGACTTTTCTTAGGGGGAATAAAATTTTTTCACGGCATCCTTCCAAAGCTTTAAAACCTGATAAGAGCATTTAAAAAAAAAAAAAAAAAGTTTTTTCGAAAATAAGTTAAATTTTCGAGCAGTCGGCGTGGCGATTTCGTTAAGTCTCATTTTAGGACTCTTGGAGTGTTTTTATGAGCGTCTATTTATCTCCCGCAGATTACGTGTATCTCGGTGCCTATTTTCGGTGTCGAACAAAACATTCACGTCTATCGTGTCCTACGCCGAAGAAAACAGGACAGGGCCGTGGAATTTCTTGCCCTCCAGGGAGCCTGTGCATGAACCGAACGCTTGGCGAATATTTTGGTACCGACGCGGGAAGGAAGCGGTACAAGAGGTGTGGTTCGTGTCAAAGCAAAATACTGCTGTACATAAAGATTTCTTTATTCCGTGAAGCTTGCCACTTTGTTGCTCAAGGACAACTCCAACTCTGGGTCTTGCGGTTTTCCCCAATTTTGACGAAAGACCAGGTCAGGGAGCGATTTAAGGGATTTGTCGGCGTATACTGAAAGCACAGAGCTTCCATTGGTTGAAAGGAAAAAAAAAGTGGGAATCAGCTTGGCATGGCTCTTTCTAGCTGGGTGTGCTCATTTCTGCCAATCAGTTTACACGCAACGCTTCCACCAAGCGCACGAGGTAATACTCGTAAGTTCAAGCTCTTTCATTGTTTGCTGCAAGGAGCCGGAACTAGTCTTTCGAAACGCACCTTTCCTGAAAATACATTAAATGACTCGTTTTCAGAAACAGACACATTCCTTTACTTGACAGGCTCAAGCACTATCCCTTTGCATAAAGGCAATGCAAACGTGCAAGCCCGCTCTCGTTTTCGTACACGTGAGTGGGTTGTGGGACGAGGAGCTCACTGGACATGCCACAGTCTTTGCAATGTCTTGCAAGAAGAAAACAAGCTCGATCGTGCTGACAAAAACTGGCAAGCACGGAATGGCCTTCCAGGGGAGAGGAGAAGGGCGTCTGAACGGCCCCGCCCACTCAAGATTCACTCTTATTTCCGACACACGCCGTGAGATGTCGCAGCACGACGGGAAAGACCGCAAAGAGCGCGGTCGCTTCGCAGCCTTTCGGCAAAAACGCCAAAGACTGTTTCTGCGTGATCCGACCACCGGCCCTGGATAGCTCAGTCGGCAAAGCACTTGGCGCACAACCTCAAGGTGGCGAGCTCCAATCCTGCCACGGGACAGAAGTCTTTTTAGTTGGTTCCCTATTGGCGTAATGCTTTTAATGCAAAAGCATGAACTGTCACATGGAGCGAACCAACGTCATCAGCTTTGAAACCACGCCAAACGTTGGCCAAACGGCACCTAAAATCCCCTTTCTCAAGTGAAGACGATTTCTGATGGATAATGTTTCCATTGGCTGGCACGCGTTTCAAGGAATGAGGCTTCCATTGGCTCTCGTGCGGCATAATTCCAAAAAAAGCCACCAGAGAAGCCCTCTCCATGGCAGCGCAGCGCACACAGCAGCACGCCCGCCGGTGAGAGGAGGGAGCGGTGGCAGCAGAGTCAACACAGCCCATCCGGACAAGCTCCGGGGAGGGTGCACGGCTGAACTCAGTGCGGTGCCGCAACTTTACAAAAGCGCGTGCTCGGCCGTCCACCGGCGAAACGTGGCTGTCCACGTCACTATGCCGCAGACAAGCTAAGGGAAAGGAAGAACGACATTCCTGCTTTCGCATTCACAACTCATAAGAAGTGCTTAGGTGTCCTCGGACTTTTTTTTTTTTGTGTAAGTTTATTGTTACGACCGGCCACTACAGCCAGCTGTTACAGCCAAACGTTACAGAACTCTGTAAAAAGTTGCTGATAAAACACATTTTGTGTTAAAAGTGGACCAAAGAGGAGATAGCTGAACAGAGGGAGTGACGTGCTGAGAATGACCGTGCTCGACGTGCCAATCAGATGCCGGAGGGAAGAGAGAGACGTCCGGCAAAGGTTAGAGAAGAGAGGCAGCCTCGTTCTGCTACAGTGGAAGGTCACGTGAGAAAGGAGAAGCCCACAAAAGATCATACTCGATTACTCACTACAGGGTTTGGCAAATCTTAATCAACGAAATATAGCCTTCATAGAGTACAAGCGATGAGACCGAATTTCAAAGTAGTTTGCAGCAAAGCGTCGTAGTAACACAGCCCCCTTTTTTTCTTTTGGTCAAGACAAGAGGCAGCTTACTGCTTGGTGACTTGTTCGAGAGCTGCGCCGGTCCACTCCGGCTGCCATGCCACGCCAAAATCCTGGGTGGTTTTGCTCTTGAGCGTCGCCAGGGGGACAAGCACTTGGGCTACGTAATTGGATGGCTTGGAAGGAACCTGCGCACCCCACACCCAGCCATACAGCCTACCGTTAGCAATGACAGCACTCTTGGTTCTGTTCAGGGGATGAAGTGACTCAGCAATGACATTTCCGCAAACCCCCACTGTAGATGTGGAAAGCCGTCTACAACAGTGCTGGTGAATGTCTGCCATCCTTTCTATGTGGAGCGCAAATTCGTTTACTTCTTTTGCAGGGGCTGTGGTTACGTCAGAAAGACGCCGAGGTCTGATTGGCTCTGATTGGAGGATAGTGGGTGGACCTCAAGGCAGCTTGCATTGAGGTCTACCCACTATTCTTCAATCAGAGCCAATCAGAGCTCGGCGTCTTTCTGACATCACCACGACCCTCTGCAAAAGAAGCAAATGAACTTGCGCTCAGCATTGGTTTCCACGCGGACGATTGTTCCTTAGCACCGTTTTTGCTTTTGGTAATTCTTGGAAGTAGAAAGCGCTAGAGTCACCGAATCTTCCCTGAGTACCGAAACTCCAAAGCTTCGCTTCAGAACCGAGTCGCGGCACAGCAGTCGTGATTCCCAACACGGCGCTGCCCTGTGCGGTCAAAGCGAAACGCGTTCTCATGCGAGCTCTTCAATCTACATTCCTGGCCTGCGGCGACACTAGTTTGTTTTTAAGGCAAAGCTGTTAAGGGCTAGTTTCCTCAGTATCATGTCCGCGGGCGAACAAATGTCGACACAAAACTCTGGACAGCTACCGCCATCTATGAGAAACGGCGGCAAGCTTTCCAGCCTTTCCACTGGTTTTCACCGGAGTGGAAAGGCTGAATTTCTCCAGACAACGTCCTAAAAGTCATCCTCTAGGCATCATCCTCAATGTCATCCTAGAAGTCGTCCTTGAAGTCATCCTTGAGGTCGTCCTAGATGCCGTCCTTGAGGTCGTCCTTGAGGCCGTCCCTGAGGTCGTCCTAGGCGTCGTCCTCTAGTCGTCGTCCTCGAGGTTGTCCTAGACGTTGTCCTTGAGGTCGTCCTAGACGTCGTCCTCTAGGCGTCGTCCTTGAGGTTGTCCTAGACGTCGTCCTCTAGGCATCGTCCTAGACGTCGTAAAAATAACAGCTTCGCTGGTCCTCCATCTTCACGTGAAGTGGAAGGGCTCTACATTTTTATTAAAGTTCTTCCCTTCGTTCCAAGCGGTGAGTGATTTGCTCCCTGCTGTCTCGTCCGTCTCTCTCTCTCGCTTCGAAACACATTGAAGTCGAGTGCTAAGCTTAGTGTCTGAGGCGTAGAGTTTGAAACGCAGCACCAGCTCAACCAGAGCGAACAAGCGAGCCGGCAATCTTCTCTGGCGAACCAGAGTAGCGGCTACTTGACATAAAAAATGTAGAGGAATATCAACGCACCTTCCATTCGGTCCTAACTCATTGATGCCCAAAGCTCCCACTCCCGTGGTAACGCGGAAACCTTTGATATACGTTTTTTGTTGTTTTGTGCCTATCCACAAAATGACAGACTGATAACTTCCACCACGGGCTAAGCCAGCCAATGAAAACTGGATTCTGCGGGATTTACTTCCGGTAAGCGGATTGAACGGAATTCGGTACTCCGGAACATTCATTCAGTGACTCTAGGAAGAGCAAGAACCCCGATAAGGAACATATTTCGGTTGCGCAAAACCTAGCTTGGTACTTTACGAGCGTGTAGTTATATGCTACAATTAGAAAAATGATAACGTGGAAGACGACACGGACGAAACAAAGGTTGTTTCGTTCGAGTCGTCTGTTATCGTCTTTTGAACTGTAACTCTAGCTTACTTTGCTTCCTCAGGGAAATTACTGCAACCGACAAGCTGATTAGTCGACTGCTGGTTCATTTTGGTTTCGAATGATGGTTGGTAGTTGTAAAAATTGAGTACCAACCATACCTACTTCTATTGTAAACTGGCCTAGCCTATCACAACGTGAATTAACTTGACTGTGTTGGAAAACACTGACTCCACGCATAGAGAATGCGATGGTTTGCAAGCATGGATAGTCATGAGATTTCATGCCAGGAGTGTATCATGCACGCAGTAAATATACCACAAAACCCCCCATTGAGCGTCTTGATGAACCCCTAACTGAGGTGAGGCAAACTAAAAGAGTACCTCTAATTTAACTGTTTAACTTATGTGCATCTGCATGTTCAGCTCCTACTGGCATAAGTGGTATGTAAGTCACAAAATGAAAGCAAAACAAATGTAAACAAAGCATTTGGCTTTTGATATATTTTGTCATTAGATAACTGGTTAACTTAAGATTAGGTAGCAGCTGTTTTTGGCAGTTTAAGAGGGCATCCTTGCTTGAGTGGTGTACAATAATAAGGACATATACTGCGGCAGCATAAATTTCTTATGGACAAAAATCGTTCCTACAAAGGGATAGACAAAATAAAGCGGTTCTACCCAACAACGAGATTAATTTTCCTATGAAAAGGTTCACAATCGAATTCAGAAGATTTTGCAGGGACACTCGACACTTCAAGATGTGGTGCAGTGCAGTGCAACAGTGCCCGAGGCATTAAATGCAAAACTTCTATGCTTCGTCTTTTGTACGACTAAAAATGAAATAAGACAAGTTTTAGTGTTCAGGGGGACCATGTTCTGAAGTCAATATGCTTCCTAGGTGACTGTATCTAATTTTAGTTACTTTATTTACCGACCTGCACCACTGCTCATGCTTGGTCGGGTCGGTTGGGATCAATATGGCTGCTTTCAACCAAATTGGATGACGAATTTTTTGAGGCTACGGTATTTTGCGGTATTTTTCCTCTAAAACACTCGGTAGGTTGACGAGGTAAAGTTGGGACTTTGGCTAAAGGTCTGGGGAAACATTTGAGTCGGTACATTTACTAAATACGGGATTCATGTTAACCTTTTGTGTCCCACTTCGTGCAAAAATTCAAGGTAACAAAGAACCACTTTCTCTCTCAACCGAGCTTGGAGGATGAAAATCAAGGTTCATTTCTCATATAGTACAGCATGGCACCAATTCAGTGCCTAATACAGTATAAGCTCATTGTGACAGACCTTGATAACGATTAAGATTTTGGTCCGTTGCAAAAGGAGTAGGCAGAACATAGATAATCTCACTACAGACTTTGACATGGATTACGACTGGAGTCCATTCTAACTAGTGAAGCTGATGAAATGCAAACAGATATTGGAAGATAACTGGTGTACTGAAACTTCTCAACTTTTAAAGAAAGTGATTTCTCATTGAGCTGTACCGACGATTGTCATCAGTGTGCGCTTTGAGTCGCACTAGACTCACAAGGCAGTAAGCACAACGACAGCTGTTCGCAAAATGGATGCCACCGCTACCAGACCAGGGCCGCATAATGTCCGAAATAATGAATGCTCTGCTATAAATAATGGAATGGTAAACAACTTGCAAACTACCTAATATGGGCCCTTATATCCGAATGTACAGGGTGTCACAAAAGAAAATTTACACAGTCTTTTTCACCGCAAAAATAAACTAGGCATCGCCGAACGCTCATTCTCCGCCCAAAGGTAGCGCTAGAGGTCACAACCAGGTGCCAAAATTTCGGCCCGATCCGATAACTTAATCAAAAGTTATAGGTGATTTTCTGAAAATTTCAATGGGAAAATGGTGGCCGACGGAGTTTTCGAACACATGGGGCTCTATGGCACCAGAAACCGAAAACGGGCAAAAATGGGCTCCATTTTCCCATTGAAATTTTCAGAAAATCACTTATAACTTTTGATTAAGTTATCGTATCGGGCTGAAACTTTGGCATCTGGTTGTGACTTCTAGCGCTACCTTTGGGCGGAGAATGAGCGATCGGCGATGCCTAGTTTATTTTTGCGGTAAAAAAGACCGTGTAAATTTTCTTTTGTGACAACCTGTATGTTATGACGGAATCTGTAATTAAGTGAAGTTAACTCAACGGCACAGATAAGATGGCTCAACAAATTTCAAAAATCGGTGTGGTATAATCGAACGTCTACTACAATGAGATCTGTTGCAACAAGGTTATATTGCAAGCGTTGGAGTCAGTGGCAAGCGTCCTCAAAGCTTTCCAGCAGTTGACAAAAAAGACTCTCAACGAGAGGAGAAATCGTGCTTATGCTCTTTGTCCCCAAGTGATCTCGAGAAAGGGACTCTTTCTAAGGACCAATTGGCTGCTTAGAGGACAGCACTTTGAAAATGGCAGCTGGTCTTGCGTGTCTCTGGCAGGTGTTCCATCGATGCCCCAGTGAGTAAAAACGAAAGGTCAGTATTCAAAGTTTTTTTCAGGAAAATCTTAATCAGTGTTCTGCTCCATGTGGAAACTAACAGCTCTAAAATGCAGGAAGACGAATACAAAGAGCTCGTTTGGTGGGAGGCATTCCGACGTCGATCCCAAACTAGAAGCGTGTATTGGAATAGCTTAAATGAGTCTCACGGCATAAATATTGCACTAAAATATTTTCTTTTTTTGGAGAAAATGTTGTGTGAAATACGTGCCCTATCTAAGCACTGAAAAAAAAACACAACAAAAAGTTGTTTAGGGAGTTTTGTGGTGTTAACTGGGCACCATATTTGAGTGTGGCATTCACTGCGCATGCTCAGAATGAGGCCCCACTGATCTTCCAAGAAGAGCCACAGGCACGGAATGCCTGTCGCGGAAGCTCGAGCTTGGCTACAACAAACTCGACTATGGCCGCCGGTGAACGCTACCTCCGGAAAAGCTCAAAAATTCCTTCGCAGTCCCTCTGACGGAAAGGGAGAGGGAGACTGACCTCTCTGTTGGTCCTGCGGTAGAGGCGGGGTATGTCGGCCACTGCCTTGAGGTGCAGGCAGCAGGCGGCTGCCACATTTTCCACAAGGCGCCCGGACAGCGTGGGGCAGGTGCCCTCCAGGGAATGCCGGCACTCCTCCAGGGCCCCTGCAACCACCCATTTGTCGGTGCATCGCTCGTATGCTCGCTCGAGGACTGAGGAAATGCTCGTTGGAGTGAATGTTCACTTGAGTGAATGCTCGCTCAAGCGAATGCTCGCAATTGAGGCAGCGTGATCAGGGCCGCTGGAGAACTATGCGACTATGTTCGGGGATGTGGGCCCGGCAATCATATTAGTTTATTTGCGTCGCACAACATTTTCTGAGTCATAAATTTGTTGCACGACATTTGCTGGCTCATAAATGAGGTTCTGCATTTTCATTTGTACATTGCACGACACTGCACATTTGTACATTTGTGCATTTGCGCATTTGCATGCTGCACAACATCGCAAGCATCGCACGACATTTGCAGGCCCATAAATTAGGTTCTGTGTTTTTGGGCTTCATATTTTTTCTCAGGAACTCGAGGTATTTCAGTGCCAATTAGCAGGAAGAATCGATGATTATCGGGGCCCGTGTCAACAAAAATTAGACACAGGCGTAGGACTCTCCAACCTTCGGGGAACATGTGCTCATGATGAAAAACAGTGCAAAACACAAGGACACAGAGAAGAGAAATACACACAGGACAAGGCACTGTGACATAGGAAATAGCCCGTTGTAGAGGAAATAAAGCTTCCTAGAACGGACAGTGCGTGGCCCGAGCACTTGCAAATCTTCTCGGTACCGACAAGGGAAGGAAACGGGATGAGGGGCGTCTGAGGAAAGAAACGACCTCGAGGAAGACAACTCAGTGCAGGTTCTGTTCAGGGTCAACAAAAAGGCGTAGTTAAAGATTTCCTTCCGCGAAGCCTGGGTTTCTCTAGTTCAAGAATGCCTCAGATTCGGGGCTTTTCGGTTTTCCCTGATTCCGATAAAACCAACTTGGAGGCTAATTTTCACGTTTTTAGGGGCGAAGCTCCTTAGGGGCTAGCCATGTCCGTCCGCCGTAGGCCGTCGGGTGCTCGTGCTTCTGCTCGTGAGATCCACATGCTCACGTGCTCGTGTATGGCGAAAAAAAAATTGGAAAAAAAAGATGAAAAAAATTATGAAAAAAGAAAAAGAAGAAAAAAAAGAGTAGGGGGTTCTGAGATGCCATCCCATCTGTCTGCATAAAAAAAGAAAAAGAAGAAAACCACACATTCTCCTACTGACATGAATGAAAAGGCTCGGCATGCTGCGGCTCGGCGTCTACGCAGACAAGCACCACCAGAGCTTCGCCCCAAGCAACATCATTCACCACGTGGAGATGCGGTAAATTTTTTTTTGGTCAATACTGAAAATACAGAAAACTATTCGTAAGTGGGGTTCCGTGTTTTCGTAAACACCGATAGACTCTGACAAGTAATCCCCGAGCCAGTTTCATTGAAATCGGAAAAAAAAACGCAAGACCCCAGATCGGAGCTGTCCCGGAATAAGAAAAAGCCAAGCTTCACGGGAGAAAATGTTCATCTACAATTTTATTTTGCGCAGACCCAGTGCACGGCCCACGTTGAACTGTCCGCGAGGTCACTTCTTTTCTTGTAACCCAGATCCCTTACCTCATCATCTTCTTTTATTAATGCCGGGATGTTTAAAAGTATTTGGGTTACGCCCATGCTTCCTGGAGGTCGGGGCGTTCAAATCCCGTGCCCTGCTTCCTTCGATAAGCAGCAATTGTTTGTCCGACACCAAAAAACACTAAATCTGTGACTCAGATAAAAGAAACCCCAAAAAACATGGAACTCTACTTGTAAGCACCGTTGGTGGCAGACAGAACCCTGAAACATGACTACACCGAAATCTGATGTTCGGTTTCGTTCTGGCTCATCTGAACAGGAGGGAGGATCAAAAGTGCCTCCAGCATCTTCCAAAGTAGTCAGTGAAGGCTGATGACAAGTGTCCAGGTTGTGGTTGCAAGGAAGAGAAAGAAGCTGCTAATATGGTTGGGAGGGGATTGCAAGAATTGTATGGGGGTGTGCGAATAGTGGTTTGAATCAAATAGTGTAACGTCATCGCCGGCTCGAACACCGTGAAAAGAGCCGACACGTCGAGCCTTTCCCTTGCACCGTGAAAGCTACGAATAACGCGGCAACACTTAATTTGAACAACTCACTATTTAAAACACCCCTAGAATTGTGGGCTAGGTTGTGCAAGCTATCTATCAATCCATCCTTCTGTGGCCTCGGAAATGCTAATCTTACGCACAGCATATCGGTTGGTCCTACAGGGTCTGAGAGGGAAAATGGAGCCGTTTTTCGGCCCCACAAAACCAACTACAGTCTAAATTGGTCATAGCAGACCTTGATAATGACTAAGATTTTAGTCTGTTGTAAAAGGAGTATGCTCTATGCAGATAAAAAGTCTAACCAATGGTATAGACAGGAAAACTAACCGAGCTCCAGAAAGCAGTATGTCATATCCAAACGTCTGTTGTAACGAGTTTATACTGTGTGCGTGGCAGCAAACCAAAACTCCGTGTGAATGCGACGCTAGCGATAGTAATATAACGCAAACGTTTGACAACATGACATTACCTTTTCTACAATGCCTGGAACGCGTCTCCGACTGGTGTATTTACCATGTCTTATAAAGAGATCCCTAGATTTCCCACTAATGATGTAATGAAAGTGTCATGCTGTAGCAAGTTGTGATCCAGGCAGCGTTACGGCGGCGCTGGTGGACATAACAGACACCTGGGGCCTATGCTACACGACGGAACCAAGCGGAATCAGGGGACCAGGACAACACCGTCTGCTGCGACTTGTCGGCGGCGCGGCGCTGACCAATTGCAGCAGACGACGTCGTCTCAGTCCCTTGATCCCGCCATGTAGCACAGGGCCCCAGTTCTGCTGCAGGTCATTCGCCAGCTTGGCAGTCCACAAAAGCTTGGGCAGCCAGGAGTTCAGATCCCGCGACAAGAGCAATGCTCGCACTCCCGTGTACCATCTGCCGGGACGTCTAGAACCGACTGCCAGGAGAGGATGACAAACCGACCAATCAAAGATGCACTTCAGGCCCCATACATATGCCAAAAGATGAAACGAAGAAAGAAATTTCTCTGTGACCCAATGTCCAACCAAGGACTAAAAAATGGCATTGCAGATAACCGTGGGACATTAATTCGGCGAAAAAGCCTGCTGGCAAGAGAGTGAACCGTGTCTTTTTTTTCTTGCCGATGAGTTTTATTCAATGAAACAAATGCAATTGGCGTCCACAACATCGTTCCTTGGTTCGACAAAAATGTTAGGCCTAGGTGGACGTCGGATAGTAGGGAAATTTCGTTTTTCTCCTTCGTCTTTAGATCGAGTCAATGTCGTGCTGTTTAACTTTCGTATTGTATCACCACTGCTAGCGCCACATTTGCGCAAAGTTTCCACTTTCTGCGGTGCAGAGTTGATTTATGCGGGCTGAAAAACAGGGTTTCACTGTTCTCTTTCGGACCCTGGAGATGTGACAGCACAATGCCGAGACAAAGCTGACTAAGAATGACACAAGGACAAACAGCGCGCAAAAAAGAGGGACAAAGTAAAAGCAGTGCACACAGGTGCAGTTCTTTTACAGTTTTCCCTCCTTTCTGTGCGACGTATGCCCCTCTGTCATCGTGAACTAGCCCACGACACCACCCTAACTGAATGCGGAGTGCAAGTTCGTCTGCTTCTTGCACAGGGGTTACGATGATCTCAGAACGCCGAGCTCTTTTTGGCTGATTGAAAAAAAAAATAGTGGGTATACCTCAAGGCATCTAGCATTGAGGTCTACCCACTATCCTTTCAATCAAAGCCAACCAGAGCTTGGCGTCATTCTTATGTCACCACAACTCCTGCGCAAGAAGTAGATGACTTGTTCTCCGCATAAAAATGCTTCCAACCATGTGGCTCGAATTTGTTGCCAAAGCGGCTCAGCACTGAAAGGTCCACGTTTGCTGAGAAGCAAGCCTACCTTTCAGCAGAGCTATGTCGGTGAAACTGGCCTGCTCCAGCTGAGGTCTCACTGTGTCTTCCAGCAACGTGTCTAGCTGCAAAGGGGCACATCCCTGCTGATGTTAACGCTGGCTCCCATTTTTCCAACAATCACCGACCGGCTTACCGGCTTAAATACTACTGTCACACTGCTCAAACATAGAGAGGAATATCTCAAATTGCGTAGCATATTTACATAATTTTTTCACGCACATACAAAGCACGTGTGAAATGCATACCTCGGCAAACCTCACTCATGAGGGCCCTCACTCACCCTCATCTTCACAGGTGAGGTGAGGGTGAGTGAGTTTCTGAACCAGGAAAATTTATGAGTGTGAGGGTGAGTGAGGGCCGTGAGGGCTGTGAGGGCTGTGGGGACTATTAGTGCGTGAGGGCCGTGAGGGCGGTGAGTGCGTGAGGGGTGTGAGGGCCATGAGTGCATGAGGGACGTGAGGGCGGTGAGTGGTGTGAGGGCCATGAGTGCGTGAGGGGGGTATGAGCGCCGTGAGGGCGGTGAATGCGTGACGGGTGTGAGGGCCATGAGTGCTTGAGGGACGTGAGGCCGGTGGGTGCGTGAGTGGCATCAGTGCGTGAGGGGTGTGAGGGCCGTGAGGGCGGTGAATGCGTGAGGGGTGTGAGGGCGGTGAGTGGCGTGAGGGCCGTGAGGGCCATGAGTGCATGAGGGGTATGAGGGCCATGAGGGCGGTGAGTGCGTGACGGGTGTGAGGGCCATGAGTGCTTGAGGGACGTGAGGGCTGTGGGTGTGTGATTGGCATCAGTGCGTGAGGGGTGTGAGGGCCGTGAGCGCGGTGAGTGCGTGAGGGGTTTGAGGGCCATGAGTGTGTGAGGGGCATGAGGGCGGTGAGCGCGTGAGGCTCCTTCAGATGGAGCAACTTTCTCAGCAATTTTGGTGTTGCTGGCGGGTTGTTCCCTGGCTTTCCCTAGATTGAAACGAATTGCTGAGGTCGGGTTCGGCTCAAAACAAGCGATCAACTTGGAGCAATTCGAAGACGTTCGAAGCGGCTGCATCCAATCAGGGACGCGATATTTTCACGTGATACCTCGTGCCGGTGATGATGACAACAAAATACTTGGTTCTGGTTTGAAAGTGATCATTTTTGGAAATCAACTGTTTCAGAGAGATTCATTAGTATTCTCAACAATATTTAAGTGCATAAAAATATGTTTATACCGCATAATTGTGTCTAAATAGTGCAAGAAAAATAAAATTTCATGATGATGATGGGAACTTGCAGCAACTGGTTGCTGCGTGTGAACGCGGGGCTGTGAGGGTGAGTGAGGCCGTGAGTGTGCAAGGGCCGTGAGGGCGGCGAGTGCGTGAGGGGTGCGAAGGCCATGAGTGCGTGAGGTTCAGTGAGGGTGAGTGAAGGGCTGAAGGTGAGTGTGACTGTGAGGATGAGTGAGGGGCTGAAGGTGAGTGTAGTTGTGAGGGTGAGGGTGAGTGAGGGGCTTAGGTGAGTGTGGTTGTGAGGGTGAGGGTGAGTGAGGGCGACCTAAAGTGCCGACCTCTGGTGAAAAGGTTCAACATATGTTCCAGTCTATAAGTCACATTTCTTTTTCCGAAATTTCCATCGCCGTGTTTTATGCGACGGTGCGACTTATGTGCGTTTTTTTTTACAGCGGAGCTGTTAAGGGCTAGTTTCCCCAGGATCGTGCTCATCCTCAAACGACCTGATAACACAGAACTGTGAACAGCTACCGCCATCTGTGAGTGACGGCGGCAACCAGACAACTGGCTTGCCTGTTGTCTGTTTGCCGCCGTCGCTCATAGATGGCGGCAACCATTCGAGCCTTTCCACTCTGGCTTGCCGACTTGTGGCCAGCCATTACTTCATTCCCACCGTAGTACAGCTTCACTGGCCTTCCTCTTCACCAGAGTGGAAAGGCTGAAAGTTTTCTCTCGCTTGCACGCCGTAAAATACCGGGCGAGTGCTTACCCCGCTTTCGCTGAAAACTGGGTTAATCTAGACAGGCGGCACTTGTCTGGTCAAATCGGGCACTTAACATATTAATTTGCAGAATTTCAAAGTTTGTGTAATGTTAATAGTGGGCACTTGAATGAAGTGGGTGCTTTTGCGGAATCTTACGGTATACGATGCAACTGTAATACAGACGTGCAAACTTCTCAATGCAATTTCACCGTGCCAACCATACAATTTATGTAAGTGTGGCTTATATATTAACTTTTTTTTCTGAAAATAGCTGTTTACAGGGAGTGTGACTTATACAAAAATGTGACTCGTTGCTCGGAAAATATGGCACTCAACCATTTCAATACTACTACTGCGTAGCGTGGGAATGTTCAATTTCCCAGCACTGCTTGCTCTATTGTGGCCCTCGCTGTTGGGCCATTTTCTCTTGCTTTCTAGAAAAAAATTAGTCTAACGTGCAATTCAATTTGTCCTAGAAGAAAAAAGGGCAATTCTTAATTAGAAACAAGGATAACAAAGCCTATACTTTAATGTTATACAACATGATCTAACCCACCCTTATCCAAACTAACTCTGCCTCAGATCAGCCTCGGGCAACGCCCTCTAGGGCATTGTCCGACAGAGGCATTAAAGAAACACCAAACTCCCCCCAATTTTTTTTTTTTGCTTTGAAAGAAAAAAAACATCGTAACATATTTAAGTTGCGGGACTAATTTGGATTGGGAGTGACTTCAAAAGGTGCTGCTACTTTGAGACGTCAACCCCGAAATAGAAGTATGTTTCGTCGGAATTACTTTGATAGCTTTAAATGAGTCCTCGCAACATACATATTGTGGTAGAATCTATTTTTATTCCCGGAAAGCTTATTTTGGGACATATGTGTACTATACGGGCACCTAAAAAAATACTTTTTCTTGGAATTTCAAAGCATCTTTAAGTGCTAAGAGGCCCGGGGTCGTCGAGCACCAGGAAAAGCAAGGCACGCCCCAGCCAAGGGCCGGCACCAACAAAGCGTCTCCATGACCCCTTCCCCCCCTCCAGACTTGCCTTGGCAGCCAGCTGCTGCGTGTCCCAGTGCAGCAGCACCAGCACCAAGTCGGAACAGGGTGGGGCATCCCCAGAAGACCCCGCCGGGACGGCTGCCCCCTGTTTGTCCCCCTGGGGCCCAGTTGGGGGCACGGGTGCCAACTCCTGGGTCCCTGTGGGGAGGACGGGTTTGCACGGCGCGTCAGCTCACAGCATAGAACACAGAGGCAAGGCAATACCCACGGCTGGGACCACTATTATAATAATAATAACTAGACTTTATTAAAATAATGAATTACGAAGACAATAGTGCTGGCCCACAAAAGCAGCGTCCTGCTTGCGCATAGCGCCGGGCAACCAGAAAAATATGCATACAAATGTGCTCGATGTAAACAAACAATATGGAATGAATGTATGCTCGATGTAAGCAAAAAAAATACAACGAATATGGCACACACTAAAGAAATCAATGTAAAATAGAAATCCTACAGCCAGAAAAAAAAAAGAATTGAGGCAAATATGAATTAAGCGCAGGATTGGGCATATAGCATGCTAGGTAAAAAAACAATCTATCAGAAACTAAAATACAAAAACCATGAAATTTGCAATAAATTCCTATCAAACAATATTAAAGAATGTATTGGTGTTACCATTTCTTTAGTTTTTTTTTTCAGCCTTTTTTTTTTAAGGAGTTTAGGCAAATTAAAGACTCTGCTAGCTTATTAAGTGTAGCTAAATAAACTATACTTAGTGCATGTACACCGTTCACTCGGTTATCTCACGGGAGCCGGAATTTCGGCCCTTAGTACAGAGCAGAGAAAATTGCAGATTGTTACGATTAAAAAACGCGACCTCTCGAGTTTTTGACAGCGTTGGGAAGAGGTGATGTCGTTTCTCCCTGTCACGGACCGTTTTAATGTTTCTGAAGGACGGAAAAGCATTTCTTGTGATTTCAGAAAAAGTTTTGAGTAACTGGCAACTATGATTTCAAGCACCAAGATGGCTGGAGTGTCGTCGATACTCTGAAGCGTAGCCTATTTAGCAGCTCTATCAACAGGTGAAGCCACTCAATAGTCACTGCTTAGAGCAGGGGTTCTTAAAGGTTTTTGATCTCGAAGAATGCCAACCTCTCTTGACTGACACCAACCCCCTCTGGTCTTGGCATCGACGTTAACACCACAGCGCGGAAGACCGGAGACAGACAAGGCACCGGAGACAGTTAAAATCATCGGAACGAACGCATTTGCAGCTACGGTGGAGTTCTCGTGAGTTACAGTGTGCTCTTGCTGGCTTCTAGTTACGAGTGCATCTTTACTACAGGTATTCTTGGAGCAAGCGTCCAGGCATCTATTGCCGTTTTCGCATTTCATCTGCAGGACCGCTCTGTCTAGGCCCGTTTTGAGGATGCCAGAGGTAATAAACGCGGTTTCTCGTCTCGGGTACATCGGGAAACATCAGTTACCCGTTGTATGCAACACGTCACATAAACATATTCAATGGGGTTCACGCATGGCCCCTGCGACATTCGGGGGGTCTGCAGCGACGCAAACTTTGGGAAGCACCGGTCTACACGTTGCCAGTGCATCGTGCACCGAAGCAATCGCGTAGATACGAGAAACTAAAGATTTACGCGACACGCGTACTGCGCCGCCGGGCACGGTCCTCGCCTTGGGCCTGCTGGTGCAGCCAGTGGCGGTGCCTGGCGAGAAGTTGCAGGGTGAGCTTCCAGAAGCGGTGTGCCAGGGGAGCCACAAACACCTCGGGGTGCCAGCACCGTTCCAGCTGGGCCCACAGGCACTGGTGGCAGGACAGCCGGAACGGACCCCCTGCGAACAACGGAGGTGGCCGCACGGGTCTCGCCCGGTCATGGCACGTTACCACGGCACCCGGAACGCGTCTTCGACCTGTGTGTGCGCACGTTGCGTCTTAAAAGGCGGTCCCTCAATTTCAGCCCGACGACATCAAAAAAGTGTCATGTCACCGGGTAGATGTGGCAGATGCATGTACTGTTACAGGTCGCTCTGCAGTTTGATGGTCGTCGGAAGCCTCGGATATCAGTAGTAGGAACGTTGAACGACAACAACGCTTGCATTCTTTCTTACTTTTTACCGGGACTTCTAGCACTGACCGCAGCGACATCCGACATCATGACACTCCGGCTTCTGTGACGTGACTTGTTGCCCCTTCATTTTTGACATACGGGCGGGACAGGATGCAAACGTGCCAGGTGAAGACGCGTTGCAGGTACCGTAATGTTACTAAAATACGGTGCTCCCCCAATTTGAACTTACCTTCGTGCTTCACGTCGAACTGATACGAAATACGTCGGACGTTCGTGTGCCCGGGTGCAAATCGATCTGCTCGCAGCCGGATCGTGGAACTGGTCCCAGATGGATTCAGCTGGCACCAGTTCCACAATCCAGCTGCGAGCGGAGAGATTTTCACGTGGGTAGGCATCCCTAACAAGTTACTCCAAAGGACAAACGAGCGAAACAGGCGAAACAGATTGACGCCAACACACAGCAGGTTCTGTGTCGGCCGGCTTTATGTGAAGGATCAAGGAAAGTTTACAAGTATTTTTATCGAAGCAGGCATTTTTCGAACGAGAATAGCATAGTTTCTTTCTCAAATAACCAAATCTTGCAAGGACTACCTTGCTGTAGTGCATGCACTATGCACAAAGCTGGATTTTTTTCATGAGGCAGTGAGTCTATACTTCGTCTCACCTTACGTCGGATCACGGCGGATGCTACAAGCCGTTGGAGTCAATCCAAGTCTGCGTAAGTTTTTCGTGATGTTCGAGAGGAAGTGCTGTGATGCGCAGAAAGCATAGTCACGTGCGACGTTCACAGGGCTGAACTGGACTGGCAAAGATAGCTCTTGGCATTCCGCTACGGCCGGACGTTAAGTGAAGCGGAATATGGTATGGTACATAACCTCTCCTTAATTCGGTCAGAAAGTTCGCCCCTTTAGTTAAGTTTTACTGCCAATTCTTACTTGGACAACATTTTCAATGCCTTTACGAGCAGGCAAAGTGACATGATTGCCTGTCAAGGGAAAGAAGCTAAATCATGATGATGTTGCTTGCTGGCAGCAGTGCACCTTGTCACCTGACAGTGGACCAAGGAGTAGAAAAAAGTGCACCTGAGCTCAGCTTCCCAGGCTCACTGAGGGCCACTTCAAGCTGAGATGCAATCTCCTGGAACCTGCATAAAAAAAATGAAAGCCGTTTACAACTCCCTGTAACGCCGAATTAGAGCGCAGCTCCTGAGGAGGAGGAGGGAAGGGTATGCCCCTGCTCCCCCTCCATATCCTCCTCTCCTGCTCCCCTCCCATTTAGCGGGAATTTTTCGCTACATTTCCTGCTAAATTCAGTGGAAAAAATTCCGCTAAATTCTCCGCTAATTTTAGTGGGGAATTTTTCCGTGAAATCTAGCGAGGAATTTTTTCCGCTAAATTTAGTGGGAAATTTTTTCCACTAAATTTAGCGGGGAAATTTTTCCACTAGATTTAGCGGGAAATTTTTTCTGCTAAATTTAGTGGAAAAAATTCCCTCCTCCTCCTCCTCCCTTGTGACGTCACATGTGACGTCATTATGGGAAACGTCCCATAATGGAACACGCAGTTACGCCGATGGCGACGGCGACGCCGCTCAAGCCGGAAACGGGCACCTAAGAGCTGCGCTCTAAAACACATCTTGCTTGGAACACAGCAACAAATGTCCAAAGACTATTCCTTCGACCTTGAGACTTAAGGCCCATTTACACTGCCCCGTTTTCTTACGTTACATTATGTTACGTTACGAAATCTTACGTACAAGTCAGCGGGACATCTGTGCTTCATATTCAGTGTGGCTACCAGTTCAAAGAAAAAACCTGGCACGCGACATTCGAGACCTGAATGTTTCGGAGACTTGCACATAACATAAAAAATGCAAGGAAAAGGTGCAGTGTGAATCAGCCTTAAGGGGGGCCCTAAGATCAACCTTCTGTTCTATGCAGTCAATATTTCAAAGAAAAAATGTTGCAATAAAAAAAAAAGTAGGGCCCTTTCACTTCACGTGAAGATAAACGACCTCGAGGATGACTCCTAGAGGATGACGCCTAGGACGACCTCAGGGACAACGTGTAAGACGACCACGAGGACAACTTCTAGGACGACCTCAAGGATGATTTCTGGGACGACCTCAAGGACAACCTCTCGGACGACCTCAAGGACGACGTCTAGGACGACCTCAAGGATGACTTTTAGGATGACCTCAAGGACGACTTTTAGGTCGACGCCTAGAGAAATTCAGCCTTTCCACTTTGGTGAAAACCAGAGTTCTGGTTTTCACCACACCAGAACTCTGGGCTGAAAAGGTTGCCGCCATCTATGAGTGACGGCGACAACCTGACAACCGGCAAGCCAGTTGCCTGGTTGCCGCCGTCGCTCATAGATGGCGGTAGTTGTCTGGAGTTTTGTGTCGACATTTGTTTGTCCGCGGACACGATACTGGGGAAACTAAGCCTTAACAGCTCTGCCATAAAATTACATGAAGACACTTAAGATGACTTACGTGTAGGAAAGCCTTATAGTCCCATGGGGGAAATGTTTTCAAGTAATGTTTCTACATTTATTAAAGTTTAGGACGACATCCTAGAAATCGATGCCAAGAACGGCGTCTAGGACGACCTCTAGGACGACGTTGAGGACGACGTCAAGGACAGCGTCTCGGACGATGCCGAGGATGACCTCTTGGATAACCACAAGGACGATGTCTAGGACGACGTCGAGGACGACTTCTAGGATGACCTTAAGGACGACATCTGGGATTACGTCAAGAATGACTTCTATGACGACCTCTAGGACAACCTCAAGGACAACGTTGAGAGCAACGTCTAGGATGATCTTTTGGACTTTCTCAAGGATGACGCCTAGAGGACGACGTCTAGGATGACCTCTAGGACGACCTCAAGGATAACACCAAAGACGTCACGAAGGACGGTGCCAAGGATGTCGTCGTCCTTGAGCATACGGTTGAGCCGCACGAGATTGATGACATGTTGTTATGGCCATCTTTCGGGCACATTGACGCAGCTTTTTCGCGAAACGAAACAAAGCTTTTGCTTAAAAGATTTTAAACATCGCAGACGACCTTAACACGTTGCACCTCCAAAGACAGGCCTGGCTCATCCAGCAAGGAATATTTTGGTAACAATTTTAACAAAGCGGACAACATGAGGTCGCAGCTGACTATACCATGAATTACACACAAATACTTATCCATAGTAAAGAAATAAATGGTGAAAGAAAAGGGAAGGGGGATTTTTGAGGGTATAGGAGGTATTCACTGGCCGCCATATTTGAGGTCACTGTTTAGAGCGCATGCTCAGAACGAGCTCGCATTAATAGGCTGCCAAGACCGGCAATCTTGGTGGTGCGGAATGCACGTGGCGAAAGAACTGTGGAAGCTCGCGTTCAGCACGCGCTCCGCAGCCGAGCACACAGCTATGGCCGCCAGTGAATACTTCTTATAGCGGCAAACTTTTATACAAAATTGCAGCAGTAACACAAAATGTATTGTCTTGAATGTAAACATTCGACAGACGTCTGCCTGGTTGAGGAATGAATTATTAAAACAAAGGACGACCAACCAAGCCCTAAATGTGGGACCCAACGTTTCGAGGCCGGTTCGGCCGCTTTTTCAGTCGTGATTGTGGTGGAAAAAAGCAATACTTCAGGGTGACTGTGACGGAAAGGAAGTATTGCTCCTTTCCACCACAGTCATCCCTGAAGAAGAGGCCAAACCGGCCTCAAAACGTTCGGTCCCGCATTTAGGGCTTGGTTGGTCGTCTTTTATTTTAATAAGAATGTATTGTGTGTTGCTTCACGGCAATGTTGCACACGTGAGGTTTGTACACATTTTGTACCTCCACGGCGCAAGCATCGCCATGCGCAGCATCTCCGACAAAAAGCCCAATGAAAGCTAGTGCTCCAGTGGGTGGAGCGTAAAGTTTGCATATCTTGTGGACACACATCCCAGTTTTGACCTTGCTATTCCTCATCTCCTTATTATCGACTGGTACGTTTATCATCCTATCGCGTCCATACATTGAAAGTGGTCTTGAAGGGGCAACAAATGTTGCCCCTTCGGGATGCTGGATTCTGGCAAAGAATCCAACTGCTGTGCTGTGTTGGCGTCTTCAAGAGAATGCAAGTGCTGTGTTGGCGCCTGGCTGGGACTCAAGTTCAATCAGTGCTACAAATTGCTTAAATCAGCAATGGGTTCCTTTCAGGCAAAACAAATCACGTGGCTTAAGATGCGTCGTCAAATGCAAGGAAGGTGCGGTGGCACTTGACGTTGCTTTTAACAAGCAACACTTGCCATCGGAGCAATACACAACGTGACACGTGGCGAAGGAATTCTGAAGGCATAAAGGACTTCTTTCATCCACGCACCCCTTTGGGGATGTTAAATCCTTTTGTCTGAAATGCCGCCACACATACAATCCGAGTTTGAAATGCCCCCGCGCCTTCTAGATTATTCAATTAAGGGGGACACTACCCAGAAAAAACAATTTCTGCAAAAAAAGTTGATTTTGAAAAATGTCTTATTTACATCCACCAACATCTAGAGAGTATTCCCAGAAAGTTTCATGAGTTTACACCGCAAAGTTAATTTTTTATAAATTATTTTCGGTCCACTGATGCTAAAGGAAAAGTGGAGGTTGGAGTACTTAAAAACATTTTTTTCCATTCAACTTTTTGGCAAACATTTTCACTTTAGGAAAACTATCGTTTTGTTATTATAACTTGGAATCATTTTTATGAGTTTTTCTGGGTTGAAATGTTCAAGAAAAGATGGCTACGAGCTTGTATTTTTTATTTTTGTAATTTTTCATGATCAAGAACTAAAATTTTGGACAAAGGATGGAAATCTAAAAAAGAGTATTTGTGTTTATGTAGCTTTTTTGTCGTGAAAGGTGGTGTAATATAGAAATATAGCTCCATAGTTATCTGCTCTGAACTGTCCTAAAGCAATATAAAACATGAAAACGACAAATTTATAAGCAATTTCAAAACTATAGTTTTCCTACGCAGACACGCCCACTTTCATCTTTGAACATTTGCAATTTTTTTTGTACTTCACCCAAGTTAACAAAATTTGGCAGAAATGTCCCTCCTTAAGCTAGGGGTTCGAAAGTCGACCCTTCCTTCCTTTAAACTGTCAGTTCCATTCATTTTAAGCTAGGGGTTCGAAAGTCAACCCTTTCTAATAGAATTGCGCCGTACAACACCACGAGTTCCCTTCGGGCAGAAATATCCGAGTCACAGACCTGAGCTGGAAATAGATGGCGAGATTCCACTTGGCGAGGAAGCGCCTGTAGGACTCCTGCTGGCGAAACTGGCCGACCGCCTCGATGGAGCCGCACAGGCGCTCCAGCCGGGCCAGGAAGGCCAGGGTGGCCGAGAAGCGAGACTGAAACACGCCCGGGTTGCCCGCCGCAAACACCGAGGGCAGGCGGCGCTCCAGCTGCTCGCACAGCTCGGGCCACAGGCCACGCCCCACAAAGGCGTAGCCGGGGCATTCTGCCGACATGCTGCGAGAGAATGGGAGCCATCCATCTATGTAAAGACAGTTCCGTTGATCAAAAGACCTGTCTGCCAACCGGTTGTCAACCGAGCAACGTTTTGAGGAATTGACTCACCGTAAAATACCGAGCATCCGCCCATTCAACAACAAGCGCCCACCCCTCAATTTTGTAACATTCGGAAAATACACATACGACGTATCTTTACATATTGTTGACCTAAGGAGCGCCCAGTTTTACATGTATGAATTGCCATGTTGTACGAATCATGTTTGAATTTCTAGTGTCCGTTCTAGACTATTTTGTTCAACTTCACGTGTCCCCCAGCGGTCTACTCTTGGGGCTCTTCTGTTTCTGATATTTGTTAATAATATACCCTCATGAGTCAAAAAAGCTGAGCTCTTACTGTCTGCGGATGATATTAAGGTATTTATGCGCATTGATACTCCTCTTGATTGCAATGCTCCTCAGCACGACGTGAATAACATACTGCAATGGTCTCTGGGGAATAAAAATGATGAAGAAAGAATAAAACATTTAAAACTGGGACGACACGACACATCTTTCAACTAGCAACGACGATTAAAAATTTCCAACAGCGAGCAGCCGACTATACCAAGGAGGGAAAGGGAGGAGAAGGGGAGAGAAGGGGAGATAAAAAACGCGAAGTGCAAGTCAGAGATGGGGGTTTAGCTCGGTTTTTAGAAATTCAACTTCAGTTTTCGTCAGCAGGAGGGAAGGGTTTGACACGTTTTTGTTTGCTATGGTGATGGCGAATGACTCTATGATCTCCCTGCCAAATCTGCTGTCATGCCCCCCCAGGATTTTTGTCTTATCAAAGATGGGATGACAAGGCGAACACGAACGGGCATGCATGACTATGGGGTGATAGGAATCTGGAGAGGCCTTAGAAACTTCGTTGTGATGTTCCCGAAGTCTATGATTGGTGCATCTGCCGGTCTGACCTATGTATTGATGACCGCAGCTCAAAGGGATGGAGTATACTTTCTTCTCTTGGCATGGTATGAATTTCTTTTCGTGTTTGACAGTGCAGCTAATCGGAATCCGGTTGTTGTTCACTTGTTGACAGAGTTGCTTAAGACGCATGCGGCACGAGAAAACAACATTCGTGTCGAACTTTGAGGCAATGGATTTTATCCGGTGGGCTGAATTGTGTACGTAAGGAATGACGGCGAATCGGGCTTTCTTTTTCGTGGCTGGTGACTGGCGATCAGGCCCATGAATCAGCCTTTCCATTACTGATCGAAGAAGGTCAACGGGAAACCCTGCCTTGACGAGCCTCATGTGCTGGAATTTGAAGCTATCTTCTGAAAGATGACAGCAAGACTTCGTGAAGGATGAAGAAAACAACGATTTGATGATACCGTGTTTTACCGACTTCGAATGGGCGCTAGAAAATGGTAGGACGGGTTTAGCAGACCTTTGTTGAAAGGCCCAGCAGAGTCCAGTGGAACTGACATGAAGCCGTTGAAAGGCCCAGCAGAGTCCAGTTCCACTGGACTCTGCTGGGCCTTTCAACAAAGGTCTGCTAAACCCGTCCTACCATTTTCTAGCGCCCATTCGAAAGTCGGTAAAACACGGTATCATCAAATCGTTGTTTTCTTCATCCTTCACGAAGTCTTGCTGTCATCTTTCAGAAGATAGCTTCAAATTCCAGCACATGAGGCTCGTCAAGGCAGGGTTTCCCGTTGACCTTCTTCGATCAGTAATGGAAAGGCTGATTCGTGGGCCTGATCGCCAGTCACCAGCCACGAAAAAGAAAGCCCGATTCGCCGTCATTCCTTACGTACACAATTCAGCCCACCGGATAAAATCCATTGCCTCAAAGTTCGACACGAATGTTGTTTTCTCGTGCCGCATGCGTCTTAAGCAACTCTGTCAACAAGTGAACAACAACCGGATTCCGATTAGCTGCACTGTCAAACACGAAAAGAAATTCATACCATGCCAAGAGAAGAAAGTATACTCCATCCCTTTGAGCTGCGGTCATCAATACATAGGTCAGACCGGCAGATGCACCAATCATAGACTTCGGGAACATCACAACGAAGTTTCTAAGGCCTCTCCAGATTCCTATCACCCCATAGTCATGCATGCCCGTTCGTGTTCGCCTTGTCATCCCATCTTTGATAAGACAAAAATCCTGGGGGGGCATGACAGCAGATTTGGCAGGGAGATCATAGAGTCATTCGCCATCACCATAGCAAACAAAAACGTGTCAAACCCTTCCCTCCTGCTGACGAAAACTGAAGTTGAATTTCTAAAAACCGAGCTAAACCCCCATCTCTGACTTGCACTTCGCGTTTTTTATCTCCCCTTCTCTCCCCTTCTCCTCCCTTTCCCTCCTTGGTATAGTCGGCTGCTCGCTGTTGGAAATTTTTAATCGTCGTTGCTAGTTGAAAGATGTGTCGTGTCGTCCCAGTTTTAAATGTTTTATTCTTTCTTCATCATTGACTTCAACCAACACGCTCTTCTCCCACGTATCTGGGGAATAATTTGCTCCTAAATCCTACCAAAACTAACGTCCTCTCTTTGAGAAGACAACATGCTGTTGTGCACTTCATTTACTCTTGGGAGGAGCTCCAATCGAACGCGTGACTTTTATTGAAAGATCTCAGTGTGCGTCTTGATAGTGCGCCGTCATTCGATGCTCACGTGCCTTTTATTGTTGGCCGTGCGATGAAAACTCTTGGTATTACAGTATCTCGTATAACTCAAAAGTTCAGACACCCTGCTTCTATGATTTGTTTATTTCGTGCTTTAGTTTGTTCATGGCTTGAAGTTGCCTCAGTGGTTTGGAAACACGTACACAGTCTCTAAGCATTAAACCGGTGCAAAAAAAATTGATATGCATTGTATATGACAGACACTTTCAGTGTCGATTTTATTATGATTATGAATTTCTTAATAATGTTTTACTTAGGCCATTGTTACAAAGAAGATTCGAGCGTGATTTGATTTTTTAGCACAAGGAGGTAAATGGCTAAATTGATGCTAACCAACTTCTGAGTTCTGTCAGCTTTCATGTTCCTTGTTGCGTTACCAGAAATTTTACCGTCTTTTACATTCAAATCATGTCTAAGCTCTCACCGCTGTCCTGTATGCAAAATTCATTTAATAAAATTGCATCCTCTAGCTTGGACATTTTCAGAGATACCTCAGCTTTCGCCGGTACTTGGAAAGTCTAGTTGAATGTTGAAACTCTGTACATACATTTTCTGTGAAGTGCGTCCCCAATTTGTAGCCACGTTAATTTATACATTTGATGCTGTACATGTGATGTGTTTCTTCTTCTCATCTTCTCGTGATCACAATACCCATCTGACAATCAATCATCCATTAAGCAACATTTTAAGAAATTGACTTAGTCAGATAATTCTATCGATCAATTGACCTATCTGTCAATCGATTAACTGACAATCAACTTTTTGAGGAATTGAGTCACTTGTAAATAATCCTATTATTCGATTGACCTATCTATCAATTAAACAACTTTTCGATGAACTGATTTACTCCGATAATTCCATTAATAATAATTTAACAATTAACTTTTTTAGCAATTGATTTACTCAAAGATGACTTTCTTGATTGATCTAACCCATCTGCCAAATCAATCAATCAATCAACTTTTATTTAAGCAAGATGTTTCAAGAATCAATCCATCCACCAATCAACTTTTATTAAGAAAAAAATTAGTCTCGAGGCCAGGGCAAAAAGGTGACAGAAGTCGCCTCCCCGGGTCTAACCGGCAAGAATGAAGCCCAAATAGTGCCGTTACTGATGCATTAATGCATGGTCGATTTAAACGGAGTGTATTCGAACTGGCTACGCATCAGGTCCTAGAGGTTCACTGAGCGACAGAGCATCCACACAGCAAACAAGGAGTCGGCACACTGCCTGCTCCTTCATCCTGATGCCAACGATCTGCACAAGACGAAAAACTTCTGTCGTTGTCACAACTGGCTGGACATTTTAAATCCTGAGCCAAAGCACAATAGAAGTCAGGGGCTATATTCAAAATGTTTATTGTTTTGTGTGACCCCTTACGACCAAGTCCCTGTGATTTTTTACAACACACTGGCAAGCTGGCGCCATCCTGAGGAAACTGCACTTGACTAAAGCAAAGGTTCTGCAGTATTTGCAAGATTAAAATACACACATACTATCTATAAGAATGGGCTGTTTATAACACTGTCAAAAGTTTTTCGAGCCAACAAAGAAGGAATGATGCACGAAAAAGAAATATGTGAAAATCCCAAGTGTTCCACAATTACCCCATAGATGGCGCCCGCGGGTCGTCTCGTTGAAATGCGAAGTGCATGCAAGACTAGAAATAAAACAGCGTGGAGTAGGTAGGCTGGCTTTGGGGGCACATTGCAAAACACCGAACCAGGGAGTACAAGGAGACATGGGATGGGCGTCGTTTGAGGGCAGGGAAGCTGTGAGCAAGATAGAATTTGAGGATCGCTTGAGGCAAATGGGTGGGGAGCAATGGGCACGAAAGGTTTTCAGCTATTTATACATGAGGAGTATAGACACAAAATGGAGACAGCGCACTAGGAAATTAAGAGGAAAGTTTTTAGGCTATAGTGGGGTTACGGAAGAGCAGGTCTCAGTTAAGAAGAAAGTTAAAGCCACAGAAAGAGATCGGTGGCCAGAGGGAATGCAGACAAAGAAGGCTCTGGAAGGCTATAGATTAAACAAAACAGTTATTGCCAAAGAAAGCATTTATGACAATTCTAGGGGAAGCTCATTGTTGTTTGAGGCAAGGACAGGTGTTTTGCGAACCAGAACATACAGAGCGAAGTACCAGGAAATGGACACAGTGTGCGCTGCTTGTGGAGAGGAGGACGAGACGGCTGAGCACTTGATACTCTACTGTAAAGGGCTTCACCCTATGCATACCGAAGACAACATAGATTTAATAAGGTCATTGGGTTTTAGAGACAGCGAAGGAAAAGTGGATTTCAAGACAGTAGAGATTACCAAGCAAAGATTAAGTGAATGGTGGCAGAAAGCGAGAGAAAACTAGGCATTTTCTTATTAACTGATGGCAAGGGGGATTTATAGCCTCACTTTCTTTTCAGTACAGAGTGAATATAGTTTTCACATTTAAATATTCTAAGCTTAAAGGGTAAGACAAAATGGCTAGGTGGCGTAAGCTACCGCCCGATCCAAAGGGCTCAGCCGTATTCATCCATCCATCCATCCATCCGTTGCGAGAGATCCCAAGATGTTTAAGGGGGGCACTACCGAGGAAAAAAGAATTCTGCAAAAAACACTGATTTTGAAAAATTACATGGTTACATCCACCAACATCTAGAGAGTATTCCCAGAAATTTTCACTACTTTACACTGCATAGTTAAATTTTTATAAATTATTTTCTGTCCACCGAAGCTAAAGAAAAGGTAGGGTTTGGAGCACTTTGAACGCCTTTTTCTCCGTTCCACTTTTTGGTATAAATTCCATTTTAGTCAATCTATCGCTTGAAAATGGCAATACATGGAAGGCTCGTTCTTCACTTTTCCTGACTGAAATTTAATAAGGAATGCAGCCATGGAATGTTTTTGCCACTTTACAGATGTCTTTTATAAAAAATGTTGACATTTTGTCAAAGACACAGAAGACCAAAAAGTTGACCATTTTTGCAGAAGAGAAAATTTATAGAAATAAATGACTTTTTACAAAAAACTTTCCATAGCCGCACCTCCTAGGCATTCTGCTAGATATCTAGCGAATAAAAATTTTGAATATTGTGATAGTTTTCCGACGATAGATAAACTAAACAATGTAGGCGTGTTGCTGATAGAAGCTGCCCTAATTTCCTTCCCACTTAACTGACAGACCTGACATTTTGTTATGCATTACTTTTAAGCCAAGTGTTCAAGAGTTGAACCTCCCAGGGGGTGTCTCCCCTTAAGGCACTCGACCATGAGCAGTTGCAAGTGTGTGCCGCTAATTGCGAATTCCACTGGTCGTTTTGAAGTGTGCCGGGATCGACTTTCACTGGGCGATCGGGATCGAGACGGACGTGTTCCACTCGTCGTTTTGGGTCAGCTCCAACTTTGGATCTCCCCCCGATTCGGATCCGTAAAAAGTCGTTCCGCCGATTTCAGCATATTTGACCGGGAGCCAGCCTGGCCAGCCCTCGGCGAGCACATGTGACTTCCCTGCTTGCCGGGCATCTCGCTTCGAGATCTGGGACCTCGGGAAGGGTAACATGAATGACGGGAAGGCATCCGCCGATCCCGGAGGAGCGGTCATGTTTCACGGGGATCTGGAGGCAGAGCGACTCCGTTTGGATTGCGTGCTCCATCTCGGATCCGGTACACTGATCCCGCGTGCTCCAAAACGACCAGTGGGATTTGCCGCAAGAGTGTTGACACTCCCCGACCGTCCCTCCGGCGCAGCCATTTTGTTGCCTAGTGTGGCTTCCAGAGGTACGGGTAAGGTGTCGGGGAAAACTCGGGCAACGTTGCTTTCCTCCGTCGCAGACCGCTTCGACGTTTCGGGGGAGGGGGCAGAAAAGCGTTTTCTGCGATTTGAGACGGAGCTTTGGATGACTGTCGTTTTAAGCGACCAGATGTCCAAAGTGCCGTTACTCCAAGGCGTAGCTTACGTGGCGACTCTAGCCCGAGGTTGACGGTGAAGAGCTCACCTGCCACCGCCAGAGGTGAGGTCCAGCAGAGTCTGGCAGCGGGTGCTCGCAAACATCACCACCTGGTCGTAGATGCCCTCCAGTCCCACCTCCTGAAGCACCCGCTCCTGCACCATCTGCAACAGCAGCCACCCCAGGTTCACGCCTGGCAAGCATATCGACAGTCTAGCTCGAGTCTACCATATTTTCCAGTCTGTAAGTTGCACCATTGTACTATAACTACCCTCTACTGTCAGCACTGCAACCACAGACCCGTGCTGCTGCGCTTTAGGCCAGACCATTAGAAGAGCAGCCCATTGGCGGGTGCTCTGCTGTTCGTCCTTTGCCATAGACGTCGATATTTAAAAAAATACTTATGTATATAAGTTGCACCGTTCTATAAAACATACCAATGGAAATTTGTGACAAAAAGCGCCACTTATGCACTGGAAAATGGGGTAGTTTCTCGAGCTGAAGTCTCGACTGAACTTTCGACAAAATGTTGCGCGTCTGACATGTATCTATTTCACTTTTGCGATGCCAGAGGCATCACAAATGGGTGTGAGCTACAAAAAATATACTGAGCAATGAACACAGAGCGTGAACAAAACTCTATACTGGTTATTAGGACTCTTTACAATAATATGTAAAGGTTAATCTCGACCTTTCTAAGACTGTCAGTACACAATTCCAGACACTGGGGTGGGAAAGTGATTTCAATTCAACGAGGTGTTGGAAAGTAAAAAAAAATTACGAAACATTTTCGTGCTACAAGACAGAATGCCAACTTTGTCTTTATGGTCGATGCACGCTGGAAAGTGTTTGATACGTCGTTACATATCTCGTAGCAAAATCTTCGTAACAAAAGTTAGCTTGCTCTTGAAAAAAAGATTGTCTCTTCTTTGGTATATTAACTTTCACGCACAAATCCAGAATTTTTCCTTTTTTCCTTTAAGGCACCACTTGCTGTCAATACCTTTATCCCTCTTTCTATGCTCCTGATCTTGGCTCTCAAACCAGCTTTGCATAAATCCGGTCACCTATCTGGCGTTCGTCAAAACCAGCTCCTCCCAGTTTTGAAGGATGCCAAAGGCTTTTGGCAAAAAAAAAAGTTCCAACGAAAGAGAAGTAGTCAAACAAGTCCACAACAATGGTGGCCGGCATCTCACAATCATGAATTGTGGGTGTTTTGTGTTGCGTCATAACCGTCACAAAAACTAGCTCTAACCCTCTAGCGCTCGGGTGCCACGAGGTTTGACGCAGAAAAACGTTTGGTCACCTCGTCCAGTGCCGGTGCGACCACCTTCTTGCGGAAGAGCTCCTCCATGGGTCCGACCCGGTCGAGAGTGGCGCAGATGCGCAGCACCGCCCCCAGCTCCCCTCGGCTGTCCCTCCGCAGGCTGCTCAGGAAAGTCTCCTCCAGGTGGCGCTGGAGCTGCCACGTCACTGCATCCACTCTCTGCGGCCAAAGGACCGTGACTTTGGGGTCAATTCCTTTTGGAATTCGGAGTGGCTTTCTGTGGTTTATGTTAGTGCAATAGCTGTTATGATAGCGATACTATTCTATTGCACTTTGCAGTACAGTCGAGCCCTATTATATCAGACTAGGGTATTTCGAATTATTGTTTATATCAAACAGCACAAACATCCCCTTGAAAATCAGATGTAATAATATAGGAGCATTGTCTTTTTGTATCCAACTCCTATGGCAGCGACACTCGATATAGCGAACCAAGCCCACGGCCCGTTGCTTTTCCAGTGATCCGATTGCGCTGGTGGCCAGCGGGCAAGCACATAGCTTGCGTTGGTTGCGAGGCTGGCAGACCACCAAGCCAGCATACATACGCAGGGAAAGAGCAGTTGTAAAAAAGGAGAGACAGTGAACCATAAAAAAAAAAGCAGAGGATGGCAAAAGCAAGGGGAAGGGCATGCACAGGCGCATAGGGAGAGCAGGGAGCGCCCGCTGTTGGAACTGTAGCCTGCGCCCTTTCCCCGAACATTGCTGATGCTGCACCACTCCCTAGCCCAAAAATAAAATAAGCAAGAAAAAAAGCGTTCGCCAAGTTGAGTGTGTTGACAACAACAGTTGTGCGATTGCACTTTGAATGCCTTATCTTTGTTTACCATTTCCTTTTGCCCTTAATGCTTTGTCCCCCTTTTCTTTTGCCTTTCTTTTTTTGCTGCCTGAATTTAGTGAGCTTTCTTTTTTGTTGCCTTCTTAACTTTTTTCTATGGATCAAGATACTTTTTATGCGTCTCGCTTTTCCCTTTTTTCTTTTTATTGTTTTCGTGTTTTGTGACTAGTGCTGTGTGGAGGTCCCGGCCAGGAGCGCATGTAAGCGCGGCGGTGTTTGCGGTCTCTGCCAACTACGCTCTGCTGTGTTTAGCGGCTCTTGAATGTTCTATCTGGTACGCTCTTGTTTGTCGCGACCTTCAGAGTTAGCAGAGACAGCAGGAAATTTCAGTTCGAGCCTAATTTAACATATTTTTATACATCAAACTATTGATATATCAAACTATTTTACGATACCCTTTGAATTCAATATATCCGGAATTCGATTTATCCTGTATGAAGAGTCGCTCGGTGTGCGGGGGGGGGGGCAGGGAAAGGCATTTCACCCGTGCGTGTTGAGTGCCTATGCCGCCAACCAGGCGGCGCTGTGAGACTAGGTGAGACAGTAGAGATTACCAAGCAAAGATTAAGTGAATGGTGGCAGAAAGCGAGAGAAAACTAGGTATTTTCTTATTAACTGATGGCAAGGGGGTTTTATAGCCTCCCTTTCTTTTCGGTGCGGAGTGAATTTAGTTTTCACATTTAAATATTCTAAGCTTAAATGGTAAGACAAAATAGCTAGGTGGCGTGAGCTACCGCCCAATTTAAAGAGCTCAGCCGGATTCATCCATCCATCCATCCAGACTATGTGAAATAATAAAAAGAGAGCATAAAAGGAAAAAAGAAACGGCACGAAATGTAGGGAACTTTTCGGCTGCACCCGTGGGGGCGGTGTTGTGCCGGGCAGAAAACTTATTTCAAAAGTGCTCGTGCATCCGCTGCACCATTACATCGAGGCAAATTGCGTGCACTTGGCCCTTGTCGGGCTGCAGAGTCCTCTACTTGTAAGGTAGGCGGGGGACGCCGCTACACATTCGTCGCCGTAGAACTAGATCTGCGTGTGTTGTCAGATGTAAAGCAAATCTCCACTTGTAACGGTACCTGTCTCGGTTTAGTCTTAAGTAGGGACTCATGTGTGCAGTGTGTTCCCCTTTTTACGTAGCTCAGTGATTGCATGGCTGTGTTGTGTATGACTGAGTAAATAAACAGTGGATCTGCATAAAAGTTGGCGTTACTACGCTCAATAGCAGCTATCGCTGTCGCTTGCTCGCGCACTGGCGGAAAGCTGCGGATATTTTCCCACAAATTCAAATTCATACATATGAACACAGAAAGTACATTTATAGTCAATATACAAAACAGATTGGATTTTTGAGATCAAACGCTTTTGGTATCTCGTCATTTGTTGTCCGTGTTCCGCAAAATGTTATATCTATATCTCGGTGAGCTCCCCAAGAATGCACAGTGGGATTAAGGGGATATGTGCCACAGGAAAACAAGATTTTTCGAATATTCGCAATGAAAGTATAGAAGTCTGTAGCGTCATTTCCCTTTTTATAAATCCGGTGTTAGTTTTAAAATAGTGTATCTTTTTATGCTATGAATGCAAAGTACATGAACAAAAAGAGACACGCATTCTTGTGCACACGTAGGACATGGCAACAAGCCTAAAAAAGTGACCGAGTACAATAAACAAAAAAAATGATGTGTGATACTGCCTTTATTTTAAAATATGTGGAAATCATAAAGAAAACATTTTCAAAGGGCTGACTCACACTATTCCATATTTTCATAACTACATTGCAACCAAACCTTGACAGTTGCATTCTACATATCCTAAAGCATATATATGCCAAACTTTGGCGTGATCGAACAATATTAAGCGCAAAGACTCTTGGGCAGACAAACTGTAAAGTTGCCCCAAAATTATGCACAAAAAATAAGCTTGAATAATACTATAGAGGGTGTTCACTGGACGCCAAATTTGAGGGCGATGTTTAGAGCACATGCTCGGAACGGGCTTACATTAATTAGCGGCGAGATGTTTTGGTGGCGCCCTCCTATGGTTCCCCCTTGTGACGTCATTACCTTGCAAACAACAAGTTCGATGGTGTTTGTAATTAGCATGGTGGAAGCTTGAAATCATTGCGCTCTCAAAGGAACACTGCCAACACCATCAAAATTAAAGTTCTTTCATTCCTCTTATTTCCGTCAATGATAAATCCTTTTCTGACGTCATAGTCAGCGTTCGGCCAATCGTGGAAGGCCGACCACAGCGACGCTTGTGTTCGCTCTCGGGGCTAATAGGCTGCTAAGACCGGCAACCTTGATCGTACAGAATAAACGTTGCAAAAGAACTGTGGAGGCTCGCTGCCAGCATGCGTTCATCAGTTCACCAGTGAATAATCCTCACTATGTCCAGTGACACTCTTTCACAATGCAAAAAGTATTTTTTGTTATTATTTTTAGCGAGAAATGGAAGCTACCGAAGAATAACTTAAAAACCTTCCTTAACTCCAAGTCATAAAAACTAGAAAAGAAACTCGAGATGAGCGGAGTTTCAAGATAAGCGAGGCACCGAATTTTCATTGCACTAATTGGGTATTGTGCAGCGATACCCAATCAGTGCAATGGAAGTGCAGCACTTGTCAATTAACGTGGCACGACAAGCAGATCGCACTCTGTACCCGAGCAAGTCGACCTCTCCATTCGGCGTCAACATATTGGTGCTAGGTCGTCGAGGCAAGCATTCCCAGTTTTCGCGGCACTTCAATAATGTTAGAGCTGCTTGCACAAGCTTGCTTCTTTGTTTGGCACCTTCTTCGCACAAGAGCGCGTACAAAGCCACCTGCAGAGAGGTCCCACAGCACTGTGGAAGCTACGCTACCTTTTGGCAATGTAGCACGAAGAGGTCAATGCCAAGTATAGGCACTGACAACCCGGTTATGAAGGGCATTTCAACGGTGTGGGACGGCGATCTCACCTGTGTTACCGCTCCGGCCAACTTGAGGTGCTTGCACTTGCTCAGGTAGAAAAGCACCTGGTTTACCTCCATGGCCACCTGCTCCACTTGCTCATTGGTCCACCTGTGAAAAGAGAAATTCCATCTCTTCGGCGGCACCATAAAAAAACTCCTTTCTCAATGCTTTTGAGCACAGCCTCAACATAACCTCTCATGTTCATAGTGCGTACCGTAAAAAACCGCAGAAGCGCCCACTTCGTTCAAGTGCCCACTATTAACATTTCCCAAACTTGGGAAATTCGCAAGTTATATGTTAAAGGGCAACTCCACTTCTTTTTCAGTAGTGCAAAACAATACAGTTCTCTTTGTTATCATCTACAAAACCCATATGGCAAATATCACGACGGAATTCTACCTGGAAGTTTATTAAAATCGCTGTCAAAGTTTGACAAGCACGAATCCGCTGGTTTTGGATGAGACGTGCGGACCAGACAACATTGCCCGGCTGCATTTCCGCTTCCTCCAAATTTCTTCTCCCGGCACATCCGTGATGTCATCAAGCATGTACAGGTTTTTTTTAAATTTTGTTTTCTTTTCTGGCGAGAGCACAGGTGGCACCAGCGCCGTGAGACACGTAAGCGACGTGCTCGGCCGGCTCGGCGCTCGACTATTGATACCCTACTGATAGGCCCATCGCCTCGTTGAGCGCGGCTTGTGTGTTCAGTGCATATTGACGTGCGATGGCAGGTGCTTTGCAGGCGACGCGACGATGACTGCGAAGCGCATGTCCGCGTGATAGATCACGTGGCCCCGTGTATATCACGTAGGTGTACATGCTTAGTGATGTCGAAGATACAATGTTGTCGGGCTTTGCCACCGTTTCGGTTTTGGTTTGCGATCATGACTAAAATAAAACTGCACGAAAAATATTTTATTTTTCGCGAAACAAAGATTTGAGGATTGTTTTTGGGTGCTTCTCAAAGCGAAATCGGCCACTATCTCGCAATTTTTTAAATTAAGCAAAGTTGCCCTTTAACTGCCTGATTTGTGCAGACAAGTGCCTATGTCTAGATTAACCCAGTTCTCAGGGAAAATGGGGCGAGCATTCCCCCGGTATTTTACGGTATTTTTTTTCCCCACAGGTTAGGTGTCTCTTTTCGGCGTCAGACGAAAAATTGGCATATTGGGGCATTTGTTGCAGCAATAGGGACACGGCCGTGAGGTTCTCCAGCCTCCAGGAAACATGCCCGTGACCCAAACACTTGGAAAACGTCCCGATAAGAGAAGGAAGCGAGATAAGGGGTGTGGTTCCCGTCAACACAAAATAAGGCAGCAGATAAAGACCTGTTCTCCGCGAGGCGTGTTTTTTTTTAATGCGAAAGCATTAACTGTCTTATGGAGCGAGCCGACGTCATCAGCTTTGAAACCATGCAAAACGGCACCTTAATGAAAACACACGCAAAGCTAGCCAACAACACCTTTTACACTTCGGTCCCATTGGCTGGCGCGCGTTGACGAGGCTCCCATTGGCCGCTGCACGTCAGTTTGTGTAATGTCATCCGGACTGTGTTATCACACTGTTGTGTTTTCAGTGATCACCGCGTTCGCTCGCCTCTTATCAATTGTACGGCGCGTGGCAATATATACGGCGCATGGAATAAACCAAGGGGTTCGTTCTGCTGGGAACTATGTTGCTGTCCTGTTTATTCCTCGCGACTGCTAGGCACGCGACAGTTTGAACGATCGCTCACCCAATGGCGCTGCGTGTCTGCGAGGCAGCGGCTCCACCGTTCCACGCCTAACGTCAGCGCGTTGTGCGCCGCAGATTAAAGAAGGGAGCGACGAGCAGCGTGCGTGCTTTCGCATTCACAACTCATAGAAGTGCTTAGATGCACCACAAGCCTTCTTTTTTATTCAAGGATGGCTTCAGGGTTTCTTCGTTTCCCCCGATTTTAATAAAACCGGCTCGGCGGCTCATTTTCGAATTTGAAAAGTATATTGTATCGAAAACATGGAACCTTATTTAATGCTATCGGGTACAAACGAAATGTGAATAGTGGAGCGCGTGGCTTTCGACACATGCTGCGCAACCCACAGGCAACTAGGAACTGAGAAAACTACGGGGAGGAAAAAGGGCTTCGAGCATGCGCGCCTACTCTGATATGCATACCCTCATAGCTTCTCGTCCACTACGCAGTTTTATCAGTTCCTGGTTGCCTCTAGCTTGTGCAGGGTCTATCGGAGGCTCTGCACTCCGCTGTTGGCATTTAATTTGTACCCGATAGTACATGGTAGGATGCAACTTAATCCAAGGACTAAGTAAGACCACTGGCCTGTTTCCCTGCTGTGCCGAAGGCATGAGTCGCTCAATCTTCTCCACACTCTTGCAGACAGCCACAGCTTGTTGCAGAAGGGCCTGAACAAAACAAAGCCACGAGTCAAGAAGAGTTTTCTCAGGTGGTGCCCAAGACAACCTCACTAACTAAGCTGCAACTCATTGACTGAAAGAAAATCGCCGCTATCCAACAATTAACTACAATCAGGTCTATTTGCAATCACTTCGGTCAAGAGGAAATGCCTGATAAACCACAATTTTGGGGGTTTAGTCATTTTTGCTATTTCAATCTGCTCAAAACTCCCCGTTATAGTCTTTTATGCTCCGCCTATTGCACAAATTAACAAAAAAAACTTCTTTTGTTTTGTTTTAGTGGCAAATTTGGGGATGCTCGAAGGTCTGCTACAATAAATCCATGCACCCTGCAGCAATTCCCTTGATGACACAATAGACTTTCAAGCTGACCAATATTTCGGGGGCTTCAACTACTATAGGTGAACCAGGGGATACTGCAAATACACAGCAATTCTTGCTTCTCTATTGTTTTGTCTTTATGAAGAGGCAATTTTGTTAAGCAGGCACATATCCTTTTCTGTTTGTAATTTATTCTACTGCCCAACACCATGCTTGTTGCTGTTTAGACCGAACAAGGACTCATCCCGTTGTTTCATCCGATGCACACCAAAATTCATAAATCTCCTTGGCGTTTTAAGCCGGCTCATTATTTCAGTGCATAGAAATTTCCTACTTTTACGTTGTGAACAAGGAGTTTTGGCAGCAGTCTGGCAACATGATAGCCTTTCTTCAAAGGGAAGCCGAAGTGGTTTTGCATTTGAGGAAATGCACGTAAATCGTCTTCATTTGACCTCCAAGATGTCGAATATCGAAATTATTTTTCAATTGGGTGCATGGAAGCTGCAGAAAATCATTTTCAAAGTATCGCTGAAGGCCCTCCTTCGTGGAGTGTGACGTCAGAAAAGCAGTTTGTCGAATCTCCGCTCTCGTGCAGCTTAAGCGCCCATCAAAGCTACCTATGTACGCTCACTCTTGCTATATTTAAAAAGGGCAGGAAAAGACGTCATGACCGGTGCCAGTGCAGGGGAATACACCTGGCAAGCTTGCGATTGCATGCGCATGGCGGCCGAAAGATGCTCCTATAACGTAGCGACTGGTCGGAAATGTTTCGTGTTTTCTCGCGCTTAGTTACATCTTCGGGGAACACGAACGTAATATTCAGATTCACGGGATAAAACTACGCTAGAATCAACTTCTATCTAATTTTTTTTAAAAGAAGTGTATCAGCTTCTTTTTAAAGTGCCCCTAAAAAGAAAAAAAGAAAAACATTTTTTTTTAAACACTCTGGTTGGGACACGCGTGTCGAAAAATTAATTTTACGAGAGAATTGTTTTTAGAGCAATATTGACGGTGCGAGAGGCGATTCAGTCGGTAGTCACCTCCCTTTCCACTTATTTCTCTCTCGGCATTTCGGGCGCATGGGGGAGTGGTGGATCGGCTTGGCCATCACGTTGAGGTGGAGAGAGTACATGACCATCGTGTTGAGGGGCAAAGAATGTATGACCATTCCGTGACGTCATGAACTTTGCGCGCAAAATTTAAGACAAATCTCGCGCCGTCAATATTGGTCTAAAAAATTATTTTTTTTCCCATAAAATTAATTTCTTCACACAAATGTCCCAATCACACTGTTTAAAAAAAAAACTTTTTTTTTTCTTTTCAGGGTTTTTTTAAAGGGGTACTCCAGCCGTTTTTTGAACTACCCAAACAAATTGGATTTTCTGACTACCCGGACTTTAATCTTCACGGTATGCTCTTTATTTTCTCGAAATTGAATATAGCAATTGAGAAAACCGTAAATGAAGATGATGCCAGCATTCAAATTTCCGCGCGCTCTCCGGTAGTGTGACGTCACAAAAGGTACGGACTTTTCAGGTGGTGCAGGTAGCCTTAAACAGAGTATGTCGAGCGTTTTTTGCTCAGTGAATTTTCTTTTCTTTTTCTCAGTTAATCAGCAACCAAGCATTCTTTTCCTACTATCAAACCTTTTGTAATCAGTTGGAAACGTGGCTTACTGCCCACTCTGATCCATTTCTGTCGTCACACTTCAATGTTGCTGGTAGGGGCTCCCTGCCTAACACAATGAAAACGAAATCCGAAAATTCAATAACTGTGTGAAATGTTTTTTTTATTTTTTACACAATACTTGGGGAACTGGTACAGGTGTGCCCATTGGTGTGTTGAGCCAATTTTGAGGCAAATCAGCGACCTATGAAAAAATCTCCGGAGTACCCCTTTAAGAGGTCAATTTTCTATTTTTTTATCAATGGCCGAAAACTGTCGAAAAAATCCCGTAAGGACGCCCACCCAAAATAAAGGGACAAGAGGTGAAAAATATAAGGGGGCTATCTTTGGGGATGAGACAGCAAAGTTTTATGAAAAATTAATAGGCAATTAAATAATGATTAGAAGTAATGAGAGAAAATTTGCGTTTAGCGACGCGATAAACACGAGAATTCGCTACAAATTCTCACATATCACGACGCGATAAACACAACAATTCGCTACGAATTCATGTGTCACGGGAAAGAATACCGCATAGATCGGATGCTGCAGAGTCGCGCTTCATGGTGCAATAAACATATGGAAAGCTGGTATGAAGCTGCGTGCCACGAAACCCGATATCCCACACGCAGACCGGGGACAAATATGTGTGAGCCCACTGAAAACTCGCTTGTCACACATATCGGTACCACAGATCCTGCAGTATGTGTGATTCCCATTGGACATTGCATGATGTCAGAAAGAAATAAGGGGTGGGCAATGTTTTGGAATTTTTTGGTTATGGATATTTAGCCAGAAAACGGGAAGGGCGATCTCTCAAGGGAGGGCATTCATACGGGATTTTACGGTAATTATTAGACATCCTTTAACTGGCGTTCCGCAGGACACCCCACTATAAAGAGTTGCTAAGGTTAAAGTGAAATAAAAGGCAATTTAATTTTGTTAAATCGTTAATTTACTGATAGCACGAATCAGTTACCTCGCCATGTGTGCAGTAATTTTCCAAAAAGATGCAACTAGACATACAACTAGAGGGTGGGAGTTAGGTACAAGCATATTACTCATTCTTTTTTTTTTTTGTCTGTTTGTGTCGAAGCGCAGCTATATTGTCGGAACGATCGTCCCAGGCGGTGGGGGAGACGTGCGGGCTGACCGGGAATGGGGGAACTGTCATGGGAATGTCACTCTCAGGGGCGCCTCAAGCGGGCGTCTTCATAATTGGGGAGCACGGGTGCAACGGAACGCACTGGTTTCCATGGCCGGGTGTGGTCTCTGGAGTCGTAAACCGTGCCAAACATATCGGCTTTGCGTTCATTGTGTGAGTGGGCCGGGTTCGTGGAAGTGCCCATCTTCATGGCGCTTTCTTATAGACCTTTTTCGTTTGCTCTCGTACCCAGCCACCTAATAGGCTTATCTGGTATGGGCGATGAAAATATATTAAAACAGTTCAACATGTAAATAGTAAAAAAATAGAGGGGAGGCAAAATGAGAACAGGTGACAGGTATGCTTCTATACTAAATGTTTTCTATAGACCCTTTCTTCAAGGGCACTGCCATCTTGAATTGTCGTCACTTCCAGTATGGGCGAAAACAATGTTTTGCCGTCGCCACGCCAATAGAATGCATTTAGGAGAAAAGCGTAACCGTCCCCGATTCTTGTTTTCTCTCCTCTCTATTTTTTTACTACTTGCAGATTGAAATGTTTTAATATTTTTTCGTCGCCCATACCGGATATGCCTACATGGCGGTCGGGGGCGAGAGTAAGTGGAAAAGGTCCATTGGCGTGGAGACGGCAGAACAATGTTTTCGCCCATACTGGAAGTGACAAAATTCAGGATGGCGGCGCACTCGTGAAAAAGTTCTATAATGTCCGTCCAAGAGAGCGTGGGGTCTTGTGTTTTATTTTTATTCGTTTGAGAGAGCGTGTTGTTGTTTTGCTCATGTGCTTTTATGACCGACCGTCAACCAGAAATAAAATTGCGTGGGAATATGGGCGATTAGTTCGGACGACTGGGAAAGGGAACCTGACTCCGACTCTAAAACGGAGGGGCCAAGGATGAGAGGGGGCTTTGTGGTTGGGATCGAGATGGGTTTTGGTTGAGACCCTGGTTTGGGTTTTGGAGGATGGAAAGTGCCGGGCGGCGACGTCTGGTTGCGCCCAACACTGTCAATGTACTATGCTAAATAAATCTATCTAAGTTAAAGTTTAATACCGCCCGACTGTACTTCACTTCAGAATGTGTTTGCCATCAGGCCCGTTGTTGCAAGTAGCCGAACATCGCCTACACCAACTACCTTCGTAACAGTGGGCATGTGTTTTTGAAATTGGAATGTCTGTAATCATGAGCGAGGAGTTTGCTACTCCCCTACAGACAATTCCTTCTGCTCAAAATAAATAAAGCAGATAGCAATTAAAGTTTATTTGACACCTAGATATCTAGACATAAAAAAAAAATTAAATGCCTCTGTCACAGAAATGCCTGTCTAGACAGAGGCATTTTTCAAAATGAATGCATGTCCCACACATTCATTTCGTTTTGGAGAAAACAGGCTTAGGGGCATGCGGACATAGAACGATAATGTTACTATTGGTAATTATTAATAATCACATGTACTGAGAGTTTAGAAAACACATGTGTGTGTACCACCTAAAAAAGGACTCAGGGAAGAGGATGAGAGTGTGCTCGGTCAAGAAAGTGATTTCTGAAGACTTCCCTGCCGACAGAACAACAAAATTAACCCCACCGTGCAGAGAGGGACACAGTAAGCGCACACAAGTGATTGCTGGCGTCTTTTCCTGCTGCAAATGAGTAGCTGTCATCGAAACTACTAATATCGGGCAGTAAAACTTGGGGTTTGTCAATACAAAGCAAAATGAAACATCCTCTTAATGCAGTAAAGTTGTCTCATCAATGCACTCTGTGGCAAAGAGAGGAATGGGGTTTAAATGTACCTTTTTCTCCTGAATGCCCCTCCTTGCCTCCAGCTCCGTTCGGGCTCTGTTCAGCGACGTCTCGACCTCAGCTTTCACATCCTTCACGGGTAATTAAAGATGCAGGAATAATAAGCAGATGCACTTTTCCAAAAGTCAAATGAGCGAGAGAAACCGAAGAGCAAAGAACTCACAGTGACTTGGTCCCTCAGTTCTTCCAGGGGTTTGGAGATGTTCCTGATGAACTTGTCCAGGCCAACCTAGAAGTCATTAAAAAAAATGAGCACTCCTGCATGATTCCAGTGCAGCTGGAATGATAGCCGGGGCACCTTATCGAGCCCTAAATGTATCCTTAGGTATCATGCACTTTTTGCATCTTCATTATGCGGAGGAACCATCGCCAATGTCTGCTCGAAGAGTGACACACTTGTCTGCAGCTATAAAACTCTCTAGAAAGATGATGTCATGGGACTACTAGAGTAGTCACATAATATAATGGCATCATGTGACATAATGGCATCATGTGACACCATGTCACATGACAGTGTTATGTCACGTGACATCATGACATCACGTGAGACCTTGACAACACATGACAGTTTGATGTCACGACACTGTGATGCCACGTGACAACCCTTAACAGGATGTTAGCCACCCAAATTTAGGTGATGACGACACAGCACGGCTATGGCTACGGTGATGCGACACAAATTCCAACTTTGCTTCCATTAAAATGCATCCCACATTGAAACATCAGAGCGTTCCTGATGTTTGTGGAAGAGCGAGCCAGACTCACCAGATTCGCCGACAAGTTCACGAAGTCTGCGTAGTCCTTGTTGATGAGTTCAATCATCGACGACTTGAGGAACTTGAGGTGCACGCCAAGGTCGTCCCGCAATTTCTCCAAACCGGCGTGCTTACGGTGTTCGCTGACAAATGTATCCACGCAAAAGTTGCTCTGAAAAAATTTCACAATAAAATCGATGAGCAAAACAACCAGAAGTACACTCGCCGACGACACGAACAATATCACGCAAGCTCCGACACGCCGGAATGGCCGTGATGCCTTGTAGTCCCTATGCTCGATATCACCTTACGATGGACTGTGGTGGACATTGTACCCTATTCGTCCCTAAGCCGACAGTACGGTGGAAGCTACGTGCTTGTTGGGCCGGTCGTATGAATATGATGTTACCCCACAATCACGCTCTTTCCACCCATCCCTGCGCGCAGAGAGAGGGGTCGGGTGATAAGAGGGAGGCAGCCGATTCGTCTGGCGAGCGTGTAGCTCCCACCATGTTGCCAGCTTACTGGTGAATAGAGTATACGTGCCATCCCAGCCAATCCAGCGCCAAGAGCTTATCAAGTGACCGTGCGCCCTTCGCGTCGCTGTGTCCCTCCCACAGGTGATGCAACACTCACATGGCATTGGACTGGCTACAACGGCTCGTAGCGTTCACTGCGGCGTATCCAAAGGCGAAATTAAGTATACGGCTCGCAAGTTTGCCTGTTCTTTGCGCACCTCGTGCCTCTGTTTACACCAGGTTCGTGCACGCGCTATTGTTTCCCCCCAACCTCGACTGACGACGGCGCGCACTTGCCTACCTCGTTATTGCGCATTCGCCGCCCGCCTTTTTTTATGTTGCCCTTTGTAGCGTGCCCCACCCTGTGTTTTGATGTGCCAGAGACTCTTACTAGAAACTCGCTCTTTGTATGGTGAAAATATTCTAATGCCTACAAAAGATTCTGAGTGAGATACTCTTTCTTATCGGGCACTATAGTCTGTTGCAGGTTAAGACAAGCAGGACAAGCTCTGCCTAAAAAGCCCTCCACTCTTTCCATTTCAGATTTCGAACGGTTGAGAGAAGCTAAGAGAGGAGAGTCCACTCGCCTCCTCTCCAGCATTTGCTCTGCTAAAGAGAAATGAGTGGAAGGCTTTTGTGGGAGAAACTTGTCCCGCTTTTCTTTACCCGCAACAGACCACAGGGGGTAATCACCGGACGCCATGTTTGAGTGCACTGTTTTTAGCAGATGTTCTGAACGAGCTCATATTGATACGCTGCTAAGACCCGAAATGTTGATGGTCTGGAATGCACATTGCGAAAGAACCATGGAAACTCGCCGTCAGAGCGCGCCGAGCAGGCGTGCACTCGGCTATGGCTGCTAGTGAATGCTCCCTGTAGGGAGTAATCGAGAATATGCAGAGAAATGAACCATACCCGATCGAATGAAACAAAATATCTGAAGCTGCCGAAAGACAAAACTTTTGGCGGAGCCAGGATTTGAATTCCAAGTCTATCAAATCTGGTCGGGTATGCTAACCACTACAACACCCCGCCTTGTCTTTCTGGCATTTCCTATCTGTCTTATTAATGCACTGAAACCAAATGGGGAATGTGGTGTACGATATTGCTTGCTACCATGTAATACGTAGTCTTTGTGCTCCAGAATTCCTCTCACTGTTTGTCTCGTCAAGTGCACATGTATTATTTCTTGTTTATGAGCTTTAGAGACAAGGAATCATCATCTGCGAGAATCAAGGGCAACGTTTGAATATATCATGGGCACTTTCAAACATTGTACGTGGCCTCCGAAGAGGAAATAATCGAAAATATGAAGATAATTGAACCGTACATGATGGATTGAAACAAATTCTATGAAGCCGCCAAAAGACCAAATCTTTGGCGGAGCCTGGATTTGAACTCCACTCTGCCTTATTTTTCTGGTGTTTGCTGTCTTATTAATGCACCGAAACGAAATGCATTAAAAGCCGGTGAATACTCTCTATAGGACAGTGGTCTCAAACTCATTCGAGTGTAACGGCCAGAGAGCCCACCCCCGAAAAGTCGAGAGCCAACTGGGAGAGGGCGGGGCCCCCTAAAAAAACAATATTTTGTTACTTTGGGAGAAACAAACACAAAACAAGCAGCAGTGGTCTGTCACGTTGCAAAGCAGCCGACTCCCAGCGACACTCTAGTGATTTTCTTGGGCAGCCTTGTGCTTTCTGCTTTTTGTGAGCTCACCGTTTTGAACTTTTATTGGAATATACGACTACTTTGAACCGACCCTGATGTCAATCTTAAAAGGTTAAAACAGCGCAAACGACGAGGGACAAGAAGCAGGACACACACACAGCACTGTGTATGTGTCCCTCTGCTTCTTGTCCCTCATCGTTTGCGCTGTTTTAACCTTTTAAGAATGTCACACCAACTAGCACCAGCTTCAACCTTACCTGATGTCAGGATTGCCGGTCTTAGCAACTTATTAAAGTGAGCTTGTTCTGAGCATGCGCTCTAACGGCGCACTCAAATATGACGTCAAGTGAATACTACTATAGACAACAGTAATTTAGGTCAAGGTGTAACTCTGTCACTTGCTACAGAGATGCATGTATGTGGCGGCTGTAGAGCACCAGATTTACCGGTCAAGAACAGTTTACAGTTCAACGCAACGACAGCGAGCTCCCGTCGATCCCGTCATTTGTGCATTTGCTCTTCTCAACTAAAAGACAAGATTGAGAAATAGTGCCTTTAGCCAGCACTTTCCTGCGGTGCGTTAGGTCAGGATCGACCACCTAAGATATCTGAAATCGTGGGTTTTAGCGTCGAACCGTTTGACCGGATACTGTGCCACACGTAGCTGGTTGAAGTGTAAACGGAAGCCTACCCGCATGAACTCATCCTTGCGGAAGCACAGATTGGGGCCTGGGTCCTTGAGAATCTTGTCGGGTAGAGCGTCACCCATTTTTTCTCCCTAAAACAAGGCGAGAAAGACTAAAATTGGCTCGACACTGGGCCGAGCACCACTGCGTTCGACATCTTGGATATGGGCGCCGCCATCTTGCCAGCTCAGAAGTGATATGGCCGAGCCGAATGAATCAACTGCATAGCACACATTTATATCATTTTAATAATAAAATGAAATATTCATAAATATTTAACACATTAATAACAAATATTTTTATGTGTTTTGTGTACGTGTAGTTTTAATGTTTTAACCATACACTTCCGATTTTTGTAAGCTCTGGCAACCTAAGCATCGCCTAGCAACGAAAACGTAAACAATCACTCAAATCGGTTTCACTCGAGTTTTGTTGTCGCACCAAGTAAATTTCTTTTACACTTCACATAAAATCTCACGCGGCACCGGTAGAATGGACGCTGAAGACCTCAGGCTAGATTCCCCCGTGAAGAAGGTACTGAAGCTACTCATGTTGGGGCTAGGAAATTTATGATACACGTATGTCGTTCCTCCGCAGCCCATCATCCCCACTCGGTCGCGGAGGTCGAATTTGTTCAGCAGTAGTTCCAGCGATGCGCCAAGCAACGCAACTACCAGGGTATGTGAACAATCAAATGTGATATTCAAAATGGTGTCCTTCTTTTTTTTTTTTCTTCTAATTACAAGTAGTTGCTGCTTAATTTTTAAACTCCCGAGAGATCGCCCACCATTTTTATTTGTTCAGACATACAAGTCAGCAGTTCAGTCAAATGAGTTGTTCATACAAATTCTGTGATGTAATACAGGCAAGTTGGTTCATCTGTTATATTGATTGGCTGATTGAAAATCCATACTATATACTAAATAAGCTCCCAAGGTAAGACAAAAGCATTACCAGATATAATGTTCATTACATACAGAAGTTAGGCTTTTTACGGTCCCAGGCAAAAACTCACTGGATGAATAACTGCAGAGGGCTATAATATATATATATATTAATATATATATATGCGCAATCATGATTATTCTGCTTGTCATTCATCAGAAAGACCTTAAGAAAAAAAAAAAAGAAGGTACTGGCCTCGCTTTGACATCATTGGAATATGTGTTTCGAGGTATTTTGGGTACAAAATGAGATGGCACAGAATTTATCTAGGGGGAGTTCACCCCCTCCAAAGGGAATGCAGTGATAACAAATTTGATATTTTACCGATTAATTCAACATTGATGGCTTTTGGAAGAATTAATTGTGCAAATATAAATTAATCACAATAAAATGTAAAACTCCTTGTTCCCCCCTCCCTTATACTCTGTTTCATACTTAGCGTGCAACGCTGTCAAGGCTACTGGCGCGAGCGCGTGGCTTCATCTATGACTTTGTTTGCACGAGAATGCGTGCAAATGATCAACGAGATCAAGCCCCACGCTCGCGCCCGTAGCTTTGACAGCGTTGCACGCTAAGTATGAAACAGAGTATAGTTCGAGCCAGAGCCGTATATGTAGAGAGTTTGGCCATTCGTTGGGAAGTATAGGAGACAAATGAGGAGGCGCCATTGGCCGAAAGCGGGCTGGGCGTGTTCCAGGGCGTCTTCAGAAATTCGAATGTGACCAACCAGAAGCCGGGAATAATACCCTGGCGGTGGTCGCGAGAAACAAACCTGATAACTGCATTGGAGTAACTCTCGATGACTGAAAATATGGTACACGTGATGTTTCAATCACGTTCATCCAAAATGATGGTGGAAGGGTGCGACTAGCGGAACGATCGACATAATCCGTACGCCAAGCGCCGAGGGCCGGGAATCTGCCGTCCGAGCGGTCACACTCTGTCCGAGCAAAACAGAGTTGAGCGGCGCATTCGTTTCTTACATCTTTCTGCATGATCATGATGAAAACGACACGTGTACCCTATTTTCAATCACAAAGAGTTACTACACATCACTCTTACGTGCTTATTAAAACCATTTACGAACATAGACCTTTGATCAGAACTGTTTCTCGCTACCACCGCTAGGGGATTCTTTTCGGCTTCTGGTTGGTCAAGAGAGCATGCCAAGCCCTCTTTCCGAGTCTGCCGCACGCCCTGGCTCTGCCCGCGCCTCCCATTGACCAAACTCTCTACGTATACGGCTCTGGTTCAAGCTAGTAATCACATTACAAAGAAAAAAATGTGAATGAAGCTGACTCAACATTCAGCAGCCACTATTGTGCTGTGCTGAATTAGACTGTTTTAGGTGTAATCCGATATATTTCTGGTTGGACTTCTGGATCCCAACACGCATAAATTCCAAGACGTTAACTATGAATATGTTCCGGTGTTTTAACACCAAGGTAAGCTTCTGTGTGGGATTTAGCTCCCAAACTTCTTAAGGATGATATCGTTGAAATATTTAAGGGTACCACACTGCTGTACAAGTAGTGTCTATCCTCGAAACACATGATTTTTCTGGTTTATTTAAACATTTCACACTCCCAACTTTCCATTCACTTGACTTTTTTTGCATGCGAGCCAGTCAATTAATATTATGCCTCACATAACCATTGAATAAAGGTACAATTACCACCACATATTTTTATTTGCTGAGAGACCAAGATGCACATCAGATTCCTGTGAATTATGGCAGGATGGAGACCTCTCTAAGCCACCACTGAGGCCCAGGAGAATGAGCGGCTGGGCCGATGAGAGCTCCTCTGGATTTTTCCGGTTCGTTTTTTTCCATGTGCTTTGATCAGCGTGCCCACACATGAAGTCATTCAGCCATGCACTCACACTAACTCGCACTCCCATGAAGCCACACAAACTTGCACTCCCATGAAGTCACACAAACTTGCACTTTCATGAACTCGCACAAACTCATACAAACTAACATTAAGTCAATCAAACTCACACTTTTATGGACTAACATCAAGTCACACAAACTCACACTCCCAAAAATCACATGAAGTAAACTCACACAAACTCATACCTTCATGAAGTCACTAAAACTCACTTCCATGAACTCGCATAAAGTCACACAAACTCGCTCTCCCAAGAACTCGCATTCCCATAAATTCACACGAACTCATACTCCTATGATCACACATGGAGTCACAAACTTACACTCCCATGAAGTCACGCAAACTTGCACTTCCCTGAACTGACACGAAGTTGCCCAAACTCACATTCCCATGAGCTCACACAGTCACACAAACTCATACTCCTACAAACTCGCATGAATGGGAGAGCTGCCACCTTCAGAGTTGGAAGAAACCTTCCAAACAAATAGCAAATATGAAGTGGTGGACAGGAGAAACTAACATGTGCCTTTGCTTTAGATGAGTGGAAGGATATGGCCGAATCCCTTGAATTGGGTAGCAGCATGGACCACCTAGTTTATGGTGTTAATGGAGATGACACTTGCTCCTCTTCATAATATTCATGTCTCGCATTTCTTATTGCGCAAACGCAAGAGGCACGTCTTAAACGCGTCAAGACCTGGAAAGGTGCAGCAGTTGCCATGAGTGGCAGCAAACGTGTGCATCGGTATGTTAGAGGCCAGAGTTTACCAGGAGCAGGACCTGCTTGCACTTCGGTTGAATCACAACTGCACACAATTTTGTGGGCCAGATCATGTGTCGTGAACCAAGCTTCGCTGAGAGTTGCTTAGTGTGCAACAAATTTTGGTAGACACTTATTTTGTAGAAAAACTGGCTGAAACAATCTTTTATTGATAGTTTAAGCAAACTAATTAGTAAGCAGTGAAGTGCTCACTTGGCCCCCACCTCTTCCTTTTCACGAGTTACCCTCGATTTACATACCCCATGCGGGGAATGTAACTCTAGGGTTTCTGCACAACAGGCACTGCCGAAAACAGAACAATCCCCCCTTCAAATGTACAAGGTCACCCTTGCCAGTGCCTCCAGGAGCAGTCCCGGGGTCGCACCACACTGGGCACACGGCAGGGAGGGAGGGGGCTAACTGGTCGGCCATCATTCTCTCCCACTCAGCTCTCGACGGTCCTCCGCACAACCCCAGAGCACTTTCAAGATGTGAGTCCTCCCACCTCCTCACCCAAAGCATGACTCTGGTTGCCACACCTCCCACATAACAAGGCCAAAGTGCCGGGTTTTTCGCTTCACCTATCGGAGGCCAGCACGGGGCAGATTGACTGCTGCGTCAGTGTTCAGCAGGGAGCGGTGCTGAGTCAGTGAGAAACACCCCAGCTAACACCAACGCAGCACTCGTGACCAATCTGCATCCGCGCTGGCCTTTGGTAGGCGAAGCAGAAAACCCGGCACCATGGCTTTATTCCAGGTGTTGCTCGTAGTCATACCAGTCAGTCACGGCACGACTCCTACAACACACCCCGAGGAAGGTTCACAATAGTGTAACTGATCAGAAAGCTCAGTAAGATGGTGAAAGTTAACCATCTGCTTCAATTAATTTGCACTCCAGTAAATCTGAAATGTCTGTGAAGCAACGTTAGCAAGAAGCCAACATCGAAACACCGTTTGCATTTCGAGGTGATCCCCCGCGACATTATTATAAATGTACCCTCCCTTCGTTTGTTGTTTTTCGCCACTGCACCCCACTGCACCTTTGAGTGTAGTGACATCACGAGGATTCCTGAACCAAGTTCAGAACCACTGTATGCAACAACCACCCCTCACAGAAGACGAATGTAATGTGCTTGCAAGTGCTCTTTGCAGAAGGTTGTTCCCACAAAAAACTCACTTCAGCATGCCGCTCTATTATTGAACCATTTTCGAGCACGGACACAATCTTCGTGAAAACTCCTGCAAAAAGCACTATGTTTGAATAGTATTGCAAGTGAGACCAAGTTAAGGCAACTACCTTGCAACACATGCTGAGAGCCCATTTCTTTCATTTGTTTTACTTTTATGTATGAACTTGTTACTGGCTGAATCTCACCTTTTCACAAATCACATTGTTCGAACCACAGGGGTCAAAAACAGAGGATGTGATAGTACTGCACAAGCAGCAAGATAAACGAGAATTGCCATACTTTCGAAACTGTCCAAGACCAAACTGAAACCCAATTACAATCCTCGATGCATTTAAAACAGTCAAATATTCATCCATTCAAAGCTAGCACTTGTAACTGACACAATTACCGCTCCCACTATTTCCTCGTCCTTCGCCGCTTTTCAGAGAAACTCCCAAAGTGGCCAGCAATGAGACAGTCCTAGAACGGGACGATTCCGACTCGGGTAAGCAGAAACGCGGAGCCTAGACGGAGCTGGGCAAGGCAGTGACTCACACTTTTCGCCCGACAGACATGCCGACCATCCCCGACCTAGGCGAGGTGGATCGTGAAGATCTCACCGATCAGATTGCTCAGGCACCCAGGTGAGTGCTTCGATTCAAGGCACTCGACCGCGTCGCGTCTAGTACAGTCGCCGACAGAATGAGAACAACGGGGCACGTCTATTGAATGCCCGGCCTCCAACGCACGCACTCGAGGTCCACGACAGAGCCGTAAACAGAGAGAGTTTGGTCAATGGGAGGAGCCGGCGGGAGTCGGGGCGAAGCTGCAAAAGCGGCGCCGCCGCCAGCGCCGCACGTTCCCCCGTGATGATCCTGCAAGGTACAAAGAACCCGAAATGACCTTGAAGGAGACGCGTACCGCAGCGCAGTCATTTTTTTTGTTTCCGGATGAGGCTGAAAGTACATGAATGGATAATTGTAAGAGGTTGATGGAAATAGGGAGTTTCAAGGTGCCGAGTGCGTTTAGTGAGCCAGAAAAGGTGGCACTGACGAGAGAAGTTTCCCGAAACGCGAGGCGAAGCTGCGAACGTGGAGTGCGCGTCTGAGGTTCGGGTCAAAATTCCCACAGTTTTCACCGTCCGCTCAATCATGGCCGCGGCTGCGACCGCAATTGAGAGAAAAATTGAGTGCATTCCGAAAGTCGCTATGATGACAACGCCACGTGCGTTGCCCTTTCGGTTACGGAGAGTCGCAGACTCCAAGTGTAGCGTGCTGAAATGAAATACTTGAATGTGTCCTTACTTAAAAATTGTGATTGGAGGATGCAAGTTAAGCTCATTGCCTCCGCTAGGGGAATACTTGTGGCTAGTGGTTGGTCACAAGAGCCACCAATCAATGTGCCCATGACTGAACTCTCTACATGTATGGATCTGGTGCATGAGGTGCTCGAGTATTGTCGAAGGTGGAAAGCTCGCGCTGGATGCAGGACAACTCGAGCTCCTATCCATCGTCCCTACTCTGCGAACGACTGAAGGAGGCTCTTGGCTCGTGCAGTGCACCCATAGGCCAGATGGACGCCTTCCGGCAGCTCGACAGCGAGCTCCTCAAGCAGGCGGCCTTCGCAACGCTCGTGAGTCCTCGTCGTACTCCCATTCAAATGGTCCCTTCGGCCTTTAAATAAGCTACCCCTCAGAATGATGACACTTGAGCCATCTTGTTGCTGAAAATAACCGTCGCCGGTTGCCTCGAGCGTTATCCGAAAATGTGGGGAACGTCTTTCTGTCCTCCCGGAGACGTTAAAACAGTCTGCGACGGAGCGCAACAATGTCGCCAGAGTCTCCCGACACCACGTCCCAAGCTCGGGAAGTCATGCTCCCTATAGATGTAACCGTCGCCAATTTTGCTCGCTCTGCGCTAGGCAACCAAATGGTGTCACCCACGAGACAGTCGGGAAATGAAGTGACGATACTCTGAGGCATAGCTTATCTAGTGGCTTCATCTAAAAAGGTATGACCGTGTTTTCCAATATATAAGTTGCACCCCCCTACAAACGGCCGTTTCCGCAATAAAGTCGGTGGATGAGTTGCAGCTTCGTATAAGTCGCATTTATATGTTTGTACGGTCGGTGCGTAGAAACGGCGCTGACAAGCCCGCACGTGTGTACTGCGATTGCAATGAATGCGAGAGCGGGAGCCAGTCTCAATATTGCTTGCCAATTAATTGAATGAGAAATATGACCCCGTGGCAAATTTGCGCAGTTAAGGTTTCTACTTGTAGAAAAAAAAATGTGTACGAGTTGCACCGTAGCGCAAGATGTACCGACAAAAATTTGGGAAAAAAACTGCTACTTATATGTAGGAAAATATGCTAGTTTCCTCGTGTTCACATCGATTATAGTGTAGGTGCTGTCCCGAGATTTTAATTGATCATTGCAGAGTCCCAGACAGTTTAAACAGGGTGTTTATTTTAGGCTTTACAGACTTCTAAAAAAAGCTGCGAAAGCTACGCAACGCATCCTTTGCAGGGAAGCGATACAGCCAAGGGGACATATCAATGGGGCTAATCGTCATAACAGGTCGAATGGAAACTTATTGAGCCTCATCGAAAACCACTGAATCAATAATTTTTATAACGACTGAGCACGTGGGAAGCGCAGTAGTGCACTAAAAGTTATCACTTGTGTGACAGGCACAAAACTGACAATGTGAGAACGCAGACGAAAAAAAAAAATGGAAAAACTGCTCGGGTGCGTTATTGCACCGGTAGCCTTGCGCCTGCTGCATGAGTGGCAATTTCAGCTGTCTACCGTGCCTCCCAAATGCTCAGAGTCTTTCTAAAATCGACTAATTTCGTGGTTTTCGACGACGCTCAGCAAGTTCCTGATAGACCATTTGCTATATCCCCCAAGCGCCCCGGCCCGCGCTAAAAGAATAATGAGAACAATGTTCCTTCAGCTCCTCAGTGATCGGTAATTTCGACTCTATCCTTGGTTACACAGTTTTTGAGTGTAATTCGGAGTCACCCTGAACAAGCGTCTGATATACCCCAATGACCTGTCATATCGCTTTTAATATTTGTCCTCAATGTCAGCATTTTTGATACTGTGCATGATGTCCACCATTCAACCTGGATGGGCTGCAGAAATCTCTCACATTATTATCATTCTCGTACAGCTTCAAAGACGCTGAAATTAAGTTAGAAATGCTATAAACAGCCCCGCGGACTCCGAGCTAAATCCTGGTTTTTGTTGTTGTAAATTCTCGGCTTTTTAAGCAATTCCTGCTAAAACAACAATCACGAGAATGATAACATTGTAAGAGATTTCTGCAGTTAAGCCAGTTTGAAAGCTGGATCGCATGCACAGTATCAAAAATGCTGACATTGATAAGAAATTTTAAAAGTGATATGACAGGTCATTGGGGTATATCAGGTGCTTGTTCAGGGCGACGCCGAATTACGCTCAAAAACTGTGTACCATGGAATTGGTCGAAGTTAGTGATCACTAGGGAGCTGAAGGAACACCGTTCCCATGATTTCTCGAGTGCGGGCCGGGGCGCTTGGGAATATTGCAAATGGTCTCTTGTGACCATGTTTATTTTTACCAATTAAAAAGGTAATTAACATATCTTAGTTCATTAGCCTACTTATTGCAACGATTAGCCCCCTGTATTATGTCCCCCCAACTGAAAAACTCACCAGCACAGACTGCATTCGTGTAGCTTTCACGACGTTTTTAAAACATCCGCAAAGCCCCCAAAAAACACAGATGCAGAGTCACCAGGCTCTGGACACGTGCGCAATGTCTAACATTCCGCAGAAGAGAGCTATTGCGCACGCACGAAACACCTTCCACGGCCAAGTAGGTGAAGACGGCAGCGCGCCAATCGTCGTTATTCAAACAGTCAACAAAAGACGCTTTTAGACACAGGACCTCGTACCCCACGGTAATGCAAGGGCCGAATCGGACAAAGGCATTTCGGCGAATCGGTAGTGCCATCCCTAAAACTGATGTGCGATGGGGTACTTACGAACTCATACTCTGGGCAGTAGGAGCGTGGTAACGAATCCACGTTTTCAGAAAGACATTTGGAAGGGGTTGTTATAAGAAATATCTTTCAGCCTTTCCACTCTGGTGAAGAAGTAAGACCAGCGAAGCTGTACTACGGTGGGAATGAAGAAATGGCCGGCTGCAAGTCGGCAAGCCAGAGTAGAAAGGCCTCGAAAGGTTGCCGCCATCTACGAGCGACGGCGGCAACCAGACAACCGGGTTGCCGCCGTCACTTATAGATGGCGGTAGCTGTCCAGAGTTCTTTGTCATCATTTGTTTGCTGACGGACACGATCCTGGGGAAACTAGCCCTTAACAGCTACGTTGTAAAAATTGTAAAGGCTGGTTCCCACACTTGCGTTTCGGTGTGACCGACTGTATTGCAACGGTTGTAACTGTTTCCAACGAGAGAACACGCCGACGCCGTTTAGTGTCAAGTAGCCCTAGAAGGATCTGCATATGATTAGACGGATAGTTTTGCAGCATTTACGAGATCAAATCTACGCGCTATTCATAAAAAATGGTTGCTTCTAACATTGTCGGAATTAGTTTGAGCCTACAATAAAAGAATGATGCATAAAATATGTATGCAAATCACAAGTGTTCCAGGGTTATCCGATAGATCGCGCTAGTGGGTTCGGCGGTCCCGAGCGGCTGCCACGCGCTCGGACGCAAGTGCGCGAACCCGCCTTAAAAGGACGTCTGAAGCAGACATTGCAAGAGCCGCGCGAGCGATTCCAATCGTCCGTCTCCATGCAGGACGGCTGCGATCTGCGGCTCCTTGCCAAGCACTTGTCTCCCGAGGAAGACCTCCGAGAGGTACGGAGAGGAAACATCGCGATTAAACAGTCCTCATTTGGCCGTGCAACTTTGGGTGTTCTGTTCCGCAGCCGGATGTGGCTTGGACCTGGGACGTCTTGTTCACGGAGGTCGCCGCCGAAATCAACGAGGGCAACGAGCCGGAGGGTGAAGACCACTGAGCTTGCTTCCACTTTATTCCTAGTATACCCCTCGCGTCTCGAGAACTAAACAAAAGGATAGACTGTGTTGCGGCACGAACCAATAATAAAGAAGGAAATGGATGTAGCGTTGACTGCAGATGCGAGCTGGTGCACGCTAGTTGCGGCAAAACACACCTAGGACGAGAGGTCCAGCCTTGGCTGTAACCTACACTCCAGTTTCACCTCGCGATACACCACGGGGGACGTCACGAGCCATCGAAGCCAATTCAGTGCTGCGCAGGACGCACAGTCATGTGATTTTGTAAGAGCTGGCTTGGCCGGGATGGCATGCAACGTCCGCGTCTGTCCATTGTAAGGTGAAACGAAATATAGTCCTTTACTAAGCTACAAGACAGAAAGAAAAGGCATCGGTGGCAAGATCCCGCCCAGCCATCCAGACGTCAGTTTGTTTCTTTCTTTGCATTCGCCTTCTTTTCTAGACTGCCCATTTTTCCTCAACTTTTCCAACATACTCATTCGAGACATACTCATTCATCTGGCTGACCCGACAGCACACTCTGCTGAAATGCTTGTTCCGCAAAACTCTATCCATTTCTTGCGGGCACACAACACAACAGGGTTCTGCCCAGAAATTTTTGGGAAGTGGACATCTGACAATTTCCAGGGTGTTTTGGGGGGGGAGGAGGAGGGGGCCAAATGTTGCAACTTTTGGTGTTCTCGGCAATTTTTCTGCCACATTCTACCACACAGCAGTGCTTTTGTTCAAAAGAATTAGTTACATTGCACAGTGCCACACAAGTCTGCCAAACACAACAACCTGGGGTATCGTGCATTTTCAAAATAAGCATCGTCTTCTCCAAAGGAGGCAAAATATAGAGGTGGGCTGGATGCAGTAGAGATGGGCGATGAGCCAGACTGGTGGGTTCAAAACAATTGCTGCCTATTGTGGGGAAAACCCTACCACAACCATTACTCCAGAACACTTTCTTATTGCATGGCCGTGTCAACCTGTATGTGAGCTAAGGTAAACTTCTGCCAGGTAGCTTTTACAAACAAAAGTATGGGAATGACTTTCAGCCACGCTGGTGAAGTGCACGACTCAATCTTATCTATGTGCTTGAATCTTACATTTGTTGTGACAGCAAATAACCACATTTATTATTCAAAAACCAAAGACGACGGACGAAAAAGGGGACAACACACTTTTTCACCCGTCGTCTCCGGTTTTTTAACAATGTGAAAAAAACATCAACCACCTCCGCCTGCCTACTCACTCTATCTTCAACCGCACTTAGATGCCAAGCAGTCTGTTTGACTTAGCTACACCAGCCCACATCAATGCAGAAAATGTGGGACTGGTGTATGAGTACAATGTGCCTGCACCTCCAACAAGCAAATGCAACAATTCCCATCTATTCTACATTAGTGCAGGATGGCAAATGCACAAAGCGTGCGACAGTTAGCAAACACAGGAAATCAGTTTTTTTTTTCCAGTTTTTCTTTTAAGAATTGAAATTAGACTTGAAATACTGTCATCAAAGCTACTTCCGAGACAAAAAGTGGCCATTTGGGGCACCAACCCAGGCAGTAAAATTTGGTGCTCGGCAATACTCTACGAGAGTAAAGCCCAAAATAATGCGAATGTTGTGTTCATGCCAATAATATCACACAGCATACAAGGTGCGGCGCTACAAACTAGCTCTACAGAATACTGGTGGTCAGGTCTAACCTCGCTCCCAGCAATTTATCGTGCCTGGCGGAATTTTAACGCTCTGTCTGACATTTCATTGGGCTAGCTTACAGTGCCGTGCCCTGCACATCAATAAAAAAAAATGGACCAGCAACAACAATATTAATAATACGACGGTAGTACTACCCTCTTCCCGTCGCATTTCAGGATTGGGCCAAAAGTGTCGCATCCCTCCGCATCGCTTCCAACCACCAGAGGGTAAGCTCGTAGTGCCACACCCCGCACATCAATCAAAGAAGGAACCCCCAATAATGCTATTCACTTTGGACTTGAGCCCGGGACGACCGTAGCACTACCTTCTTCCCGACATGTTTCAACGGTAGACCGACCGTGCCACGTCGCTTAACCACCCCAAGGTTCAACGAGTGTCGAGCGTCTTCAGCGAAGGCGACACATTGCGTTCGAGGACGGTGTTGGGCACCCATTTCTTGTCGCAGAGCCTCTCCACCCGCGTCACGTCGTCCCGTCCGTCCATCTCCCGGAGTAGCCTCTCGTTGCGCTCCTCGCCGACGCTCTGCTTCTTGTGGGGCGTGTGCCGGTCAGAGACGATGCTCTCCAGGTTGTAGCCGATGATGCCCACCACGAGGGCCACCGGGAACGTGACGTAAGGGGCGTACACCCGCAGGGCCGCCAGCAACGCCGGCAGCACCATCCCGGCTGTCCTGCGGAACAGAGTGCACATAATAAATCCAGAAAAAAAGACCATCCGCCGTATTCTCGTGCATTTTGACCGCCTCAGAACGACGGGTAGTCCCGGTGGGTCTAGAAGACTTAGACGAGCAAAGCAAACTGCTTGCAGGGTCATTAACCTCTTTTGCAAGAAGGCATTGATGGCAGGCATAGAGTACGGCGAGCAGGTTCGTCTACTTTTTGCGCAGCGCTGAGCTCCGACTGGAAGAATAGTGGGTAGACACAAAGGTTCCGATTGGTGGGCTTTACCGCACCAATCGGAACGAGCGTCATTGTCGTCTGCTTCCCGTGCAGAGGAAGCAGTGGCATAGGAGTCTGCCATTCGAGTGCCAAATTTCGGCGTCGTCTGCTAGTCCTAGAAATGCAGTCTTGCCTTTCCCACGGCCTTTGCAAATTCGCCAGTTCTTTATGAGCAAGGACTTAGGTTTCACAAAAGGGGAGAAGAAATACAGTAATACCTCGTTAACTCGAAGTAACAAAAACTGTGAAAAAATTCGAGATAAGCGGAATTTCGAGATAAGCAAAGTACCGAAATTTTTACCTCTGACCGCGCGATGTGCTAAATAAAACTTCTAACGATCGCGGCAGCAGCACAGGTTCTATTAAAGAAAGGGAAAATAGAACCTGTTTGGGCTGCGCCATGTTCACGGTCAATCGAGTCACGAGCCAACCTCAGAAAATTCACAACCGATGACCGAATTGAACACTTGACTTTTGATCATATGGCGCCCCGAGACGATCGAAACACCCGGAAAAAAAATGGAGGGACAAGCAACAAAGAGCAGCAACACTCTCAAAACGAACAAGACACCTCCGACACCACTGCGAAACACAAGACTGGGGAGACGACGACCCAACCGGGGAAGGGAAACAGAAGGATCCAGAAGAAAAGAGAAAACGAAAGACAGAGCGGCACAAAACGATCGAGGGAGAGGGGCACCGAACGCCAGGCATTCCGTCTTGCCATTGGCTTGTCCAAGTGGGGCAGAGGTAAAAAAAATTAAGACAACGTTTTTGAGGCGCACATCTCGCCGCGTCTCCGTGCACCGCACCCGCGCTTATCTTTTTTATTTTTTTTTTTTCTTGCGCTGCGCTTTTTCTTTTTTTACCCTGCAAACTTTTTTTTTGCGCGCACATTTTTTTAGCCAGTTTTTGTTGTTTATTGTGCTTTTATTTTGCGATTTTCGGTGACGAGATTTCGAGTTATCCGAAGTCCGTCCTGAAAACCCTTCGAGATAAGCAAGGACAAAATGTATTGTGCCTATGGGAGCTCATTCCATGTCAAGGAAATTTTACGAGTTAACCACTATTTCGAGATAGCCGTGTTCGAGTTAACGAGGTATTACTGTAGCTCGAAGGGTACATTGTTTCTGTCGACTAGCAACGACTGGACGCACTGAAAAGAATGAGGAATGCACGGCCGAGCTGTCGTCTGCAACCCCACCACCGAAAAAAAATAGGTGCAAGGTTGAAGCTTTGTTGCACATATGATCACGCTCTCTTACCGCACCTTTTTTTAGGAGACTTTTTCTCTTATGTGCAAAAAAATGTACACTGCACAAAATGTGCAGCATATTTGAAGCTGCACTGGGCGTTTATGGCTTTTTTGAGCTCGGGAGCTATACTGAATTCTGCTTAATTTTACGAATTTTAGCAGGACAACTCAGGCACCCTGCTCAATTTCATGTGAAATGCATCCTGCTAAATTTAGAGGGGCATAAGTCCACCGAATTTATAACGTTACACTTTTGTGTAACATTCCAACAAACCAAGCACGTCTGCCCAGAGGCGGACTTAGCATTTTTCCGCCCTAGTCTGGGGGGTGGGGAAGAAGTAGCTATGTTTGGAGTTAAAATTTTCAAAAGTAGCAAGATTTGGAGCTTGAATTCCCAAAGTAGCTAAATTCAAAGCGAAATTAAAAAAAAAAAAAAAAAGCCAATTAATGTGGGGGTGTCCTTGCAAAACATTGCCGCCCTAGGCAGCTGCCTACTCTGCCAATTGGTAAGTCCATCTGTGCGTCTGCCTTCTTTCCCCTTCCTTCTGCGGGGACCACTGATGTCAGTGCTCGCAATTGGCCGTGCTCTACTTTCGTCTCTACCCAACTTTCCAGCATTCACTCAAAGGGTAGTGTGTTGTAGGTGCTCCGTCATTCTGAGAGAACACTCATATCGCGAGCGCGAGCTGAATTCGTGCTTCGAAGTGATGATACGAGCTCCCGCCAGAACCCGCTAGCGACATAATGGCGACGGAAACACTGAGCTAAATCTTTGTATCATCCACATGTAACGTTGTTCTTTGATATGGTATAATTTTCTTCTAAAAGACCCAGAATAAGTTAGGTTATAGAGAATATGGATCTTGAAAGCATTATTAATGACAATAAGTTTTCAAGGTGCAGGGGAAATAGATTGGAGTTTCTGCTCCTGTGCAGTTAACAGTGATGGAAGTGGAATTTGATCTTTTGTGGCAGGTTCTGTAGCAGACAAAAAAATATTGGTTTTGAGCAGCCACTGACTTTTCTGGAGCAGATGCCGACATCGGTTAGCACATCACTTGAGAATGAAAAAGGGACTGCACCTCTAAATGAGTTTATTTACGGTAGTGATCAAGGGTTTCTCTTTGATACTGGAGCACATTATTTATTATCGTCTGTGATAAGAGTAGATAGAGTGTAAAAGGAACACAGTCTTTTTAAATAAGGCTTCAGTCAGAGTGGGTTTAATTTACAATGTTTATTAAAAAATGGTTGAAAACTTAATCGTAGCGCAACACTTCATTGAGATAAACCCTCTCTCACCCCCCCGTTTTTACACTCGGTCGTTTGTTTAGCCTGTAAATATAATCTCTGTAAAATGATAACAAGAACCAGCATATCCGCCAACACGTCCACCATTAAAGGTGCGTCCTGCAAGTTTAGTGAACTTACCAAACTCAAGACTCAAATATCATAAACTGCAAAAACCACCACCCTCAAATATGTATTGTAAAAGCCTACAACTGTGCTTTAAAGGCACACTGCTTTTTAGCGGTGTGGGAACCAGTGTCACGTCGAAGTTTGTTGCTCTTTCGATCGACAGCTGCACAGGAGTTACCTTGACTACCGTTTTTTATTCAAATACATATAGACCCGTGCTTTTTTTGACTGCCAACATTTTTTTTTTTATTATTAAAGTTAGATATTAGTTTACAATTAGGAAAAAGAAGGTCGACCTGTAATAATCCTTAACATAATTTGCGTGCCTGTCGCGCTAAGCCAGGCACTCCCCCAGGTCAGCCACTGCTCCTAGCACCCCGGTGCAAAACGGCGAAGCTTGACCCGCGCACGCTGGTGAGAGACTGTAAAGGCTGATGCGAGCGGCGCAAGTGCCACAGTACCCTGCAGCCACGGAACAAAGGCATGTGGCAGACACTGAAATCAAGTTATCTTATCAGGAGTACAAGACCCCGGTTCTGTTTTGTCACAGCAGCCGCAATCGGCAATCCTACTATTTTGCAAAAGTTTTCTCGGGACTCTTCGTTCCCGACATCGGTGACATCGTCTGAAAATTTAGACGATGAGGGCGATCAACCAGCCAGCGCATCTACTAGCCAGAGCGGCTGATGCCCAACATTAACCCTTTAACCACCAAGTTATTAAAAAAAAAAAGTACAAAATTTCCCAATCTTTTTATTTGCTCATATTCTTGCTTATGTCGTTCTGATTTTGCAAATACATTACTTGATTGGTTTCTCATTGGTATTAACACAAAACTTTTAAAAGAAAAAGTTGATTTTTATGGAAGCTTTCCTTCAGTGCATGTAAGAATAACACGTGCTGAAATGCGCAGTACTTATCTGAACATACGCACCGTAACAAAAGATCAAGTGCCTAGACGTTTCTCCGTACTAGCAAAAGTATTAGCGCAAGGAACACCATCATCTCTTCGCGGTCCACCGGTTTCCATGAAGAACCCCGCGCTGCGAAATGCGGGACCGCGTAGCCGTTTGTCTCTGTCACAATGAGGTCGACAAGGTCCCAATCAAAGAAGAAACCTCGAACCAGCCGAGAATGTCTTTTTCGTCAGTGGGTTGCCGCAGAATCCCGGGCACTGCACAAAACGAAAATTTCGGAGGCGCGGGTGGCGGGTTTTCAGTGTTTACGCGTTGCCACACTCGAACACTACCCAGGACGTCGTCTTCTTCGTCACTGTGGTCGTCGTCTAAGTCCGTTTCGTATTCAAAATCCATGTTCGACTCACTTTCAGAGACAAATTCGATGTCTTCATCGTCGCTACTGTTCAAACTGCCGCAAGAGAGAGCCCGTTTCTGAGGGCCGTCACCAGCATCACTCAAGCGTGCTGCCATTTCTGATCATTGTTGCAAGGCTAGATACGCGCCAAAGGCCAAAACACGCTATATTTGCGCGACCTCTCCTGCCCTCCAGTGTTGAAAATTGAAACTAAAGCCGATGGACGAACCTGTCTCGTGTTTGGCAGTGAAAGCAAACCATCATTTTGGCTGGACGAGTGTGACTGGTCATCGGCAATATTGGTACAACCTTCCATGACGAGTACAGCTCGGGCCGGGTGGTTAAAGGGTTAGCGGCTCCGGCCGGTTGATTCGCAGAATCAAAGCGCGACATCACGGCGTTTGTCATCTCCTTGCACATGTTCTTTCATCGGCTAAACCAATGCAGTGCAGCGAATGTCCCATGACTTGCGCTTTTAGTATGCGTGTTTGTGGTTGTACGTGTTCGAGCCTTCGACTGTGCTCTGATCTAGGACAAGACAAACTATACGGTGAGTAGACGCTGCAAAATTCATATTTGTACAATTTTTCGTTTCTTCCATTGACGTGAATATTAGGGCCGACCAATAATAAAATATTAATATTCTTGCTCTAAGCCCATCTCGGCACAGGTGTGGAGCAATTCTTAGCAAAAATGGCATTTTGGCGCAAGATGTAGCAGACCTCCATTTATGATGCAATTTGGCACAAATGGCGCAGCAGCTCCATCACCGAGTTAACAGACACTTTTCTTTGCTACTCCTTACTGCAGGTCTGCTGTTCTACGGGGTCTCCAGAATTGGTGCACTCTCCTGGTCGAAGCAGTGTTTCTCTTATTTCGAAGTTATGCCGAGTTCCTCCCATCTCCATGCCTGGCTTAACAGACCTCAGACTTTACGGAAACCCAGCAGACACAAGATTCCATCTTCTAACTGCAGGTGTAGCTTTGGACCTCTTAGAGCTGGATGGATGGGCGCTAAGCCTGTACCCTTTATATCGGGCGGTAGCTTGCGCCACCTAGCCTAGAAATTAAGAACCAAACGTAAGACTTCTTTCCTTCGCCAATTTGCTTACCCTCTGCAATTTCGTGACGAAGGGTGGAGCAGCATATTCGCTTCACTTTTCGTCTTTAGAAACTCCATGGCAGGGGGACTGGACAAGAACCAGATCGACCTTGGATTATTTGACTGGTGGAAAAGCAACCTGTTGGCCCTTGACAATGTCAGGTCAAAGAACTTTGCATTGATTTTTGTGCACTGGACTGGGTAGTCCTCACTAAACATGATTTGAGTTGTGCATGGCAAAAAGATGGTTTCTAATTTTCAAAAATCGTATCTGCTTTTAGTGAGAACATCAACCATGCTGCCAGGCGCGAAACAACACAATCTTTCAGGAACTTCAGCGAGCCGTCAGCAGCGCAGGAAGGCGTCTCGTCGCTCTCGTCTCCTCCTTTCATGTTTCCAGGAAATTGTCGGAAAGGACAACTGCCGCGGACGCCTTGATTGACAGCCAGCAGAAGGGATGATGGCCAGCGTCCTAAAGCCTACGTCATGAACTTCTTCCAAGGACGCAAGTGGACGCATCCCCGCAAACAAATGCTCTTACAAAGCGGACTGGAAGTAGAGGGGAACTTGCACTTCCGTCCAGAAAAAAGTTGTGCGCTACACAAGTCGAAGCGAACTGTGTCTTGTGTGGACACACCTTGTGAACAGGAAGCAAAAGAAGTTTGAGGTCAAAAGATGTAAGGCAAGGAACAACAATAGTAATAATATATAATCTGACTGCTCTTCCACAGGTTGCCCCCCTCGACGAGTTGCCTTGTCTACAAATTGGCCCGTGACGAGCAAACCTAAAGTTGACCTTCGACGAATTGGTCTCCAACGAATTGGTCTTCGACGAACTCCTCTTTCGACGAGTTTGCTCATGCAATCTCTACGCCACACGTCTCCCGCACCTCATGTATAAGCCTGCCACACCGGTGCCCTCGACTACTTTAACGCAATACGGAAGATGTACTTTTTTTTTTTTTGTGCTTCAGTATTTTCAGACATCCATTTAAACAGCTGAAACACGATCCGGGTTAATCACAAAGGCGTAGTTTCTATGGGTCTGTTGCTTCAAAACACGCATAAACGTATAACATTTACTGCATCACATGACCGGTACTAGTGTACGCTACTTCCTACTGGTGGCACAAGAACCTTGGTTCCCCATAAATGAAATCAGAAAGCAAGACAGTAAACAAACGCGGGCCTGCCGGCGGGGATGTCGGCGAATCACAATCACACGTGCTTACCTCGGTTAACGGCGAGCAGAAAAAAACTCAGCTCTTCATAAAGTGTGCATGCGTGCTGGCAATCACCCGGACAATCTATAAGCACTCCTTTGATTCAACATTCAACGTCCTTGCAAATGCTTGCGTTCGTCCCGAGTAGGTTAGGTGCCGTGGGCGCCGTGGGTACAGGGTTGATTCCTCCCTGTACCGTTCGTCGGTTCTGGAGTCGGTAGTCGGTTCCGACGGTTGCGACCAGTTGCGACGGTTCCGACGCATCCATACTGTCCATACAATCCATAGCCACGCCTTTTCCTCATTTATTTATGCATTTCTAAGTATACAGTGCATTAAAACGTACAATAATAATAAAAATAAACTGTAGGATGAATGACAAACGACAAATTGTCACTCATTTGCACCCAAATGAACATAAATTGGTTTCTGCAGTAACTTAAAGATGGCGCAAGTTATACACCAGCTTCAATTTGCTTCTACGAAAGCTAAGAAAGTACTCTACTTGACATTTTGTAAACTAATGGCGGCACCCGAAAGGCAGAGCCGAAAGATACTTGGAGGGTTCCGCCTGCGCCACAGTCATCACAGTGAGCACGGTCCCACAGTGAATAGAACCGCTAGACTCCGACCCGTTCTGCTGCGCTAGCGCGGACTTTTTAGCCTGGACACTCGGCCTACGATTTCAACGAAAACTGTCGCTGGGAGTGATTGCTTGGGGAGGTGTCCTGTCGAGCTACCGCAGCCAACTGCGACTCTGGAGCGGTGGAGTACTGTACAGTGTATCCTGGGGGTTCTCGAGTCATCATGGGCACCATCCGAGTGAACCTCTCTGCGGACGTGTACATGGTCTGCCTGAGCCACGCACTGTCCACGGAAAAGGAGGAAGTCATGGGGTTGCTGATCGGAGAGGTAGGCAGCGCTAGTGACCCCCCCGGTTGTTTCGGCTATCACTTCCCTGGATTACGTTCTTCTTCTTGTGCAGTATGTCAGCCTTTGCTAACATGGTGAAGAAACTTCAGGCCCACTTAGGCGTTTTGCGACAACGTAAAGGTGAAGGGGAAATCGGTATGACAGTTGCACTGATGTCAACATCACTGGACCCACGCATACAAATCCTAAATAGAGACGAGCCTTTTATTGCATGTGTGCCTCCAATAAATATTGAAACAATGTACGTAGACAGCAGTATACGGTAGCAAGGGCTTGAAAAGGAAACCTGCCTTTGAACGACAGTCAACATTTTACTTGGGGGCCGTTCGGAGGCTTCAGGTTGTCGTTTTGAGTTGCATAGATGTCGGATGTTTTGGTGGTGCCCTTTTATGGGCTTTAGCCGTGACGTCACGACCAGTATTATCGGCTGCGAACAACAATTTTGATGGTATGTGTAAAAGGCACGGTGGAAGCTACGAGTCACTGTGTTCTTAAAGGCCGCACTTTTCCACTTTTTCCCCCTTCCCGCTTATATCCTCTCCACTTTTTACCTTGCCCCAACTTGGCTCAATTCGCAGCTTAGGAGAGGGGAGCGCTAAGAGGATTACCTTCCCTGCAGAAAACCGAGGTTGTAGGTCGGCCTTTAAACAAACGCCGTCAAAGTTGAGAGTGGTTGCACACATCAACAGCTGAAGTTTGCAACAAAGATGTGATTCCATGCAAGATATATGGAGAGTCCGTGCCTCTGGTGCGGCGAGCGTTGTACCGTCCATTTTTCACCCCAATCTCTGGGGGGTTCTCAGCCACGCTGTTAGGGCGGTGTCCTTCCCACGTGTGCTGACGTTCCGCCCGCAAATGAAAACCCTGTCGCTCGGTTAGATTGGATTGGATTCTTTTGGCTTCCCCTTGCAGATCGACGAGACCAGGGTGGCCCACATCTCTGCCGTGATCGTGCTGCGGAGGTCGGACAAGCGGAAGGATCGCGTAGAGATCTCCCCCGAACAGCTGTCCGACGCCTCTACTCAGGCTGAGATATCCTTTCCCGTCTCCTGTTTGCCCGTTTCAGTTTTAGTAGTTGTTGTTTACGCCAGGATCACTAGAGCAACTCTGCTTAGAGTATCGACACCCAATTTTTTTATTGCTTTGTAGGCGCCGCCATTTTGTCGCCTAGGGCAGAGCAGGCGCAATTTGCAATAGTTAAGTTTTAGAAAATCCGACTTTCTGAGTTTTAGATGTGGTGTTGAGAAGATGTCATCTTGCTTCGTCGTGAACTGTCTTAACATTTCTGGATGACGGAAAGCGTTTTCCTGCGATTTCAGGTGGCGTTTCAGATGACTGTCAACAATGGTTTTGAGCAACAAGATGGCTGGAGTGTCTTCACTTTAATGCATAGCCTATGTAGGGGCTCTAATTTACACATCTTATTGGGCTCATACCTGAAAAAAGTATTTGCAGAAGACCGCCTTGTTTTTTAGGTGTACACCTTTCTGGCCTTTATCATGCAGGCGCAAAATGCAGAGTCACCGGTCTGTGAATACCTCTTCTGATATTCCGCAGAACGGAGCAACTGTGCATGCTCAGTATGCATTCCACAGTCCAGTGAACTAACGTGGCAGTACGTAGAAGGCGGTTCTTGGAATGGTCTATTATAAGCAAAATTTGTATAGACCATTTCAGTAATCACCTCAATCACATTTCATGTCTTTACCGAATAAGCCATTCAGTAACAGGTGACTTCGGCAGTCAGCTACACGCCGTAGTGCGAGGGGGCAGCGACGAGCGTAGGTTGGCCGCCAAGCAACATTCCGGCATCGTCCCCAATCCAGCCACGTTTTTGGCCTTGAACGAACAGCCCTCCCCCACTTGGGTCGTTCTGTTCGGTGCCCCGCGATGGAACCACTCTTTGTACGCCTCCGGAATTGCACCTCCACGAGATGAGACACGGTTCGCATTCTTCAAATTTGGGGCTCTTTTTTCGAGGGGTTTATTTTTTTTCCCTAAGACTCCGCGCTTTTCAATGTCAATATTCAACGTTCTTAGGACAGGTCGTCCAAGTAAGCGGAACACGGGGTTTCCCGGCCTCCGGTGAACACATATCTTTTTCATCTTTGATAAAAGCGAGTTAATTTTAAGTGGTTCATCGGTAGTATATACTGAAATCATGGAGTCCTACGTATGAGTTTGGTGAGCGCATTTTTTTTTTTTTTCCCGAAATACGGCTCGTCTCAATTTCTAGTCGGTCTTTGCGGCTCGTCGAAACATTACATCTCTCCCACGGTTGCTGACGTGAGGAGAACAATGGGAAGGTCCTTCGTTCGTCCCGCCTGCTGTGCTAGCCTCCCGACTTCCATAGTGCTTCGGCGTCTTGCGAGCCCTGACCGTTGCACGCGCAATCAAAGCACAGCAGAAGACGGTGCGCGCACGTTGGAAGCCAGGCATCTGAAAGAGACGACGTTGGGGACGACGGACCCTTTGGGTGTTAACAAACACAAGCCGTCTCTTGGGCCCCAGGTGACTTGTGGTCTCTCCGCTCGCTAAAGGGGCACTCCGTCAATTTTTTTAGCTACCCCTACGAACTATAGTTGTTTTCATCTCCCGGCCTTTACCCTTTCCTGTATGCTTCTTAGCACTGTGAAACTTTGAATTGTCATTAGGAAATCTGAAAACAAAGCAAAAACCAACATTCAAATGTACCCCTGCTTTTCGGCGCCGTGACGTCGGTGGCGGGTAGGCTTGCCAATCGAGCTGGCAGCCTAAGAAATAGACCGTGTTGAGCGTTTGTTTTGTGCTGCTGCGCGGGTAATGGAGCGAGCTTCGGAAGCGTTTGTTTGACGCCGTGAAACAGCTGGGAACTGGTTGGGAAGAAATGTTACGGTCCAAAGAGCGACTTCCTGCCTTCCCCTGGCATTACTTTTTCGTTGTTGCCAGTAGAGACTTTCAGGTTGAAAAACACGGTGAGGACCAATATTGTAAATTCGATAACTTCGCAAAACAAATAAATCTTGACCTTAAACTTGGAATACCATTTCAGCGATGCTGATTGGTGTGTTTAGGAAATTTTCAGGCCAATCGGGGACCATGAAGAAAATGCCGAAGTACCCCTCTGAGCTTTCCAAGCTTATTTATGCCACAATTTCGAGGACGTTTACATACTGCAGAGCTAGATATTCAACAAAGTTCTTCTGCTTTGTTAGTTAACATATTCGAGGTGATCGGTCGTCTTATTGAAGTATCCAAAACTCTAACAAGCCTCTCGTTATCCTATCCTTTAGCTAAGCACTAGTAGAATTGGTTGCGAAATATTTTATGGATATTGCAAAGAGTGGTGTCGTGGTGAGGGATTGATTCCCCTTCCATTTGACCGGAAGCTTTTGGGGACGTAAGACGCGGCGGCTCCTCCTTGGGGCATTTTTCCGAAAAGGGTCTATGGCGTTGCGGTTGGTGCGAGCGAAGGACTCGTTGCGTGACACACTCACGCGAACTTCAGCTGAGCCCAGATTCCACCGCACCACCTTGACTCTGTACTCAAGCGCTGGCAGCTCTGCAGTGCAAACCAATGCGAGTCCTGGGCTGGTACCACTCGCACCCGCACATCACCGTCTGGCCCTCGCACGTTGGTAAGTGGGCAGGCGGCACCGTGGTGGGCGTCTCGTGCAAGGCACCATCTCCTCGATAAAAAAAAGAAAACAATGTTTTTGCTTACTGTGAATTACCCCGTCTGAACTCTGTCATGACGCATTCTTCTTTCAGACGTGCAGACGCAAGCCATCTACCAGATGATGGATGAGGGGTTTGTGGGCCTCATCTTCTCAGTGTTCAGCGAGGACTCTACAACCAAGGTCAGTTGTTGTGGGACTCCCGCGCGCCAGTCTGTTCGTCACAAAAGTCTGTTGGACTGTCTCTGCGTCATGTGGCCAGCATTTTGCCGGAAAAACCGTACCATAATATCTCGAGTCATCGCCCACCCCCTTGCCGCCTAAAATCCATAAAAAAAGTGGGGTGAGCCATATCTCGGTGAGCAAGCACAAAAGGTTTAGAAAAGGCTAAAAAAAAAAAAACGCATATTTTTTGTACTTATCCAGCATGGCCGCAGAAGAGGTACATTAAACTCAAAACCTGAATTACTAGTTTCATTGTTTTATGCAAAAAAATGCTCATGAAAGAATGTTTTACTATCACAAAGTCTGTTGCTTGCATACGTGCGATGAGGACCACCGATCAGCATACAGTGCGAACATTGTTCCGCAGAAGCACGTTTCTAACACCGCTCTGTTTTTTTTGTTAATAAAAAAAGAAGTCACCAAGAAAATAGAAAAACCAACCAGGCACAAAAAGCGAGCGAGCGAGCAAACGAAAGATGCGATGAAGAGCGATGCTGAAGAAGCAGGAAAGCCGGCGATCGCATTGGCCAATACATTGGCGTCGGGCCAAGTCGGGCACCTTGTCAGTTGCAAGGAGCAGACTCTTGCACAACTTTCTTGTTTGGTGAATACATGCGTCCGTGCATGGCGTACTATCAATGCAGGCTGAGGCGGCATTTCTGCATGGCCTGAATGGCACCACAAACACAAAGCTCGAAATGAGACGCTCTACAAACGTTTGTGTGCGGCGTTCCAGAAAATATTTATTTTCCCGTTGGCTTTGTCTTAGACGTTGCACAACCTTGCCAACCGCGGTTGCGACATTCCGGGAGAAGGAGCGTGTTCGTGGTGACCTTACTTCGATGGAGACGGACTTTGACCTTGCACTCCACGGTTACGTTCCAGGATTTGGGGCGTTTGCTGACCTTGCGATTCCTGAATGGGTTGCTGCTCGTTGAAAATAATCCCTGGGGAAGGGGAACAAGAGGGACAAAGGACAAACACAAATCTCCAAACACAGCTAGGTGACTGGTGCGCAACCGAAAAAATCCGCCTGCTCCGGGTATCGAACCCGGGACCTCTCCATTTCCAGTGGAGCGCTCTACCAACTTAGCTAACCAGGGGTTAGACATCAGTAGAGCAAACAGGTTTTATCAGCTGCCACCAGTCTAACACCAACAAGAGTGAAAGGAATGCATTTTAAGGTTATGATTATAATGCAATTAAATGTAAGGGTGCATTGCTTGTGTTATCTTTCAGACTTCATTTTTTTTTTTTGTCCGAACAATTTTTTTTTGTAAGCAAAACAGTTTTATTCTGTTATCTCTATCATCTTCCTTTTACGCGCATGTACTACAACTTCGGGGTCGCAGAAATCGGTAGGAAATGCGTAAACATGGTGAAGTGTCTTTCCCTCCAAAAAGTAAGGTGGGCGATGACTCGGGATATTAGGGTAGTCTGTTGCTGGTTAAGGGAATTCTAGGTTATGCATGCACTGTGTGGGACCCTTCCAAAAAAATCATATTGATGACTTGGAAGAAATACAGAATCATGCTGCATGCTTTGTCCTGGGCCAGTATGACTATTTTTCTGGTGTAACTACTAACATGAAACATTCACTAGAATGGTGGTCATTGAATCTTCGGCAAAAAAATTAGTGTGTGAAATTTTTATACAGCATTTACCATGAAGCTATTGGTGTTAATAGCTCAGCATACCTCTTAAAACTAAACAAACAGGTTTTGGTTTTAACCCCTGTCAGATGGGTTCATTTCGTGAAACCTCAAGCGATTGCACTGTGCTCTTAGTGTAATTTTTGTGGTGTGCCACAGGACTTCTTCCTGAAGAACCCGCTGAGCTTCGAGCAACTTTGACAAGCTCACTTCACACGATTGATTGCATAGCCTCCTAGCAGAGCTTCAAGAGCAAAATATAACAACATGGAAACCAAAAACTTTACGGAAAAATAATTTAGGCAATTTTATTCTATAAAGTATATTAGAAAACCGAGCTAGAGACAAGAGAGAGAAGTGTCGTTACAGAAAATAGTAGGGCGGACTTAGCCTTACACTTTAGGCCGAGATGTACCGAGATTAGCACCGCGGTGAACCAATAAAGGAGTGCAACAATGCATAAAGTTGGGCTAGTTGGTTTGACATCGTGAAACGGGAACAGCGCAAAAATAAACGAGGGACGAGTAGAAGAGGTCGTTACCTCTTCTACTCGTCCCTCGTTTATTTTTGCGGTGTTCCCGTTTTAATAAAGGAGGACAACAAAACCAGTCGTTCCAATTCTATCTTGGTTAGCAGAGGATACAGCCTACTTTAGTGGCAGCACGGAGTTGTAAGAGACAACACGATCCTCATGATCTAGTAAGGCAGTGTCAGAGCCTCCTCAGAGATCTCTGTGGGACGAAGTGGAGCTCCTTTATCTCAGCTTGTGACGATCGATCAGAATCGTGAAATTGTCAAAAATACATTGTTAATCAACATAATATTTTCTGATAATGTGTCTTTTTTAAAGAAAATAAGAACATTACCGAGATGTTTACTCTCATATATTAATACTTTATGTGTCTGTAGTACTTTATCCATCGTTATTGCCATCATTTCCGAGTAACACTAACTTTTTCCGCGTGGCACCGAGACACCTGGAGTGACATTCGGCAAGTTGAAGCGCACTCATTCAAAGTGGTCTAAATTAACCAATCTGACGGGAGTATGATATAAGCAGGTCTCCCACAAAGCATGCATATGCATGTCTGCCTTTGTATATTTTCGTTTCAAACCGAAAACACGAATGTGTATGTGGGCTTCTGTTTCTGAATTTTCGCTGGCTCCACGCAGCATGTTGCAAGTCAGAAGTTCTCAAACTTTTGGTCTGGAAAGCGCTTCCAAGTCGGCTCAGAGAAGTGCCCGAATCCCCGCCTTCCACCTTGTGTTTAATAGAACATTAGAGCAAACAGTTTTCGTTGGTACGCACAGAAAATGCAGGAGTCCAGCTCATATTTCGAATCCTGATCTTTCAAGCACAAATGCCAATTCGCACATTTTAATTTTTGTGCGGTCGACTGCATTGCAACTGCTTGTAGCTGCTCGTGATGAGAGGACGCGCTGGAACACTGGTGTTATCTCTCGGGTGAGCCCTGGAACGCTTCCGATCTGCGCAAACCCAGACTGTAAGTATTGCGGTATTTGCGAGATAAAAAAAAATCTATGCACCATTTATGAGAAATGATAGCTTATGGCATTATCAAAATTATTTCGGGCCCTTGGCGAGAAAATTACACGTAAACTAGAGATTTCGCAAACCTGCGGAGGTTTGAGTACGACCAAGTTCGACTTTCTCGACTTTTCGAAGTGAAGTTCGACGAAAATTGGGCTGAAATTCGACTTTCATGCACACGTACGAAACTTTGAGAAGGGGCCGGCACCACCTAGTGGAGGAAAAGCCCAATATTTGCTGCCGTATTGCTTCGCTGGTTTGCATTGCCAACTAACGAAGGCATTAAAATTACCTTTTTTTGCTTTTCTATCGCTTAAAATTTTCGTAATCGTTTTATAAAATATAAAATTAACTACTTTCTAAATTGTTTGTTTCCCAAAATTTGGAATTTTTTTTTGTGTAGAGGCCAGGCAACACGTTCTTAGGTCGAACTTTATCGAACTTCGCTGCGACATCCCTAGTGCAAACTATACAGATTCAAAGTCTTCCCGGGCTACCTGATAATCGTGTCGTAAGCGACGAGCGGTTGCGATTTTAGTGTTTCGACATTGCGCATGATTTGTGCTTTTGGTTCACATTTTCTTTGTAGATTCACTCCTCCTATGCATACCTCGGCAAACCTCACTCATGAGGGCCCTCACTCACGCTCACTCACCCTCATCTTCACGGGTGAGGTGAGGGTGAGCAAGTTTCTGAACCAGGAAAATTCATGAGTGTGAGGGTGAGTGAGGGCCGTGAGGGCTGTGAGGACCGTGTGGGCATGAGGGCCGTAAGGACGGTGAGTGCGTGAGGGCGGTGAGTGGCGTGAGGGCCATGAGCGCGTGAGGGGTATGAGGGCTGTGAGGGCGGTGAGTGTGTGTGGCATGAGTGCGTGAGGGGTGTGAGGGCCGTGAGTGCGTGAGGGGTGTGAGGGCCATGAGTGCGTGAGGGGGGTGAGTGCGTGAGGCCCTCTTCAGACGGAGCAACTTTTTCAGCAATTTTGGTGTTGCTGGCGGGTTGTTCCCTAGCTTTCCCTAGGTCGACACGAATTGCTGATCTCGGGTCCGGCTCGAAACAAGCGAGCAACTCGGAGCAATTTGAAGACAATTGAAGCGGCTGCATCCAATCAGGGACGCAATATATTAATGTGATACCTCGTGCCGGTGATGATGACAACAAAAGACTTGGTTCTGGTTTGAAATTGATCGTTTTTGGAAATAAACTGTTTCAGAAAGATGCATTAGTATTCTCAACGAGATTTAAATGCATAAAAACACGTTTATAGCGCGTAATTGTGTGTCTAAATAGTGCAAAAAAAAAAAAATTTCATGATGATGATGGCGAATTGCAGCAATTGGTTGCTGCGTGTGAACGCGGGCGGCCCGTGTTGCTGTTGTTGCGACGTCAAGTTTCTGGGCGATATTGCCCCATCTGAAGTGGGCCTGAGTGGCGTGAGGGCCATGAGTGCGTGAGGGCGGTGAGGGGTGTGAGGGCTATGAGTGCGTGAAGGCCGTGAGGGCAGTGAGTGCGTGAGTGCCATAAGTGAGTGAGGGGCGGTGATTGGCGTGAGGGCCGTGAGTGAGTGAGGGGCGTGAGGGCGGGGAGTGGCGTGAAGGCCATGAGTGCGTGAGGGGCGTGAGGGCGGTGAGTGGCGTGAGGGCCATGAGTGCGTGAGGGCCGTGAGGGTGAGTGAAGGGCTGAAGGTGAGTGTGACTGTGAGGATGAGGGTAAGCCAGGGGCTGAAGGTGAGTGTAGCTGTGAGGGTGAGGGTGAGTGAGGGGCTTAGGTGAGTGTGAGGGTGAGTGAGGGCGACCTGAAATGCCGACCTCTGCTCTTATGTAATGCTTACAAGGGCTGGTAATAGAGTATATGCTCTAAATGCATGTATATTACTTCTTTTTCCAGCTGAACCAGGTTCAGGTGACATGCTTTCAATCCGTGAACCAGGGTAGTGATGGTGAAAGGTAAGTGTCCCCCCATTGCCCTTTGGAACCAAGGTGCGGTCCCGTAGCCTTTACGTGTAGGCGGTGACAGGTTAAGAACGCAGTGGAAGCTCTGCCTCCAGTGTGAGCTTTCGATATTACAGTCAAATCTCGTTAATCATACTTGAGGGGGACCAAAAATTTGTTTGAAAAAAGCAAAGTTTGAATTACCGGGAGTTTCCTCCCATAGAGACGCATAGGATAGGACCTGCATGTTACTAGTTTGGATTATCCACAAGCTTAAATTAAGATAGTTTGAATTAATGAGATTCAACTTTGTTTCCGCATCTCGTGAGCACACGAGCCAAATCATGACTGAGGGCAGATGAGCCCGTGCTGGAAGTAAAGCTCAAACTTCATGTTTTACCCATCACGAGCTGTCATAGAGTTTGTATTATAAATTTAGAGAAGGTTTGCTATTTTCTTACGCAATTTGGCCCTATCGGAATGGTGGGACATAAAAGCAGACAGTGGTCGTGCCAGTGAGCCAAGGTAGCTGACAAACCTCTAATAAATGCAAAGCAGCAGCAAAATATAACTTGCGAGATCAATATCTAGTTTTAGCTTCATTTTGCGAAAGTAAGCCCCCATCCTACAATCCATCAAGAAAAGCTAAAGTTGACAAGCAACCGAACAACTTGAAGGGGTTGCGGCAAAGTGAACACGTCTAGCCTTTTGCCTGCTTTCTTTTTCTGGCCTTCTGTCTTTCCCTGTCTACTTCATTCTTTTGTAACCGCTGACGTCAGCACTTAGGATTTTCCGTGCTCCACTCGTTTTCACTTTCTGTCCGCTGTAGGCTCCACTAGTTTCGGCTTGGCTCGGCCATACGCGAGTCGAGTGTTCCGAGCGGAGTCGAGGCAATCGAGTCATTTTCCGTTGCCAGGTACGTGCGTGCCGAGATCCCGCTGTACATTGTGCCAAGCACGCACATCAGCAACGCCTGCCTGGAGGCCCTGGTGCAACTCCCCCAGATCCTGTGCCAGGAGGAAGAGGACATGTTTGGCTTCACGAAGCAGGTCCCTCGGCTGGACCTGCTCACCAAGATGCACAACGGCTCGGGTAAGGACGGGTTGCCTTCCTTTGCCACGCTGTGTCCAGCGCATTGTCGCCACGGTGTCGCTGCCAGGGACGTCGCAAACCAGTGTGTCTAGAATGCAGTGTTACTGCCTGTTCGTCTGCAAGCGTCTCCGCCTCTCTGCCCGCTTTCTCCCTCGCCACGCGAAAACCCAACTCGCGCACACTAGCGACCAATCCGCTTAAGGCATCTGCAATTAAATTGCAAATGCTCCCCATGGCTTCACTTACTCACTCTCTTAAATCTAAGCTCTTTATCGCGAATCTCCCGACCTTCGAGTTCGTTGAGGTTTGACCTTTTCGAACTTGCGCAGAAATTAAAAACGAGCTGATGCCACCTGGCGGAGAAAAAACACAATGTCTGTTGGGTCTGTTGTTTCATTGTTTCACATTAATACACTAACTGAAGCCTTAAAAGTAGTACATATGTTTGCTTTTATATTACACAAACACTGGTAATTATTCTATAAGATACTGTAAAGGACTTATTTGTAGATGACGTAATGGGCGCGACTTGAAAATATTATGAACAATTGATCGCGCTAATACATTGACCCATGAACGAATATCTCTCTGAATCATGAAATACCTTCAACACCCCCGATGACGATTACGACGCATGCACAAAGGTGATGGCGAATTATCGGGTATTGTTGTTGGAGTTGTTTAAATGATCTACTGAAACTCTCGTGAAATTCCCAAAATATTGAGCCCGCGAAAGTGAAGCCGTTTACAGTATACTATTGACTACTTTATAAGCTTTCTGTTTCCCAAAACTCACAAGCTTTTGTGCAGAACTTTGGCCACATTGTCCATAAGTCCTCGTTGAATTCTGCTAAAAGGTGGAAGGTGCACCAAACCAGTCAAACCTTGGGTTCAAGAAAAGTTTGCGACACCCCTAATTGAGGTTAGCCTGCAGATTTGCCTTTGATTGTTGTTGACAAGTGACTGCTTTCAGCAAGAGGCCACACTGGCGCCATCTGTCAGGTAGCACTAGAAACGCCTTCTACCCGTGTATATATTTTTCTAATATTTTTTGCATCATTCTTGCGCCGTGGGCTCTAAATAATTCCGTCAATGTTATAAGCAACTATCTTCCATAGGTAGTGCATAAATATGATCTCGCAAATACTGCAAAACCTTCAGTCCAGGGTTGAGGTAATATTCGAAATTTCGATAGTAGTTTCGAAGAATACTACACTATTCGATATTTGCTTCGAGAAGAACTGCACTATTCAAATTTTTCGAAGTGTTGATCGTGGCAAGTTACCTCGTTGAGAGCGCTTCTTTCCGAGCACCGGTGCACCGCGGAGAAGCAACACCCGCGGAAGTGAGCTCAGCGGGTGTTGCTTCTTCACGGTGCACCGGTGCTCGGCAAGAAGTGCGCTCAACGGGGTAACCCGCTGCGGTCAACACTTGGAAAAGTATGAATATCGCGATTGCGTGCTTGGAAAAAGAGCCCTACTTCAAAGAGGGATGGTGCACGCGCTCGCCTAATGTATTTGAGAAGAAATGGAAACTTTGTGAATCTTGGTATCTACATTACAGTAAAATTTAGGGGCGTGCGAATACCGAATAGTAGTTGTGAATCGAATTAAGAAATAAAAGCCGAGTATTGAATCGAATATCGAATAGTGATTTTATTTGTAGTAATTTTCCAAAGTGTGCTGTGAATGAGATGATTCATGTGCAGGGTATGCGCCTGGTGCAGGACATGCATCTCGTACAGAACAAAAGCTCAAATGCATAGAAGTTCTAATGAAAAAAAAAAGCAGTTGTTGATAGACGTTGGGCACTAAAGATCCAATTTTATAGCGCAAACATAATCTATCTACCCTAAGCGTCACAAAAAACCCAATGTTGCAGCCATGCGTGCCTTTTTTTTTCTCGTTAAAAGCACGGCTTAACATCGAGACATGTCCTTTTTTTATATTTATATATCTCAGAAAAGGGGCATTTTGCGATATTTGGTCTTAATTTGAAGGGAGAAAAAGGGCACCCAGGATTTTATTTTATATAAATGAACAGATATCTGTTAAATCTGAGTAAACAGGCTTAAACAATATAATCTGAAGTAAGAAAAAAAAGCATGTGGTTAGGTGGCGCAAGACACCGTCCAACTGCCGCTATGCATCCATTCCTCCGTCCATCTATCCTGTTTTCGAGAGCCTAGATTTAAAAGAGGGGGCAAGCGAAACTGAAACCACGGAGACGGCTCCCGCGTAGATAGGTGGTAAGTGCGCATGTGTTGTGTAGTCGCGTGGAAAGAAGGTGAACAAGCGGAAGAGCGACGACGCCTGCCCGATCGGCGCTTTCGTCTTTTCGTGACCTTCTCGCAGTTCGTAATTCAAACGCGGCAACGCGGCTATCAAACGGTTGGAAACCCTCTCAAATCTAGGCACACTATTTTTCTATTCCGTTTCGTTCCGAATCAGAATTTGCGGCTTGCGGTTCCGAAAGAACGACGGCAACTCGGCAGGTTTCATCGGCGTGGTTAACATAGTTTTCTTTTTGTGACCTTGCAGTCGCCGATTTTTGTGAGTGTGGCAAGTGTTTTACATCGGCGCTTCAATTTGAAAGGAGGGGCTTTACTCGTAGAAAAGAATTGGGCATGGCGCAGAATTCCGGCCTCACAACAATTCCTCTCTGGAATCGGCGCGAACGGGATGTTTCGGTTGTGATTCAAGGTTAGATTGCGTCACGATCACGAGTAAATCTGCGTGCTAAGTTTGTGGCATTCGTTACTTTTCTTTTTCATAACCTGTGCGTTAAATTTTTGTGGAGTGGTAGGACCAATGGGTGTTTCTCGCACGGTCTGTCGAACATCACGGCGCTAACATCGGGAGAAAAAAGGGATCTTTTCTTAGCTCCGCGCCGACTGCGCGTCTTTGTTCGAATATATTGAATATTCGAGTGACCAAACACTAGGAATTCGATTCGCGAATCAAATTATTTGGGAACTTTCTATTCGATTCGAATTCGTATATTCGAGTATTCTCACTCCCCTAGTAAAATTGTCAAAATTAAACTGACTGTTAGGCAAGAGTATATGTTAAACAAAAATGCCCTCTACGATTTTTTTTTTTTTTTTTTTTTCAGATTTGAGATTGAAGAAAGAATGTTTTTAAATATGTAGCAAGATTTGTAAATTCACTCATTTGGCTATGTTGGGCGTCTCTCTAGGATTATTTTATGTCAAATTCGTTGTTTACTTGCCATCCCAATGCATCAGACTTTCTGAGGTCACAGTCCATGAATATAGAGATTAAAATTAGCCTATAAATGGAGAAATGGAACCTTGGGAACACTCTTGACGAGGTTAGCTGGGTTTTCGTTTCTGCATGGGAAAGGCGTAGGAAAACTATTCTATATTCGCTTCGAAAATATGCAGCCAAAACCACTATTTGCTTCGAACTCGAAGTCGACTATTTGGACATGACTAGAATATAGTATACAGATTGAAAAGGTTTCCAGGAAAAGGAGCAACACACTGGCACCAGTATGCCAGTACTCTTGTTGTAAGCAGTCACGAGCAGTAGTAATGCAGTCCATCACTCTCAAGTTCAGAAGTGTATAATAGAGCCTTTCACTCCAAAGTATAGTTTGCACAAGCAGTTACGTGAGAAAAGCACTTTCTGTATACATAGCTTGCATGCAACGTTATTCGCAGCCACTGGCGTGGCTGCGAGTGCGGATTCGCAGTTACGCCGCAGAAGTTGAAGTTCGAAGAAACCAGTAAGTAGAAATAACCGTTGGTACCCAGCAATGGCGGCACTTGCAAGCAGTCGCACGCTTGCACCCATACCTTCTGCAACACCTTAGGGAACCGTGGAGAGAGCTAGTGATATTTTTGGAGTCGAGGCCCATTCACACACAGAGCACTGTGCTGACTGGGCACAAAAATGGTGCAGAAAGATAGCCGCGAGGACAAGTAGACGAAAGACACTAACACGATGCCGCTGACTCGCGACTTTGTTTTTGTTTCTCGTCTTCTTCATTACATAGAAGCAATGAAGTGCGAAAAAAAGGAAGAAAAAGACGCATTCATAGCAGGACACTTCTTCGGTCAGCCATTCGAAAATATAAAAGCCAAGTGTCACAGGAAGTCTTACAAATATAAAAACTGAAGGAAGTAAGCCTTTTCAACATACATTCCCATTCTACGAACGAATTAAAACTCTTCATCGCACGTCAAAACCGACTCTGCACTAACGCAGACATCAGGAACGTATTTGCAACATTCGGCGACGGTGGTACCGCGGTGCGAGAATCGCGCTCCCTAGATCGGACCTAGACGATTGTCTGCTGAGTGGAGGTACTCACTTACCCCTTCCTGACAGGGAAGTATTGGGTACGGCTCTTATATTGCTCGTATTTCACACAATTAGAATTACTTGCACCTCGCATACCCAACCTCGTACCGCTGCTCTAAGACGATCGTCCACGGATCATCCAGATGACTGCCATTTTGATAGAAACTAGCACGCCCCCTTTAGGCCTTGAAGGTTGCAAATAGACGAATGTAACATGCCTTCAAACTCTATCGTAGACGAGGCGCCGACTTTGCATTACACTGGCGCTGTATCGGGACTGCTGTACGAGATCCGGCCTTTTCCGGTTAACAGACTTGATGCACTGCCAACTCAGTGCCGAGTCGACGCCGACGTGGCGTCATCTCGGTGGCCTACTGCATGTGTGAGGCGACCGACATCCACGAGGTCTCGTAGAAAGCGACGATAAAATGTACAAAGATCCTTCGAAGTTTCAAATCATCCACCCCCATCACCCCGGCCGGAACGCCACTCATATTGCCGCACCCTGAACCTATGTTCCCAGCATGCTCCTTGGTACTTGGGTAATTCACAAAAGGTCTATTCTCGAAGGGGCACTGAACCACTTTCTGCGGTGTTCTATGGGATCTAACCATCCTAAAAAGCCAAACATTACATTAGTGCGGGGCCGATTTCTCTATTAAAATTGGTGTGGAAGATTCATTTCCTTGGAACTATTGCAGACACCAGAGGACGCCATGGAACGAGGAGAAGCCCTAGAGAGCCCAGATTGTAGAGAGAGTCCATCTCAAATGAAGGGGAGCGTTTGCAGTTTAAAGGCGGACACATCCCGCGCTGATTGTGCGCAAATGTGCATGCGCCGCGTTGTCGTGAGGCGAGGAGAAAAGCAGGCAGAAAGGCAGAGACGCTCGCAGACGGTCGACAGGTTTGTCCCCTCCTCGCGGCTCGTATTGCAAACGCGGCCCATAAGCCACGTGACCCCAATCGAGCGGTTGAACACTCTGTAATACAGGCTCTGTATGAAGCCCTTCTCCTCGTCCGATGGAGCCCTCTGGTGTCTCTGATGATTCCGAGGTAATCAAGCTTTACACAGATTTTAATAGAGAAATCTGCCGTGCATGAATGTAATGTTTGGTTGCTTAGGATGCTTAGAGCCCATACATAGAGTTATGACCATAAATAGACTACAGCAGAAAGTGGTTTGACCGTGAGTGCTGTTTCATTCCTGAATTACCGCTTAACACACTGATGCCATCTATTGCATAGCACTAGAACAGTTCCGACCGGCTTATGCAGGGTGCAAGCCCGTCTGCTTCTTGCACGGCGGTTGCGATGATGTCAGGATGCTGAGCTTTTATTGGCTGATTGAAAAAAATAGTGGGTAGACCTCGGCGCATATAGCATTGAGGTCTACCCACTATGCTTTCCATCGAAACCAATTAGAGCTCGGCGTTGTCCTGGCATCACCGCAACTCCTACGAATGGAGTGGACGACTTGCTCTCCGAATATATTTTTATAATTTTTCCCGCATCATTCTCTTACTGTGGGCTCGAAATACTTCCGATAAAGTCGTAAGCGACTATATTTCTTGAAGATAGTGCATAAATTTGATCTCGCAAATACTGCTAAATGTTTCAGTGTAGTTATGGGCAGGTCGCAAGTGTTCCAGGTCTACCCGATAGGTGGCGCCGGTGTGCCAGTATGTTAAGCTGTTACGAGAGGCTGCAACACACTCGAGCACAGTCAAACGCAATGTGTGAACTAGCCTCTACAACACCATTTAAAAGCTCCCAAAGAGCAAGGCCAAAGCAACAAATGCAGGATGCAAGTCTCTCTTTCGTTGCAGTAAAAGTGAGGTTCTCAAATGAGGGTCCACAGATCCTTCGGGGTCCCCGCAGGCTTTCTTAGGGTTCCCAAAACCCTCAATTGTCAGCCGAGCCGAGCGATAAAACATTTTTTATTTATTAATTCTCGATGTCCCACGAAGCTAAATAGACCAAACCACGTGCACCAAAAGAGAAGGGTAGATTATTCTGCGTTTCGGAGCTTCAAATTTGGTTTGCATGGAGTTAGTGTTCTTCATTTACTACTCTTTTGTCATTGTAATTGTCCGATACACCCCATCACTTTTGCCAATTCGGACGGGGTCCCCGAAACGTCGACTGGTCGAGAACCACCTCAGTAGAACGTCCTTATCCCGTGCGCAGTGTTCGTCAAGGCCCTGTGCAACATAGCGGAGTCCGTCAGCGGGCCTTTACTGCAGAGCTTCGAGAACCGGCTGCGCCAGAACCAAGACCGCATCGAGCGGCTGCGCCTGGAAAAGGAGGAGCTCCTGCAGAAGATTGCCTTGGCCCAATCTCGGGCGTATGGCACGACGCCCCGCGTGCCGCCGAGTTAATAAAAGCGTTTTTTGTAGCGTGAGCTACACTGGTCGAGGTTGAGCAGTTTCGCATGGCTCCCAAAGAGCCGTGCTGCGCACGCGCGAGGAGCAGTGACGTCACACGGCGCACAGCTGGCGCGCCGGAGCCGCCGCCGCCGCGGGCTCCGCCGCCTACCGCGCGTGCCTCGTCGGTCTGCGCATTCCAGAGGAGTGACGTCACAGCCGCGGCAGACGCACTGGCGCTGCCGCATGCCCAGCTGTGCGCCTCCGTTGCGCAGTAGCCAAGTCTGACGCTGCACCGGAGCCGCTTGATAGCGCCTCTCATTTTGTGCGCATAAGCTCACGCTACGTATATCCTGGCATAGCCGAGCTAAGCCACCGCAATTTTTTCTTTTTGACCCCCGCGCCTCCCGGTAATCGAGGATTGTGCCACATTTTTTCGGGTGGCGGGAAGTTAGCCAGCCCCGCTGGGCGTCCGGTGTTTCTGCCATAGACGAAAAATTTTGCCAGTGCAGTACTACCACTGCTATGGTCACTCGAAATGTGCGAACAGCAGGGCGTACCTTTTGAATGTTAGGAGCAGACGCTCCGTGTCTTTTGCCACACTTTGACTGCGTGCACGTGCTCGAGATGCCGAAGCATCTTTGAAGATAAGGAGCTCGTGCTGGAGGCGGGACAACTGAAGCTCCTCCCAGCTGTTCTCGCCTTCTCCGTGATCAATGCTTAAAGCATAAGGACCCCTTTTGGGCTTTGATTCAATTGTCGCGCCCCTAGCGGCAAAGTTGAGAATTATTTGGATGCGTCTCTGAAGCAGCACTCGACCATGTCGGCCAAACGCCGACACGGCCGGACGCCGCGTCAGCGTTGGGATGCATGTGCTTGTTATTAGTTTAAAGGCAAGCTGCTCGTCAAAATGTTAGAGGTGCGCGAATAGTGGTTAGAAACTAATGGCGCCACATCATTTATAGTTTTTGCGGTGCAAGGCATAGCCTTGCACCGCGAACCGTGCAAGCACTGACTCGGTATTTAGGGACAATATCGAAAGATGTGTGCGTGTCTTGCCTAAATGGAGTCTCTGATAAACTTGACGCTCGCAGAATGCATTGCGAATGAATTGGGCACGTGTCGCGTTTGGCTGTGCGAGCCGTTATTTGCTAGGATTGTCCGACGTTGAGTCGTGCGACTTGACGAGTTTGAGTGTCGTGCGACGTCCCAGTGCCACACGATTCTGCGACATCAGGTCCGAAGATGCACAGACATGCTACGAAGGAGCTGGGCACATGCTGTGTCTGGCTGTGCAAGTTAATATTCACTAGGATCTTCTTTAGACTAACATGATGCCCGGTGACTTGATGTCAAGTGCCGGCGTCGTGCGATGTCGCAGTGTCGCACGATTCTGCTACGCCAGTCGCACGACCTTGTGACACACCGACGTATCGGCGTCACGATTTTTCCGCCAGTCGTAGGGGCGCAACGTGTTGGTTTTCTCATGAAACCAAAGCCCTTCAACATATTCTGCGTTAAAACTGGGGTTTGGGCACTTCTTAGGTCAGGATAAAAGAATGCAGAAGGGGCACACAATATGGCGGGCTTCACCGCTTTGCACCAGCATCCTAGGAGGAGTAGCCAACACGGAGGAGCATCTTGGTTAGCTGGGAGGGCTTGAAAGTGGGGCACTCAGTGTCCTTTCTATGCTATATTCTGTTGCTTTGTAAGGAAAGAATTGTAGAGTAGTTATCATACTTGGTGATTATGCCTCGTTAAGTAAGCTATATGCTTAAGTCATGGGCTCTCAAATTGGTATAAGAGGAACTCCGAGTGCACCCTCGGGTTCCCCGAACTCCCAAATTTCTTCAACTATCCCTGCCCCTAGGTGAAGTGATTTTTTAATAGTTAAAGCACAATTTTAGCAAATCTGTGCCACGTGTTGAGGTACAATTTGAGTCAAACACTGCTTAGTATGTGCACCATCGTTGACAGGTGCTGTAGGCTTCTACGCCGCTTTAATGCGTCGGGAGCGGGAGGGGTTTTTCGGCTCTCTGTCGACACAGATGGGGGTTCCTCGAGATGGAAAAGCTCGAGGGTATCGACACTCCATTCCGGAACCTTCTCGTAGGCGCCGCCATCTTGTTGCCTCGTGCACAGCGGACGCAGGTGGCAAGTTGCGATCAGAAACTGCAACATTGGAAGCTCAAGTGATGTTGTTCCGCTCCGCCGCGCACCTGAGATTCTTGCAAGGCAGGAAAGCATTTGCTTGCTGCGACAGACCCTTTTCAAAAACTCTACTAAGCAACACTGGCGGTCGCCATTTCTTGGGCACAGAGCGTGCGATCGGATCCGAGCTCTCGCCGAACGCTGACGCGGCAGTTATGAGCAATGCGTGCTCCGAGCGCACTTTTGAAAAGGGTCTATTGCCGACGAGGCTTTGGGTAATGGGCAACCATAATTTTGAGCAACAAGGCGGCCGAAGTGTTGTTACCCTAAAGCGTAGCTCATTTAGTGGCCCGGACTCGCGGCATTCCGCACCACTTTTCCGAATCTCTGACAACTGTGCCATTGTAGGGAATACTGTAAATGACTAGTTTCGCGTGCTGAATATCTTCAGACTTGTGAGTTTCGAAACTGTTTTGCTGGCCTGAAATTTCACAATTGGGAGCAGTACGCAGTATTTGCTACTTTAGGGTACAATATTCGTGCGATCCATTTTCAAAGTCACGAAAATTAGGTTTTTGCAAAGAAATCAAATTGTTTACAATATTCTAGGATTTCAATCTCTTGGATCGCCAGCATTTTGGCTCTGCTAATGTGCAACCCGCGGCAAACTAGCAAATTGGTCGCCTATTGAAGCTTATGGTTGACCGGTCCATTCAATGGCTTAGAAGAGCAGAAATTAGGGAATGGTAAGGATAAGGTGTTTGAGGTGGTGAGCTATAGAAGGACTGTCGACTGCATCATTTGTAAGGGCTGGTGGATGACACAATGATGGTTAGGAAGAAATACTGATGAGAATAGAGTTGGGGATGTTGCAAACCATCCAAAGTAAGAGCTGAAACCACGTAAGGCAAAGAGTTCTGCTCCACAGCCGACACAGTCTTACCAAATACTTCTCCAGGAGAATGCATTCTACTCTCCTCGTTTGCATTACACAGCGTGCCCACCATACATGGGTAAATTACTTCCAAAATGTAATTTAATTACAATTACTTTGCTTCAAAAGTAGTTTAACTACAATTACAATTACCACTATGTGAAAAGTAATTAATTACAATTACAAATTACTTTTAAAAAGCAATGAAATTACTTTACAATTACCTTTTTCTGAGAGCGACCCGACTTCGGCCATATGACTTTAAACGTGTTGTATAGAATGCAACGTATTTGTTCATTCCTTACTCCAATGTTCGCATATTGTACTTTCTTTTTATGTATTTTGTTAAATTCATGATAGAACTTGACAGTATGGGGAAATAAAGTATTACGCCCTTATATTTTTAACAACTAATCATAAATTAGTTGATATGCTGCAAGACGCCAGATCGCTAAAGAAAAAAATTGGGTTGACAGACTTTAGTTATCCAGGCAAATAAAAATGTGACAGTTAGTCATATAGGAATATTTGACAAGTGTTAATATAAAAGTAAAATCCACATGCGCTAATATGACCACATTCACATACAAACATCATGGTATTGTAAATTGAAATTATAATGGCTCAGAAATATATAAGAACCAAATCGGGGCCCCCGAATCATTGGTGACAATATTCACAGGTGCGAGGTCAGTTTCCAAAATGCTTATGCAAATAATATCCGAAGTAAAACCAACATGAAATAAACTTGAAAATAATACAAAGGTATACATATGCGACAGTGCTGGAAGAGGGACGTAGAAACTGGCAAAAAATAAAGAAAAATAACTTCATAGACAATTAAAATTCCCAACCTCGGCTGAAAGCTTGAGCTCAATTTGTTTTCTTTCAATACTTTGGCACGTTTACGCCATTGTTTTCTTCTTGCACCGCAGACGGCGCTACACGGCACCAGTTGAGGTAGGCTCCAAAGAGGATTGCCTCTCAGCCCGCAGTGTAAGCAACAAAACAACAAACAATGCGACGCTATTTATGTTGTGCGTGTGTGTGAGTTTGTGTCTGTGTGTGAGGGTTTCAACGAGAGCTAGGCCGCTTGTGCGAGCGCTGGGGCTTTCATAGAGGTTCCGTCGGCGCCGCAAAGGTTTGCAAAAGTAATTGTAATTGTGTTGGAAATTTTGCAATTACTGACGCTAGAAAGTAATTAAATTACGATTACAATTCCTTTTAGCCAAAAGTAATTAATTACAATTACAAATTACCAAGAAAAGTAATTAAATTACAGTAATTCAATTACAGTAATTGAATTACTACCCAAGTATGGTGCCCACAGCACCAAATCTTCCCCTAGCCGCGTAAGCGCTTCACTGACCTCCCATCGGCGAGAATGCATGCACATCACACCGTAGCGCATTTACGCAGCCCGTCGACGCAGAGGCCACTGGATTTTTCTGCAGTGAGATGTATTTGCCTAGTAAAATATTTGGTCTTGACTAGACCAACTCTAGTTTTACCTTCTTAGTGTCAAAGGAAGCGTCCTGCCTTTTCTTTTATGCAGAAAGGGTCTACGTGACCTCTGAAGCTTATCCTAATGACTCGGAAATTCTTCAACGTGACCTCGACATCTTGGCTGAATGGTGTTGATCATGGCAAATGAATATCGATGTTGCTAAAACCAAGCTAATTTTTTTTTTAATTGTTCTACCACGTTCCTTCCTAGTCTACTTCGGTGAAAGTATTACTTTCACCGAAGATCTGACTTGGAATGCTCAATTGATAACATAGTTAGCAAAGCATCAAGTACATTTGGATTTCTTAGAAAGCATTTATATTTAGCACAACAGGACGTTAAAACTTGGTGCATATAAAACCCTCGTTCGGTCAAAATTAGAATATGCCAGCTCACTATGGTCCCCTCATCAGCAATACCTCACGAACAGATTAGAGTCCATTCAAAACAAAGCTGCCCGCTTCATTCGTCATTATTTATTCCTCAAAAACCAGCATATCAGAACTTAAAACTGATGACTGTTTTGAAAAGAGCCGACAAAACCATAAATATCTGAAGTTTCATTGTCCTTGGGCAAAAATGAAAAAATGTGTCTCTCCACGTAGTATGTTCCCTTAAGGCTATTTCTAACTTAAATCCCCTTGATTCACACCACAAGCAGTCTCATCTCACTCTTTTTCGCAAGTTTTATTAAAACATGCCATCGTTCATGCTCACCCACTGCAAGCCTGCTGCATACATTTCTTTGCGCCACGATCACTCCTTAAAAATTGCACCTCTGTTTGGTGACACCAATAGATTCAAATACACTCCTTTTGCATTATCTATACTAAAAAGTGAAACTGCCCCCATAACGATATAGCCACTGAAACCAACAAATAATGAGTGTTGTAATCCTGTATAGTTTTAAGCTTGTTGTTTAAACTTGTTTTGTTGCCAATGTATTCAGTGCTCTTGATTTTTTTTTTCTCCCCCTCCCCTCTCCCCCCTCATGTAATATGTTCAAACAAATGTCTTTGAATGTAATGAACTTGAATAATATCCAGGTTCCTCACCTCCAGCCATGGCACATGTAAAGAGAGAAGGGCAAGTAACCCATTTGGCCGGGTCGGGTAGGACAACCAACAATGAGCAAAAGTGAAGCTCCGTGTACACTTTGTTACCCAAGGTCTTCACTAACCTTTAATGTGAAACGTTCTTTGGCTAGGTGTTCGGCATTTCATGAAGCCCAGATAAAAGCGTAGCTGCGAGGCTCGATACTGGTTGGTTGAAGGGTGGGAGAGAAGAAGCTCCGAGCTCAGCACCGATTGGTTAACGGGGAGGTCACGTGGTAGAGGGGTAGGCGAGGAGGACCACGACCACCTTTGCACACCAAGGGAGAAGAGTTCGAGAGTATGGAAGGCTCTGGAAGATTGCCAGGTTTATCGGCTCGATTAGCGATAGTATCGCTTCATTCTAGGAACAATCATTAAGTGTACACATGGTACGCGTTAAAACTACCCGATGAAGAGCGCTGTGAACGTAGGTGACTGGCGTATGGAAACTCGGAGTATCGCCAAACGTTTGCGATGCTAGAACATTTCACATACGCAATGCAATCGCCTAGCAATTTGCTATAAATGTTTTTCTTGTGTTTGTGGACAGTGTCCAGAAAGCTTCTGTCCATAAAAACAAGACCAAAGTGCATATATTCACCCAGTTAGTTTCGAAACTAGCTGTCCACACACTGTACTGCGGGTTTCTATATTAACGAGGCAGAACTGTACGAGGACGGATCGGTCCCAGAAACAACCGTCTACAAGTGGAATGCCCATATATTAATGGGGTCCATATCAAAGAGATGAGACCGTACACACTTTCACTATTAAGTGGCAGACATTTATCGGCATGCTTCTGTTGAATTTTAATCTGATCAATGTATGGTGACAGCTTGACAAAGGCGGAACGTTTTCAGGTAAAGCATGGGGGGAAAGAGCAGATGCTGGACTCAGTTTTCTCCAATAAACTGCTATAGAACCACCACTTCCAGAAATTTTCGCCAAGGAAACGAGAAGAGAAAAAACAGACAGGTTGTATCCATATTCGTAACATTTAATTACACTTCTGAAGCATGTACAGTAAAAAAACAAACAAAGGAAGCGCAGGACATGGTGCAAATTTCTTGTTTACACCGCACGGCAGGGGCGTCTTTTTGCCACTTCTTCATATGCCCATGTTTAAAAGTTCGAATAACAGAAATTCCAATTCACATTGTACGCAACGTTGATTTGTCAATCGCCGATGCAATAAATAAAAAAAAAAGATAATTGGCTCTCGTGTGTCGACTTGAGACAAAAAAAGTTCTACAAGCTTCGAATAGGCCTCCGCGCTCCCACGCGTGGAAACAAGCGTCGATATAAAAGCACGTGACTCGACACTTTCCGACCCCCGCCAGCCTGCCTCTTTCCAAGCTGGAAACCGTGGGAAAATAATCCGTACCCAAGCACAGCCTCCGTACGCGTACGACGACGTAGCCCCGATTGCGTACACAACTCGAACACCGTTCCGTCAAACATCCGCCGAGCGATGGTCCGAGCGTCTCGGACTTTTCAAATCCATAGTGTGCGTTCCAAATGCTTGTGCGAAGCAGCTGCTCCGGCGGCGTTTGGCCATGCTTTTTTTTTCACCTTACAACAAGCTGCAGCGGAGGAGCAATGTGAAGCGCAAGTTTGTCTGCTTCTTCTGCGGGGTTTGCGGAGACGTCGGAATGCAGAGCTCCGATCGGCTCCGACTGGAAGGGTAGTGGGTAGACCTTGAAGCATGCTGCCTCGAGGTCTACCCACTATCCTTCAATCAAAGCCAATTGGAGCTCGGCGTTCTGACGTCGACACAAACCCTGCTAAACAAGCGGACGAACTTGCGCTCCGCACTGAAGCCAATCCAATCTCGCGGGGTGTGTAGTCGCGCAATATGTTAACGGCAATGGGCCGACCGGAACGGCTCGTAGTTCCTGCAGCGGTTCGTCGTGAAGTGAAACGGAGTACGGAGGGTGCTTGAGTGTGCGACGCGGGAGTATGATGGCGCCCCAACCGGCGATCGCCGTGGGACGCTGGCTCGTCCTTTTCCGTCGTTGCACCGTTGACAGACGCAATGCTTGGTGCTATTGCACGAGACTGTGCGACGAACTCGCCGTACAGTCGCGCGACCGCGGGCCGTCTGCTCAGAAGAGGATGGCGCCAAAGCCGAAGGTGCGCTTGAGGCTGTCCCAGTAGTGCCGTTGCCAGCCGTCTCGCGTGCGGTCAGCCTCCGCCCTGGGCACATGCTCCTGAACGAGCGAGAGCTGCGTGCAGTCTTCCTTCTGTACCAGCTCCAGCCTCACTGCCGAGAAGTGGCCCTGGGGCCAGCTGCTGAAGCGCCAGCGCATGCTGATCAGCTCGTCCGGAACCTGCAACGAACGCCTCTGCTCAGCAGCGTCGCTCGGCGGCGCCCCTCAACGACATACGAGAGCAAACACGGGTGTGTTTTGACGAGTGTATGCTGCCTGCAATTCGAGTGTGCGATGAAAAAAAAAACAAAGACGCTTCGAGTCCCCATGTTGCAACAGACAGCCCAAGTAAGAAAGACGTGGCAGCTGCATTCTAATAAACAGATCAATCATTCATGCGCAGAACTGCAATGTATGAAAAATGGTGGCCTTTCACGACACTATTTTATTGGCACACTTCGGTTAATCGTGCTACGTCGCACGATGCAACCGTGTTCCATCACTGTGTGAAGTAATGTCGCATTGTAAGACACAATGCCACGCAACATGGCGACGTCCTGTTACACAACGACTCGACACCCAGAGGGCGCGAGGGGCGTTGAGTGGGAGGGCAAAACCCCTATTGCATTTTCAATCAGCCACCGGCTTGTAGAAGTTTGCGATTGCCCCGGGAGTCGCCATATTGTGCAACTGTATAGCTTTTCAGGACATGCTTCGACATTTATTTATTTATTTATTTATTTAAGTACCCTCAAGGCCCTGGGGCATTACAGAGGGGAGTGGTACAAGACAAATTTGGAACACAAAGAATATACAAACACTAAAAGCCAAGCACTAAAAATGTAAAGAAAAAAGAAATGTGTAAACAATTTAAGAAATTTATAGAACAAGGCAAACAAGCAAAGAAATATATTAACATAGATAAGTAGTCAACGCACTTTTAAACAAGTCAAAAGACGGTATGTTTACTAATTGCGCGGGAAGGCGATTCCACTCTGAAGATGTCCTTGGAATAAAAGAGTTATAATAGGCTGAGGTAACGCAATGAGGAATTCCGACTTTGAATTGATGATCTACGCGCGGCGAGATGAAAACAGGATTTAACATTTAGTTTGTTTTTTAGCGATGTATTGGAATGATAAATTTTATAAAAAAGACACAAACGAGATATTTTTCGGCGTAATGAAAGAGCAGGAAGTGATAAATTAGTTTTCATAGTTGAGACACTAGATGTGCGATGATAGTTAGTGAATATAAAATGGGCACCGCGATTCTGTAGGGCTTCAAGATCAGTCACGAGAGTTGAGAGACCAGGATCCCAGATTGCTGCAGCGTAGTCTAGTTTGGAATGGACAAGGGTTTTATACATTAGTAGTTTTAGGGACACTGGGGCTAACCTAAAGTTTCTCTTTAGGTAACCAAGCATGGAGTTAGCGTTGGCGATAATGTGGTCAGTATGAGTTTTCCATGACATGTTAGAGGTGATGTGCACCCCAAGGTACTTGTAGCATGGTACAGTTTCAAGGGGAATTTCAGAGATTGAGTAAGTAGAAGATATGGTAATTCGACGGGAGATATTCATCGCTTTACATTTGTTAGTATTGAGGGACATTTGCCATAAATCACACCAATCAGCCACAGCTTGTAGGTCATTTTGGAGAAGTTCGATGTCAGTAGTATTAGTGACTTCACGATAAATTACACAATCATCAGCAAAGAGGCTAATAGATGATGATACACACAGTGGTAAGTCATTTACGTAAATTAAAAACAACAGGGGCCCCAAAACAGACCCTTGCGGTACACCAGAAGTAACAGGTTTCATAGAAGAATTTACATTGTTAGCATGAACGAACTGAGAACGATTAGTTAAAAAACATGTAATCCAAGACAGCACGTTAGGATCGAGATTGAGCTGACCGAGTTTAAAGAGTAAACGTTTATGAGGAGCTTTGTCGAAAGCTTTGCAGAAATCTAAAAAAACACAGTCAATCTGGGATCCACGGTCAAGTATGGAAAGCACATCATTAGTGAAGGTCAGTAGTTGAGTCTCACATGAAAGGGATTTACGAAAGCCATGTTGGGATGGAGAAAAGAAGGAATTAGAGTCCAAGTAGTTAACCAAATGAGTGAATATTATGTGCTCTAAAAGTTTACAAGGTGTGCTGATTAAGGAAATGGGGCGATAGTTAAGAGGACTCTGTTTATCGCCCTGTTTATGGAGTGGAATCACCTTCCCTATTTTCCACTCCTCGGGCAATACACCAGATGCAAGAGATTGCTCAAAAATCTTGAAAAGGTAAATTGCGATATAATTTTTAGTATTCTTAAGGAGTGTGGAGGTGACATTGTCTACTCCAAAAGACGAAGATGTTTTTAAGTTATCAATCAAATTTAAAATTCCGTCATAGTCAATTTCTGCTTGCACATTCCCAGGTCGGACGATATTCAGCCCCCCGTGGTACAGAAACAAACTTCATCGCGGTTAACGTATTTACTCGAGTAATGGATGCACTACTCATGAATGAGACTGTCGTGTCTACTATCCTGCAGTACACGCGTACAGCCAACAGTGGCATTCTGCATAAGAAACGTGGCAGACGACGCGGTTGAGAACACGATTCTCCAAAAAAAAGGCTATCCGCGGAAACATAATTTTTATGTGAAAACGCCATCTTTGTCTCGTATATCGCTCGCACCTTTCTGGCAATTGCGGTGATTGGCTACCACAAGCTCTGCAGGAAAGCGGACCCGCAGGATTTGTTCGTAAACGGTGTGTCGATTACTCGAGTAACTACGGCATCTCGTGAATCTAGGTGGGCGCTTGAAACTGACGAGTGCATGTCGGGTATGCCGTCCCGTGTCTCACCAGGTCTGTGAAGGTGCCGGTGACGTTGCCGCCGTACAGCTCGAACCGCCCGCCCTTGGTCGGCTCTAGGACGCAGGGGCCTTGGCTGAACGCTTGCACCATCTACAAAGAGAAGAGGCAGTCTTGGTTTGCACACACCGCTATTAACGGTATCACCTGTAGTTGGTGACAGGTTGACCCTTTGACAGTCTAGCATTTTTTTCCCCAAAGGTGTTTTTCAGGGGCTGGGTTTCGTGGCTGAAGTAATGGTATGAAGGAAGGATCAATGCGCAGGTTTTTTCTCAATTATCTAGCAGGAGCTTGTAGAGTGCTTGCAAGTTTTTCGGGCTAGATGCATAAAATGGAAATTGAAGGGGAAAAGTTTTCGCCTTTCTCCTGCAGCTTGGTTTCATCTTGGCGCGTCCATTTCCGCAACACTTAGGCGGTCTCAGACTCCGAACTGGAAGTACTTTACAGAGTTTTTCTGCTGAATGGTAAGCTCTCACCCTCCAAATTCAATTCCGAGAAAAGTTAAAAGCGTGAATCGGAAGAGCCCGCGCTCTGATTTCCGATACCACCGGATCGGCTGACACGCAAATTGAGGAGCCCACGCATATCGTGTGCATGCACTGCAGAGCGTCCAGTTTCGTAAACTATAAATAGCTTCAGTAGAGTGAAACACCGTACAAATATAACGTCTATAGTTCGTCAAACACATAACAAATACAAGCAACACCTCCCGCAGCGCGTGCGGTGAAATTTTCTGATTTATCCGAAAAAATTAGGAATATTGAGGTCATACAAATACCAAAAAAAGGCAATGTTTTACGTATCAATTTTATAAGAGCGTAAGGTCAACGGTCATTGAGAAGAGGTCACTTAAGTTTCCTTTCAAATCTCGAACTACTGAATTTTGAAAAATTAGGAACAAAAACAATTAACTTTCGAATTTATATAGATTGGTAATTTAGCAAAAATTAACTCCAATAAACCCTCGCTTCTCGGCGAAAGATAAAATCCGAAAAACATTCTCCGAATTTTACAAGAAATCAACTCCGAAAACACGGAACCTAATTTTAACGCACAAAAGGTAATCAAAACAAGGAAATCGCGAAACAGGTCCTAGTAATCCGGTTAAGGCTTCCCTTTTTTTTTTTTTTATGTAGACAGGACTAAGAATTGTTGCAATGGATGTGGGAATGCGATTCCAGTCGGTAGACATACGAGGTATGAACAATTTAGAATGTGTATTAGTGCGACACGGTAGGATCCTGACCTTACGTAGGCGATCGCCGCGTGATGACACATAGAATGGTTCCAGTAGAAGTTCAGAACTCGGGATTGGCGAGATTATACGCCGGGCTTTGGCTGTGCGTGCAACTAAGTGTCGTCAAAGACAGAAAGCTTGCACTCGTTGCGGATCGTCCACCGGGTTCTCAACCAGTCGCCAACTATAGAGTGACTAAATGCTCCAGAGTAACGACCCTTCAGCCAACTTGGTGCGTAAAATTACTGTTGCCAGTCACCCAAACTTGCACGCGAAATTGCAGGAAACGCTTTACTGTGCTCCAGGAACGTTAAAACTATCTGCGACAGAGCAATACAACCTTCCCGACACGGTGATCTGGGGCTCGGCAGGCTGCAGTGTCGAATATTAACTATCGCCAACTGCAACCAGCTTGCACCAGGCGACGAAACGGCGTTGCCCAGAAGACGACCTGGGAATCGAGCGTCAATTCTCTAAGCGCGGAGTATTTAGTGACCCTGGCATCATCCGGAACACCGCATGTTTTGCCAAATGTGCCCCTTAATCGCGATGACATTACAGTGGAGGCCTATTATGATGCGCGTAATGGAACATAGTCGCTATTTCTTACATTTTCATTTTGTTTTGTGTATTTTCTTTCCTTTGTATCGACGACTTGCATCCTCGTGCTCTGTCGTCGACGCTATGTCCCATCTGAGTGACATACGGCCCCTCCACACAAAAGCGGAAATTTGTAAACTACACCCGTGGAGCCTCCCACGTGCCACCCCTTTCGTTTCTTTTTTTTTTTTCAGCCACGAGTCTTTCTTTTGCGGAGGAAATCTTTGGACGTAGGCTCGCGAGCTTGCGCGGTGCGGAAAACGCGACAGGAATGCTGCGCCTGTATGCTACCTTCGTCGGGTTACGGGAGACTCAATGTCTTTAGGGCACCACTTCAGGTTCGCACGCTCTTTCTCGCGGCTCGGCCCGCTCCTTTTATGCGCAACTTTAATTTCCTGGAGCAGCGTCTAGGCAACGTCCGTTGCTACCGAACGCTAAAGCAACTCTGCATTGCATGCGGGCATGGCTTCCTAAAATTGAGCCTTTGCAGTGTGGCAACTACTTGTTTAACAGTTGGCTCATTCGATTTATCTGCCCCCACCTCCACTGGTGCAGAAAAGTGCGGGGCAATGTACTTCCAGTTGTGTTTTGAGATAGGCTGCACTTGTAAGTCGGAGGGGGAGGCGTATCGAAAGCGGCAAGTTTTTTAATGCGCTCGGCCAAACGGAAACCGCCCCTTCTGCCCTTGGGGGTATAGAATACCACGGATGTTAGGATCATATGTGCTGGTGTAGTGCAAGTGCCGTTCGGCACTACACAAATGTGCCAATAGCTCTGGCTTCGCTCGCACACAAAGTGAAACAAGCTACGGCGAGGCATTAAGTTGGGCTAGTTGGTACATAATTATAAAAAGGTAAAACAGCGCTTAAATAGACAGACATGGGGTGCTGGCTGTCAACCAAATATTTATGACGTGAAAATGAAAAAAGGAGAAAGAAGGCAACCAGAGAGTAGAAGACGTAAAAGCCACACCCGCCCTGCCCTATGCATCAAAGACCATCGTCGAACGTATACGTCGCACTTCCCAACAAAACCCGCCTAGTCACAAAAAGCAGTCAAAGGTGCGAGAGTGACGCACGTGTCTTTGGCACGTGTATCAATAAAATAGTTGTGGGGACGCTTCTCTCAATTACATGAAAATATTAGGACAACACTGTAACAAAATCGTGAGCAAGGTAAACAAAGCTTTTTTTTTTTATCGATACACACGCCAAAGACGTGCGTCGGGGCCGCACTTTTGACCGTCTTAGTTGACGAAGTGGATTTCACGAGGAAGTGCGGCGCATGCGTGTGACGACAGTTTGTGATGCTCAGAGTGGGTGGCGTGCTTCCTGCGTGTTTTAATCTCTTTGGTTCTCTTCTTTAATTTCCACGTCCCTTTAGGGAATAGTATTCAGTTGACAGTCGATCGGCACCTCGTGCCCTTCGTCCATTTTAGCGCCGTCCTTAGGCCACAGCCACGCCGTTCATGCATTGTACGAAACAAACGGTGTTTGCTGCAGACGTGACGACAAGATTATCTGCAGGCACGTTCGAAGCATGTTTGCTTCGTACATTCGTCTGCTTTGAACACGTCTGCAGACGGTTTTTGTACGACCAGCGTGACAGGACCGCCACACGAGGACAAAACATTCCTCGAACATTGCCCGCAGGCAGCATTTTGTGGACTGCATTAGCGGAGTCACCGCGACTTTGCCTTTCCATAAACAAACTACAGTCCTTCTAAAGGAAACGGGCGATGTGACGAGCGTACCTCCTTCACAGTCAGGGCCCTGTACAGCTCCTGAGCGGTGCACTTGAACGTCTCCTCGTGGGTCAGGGTAGTGGTGTCCAGGGCGTCGCCGCACTCCGTCTTGTTGACCGCAGGCACGCCATTGGCTGGCTGCAGGCAGAGACGCGCACCGATTGGTCAGTTTTGACCACGTGCAACCCGGGTTTACCTACTGTCCTATCTATGAGCACTATGGTCACCAGCAGGATGGAAACGGCACGGAGGGGAGGGGTGGGTTCAAATCTTTTCCGCAACAAGCGCGTGTTGGAAGCTTTCAAAAGAGACGCCATCCGTTCTGCCACGCTGTTTTTCTTCTCAGGGTGCTGCCAATCGTTAAAGTAATTGACGAAGAGCGTGCGGGATCACAGAAATAACATGAACCGAGACGACCTCCATACAGTGATCGGAGGTGTCAGCCGGATCTGGGAGATGCTCTCTCGCATACTCCAGAACGAACAAAGAAAAGCATTGTGACGCAGGATGACTAAATGCCACCACCAAAGGACAGATGTCTTTCCGTACCGTGCCCGTTGGCCGTCGATCAACCGTGACGGACGGTTTGCACGTGCCAACGAAATTCGAATTTGACGCGCAGGAACACATGCTCTATCTCGCGGATGGCCGAAAAACTACAGCTTCGATTTTGCTTTTGCACTGCGCTCTCTCCCAAGCTAGCGAGCAAATAAATCTGCGCACGATGGTGGCGCTTGTCAAATGTGGCGTCCTGCTGACATTGGAGACCGCCATAAAGATAGCCCCAATCGCAAGGTTTAACTGCTTTTGCTGCTTGTTTCTTGGATGACAGCAGCAGTGAGGACTGTGGACAGTGTTGGATCATTTCATTTGAGCTCCTACAGCAACATTTCATGTCCGAGGTGTAGAATATTGACAGGTGCTCCTTGGAGAGCATCATACTAGCCCTCTAGGTGGTCCTGAGCCGGGCACACATATGCGTCCAGCAAGTCATAAAAACACCAGCAGGGGAGATGTTAGGCCAGTGCCGTGACAAACTGGGGTTTTGTCCAGAAACAACAATTTTTCTTCACATGGAACAGCATCTCCGAATGGCATGATGCCATGAAAATACGCTGGCCGACGGACCAAAAAAAAAAGCAGTATCAGCTAGAGTTTTCTAAATTACAGAAGTGATAGTGGTGTGTAAGGGTGCACACTTTATTTATCTAGGATTTTTAAAAATCGTAAGCATGACTTAACTTAGCCACAAATGTTTAGCCTTTTTACAGCGGAGCTGTTAAGGGCTAGGGTTCCCAGGATCGTGTCCGGTATGCCGACACAAACCTGCCTGGACAACTACCGCCATCTATAAGTGACGGCGGCAAGCACACAACCAGTATGGTTTCCACCGTCACACGTAGATGGCGCCAACCTTTCCAGTTATAATAGAAGAATGGATAGTTGGGCGCGTTGGTGGGAATTCATCGTAGGAAACAGCGCGAAAAACAGACGACGACGAAGAAGAAGCACACAGTGTATCGAGTACAGCTCTGCTGGTCTTCACGAGAGTGGAAAGGCTGAACGTTCTTTGTTCTCATTTTTACACTAATTCCAAGTTGAGCATTTAAGCTTGACAAACTTTCTTCAAACATTAGAGTAAACTTCTTTTTTTTTTTTTTATGAAGAGCAGTTTATTGGCTACATTTTGATGTATCATAGATCACCATATGCCGAGTTCTTAAAATTGCCTCTCCCTCAAAAATCGCCACTCTTTTCTGCGGTACGGAAAGAGTACTGTAACAAATGTTCACCCCTGCGAAGGTGCTGTGACAAATGCGCACGTATAGAACGTACACAATGGTCACAATCAGTGGAAAGCATTGGACTCAAAACTGAACTTTCAGCTCAAAGGTCTAGGGAAAAAACAAAACAAAAGCAAATTTTAAACTTAGAAACAGATATCACAGGGACTTAATTAAGACGTTAAAGCGCACATCAATCGAGACTCATTTCACAGGTGCTGTAAGCTAAACAACCCTGGCATTTCAAGAATGTTTTTCAGGTGAGCAATAGGGTTTGCTAAAGGCTCTCAATGTTTTCAACCTCGGGAAACGCTTCTCTCTCAAGTGATACCTCACTGATACATAACAAATGCCCGAGACTGGGAGGGAACCCTTTCTAGTCTCGGCATTGATAGAATAAAGCAGTGCAGAAGCCTACAGACTTCGTAGACAATAATGCACACACTAGGGGATGTCTGAAACATTGAAATGCATCACTGGATGGCTGAAATCTTCTGGAACAGTGCTTAAATGGGAAAAAAAAAATACCTACTCTGCTTAGGGGAAAGAACAGTCTGAGAAACTTGGGAGATTGAGGAACAGCCCAAGCCCTCGAAGGTTCTTCTGGGAACCCCCTAAGGTTTTGGCGGGAATTGCCCCAGGGTTTTTGCGGGAACTGCCCCAGGGTTTTGGCGGGAACCCCCCCAAGGGTTTCTGAGGTAACCCCTGGGTTCCTAGGAACCCACCTAAAGATCCCATGGGGTTTGCAATTCATAAAAGAAGTCGACCTTGCTTTTCAACTGGACACATAATTTAGGTGTAAATTTCTCAAGTAACCACGGCACGGCTGCCAAGAGGTTGAATTCCAACCCACCTGCTGCTTGTAGTTGAGGGTGGACTTTCCCGTGGACTTGGTCTGGTTGATGGAGTCCGTCTTGGTCGGTAGGATCATGCCCTGCGAGAACTCTGCGGGACAAGCAGAAGAATCCCCACGGTCACCGTGAGCCTACTCGTAGAGCAGATATCCTGCGCGTTCATATTCCAGAAGTAATAACCTTGATCTAGAGGACTATAAAGCGCAAAAAAACACTGACGAAGAAGAGACACATACAACACAAACAACACGGATATGTCTCTTCTTCGTCCATGTATTTTTGTGCTTTTTAGTGCTTTAGATCACAATGAACCAACTAGCCCAATTCAAAGTTTTAATAATCTTGAATTTTGCCCCCCCAGTCAATATACCGGGCACAGAAAACAGTCCGGAAAATGTGGTACTCGAAATGTGTACTCGCGAGAGCTACCGAAATTTCCAAAAAATTATTAGAAACCCCTTACAATGCACTGCCATCCCCACAACAGACACATCTTGCAAAAATTTGAAGCCCGTTGCGGACGGGCTTCACCGCATCGTCGGCCGTGGTGGGCGAGACGAGGTGCTTGGGTCGACGTGGGCACCCACCTTTCTTGAGGCTGGAGATGTAGGTCTCCAACTGGTCCCTGATAAGCTTTTCGCCTTTCGTCCTCATCAGCTCCTTCAGCCGCTCGGCAGCATCCCCCTTGGTAGTCACTGTCACGGTGATCTGGAAGGACCCGGCAACGCGTTCGTCAGTCCTTTCTCTCTAAGGCCGGTTCACACATTTGCGTTGGACTGCGACTGAGCGCGTCGTGATCTCTCGTAATAACTTAACGCACTTGCATACTGGCAGCACCTATGAGTAGAGCCCTGAAATTCTTCCAACCTGCATACAGACGCTTTGCAGCAGCTGTGCGTAGAAGCCACCATAACCAACCTTCAGTTTTTGTTCTCTCTTATCCCGTTTACTTCCATCATTACCAAAGCAGGCCAGGTTATTGCCATTTTAGATTCTACTGTGTCCTTCTCCCCAGCATTAGTCTTTGGGAAGGCTCATTAACAATCCTTTCAGTGGCTCCGTATCTCGGTAAGACAAGAGAAGGTCAGCAATAAGGGATGTAATCTGGCGCGTGTGCAAAGCGTCTATAGCTAGTCTAAAGATTTCGCAGTAATTGGGCTATCAACTCCCAGCACAATCTGAGAGAAAAAGGTTGTTGCCCATAACATCATCGGCATTATTTCGTGTCTACGGTGAAAGAATGGCGCGTGAAAAATAGTAAAAATGTACCGTCGAGACCGGTTATAACGAAGTTAACGGGAATCGGAAATCACTTCACTATATCCGCTTCTTTGAGAGGGCACGTCGATGCAACCAGTTCAGTCATTGCGGCTACATTAAAGGCCGACGACCAGACACGAGATTCTGCAAGGCAGAATATCCTCCTCACCTTGAGGGAGGAGGAAACAGGCAACGGTGGACAAGGTAGAAGGGGGGAGAGGAGAAAACGGGGGAAAAGTGGAAAGCGCGAACTGGTCGTCGGTCTTTAAGCGCAACGGCGTACCCAACAGGAATCAAACCCAGAATTTCCCAGACCGCAGCCCCCAACGCTCCACATCTGCGTCGGCTCAACGACTTTCTGCATGTACCGGCCAAGGCGTATGCCCCACCACTCCCACTACGGTTACTACATGCCGATGCTACGGTCCCTAAAAAACGAGTCTCCCACCTACGTGTTCGGCGTCCCATTCTACCCGTACATGTGTCCGAAGTGATCCTGAAATGGCAACAAATGGCATCACAAAGACCAGAGTGTCGTGCCATCGGACGTCACCACCCTGGCGGTTGAACGTAGAAGCTCCGAAAAAAAGCACGAGAGAATGCGAGCGTCGCCGTTGTTGCGACATCCCAAGTTCCGGCTGCCAAAGCTTCCGTCAACTGCCGAGCCGGAGAGCGACATGCAGTGGAACGGCCGTCTGACATGTGCACCACCGCCACTGCGACACTGCCAGGATTGTAGGATTGCGGCCGGCGATGGCGTGACACTTTTATGACGTCGTCGAACGGAAATCGAGAAACCACTTTTCAGGGCGCGGTAAACGCACCAGTCGGAGACGCGTTGCAGGCGCCACACCAATACTCTCGGTAGTGCACTGTGATCTTCTGGAGGAAGGAGGCACCAGTCCATAAACAACAGGTTCTTCTTCACTCCCGAAAACAACTTTTAAAATGTAAAAAAAAAAACAAAAAAAACTTGGACGTTTGCTTTGAAAATAAAGCATTATCGCGGGTCTTCAAAAATAAAGGGCCAAGTTTATTTTAGGCACATAGAGGCGTCCGAGGGAGGAGAAGAAGCAGGGTGCACTCACGTCGACGTCGGTGGGGTCGTGTTCTTCGCTGAGGTTGGGTATTTCCACCTTGCCTTCGACTGTCTCGTCGCTGTCGTCAGTCTCCCCTGCGGCAAAGAGTTATGGATGGATGGTAGCAACCCTTTAAACCGGGCGGTGACTTGCACTACCTAGCCTAGGACATAGCTGGCATGGGAAAGACTTTGCTGCACCACCAAAAAGAAACTGAAATGCGGGGGATCGTGCAGTGTGTTGTGACATGAGCAGTGTGCAGCAGAAGTGACTTTATTTTGTTTCACTATGGTACCAGAGGCACTCGCAAGAGCACCCGCTCTGTTCTAAAAGGGTTTTGGTCCACCCCACTTACTTAATAAACCAGTAGTGGTTCCCCAGCAAATTTGAAAGAACTTGAGCACAGGAGTGCGTGTGACAACAATAGAGTTTATACAGTAGCCGGGAACAGATGGGTGACAGGACGGATAAACACGGTTTTTTCCAATTCGGCACTGGATAGCACCCATTTTTTGAAGGTGTGCAAAGATATAACCACCAATACCAGTTGCTCCGCCACTGAATACGTCAGGTTTTAGTTTCATGTGTCTCGCATGCCGAATCATGGCGTCAAACTTTTGTGCGATACCAAAGTCAGTAAAATAGATATTCGAAGTGAGGTTCCCTTTAAAAAGCTTAAACGCGCGCCAACAAGTCGGAGGGTGAGCAGGGAAAAAAACAGAACGACCTAAGACCAAACACACTGACTGTGTCCCTTCGTGCCATGTTAAAAAAAAGTGAAAAAAAAAAAAAAAAAAGAAGTATGTGTGCAAGCGAGCTAGTGGAAGTTTAGGGAAAAAAGTGTGTTCTTTAATGAGACTCGGGCAAACTTGTAAGCACAAATAGTGATGAACTTGGGCAAGCGCTGTCCCTTTCTTTGCGTCTGTCTCCGTTTGAGCTTACAAGTTTCTTGAGCGGGTTCCTAATAGTAGTTTCCATTTTTCATTGCGTAGTTCGTTTTGCAAAGGATTAAAGGACTCGCAGGATGCACGGAAAAGGGGCGTACCTTCCCACTTGAGCTCGATGGCCCATTCGTAGAAAAAGATGAGCTTTGCCTTTCGGTTGTTGGCCACTGCCTCTCCGTCGCACTTGGACATTTCAACCACCTTGCACGACCCTGCAAATGAAACAAGGCGCTGAAAGATGTGCAGACATCTCACCCCTGCTGGAAGTGGAGGATCTTTTTTAATTAAACATAATCAAATCTAATCGCAGGAATGTGCAAGTAGCAAAAAATGTGCAAAACTCGCCTTCTATGCTCATTGGGGCTATTAGATGTTCTGCAGAGAAGCCATATTATGGGGGAAAATGCCAAGATTTAAAGAAAAGCCAATTTCGGAGGGCAATTCTGAATGAGTACCGATCTGCTGCAAGGCGCTCACTTAGCTCATTACAACCGATAATGTTAAATGACAGTGTTGATCGAGAATTGCAGAGAAGCCAGCTTGGCGCAACATGCACATATGTGTTCATGTTTATTCATTATCACCATCAATTATTTCACTGAGCTATTACCACATTTCGAAGCTTTTTGGGTCGACCTCAGCTTACCTCGTCCATCCTTGACCTCCAAGTTGGTCAGCAGTTCCGTCAGCTTGTCTTTGGACCACTGCGACGCATTTTTTTCCGTCCTGCAACACATGCCGGTCTCACGTCAACAGAACTTGCCTCACGCGTATTAACCAATGAAACGCTTCGTGAGAGACACGGACACGAAGGACTGAGTTGATCCAAGTGTTAAAACCGCGTGCTCACTAGTGATCCAGCGCTCACCAGTGCCAGTTGTTCACGTTGGTCGCGTCGGGCCGCTCTTCTACGATCCAGCGTGGGTCACCTTCGCCCCATTTCGCCATCGCTGTTCGGCGGGGATGCTGAGCTCCAAGCCACTCGAGGTTGTGCTCGTAGTATTGGTGACTTTATGGGTCTCCAGGCACTCCCCAGCGAGTCGGAAAAAATCCGCTCACGCGGGTTGTTTCTCAGCTGCTGAATGAATCTCTAGAAACTTCGCGACGAAGCGAGGCACTCGCTCGGCGCTACCGCCACCGGAAATCACGTAGTGCCCCCTACGTGAAGGAAAAGGGGGGTTCGTGGTCACGTGTAATAACGGAAGTTCGGGTTATCACAGGCTCCCTGGTTTCAGTTTCGGTTTGTCAAGGAGCGCGACGAAGTCCGAATTCCATTTTATGTATTGTCCTTAAATCACCCGAAGGCATTACATGAGGGGGGAGGGTACAAGGTGACTGAATGTGAGAAAGACAAAACATCAGCACGTACTTAAAAGAAAAAAAGAAAGCATACAGTATGCTCAGTTGGGAAACTGCCATAGAGACTGGTTTGAAAAAGTGGCCCCGATTTGTCCTCGAGCACCGAGCTAATGCCGAATACAACGCCACCATTTCTCCCGCAGCGGCCATTCGAGGAACCGCACGTTACTTCTATTTTGGCTTTAATCGGCCACTTTGGCGCCGAAACAGATACAGTGAAGGAGGTTACAGGGTGCCACCCCTGTCTCCCCAGCGGACGCGCCGCGTCATACTACCGAAGTTAAAATGCACCTAGGTCGGGACGCGCTACCTGAAAGCACCGCTGAGGCATGGTTGTAGAAAAACAATATTAATTGTGCCGCAAAACCTTGCAAACTAAAGATTTTTAAAAACATCACGCGCCCTTCATTTTTTACTAAACTCCAATAAATCTCATACAAAAAGAGTCTTTTCCGTTTGTTTTTACGCAAAAACAGGCTTTCTAAAAGCTCAAGGTGACCACAGTACAGACAACTGATAAAGAGTGGCGCTGTTGTCGTATTTAGCTCGGTCTCGGTGGACGCCAGCGGCCCAGGTTTCGACGGCGAGTTTCCCAACTGTGTGTTTTAGTAACGTTGGCTTCAACTAACCAAGCAGACGACAGTCAGTGATAACGCAAGCGCATGTACCAATAAAGGTTAAACATGCAGGTGGTGTACACGCACAGTACGCCCAAAAAAAAAATTAGTCACTGAACAAAGTTTCACAGGCGTCTCTGAGAAGAGCGACGTCCGCCAGACCCGCAACGGATTCAGGTAGACTGTTCCAGTCTTTAAAGGGATACTTCAACGAAATTTGAAATAGTCCCGTCGTGTTTAAAAATAGGTTGAATATGATCCACAATATCTGTAAAAAACAATCGCACGTTTGTATTTTGAGCCTGGTGGCTGTATTTTTCGTTATAAACGGCCCACTCTGGCAAGCGCTCGGAGAAGGCCCAGCGGAGACCACGTGACATCCAACGCAATCGTGACGTAGGTCGTCTCGGGACGAGCAAAGCTATGGCGAGACTGACGTCGAGAGGATGGCCTAGTCGTTCCAGCCACCGAAGCGGCTGCTTTTGTACGAATTTTGAGTGACGGGTTAATCGACAATAGCGACTTCTGCGACACACAAAAGGCATTCTCGGGAAGAGGAGAGTTCCTCCTTCCCCTCTTCTCTCGTCGTGGCCGGAGGCGAGACACTCACCCAACGTTACTAAAACACTCAGTTGGGAAACTCACCCTTGAAACCTGGACCGCTGGCGTCCACCGAGACCGAGCTAAATACGATAACAGCGCCACCCTTTAGCGACGAGTTGAAACATGAAAGTTGTTTTATCATGGCCTCCGAGATCCCGAAGCGTTTGCGCGCGCGCTTCGGGATCTCGGAGGCCATGGTTTTATATAGCTACTGCGAGATGGCCCTACGAGATGGCGCCACTGGCCCTTGCCCGACTCGGACCTGAACTAATACGTGCAGCCGTGCAGTTCCCGGAGTGGCCGCTGCGGGAGAAATGGCGGCGTTGCGATCGCCATTAGCTCGGTTCTCGAGTACAGATCGGAGCCACTTTTCCAAAGCAGCCTCTATGGCAGTTTCCCAACTGAGTGGTTCTAGTAACGTTGCACTCACCGTCACTAGCTGTCAAGGTTCCTAGACGGGCATTACAAGCGAGGCGTTAGGGATATCCACCAGGTGCTCTTTGCTAATCGTTTAATTCGTTTTAAAATTCCTTCTCGAGACTTTTTAACAAGATATTGGTATGTTCGATGTGATACTGCTCCTTTGAACACATATAGACCAAAAAATGAGCGCCGAAATTTCGTTGTAGTATCCCTTTAATGGCTAGTTGCAAAGGCGATTCCGAAAAGTGTTTGGTGCGACTAGGTGATAATCTTATCTTGAAGGGACGATCAATCCTAGGGGAAATATGGTGCGGAGGGAGCAAAAGTAGTTTCTTGAGTTCCTGGTTGAAGTAGTAGATTTTATGTAAAAATAAAAGCCTCACCTGTTTACGCCTGCTACTCAGTGATTGCAAGCGTGCTCTCGATTTCAGGGCAGTTACACTGGATGAGTGTGAGTAGTCTTTATCAATAAAACGCGCAGCTTTGTTTTGTACGGACTCTAGCTTCTGTGTAAGATTTATTTGCCATGGGTTCCAAATCACACTAGCGTATTCAACATTAGAACGAATAAATGATGTGTATGCAAGGATGCGGACTTCTGGAGGAGCTAAGTACAGGTGTCTTATCAAGTATCCCAGCGATTGGTTTGCCCTACCCACAATAAAGTCGATGTGTTCCTTCCAATACAGTTTTTCTGTTAAGATAACGCCAAGATACTTATATACTTTGTTACCCTTTCAAGATATGTTTTGGCGAGTGTATAATCAAAAGTAATATTGCTTTTCTTGGTCGAGAACGTAATGAGTTTGCTTTTTGATACGTTAACACACATTTGCCAATCCGTACACTTGAGCAGGGTGCACTTGAGCGCCAAACAGGTGCAGCACGCACGTGAAGGTATCTTTGGCAGTCTGCCTCGTTCACACCTGCGGAAAACTCTCTGGTTGCCGATCGCTTGAAGGAAGAAGACGGCGCTGTTCGCATTTGCTGCCGCCTACCGCGTCCGCGCAGCTCAAGTGATCCTGGGAGAGTAGCGCCAAGGGGTACAAGCTCCCCGTATGGTCGCCATTTTGGTACATAGAATGAGCAGTATCTCTTTGATCTCTCCATTCCTGGTGAAAAAATCCGTATCACTGATCTCCACCGGACGGCCACCTGGCATGTACCAAAATCGACTTTTTGGAGCGTTGCAGAGGCTGGGCGGCAGCGTGCTGGAGACACGTTTTTTACTGGTTCATCAACATTCGCCGAAGAAGTATATATATTTTTTTCAGCCTTGCGTAAACGGTGATAAATTGATAATTGCCTTTGAGAACACGTGGACATTTCCACGAAAGCGCAACACCGCAGGAAAAAGGCACAGCTCGTCGAAAGCAAGTCTCGTCGGTCTCGCGGCGTGATCAAAGCTTCCTTGGCATGCCGAAGTGCTGCATCTTTATGGCGCGTTCACACCATAGAGTTATTACAATAAACGCTAGAGGCTCAGCTGGCGCTAGTGTGCTGTTGCATTTTGAAGCAGACAGCAAGCAGTCAGAAATTGACTTCCGGTAATGCATTTCTATGGGAAAAAGCGAGTGCATTTTCTCTCAACGCTCGATCATAAGAGCAAATATCACGAATAATTTGTATGTACTAGGCACATTGGAACATTTCTCAGTCACGCAGACGAAATAATTGGTCAGTTTCAGCATTTTTATTTGAAATTCGTGGCATGAAAAACGGTGTTAAAACCGCTTCGTACGTGTATTTATGTGCACTGTCGGACACTGTTAGCGCGAACACGGCGTCGACGCTTTCCAGCATGGGGGATACGTGCCAAACGATCGAAGGACATGCGGAAAACCAAGAGAGACGGCAAGAACTACGCAGCAACAGGACAAGTAACTCCTTGTGCACGCAGACGATCAAAATAAATTGAAAGCCACGTAATATAGTCCGATTTGCAATAAATAATGGCGAATTCGCGTGGTCAATCTCCGGCAACTTTTTTTGCCGCACGCCCGGCAATAGCGTTCGCGTGGTCGGGATCCGGTGGGTGCGCGTCGTTCGGGTGGCGGTTCATCGGCAAGCGCCGGCAACTTTACGGCGCTTTTTTCGCCCGAGCTCCGAAACGACCGGGCCAGCGTGCGACCAGTCGATATCCGATGGCGTCGGTGTCGTCAGATTCGAATTTGTCGAGGAGAAAACGAAACTGATCTCAAGTCACTCGGAATGCAATGCTTCAGCCAAGGCGAACCGTTGAGTGAGCCATCGCGTCGACCGCGTCACACTGAGGGCAAAATGGAGGATATGGAAGTAGACGACCGCTTGCCATTTCCCCCTTTTTTCCATCCTAGACGCGCAGGCCATCGGCAGTTTGTTGTTTATATACCCTGAGTCGGATGGGAGCGGCAGGGACGACACAGAGGAGGATATTCTTCTGTTTCAAACAGCTTTTTGTTTGATGTTTTCGGTTCCCGAGCCGAGGCCAAAAATCGAGGGCTACATCGAAACCGTCATCTCCAGGTACAACGACGAGAAGGTATGTTATAAACTAGTGCGAGTTCTAGGGGCACGTTGCTAACAAATATCTTATCACCGTAGTTCCGACAGAACTTCAGGCTTCACAGGAGTACCTGCGAGAAATTGATTGCCGACTTCGCGACATCAACTGCGTACCCTGACAGGTCATCTCACGGAGGAACACCACAGAAGACGCCTGAGCATCACATTCTCGTCTTCCTATGGTAAGTCCTAATACTGCGCATCTTTTCCGATCAAGCTAATCCTCAAACCAGGAATGCGGCAGGGGGTGCCACTCTTACGGAAATCGATTAATTAGCAATGCCACCTGTAGAGAAGTTATATGCTGTGTGCGAAAGCGACCTCGCGGCCGTCTTCTCGAAGCATTTCAAACCCTCATGAGGGTTTGACGCATGTCGCAATAACAAAACAGGCGGGATAGGCAAATAGCGTTCAAAAATATTAATTATCCAGATGACAGCGGTGGCACGACCGTCAGTCGCTATCTTTATACATTGCCAGCTCAGCTAAATATCATGCTATACAAAGTCGCTACAGGTTACACGAAGTCGGAATTAACCTTTTCCAAGTAGCGATAGGAACTGAAAGCATAGAATTCCCTGATACGCTAGCGAAACCCCCCAAAGTACCAACGGAAACCCGTGGGCATCCCCCTCTCCGGCTAGCCTTATTGCCAGCGAGAGAACATTCCGACAGAATTAGAATTGGAAAGTACTTCCCGTGTGAATATATCCAATCACTGTCACTGGTGAACGTCATCCCGTGGTAGTGCTTGGACTGTTGAACATACAAACACTTCGTAGAAGCACGTCTCGGCGGCGACGCAGACGAACGGGGAGAAACAAACATGACGGACTTTTTGCGTGTTGTAGTGGGCCTGGCAGGCCTCTAATTGGCCCGCCGCAACACATCGCAAGCGTTTCCGCACTTGAGAGTTTAACCGGATCCAACTTGCTCACGGTGTGTCACGATACGGCCAGCGTCGTCCCGCTGCTAGGCGACACCTTTCCGCAACTGACCGCAAGTGTGCCGTTCCGCTCTTGAACGCAGTCGAACGATAGCGTGTGAACCATAGGGCCGGCTTGTTCGAAGCAGCGTATCGCCTTAGACTGGGAGAAAGAAAGCACTACCAAGGCAGACTCAAACGATAACCTTGGCAGTGTTTTCTCTCACTAAGACCCTGTTCAAGCAAGCCGGCCCAGCCTTCATCCACAATGTCTCGTATCTCATAAAGGGCCGAGAGTCACCGTTCTACAGCGATGACGTCCCCACTGTCGCGAGGCTTATGCCGGGATACTGCAATTAGCCTATTGGGGACGTAGCTTTTGCTGTTTGCCAAGTTATACTGAAACAAAGTTTAGTTCCCTGAATTAGATTATTTTTTGCATGTTGTTGAATTGGTGTACTTTAACAAAAACATTCACTGTTGTAGTGTGAAGAATATTGATCTGTATTCTGCGCGTTTCCTTATCAGGTATGCTGGCAACAAAACATCCATCCGAGATATAGCTGGACGCTTCGGAGTGAGTGAGAGCACGTGCCACACCATGATAACACGAGTGATGACGCACCTATGCCAGATCGCGTACAGAATTATCAGATTTCCATACGACCTCGACAAGCTCTCCAGCGATTTTGAGCAGGTATGGTTTCTTCATCTGCACGAATCAAAGATATTTGCGCTTGATATACAAAGATATTTGCTCAGGTGACCTCGATTGGGGCTTTCCCCCAGGTTGTATCATTCATGCTGCGTGTAGAATGCCGCACAGACATCTTTAGTTTCAAATTACGACTGCCATAAGTGCACGCAAGTGAATATAACAGGTGCATATGTTGATAGGTCATGTCCTGGTTAGGCAGGGCAAAAGTGACACTTTGTTGTCCATGGTACTGCAGGTGGACGAAAGATGTACAGGCAGGGCCGGAATTTTACAGAGCATGGCACTGGCGTTTGAACCGCATCAGCACGCTACCTATCAGTGCTGGCTCAAATGCACGGGCATCGTCTGCACGTGCGGGTGTGTTGTCCAAGGGGGCCTCATTGTTTAGGTTACCGTATGCTCAAGCGAAGTTTCTGTTCCGGTACATCTTTTAATGTGAAACATTCTAACCGCCGAATTCAGAAATCTCACTCAAACTACACTCACACTTAAGGGCCCCTCCACTTCCTCGAGGAAGGCGCGAGGGCCGGCGCTGGCCAATCGCGACGGCGGGTCCGTCCTCACGATTTTCCAGCGCCGGCCCTCGCGCCTTCCTCGAGGAAGTGGAGCGGCCCTTAAGTGTGAGTGTAGTTTGAGTGAGGTTTCTGAATTCGGCGGTTAGCCTAGGTCCTCAGGTGTCGTGAAGCCCAAAAAACGAAGGTAACTATGAGTCTAACTGCTAATTGGTCAATGAGTAGAGAGGATAGTCACGTCCACCCACCTGCGCAGCGACTGCCGACGCTGATTGGCCTCATGCACTGCACAAGGCCACGTGCGAGTCACGAACGCACAGAACATAGGGCTCGTGCTGTAGCTTTTGGAGGGGATTGGTGACCAAGTGGGCTAGCGCACACCAGCTGGGAGCACGTGGAGCGAAAGCTCGCGCTGCAGAACCCACGACCCTGGGTTCAATCCCCACCCCTGCCCCTGCACGTTTCAATCTGGATGAGCATTGTACCGACGTGTGGTCGTGCACCACTACTGCGTGATGCACGTTTAAGACCCCAGGCTAGCAGTTGTACTACGCTGGCTAGATTGCTCATCTACAGCTGGGAGACTCGTCGCCTGCTGAGGCAGACCAAGCTCTAGGCTGTATAAACATACACACAACCCAATTTTTTGCTGTAGCTTTGACTTTGCTCGGACCTAAAGTGAAGCGAAGTATTATTTGGCGCCGAATGCAGCTACATCGGTTGGACTAATGTACCCAGATGTTTCACGTCAAACTCTGATGAACGCCGCCAATGCAGGCGTCTGGCCGCTGTTGTGCCGGACCGGCGTCAGGGCGCGCCGTCGATTAGGCGAGTCTTTCCGGCGCCCCAGGTCGACGAAAAGGAGTGGTTGGTCCCCGACGCCGTTTCATCTTGCAACACCTGGTCCCAAGGTCACCCTCCCGCTGCGACCGAACCCAACCCACGCTTGGAAGCTACTGATCCCTCGTCACAGTGACGCCCGGCCGCACCAAGACAACGGGCCGCGCGACTGCGTTTCCGGGAGACTGACGGGTTGGTTCCTCTCGAGTCAGACGGCGCCAAGGGGATTACGTGGCAACCCGTTCGGCCAGCGCGCCTTCGTCGCCTCTAGCCAGCTGGACAATGAAGGCCCCGAAAAGCAGGTGTCCCTTCCCTCTTGCCCGACCGGGGGAATTTCTGCTAATCCTGGCCGCTGGCTCGACGGTGCTTTGTTGACTCGGAGGCAAGCTCACAGGATTGCCTCTCTCTGGGTCTACGGCGACAGCTCGGCGGACAACGAGACCCAGTGGTGAGCTCTGTGTGTGAGTGTGGGGGCGTCCCTCGCGTATGTGCTCGTGTGAGACGTGCAGGGGCGGGGCCCGATGATGTCACGGATTTCGACGCTGCATGGATTGGCTGCGACGAAAAACCGAACCCTATATAAGCAGCAACGGAGCGCGACTGCGTGTGCTCTCTCTGTTTGTACATATGCGGTAATTATGTAATTAAACAGTTTTAGAGAGTTACCACCGGCTCTCCTGCGTTCCTGACTTGCACCCTGCCCCGGTCCCTGGCTCCCTGTCGGGCTTTGTTGCCTCGGACACCGCTCGGTCCCGACAACTGGATGGCAGCGGCGGGATTCGACTTCACCGGACCATGACTCCTGCAGTGGGTGAGTGCCTGGAGGCCCTCTTGCTTTTGATTTGCCAGACCTAGCAGCCGCTAGTCGTCTTGGTAGGGGCTGGGGAAAATTGTATCCGCCAGAGTAAAGTTTGTACTTTGACGCGATAGTTTTCTTTTAAAGTAAGGGAGCCGAACACTGAGGAAGTCATGGATCTGGAGACGTTGCGTGTGCCAGAGTTGGTACATGTTTGTACTGAATTGGGGATTGATTTGGGGCAAGCGAAACGAAAGCCGCACATTATAAAACTCATCCGCGCCGCAGAAATTAGCGAGGAGGAACTTTTAGAGTGTGTGGAGCTAAAACGAGAAAAAGAGTTTCTCGAGAGGGACAAGGAGGAACGCGAAACGAAAAGGCGAGCCGATGAGCTAGAGCTGCGAAAAGTCGAGCTAGAAATGAGGAAACTGGAGGCCCAGTCTCCCGCTCGAGAAGTAGCTAGGGTTGAACCAACGGAAAGGTTCAAGATGAAGGATCTCCTTCAGCCTTATAAGCTTGGGGAAGATATCGGATTGTTTCTCGTAAACTTTGAACGAACTTGCGAGAAGGTGCGATTTCAGCGCGAAACATGGCCCCAGAAGCTGTTGACGCTTCTCCCATGCGAGGCGGCAGACGTGATCGCACGCTTAACTCGTGAGGATGCCGACAACTATGACCAAGTAAAGGCCGCGCTCCTCAAGAAATATCGCTTGTCCACGGAGGCATTTCGCCAACGCTTCCGTCAGGCATCTAGGAAGCCAGCTCAATCATATCCAGAGTTCGCGTACAACTTGAGGGCAGATTTGGTGGAGTGGCTAAAGAGTGCCGGGGCACACGGAGACCACGACAAGGTGGTCGAGTGTATCGCGACGGAACAGTTCTTCCGCGAACTCCCAGAAGCAGCGATGTTCTGGGTTCAAGACAGGCTAACCGAGCCTAATCTGCTGAAAGCCGCTGAACTTGCGGAGGAGCACGCGATGAGGAGAGCTCTGAAACAGGATCGCCCTGGTAACGCTAAGGCGCAGGGGGACAAAGAAAGTCGGAAAGCTTTCTCGTCTAAACAGAACGAGGCGAGAGGGGCTTTCCCAGGGCAGTCTGCTGGGGAGCGGTCATTTGAGGAGCCAAAAAAAAAAGGTAGACAGGGCAGGAGAGGGGAGGGTTAGTGACACGGCTAAACAAAACGGCGAAAACACCAAAACCTTCGAAAAAAGGAAGCCTGCAGTTTGTTTTAACTGTAAAGAACCAGGTCACTTCGCGGTCAACTGTGCGAAGAAAGTGGCGTTTCACTATGTCCGCGAGAACGAAGACAATGATAGGCTCTTAGAGCCGTACACGCGACAAATGGTTGTCAATGGTAAAACGTGTAAAGTACTTCGAGACTCAGCGGCAACAATGGATGTCGTGCACCCCTCCTACGTGCGGACCGGGGACTACACTGGAGACTGCGCCTGGATTCGGCAAGTGGTCGAAGAGCAAAGCGTTTGCTTACCCGTGGCCAAAGTTTTGATCACAGGACCGTTCGGAGTCCTCGAAACCGAGGCGGCAGTCTCCAGCAGCCTCCCGTTGCCGTACCCCTACTTATTTTCTAATAAGTCAGAACAGCTGCTGCTAGAAAGGGGATTGAGCTTCTCACATGAGACCGTGTTGGCACTGACGCGTTCAAAGGCGCGTGCACAAGCGGGACAATTGCAGTATGACTCGGTCGATGGGGCTTCCTCATCCGTGAAACCCAGCGACCAGCCGGACCTCCCCGGGGAGTTTGACAGCGCGCCGGGTCAAAACACAGAACCCGAAATCGAAAGGGGAGAGCGAACTGCCGACCACGGGAAAGGGGACGGCATACTTCTCTCTCCCGCCTCCACTAGCTTTCAGGCTTTGGCAGGGTTAGACAGGCCGACACTCATCGCGGAACAAGAGAGCGATCCCTCCCTTAGAGATCTCCACAAAAGTGAGAAGGAAGGCGTAGCGAACAAAAACATCGCTTTCCAGACCAGGTCAGGCGTGCTGTACAGGCAGTCGGGAGCCAAGCCGTCACACTCGTCTCGGGCTTCCGCTGCGAGAAGAGAAGTTAATCGGCACAATGCAGGAGCATTGCTGGACAACTCCACGATCTCGTCCAAGTACCCTGGGTTCCATGAGTGCGTGCTCACCTCACAGCTTATGTTTCGGCGGGAGATCAAGTCAGGTGCGGAAGCTAAGTCAGAACTTTCCGACTGCGGCTTCGAGAAAACTCTCGAGTCTGGGGACCAGGGCTTTTCTGGTGAGAGTGGCACCGAGAACAGACTGGGTGTAGGTTAGAGCGCAAAGTTCTCGCCGGTGAAAGATTTCCGAGAGAAGCGGACGAGGCAGAGGCCGCCAGAAAAGGGGAAAGCGTAATTTGAATGCCTTTTCCTGAAGTCGGCTTAGCCAGTGGTATGAATAGGTTTTCTTTTTTCGGGAGTGCGAGTTTTGCGTTTTGTTGAGCGGCAGTGCGTCGTGTTAACAAGCTCGAAGGTTTATCTCGCTTCACGGTAGTAGGCCTTCGAGGCGAAGTAGAAAGGGGCACAGCTAAAAGAGGAACGCTGATGATCCATGCGGGGCTTCTAAGACGGGAACGAGCTCCATGATCGGAGGGTACAAATTTGTAAAGTTTTTTCTTTGTTCCTAATCCTTAGAAAGGGTCAAAATTTGATTTCTCTTGCTTACGCCGCATGTTCAGAGATATGACTGTCCCGGTAGTCGGCTTTAGTGGAGCGATTGATTTGCATTTATTTTCACGGGTGTCCGACTTTTCGGACCTATGCGACGGCCCAGAAGGGATATTTTCAATAGGGATGTTTCTTTTGTAGGTAACTGTTAGACATATCTTATGAGGTGTTGTATTCTTTTGAAATGGTCTGGCGGATCGGAAGCATGGGGAACTGGGCACTGGCCTACTCGGAGTTTTGGTTTGGGGTTGTTGGTCTTCGTCGCTCCACTTCCCAGATTGGACGAGGCCTGAACTTCTGCCGAGAACCCCCAGCAGCGAGACCGCGTCTCTCGGAGGAGCGGTTGCTGTCTGCTCATCCTCCAGACGCACTTCCTGTCGGCGGAGGTGCTGTTGTGCCGGACCGGCGTCAGGGCGCGCCGTCGATTAGGCGAGTCTTTCCGGCGCCCCAGGTCGACGAAAAGGAGCGGTTGGTCCCCGACGCCGTTTCATCTTGCAACACCTGGTCCCAAGGTCACCCTCCCGCTGCGACCGAACCCAACCCACGCTTGGAAGCTACTGATCCCTCGTCACAGTGACGCCCGGCCGCACCAAGACAACGGGCCGCGCGACTGCGTTTCCGGGAGACTGACGGGTTGGTTCCTCTCGAGTCAGACGGCGCCAAGGGGATTACGTGGCAACCCGTTCGGCCAGCGCGCCTTCGTCGCCTCTAGCCAGCTGGACAATGAAGGCCCCGAAAAGCAGGTGTCCCTTCCCTCTTGCCCGACCGGGGGAATTTCTGCTAATCCTGGCCGCTGGCTCGACGGTGCTTTGTTGACTCGGAGGCAAGGTCACAGGATTGCCTCTCTCTGGGTCTACGGCGACAGCTCGGCGGACAACGAGACCCAGTGGTGAGCTCTGTGTGTGAGTGTGGGGGCGTCCCTCGCGTATGTGCTCGTGTGAGACGTGCAGGGGCGGGGCCCGATGATGTCACGGATTTCGACGCTGCATGGATTGGCTGCGACGAAAAACCGAACCCTATATAAGCAGCAACGGAGCGCGACTGCGTGTGCTCTCTGTGTTTGTACATATGCGGTAATTATGTAATTAAACAGTTTTAGAGAGTTACCACCGGCTCTCCTGCGTTCCTGACTTGCACCCTGCCCCGGTCCCTGGCTCCCTGTCGGGCTTTGTTGCCTCGGACACCGCTCGGTCCCGACACCGCTAAAGTCAGATGCGCGGCCCAATGCGCTAAAGTCAGATGCGCGGCCCAACCGACGATCAAAAGCAGCGATGGCTTGAGCGACGGCACGGAGGTTGACGCATTTTAATAAAGAGACAAACCAAATGCATAAGCTGTGTCTTTAACAAAGAGCGAAGCCTCAAGGTTGAAAAGAAATGTATTGCAAATTGTCCCACAATTGTGTTGCTACGTGAGACGTTCTGGTTTAGCACTAGTCGCACTAATGATGCTTAACAATAAAGAAACACTTAGCGTTAGGCCTAAAGTTAAGCACTGCATCACAATAGTACTACTAGCGCTAAACCAGGACGTTTCATATAGCAACACAATTGCGGGGCAATCTGAAATCATTTTTTTAATGTCAAAACAACCCTAAGAGGAAGTTGCAAATACAGCAACAGACCCTGAATTGACCGCCATTGTTTGCAGTGAGCCAATAACAAGCGACTGCCATTCTCTTTGAAATTGTGGTGATATGTATCGTTTCCTCTTTTCTTTCAGGTTTCTGGCATGCCTGGAGTCATCGGATGCATCGACGGATCCTCCATTCCCATCCGGTGCCCTACAGACAAGATAAGGAACACACATATCAACAGGCATGATATACTGTCCATCACGGTCCAAGGCATCTGTGACCACAAAAGACGGTTACTAGACGTGTCGGTAGGGTGCCCGAGCAAGATTCACGACGGGAGAGTTTTTAATCTTTCGACTGTCTCCAAGCGCATCCCAACTCTTTGTAAAGGAGCAAAGTACCATCTCCTTGGGGTCGCTGCATATCCATGCAGGGAGTACCTTATTCCACCATACAAGGACTATGGGAACCTTAGTCCCAAGCAGCATGCCTTCAACACGAAACTGAGCGCGACACGAGTGCTCATTGAGAACGCCTTTGGCATTCTGAAGAACAGGTTTCGGCAGCTGAAGGTCCTGGAGTTCATTTCTGTGGAAAGAATGTGCCAGTTTACCGTGTCGTGCTGTGTGATCCACAATCTGTGTATTGACGGAGATGACCTCATGGACCCAGGGGCTCCCGAGCCAACCAAGCGCACAACTCCCTACGAAGACGAGGACGCGGTCGAGGCTGCGCTGCGAGTCTTGGGAGAGAGGAAGCGCAGCGCACTTGTGAGGATGGTTTGCTGAAAAAGCAAACCGTCCTCACTTTATGCCTTCCCTATTGAAAAATCCGGCAAAAACTTCCAGTGACATTCGGTGGAAACGGGTTGATTTCCACTCATTTTCACCACAAACCAGCGTAGTTTACCAGTTTTTCGGTGGAAATATTACCGGCTGCCACTTCCAGTAACCAGATTTCGCTGGACCTTTTACCGGAGCCACTTACGGTTAAAATCCGGCAAAAACTTCCAGTGACATTCGGCGGAACCAGCGTAGCCACTTTCGCTGGAAGTTTACCAGAACTACTTTTGATTACTTGCCGCTGGAATCCTACCGGAAGCCACTCTCGTTTGCCGGACACCGAACATCACTGGAAGCCGACGCAAGGGGAACTGCTAAAGTCAAGGGGGCCAAGACGAGCAGGGGGACAGAGTTTGAAATGGCGGCCGCCAATGCAGCGGCATTCTCGTGAGCAGTGGCGTTACGAGGGTCAGCGGCACACGAGGCGGCAGCCCGCCGCGACCCCCCCCCCCCCCCCCCCGGCTCGCGCGTGGCCCACCGCGACTCCTTCCCCCCTCTTCTCGTGGCTCGCCGCGACACCCCCCTGAGCGCTGCACCCGGGGCGGTCCGCCCCCCCCCCCCCCCCCCTTGTGACGCCAATGCTCGTGAGTGCGTGTTTTAGCTCGAAACGACGTTGCAATTCTGCAAGAAGTGCGTGAAGCGAACTGTTTTGACGATCCAAAAAGGTGGGCAGCGATCACCGCCAACTTGATATTTGCGACAGGCAAAAGTCTGGGCCAGAGCAGGTACGAGACCACTCGAGCGGCATTCTCGTGAGTGCGAGTTTTAGCTCGGGACGACGTTGCAATCTTCAAGAAGTACGTGCAGTGAACTGTTTTGACAATCCAAAAAGGTGGGCACTTTCACCCGTTTTCATCCAAAACCAGTTTAGCATGTCTTTGGTAGATTATTTGTCGGCAAACAGATTTCGCTGGAATATCACCGGCAGCCACTTTCATATACCAGACGACCCGGATTTCCTAGAAATCTTACCCGAAACGGGTGACTCGGTTCTCTGTTTACCGACCTTCAATCGGAGCCGATGCGAGGGGAGGGGGAAGCCGAGACGGGCCGGGGACTTGGTGTGCAATTATGGCGCCTCGCACCAAGGACGAGTCTCCACGCACTCTCTCTCCCTCGCATTGGGTTCGTGGGGAAAATGGGAGAGGGTCGTTTTGCTTTTTTTTTTTTTTTAAGAAAGCCGGTTTCTTTGTTCGTCAACGAGCAACGGCGGGCCAGGAACGAACGCTCCGTCTCGGCTTCTCGTTCCATGTGTGCGGCTTGTATCTTCCAAAGCAGCGGGGTGTGCAGATGGAAAGAATATATTTTTCAGTGACCTGTTTCTTACGCCTCTGTCCGTCCGCCTTCAGAAGCATCCAGCGGGCGAAAAAGACTGTGTACAAGATTTCTCAACGTCGGCGGATGTTCGTTTCGCGCGTTCGTGGTTTTCGCGAAGCGCGCTACTGACGCCTGGTGCACCCGCGGCGACGGCATCAGGGACGACTTCGTGAGTGTGCCCAGGATTTCTCAAGGGAGGCGGATGTTCGCTCCGCGCGGTCGTGGTTTTCGCTAAGCGTGCTTCGTACGCCTGGTGCACCCGCGGCGTCGGCATCAGGGACGACATCGTGAGTGTGCCCGGGATTTCTCAACGGCGGGGGATGTTCATTCCGCGCGGTCGTGGTTTTCGCTAAGCGTGCTACTGACGCCTGGTGCACCCGCGGCGACGGCATCAGGGACGACATCGTGAGTGTGCCCGGGATTTCTCTACGGCGGCGGATGTTCGCTCCGCGCGGTCGTGGTTTTCGCTAAGCGTGCTACTGACGCCTGGTGCACCCGCGGCGACGGCATCAGGGACGACATCGTGAGTGTGCCGGGGATTTCCCTACGGCGGCGGATGTTCGCTCCGCGCGGTCGTGGTTTTCGCTAAGCGTGCTACTGACGCCTGGTGCACCCGCGGCGACGGCATCAGGGACGACATCGTGAGTGTGCCCGGGATTTCTCTACGGCGGCGGATGTTCGCTCCGCGCGGTCGTGGTTTTCGCTAAGCGTGCTACTGACGCCTGGTGCACCCGCGGCGACGGCATCAGGGACGACATCGTGAGTGTGCCCGGGATTTTTCAACGGCGGCGGATGTTCGTTCCGCGTGTTCGTGGTTTTCGCTAAACGTGCTACTGACAGTATACGTGTGTGTGTCCGTGTGGTGCACCTCCGCGGTTTTATTAGTTGAACTACCGTACGTCTAGGAATTTACCCAGCGGCATTGTGAGTACCTTGAAAGATATCTTTTGCGACTAAGAATTCGGTTGTTCCTACTTGGTCTGCTTGCTCTTGTCGACAGCTGTGCAAATTGTTTCACCTGTATCGACCCTGTTAAATAAATACATAGAACCTTCAGGTCTATATGGACTAACTACTTTAATTGTTAGCGAACCGTCCTACATCTGGTAAACATACACCAACCATGGCTTTACTGAAAGTGAAAAGAGTCCCATAATCCAGTAAAATAGATTTTTACTGGAAATATACATCCGGTAAAAATCCGGTGACATTCTGGTAAATTATCTGGTAACATTCCGGTAAAAATCCGGTAACATTCCTGTAAAACAAACGGTGACATTCCAGTAAAAAGTCCGGTGACATTCCGGTAAACTGCGGCTTTACTGGAAGTGAAAACAGTCCCATAATCCAGTAAAATAGACTTTTACTGGAAATGACATTCCGGTTAAAATTATGTTTCAATAGGGTTGATCTTCCAAAAACTGAGTTAATGTTAGAAAAGCAGAAACTTTGGGACTTTTATTTTGTCTAGATTGGACTATGTTCACGCTATGGGTGCAAAGTGCTGATCTTTCCTAACATATGCAAATGTAAGCACAAGCAGACTTGCATATGTTGTGAAAGATCGGCACATTGCATCCGTAGTGTAAACATAGCCTTACATTAGTAACAAACATGTACCAGTCTGCACAGCTGTCAATCAACGCCCAAGGGGGCGGAGCCACACCCGATCCGACCAATCACAGCGCAGGAGGGCGGTGCCAAACCCAATCCAACCAATCACAGCGCAGGAGGGCGGGGCCAAACCCAATCCAACCAATCACAGCGCAGTAGGGCGGGGCCCTTTCCCTCTCTCCCATCCCAGTGACCAATGACAGGCAGTGGGCATCGATGGCCCCGCCCACAGGACATTAGCCAGTGACCAATCAGAGCTCAGCGAGGTCCCGTCACGTGTGAAGGCAGCGTGTCAGGAAGCGTGTCACTTACCAGTGTCACCATGACCGCAAACCTCAAACCACAAGTGTGGTTGACCAGGTGTTGACAGCTGCGGTCATCATCTGACAACAACCACGTGATGTCACACAGGGTCCGAGCTTCGTTCGACAGAGGGCGCTATATGACTTGAATTGCGGCGCTCAGGGCGCCTCACGTGTGATGTCGCAGAGGGTTCAGCTGCGTCCGACAGAGGGCACTCACGTGATGTCGCACAGGGTTCGTGCTGCATCCGAAGGAGGGTGCTGCGCTCCGGTCACGTGTTTTGAATTCGAATCGCTGCGCGGTAAATGACCCTTTTATTCGATAAAAAAAAGGCTCCGCCGCCAGCGGGGAATCGAACTCGGGACATCTTGATCACCAGCCCGACGCGCTATCCCCTGAGCTACGAGCGCATCTTTTTTTTTTCTTTATTGCATGGTAGTTACCGCAACATTCATGTCATTCTAACGGCGCTGTACAGCTCTTTTGCACAGCGTACTAAAAATCACGCATTTCGAGGAGTGATTTTAAAATACTAGTCCACTCCGGTTCAGGTTCACAGTTCAAATACACAATCTGTACTTGTTTTACAAGGTTGAAGAAATATATCCGCACTTCTTTTGCGTCGAGGTCAGCATGTCGAACAGCCATACGTGATCTCCAAATGCTGCACAAAGCTAACAACATAATCATGTCATAAGGAACTTCATTATCATTATCTACACTAAGGAAACGTATCCCTGTTGGGGTTACAGGTAGTTCTTTCTTTAAAGTGCGTTGGAGGACATCCCAGAAAAATACCGCGTCCCAACAAAAAATAAACACATGTTCAATAGTCTCAGGTTTTTATCGCTTCCGAAGACCGCTTTAAGTCGGGTTAGTTGTTTGTGTGTGTGTGTGTGCATTCAGATCACGTGATGTCCCGCGCGCTACTTGGCTTTTGTAATGCGGTTAGAAACAGGATCCTTCATTGCCGCAGGTCGTGTGACGCTGCTCCTCTTCCTATCACGTGATTTCGCGCGCGCGCGATTCAAGCGGTGTTCGCGCGGACTCGTCACCTCGGGAATGGCTTTCGTAATATGGGTGGTGAAAACAAACAACCCTCCACGGAATTTGAACGCGTCATTGCTCTAGGTCATGTGACGAATCCTATCTATACAATTCCGTCATGCAGGAAGAAGTCTAGACAGGTTTCGTATATGTCTCGAGATGCTCAATATGCTATTTTATTTTTTTCATATGCGAATGAAATACATTGTTTCGACGCTCTGCTCGCTCGCTTTTGTTTATTCAGCTGTCGCGTGGGGGCTCGGAACGTCACTCGTGCGCCGGAGGTCGGTCTGACAATATGCTCGTGCGTGAACGTCTCGACGGCTGCGAAGAAGATCACACTCGATGGAGCGATGTCGAAGCCTGCGCTGCACATCGAAAAGCAAACAACAACTTCTTTGTGTCTGCGTTGGATCTGCTGGTGGATCTCGTCATTTTTGGCAAGTTCGTTCCATATGAAGTGGACCCCGTTGTGTTCAGGATAATAGCCCACGTCTACGAGAGCTACATGGGGCGGGACAAAGAGTGGGAATCGCACGAGCAGCCCTTTGTCCTCTTATCCCATTGGTCGGGCAAGGTGTTGACCAAGGTGACCGCATCCGAGACGACGGACGTGGTGGAATTCATCGCGGATACGCTGAAGACCATCAAACGCGCGATGCAATATAAGCACCACATCGAAGCCACCTACATCCATTGCCTGGCCACCGACGTTCTTCGTTATCGCCTCATCACCGTGGATACCGTAGACTCGTGGAAATAAAATAACTAACCCTAAGATGACTGCGTGTCTCTCTCTCTCCTGCGGTTGGTCGCCTTGTTAAAGACTGGACCCTGCAGAGCGGTCCGGTCAGTCTGCACTCGACCTACGTACAGATCGGTCGGGAAAGAAGCGAAATGAGGGATGAGTTTTACGTGAATCTATTCTCAAATGCCTCGTCGGACATTTTTCACGACAATAGTTTGAGCAAGTTCAAAGTACAGCTGTCCCAACCTATTATATTAAATGAACCGTACGAGGTAGCCCTAGAGGAACTTAACTTCCCATTTAGCATCAAGAATGTGACGAGCCCATCTAACGAGCTGTACTTGGTCAGGCCTACGGATGTGGGGAAAGTGGAAGGCAGCAAACAGCTCCTAATACAGCCAAAGCGAGACTTTATCGCGCTGGTGAAAAGTGCCCTGCGTGAGCTCTTTGGTCCCAAGACGAGCTTCGAGCGAAAGGAAAATGTTACTCTTTAAGCTTCCAGAGAAACAACGCACTGCGCATGTCACCTACATTGTCGAAAAAACTCGGATTTGCAGAGATCGTTTTTGGAACAGGTCAGCCCGTGGAAGGCAGCCCCGTGGAGGAAGATACATTCGATCGTGAGGTGCAGGTAGAGCTGACGAGGGTAAAGCACCTGATGACTCAGGACCGAATTGAGATCCTCGAGGGCTTCTACGAATCGCCAGAAGATCTCATTAACGCGATAAACAGCGCCTACCAGTCTCATCTTAAGCTCAATTCCTCGAAAATATTGCTTCGTTATAATCCATACATCAAAGTCGTAGAGTTACAGTTGCACCACAGCGGGTATATCTTAATCAATGCTCACTTATCCCACATGCTTGGCTTCGGCCAGAAAAGCGTGTACACTTCCTTCTCGGTGGCAGACCGCGATGTTATATTATTTCCCAGCAATTACATTTTTGCCTATTGCGATATCATAGAAGCGGAGCACGTCGGCGACGTGAAAGCTCCTCTCTTGAGAGTCGTCCCATTCGTAGTGTCAAAACGAAACGAAATGATATCGTATTCTTTCAATCTACCACAATATAAGAAGGTGATCGTAAAAGAAGTCAGCACCATTTGTCTCGAGCTTGTTGGCGAGAGAGGAAGCTACATCCCATTTCTGGACGGATCGGGTCGCGTTGCAGCCACTCTTCATTTTAGGAGATGCACGTAAAGTCCCCACCGTGTTGTTTAGAACATTTCTCGGGTTCCGGAGAAAGACCGCTCACGCATTTTGTGTCCGGGCCCCTGTTCCAGGTTGGGAGCGGACTACTGTCGGACATTTATCAGAGGATATCGCCAGTGTTTACAAAGCGAGTGGCCCCTTACCTGGGTCGAAAGCTAGTGTCCACGGGTAGAGATATCGCAGAGCGAATGAGACAGGGTTCCTCGCTGAAGGACGCCGTAAAGAAGGGAATCCGCCGCACGTATCGAAGCACCAGAGACGAGTTTCTCCAAAAGCTGCAGTCTGGCGGAGGGCATAAAAGAAAGGCGTCCAGCCAGTGCTGTTCACTCTCTAGACGACAAAAGAAAGGAAAGGTCGTGCATGACTTTTTCGATACCTAAAAAAATGACGGGCGATATTTTTACCCTGCACGAGCGTTCCTGTCTGTGCACCAGCGGAGAGCTCGATCTGTTCTCTCTTCCGCCTACGTCTTTTGCTTTGGAAAAGTCCGAATATATCGAATTCTTTCCGGTCGCCACGACAACACCCACTTCCGTCTTAGAATTTCACGTTCCGTCTCTAGGACCTCACTTTTACGATCTGAAATCAAGCTTCCTGCACATCCAGTCAAAAATCGTGCGAGCCAATGGCGATCCCGCGAGCACCACCGCGACGGACGGAACTGTCACGCACGATAAGGTCATACCGGTTCAGGCATTTGGAAGCTCCCTTTTTCAATACTTGCACCTGTATCTGAATCAGACTTTGGTGAGCCAGTACGAGAATTATGCTTATCGTTCCTATCTCGATATTCTCCTGCACGCAAACCAGACGAGTAGGGATCACTCTCTTTCCGCGATGCTCTACGAAAAAGACCCGGTAAATACGTCCGAAAAGCTCGACATTCCCGCCGATGCTAAGGGCCTTATGGCACGCTTTAAAAGAACCGAAGGAAGTACGCTCTGTGATTTGTTTTGTCCTCTTATGAGTGACATATGTCAGCAGGAAAAGCTTCTCTTGAACGGGGTGGATATTCGTATCGTGCTGCGGCAAAATACCGAAGATTTCAGGCTCTTGGCCGCTTCGACGGTTCCCCAGAAACACGTCGTCCAACTTCCTCGCATTGTGCTCTACATTCGACGCGTGCAAGTTGCCCCGACGGTGCTTGTGGGCATCGAAAGACGTCTGCAGTCCTCTCCCGCGACTTATCTACTACGTGGGGTGGAGATCAAGACCAGAACCGTTTCGCCCGGTGTGTCGCACATTGTCCTCGACGATCTGTATCCGCATCGAGTGCCGTCAAAGCTCCTCGTCGCTTTCGTGAAGAGCGAGGCGTTTCAGGGAAGTCGCGAGCACGACCCATTCAAGCTCGAACACTTCAACCTGAAAACGGCGGTCCTGGACGTGGGTGGCTGCCAGCAGACGGAGCAGTTTGATTTTCCTCAAGATTTGTACATGAAGGCCTATATGAGCTTCCAACACCGCCTCAATCGAAGAGACGTCCCCTACTCTAAAGGTGCCTTCTCAAAAGACTCCTTTCTGCTCTACTATATTTTGACTCCGGACAGGGAAGAGCAGAGTCTTTGTCCAATCTCCACGGCGAACGTGAGACTCACCTTGACCTTCAAGCAAGATCTAACTAAAGCCATCACCATTCTCTTTATGTCAGAAACGCCTCGCGTCCTGGAAATTGACAAGGAGAGAAACGTCAAGTTTGCCGCTTGAAATGGAAGAACACGAATTTTACCCAATGTTCGCGGGAAATCCCTGCACGCGTCCCTGGTTTCGTGGCACGTTCGCGTGCGACGAGATTGGTCAAGAGACAGCGTCACCCGGTCTTTACGTAGTGAATACGGCACCGAGGTCTTCGTTCGGTGAACACTGGGTTCTTTTCTACGTATGCCCAAAGGACAAGACAATTAGTTATTTTGACAGTTTCGGAATGATTCCGATTCACGGGGAATTTTCCGACTTCATCGGAGACGCAGCGAGTTTCTTCTACTCCAAGAGAAGAATTCAAGGGACTCTGTCGCACACGTGCGGACTTTACTGTCTATACGTGGGTGCGCGCCTGTGTTGCGGTGTACCGCTCCGCGAGTGCATCCAAACTTTCTCGTCGAGCGACTACCGACGGAACGACACGCACATTTCTATACTCGTGCGCAAGCAATTTCCTTCTCCTGCGCTAAAGCTCTCCTGCTGCTCCGCTCTGTAACCTGATCTCCAAAATAAAGCCACAAAAAAAGGACACAAAGCGAGGATGGATTTTTTCTTTTTTTTTATTCAATATGCATGCATCTAAGAGATTCTCGAGACATGAAGAAACAGATGGCGCGCGCGCGACAGCTCTTTATACAAATATCAAACACTTGGTGAAAACAAAAAAAAAAACCTCGCGCTACGTGAAAATGGCTCTGTACACACACACACACACACACATCAGCTTGAAATGAAAAAAAAAAGCACTTCACGAGAGGCTCCAATGTCCGAAAGGAAGAGTTGAAACGCCGTCAGAGTCGATGAAGCGCTTGTTGTCGAACGGGTTGAGTCCTATCTTCTCCACGGCAACAGTCTTGTTCTCGCACAACTTACGAGCGATGGTTCGCTGCGTGATCTTGTGCAGAGTTTGTTGCTCGAGAGTTTGAACGTAGAGCTCGTAGGTTAGCTTACGGGACTCGCACCTTTTCACTCCTTTCGCCCTCACGTAGTGCTCTCGGGAGGCTAGTTCCATCGAATAGAGTTTGGGTTTTAAACAAACAAATCCAAGAATGTGATCTTTTGGGAGCTCGTTTTTGAACACTCCTAGTTTCATTTTGTTTGCGGGAGAGAACAAGGGGTGATCGACTGGGTACCCAGAAGTATCCAGGTGAGTTTCGGCAAGGGTCGCGAGCTTCGAGTCTACATCCGGGTCGGTGATTTGGAGGATGAACGAGTCCGTGTCGCTGTACGCTGCGCGAGCGTCGGGGAAAACGCGCCTGACCTGCTTGTAGAAAAATTCGTACATGACCAGTTTGGACATCTCTAGGATAGAGAAGCCCGCGTACACGGGTTTGTTCAAGTGTAGGGTTCTCTGGGAAAACTGAAAGATCACCACGGTCGGGCTAATTGCCGCAAACTGTCTGAGGTTAGGTTTCTGCAGGTTTTTCAGCACTTCCTCCTCGCTCACGCTAATGACAACGTTATTGTACTGACGTGGGTTTTCGATAGTCTTGCCATAAATTGAATTCATAATGAGCTTAGATAGGTTCTTTTGAAAGGCATTTGTCGCCTGTTTTCGGAGGTTGTGGTTAAAGTCGATGAAATCTTTCAGAAATGCACTCTGCGAAAACTTCAAAACGCGATGAATGACCTTTAGTTTTAAGCCCAACTCAAGATACAGCTTGAGATTTCGGTAGTGAATGATGTAATTGCGTTTCGGGTAAAAGGTGAGAAGCAGCTTTCGCTCAGACTCTCGCTGGGGTAGGTGAAATTTTTCGACGAGCGCTTTTTGATAGGGTGAGAGCCATTCGAGCGGGACTCCTCGTTTCTCGGGAGCCAGGGGAAAGTCCGCGTGCGAATCGTGTAGTTCCCGAGGATAGTCGAGGTCCACCTCTAAAATGTAACCCTCGGGCGCGTCGTCGGGAACCTGCTGGAAGTGGAGAGCGTCGATTTCCTCGCGGTCTAGCCAGCGAAAATCTGCGCATGGAAGGGATTGTCGCATGGTGGAAGCGTACAGGCCGTTCACGTCGAGGTCTAAAATGTGAGAAACCGCCGTGTTCGGATCGAAACATGCGGTTCCTGGCACGTTAGCTCTCGTGTTACGAATGGCACATTGAACGATTCCTCCTCGCAGACCCGCTTCGATGAAAAGATACGCATCCACGTCGTCGAGCAGCTCCAGTTTTACCCCAGTCTGTTTAAGTGCGCAGGCGAGACTGAGCGCGGGGAGGGAAACGTAGTGAAGCGGATCGAGCTCGTACGTGTCTAAAGTCCATTTCCTGAAATTTTGGAACACGTCGGCGAGAAGTAGGCAGTCGAGATGCAGGTAGCAGTCACTGTATTCTCCTAGGCTTTTGAAATTGAATGTGTGCAAAGACGGTTTGGGCGTGACGGTAGTCCTCCTCTGAAATTTGACTGTCGTTAAGCTTGTTGTAAAACGACTCGGGCGGCGGTAGCTCGGGCTCCCGGTAAGCCTCGAAACTGGTCACGTAGTCGTAGGGAAATACGCCTTTCCGCGCCAGAAGCTCAACGTGTTGCGGAAACGCCTGCTTTAGACAGCACAGGTTTTCTAGTCCCTTGGAACGGAGGTCCTGAACCAGCGCGTCCAAGCTGGCGGGGAGAAAGGCCAGACTGTCGAGAAACCGCAGGTTACCCACGTCGAGTCGCTTAAATTGCTGGCAGCTAGTGGCGAGCACTTTAATATCCTTAGACTCGAATAAGTCGAGTTTCGGTAGGATAAAGGCCAGGTCGTACGAATGGTTGTGCGCGAGCACTGGAATGACTTTCTTGTTTACTCTCAGATTTAAATTGCATCCCTGACACAACGACTGCCTGTACGATCCGCTGAAGTGGTCGTGATCTCTGACTTTTTTCTTTCGATTTCCGAACGATTCGTCACAAATCGCGCAGTGAGAGGCCGACGCGTGAGCCTCTTCGTTCACGCTCACCATTGGCACTTCCTCGCTTCGAATCCATTCGCCAATGAGCTTTGACAATTGATTAAGAATGGAAATGAACTTTTCCACGCAGTCCTCGCCCCGGTACAAAAACTGCTCGACGATGCGCGAGTCCGTGGATCGGATTACGAGTATGCAAAATGAACTGGGGACGTGCTTCTCGTAAGCCTGACCCATGTTTTCCGCTTCCAGAATGGCCTCGAAATCGTAGACGCAAAAGTAGGGGAAAGGTTCCATCGCGTGTGGGCTCCGGAAATACAGCGCGTCCCCCTTTGCAGGACACACTGTTCGGACTGCCTTCTTTTCTTTACACAGCGATAAATGACTTCCCAGCGCAGTGCGAAAGCGAAATCCCATCATACACCTTTTACAGCGAAAGCGGTGAGTGCGCCTGTTCGCGAAAAGTCCGGCAAAGTTGGTGATTAGAACAAAGTGATCGTCTATTAGGAGCAAATCCACGTGCTTCTCCCGCTCGCTATCGTTGACTTTGAGCGGGTAGACGAACCTTTGTTCTCGATCGTAACCGTACACGTTCACGGACACGGAGTTTTTCCTCTCGAAAGCCTGTACGTCTTGCGGAAACGTCACTGGATACCTGGTGGGGAACCAATACTTGGTCAAATGTTCTCGATAGCTAGAAGCTCTCGATCGTTTAGAGGGTACGGGATGGAGACCGGCGAGCACAGAAAACACAAAGCACATGTTTCTTTCCGAGTCGGTGAGTTGCTCGGTCACATTCACTAGGCACTTTCTGCTTGGGAGTTCCCCGGGCAACACAAAACTCGCACAACCGACCGTGGGCGGAATGAAACGTCCAACGGTGATGGTGCAGGTCTGAATGGCGACAACGACGAGTCCGGACCCACGTTCTTGATACTGTTCGAGGCGAGCAGAGATCTCGGCACATGCAGTCTGTAGAGCATCGCGAATGCTACCTTCGGCCCAGACCGTGTGCACTAAGCAATGAAAGTAGTGCACGCTGAATTCGAATTCGTCGTCGCCATTGAGACGAGTCATTTCCACGGTTAGTGTGATGAAAAAACGCAATGGCATTTCATAATGCCTAAAAACATTGGCCATTGCGTCGGACTGAAGGCGAAAAAGCGTGGATACATCGTGAGACTCGTCGTCGCGCTCGTGCAAATGCATATCATAACGCGCGGTAAAGTTCCGAAAAGCGCACAGCGAGTTGATGAAGGGAAGGCAATCTTGCGGCGGGATATTGTGCACCTGGGCCAGATGAACTTGTAACGACTCCGCGGAGGAGTACTGCTGGCGCTCTCGCACATCGCACAAGTGGCAGGTTACCATTTTTTTTAATTGTCCCGGGCGACTCACAAGTGTTTAGTCAGAGCACGAGAAAGCAATGACCGGTGACCGCTCGTCACCGCTGGTTTTCTCCATCGTGAGTCCGTTCATCGCCCTCATGTTCTGGATGTCTTGTTCGTTCAGTACGGCGAACCGCTTCGGTAAAAATACTTTTACCACATCGTTCTCGAGCTGAAGAGTCACACAAACGGATGGCCCGTATCGCGTGTCCATACGCCTCACCTCCAGCACGGGTATCTTGACGTTGCACGGAATGGAGCCCATGCTGACAAACAAAGACGACGACGACGCTCGCAGTGAAGACAGCTTGTCCAGGACCCCGTCCATTTTGGGTTGACCGGAGGGCGGCGCCGATGGCTCGAGGTGAGATGACAGGTCTGAAAATAATCACGTTAGTACACGGCGGACCTGCGAGGCCTTTTTCTCGCATTACCTTTTCTTCCGCGGAGAGTAGAGCAGTGAACTGAGACAAGCGGCGGATGAACCCTCTACATTTATACCAAGCGGATTGCGAAATGACGACTCGCCGTGAATCAACACGTGCGTCACTATATATGAAAAGAAAAAAACAAAAAAAAAACAATACGAGACTGAAAACAAAAGCGACCGAGCGGATTGTCAACACAACGTATACTTAATTTGAATATAAAAAAATCACATTCCGAGCTCTCGAGTCACGTGCAAACATGTCTAGACGTGTTCCGGTTAGCTACGTACTTGGGTAAATATTTTGGTTTGGGTATACGTTCGGGCATCGTTAAAAACCGCACTGTTGTGACGCGTGTGAGCATTTATCGTGAAGCGGAAGCCGCGCGAGTCTCCCGCCGCGCAGGAATGTGCTTCGCGCGAGTACATAGAAACGTGTCTGCGATGCCTTCTTTTCATTCGTCTACGAGCGTAGCATGCATGGTCATGTCTTCGGGCCTGGACAAATTTCGTTTCCAAACGCCGGCGTCAATCACGATGATTGGATCCTCTAAATCGGGCAAAAGCACGTATATTCGCAGCTTGTTGAGATTTAGAAGAGAAATGTTCGACAAAGAGTTTCACGTCGTCTACTACGTCTACGTGTTTCCCCAGAGCTGGTTTTCGGAGACGAGCGGGGTCGTCTTCACCAAGGAGATCCCGCAAAATTTAGACCCCGAAAGAGACTCGCTGATCATATTCGACGACTTTCTCGCAAATCGAACGAAGCTCAAAGACATTTGTGAATATTTTATAGGAGCTGCTCATCACTATAATGCTTCGGTCATTTTCATCACGCAGAACATGTTCCTCCAAGACGCGTACTTTAGAACAATAAGCCTAAATTCTTCGGCCTTAATTATATTCCGTTCAGTGCGGATTGCCGATCAGCTCCAAGTGCTATCCCGACAGCTCTTTGGGGCTAGCAGGGGGCAGGTTCTACCGCGTATATATTCGGACGCGTGTAGAACGCCGTTCAGTTACCTGCTGATCGACCTATCGCAAACTTGTCCCGATAATTTCCGTGTGAGAGCAAAAATCTTGCCGGACGAGGGTCCGGAAGTCGTGTACGACACGTCCTAATGAACCGCATCGCCAAGCACGCAAGATTCTTGCACCTGTTGTCGGAAGCCAAATCGTGTAGGCAAAGGGAATCACTACTACGTCACGCCAAGGAGGAGCATCTGAAAATAATTAGGGAAATTTGTTTAAACCTGTGCGCCGGAAACCTCCCTCTCTCCGCGGATATAAAAAAGAAAGTGAAGAGATTTGCACCCGTCATACGGTCACTGGGAAATCGAAAAGAGTCGCACAAGAACGTAAGAAAGACGCTGGTATTGAAGGGAGGTTTCCTACCCCTGATTCTTCCTGCTCTTCTAGGCCTCATATCAACGATCGGGGGAAGAGCCATCGCAAAGGCTATCGGAGTCTAGAAGCATGAAAAAGTACCATCTCGTACCTTACACAGAGAACATTCCCGAGATTCTGAAAGAAGACGACGAACCGGACGACATCAAGCTAAAGAAAATAATTCAAACTCTACACAAAATGTTACGTCCGTACACGTCGAATGAGAGTAGCGCACACAGTGAAGAGGTTAGAGCGACACCCATTAGCAGGGAAGAACGGACAACGCAGACGAGCGAGCGTGGGGATGATGATGATGACGACCCCTCCGTCATAGTCAATTACTTGAGCAAAACCTACCGGCAAAAGGGTCGATCGCTTCTGGCTCTACTGAGGCCGCTGCTCACCTGGGACCCGCAAACCTTGGAAATTTCGATCGACGAAAAACCTCTACAGGGATCCAATATTGTGGACCTGGTTTCCTATTTAGTTTCACGCTCAAAGAAATTGCCAGTTCCGGTTCATTTCGATCGCGTCACGAGGTTATTGGTCAAAGAGAAGCTGCCAGTGACCATCGTGAATCACGATCGCTTTAAAAGAAGGACCCTCAAAGCGCGGGCGACCATTCGTCGAGGTGCGTCTTCTTCTTCGGTCACTTCGCCGAAGCGCCTTCGTACCGCTTCCCCGGAGCAGCGGAGTGCAGGATCACCGACCCCGTCCGAAGCGGCTCCTGCTGATCCCGTTTCTATCGCACCACCACCTCGTGCCTCGCAGCGCCTGGTCGAGAGAGCATGGAAGAAATTCTAGACAAGGATTACTTTAACGACGAGGAAATTCTTTCCGCTTTTCACCCACGACACCGAGCGAAGGTCGAGACGCTCCTCGGCGCGATTTCCTCGGTAATTGCCTACACCCCCGAGGGAACGCTGGTGGTTCACGGAGAGCCGCTCGAGGGATCCAGCATTGTAGAGCTTCTGCACTACGAGCTGTACAACAGGCAGCCTCCCTGGATGAGAGGCGCCATTTCCTCTCTCATCAATTGTCACCTAAACCTGACGGCGTTTCGAGCTCGACACTACCGACCAACGAAGCGGTGCGTCCAGAAAGCATGTCTTCGTCACAAAAGAAGGGGAGCAAAGCCGTCTACTACGAAGCAAGTCATCCAGCCTCTTTCGGTGGAATCAACAGGCTCGCACGACATACGGGACGAAGAACGGCGGAAAAGTTTCTAGAAGGATCGGACGCATATACGCTGTTCAGGGAAACCAAGCGCCCTCGCGTTTACCGCAAAACGCTATCCTTGGGACTGCGAGACGTCTATCAGGCTGACCTAGTGGAAATTCAAAAAATTGCCAAATACAACGATGGAAAACGATACATTTTGTTTGTGATTGATACGTTCTCACGATTTCTCACCGTCGTCCCCATAGCTCGAAAGACGGGCGAGGAAGTTGTCAGGGCGTTGAAAATTGTCTTTCGCAATATGGGGAAAAGCAGGCGTTTATGTACGCATCGTGGTCGTGAATTATACGGAAGATTGGTCCTCTCGTTTCTGGAGAAAAACGACATACAATTGTATTCCGTGAATTCGAAGCAAAAGGCTTCGATCGTGGAACGCGTACAACGCACCATAATGAGTCGGGTTTACAAGTACTTTGAGTATGCACGAACCAAACGATTAATTGAAATCCTCCCGGAAATCGTCGAGTCTTATAATTTTAGCCACCACAGGACACTGAACGCTAGGCCGGTCGACGTTACCCCACAAAACCAGACCGAATTTTTCTTTCACTTGTTCCCCGATCCCGGTCGCGTGAAAATACCTAAATTTCGCCTGGGTGAACATGTGCGCATCTCCAAAGATCGACACGTTCTCGTGAAGAAGTACAAGCAGTCGTTCACGGACGAGGTGTTTATCGTGGACCGAATTCGATTAGGTGTGCCCAATACCTACCACCTAGTCGATATGGTGCGAAAAGAGCCCGTTCTCGGCTCTTTTTACGAGGCAGAACTGCAGCGCGTTTCCCTGGCCGAAAACAAGACCTGGATCGTGGAGAAGATTTTGAGACGCCGACGTGCGCCCCACCTGCAATACCTCGTAAAATGGAGGGGCTACGCCTCCTCGCACAACAGTTGGGTTAATGCGAGCGATTTTGAGCAATAAAAGAGATGAAGAAAAAAAATTTCGTGTCCTTTACGTGACGCGTCGAGCGATCGTGGGCTCTGCGCGCACATCGCAATACACAAACACGTAGTGAGTTTTATCATTTTTTATTCAAAAATTTGACAGGAGCAATATAGCTTCACGATCGAGATTTATTCCGTACAATGAGGCTTTCCTTCCTCCGATCAGTCGCCGAATTTGATAGATGTTCAGAGGACATCTTCGAAGGTACATGGACTCGCTGATGATGCAGCTGTCTTCACACTCGAGATCATGCTTCCGGGAACAAGAACGTCCAGCTCATTGAGACATTGCTTCAGCGCCTCAGTCTGATTCCTGTCCAAATTTACACCGGCTCTTTTCGGATGCCCCTCTTTTGACCATTCACGTATTGCTAGCACAGATGCAGGACACTGATGTACTTTGACCTCCTTGTTCAGACTCATCTCGAGCGTGCAATTTCCGTGCAGGCTCGCGTGCGACATGCTGACGCCGATGGTGATCACGCAGACAATACATAGGTTGCACTGACGTAATTTGGTCCTCCTTTCTGGTGGCCGAACTTCCTCGAGCGTAGCCTTTACTGTGCATATTCTACGAGCAGTACACGAGCGTCGCGAGCGAGCGGAAACGAGTGAGCACAGCTTCATTATACTTCGTTTCACTTTATCTGCGAGCGAAGCCAAAGCTAGAAGCGCGAGACCAGCGCTTTTTGCGTTTCTGCCCCTCTCGCGCGCTCGAGCAAAGCCTGAAGGCACGGAGCTTTCGTGCTCGCGCTTCCAGCTTTGCCTTAGCTCGCACCTAAGGTGAAACGAAGTATAACAGCAGGTTTTGGCCACCAGAAAGGAGGAAGGATATGACGTCACGTGCAACCCGTGTATTAGAAAGGAGCCCGTGATGAGAGCCAGAAGAGACTTGACGGCCGCGAGCGTCACTGCCATAATGACGGTGCGCCGTCGTCATATACCACATATATATAGGACATTGCGTAAACATGCAACAGTTATGTGTGGGGCGCCACAAGGCCGCGCGAACAACGCTTGAATCGCGCGCGCACGAAATCACGTGATAGGAAGACGAGCAACGTCACACAACCTGCGGCAATGAAGCATCGTGTTTCTAACCGCATTACAAAAGCCAAGTAGCGCGCGGGACATAACGTGATTTGAACGCACACACACACAAACAACTCACCCGACTTAAGGTCGGTTCTCACATGCAGCGAAGCGCTGATGTAGCGCTCCTCACGTGCCGTCAGCTACTTATCGTCTGCCATGAGCAACAGTTTTGACGGTGCGATACAAAGCTGGTGAACGCTCCCGTCAGCACGCGCTTAGCGCGAGGTAAGCGCTACGCTTGTAGCGCTCCGCTGCATGTGTGAACAGGCCTTTAAGCGGTCTTCGGAAGCGATGTGCTCGTAGCCGGAGAAAGAAGAAGACGCCGTTTCGAACGGCTGCGTTTTCATGTTCTCCGCCCAAGAAAACCAATCGGCCTCCGGCCGAGGTACAACGTCTACTGCTGCTGCTGCTACCGTTTCCCCGATGGATGACTACCGAGTGCTGATGCCACGTCTACCTACTGGTAACCTCGTTCTTAATTCAGTATTCCTGCATGGAGATCTCGCTGCTCGACCTTACCGAGCTCCGGACTTTCGAGATGCCCTCAGTGGCATAATTGACCGAAAGGACATCATCGCCATGGGACAATACCAAATGTCGCATGTCTGGATGGTCGTATGTGCGACTTCTCTCGCGAAAAGCAAGCTCGTCGCCTGCGAAGAGCTAAAGGTGAAAGGACGCAAATGCCTCGTCGTAGATCCAGAATCAAAAGAAGTGAAGCTCAGGCTTCTGTGGCTACCCCCACACATGGAAAACCGGAGAGCTGCCGAAGCACTGGAACCCTTCGGTACCGTGCGGTCTATCGTACGAGAGAAGTGGAAATGCGAAGGAATGGAAGATATGGATACACTCAACAGAGAGGTGCAACTGACACTTCGAGACGACGTAACCGTGAGCAAGATTCCTCACCTACTGACTATTTATGGGTGCCAGAGCTTGGTACTGATCCCCGGCCGACCTCCTTTGTGCCTGCGATGTAACCGCGTGGGCCACATCCGCCGCCACTGCCGGACTCCGAGGTGCACGAAGTGCCAAAGGTATGGGCACAGCCTTGCTGACTGCGTCCTCACCTACGCCGACAGGCTTAGGATCGGAACAGCAGACGACTCAACCACTGAACACCTGATGGATGCAAGCGAGGTTGTTGAACCGAGTGGGGACATCCCCATGATGACTGAGCCTCCAGGTTCAACATCTCAGCCACCCCCGACCGAACCCACTCCCCCAGAAGTAGCCCTTCCCTCTCCTGATGTGAGTGCAGATCAACCCGCCAGCCCCCCAACCATCCAAGAAAGAACGACAACTTCCCATACGACAGAATACGGACAGACTTCTACAGATGATCAGAAAAACACAGCAACCATCGAGGTTGGGGAGAAAGGTAACTCAACGCAAGGAATCGACGATGCGGATGACCCCATTCTGGCAATTGAGGCACTTACCAATGCGACATTGAGCGACGGCACCATAACTAGATCAAAACTGTCCGACAGAAGACAGGCTGGAACACGGCCCAAGCCGTATTTGAAGCCATCTTCTGGCCCTAAACTTGTCGAAGACAAGCCACTGAGCGATAATGCTCAACCATAAGCGACCGCATGTCTAGCGCCCCTCAGCTCCGTGTAGCTACCTTAAACGTGAGAGGTCTTAAATCTAAGCGAAAGCAGTGCCAGCTCCTTCAGCTTATAGCCCTACAGCAAGTAGATGTATTGGCAGTACAAGAAACAAAATTGTCCGGCGAGGAAGAAACCGAAATCGCGTTGAAACCTTTTCTAAATGATTTCGATGTGTGTGTCACCCATGCAACGGGCACATCGGCCGGTTGTTTTTTGTTACTGAAAAGGAGAACGGGTCTAACTGCTAATGCTCTCACCACCGATCGAGAGGGGCGCTTCATTGTATGCGATCTTACTTATGGCATTGACGAATGGCGCATAATGTGTGTGTATGCTCCCAACGCTGTGAATGCACGTAACGACTTCTTTTTACTTATAGAGCCATATATTAGAACCGATAGAAAATTACTTCTACTGGGAGATTTCAACTGTGTGTTAAATATGAAAGATCGTTCTCAATTTACGGCCAGATTTGACTCAAGTGCAGCTTTACTGCAGTCCTTCATTACCGAAAACAACTTAGCGGACATTGGAGAACACAAAGGAAGTAGAGTACATTACACACATTTCCAACGCTCATCTCACGCTCGACTGGATCGAATATACGTATCTGGAGAACTCTACAAGGCTATTTCAGATTACACGGTTAAACCTGTATTTTTCTCAGACCACTGTCTTGTGTCAATTACCATTGGCGAAAAGAAAATGCATTTATTGCGTCCTGAATGGAGCCTATGGAAACTGAACACAACCCTTCTAGCTGACGAAATATTTTCCGATCGTATCCCCGAAATTCTTTTACACGTACAGCAGATACCCTCACTACACGTATTTTGCAAATGGGACATGTTCAAACAAGAGGTTAAAAATTGGGCAATCGAACGCGCGAGCACTATCACATTCGAAAAAAGGCGAGAAATGAAGAATCTCTTGAATACGCTATCAACACTTTACGAACTTGAAAGTAACAATCCTGGTGAATACACAGAAGAAATAAACATGACTAAAACACAACTCCAGCGATACGATGCCGACAAATATCGAGGTGCAGTGATTCGATCGCGCTCACAAAAATTTCTACTTGGAGAGACGCCCGGCCGGAGATCCTTGGAAGATGAGCGAGGTATGCTTATACCAGTTTGCAAAGTTCATTAGAGAAAGTAAAACATTTGCCGGGCGGTTCGATCTAACAGCGTTTAATTATTTAACTTACCTGCTTTTTTTTTTATTTCTACACCGTTTGTAGTGCCGAAGAGGCAGCATTGAAGCAAAGTTTAATCTTAGAGCTGCTTAATATTCGAACAATTCTATTAAATGAATTCAAATTATTATCCCTGGGGAAACGTCAGTCCCCAAACCAAGTCAATTCGTAGTGATGCATAGAACACGTTTTTTTAATTATAAAAAAGAACTGTTTTTACGTAGTTGTTTCACATATGACCTTAGTATTTATATTTTGTTCTGCCGTCTGATTTACGCTACAAAAAAATTTACTAATAAATCGAGAGGAAACTTTTTTTTTGTATCTTTAGATGCCTTCAGCCGCCTTGAAACGGCAGGACATCAATCGGTGGACGCCTTGTAAACAGATTGCTGGCGCCGCTTTAATAAATGTGGAGAACTGGGGAAAAGTGACTTCCAAAGCGAATGCTGAATCATTTATATTTTTATTAAAAAAGAAAAGACAACGATGAAAGGAATTGTAACTAGAAAAACTAATGGAGACAAGCAACTGATGAGCTTCAATGCGTGGCGGAAAATTGAACTCCTTCCTCTCCCCTCTCTCCTCGCAGCTGCTTTCTTTCTCACCTGTTCTATCGCTCTTTCTTTATGCGCTTTGTTTTGTTTTGTTTGTTTTGGAGCACCGATGACCGCGCTCGCTATTTTGTTTACTCTATTCACGTGCTGGCTGCTTCATCATGCCGTTTTGAGGCTGCAAGATTATTAATTGGGTCTTCGATTTTAAGTGACTAACACGATTCTTTTAATGTTCAAAGAATTGATGGCAGCGAGGCATATCATTATAATAGATGTCGCAGAAAATAACCGTAGTAAAACCAGGAACCGAATTTTAAGCGCTGCGTCGTCATTAAAAAGGTGTCGACGAAGAAAGAAGGCCCCCCTCTCCCCACACAAAAAAATAAAAATAAATACATAAAAAATAAAGAAATATTTTTTTGTTATTACGAAACTTTAAAAGCAACAAGTAAATATCTAACACCACGGTGCTACCAAACAAAAAAGCGTAGGACATGCATCAAGCGACGCAAATTTATGTCCGTCCGTCCGGCGTCCGTGCTCACAAAAAAGAAAAAACAATGTTTGTGCAGCCGACAGGATTCGAACCTGTGCGGAGATACCCTAATAGATTTCTAGTCCATCGCCTTAACCACTCGGCCACGACTGCGGGACGAGTAGGGGGCTCTGAGATGTGGTAGTAACTCACGAGCTAGGGATGTCATGGATGAAACGTTGCATGTAGTCGCTCAACGTCTATACAGTAGAGGGCGCTGCGGTCAAATGCGTATATAATCGAGTTAAACTTTGCATGCATGGTTCTGCATTTCACCGACCATAAAGCAGTAATAATGAGGTCGAAACGCAACCCGGAACTCAGCACTACCTATGAGCAATAAAAAAAAAATCAGCACCATCAGCACTACCTATGAACAATAAAATCAGTATCATCAGCACCACCAGAGCTTCGCCCCAATCAACATCATTCACCACGTGGAGATGCGGTCATTTTTTAAAAACACAAAATCAATCGTTTCTGCGTTTCGTTTACATTTTTTTTTACTTTAACACGTTTCGAAAGCTGTTATCAAAAACTGAAATGTAATTAGAAATGTTGTTTTAGTCTCTGACAAATTAAGAAGCGCAGGCCCTGGAGGGTCCTGAGCTTCTTCGCTTCATCATCATCATCGTCGTCGTCGTCACCATCGTCATCATCATCAGCATCGTCGTAGTCGTTGGTATCATCATCATCATCGTCATCGTCTTCATCGTCATGGCCATCGTCGGCATCATCATCATCATCATCATCATCATATTCACATCATCGCATCTCTATTTTTGTGCCCATGAAAACAGTTTTCTAGCTGTATGGCACAACGTAAATGATCGCTCCGCAGTCAGGGAGGTAGCGGCATTGACAGATAAGAACGTCAAGAAGTGAGTCACAAAGCAAGAAGCGCCAATTTAATAACTCACAACCCTGCGTTTCTTAAAGTCTCAGGGGATATAGGCGGCATCGACTTTGATTAAAGGGACCATGAAGGCAGTTTCGAAGTTTTATTCGACGATTGAAATGGATGTCAGGCACGTCTCAGATACTGTTGACCAAGTTCTAGCCCGAACAGAAGTTTGGGTGCCGCACCAATCGAGCAAACAGGCGCGGTAATAATAGCGCCGGGAACGATGCCTGAGACCCCACCGAGGCGGCGGCAGAAAGGTGAACTAAAGTGCGCCGTTGAAGCGTGACGACAACGGGCTCCTCGTCTGGCGATTGGTTCAAACGATAGACGCGCTCTTGGTTTCGATTTCGGTGGTGAGATGTGATGAAAAAAGTTCATTTGAACGTTGGATAATCTTTTAAAGTTGTAGTTGGGAATTAATAGGTTTCATACCGTGTATAAAAGCATAATCTGAAGCGATCCCTCCGTTTGTTGAACGCATCCCGCACTGCTACCTCGGGCGCGTAACAAGCATCGAGCAACCGTGGAAAAAAAAGAAAAAGGTACGAGCGCCGGGGGCGGCGGACTTTTGGTTCTGGTTTCGTGCGTCGTCTCGTGTTCGCTTTGCGAACTGGTGTCTCACCAATCATGCCGCGTTTATGTGCAGTAGTAGGTTGCGCGAAAGGTCGGCTAAAGACGTGTGGTCGATCGGGTGACGTTAGTTTGCATAAACTGCCGACCGATGCAGCAATGCGCAGCATTTGGTTGCGCGCCGTCGTCTTGCGTAGAGCTGTGGACAGCGGTGTCAGGATTTGTTCGTTGCATTTCCGACCAGAAGACTTTGAGCAGCACCTTCACGTCAGCCGGAGTCGCTCTGAGGCGGCGACCGAGGAGCTGGTGGTAGGTCTGGGGCGACTTCGTAAAGCGCCAATCCAGAGTTCTGCGTCCTTACCACCATCTCCCGTTCAGTCGGCGTGAGGACGCTGAACGGGAGCTCAAACTCGTTTGCGGGCGCGGCGTTGCCGCCCATTTCTTCCAGGTTTTCTTCACAGACCGCCGTGCACTATAGCGAACCACGGGAACCACACTGAGTGCACTAAATCCTACCGATGCCGACAGTGCTCCTTGACGTCACTTCTCTTTCCAGAGGCGAAAAAGGGAAGAAATCTGAATGTTTGTTTCGGTTTCGCAGATTTATTTGCAGGTACAGAAATAAGAGTCACAAAGTTCTAGAAAAAATTGTGTGGCATGCCAGGACCCCAATGCTTCCGAAAACACCTTCTTTTAAAAAAAAGTTAAATTGCCTTCATGGTCCCTTTAAAGAGACTGCCATTCTACGCGAACCTCCTTTTGGGCAACTTACGATTCAGCGTCGAGTTCGCATACGAACTGCCTCCTGCTTCATGCATCCTATCTATTTGTGATATCCTTATATCGGACAACTATTTGTTGTCACAATCCCGCTCTATACCGCGCAGTACGTCCGATGTTCCTCTCGCAACAGGCCGTGATCGAATTTGTTAGGATGATTTACTGACATTATATCGTGGGTAATTGCACCATTAACAAGTTATATTCACTGTTTTCGCCGACTATGTGAATTATAGCGAGGACTATATCGATTGCTTCTATCATTAGCTCGAAGCGTGCTTCGCCGCTAAGGGATGATATTGCGAAGTGCAGTGGAAAACAAGATTTGCTCCGAAGCCCGGTCCACCTCTCGGTTAGTAGCATGCACACCTAGCTCGGTGGTATATTGCACGACACTGCTATACTACGTTCACCCAAAAGCTGAGAATAGAAGCTCAGCCTTCAGCGCGAGCTTTGTGCCCTTGCTAGCAGAAGTGTGAACGCGCGGGCACTCGCAACCAAAGCACTGCGGAATTCGGCGAGCTTGCGCTGAGGGCGGAGATTCGAGTCTCAGCTTAAAGGGGTCATGAAACGATTTTCCTACTTCTTCCTCCTTAGTTTTAATCCTCAACTCAAATGCGAATTGTGAAATCACGTCGTCGTGACATTCTTCGGCACCGGTGCGATGACTCCTAGCTTCCACCGTGCTTTTTATACACACCATAGAACTTGTCATTCCCCAGTGACGATAAGTTCCGTCAGGGCACTCATTGGCCACGAACGCGAATCCGAATATTCGTCGACGGATTGATTGTTGACGAGCGCATGCGTCCGAGTGACGCAGTTCTCGTGTCCAATGCGTGAGCTGGGCTCGGCTGACGTCAGGTTGGAACCGCTGACGCGCTTTGGGAACCGCGGATGTATCATTGTGAAAAGGCGGGGAGCTTTCGAAGGAAAGAAGGTACAAAATAGTCCGCTATATTTTCAAATGTTCGTACCGAAAAGCTGGCTGTTGACTTTCTACCCTCTTTCTCTTGGCCAACTAAACGATATGCGATTAGTAAAGTCCCAATTTAAAATCATTTATCCCAGCCCAAAATTCGTTTCATGGCCCCTTTAAAGGGGCTATGCAACAATTTTTTTACTATGCGCAAATACCGCTTAGAACGGATCCGTGACGTTAATGACCTATGAAACACGCGTTCGTTTTTCACCCCACGCAATAGAAGTCCCAGAAAAAAATTAAAGAAAAACAAGCAGCGTTCACGCCCTCAACTCGCAGCCAGAACAAGCGGCCACGTGATCTGGAGCCGATTATATGCCGCCAATGTTGATCATAGCCACGGGCTGGGGTTGGAAAAGCACAGGACACGCGCTGAGTTCCAGACATTGTTATGGCTCGGCTATTGTCGTCGTTGCAGCGATTGGACACGGGCCACTACCCGAATGCTTCTCGAGCTATCAATTATCACGAGCCCAAATCGAGTGCCACGCAATGCTCGGGTCCAATCTATGAACCGCATTCAAATATCGTCATATGGGTGTACTGCGATCCCCACGTAACGTCATCGAATTTTGCAAAGGAGAGATTGAATGAAAATGATCGCTTTTGTCCTTGAAATTACACCGCAACAAAGGAGCTTCTTGGCCAGTCGCATTGCATGCGAGTATCCTTGAGTCCCACTAGTGCCAGTAAGCTCGTGTAAAGTGAAAAACATTCCAATTGAAACATTCGTTGCACAGCTCCTTTAAGGGTCAACGGAGTATAGTGCCGAATAAGCTATTGCCGTGTTTTGGTTCATTTTCGTGGAATTGAAAGACTGACGTAGGAACTACTTTAGTTAAGCAGAAAATATTTATTCAAAGCACTAACGTAGATAAATATCAGTGCTCGTCAATACTTTATCTAAGAAAAAAAAAAAAAAACGAAACTTCTTTTTTGTTTACGCTAAAAATATCGAACAGGGTCACTCTCCCTTAAGTCAAATAAAAACAAAGTTGATGAGTTGATGACTGTCCCAGCTTTCAAGGCAGCTGTAAACGTCACTCAGGTAAATTTATTAAAACATTTCCCGTGCTTTGCGGATGTGATCTGACCTTTAAAACGTTGGGCTGGAATTTTATAAAATAAATTTCGCTTAGACATTTACATGTATATTTGACAGCTTGAACCAGGGGAAGATATATAGAGAAATTGAGACAGGAGAGAAAAGACAGCTGACTACCAACGATTATTTAGTGGGAATCGTTGGTAGTCAGCTGTCTTTTCTCTCCTGTCTCAATTTCTCTATATATCTTCCCCTGGGTCAAGCTGTCAAATATACAAGTATGTACCAACACGCTCAACTATCAACCGTGACATTTACATGCCTGTTGCTAAATACTTCAGTAATTGAATGACGGTAACGTTGCCAAAATCTTTCAAAGTGGTATCCCCTAGTAGGGACGAGCTGCGCTACACCCTTTTCAAAACCTTATAAAGCTACATTGGCGGTCGCCATATTTTGGGGGTTAGGTGGCGCAAGCTACCGTCCTTTACAAAGGGCATACCCAATGCCATCCATCTATCGATTGAGCACGATAGGTGTGAATGGTTCCGAGTCCTCGCAGAACGCTGGCGCAGTCGTTTTCGATACTAACCCGCCGAGTTAATATAAACGCTGACAGAGCCCTAGCGTCCAAGACATACCCAGTTTGCGTGCCAAAACAAAGGCGGGCTCGGACAATCGGCGCAGCAGCTACTAGATAGCACACACATTCATAAAAACAAAAATCGACTAGAAAAAACTAAAACAAAAACCTTGCATTATGTGTTACTTTGACTCAAGCCGCACACCAAACCTTGCGGGTGCGTCCGCTCGCCTACAGATCCTTTCAGAGCACTTTGAGTCAAAAAATGTTTTAGTTTTTTTTTTTTTCTTTTTTCCTTTCTTTCAACACTGTATTGGTTTTCTCAAAGCTCGTCTTAAAAATAAGCAAACTTGCGAAATGCAATAAAAATAAATAGAAAATATACAGTCCATATTTTATTTCATTTTTTTTTTCTCGTTTTTAGGTTTCTTGAAAGAGCGCGCGACTGATTTAATATCGGGATGTGGAAACTTGGTTTCCAGTTCTGTGCCCAGCTTTTTGTGCAGGTAACGCGAAGGTGCTTCGCGAATCAGAGGCGAGGCGGGAGTGGCAAAAGCGGGTTGCGTTCGTGGTTATTGGAAATCTCGTGAGCCTCGTTCAATATTACCTCTGTGGAGCACTGCGTGGCAGACTGGTTATCTGTCATTGCTTAGAATGTCGTGTTTTTTTTGTGTTTTTGTTTTCTTTTTTTGAGGGGGGATTTATAGATACAAAGTTACTCAGCTTTTTTTTGTGTTATAGTTTTTGTTGTCGCTGTTACATCAAAGCTTTCATCATTTAACTTTTTTTTAACTCTTTTATGAGTCGCGTATATTTTCGATAGGAGCTTTGAGTCGTCATTCAGCAAAATACTTTCCTTGATAAAAGTAGATAATATTGAAAAAAATAAAAAAATGCTTTTGGGGCTTAGCAAAAAACGCAAACTGTTTGACCAAAAGATTTCGAAATTTAAGTTTGGCTAGAAACTTGGAGAAATATGAGCATATAGAGACACATACTTGAGTTCTCTCGCTTGATTTTGAAAGTAGTAGTTTGTCAATTAACCGAGTTACACTTATACATTTTTATTTGTTAAAACTAATAGTATAGTTCCATAAACACATCTTCACATTTTCCCATCGCCGTGACGTCAAACAATTATATTTACATACAAATTCTTTTTTTCATACCTCGTGACGATGGATCTCTTCCGAATATATTACACTGATATTCTGCAATGTGAAACATAATTTTACACAGGCGCAAAACACCCACCCGAAGCTTCACATCTGTCGGAGCACGTACTGACAGTACGTAATGCCTGGCTACATTTGACTCCGTAACAAAAACACATAGAAAGAGGCCCCAAAATGTTTAGCTGGGCTTGTTGGTTCATGACTGGAAATAAGCGCCAAAGGAACGGGGACAGGTGAAGATGTGGACGCAACACGGGGCGCTCCGTGTTGTCGTCCACTTCTTCACCTGTCCTCGTACCTTTGGTGCTCATTTCCAATAAAGAGGCCCATAACATAGCCTAGCCTCCTCTATGCTCGCAAAGCCTGGCAGTTTGACGACGGAGCCAAAGAGTGCCCGGTCGCAGATTTGGATCGCGGGGACCTGAAAGCGCAAACCATCAAAGAGCCATTTTTCGGGGAACCTGGACGTCAGTGCACAGTTTTTGCAGAGGCGAGGACCCGAAACACACTCGTTTGCTCGGGAGAAGTGTGTTTCGGCGTCTCGCCACAGCGGGGCGCCAGTCACGTGGATCTCCTCTCATCCGTTGTCTGCCGCTCCACCTTTTTCATTTTGGCAGCCGCTTATCGTGGCGACTTGCCAGGCCTTGTCAGTATATGGGAGGTTATGCCTAGAGTCGCTGCCAGGATAAGAGCGGCAGGGAGGAGTTTCTGCAGTCCCGCATACAGCACGAGCTTCTTAAGGCCTGTTCAGACACTTGCGTTTGAGTGCGTTTCACTGCGTTGCGTCCAGAACCGAAAGCGAGTCACCGGCACATCTGTGCTTCGTATGAAGCGTGGAATCCAACTCAAGGAATCATCCTGGCACGCGATATAAGCAGCAGGAATGTCCTGGTTTCTCGCCGCCGCAACGCAGTCAAACACAGTCAAACGCAACTGTCTGAACCAGGGTTTACCTTTGATAGTGCTCTGGCGTCTCGTCAGGCTCGAGGGCGCACGTGCGACCAAAGCACAGTGGAAGGCAACCAGCACCCGATGGAGGTCCGGCGTACGAAAGAGACGCTCCGGCGTTATCAATCAATACCGCGTGAAAGTTATAAATACTCCAGAATAATTAATTATTATTTCATAATTTTGATTAATTTCTAACCGTCCTTCAGTCAACCCAATCACACTTTACGTTTGCGCCGAAATCGTGGTGGCGCAAACTTCGCGTACTGCCCCCGAGAACGAACTGATCAACTCGCAGTATTCCGGAGTCACGCGGCAAAGCGTTGCGTTTTCGGAGAGAGAGAAAAAAAAAAAAGTCTCCGTATTTAGTCGGCATCCTGTTTGGTTACACACGCCGAACCGAGTGCTTTTCTAATCGATGGCGTTCGATACAGTTCTCCTCGCTCGCTTTGCTTGCACTGCCTCTTTTTTTTTCGCCGATTCTGACAATAAATCGGTCACCGGAAAAAGGCGCAGCTGAGAGTTGGGCATCGATTGTTTCGTTGTCGTCGTCGCGTGTTTCTTTGCTTCTGTATCGTTATATTTCGTTTCAGCTTAAGCTCAGGCGCAGCCGACTCTTCGAGCTAAGGGCACCGATCGAGCAGTAACGAAATCACAAGACACGGCGATTCGTTGAGCGACGATAGATAACAGGTACCGAAACGTGACGAACACCACGATGGTGCGCCTTTGACGCTGTCTGATTGATGCCATCAGCTCGTAATGTCGGCTGCGTCTGGACTTATGATAAAACGATTATGCGTGTTATGGAAATCGCGTATTTAAAAGCAAACCAACCATCCTTTCCGCGATTGCACTTTGCGGGGTCTGTCTTGCATCGTGCTTGTATTCAGTAACGCCATGACTCTCCCGATAGGAAGGAAATCACTTTAATGGTCTTTTTTTTTCTTTTATCCAGTATATTACCTACATTTCGAGTAAATTGAATAAAGGGGATATGCATATTCAATGTACTACACCAAAACAAAATATACTTTTTTTTTTTATAGATAGCAAAATTACGGAAGAGAAAAATTTGGAAATAAGTATGTGCTTACCTTCTGCGATATAGCAAACAAATAAATATTTACACAAGCGTGATCAAAGAGAGGAAGGGAGCACACAATCTATTGACCGTCGAGTTCGGACCGAGTCGAAACAAACACACTCTTAACAAACGAGCCCGCATTTACCCACACCAGTGGCCAGCTCGCTAGAAACAGCGGCGCCAGCTGAGACGTAATGAAAGAAAGCATTGCAAAGGCTGGGGCTCGCGAGCATCTTGGGACACGGCTTGAGTCCCGCTCAACTCGTGCGCTGGCTTTGGCGGTGCTTTCTTTCACCCAGTCTAAACTGGAGACGCTGTTTTCTAGCAAGCCGGCCCAGGTCCGGTGTGGAGTGACGTCAGGGAGATTAGTTGGTCTATATACACGCTCACTTCGCGTGTAGCGCGACGTTATAGTGGCAGCGTGAAGTCACGTGACGCTAAACTCCCGCTAAATTTATTGGGGAAATTGTCACGTCCTGTGACAAGACGTCACGCGACGCTGTGGCGTTATAATGTAAAGACATTCTGATTCCCCGCTAAATTTAGCGGATCTCGATGTATATATCACACATAAAAACACACGCTGCAAAACCGCGCCAGTGACAGCCGTAACAAAAAAAAAAAAAAAGACAAATCGGCACCCGCGCTATCAAGTAACCATTTCGGCACGCAAACATTCCAAGGAACCCGAAACGAAGAGAGAGAAGTATTCTCGTTTGTTTTGCTTTCTTCGGGCGCGCGCGTGGCAGCAGACTCCGGCTCATCTGTCTTGAGGGAAAAAGAGGAGCTGTCTGAAGCAGCCCGACCCTGGGTTCGCGGTGCAAAGAAACCTAGGACAGCCCGAAATTATGCTCCAAAGATTGAGCACCCTTCCATGGCCGACTATGCGTGTTTCCGGTTGGCCATTTTGAACCCCGCCGAAAGGTTCTTTACAAACGGAGGGTCGTGTACCAGCCGGCAAATGAGGCCCTAGATGTGACACCCGTGGTGGCACTGTACCAGTGCGTCCTCCCCTACCTCCCCCCCCCCCCCCCCCCTCACGTGTCATCACTACTGGATCCGCGCAGCGCCGCTGGATGGATGGATGGATGGATGTTAACGGCAGTACTCTTTACAACGGACGGAAGCTTGCGACGCCTAGCCTAGAAATTAAAAACCAAAAGTATAATTCCTCCCTTCGCCCGTCTAAGCAAATTTGCTTCCCCTCTGAAATTATTTTTTAACTATCACCAAGCGGTGTGGATATTATCAGAAAAACCTCTGGGGGTCGGGGAAAAAATGAAAGGCGTTTACAAATATCTGTAATGCGAAATTAGAGCGCAGCGATGAATGATGCTCATATTTATCGAATTTTTTGGCGACTGCTTTTGCCTAGAAAAAAAAAAAAGCTAAGGCAAGTCTATTAAGTTATTTAAGTTAAGGAGTGATTCTAAGTAGTATTAAGCGAAAGTATAAAAACCATTTTATGACCCCTTTAACGTGCAACGCCATCGGAGGAGGAAGCAAGGGTATGGAGGGGAGGATACGCCCCTTCGTACCCTCCCCTCCTCTTCCTCAGCCCGCTAAACTTAGCGGGGAAATTTTCCCGCTATATTAAGCAGAAAAACTTTCCGGCAAATGTTAGCGGGTTCATTTTTCCCGCTAAATATAGAAGGGAAAATCGACGTCACGTGACCTCAGCCCCAATTCAGTTCCTCCCTAAATTTAGCGGGGAAATGACGTCACATGACTTCGTGTCACGTCACCATAAACAAATTCAGTTTCTCCTCTAGATTTTGCGGGAAAATTGACGTCACGTGACCTCAAGACGCATTCAACTTAACGCTAAATTTAGCGGGGCGGCTACGCCGACGGTGACGCCGCGAAAGGCGGAAACCGGCGCCTAAGAGCTCCGCTCTAAAAATGAACTAAAATAATCACCCCCCCCCCCCCCCCCGGCTCCTTACCCCTCCCCCCCTCTTTCTTCCCCCACGAGGGAGTCGCCAATTTTCCTCCGATCATTATGCGGAATTAACAGCGCAAATACACGAAGGAAGGATAGAAGAGGGAAACAGGATACAGCGCTCTATACCGTCTCGCTCGTCTATCCTTCCTTCTCGTATTTGCGCTGTTAATTCCATATAATGATCAACCAACTAGCCCACCAGATGATCGTGATGCAGTTCTTCTGATCGAACCTAGTCGGCGTTACCCCAACACCGGGCCCACTGGGAGAAAGGCTTGAGACTTTGGGCAAGAGCCACGCGGAAGGGAGTCCCAAGTTTAGTCTGTTCCGCCAGTCCCCAGCTGTGTTAGTTAGTTGTGCGCCTTTCGATTTTCCCTAGATAATTTCCACCAGCCTAGCTTGCGTCATCATCTTTGCCAGCGCGTTTTTCAGCGTCCACAGCGAGCGTGATGCTGTCACGCGGAGACTCGAAGGGGGATGCGTCTGCAGTTTTGCGGCCATAGAGTTATTATAATGTCTGCTAGAGGTTCAGCTGGTGCTGGTGGGTGGTTTCAAATTCAAGCAGATAGAAACCTGTATAAAATTAAGTTCATGTAATGCATTTCTGTGGAAAAAAGTGAATTTTTTCCCTGAACTTGATTATAAGAGCCAATATTACAAATAACTCGTACGTACTTAAATAGCCTGAAAAATGTCTCAGTCACGCAAACAAAATTTGGCCACTTCCGGCGTTTTGTTTTGTCTTCAAATTTAGGGAATTAAGAACCTTGCTAAAATGGCTTTGTACATGTATTTATGTACTCTGTCTGGCACTGTTAGCGCGAACACGGCATGGGCGCTTTTCTGCAGGGTTTCTTTGAGCATAAGCAACGAAGCTTAGTATCTCGAAAATCAAAAGAGACGTCAAGAACTACGCACTAAAACTAGGTTAGTAGATACCTGCACATGACAACGATCAATATAAAGTCGGTTAACTGACTGCGATTTGCTATAAGAAAGCATTCGTTTTGTTCACTCTGCTGCTCATGTATGGGTGAAAAGGTAAACATGTTCTATCGTTCAAAACTCATATCTGCATGTTCGAAAACTTTTAAAATGTGGAAAAGTTTGAACCCTTCTTACCGCCCGATAAATCCAGCAGCGATTTTAAAGAAAAATATACTTTATGGTGCGCCTACTTTTACTGTTTTACGCGTTTTAACCGTTCTTAAATGGGGGGTCATTTTAGTGATATTTAAATTTCGCAGATTATCAATATCAGCTTCATCGGGATGTTGGCACTCCTTGAACAGGTCATACGTCCCTTTCGAGTGTTATTCTTGCTTAGATTCGCCGCTTGTATTTACACATTTTCCGTGGAACGTGGGTCTGAACCCGGGGTACTCGGGAGTTAAACATCGCTTCACTGATCCGAAAGATATTGTAACTGAAGCACTTTTAATTTTATGGTGTTAATAAAGTTACCTAATATTGACTACAGCCCAAGTAACAAAGTTAATTTAATTTATTCTTCTGTAAAGAGATAAAATCCTCTCGTGTTTTTTCATAGGAATGCACATGAGCGCCGCAAAAGTGGACTGGTTGCTGTGCTGTCTGCTTCAGTTTGAAACAGGAAGTTCCATAGACACTAACGCCACTTGAAGCTCTAGCGTGCATTATCATAACTCTATGTTTGCGGCGTCTCTCGTCGACATTCAGCGTGCTTGCCTCTTAGGGTGGGTCGGGGAGCCACAAAGGGTGGCGTCACGCGCGGACCTTGTCGTCTTGGTTGTATTGGCTGTACCTCCACAGCACGGAGGAACAACCAATGCGGAGCGCAAGTTCGTCTGCTTTTTGCACAGAGGCTGCGATGATGTCAGGACGCCTAGCTCTTATTGGCTGATTAAAAAAAATAGGGGGTCAAAATCGTAGGTACTAAGGCATCTAGCGTTGAGGTCTACCCCCTATTCTTCCAATCAAAGCCAATCAAAACTCGGCGTCGCTCTGTCGTCATCGCAACCCCTGCGCAAGAAGCAGACGAATTGCTCTCCGCATCGGTATGGTTCCTGGGACGCGTCTCCGACTGGTGTGTTTACCACGTCCTAAAAAGTGGTCCCTCAATTGTTTTCGCCTGATGACGTCATAAAAGTATCATGCTGTCACCGGCCTCCATCCTGGCGGTATCTGAGCAGCAGTAGTAGACGTGTCAGGCGCCTGTTCTGCTGCAGTTGCTTTCCAGCTTGGCAGCCCACGGAGGCTTCTGCCTGCGGGAGTTGGGACTCCGTGACGACAGCGACGCTCGCGTTTGTTGGTTTGGTGCTTTTTGTTCCTGAACTTCTACTGCCAACCGCCAGGATCGCGACATCCGACAGGATGACACCTAGTCTTCTGTGACGTCATTTGTTGACCCTGTCAGGGCCACTGTCGATGAAACGTACTATTGGAGAAGAGACCCAACCGTCGAGCCCCTTGCGGCTAAGTTGAGAACTAAACCCATGGGAACAACAACGACGTGAAATATTTGTTTGGGTTTCTGACGACGCGGCGCTGTGCTGACGTAGCCGTAAGTACACACACCAACCAAAGGAGAAGGACCACCATTTTCCCACGCATTCCGGCTGCCGGAAGCCGTAGAGCACGGAGGCAGGCCTTTGGAGTCCCACAGATAGTTACCGACTACCTTTATGTTTTATTCGCTAAATTTTACTTTCTTGATAAGAATCATGGTAACATTTTTTTTTTTTTTTGTCGAAACTGAGTCAAAGCACTTTGGTAGTATCCCGCACTGCCTGATGATAGAGAAAAATGCAGAGCGGGAGCAAATTTGCCTGGAAGGGCGAGAAAATTAATCATTTCATTAATCATGCCGATCATCTCGTTATCGCTCCGCAACCTATCAGAATGCAAAGGAAGTCGTTAACCACGCCGAAGAACCAATCACAAAGCAAGAAGCGTGAACAAGATTGGCCATGCCCTTCGTTTCTGAAGCAGTTGGTGACTTGCTACGTAAATGACGAGTACTACGTACTCGTCATTTACAAAACCATATCATGACGGGAAAAAAAAAACAATCTTTATTTTTAAGTACTATAATGTATAAAATGCGGCATTTATGTAGCGATCGTTTTAATCTGTTTAGAAGGCAGCATACAGTCTACTATAATATAGCACATGTGGCATCACAATATATATACACCAACACAGTGTTTACAAACAAAGCCCGCTTTGCCCACACGAGGTGTGGGCACTGCGCGTGCGCAGAAACCACATTCGGAAGGAGTGCAGCGTTTGCGCATGCCCAGTAGCGGCAGCAGCGCCACCACACTGGCGTGACGTCAGCAAGCTGAGTTGGTCTATATACAAATGTAGATTACATGACGTCGTTTAACGTCACGTCATATTGTCCACTTAATTTAGAGGAGAAACTAATTTGTGAATGGGTCACGTGACGTCAGTTGACGTAACATCAATTTCTCCGCCAAATTTAACGGGGATATTGAATTTGTGTTGAGCTCCCGTGAGCAAGCCACGTGACATTAATTCGAGCGCCAAGATTGGGGATAAATTGTTCTCTTGTTTAGATCTCATGACGTGAGGTCACGGAAATCAATTGTCCCGCTAAATTGAGCGGGAAAGCGGAATTGGTGTTTAAGTCACGTGACAAAATTTCCCGCTAAATTTGGATAAAACTGCACAGAAGGACGGAGAGAAATAAATGTTGGGATTGGGCGGATTCTGTTAATAAGAATTTCATGATTTAATACTAATAAGCCATAGACTCCACACGATCCGGTTTAAGGCAGAGGAGTTCATATTTGAAGGCATCGTTCGTGTACACCGCAAAGTATTCTTTGGAAAAACGTAATTGACGGATGTGTCAGACCCGTCGCTAGATGCGGAGTATTTCTGAACTGAGTTCAACGCGAGTGAAAAGCTGGGAATCACGACACTAATCTGGAAGACACGATAAACTAAATAATCAAAATTGACAATAAGCGACGCGAAATAAGATGTCTTGTTTACAACATTTCAAAGATAAAGAGGGAGAAGAAAAGAAAAGATATATCTAACGTAGCTCGACATCGGCGGCACCCTGGAGATTCAAAGATTGGAGTTAAAAAGACAACATCAAAAACGGAGGCCGGGGGGGGGGGGGGGGGCGACATCAAGGCGTCCCCGACACCGAATGCTCTTTAAACAGAGTTAATAAAATAAAATACAAAATCCACGGAAGAAACTTGAAAGCCACGGGCGTAATTTATAGCGGTAGCTCGATGAAAAGAATAAGGAAACCAAAAAAGAGGGGGGGGGGGGGGAGGGGGGGGGGGGCAGAGGGGGCTGCTTGTTCAGCGATGCTCGCACGAATACACTCCTTGCCCCGGGGCGAGCTCGCGCGTCTTCCCGGCAAAGGCACCATCTCGACCGAAAAGAGTCAGATTTGAGACGGCAGGGAATCATAAAGAACCCGAATCGAGAAAGGACGGGAAGGGCCAGAGGAGAAAAACAGAAAAAAAGAGGGGAACAGACCTTCAGCCTGGACATAAAACAATGCTTTCAGGCGGCGGCCCGAAATGTTCGTGCGCTGCGTCCGTGTGTGCGTCTATGCACTCTGGCGATTCGCGACGTGTGCGATTCCAAGTGCGGGGAAGCGAAGACTGATGTAACGACGAGAAACCAATAAAAAAAAAAAAAAGGCAAGACGAAAAAGAAATGCAGCGCGCAAGACGTAAAAGATTTCCTCTTGTTTTTCTTTCTTTATAGCATATATATTGCTGGTTCGTGGTATATGCTTGCGGGAGGCTGTCGACTGCCTTTTTCCCAATTCTGGAGGTTTTGACGTTGAGTGCGCCGATATGACAAGGGGCGCCCTGTTGAGCTGTCAGCTTGCTGATGCGCTTCACCGGCACGGAGGAAAACAGTCGCGAATGGTTCGACGCCCGATTCTCCATCTGATAAGAGGTGCGGCGGACAAAGTTAAACTTTCAGTCGAGAAGCGCAATACCGCCTAGAAGACAAGGCCTACGCATGACGTCATCGTTGGTGTACTCCCCGAGGGTCAAACGCGCTTAAGCATGACGAGAGTTGTCGCAAAGCGGGAGACGCGTCCGTCATGGCGTCGCCGCGTGCTAGCGTCGCGCTCGTTTTGAGACGCTGCTGCACGAAGCGCTGGCGACGATGCTGACGGAAGTTATGCAGCTCTGGGTGGATTTGCTCGCGACGACATTTTGGGACGAGAGGCACAAGCTTCATCCTTTAGGTCAGACTAAACTGCGGTTAAGGCTTAGCCAGAGTTACACTTAAATATGATGAGACCTCGGCTAATAATGACCGCGGTAGCACATAACTGCGGTTAAGGTTTCCCGTGTAAGTAGGGTTTTAAGTGTTTTTAATAACGCTCACGGCCAGCCGCCCGGGCGATTTCAGGGACGCACTATTCTATGGGGCTGCTCTGAGTAATTCACTTTAGTTCAATAAGCAACGAGGAGTCACTAGGCACGAAAATAATTGCAAGCTAACTTTAGAAAACCGTACGATGGATTGTGGATTGTTGATTTCGTAAAACCGCCCTATAGGAAGAGGACATTTCCCGCGTTCAGGCCCGCTCACACACTTGCAACCGAGTATGACCGAGTGACAGATTACTGGTTTTTAAGCCTCTTGCGACGGCGTAAGACCAGGGCCGGCTTGCTAGAACAGCGTCTCAGCTGAGACTGGGTGAAAGTAAGCACTGCAAAGGCTGAGGCGCGCGAGCGTCTTGAGATGCAGTTTGAGTCCCGCTCAGCTCGTGCGCTGGCTTTGGCAGTGCTTTCTTTCACCCAGTTTCAGCTGAGACGCTGCTTCTAGCAAGCCGGCCCTGATGCCCTGCTGCGGAGCAGGTCCTGAGTTGTCGCAAAAGCCTTCAAGACAGGTCTCATCTCAGCCGATCTTACTCGGCTGCAAGTGTGTGAACGAGCCTTAATGTGAAAGCCCAACAAATATCCCGGGAGACACGCGGTGAAAAGATAACACCCCTTGTTCTTTCGCTAGTTGAATTCGAAGAAAAGGTAAAACACCCGTGAAAAAATTGGTGAATGGCGATTCGTTTGACGGGCAATCCAAGAAGCTCCAGTCGTAGTGGTTATAGCGGGGCACGACCCCAGGTATGGTTCTCTGCGCGACACTATTAGCGCCAACACGACTTCAGTGTTTTCTTGTTTTTTGTGTTTTTTTTCTTTACTTTGAAAAGATACAAGGTGGCTTGAGAATTCGCCACTTAGGTTAGTGACACCAACTGAGAACTTTCAACCACTATAGCTAGTTTTCACGACGGTGTTTCGATACTGAGAGAAATACAGCGAAAACCGTCAGTTACTCGTGCGAGAAAACATCGTCGCGGAGTGTGCGACAACACCGATCTCTTCTCGTAAAATCGAGCATCTTTGGAGCGCGACTGACAACGATGAAAGCCTTTCAGAGTTAATGCCAAGTTTTGCTATTTACTTTTTGTGTAGGGCTTTCGGGCCGCATGAAAACTCAGATTTTTTTTTTTTTTTTATCTGTTCCGCAAAGGGTACAATGAGTATACTTTCGTATTTTGCGGAAAGTTATTAACTTTAAATCAAGAATTGATCAGTCCCGGGTTAATCCACAATACAGACAGAGCGATAGCTGCGACAGTTAATGGCGAAGTCGTTGGGCATTAGTGTCGCGTTCATGCACCCTGGGGTGCCTGAACAAAAGCGTTCGGAATAAAATCAACATCTAACTATTTTGTTCCGAAAGTTTTTTCTTTTATTTCTTTTTCAGGAGCGCGTTAACAATGTGCTTTTCGGCATGGGTTCTTGGCATTGACAGTGTAACAACAGCATTTTGTTATCGGCTATTTCTATTTTTTTCCCAGAGGGTGATCTAGCGCACACCAGCTCGGAGCACGTGAAGCGAAAGGTCGCGCTGCAGAACCCAGGATCCTGGGTTCAATCCCCGCCCTTGCTTGTTTCGATCTGGATGAGCATCGTACCGGCGTGTGATCGTGTATCACTACTGCGTGTTGCACGTTAAACACTCCAGGTTAGCGGTTGTACCGCACTGGCTGAATTGCTCATCTACAGCTGAGACACCAGACGCCCACTGATGCAGACTAGCTTTCGGCTGTATAAAGAGACACACAACGATTTGCTTTGTCAGAGAGCGCGTGTAGTGGGCATTGGGTACTACAGTACCCCCAAGTTTAAAGCGGCTTGTTAACAATAGTATAACCGTTCACGCGGTCTCATACTGTATCGAATGCGTTCCTTGTCAGTCATTTCCGCCCACCCTGATGTGAGCATTTCAGGTCTGTGTGACGACTATTTACCGTAAAGTAGGTCTGTATTTTTTATTTATTGTTTTGATGCGTCCATCCAAACTGATTTCAGAAATATTTGTCTTCTTATTTGTCTCTACGGTTTGTTTAAATTTTCCATACGAGCTATCCACCCGCCAGTTTCTGATTTATTTCTTTTTTTCAATTTGACCTTGAATAATGTTTGCTGAACCTACTGCGAAAAATGTCTTCAAATAACATGTAAATGAACTTGTTTTGTTGTGACAAAAGTGGCGTAGCTCATTGTTAACGCCTCCACTTTGCATGCAACGGACCCATATGTTCGATTCCCGCGGGCGCTGGGCGATGTTTTTTGAGAACTTGGCAACATCGATGATGGAGGCCCTACATCTTGAACTAGAACATCGACAACGACAGCAATTGCAACGGAAACGTTAACAAGTACAACGTCAACGCCGGACGTCAATTCCATTGGAGGGAAAGGCCTATAACGGCTAACGCTGCGAAACTCTTGAGTCTAGAGAGGTGTGTTCGGATACTAATCTAGATTCACTTATCACGAGTTTTCTCAAGTCCTTCAAAAACTGATTTAAAATAAATGAGGATAATGCATCGCGAAAAATAAATTGCAAGTGTTTTTAAATAATTTTGGTAAGAATTATTACATTCAAAGTCCTAAGTTTTATACAAAATAGGCGAGTGAGCTTCCAACGAAGTTAACACGACGCATTTATTGTTAATTGGCAAGTCCCGCACGTGTTAAAATGTGTTCCATGGCAAAGACGCCAGTTTAGTTGAGGTAATAATTGTCCCATAGAGTTTTATTTCAAAACTCGTCACACGTTTAAAAACGAGCCTAAAGAAAAAGAGGGTTGATCGCGTAAACGCAGCTTTGAGCACGTCCCGGGAACCACAGTGGCGAAGCAACAAAAGACGCAAAAAAATAATAATAATAATAAAAAAAGTATTTTAACAGCTCTTGTCGCTGGTCCTGTCGGCGTGTGTTCGGAGTGCGTAAGATGGAGTACGTCTCGCCACGAAGCCATTAAGACTGTCCCCGGACGCGTTTAAAAAAAGCCACACACGAACCGGAGGGAAGGGGGGGGGGGGGGGGCCGGAACAATCAAGGGCACAAATAAGCCGCCAAGAACAGGCGTCCGTTCTTCTTGCAGCACACGCCGCAAACACGACTAGGAAAAGTTCCAAACAAGAGAGTCAAAGCGTCGTCAACTTCCCCCAAATTACCGGAACAACAAGGCGGCATTGGATTCCAATAAAAAAAAAGGGAAGGAGGATAAGAGAGAGGGTTTAGGGGTTCTCCCATCCCCATCTTTAAACTTGGCCATGTCGGCGGATGGAAGTACATTAAACATCGAAGCCAGAAACGCCTCGGCCTGTTTATTTAATTTTTAGTTTATTTTCCACGAGGCTAAATGGAAGGAGGTCGGTCCTCGCTTATTTCGCGCCGCTTCTTTCGTTATTCCTGGAGACGGGAAGCGTATGGCCGGCGCTTTATGGCGGATCATTAACAGTGTATCGAGCAGAAAACACACGAGGGCTGGACCCCTTCCGCGAGCGGTGCGCACTTTTAATGGTTCCCATCACTTTCCCCTTTTTCTCCTCCTTTAGACTTCCATGTCGTCAATTTTATTGCTTTGATTTAGATATCATGCTCGTCCGTTTGCTCTTTATACTTGCACAGAAGGGGTTTTCGACGATAAATAATGGTGAAGGCGAAGATGTCTGTGAAAAAAAGGAAAATTAAAATAAACTGGGCATCGAAGTGTCTCAGCTTCGCGGGAGGTCGGTGATTGAAGAAGAAATCGAACCGCCATTTAACTTGCCTCCTTCTCCTTCGCGAGAAATTTATTTCTATATTGGTTCTGCCTTCGGCGCCCGATTGTGTGAGTCTCTTTCCCTCATCTATCGCACGTTTCTTCCCTCCGCACGCCTGTGTAGGCTACGGAGGTCGCGGGAAAAGGGAGGCGAAGGTCTCTATCTATCCCCAATGTGTGCGTTACTTCTCCACAACGTGATCCAGCTTGTCTTTTTATATTTCGCACACACACAAATAAAAAATAAAAACACAGGATGGGGGGAGGTGGAGTCTTATCGGGAAAGTGCCCGATGTCTTCCAACGTGAAACAGACACCCGAAAAAGACGTGGTGAGAGAGATTCCACAAATAGAGCAACCGTCGGCCAATAGTACCCCCCTCTCTTCCCACGGCGGGCCCCCACTTGAACCTTATTTTATGTTTTGAGCGTCTCCGTCGTCATCACACACGGAGGAGCTTTACTTTCATTCCGGCCTCCCTTTTTTTAAATTTTGTTATTTTTGTTTCTGTTCTTTTACGATATCGGTTCCCCTCTGGTCGTTGTCGGCGCGCACACACACTTTTGGCCCGCATGAGAGTAGTATAGGCCCGTGGATAGAGGCTCTCGTCGTTCCTCGCTTGTGGGCCTTTCTGGTCATCCGTCGTTTCGGGCGGGGTTATCCTTTATCACTCACGCCATCGTCGGGGTCTATACCAATACCGCCTAGAAGACAAAAGGCCTACGCCATTACGTCATCGCTAGTGGATGCCCCCGACAAGCCCCAAGCGGCAAGCGTGCTGAAACTCTACAAGAGATGCCGCAAAGCGGCGGACTCTTCCGTCTAGGCGTCGACGCGCGCTAGCGTCGCGCTCGTTATGAGACTCTGCGTGACGCGCTGGCGGTGACGGTGACGCAAAGTATCCGGAGGAGCCAGTTGTCTGCTCTTTGCGCAGGAGTTACGGTGACGTCGAGCTCTGACTGGCTTTGATTGAAAGGATGGTGGGTAGACCTCAATACTAAATGCCTCGAGGTCTACCCCCTATTCATTTTCAATCAGCCAAAAAGAGCTCGGCATTTTGACATCATCGCAGCCCGTGTGCAAGAAGCAGACGAACTTGCGCTGCGCATTGGCGGAATTGCGTGGGTCCACGCTTGATGACGTACGGAGGGGGGGGGGGGGGGGGCGCAAGGGCCTCGTTTTAGGTAATATTGGTTCTACTCTTCGCCCATGGGGACGGCTGCGTCTTCTTATCCATCGTTTCTTTAACGCGGCGAGTGTCGAAGGCAACGGCGGGGTAAATACGTTCGCGGGGATCTTCGCCTCGAAATGGGTTTAGCTGGATCAGTGTCGCTTGAGGGATTTTTTTGGATGTGATTGGTTTGCTTCTAAAATATACGATGTGTTTGGTTCTAAAAGCCCAGCTATGGTTACTTTGAAGTATAGTTTTCTTTATTGGACACTTACGATCTATTTGCTTCTGAAACTGAGCTTAAAAAGTTATTGTCCTGAAAAAGCTTTTTTTGATTTTTTTTTTAGATAATTCAGTTTCTAAAGCCTTTTCTCGCTCGTTTTGAGAGGGCGAAGGGCCCATGTTCAAGTTCTGGCTTTTTAGAATTCCAGGATTTTACACATCCAGGGCAAGTGCAAACATGAATGATGAGTGAATACCGGAAGCCATGTTCCACTATCTGTTTCTCGGTATGAAAAAAACGTTTCGAATAAAGTGGTTTTTCATGTCAGACACGTACGTGAACAGCTTAAGGTATTCCGGTCGTTTTTTTTTTTTAATTGAAGTGTTATGGTGTTGTCAGATGCTATGCTCTGTTTCACCGTACGATAGACCGTAGAAAACGCTACGAGCCACTGAAACCTGTCCAATGCCGTGTAAAATGAAACTGTGAAATTGTGAAAGTGTGAAATTTGTAAGGTGAAAATCGAAACCGTGAAATTTGTAAGGTGAAACTGTGTATGATTAAGGCGAGGGAAGATTTTGCGTGCATTTTGTTTGTGCTGCCGAGGAATACAGCCATGGTTTGACATATTACGAATGAAGTGCGAAATTCAAATAAACTGTAATCTGCGTAATGAACAACATTGTATTTTGTGTCTGTTTAACGGCGTAGGAGTACAACGGCGGTAAATGCAATAATTAATTAACTGTGCGGACTACGCGCAAACATTCTGTATGCATGCGGTTGAACAAAAGCTGTTTGAGACTTATTTCCTTCTTCCTGTCGTTTTTCTGTCGTCACCGCAGTCTCGCGTAATTCTACGATTATAAGCGCGAATATTCTTTTAATCATTCAATGTTTAATATTTATTTCATGATTCAAGGTCTGTCAACAAAAGATGTCTTATCCATCCCCTGCAAAAGCGCACTGCGAAGACGGTTACCGCAAAAACAAACTTGGAACGAAAATAGTGACGATAGAACGCTCCACCGGTTTCTAAGGTCGACTATAACTGGCATATTTTGCTATCGCATGAGATTCTTTCTTTATAACTATTATTTATAATTGCGGATCTAATATTTCTGATATACCAATGAGCAGGTAACAGACAATATGCACTTCATATCGCTCCCTCCAAACAAGAGCGGAGTACAAACTGTTGGCTTTACGAATATTCATACTGACGGTCGGGGAAAACTTACTTCATAACGCTTAGGTATATTCTGAGGCTGTAAGGCGCCATTTCAGGAGCGCCTGTCGCATTCCACACACAAGACTTATTGGGATGGGCTTTCGTTTCATTATATTCAAAGACGCAAAAAATAGATTGTATTCAATTTTGAATTGTATTCGTATTCCAACTCCAACTATCCCAACGCAAACTATTCAAACTCTAAAAATACGTGTTCACATCTAGAGTACTTCAGATACAAAGAAAAAGAAAATTAGCCGTGAATATGAATGGATCGCCTATATTGCGGTGAATTTATATACTTTATGTCCGTACAGAATGACAAGTACGGTGTCCTAGAAAGTTCCTGGGGAACGCCAGTTATCGGCGCCTCGCTCGCTAGGACAGCAACGGCGGTCATTGAGTGGACACGGCACCCTTGTTTCGGCTCCCGTGACCCTCCCACGTTCATTTATCCAGCGCGGGAAGGGGGCAATCACCGTTTCCACAGCGATGCACTCCGCCACGGACGGCGCAGTGAGATGGAAGAAAGCGAGGCGCATGTCGGCGCGCGATATCCGGACCCATAAATGGCGCTGCGTGCAGGTCAGCCGGTCAGTGCGTTCATCACTGGCAGCAGCTGTCGCGGCCGAAGCTATACGCGAGTAACGAGGAAGAATTGTCGGACGCTCCGATGGGGGGACGCTGCCACGTACAATGCCGCGCTTCTTCGCTCATCCGCAAGTCCGCTAATCCCGGCTACTTCGGAATGCCACGAGAGTCCCGGCACCATCCGTAACGTTGTGGGTGTAATCCGCGTCTAAGCCGCCGTGCACCGCACTGGCTCGCTTGCGCCAAATAAAAAGTAATTGCGTTTATGGACTGCGGGAAGCTAGTCAGCCCCCATTGGGCGTCTGGTGTCTCGGCTCTAGATTAGAAATTTAGCCAGTGCGGTGCAACCGGGTTAGCCTAAGGTCTTTAACGATCGTGGCGTGGGAGTGATACACGACGCAGGTATGATGCGCATTCAGATGGGAACGACAGGAGTAGGAATTGAACCCAGGATCCTTGGGTTCAGTGGCCTTTCGCCCCAGGTGCTCCGAGCAGCGCTGCGGATCAACGCTGACGTCACCGACGACTTAAGAAACGTTGGGCGCACATTTTTACTGGCAACAGAAATAATAAAACGACTACTCATGTGCGAATAGTGGATTTTGAGTTCGAAACAAATTCGAAGCGAACAGTGGCTGTGGACGAATATTTTCTAATCAAATATCGAATAGTTACCCCGAGACTTTTACGACTGCGCCCAGACGAAAACCCATATGAACTCGAAAAGGTTGTCCACAAGTTTCCACTTCTCTATATCTCAGCTAATTTTAATCTAGATATCATTATAGACAGTGACCTCAGAAAGAGCATTGGCTACATAGGAATGGCAACTAAGCGATGCAGTTCGCATAGAATTAAACCTACAAAGATACCCAGCTATACCTAATCGTTGAGATTTATAAATCACCCTGCGATATTGAAATATTCTTTATTAACGTTAGAATTTGAAGACAAAAATTAAAAAGACAATTATGAATAATGAACGTAGATTGTCAGGGCACCTCTGCCTAACATTTACTATTGCATAATAGTCGCAGTTTAATTTGGAAAACTTTACTGTAGTGTAGGTATCAACATTCACAAAGTTTCTGTTTCTTTTTACACACACATTAGGCGTGCGCGTGCACCGTCTTGCGTTTAAAGTGGGCTTTCCTCCCAATAAAGTGACTGAAATATTTGTACTTTTCGAAATGTTGATGGCGGCGTGTTAGCCCCGTTGAGTGCGCTTCTTACCGAGCACTATTGCGCAGCAGAGAAACAACACCCACAAAAGCGGGCTCCGCGGGTGTTGCTTTTCCGCAGTGCACCGGTGCTCGGGTAGACGCGCGCTCAACGAGACTATTCCGCCGCGCGGCCGCGGTCAACACTTCAAAAATACGAATAACAGAGTTCATCTCGAAACGGATATCGATCAGCGTATTATTCGAAACTGCCATTAGAAAATTCAAACATTCGCACATCACTACCGTCGACATTTTCTTGGCGTTAGCGTTATTGCCTTGGTACATCGGCTGACCTAGGACGTGGTTGGATTACACGTTTATATAGTTCGCGACGTCACCACGGGATGGCACCTGAGCCCTAGCAACCGCCCGAGACTTCCCCCTTCGTCAATTTTGAAGCCGCGCAGTCGGGGACGGAGGGTGTATCACTGGGGCGCGTAGCCTTCATCGCGCTATGATTAAAACGAAAAACCATGTTAAATGCTCATTTGAGAAGCTCACCTAAGTGGTAGCTTTCACGTGTGCTTATACCATTTAAAAGTCCAAGACGTAAACGCGATGATGTCAAGTTCACACCAACTGTATCTCGCAATGTATGGGGTGTTCTCCAGAAATCTCTAGTGCTTAGCAAGTTTCATCTATGATTGGTGAACAGGAGATTATACCTATTCGCCGAGTCATTGGTCGGAAGAAACTCATCCCCAGTGGTGACTCAGTGCACTCTCTAAACGCCCGTGCGTGTACTTTCCCGCACAATACTCGGAGAGCCAATCATCGCGACTTACCAAGGCAGCTCAGCAATGACTATGCCGAAACATATGTTTAGACCAAAAAACACAGTCTGAGTTGTGATATTAAGCAATGCAGAACGCCACGGTTGCATCGCTTAATGCCACAACTCAGACTGCGTTTATAGTCTAAACATATGTTTCGGCATCGTCATTCACTTAGCTGCCTCCGTAAGTTGCGGTGATTGACTCTCCGAGTGTTTTGCGGGAAAGTAGTCGCACGCGCGTTTTTTAGAGCGTGTTAAAACCAAAGAGAAGGTGTTGGTAATAGGAACCACACATTGAAAGATTTCATAGAATGGGCGGGCAGACCAAAAATCCGCGTTTGTGTCTGCACACACCTTTTATGTTTCCTTCCTCAATGTGTGCTTCTCATTACCAGAACGCTCGTTTTGTCAATACATGTGGACTCGAGCTTGTAAAATCCTGTCAAACGCCACCCACTCTGGAGTTAGTGCAATATAAAATCCGCCAAATTGCAATGAAAGCTCGTGTACATGTTCATCACTTTTGTCTATACCTTTGTCAAATGTGTGACGCGTTATTCGTGCCAGATTCGACTGTGATGCCGTTCCGTGGAGGAAGAGGAAGACGTCAACAGGCATCGATTAGGCTAAATGGTGTTTATCAAACGAGACTCCACGCGCGTAATTCTCATTGCATTTAAGCGCAAAAAAGTCAATCACCGAAATGTTCGAGCTTTTCTTTGTCTTTTTACGTTACACCCGCGGCGCAATTCAGCTGCTCATACGCCATATACAACTGACGTGGTGTTCGCTGCAAATCATGATGACGGAACTATATCTGCGGAAACGCCTTGAGGACGCTCGAAACAGGTTTTCTCTATATACCAATGGATTATTAATACATATTTAAAGACCGTATTTTGCACGACCAACGAGGCAGGAATGAAATACAAGGTCGAAACACGCCTCCGGCAGTGAAGAGTTTTAGGGAAGCGTTTTCGCACGTCCGATACGGTACGACTGGGCCCTCCGGTATGAACTGCTCATGCGCTACCGCAGAAGACTCGCACATGCGCAGTGCGTACCGGAGGGCCCATCGTACCGTATCGGATGTGCAGAAACGGTTCCCTACAACTCTCTAGTGTCTACAGCCTGTATATCCTTGATGAGTACATCATTTAATACTGAAAAACGGTGTTCTGCACGGCAGGTCTTTCGTCCAATGGCGTCAGGAACCCCCGCTCGAGCACACTGCTCGTGAACGTGCACGCTCACTCCCCACGCCCGTTGCGTCATACATAACACCCCTCCAACCTCAGATGTTGTCACCATACCAGTCTGGGGGACGTCTAGTCCTTGGTGGATTTATCCTGCGTGGTTCTGTAGCTAGAGATCCGGGATCTCCAGCTGTTGGGTCGTCCTGCGGAGGAGCGTCTTGTGGGCGTCGACAGACATCAAGGCGGTCAGAACCATCGATTTCCCACGCTGCGGGCGAAGTCGACGAAGATGAACGTCATCGTATGTGGTTGAGGTGACTCCGGATCCTTCCCCAAACAGTTTCTATCAGCCAAGATCGGTAGCAAATCCTTTTCCAAGCGTGCCGATGATCCACGTGGGAGTTCCTCTGAAGTTGACGACAGCCACCGGCTCTCCTTCCTTGAAGGCTTTGGATGCCGGCATCTTTTCTTGCGGTTGTCGTTCTCGATCTGGGGACGATATCAGTCTGCTCAAGTTTGTAGCCAGTTCGCGGCCGAACATCAAAAAGCCAGGTGTTTTTCCGGTTGAAGTAGATACCATTTATGCTGCTTGTAAAGTAGTCTCGCAACTATCAATGACAGAAGTCCCATCTTTTCTCTTGCCAACCCTTGTTTTAGTTCGTGAACCATCCACTCAGCTTGGCCATTTGTAGCCGAATGGTAGGCAGCTCTGGTTACGGCTTGAATTTTGTTTGCTGATAGAAGTCGGTCATTACGCTTGACACGAAGACAGATCCATTGTCAGACACTACCTGCCTTGGTAGTCCGAATGTTGCAAATAGAGCTCGCAACACTCGAATGACTGATGCGGATGGTGCAGACGTCATGTAGCGCACCTCAAGCCACTTGGTGTTTGCGTCTACAATGGGGAAAAATATCTGCCCCTCGAAAGGACCCGCAAAGCACAGGTGTATGGTATGCCAGGGCTGAGACGGTTGATCCCAAGTTGGCAAGGGTACCTTGAGAGGAAGCGGTCTAGACTCCTGACAGGCAGCACACTAGCCAACTGTCGTTTCAATCTCTTTGTCGATGGCTGGCCACCACAAGTGACTGCGAACTGTCAACTTCATGGACACAACTCCCTTGTGTCCTGCGTGGAGCAGATTCATTGCTTCGGCACGTGCAGCGGTTGGAGTGACGACCCTGGACCCCCAAATCAGACGTCCTCGCTGTGTCGACAACTCGGCGATTTCCTTTTTAAAAGGCAGGAATATCTCCTCGTTTATCAGATGGAGAGTTCCTCGCTGTACTGCTTGAAAAACTCGTGAAAGAACTGGGTCCACTGGCGTCATTTGTGCGATCCTGCTGGCCGATAGGGGTGAACCCATGGGCGCCTCAATCAGGAGCACATCACCCGGAGGACATGGTTCATCTTCGCTGTCGGGCAAGAGTAACTGACGTAACGCATCCGCGTTCTGGTGCTTCTTTCCTGGTATGTAGACTAACTGGTAGTCGTATTCCGATAGCTTAACCCACCAGCGTCACATCCTTGGAGAGAGAACCTGGGGCACAGGCTTCTGGGAACTTAGGATGCCGAGCAAGGTTTGAGGATCAGTGACAATAACCACCTTGCGTCCAGCGAGGTGGTTATTGTTGTTTTGTCTAGTTGTTTGTCTAGTTTGTTTTGTTGTTTTGTCTAGTACCAGCATCTTGAGGTTCTTTAAAGCAGCAGAGCGTTGTGTCTCCCATCTCCAGGGAACGTTCTTTTCCAGCAGCTTGTATAGTGCGCAAGCCACCGTGGCTCTGTTTTCCAAGAATCGATCGTAAAATGCAAGCATTCCAAGGAATGACTGTAGAGTGGCTTTGGAGGTTGGTTCGGGCAATTCCTTGATTGCCCTCAGCTTGTCGTCTGCGGCCTGGATCCCCGCTGAGTTGATTCGGTGTCCCAGGTAGGTGACTTTGGCGACTCTGAAACGGCACTTGGCTTGCTGTAGTCGCAGGCCGGCTCCTTGGAGCTGTGAAAAGACGGAGTCTACACGCGGAGCGTGCTCCTTCGGTGTAGAGCCACAGACGATGACAATGTCCATGTAGGCGCTGACTCCTTGTAACCCTGCCAGTGTGGTATCCATGCACCGCTGAAAACTTGCCTGTGCCGCTGACACTCCAAAGGCCAAGCGCTTGATCCGATAGAGACGCTTGATGGTGTTTATCGTTAGTATGCCAGCAGTGTTCTCGGAGACCTTGATTTGCTGCTAAGCTTGTGCAAGATCAAACATGGAGAATATCCTGCCTCCACGGAGCTTTGCCAGTGCTTCTGATATGGTTGGTAGAGAGTACGCAGCCTTGCGTGTGACGGCGTTAATAGTGCTGCGGTAGTCCCCGCATAGTCGAATTGTGCCGTCCTTTTTCCGGACCACCACGACCGGTGTGGCCCTCTCTGAGTGTTGAGTTGGCTCCAGGACGCCTTCTTCCGTGAGGCGCTGTAATTCTGCTTCAACCGCTGGCTTCAGTGCGAACGGCACTGTTCGTGCTTTTAGAAACTTGGGCGTAGCAGTTTCTTGCAGCTCCAGACACACGGCCGGACCCTTGTACTGGTTCAAGTCACCGTCAAAATTTGGAGCGCGTTTTTCTATAATATCGATCAAGCTTTTGTCATACAAGATTTGATGAACTCCGCTCAGTCCAATACCAAGAGGTTCAAACCAATTACGGCCAAGTAGATTGCAGCCAGGACACTTCATCACGAGGAGCAGCAACTTCCCTTTAAAGCTCTTGCACTGTACCCACACATATACTGTGGCCTTGAACCGACTAGGTGGGCAGGGCCACGTTATCGCATGAGAACTCGGGCGGTTGCCTGAGCCAAGCTGCTCGAAAGGTTCCTTCGCTGATGAGTGAGCATGCCACCCCCGAGTCCACCTTGAATTGAAGAGGGACACCTTCCACATGGAGGCTCACCACGAGTTGTTCTGTTATCGTCGGCCCACTTCTCAACGAGTTGATGTCGAGCAGTGAGCTTAACTGACTTAATCCTTGAGCAGACGAGCCAAACATTATCTGTGGGTCAACCAGGCGAACGGCGCTCTTCTCAGAAGCCTTTTTTTCTTCATGCAAGCCTTTGCATTATGACCCACATTCTTGCAGTATCTGCACTGCGACGTGCGGAACTTGCATGAACTCGGGCTGTGGAGCTCTTTACACCGGTAACACCACGTTGAAGATGTTGCGGTGGCTTCGTCGTGCCGTCGGTGTGTCAGATATGATTTTTCTGCTTTGTTGACTTCCTGGAAGTCTTGCTTGATCTGTCGTTGAGGGTCTTTGGCGTTCTCCGCTTGTACGGCGATATCACAAACCTTGAAAAACGTCAGGTTCCTTCCTGCAAAGAGGCGTTGTTGCAGGTCTTCGTCCCGAAGCCCACAAAGAAAATGATCGCGAAGCATAATGCCCGTAATGAGCATTGTCACGTTGACCGATGTGGGAGTCGCACCACTCGCAGCGGTTCCAGCCGATTCCACGGCTTTTGAACGGGTTGGCAGGTCAGCTTTTATTTATTTATTTCAAAACACTGCGACCTCGATGAGGTCATCGCAGGAGTGGAAAGAAAACATACATATACATTCAAAAAGGCCAACGATTAAAGATGTACGCACCCTACGGAACAACACTTACAAGGCCGTGAAAAATGCAATATAGCTAAAAAAGAAAAAAAAGAGAAGAGTTCAAAAACAGTCACATACACTTCAATAGAAGACTCCAGGCACCATACCAAAACACCTACTGTATTTCTAAAACTAACCTATCAATATCGAGATAACGAACAGATCCATTTATGTTGTTCCAGTTTTATATCGTTCGACGAAAAAAAAAGAATATTTAAAACAGTTAAGGTAGGCTTTGTACGGTACAAGATTTAAAGGATGGAAGCTTCCAGTGCGGGATTCAGTAAGAAAACCAACGTATTTTTTTCCGATTAAGCGCCCAGTTATTAGTCACTATTTTGTGTAGGAGCTTAAGCCGTTCCACAGCGCGTCTAGAATCAAGAGACGTAAGTCCTATGTCAGTCAAGGCAGATGTAGGAGAAAAATTGCGGTCATATCTATTACAAATAAATCTAGCTGCTTTTGATTGTATTGCGTCAATCTGCTTAATATCACCCTTTAGACACGGATCCCAAAGCACAGAACCATACTCTAAGATAGCTCTAATCAAGGACTTATACGCCGTTATTTTAACTTCTCTAATTGAAAAGTGTAAGGTTCTCTTGACGTATCCTAGCCTTTGCAGAGCACGAGAACAAATAGAACTGATGTGCTTATCCCATTTGAGACTAGGCGTGAAAAAAATACCCAAATACTTGTATTCATGAACTTGACGCAGAATTATATTACCAGTACCATAGCCCAAAACAGACGGTTCCTTCTTATTATTAAATGATATCTGCATAGAGGCGAATTTTAAATCATCTGCATAGATGCGAATTTTAACTGGAAGACCATTTACGACGTCATTAATATAAAGTAAAAACAAAAGAGGTCCCAAAACCGATCCCTGTGGGACGCCGGGACTAACTGAGACATTGCTAGAATGAACATCTCTATATGGGAAAAACTGTGATCTATTTTTTAGATAATCTTCGATCCAATTAACTAATGCCGTATTATTTAAAATAGCTCGTAGTTTCTGAAGAAGCTTATGATGTGGCACTTTATCGAAAGCCTTAGAATAATCTACAAAGATGGCATCAAGTTGTCCTCTTCTATCTAAAGCTAAAGCTATGTCGTGAGTGAATTCAAGAAGTTGGGTTGAGGTGGAGTAGCCACGACGAAAACCATGCTGTTGCGGGCAAAGCATATAATTAGTCTCGAGGTACTCAGATATCTGCTTATAGACAATATGTTCCAAAAGTTTGCATGAAGACGATGTAAGCGAAATGGGTCTGTAGTTTGTAACCACCTGTTTGTTGCCTGACTTGCACAAGGGGATGATTTTAGCCGACTTCCATGACCGAGGTACTGTTGCAGTAGAAATATATTTTTTTTTTTAAATGACAGATAGGTATTTTGAAGTCCAAAGTAAATATCGGCGAAGAAAAAAATTTGGAATTTCATCAGGGCCAGGGCTTTTCTTACAGTCAAGTTTCATTAGTAGATTAAGGACACCAGAAATACTAATCTCTAAATCAGATAAAGCTGGGTATATACCTTCAAAGAAAAAATCAAAGTCATTGCCGTTATCACGACTGAATGCAGATTTAAAATAATAAATAAAACAGCTCGCTACCTTTGTCGGCTCACTAACAGATTCACCTTCAGTAGTAAAGCTCGGCGATATGTTATATTTTGGAATAATAGATCTCCAAAATTAGGCAGGATTTGATTTCAGAAATTCAGACAAAGTTACATTAAAATATTTGGTTTTAGCTGTTAAAATTGTTTTTTTTTTCAAGGTCGTTTTCAGATATTTAAACGAGGTATGAACAACTGATTCTGTGTTATATTTCGTTGAACGACGTCTCCTCTTCGTATGCCACATCAACTGCAGCACCTCTCTCGTAATCCATGGGTGCGCAGGGTTCTTTTTCTTTCTAGTAAAAGGTACAAATGTGTTTATGCATTTATCTATAAGGTAGTTGAAATATCTAAGCGACGTATTGACATCAGCGCCTAGACTAATGGCGCAAAAATCATCAAAATAAAAACTAAGTTCATCAATTATTGATACACCGTCAGCTCTTTTGAAATCAAGGAACGTGACGAATTCAGGGTTCGAACGCTTGATACGAATGTTAAGGCTGACAAGGACCGCTTTGTGATCCAAAATTCCCTCGACCACCTCGCAGTCATAACCTAGGTTCGTGATACTATGGGTTAGAAAAACAAGATCAAGAACAGAATTATCTCTGGTGCACGTTTTTACAACCTGATCTAAGTCGAATGACACAGTCATATCTACTAGAGAATCACAAATGGCCCTATCCCGACAGCCAACCGCTAGCGTTTCCCAGTTTATAGCGGGTGCATTCAAACCGCCCAACAAGACAAGCTTGAAATTCGCCAGATTGTATTTGTGAATGTAGTCATATGTCAAAGATGGCTTGCAGGCTCGAACCAGGAGCCCGATAAACCGCGCCGATAACAAGAACGAACTTATCAAGCCGCACCTTACACCATAAAGACTCTGTGTTAGGTAAACTAGGGAGAACAGAAAAGCTAATACCAGATTTTAAAAAAGCGCAACACCACCCACTCTAGAAGATCCATCGCATCGTACCCCTTTGTAATTAGGAGGTGTGAATTCGCCATCAAGAATGTCATCGTGAAACCAGGTTTCGGAAACAAATATCACGTGCGGTGATTAAGAAGCTGCAATGCACGAGAAATCTGTAAAATTTAGGGACAAGGCTCCGAGCATTAATGTTTCACACAGACAATGATTTATTCAGTAACTGTCTGTTCGATCCGGTGCGAAGAACCGGAAGGAGAACTTTTATCAGCATATTATTTGTTGCATCCCACGAGTATCGGTCGTTGTTAACAAGAGCGTGGTCGTAACGCAGACAAACCTTTGCGCCATTTCTTCGGAATTCGGCTGTACTACGCCAAAGTTCTTTTCGAGTCTTTAGAATACGTGGTAAGAAATCCTCGTTAACAAATATCCGTGTGCCTTTAAGTTTAGAAACATTTTTGAGTATCCCAATCTTGTCACGAAAGTCAATCAATTTCAATATTACAGGTCGTACCTTACCTTCTGCAGGCATACCAAGACAATGACAGCGTTCTATGGCATCGCAAGTTACAGACAGTTTTATAGTCAGCAGGGGTTTTATTAACAGTCTCTTCTAGACCATACACGACCAAGTTGTTTCTGCGAGAACGGTTTTCCAAATCATCATTCTTATCTGTAAGTTGACAGACAGCTGTTTCGAGAGCGGAACTTTTTTTCCAGATACTGCAACCGTCGGGCGATATCAGATATCTGGGACGAGCCAGCTTCGATTGCAACGAGTCGGGATTCGTAGTCGGCAAACTTAGCATCCAGAGCCTCTTGTCTAATTTGATAAAAGTAACGTCTGCAGCAATTTATGGTTGACCAGTAAGTATTTGCTGAAGAAGAGCTAGCGTCTCGGGGCCGGGATAAGATTCAATATCGCCACTACAAAACAGGATGGATGAACATATGCTAAACCATGAGAGTACATCAGAACAAATGCCAACCAGTGGGCCCGGCCCGGTAGCAGCAAAAGAAAGCGATCATCGGACTTAAATCCGTCAGGCAAAGAAACAAACTCTACCTGTGGAGTGAGACAGAAGAAACTCAGTAGCATAATCGTCTCGCTGCCACCAGGCCCACCAGCTGTAGTGGTGTTCGCCGCAGCCGGCTGTACTATTCCAAAATTGCGATCAGCAGCAAGTTTTTTTAATGCTGCGACGTATGCAGTCTCGGTCTCAGTCGGTAGCTGGTCTCTTCGTTGAAATGTGCACCGGCTGAAGAGCTCCGACGTGCGCGGATCGAAGTGAACTTGGAGCAAGGTGACGAGTTCTTCGAAGGAAAACTCACTTGGCGTCTTTGGTGCCACCAGTGCTTTCACTGTTTCAAAAGTGGTCGGACCACAAAGTGTCAGGAGCACGGCGCACCTCTTTGGGTCGTCCCCGATGCCATTTGCTTCGAAGTAATATTGTAGCCGCTCCGCCCACGACGACCAGCCCTTCCCAGAGAACTCCTCCATGGAGCCGTGGGTAGCCATGTTTTCCGAGGCAGTAGGTCCGTCGTCTTACTCGTCGCCAGTTGATGAGTACATCATCCAATACTGAAAAACGGTATTCTGCACGGCAGGTCTTTCGTCCGATGGCGTCAGGAACCCCCGCTCGAGCACACTGCTCGTGAACGTGCACGCTCACTCCCCGCGCCCGTTGCGTCATACATAACAATTCGGAATTCAGTGCCATCTGGTGACTCAAATGGCAGTTTAACTTTTACCCTACTAATGGCGGCAATAAACCTGTGATCTGCAGTATTTTATGGGGCACCGTCACTTTCGCGAGTCAACGGTAAATGAGAATATGCGCTTGAATATGCGCTTCACTGTACAGTTCTTTTTCGATCTCTTTCAGTGTCGACGGCGAAAACGATGCAACCACTCAGAACGAAGCGCCAACCCAGACAGGCGCCTTGAAGTTCTATACGCCAAGGGGCTTTGAAGCCGAGTGTGTGCTACTAACAGATTGACTGGGCCCGAGTTTTCAATGAACGCTTACGCAGCTCTTGCATCCAATTCCTGCTTCACGTCGCGCTAACGACTAGAATATATAGGCCACGCATCATCTGCTTAGGAGCATCTTCAACTTCTTCCTCAATCAGTAAACTGAAATCCGCCATTAGTATAGCACATATGCCATTTTTCAGATGATGATGATGATAGTGATCAAATTGACCAGACTGAATTCCGGAAAGGGTCTATTGGCCAGCGGTGTTAGCGGCCGGGAACTCAGCTTTGTAATGTTCCACAAACAGGTTGAGCAATTGTCGGGATCATTTTTATCCGAAACTCGTTCGAAATGGCCAAGTGAACTTTATCCACGTGATAGTATGTGCGTCGTGAATCATCTTTTTTTACGCAGCTCGTCTTAATGATAAAGAAAAGGATGGCCTAAGGAGTTTGGCAGAAAGATACAGAGTAGAGAGAAGAAAAGACAGTGCTAAGAAGAAGAAGAAAAAAAGTCATTTATATGCGCTGAATAATTGGAATGGCTTAGGGCTAATTTCACCCGTTTCCTTCCGCCTTCCCGAGGGTACGCGGGAAAAGGGCCGCTCCCAATGTGCATATACATTCAGATGAAAAAGACGGAGGGCTCACGAAAAAGGGTCATATACGACAAAAAAAAAAATAAAAACCCACTGTTTTCTTGTTTGTGCTCCTACTTGGGAAATTAGGAATAGTGCAAAAGAAAATGATAGAAAACTAAAATGAATGATGTTATAATAATCTTGTGATCGTTTTGTTCCGAGCGCAATAAAAGAAAGAGTAAATTTTTGAAGGAATGTAGGAAGGCTTCGAAACAAGCAAAATATAAGGACTATACTTTTAATGAGTTTTTTTATATGCTTTTATCGAAGCAATATTGGAAAATAGAAATATTTGCCGCTCAAAAGATATGGTTCTTTTAGGGCTTTAACGAACTTTAGAGTGTGGGTTATATCTACTAACCACCAGAAGAGTAGCTCTAACTATAAATCTTTTTTCACTTGTGCGTATAAATAATTGTATACTTTAAACTTTAAAAAAAAGTCAAATTTACTGAAGAATTAAGGATTTTATGTGTTGTCGAATTCAGCAGAGAGAGGCTATTTAAGCCACTGCACTCTACAGTAAAAGCATTATAGCACGCATGATTTTAAGGATGATGAGTTTTAATCTCCTTTGGTTTCGCAGTGCCTGCCGCAATAAAACAGGCTTAAAATACAATTTTGGTTGATTCTTATGTCCTATAGCTCAAATGCTCACCTCCGGACCCCCCCCCCCCCCCTCCCCTTTCTCTCCGGTCCAAGCCCCCGCCTATATTATTGTAGTAATTTTATTAAGCAAACCTATAGTTTTGTAAGAATTCACAGGATACACTTTTTGGAGTTTCAAGATTCCTTGGGAAGAAGGAAAGAGTATGCGTGGAGTTTGCTCTTTGTGAGAGGACCAAATCTAAAAAAAAAGGCGTTTTCTCATCACATTGCGTACTATGGAGCTCTGCAACAGACTGCAACAAAACATTCCTGCGTCTCAGTAACATCAAACTAACACGAAGACACGTAGGTCTTGTAGGCGAAAACTTTGTGAATGTCAATTTAAAACTTGATGAAGCTTTATTTTAGTAAATACGGTTCGAATATAACCTTTGCAGAACCGAATACATTTAGATCAATATCATAATAAAGACAATGAGGTAACCTCTCAGAAAAGAATCCGTATTCACGCATTCTACACACATCAAAACTTCAGACGTAACCAAGAAGAATCCTTGCGTCGCCCATACTTTTTGCCTCAATATAGTTTTTATTCTTTATATTCGTCAGATGTTCTCATCCGAATCTACGAAGTCATAAAAATACAAAATGACGGAAACATTTCGTAAGCACAAACAGAGAAACAAATCATCAATCATTCTCTGCCATATAAAAATTAAAACACTATTCCTGAACGAATTTATTCAGAAAATGTACTCATTTGATACTTTGTTTCACTTCGTGGAACCGTCTGAGCAAGTAAAACTAAATATATATGCTGCACCCATTAGTAATGCACTTGAATTAAGTTCATATTGTGTGTGCGTGTGTGTTGTGGAAATTCGACTTCATCTAAAGCGAGAAACGCGGTAGGCTGCAATGCTAATTGAATTTTCGTAAGTTCGATTAAGGTTTACGCTTCAGTACCCACGACTGCTCTGAATTTCTGAAAGAAAAATAAATCTTTCAGTAGGTTTTAATCGATGTTTTACAACCCATTCTGATATATCACAGGACTCTTCTTCACAACGTTCCAAACTTCCCCCGATCCAAATTCCCAGTCGGGCAAAGAGCAAAACCGGGGGTGAGCGCTAGGCTCTCTCGCCCGCGAGAAGCGCGCTTGCGCAGAAAGTGCCAAACTCTACGAGGACGATGTCAGCTGCCGGGGTCGCCAGCACCACAGAAAGACAACCAACCGCCCATCCTCGCATCACGAGCAGACGCCTAGGCGAACCGCTCTACTCCCGACTAAACTTACAGATCGCGACGGAACGAACTCTGAGGGAAGAAGCAAAGTAAACATGAAATTCGGGAAGACAAATTAGCGCCTCGCTTCTCCGCGCAGCCAACGCAGCCATGAGAGAAATTGGGGTGGGCGTGCGGGTGAGGGGGGACAGAAAAAAGGGTGAGAAGGGGCGAAAGGGGGGGAGTGAGGGTCGGTGAACGCTGCGGCGCCGTTAACAATGGCACCGTCAGCCAGAGGCGTTGGCTTTTCGTTCGGCAGCAACGAACTGGTCCCGAAAAAAAAATATTTTGGAGGCCTCTTCTTCGCTGCCACGTTATTTATGACGGTCGCCCCAGAGGATAGCGCGCAATGCTGTAGTAATTTTCTAAATGGCCGGCCTAATATTTTATTTAGAAACGACGGCTCCTTCTTTTTCCTCCCCTTTTTTGCGGCGGTTTTCGTTCTTTCCTTCGCCGACGAACGGGGGCGGCAGGGGGGACGCATTTTCGCAGCGCGGACACCGGAGCGGTCGGCTGAAATATGGCCGCTGGCGCGGCTCACTGCTCACGGCCTAGAGCGTTTTGGTGGCGACTGTGCGAGGAGCTACCTCGTTGGGTTTTCAGTGTTGCGGACTCTCCCGGCGGTTGGCCCATGTGTGGCGGTATCGCGGTCGCGCAGGCCTCATTCGCCGACTCCGTTCAAAGGTTGCCTCGATGACCGAGGGAGCTTGGCGCGATTGAGCACGGGACGGCGTTTGCGGCGATGCCCCCCTCCCCCCCCCCCCCACCCCCCCCGCCCCTCAGGTTGTCATTTTAGATGGTCCACCTACACGCCCTTTCAAGCAGTATATAAACTGTGTTGGGCGAATGCATTTTATATTTATCGCCTTGCATTGAAGTACATGCCGCGAAATTTATGTGTCCTCAAACGCCGATACATTGGTACCTTCTGTGAATGAACGGATCACGATCCTGTCAGCACATTTTCTGAACTAAGAAGTATTCTCCACGATCATTGTGCGTGTTTAATATATCACTAACAATTAAACCGTGTTAACATTGCGACCCAATCTGCTTATGCAACACTACTAAGAAAAAACTGAATATTTTAATTAGGTGCTTTATTAGGATTTGTTTAAAGACTTTCGGCTTCGACCATGGCGCTTGGGCACATGGTTCTTCTTCGAGCGAAGAAGGAAGCACGTTGAAAGAGCGCTCTCTCTCGAGCTTCCAGTAGAAAACGCAAAAAATTGTGTTTCCACGATGGGTCAATAAAAATACCGACTGAACGCGTGACACACGCGTAATGTCTCCCGTTTTCATCGTAGGCCCAAACCCAAGCGTTTACGAGCGAAGCGCTTATCTAGACCGTCGTCGGCGCCTTGGAGCCTCGAACATATTCACTCACCACGTTCAAAGTTCGCGGTCTCATTTCGCTTGATCGGTGGTACCTTTGGTCTTAGTAGGGACGCGCCAGCGCGGACGCGAACGCAGCAACTGCCATCCGCCCGAAGTCTCGGATGTTCTCAAGAAACGGTGCTGGGTTCCTCCCCTGAGCGTCTCCAGAGGTTCGCGCACGGTCGACACTCGGCTCGCGCTCAGAAGCCAGAGAGCCTCTCTCTTGTTCCCCTCGCAGTCCCATTCAACCCCGGGGCGAAAGCGAAAGCGGCGGCGGGTTACAAAGCACGTCGAGCCCCAGATCCATTTTTCTTGCTCAGCGTAAGTGCAGCAGCAAGGGAAAGGGTTCGAGGAAACAAGAAAACAGAACGAAAAACGCGGAGGCCCGTAACACGGGTTTGGAGACGTAACGGAGAGGCAGCATATTTATCTGTGTTTGGGCTACCCTCCGAACGAGAATTTGAAGGGGGGGGGGGACTAAAGCATCGCTAGACGAGCTTGCTAACTCTTCCTGCTCCGCCCCCCCCCCCCCCCTCCCCTCCTCTTTCATCCCTTGCGGGAATTCATTTCGGCTCCGAGTGGTTATTTTATTTTATTTTGGGCAGTCTGGTTGCTTCTTTGATGCGCGTTCTGAGCCCGCTGCGTTGAAGGCGAACTCTCAGTGCGTTCCGTTCTTTAATGTTTGTGTGCGCGGGCGCGCGCTTGCCGTGTCGGCTATGAGTATTTGTTGGCACGCGGTCACGTGAGTGTTTGTGTTTGTTCCGCTGGGCGCATCACGTTCGGTCGTTGCTTTTGAGCGCGCTGCTCGTTTAGGGAGAGCGCTTTTTCCCCGACATAAGAGGCGGTTCTCGTTCTCGTAACCGCGGAAAAGCTAGCGACCCGCGAAGTTGTTCTGACGAGCGACGGGAGTTCTTAAAGCTTGGAGCCTTCGTGGGATGCGCTTTTAAACCCCGATTTAGAGCGGAACAATTGGGGCGGTTGTGGGATTATGGCTGTTTGCGAAAGTTAGCGTATTAGGGTATTATCTTTTTGTTCTGGCCGTGAAGAGAATTTCGGTGCGGAATTTTACTTCGTGTGTTTGTATTTTAACTTTGTCGCGTGTCTCTCTTTTTTTTATATCTATAGAGGCTTAGGAGAGGCACATTTTTGGGGGTTCTTAGGAAATCTAAAATCGGCGTGCTATCAAATGTTTCCATTTTGGGTCACCGAAAACAAATTATAATCGTTGTCGCTGAGCAAACGAAGCCTACCAATAAAGCCAACAACAACGAACAAAGTGTCCTTGAGCCAACAATACTCGGCACCCCCAAAGTGTCCTTCACCCTAACTTATTTGCCCAGAGTTACACGGTGCATTAGCTTAACGACCTCAGTTTAGCGGACAAGAAACGTATGTTTTAAAAGATAAAAGTGTAAAAATTCAAATTAACCTTTCTTGTCTTTACAAACGTTTTAGCAGATTCTACATGGCTATTTTCACCCCTGTTAAAACAAATACGAAAATATAAACGCTCAAAACGAATGCAAACGGTAAGGACGTAGGATGAGCTGATGACCGTTGCATCTACGATGGCTGCGCTCACGGCACTCAACAGCTCTGGCTTCCACGACGTGCTGGAACAGAGACTGCGATCGTTAGAGTCTGCTACATCCCTACAATGTGTTTTCTACAATTTTTTTTTGTGGATTCCTCTCCTTGCCTTCGGAAAGTGTAAAGGCCGGTTCTCACATGGAGCGAAGCGCTGATGTAGCGCTCCTCACGTGCCGTCAGCTACTTATCGCCTGCCACGAGCAACAGTTTTGGCGGTGCGATACAAAGCTGGTGAACGCTCCGGTCAGCACGCACTTAGCGCGAGGTTAGCGCTATGCTTGTAGCGCTCCGCTGCATGTGTGAACAGGCCTTAAGTGTGTCGATACCACTTGCCGTCGGGGTGCAACAGACGCCGCCATCTTGTCCTTGGTTGGTGGAAGCGCGGAAGGGACTTCGCCCAGCTGAGGCTGGCGACCCAATGGGCGAACTCATTTGGGCTCAAGTATCGCTAGCGCGCCCGTTAAACACCGGCCAAAAGCCCTTGAGCCGAACATCTACGGCTCAACCACACTTAAAGGGGCGATGCAACAATTTTTGTACTTTGCACAAATACCACTTAGAACGGATCCCTGACGTTAATGAGCTATGAAACACGCGTTCGTTTTTCACCCCCCGCAATAGAAGTCCCAGAAAAAAATTAAAGAAAAACGAGCAGAGTTCACCCCCTTCAACTCGCAGCCAGAACAAGCAGCAACGTGAACTGGAGCCGATTATATGCCGCCAATGTTGCTCATAGCCACGCGCTGGGGTTGGCAAAGCACAGGACACGAGCTGAGTTCCAGACATTGTTATGGCTCGGCTATTGTCGTCGTTGCAGCGATTGGACACGGTCCCCCTAACCGAATGCTTTTTGAGCTAGTAATTATCAGGAGCCCAAATCGAGTGCCCACGCAATGCTCGGGTCCAATCTACGAACCGCATTCAAATATCGTCATTGGAGTGTACTGCGATCCCCACGTTACGTCATAAAAGTTTACAAAGGAAAGATTGAAGGGAAATGGTCGGTTTTGTCCTTGAAATTACACCGCAACAAAGGAGTTTCTTGGCCAGTGCCGTTGCGTGCGAGTATCCTTGAGTCCCACCATTGCCAGTAAGCTCGTGGAAGGCGAAAACATTCCAATTGAGTATCGTTGCACAGCTCCTTTAAGAGCGCCCATGTAAGCGCAGTATTAGAATTCGTCCTTCGTTATTTTTGATGGCCCACTTTGGGACGACATTTTCACAGAGCGCAAAACTGTTGAATCGAAGAAGCGTTTTCCAGTGTTTTTTTTTTTTTTTAATCTTAAACGTGAACGGCCGCCATAAAAGCTTTTTTGTGTGGCGGACCGTTCTTATTCAGTGCAGTATGTTTTGCGTCAATGCTTGGTGCGTATCAATACTTTGTATGAGTAAATTGAAAAAAGAAAGCGCTAAAACTGTCGCTCACATTATAATATAATCTAAAAATATATATATAATCAGAAAGAATTCGGGGGAACAGAAACGTCTGTCTTCATCCCGCGTTAATTGTCAAAGCGTGCACGTGCAAAACGTGCTTAGAGCGCACCGTCCTTTATACCTACAGCATCATGCGAATTCTAGTACGTCACACTATAAAAATGTTTCAATTTCTAGCTTTAATTGAGATATTTCTCCGCACGGAATTCTGGAGCATCAGGGTGAATGACGCGCCCTTCCCTGAAGTGGTGGCAGATGCCAGCGGCTGGGAATTTGTGGCTGAACCCGCGCCAGGACTCGCTTCTGCGCGGCGGAGGGAGTGAGACGCGCCGAGCAACAACGCACGCAAGATTCGAAACCAGTTACGAAGGCACGGGCACAAATTAGTCACGGTTAGCGCATTCTTCAAGCTCGGGATTCTTCAGTCCGACTCTGGCACATAGTTTGCGCGAGCCCTTTTCGCGCGTCGGTTTATCTTTTAACACCGGCGAAACGTTCCATCACGCCACGCTCACGCCCTGCCAAGTTCCCGGACTGCGTACGCCCACTGCAGCTGGCAGAGGGGAAGGGGGTCACACTGGCAGCTATCTCCCGCTCTGGGAAAAGCCACGGGGGGAACTACTTCCGGGTTGACTTCCGGCGTTGCTGGTCACGTGAGCAGTCCACGGAACTGCCGCCTCCATCCGCGGAAGGAAAGAGTTTGGGTTCCTGTGCGTGCGCGCGTGGGATGTCGGGCAAGATAGGGAAAATTCCTGGGCCGTTTGGTGGGCCTTCCCTAATGAATGTTCATTAACGCCTGCATGTCGGAGCTCGCGCCTGGGGTTCGCGCGCCCACTGGGACAATCGCGGCCATCCCAGGAGCGGTTAGTCGTCTAGCGGCTCTCTTCTGCCCGATCGCGTCGGCGCGCATACAAAGTGGCCCTAATGTGGGCGCATACTTGAGACTAGCTCTAAATAAAAAATCCCTGTGCTTCGTTTCACATTTAGTGTGAGCGCTCCTGACGCTGGGAATTAATAGGAAGTTTTCGTAGATCGTTTCCGCTGCCCTGCAACGTTCTCTGCAACCCGCTACGAGATTCGTGACTCTGTAGGCAAGGCTAGCACCGCGCATGCGCATTAGTGTCGATTTGCTTCAGAGAGCGTAGCGGAGCTGGGAAAACGATCTACACAAACTCCCTAGTGCCACCCGTCAAACAGCGTAAAAGCGCAACAACAAGGTGATTGTCACCTTTGTCTACGTGATCGGTCATCTGCGGAAGAAAATAAAGCGCAATGAATGCCCGGTGACCTGCTGTTTTAGCATGTATGTCGGCGTTTTGCTTGTGTTTGGGCCTTTGACTTTGGTCGGGCTTATGACGAAACAAAGTATAGTGCTGAAATGTATACGTCACCTAAAGAGGGCAGGCGCGAGGCATGTATTGGACACGATTGCTACGTCATAGTTCGGCTGGAACTCGGGCTCAGTCGGCGAGAACACGACTCTCAACCGAACGCTTGCACAGCACTCGATGCCAATCTGTGACACTCGAAAGCCCTCGTTAGATGACGTAAAAAAAGAAATAAGGATTTCGGCCTTGCTATTCATGCGGTATTGGTTCAGCCGCTGGACTTACAAAAAAAAAAAAAAAAGCTCCCCGCCGTGACACCTGCTGAGCTAGACGTTTACACAGCAACACTGAGTTCAGCGTGTTGGTGTACTGATCATCTGTCGACTGAGAGGTCTACGGAATAAGCTACCGCTTGAACACGTACTTTGGGTTGGACTATGAATCCGGGCTTATCCTGGGCGCCGGTGACACCTAGGCCCTAAACATCTTTCTGAACAGTATTTCTTTTTATAACAAGGGTGAGTGGTTGCATTATGTAGAACGTCCAGATTATGTTTTATTCTCTGGCGTTTTCTTCTTCAGGTGTAAGGATAATACGAAGGGTGCTAAAACGGACGACCGAAAATATGTAAAACATGAAAGGTTTTTTAGCGCTCTATCCCAATTCCAAAATGTTGTCCGTCCGTCCGCAAATTTTTCGATAAATTTAGCGCGGAAAATGGTGTCACGTGACTTCCGGTGACGTCGCGTGACCTATACACCTTAGGAAAATTGTCAGCACGTGGCCTATACGTTAACTCCGTTTCCCAAATAAATTTAACGGAAAAATTCACATCCTGTGGCAAAGACATCAATTCAGTTACCGCACCGAATTCAGCGGGAAATTGACGTCACGTGACCAATGCACCAATTCAGTTACCCACAAAATTTAGCGGAAAACTTTGCGTCTTGTGACCTAAACGCCGACTCAGGTTCCCCGCTAAATTTAGCGGGGCGAACCGACGTCTGGGACCAGACGTCACGTCACCTATACAACCGTTCAGTTTCCCCGCTACATTTAGCGGGAAAATTTACGTAACGGGACACAGTAATTCCCTTTGATGCATTGCATGCATTATAAAAACTTGAAGGTAAATGTCACTTCCAATTTTTTTAGATAAATTATTTTCCTAGAATTGATTGCGGCGGACTTCACTGTAGGAATATTAAAAAAGTGTTCGTGGGTAGTTTTCCCCGTCCCACAACGCTCTCCGCAACCGTCTATAATACACGCGTACTCTACAGGCAAGGCCATCGGCGAGCAGCTGCAGTAGTGGCTTCTTCCTTGGGGTGGGCTTAGCGGAGAGGGAAACGCGGTCTACGAAGTCTCCCTAATAGGTAGCCGTTTTATTACGTAAAACCTACTAATCGAGATTCTTAACATACGCCTTATCTTGCACATTTAAATCAAATACTCGTTATCCATAGTTCAAATATTCCATAGCAGTTAGTAACACCAAAAGCGGCGCGTCCCAGGAGGCATCAGAGTATGGCGCGCCTTCTCTGGAACGTTTTACCGCTAGATAATGGAGAGTTTTAGTGGATCGTTCCGATTACTCTGAAAACGATACCCGGTACTCCGTAACCGCCTCTGCGCATGCATCGTATCGTTATCGGATATCGTTGTCCGGGGTATCTTAACGAACTACTAAAACTCTATATTGGACAGTTTTAGTATAGCATTGCAACCTCGTATACGTACGCAATACGCAATAGTATGCATACGCTAAAAGGTAGACCTGCTCGGACCTATTTTAGTTGTGCGTTCCGTAAAACGCTGCCGAGTGAACATCTCGCATGATTTTCTTGATACAATTTGCCAGAGCCGTAGAGTTCCGCGTGCTTACAGCGGAAAAATGCTCATCGGAAGAAATATTGAAGAGAAAAACTCTTTCAATCTTTTAATTCAAAATTAGGACAAGGCGCAGGTGCATGGACAAGCGCGCTTTTTTGTGGGGTTCGAGGATATACGAGTATGAGTGCGTGGCCAAACTCAATCTCGGAGTCTTCTCCAATCGTCCCGTTTAAACGGCATATTTTATCGATGCCCTCGCGGGAAGAGATTCATGACCTACTGATGTCCACTGCACGGCGACAACTTGGGCCATTTCTTGAAGAGTCGTTCGTCCGTCGGCGACGAACGGCGCAAAGAAGCTTAGCGTTGAGCAGATCGCAGCGTTCACGCTCACTGCAAGCCGCACGGCGATCGACCCAACTGTGGGTCCCGGATAGAATTTCCAAAATTACACCGCGTAATTTTACGTGACAGCGAACTTCGCCAACGCCACGCTGCCCATACTGCGGCAGCCGAGGTAACCGCCATCTTGAAACTGGTGCTCTCACTGGACCGAAATCTCCCTCTCGACAGCTTCGTTCAAAAGCCCGCTAGCCCGCAGCACAATACCCCAACGTTGGGTGCATATGCAATATGTCCTTGCACTTGTATTGCGTTCTGCGCATGCGTACTTCCGACCCGCAACTTATTTGTGTTTGGAAAGCTTTAGCGTACGGTCCACTGAATATGAATAATGTTAGGCACTGACGTGCTACCCACACTATAGATGCGGAGACAGGCTGCTTCCGGGTTGGAATTCCTTTGGTAATTTTGATTTAATTTCAATCTCTGTCTCATTTGCAGCGTAATATTTTTTTTCCGGAAATAGCGCGGAAATGAATTCAGTTGTCGGTTTTTTACACCCGCGATGGCAGATTGTGGTGAGAACAACAAATTTCTAATTGGAATCTGCCATCAAAGGCGAAAACTTTTCAAATTTAATTAGTGAACTTTATGTATTTTATTTTTCTCTAATCATCACTTTACAGTCACGACCTGACGTTTTCCGCCATCGATAGGAAGAATTTCTTTATTTCAAGTGCCTTTTTTTATTATTCTAGCCGCCGTTGGTTAACCACCCTGTTGTTATACACAGGGTGTTTCAACATACACTTTCCAGCCAAAGATGACAGCTGCCTCAAATCATAACTCAACAATACTGCAAAAAACGTTAGGCGGGGGATGTTTTAGTCAAGGCCATAAAACTGGAGATACTTCGCGACGAATATTCTCTTTTTAAAATCGCTCAGTGCTAATCAGACGAAACCACACGCCCTCACCAAAACGCTAATACCAGCGCTTCAAAAAAAAAAAAAAAACTCTCTTTTTACTATATTTGTCAAGCAAACAAAGGTTATGGATTGATAAACACCACTCACTCCGGTTGTTCCCATTAACCGCGCCACTTGGTCCCAAAACCTAACCCAGCCAGCGCGGGTGCACACGCGGTCGGCAGATTCGCAAGGACGTCGTCATTCATCATGACCGCAATCGGATTATCCGCTAGATTTGAGGCTCCCCCGATGCTAGTTCAGCCCCCCCCACCCCCATCCTTCCCCACCTCCTCCCCCTCCCCTCCTTTTCTCCCCAGTCAGAATTTTGGTCAAAGAAACCTCAACCGCGTGAGCACAGATAGTCCGCCACATGAGCCCGGGCAGCCAACGCGCAAACAAACATGAGCAGCGCACAATCGTCTACCAAACTCCCCAAGACCCTAAAGTCGACGAGCCGGAGAAGGCGAAGCCAGTAAGGCGGACAGCATTGCGGGAAAGCGGGACAGAAGCGGCTTCTCCGCGAAGGAAGGGCCAATGCAGCCCGACCGATTTTCACGCTTCGGGGGCTCTGAGGTTCGCGCTGCTCCTACGCCCCCCTCCCCCCTCCTCAAATCCCTATTTCCCCACGTTCTCCCCTAGTTATCCCTGATCGTACCCGCTACTTTTGTTTATATTGTTCTTTTTTTCATTTTGTTTTAGCGGACGGCTTCGACAAGGACGATTCTTGGGGGTATGGGGAGCCAGAAGGCCGTTTCTAAGCTCGGCAATTTGTAACGATTGGTATCGTCGAAAGTAGCGAAGTGGGACAATCTCCAAATGATGCCCGGAACGCGACGAAATCGAGCTCCGCGATGAAACGAAGGCCCGGTAAAGTAATATAAAACAAGAATAAATACCCTCGAGCTGGAAGCGTTTGAACGTAGTAGAATGCTCCTCGAGAGAATCTTGGTGTGGGTGGGAAAAGGAGATTGGCGGCGCAGCGGTTCGATTACTTGTGTGCGGTTTTTGTGGATTACCACCTCCAATCGGCACAAACGGCTTGGGAGAAAGTATCCGCGAGGTAGAATGAAAAGGGTGCAAAAATTGGCTTGCGTCATAACCGCTATCGGTTTTGCGCAGGCCGTTTTCGCGATTGATATAGCCTGGGAACTGCTTCTGCCGGTAAAGCTTAAATGGCTCCCGGATGGCGACTGAAACGTAAGAATCCCATTTCGACCGCAACAGCACTCGCCGTGTTACGCTCGCTGGACTGCGATACGAAGTCGCGTTAAAATTGTTAATCGACGCTTCTCTATGGTGTTGAGGTATCATTGGTAAGTTAATTGAGAAGAAGCTCCTAGAAATCTCAACCCCGAAAAGCTTTATTTGGGTACCTAGGTTCAACATTCACATGTATGTTTTAAAGGAGCGGTGCAACGATATTCAATTGGAATGTTTTTCACTTTACACGAGCTTACTGGCCAGTGGCGTTGCGTGGATTATCGCACGCAACGCCACTGGCCAAGAAACTCTTTTGTTGCGGTGTAATTTCAAGGACAAAAGCGATCATTTTCATTCAATCTCTCCTTTGCAAAATTTGATGACGTAACGTGGGGATCGCAGTACACCCCAATGACGATATTTGAATGCGGTTCATAGATTGGACCCGAGCATTGCCTGGGCACTCCATTTGGGCTCGTGATAATTACTAGCTCGAGAAGCATTCGGGTAGTGGCCCGTGTCCAATCGCTGCAACGACAACAATAGCCAAGCCATAACAATGTCTGGAACTCAACGTGTGTCCCGTGCTTTGTCAACCCCAGCGCGTGGCTATGATCAACATTGTCGGCATATAATCGGCTCCAGATCCCGTGGCCGCTTGTTCTGGCTGAGAGTCGAGGGAGTGAACGCTGCTCGGTTTTCTTTAATTTTTTTCTGGCACTTCTATTGCGTAGGGTGAAAAACGAACGCGTGTTTCATAGGTCATTAACGTCAGGGATCCGTTTTAAGTGGTATTTGCGCAAAGTACAAAAATTGTTGCATCGTCCCTTTAAAGGGTCAATTACCTCCTCCAATAAGACACCAGTACGTCAATTTCGTGACCTTTTAAAGCGTACATGCAAATGTCTAACCTAGGTACCCTGGTCAACACATCAAAGGAGAACTCAACACGGACGCTAGGCAAACGTGTTTTGTGTGCATTAAAAAAATGTGCAACGTCAAAGTCTATTTTCGTGGTTAAAAGAGCTACAAGACAAGAAAAAGGTGTGCAGGCTTGAATGTTGCGCTATGGAGTTTGATTTCAATATCAAAGATATGTCGTGGATATTTTTCTTTCTAAGATTATGGGCGTTGTGTAGGGGAAAAAAAGGCTTTATACCTGACGGTGTGATTATTGGGTTGAACGTTTAGGAGAATAATTTTATTTACTTATTATAGTTTTTCGAGATATAATACCTATGCAGATGAATAACTCAAAGGTCTTCGGAATGAACGCTTTTAGAGAATCCACCATCTAGCACATGTCGATGCGGCAGGCGCACATTCGGTTTGCGGAGCTAATTTGAGATTCTATAAAGTCTCTGAACTGCCTGTGGAACAGGAAGAACCGATGCAATCTAGTATGACGTGCGGTAGTTTGATATTAACCAAAAGCAAGCTTAGTGTACCAACACATTTCGAAAACAAAAAAAAATTCTAGGGTTGCGCGCACATTTCGCATGTTCAGAAAGATAGGCTCTTAAGTTTTGGCAAGATGTCAGTGTTGTCTGCGTCATAAAAGTTGTGGCCTATGTTAGTTGCGCTCTTAACTATATATTCACTATGCAATTTGGGTTATATATATATATATATATAACGGGCATGGTGGCGGGAGGCCGAAGGCGTAGGTGTATAACTGGTAAGAAAAAACCCTTGGTGGAAACAGCAACAACGGACGATTTAATCTTCGACGTTTCGGCCGGAGTCCGGCCTTCGTCAGGAAGAAGTTATATATATATATATATATATATATATATATATATATATATATATATATATATATATATATATATATATATATATATATATATATTGTCAGGTTTTCACTTAAATGAAGACTTTTTGCAAGAGTATACTTCACGCACGTTTTTAAGCTTGAGTGATAATTTTGTCCATACTAAATGTTGTAAATAATTATAAATATATTTAATTACATGATCATCTAGAATTTAAAAAAAACATAAATAATGTTGAAATTATACGAACAGGAATGTAATTAAACAATATTTGGTATCTTCTTTGTGAGAAGTGGTTACAGCGTGTTTTTTACGCCTTCTATAATACCAGTGTAACTAACGAAAAAAAAACTACCTACCTAAATGTCTTAAAAAAGCAGCTAATGTTTTATATTTATCTTTTTTTTAACAATAAGGTTTCCCGTGATCAGGCTTGGTGTCTTCGTGCGCTCTCCCCGGATTCTTGTTCCAGCTCTGCCGAGATCGGCCTGCCGAGTGGCCCTTTTTGCCCGGGAAAACGAAAGTTCCTCGACTGGCTCTAGCGAGCGCCATTGAGCTTATTGGTACTGCCCAGCGGCCACAGAGGCTGACGGTGGTGAACGAGTTGGGGTGGCGAGATGTCCGAGAAACGTTGCTCGTTCCTGCTCGTTTCCGCTAGGTCGATCCTCCATCGACGAATTCGGGAGCCTCAGATGGCATCACTTTTTCTATACATCTCTGTGTGAAGCGGCAGGCTGAGTTAAGGCGGCAGTGATCAAGCGGACATGCTTGGAGACTACTTTGAGTTAATTCATTTTTTTTGCCACTTTTTAGCGGCCTATTGGACAGCGTTTTTTGGTTGCGTTCTGAGTTTCTAAGTCGTCAAGCTCGATTCTTGCTCGAAAACAACGGCGTTAAAACAAAAAAAAAAAAAAAAAAAAAAAAAAAATCGACGTACTCTTACCTTACATCCTCAAAATTCTGGTATGTCTACTTCTCAGCAAAGCAATCGGAAGAGCGAATCGCAGCAATGTACATTTGATAAGTCGAGGCTTTGCTGAAAGGATTGAAAAATAAAAATGCCTCAATCGGTACCGCCTCGTGGGCACAACCGATTTAAAGCCAATGTGAGATAAAATGAATTGGATCCTTTGGATCAATTGATCATATCTGTAAAAAGCCAATTGGAAGTTAAGGGGGATAAATGAAACCAGTAATATGGGACAGCCAGTGGAACGGCCCGGGAAAACCAACCGGTACTAAAAGTACCCAAGTGCCCGACTCACCCTCCAACTGACACGAGCGTGCCTCACAGCGGGTCCGACGGTCACTGAGTGGCAACCATGAACCACACAGCGGCCGCCGCAGTGATCACTTCTATATCCCTCGGCTCCCTTGGAGGTCACCCCCCCCCCCCCCCCCCCCCCGGTCTGGGGGGCCCACCCTAATTGGAGAAACCAAGAGGCACCACCTTTATGCCAGCCTTCCCCTTATTTGGATGCCTCGTCTCGGATCACTACGCAGCGTCACACGTCCTGCGTGTACACGTCACGATCTCACGTCACCCACTCCACGTCCTACTCCCCACATGTCAACATGCTTCACGTCACACTTCCATTCCTTTTCAGTTCAGGTCGTCACACGTCATGCGTCCACACATGTATTTTGGGTCGTTCCACGTCATGCGGGCTCACGCCGTCCCCACGTCATCACGACTCACGTCACACGCCGCGCTCCCCGCCTCAGGGGCTCCGTCCTCCATCGGGGAAAGCTAGTGTTGACTAGACCCTTTTTGTCCCCCCCGTCCAATGGAAAACCCCAGTGCTAGGGTTCCCCATCCCAGGTGGGGGGGTTTTCGCCAGAGCCTCCGTTGCAGCTATAGAGCTGGCAGGGCGCACCACGGGCAGGTGGAGGTTGACTTCCCACGTGGCGACAACCGCGGGGGCTTGCGCCCCCGCAGCAATGTACAGAGGGAACTCAGCGAATGACGAGGCCGAAAATATGTTTAGACATAAATAAACAGCCTGCGCCGTGCCACTGACAACGGTGTAACGCCATGCTCAATAACACAGCGCAGACTGCTTTTTTTAGTTCTATTTATAGTAAGAGCCTTCTCCTTCGTTGAGCTTCCTCCGTAGATTGCAGCGATTGGTTGTCCCAAGTGCTTTGTGGGGAAGTGCACACTCCAGATTTCTTTGAGTGTATCTATGGAAGAAAACACTTTGTTATCAATCAACATTTATTCTTGCGGACCATTCTCCGGGTGTGGACAATAGTCTGAAAAATACGGTATTCAGTTATATTCTTTTCTCGTTCCGACCGCTTGCAGGTAGGGCCCTGACGGCGCCGGAGCATCTTACGGGTCCCTCGTTCTCGGTGGAGCCTCCGACGCGTGTGACCTTCTACAACAGCACGGGGGCCCTGGTGCCGTGCACGGCCGTCGGACAGCCCAGGCCCGACGTCCACTGGGTGCGCGCGGCCACGGGACACCCCGTGCGGGACGTCCCGGGAGTCCTGGCAGCGCGCTACGACGGCACGCTGGTGTTCTCGCCGTTTCGGGCCCAGGATTACAGGCAGGACGTGCACGCCGCCACGTACCGCTGCCTCGCCGCCAACTCCGCCGGCTCCGTCGGGAGCAGGGACGTCCACGTCAGAGCCAGTGAGTCCAGGTCGTTCGATGTGGTTTCCGCCCGTCTCGTAGACATCACTAAAAACAGGATTCGATTTCAAGTAGTATTAATATACAGTGCCTAGAACGCGTTTCCCACTAGATTATTTAGCGTCCTACTTTGCCCATTCATAAAACGTGGTGCTGAAGTGGCAAACAATGGTGTTACAAAAGACGTCATGCAGTTGGATGTCGCGATCTTGGCGAATGGACGTAGAAGTTCTGGCAGAAACGCGAGAGAACTCGCGTGTCGCTGTTGTCGTGGCATCTCAACTCCTGGCTACTGAGGCTTCCGTGGCCTGTCAAGCTGGAAAGCGACCTGCCGTAGACCAGCCGCCTGCCACGTCTACCATTGCCCTTGTGACAACGCCAGTATCGCGGTTGGCGGCAGCATGACAATGATTACGTCATTAAGCGGAAATCGAGGGACCATTTTTTTCGTCGCGGTAAACGGGCGTCAGCGACGTGTTTCCAGGTACCATAATATTACTTTTTTTAAATTATTCCATTTGATTACTTGATTACTTAAGAGAAAAATTGATTTCCCCGCCGTTACTTGAAAGGAGTAGCCGTTATTTGCCCATTACTCCAGATTTTCAAAACCGCATATCTTTTTTTCCGGCTTTGAACACGAACTTTCCGTGTTGTCCTTAAAGCGGTAATCCAACGATTTTCGTATTTTGCGCAAATACCGCTTAGAACGGATCCCTGACGTTAATGACCTGTGAAATTCGCGACTCCAGCAAAACGGACGCCACCAAGCGGGAAAACCGGGAACCAGCTGGTCCAGGTCGCTCCGCGCCCCTCCGTGTCTCTGGTGGCTTTCGCGGGCACGTGTCGTCGGCGCGGTGGCCAACAATGTAATTTGACGAAGGTCCGAAAATTTATTAAGTTTGCCTGAGTGTTCATTAGTGTGGTGAAGACTCAGTAGATTGCTTCCTTCTATGTGTTCGAAAGCTTGTTTACTTCACAACACACGGTCGCGTGCTTTCGATTTCTTGGATGGTGAGGAATCACGGGAAAACGTTTTGATTTCTTGTCTGTCTCGAATCACGTTCAAAGTGACGACTACTTGGTAACTGACAAGTGGTTTCTTTATAAAAATGTAGAACAGTGGACTGAGGACGACAGACGAGGTGTTTCACTGGAGGGAACACCAATGTTGTAGTTAAGTGAATGGGAAGGTTCGATAGCTGTCTTTTTTTTTTTTTACTTTGGTTGTGTTCGATTACCTTCAAGTTTGAGCTACCCACGCCGGTCGGTGCTTTGGCTATTCATCTTGGCTGCTTTTCTCCGAAAAAGCCTCTGGACCACAATGAAGGAGTTGGGCTGATTTCGCAATTACTTGATTCAGGAAAACCTGCTCACTGAATACAATTAATGAGGGAAATTATCTGCTTTCAAAAGGTGGGGACGCGTCTCGCAAAGGTAGAAGTTGTTACGGCATTATGATCTATCGCGCCTAAAATATTTATAACATACCCTTGTCGTAGCCAGCAACAATATACGTATACATTGCTCAGGTTGACCGGCCACGAAAAATACTGATTTTCTCCGTCCAGGATTCGAAGTCAAGTACAACGCAGAGAGGTTCTGCGCGAATCTCCGATTAAGACTCTTCAGTTTGTCCGCATTCGTCTCCGTGCTGCCGGCTAGAACCATTTGGCTTAGTTTAAGTAGTATCTCTCTGTCTGTCAAATATACTTTTATTCAGCAGTTCACTTAATAGCCAGTTAACTCAGCTCATATTTCAACCCGAAGAATATGATGTCGCTTTAGTGGAACATAGTACGTAATATAATACATAACCCGCTCGCCAAAATGACTTCCCGTTTGCAACTAAAACCTGAATTTAAATACGAGTATCAGCTGCTTAGTGGACGCCAGCGGGTTAACATGCTCCTTGGCTCAAGAAGCGCTTACTTAATTTTCGTAATTTTTCTGCAGCCTGTGTTGTTGACCGAGCAGGCGACTGGAGCTGTTTCTTAAACGCGAATAAGCACAAAAGCTTGATTTTGTGGACAGATAAGTCGCATGGTCGAGGCGTGTGAGTTAGCTGAAAATTACTCTTGATGGAACAATTCTGTAGTCATCACCGCTTTCCTTAGCTAATCAAAACTTATTAGAGTCTATTACCGTCTCTCCGGAGCCCATAGTTTCGGTTTTGAACGAAATCTCTGAAACGAAAGTTTGACATGAAAAGAACAAAAAACACCGGGAAAACAAAACTATGCTCTGCAAATTTATGTGCACCGTCTACACTTAACCGTCGCAGTTCAAATACCTATATATTTGGGCATTAAACAAAAGAAAATCTGTTAAATTGAATGCGCCACCCGTTCAGGCGACCCTGCCGAGCCGACGCGACCTGGACCCAGCCGCCATGTTTGTGTGGTGGTGGCGCCCCCTATAGGTCGCTGGAGTCGCGAATACCCGTTCGTTTTTCACCACACGAAATCGAAGTCGCAGAAAAAAATAAAGAAAAACGAACAGAGTTCACCCCCTCAACTCGCCGCCAGAACAAGCGGCCACGTTATCTGGAGCCTATTATATGCCGCCAATGTTGATCATAGCCATGCGCTGGGGTTGGCAAGGCACAGGACACGCGCTGAGCTCCGGACATTGTTATGGCTCGGCTTTTGTCGTCATTGCAGCAACTGGACACTGGACACTACCCAAACTCTTCTCGAGCTATAGATTATCACGAGCCAAAATCGAGTGCACACGCAATGCTCGGGTCCAATCTATGAGCCGCATTCAAATATCGTCACAGGGCGGTACTGCTACCGCCCAGCTACGTCATCAGGTTTTGCGAAGGAGAGATTGAATGAAAACGCTCGGTTTTGTCCTCGAAATTACAGCGCAACAAAGGAGTTTCTTGGTCAGTAGCGTTGCGTGCGAGTATCCTTGAGTCCCACTAGTGCCAGTAAGCCTGTGTAAAGTGAAAAATATTCTAATTGAATATCGTTGCACCGCCTCTTTAATGTGATTAGAATAACCGGATTACAAATTACTCATATTGGGGGGTTGTTTTAGCTTAGAATAAGCTAAAAAAAGTCGATGGTTTTCGAGATCAACGAAAGTAGATTCTAAAACACGAGCTCTGTATCGGCCACACACAGGCTGCCTTGAGCGCTCCACTTCGTCGCCACCGATGCTCCCTTTTCAAAGAAGGCCATCCTGGCCGAGGTTTCGGGTGTAGTAAGTTAAAGGTTTGTGTCGCTGTAGTGTTCTAGCTTGAGGCGACTGATCTGCACGACACGTGACTACCGAGGGGCCCGCCGGTCATGTGCAGGTTTTTGAGGCTCCACTAAGTGGTTCACTTTTGTGTTTAGCAAATAACTCGATAGGGTCCTCGGTATTTCGAAAGGAGTTTCTGAGAACAGCAGATTTGGCGACTGGGGAAGTGTATGAGTACAAATTTGTTGGTACTATATTGGCGGCCTCGGAGTAGTTCATCATAATATTAATTGGAGGCTTGTTGATAAAGCAGTGTGCTTGTTTTAGATAGTTTGCGGCAAGTCTCCGTGTGGGAAGTACTTGGCGACATAGTATTGTCAGTTGTAATGTCAGGTGGATGTGGGAGAAGAGCATCGATCGTGGTGGCCAAGGGACGGTCGTACAACATATAAAAGGGGGAGATTCCAGTTGTGGACTGGACAGCCGTGTTATAGGCATAGGTGACGAAAGGTAACACTGTTTCCCAATCGGTGTGGCTCTCGGAAATGTACATGCAGAGAATGCTTGCAAGTGCATTGTTGAACCGCTCTGCAAGGCCATTTTTTGGGGGACGTAAGGTGATGTCAGTCGGTGATCCACATTAGAAGCATGTCAGTCGGTGATCCACAGTTCGAGACAAGAATGCTTTTCCACGATCGCTGATTATTGCCCGAGGCGCACAGTGGCGCGGCATGACGTTGTGAAGAATAAACGGTACTATTGCTTCGGCTGTGGCATCATAAATGGTTGCCGTCTCGACGTACCTGGTCGCGTGGTCAATGGCCGTGATGGTAATGTCGCGCGCGCAGCTGGCCAAGTAGGCAGCGCTGCCGTGGCCTAATGGTTATCGTGCTTGCTTCACACGCGAAGAGCCAGGGTTCGATTCCTGAGAGCGACGCGTCTTATGTTTATTCTTTCAGTTTAATGTTCTGGTACATTCGAGAACTCTGTTGCTTGTTCGAGGTACGAATGTTCTAGTCGCCGAACCTTCTAAGACGATTGTTCCAGAAGCCCACGCGTGTACAAAAGGGGCTCCGTGTGGCACGCCGGAGCCAGTCTCGCGCCAGCGTCCGATCCTGCTGTTACGCCGACTTCGACGCCCGCGACGCTCTGGTATTATCTTCTGTTTCCTTTTTGTTTTGGGCGCAAGTTCGCCCCATTAAACGTTTTTATATTCCTGTTTATTTATTGTTCTTTTTGGTCATCACCCGTGACATTTTGGTGGAGGTGCTTGGTAAACAAGACAGCTCCTCCACCAAACTTTGACTGGGCAAATTTTGGTGGAGGAGCTGGCCAAGCAGCCGCCGCGCGCGCAGCTGCCTACTTGACTTGTTATACTGCCGCGTGCGCGGCAGTATAACGGTGTTCTTGGGTGGATGGAGGTAGTGGTCCAAAGATCTCAATACCCACAATTTCGAACGGATGTCGTAGTGGTGAAGGAGGTTAAAACATACCGTTGGGAGGTGATGCGGAGCGTTTGCGATATTGGTACGGATGGCACTAATTCACGTATTTGGCAACCGTTTGATAAATTCTAGGCCAAAAATAACGATGTCGAACTCGCGGATAGTTCTCCAAGAGGCCAAGATAAGCGGCGGTGGGGTCATCATAAAAGCATCGTAAAATTTCCTGGCGCTTTGAGGCTGGAACGACAAGTAACTAACAATTTACATCAGGTGCATAGTTATGCTTGTATAGGAGTCAATTGTGAATTGCTAAGTCGCGGGTCTTCTGCACAAAACGCCGGATGGCGGAAGGGTTTGTTCCATGAATGTGATAAATGATGGGCCGAATACAGGCATTGAATCGTTGCCCAGAGTCAAACCTGTCAAGATTGGTCAAGATTGAGCATCGCAAGTACAGTAAATGGGTCATTAGTGCTATGTGATAGAGCTTCTGGAATTTTCAAGGTAAGCGGGCAGCGGGAAAGTTCATCAATAACACTGTGATTCTGTCCTGACTCATTCCGGATGGTCAAATTTTATTCCTGAATGCGCTGCGTCCATCCGCCGAGGCCGTTGGACATGTTTGTAGGTGACGAGAGCCAACCGAAAGCATGATGGTAACTTACAGCTTCGAAATGGCGGCCATAACGATAAGGTCGAGATTTAGTAATTGCCCAAACCACACCGAGGCACTCACCTTCTGTCGTGGAATAATTCATTCCTTGTTTTGTCAAGGCGCGGCTTGCATACGCGATGACTTGGTCTTGGTTATTATTAAGGTTTCTTTTACTCAGCACTGCTCCCAAACCGTGGCCGCTAGCGTCCGCGTGTATGTAAGTAGGTGCATGAGCATCGAAATGGCACAGGATTGGTGGAGACACCAGGATTCTGTGAAGAGAAATAAAGGCATGGTCGCAAGCGGGAGTTCAGTCAAATGATATGTCAGTTAAAACTTGTTGTTGGCCTAATTGGTTCATGATGCTGTCTAGAGGTTTTTTGCGCGACACAAGGGACAATCACAAGCGAGTAGACACGGACAAGCGTAACTTTCAACTAGTTTATTCGTGGTCGATCGACCACGAACATCCAGAAAGAGCATGCGCAGCATGCTACACAGAAGAAAAAAGAAACAGAAAACAGATAGAAAAGTCACCCACCAAGACACATTTCACGATAGTCATTATCAAACCAGCAACCCGGATAAAAACTGCACTTCACTTTCAAACAAAGAAACCGAGGTATCGCTAACGCACTCACGTCTCTTCTTTATATAAAAAGCTTCCATCAATTTTCTGGCTGTGCTATCTTTGCTTCTACCCAAGATCCTGATCTCTTGAAGCAGATAATGCAAAGGTGCGGCATTGGTGGCGAAGTCTTGTACGAAACGACGAAGGTATGACGCGAGTTCTAAGAAACTTTGTATTTCCTTTATGTTTTTGGGCCTATTGAAATTCAAGGACTGCCCGAATACAGTCAGCATCCAGAGCTACACCCCCGCGTGTGACAACATGACCAAGCACTTTGGCGTTTCTGGTTGCAAAATATACATTCTTGTATTTAGTTGAAGGCCCGCGTTGGTTGTGCAAGTTAGAACTTGGAACAGACGTGATGAATGTTCGTCAAATCTGGCAGAAGAAACAATATGTCATCAAGATAGTATAAGCAATGGCCCATTTCAATCCCCATAAGACAGGGTCAATCATCTTTTCGAATGTAGCTGGTGCATTAAAAAAACCAAGAGGCGTGAGTAGACGTTAAATTCATACAGGCCATCTGCGGTAGTGAAAGTTGTTTCCCCTTTTTGTTGTTCAGCCATCGGGATTTGCCAATATCGAGAATGCAAATAAAATCACGAGAAAATTTACGACCCTTAAAGTCTGTCCAGAGCGTCATTAGTGCAAAGCGACGGGTAAGTATTCTTGCGGATAATCTTGTTGAAATGACGGTAGTCGACGTAGAAACGAAATGAGCCGTCATTTTTATGATAAGTACTACTGGTGACGACCGGAGACAGGAAGATGGCCGAACAACTCCTTTTCCTAGCATATCTTCGACGTGTTTTTGAATTATTGCATGCTCTTTAAGGGATACACGATATGGCCGGTGGCGGGCAGCTGCTGCACCTTTGTTTTCGATATGATGCGCCACGGCAGTGACTTTCCACATGTATGACGAGGCCTGATCGACTATGTCATGAAAGCGTCCAAGAAGAGCGTGGAGTTGACGCTGTCGTTCTGCAGGCAAGGAATTGTCAACAGTTTCAAAAAGTTCATTGAATGAGGAGGATGAAAGCATAATTTTCGGGTGGTTCGTAAATGAATCTGGAACAAGAGCAGCAATGTTTGATTCCTCTAAGGGTTGAGTTCGGGCAAGAGAAAATCATTTGGGTAAATTAGAGTGTTGTGATAAGGATGGTCCTCAATCCCACCTGCAGTGATGCAAGGCTATGAGGAAGAACTAATCCCTTACTTAACTTAAAAGTGGTTAGTAATGTGAATTCAGAAGGACATTAGGGAAAATGTTTGACGAAGCCGATATTTCAACCAGAGTTTGTGTGTACGGCAAAAGTACCATGTCCTCAGGTGCGCAGATTTTGACGGATGTACCCAGAGCGATACCTTCGGATGAAAGGTCGCTTGCAGTCCACAGTTCACAGTTAGCGCAGCCAACGAGAGCTTGAGGTGTCCTTAAGAAGTCCCACCCCAGATGTATATGGTATGAACATTGCAGTAGAACGAGGAATTCGACAGTGTATACATGTTCTTGGATTGCGATTGAAGTAGTAGAGCAGGCGGTCGCTTCTGCGGGATTGGTTCCTGCCCCTCGCAGTACGTAGATTTTTGGAGGTGTTTAAACTTTACGTTTATGCCTATTACATACATCACGGTGCATAACGGACACAGACGCTCCGGTATTTACAAGCGCGGTGAACTGATGATGATCAGTTGTAACGTTAATGAGGTTTGATGAAGATTAAGGATTCGGTTGCGACTGACAGCTAGCGGTTTCACCTCCGGAAACTGCATATATTTGATTTCCGAAGGAAAAGACACACGACCAGACCTACAATTCATATGAAATAGAGAATAGCTATGCATTTAAGAAGACTGGACATTGTCGAGGGTTATCTCGTTAAAATTCCGAGGCGGTCGAAATAGTTTTCGTTGCGCTTGTAGTCTTGGTGTACCCGAGGTTGCAATGCGTGATTTGCGTTAGCGCGTAGCTGTCAGTTGCGGTCCTCCTCAGCACTTCGGTGTCTACAGAATCGGGTGACGTGTCCACCTATTCCACAGTAGCAGCAGATGGGACGGTTTTCTTATGTCCGGCACTCTGGATTAGGGACGCTGCCATGAAGATGGGTCCGTCATCACAGCAGCAAGTTGTGGCTGTTGTATTTGTTGTAGCGGCGGAGCTGACGATGGAGTAGGTATGCGGCGAAGAACCTCAGCATACGTTGGCAGAGAAGGTGTGTTCAAAAGTGCGCACGATACTGTATGTGCCTGTGTAAGCTACGTTTGGATTAAATTTCCAAATCTGTTGCGAAGCGATCGTCACCTCAGTGATGGGGTTGCGATGAATTGAGTAAGTTTTTTTTTTCCGACAATTCTAAAAATTGTTTATTGCAACGTGGTGTCATTTGGAGAAAGAAATTGACGTTGGCATCAACAGGTGGAGCAATACTAGATAAAATACCTTGCCTGCGAGCTGTTTCCAGTGGTTGACAGATGGTCACAATTGCACTCACGTCAGCGGGAGGTTGAAGTACGGCAAGATTTACGGCCTCATCCATGATGCCCCTGAGCACATGTCTAACTCTCAGTTTCTAGCATGTTTGAATAAATTTTTTTTTGCAGAGGGCAAGAACATCCTCGATGTAGGATGTATCCTCCTGAACGAAGCTATGGCCGTGTAGCCAGTTTCTTTCGGGCAGTTTCCTTGTAATCTTCAGGGCAGCGAATCATTTATTTTTTGCGATTGAAGAACGTATCCCAGGAAGGCATTTCTGTTTCGGAGGCTAGAAGTCAAGTCTTGGCGACATCAGTCAGATAAAAAATCACGTTCGCTAGCTTTGTTGGGTCGTCCCTGCGGTTCTGGCGGCTCACCCCCGCGTATTAGTCGGCCCATTCTTCAGCGTCTTCATCACCGAGTCCCGAGAAGACTCGAGGGTCGCGGAGACAGGAAGGCAAGCAGGTGAGGAGTACCGAAGCGTAAGTACCTAAAATGGTAGGCGCTGGAGGCGACGGGAGAGCGGAATGTTGTAGGACAGATGGAATTGAGGTCATCAGGGTTGGAGTAGGGATTGTGGGTGCCGGATTGACTGGAGCTCTGACCAGTGATGAAGGCGTAGTTGGAACAGACGTAGATGTGGTCACCATAACAAGCCTTACTAGAGCGGCCCGGAGAACCAGGTCAGCGCCGGCGGAAGGTTACGACGGGTGGCGTCCAAGCTGGAGGCAACGTAGGCACTTGCGTTAGAGGAATCAGTTCCGCACCTCCGCCAAACTGTAAAAACATTCTAGCCCTGTCCAAGAAAAGTGTGTATGTGTATATTTATACAACAGAAAAGTAGTTTGCCTCAACGGGCGTCTTGTCTGTCAGCTGTAGAAAAGAAATTTATCCAGTACAGTAGAACCGCTTGCCTGGGGTCTTTAACATGCACCACTCGGTAGAGATACACAACCGCACGCCGGTACGATACTCATCCAGATCGAAACGAGCAGGGGTTGGGATTGAACCCAAGATGCCTGGGGTTTGCAGCGCGAGCTTTCGCCCCAAGTGCTGCGAGCTGGGGTGCTATTCTGGTCACAAACGGTCACGTTCGTGTTTCTCGAAAACTCCTCCCCCCTACGAACCGCGCGCTCCTATTGGCCACAGCGCGCGTGATAATTCCACGCGGTTCCCATGGGAACGTTCGCGAAACACGAAAGCAACCGTTTACCGTAAGTGCCGCTCTTCGAGTTCGGACCGTGACGACAAAGTGACGTATGACCACGTCCGACCTACGTAGCACAAAACCCTGGACCGAGGAAGCTGAGGCATGTGCGAAAGAAGGCTTTCGTCGCCACCACGACAAGCACACGACGTCATGGGGTGCGTTGACGGAACCTAGAATCTAACTGAACCTTCGTTACCGTCATCATCGGTCTGAAGGAGACCCTCACCGTTCTGAAGGCCTCCTACACTTTGCCGCAAACACCACTTTGCCATTAACAACATGGTGGTAAGTACGTTACAACTTTAGGGTTTCTACCGCTTCGAAGTTAGTGCACGCTTAGTGAGTATGTCTACAGTTGACCGTTTATTGCGGTTTGTAGCTACTGTCATTCAGGCAATAAAATCTGAGCGGGCTGCTGATGGCATTTTATTGTATCAATTAGATATTCTACCTTTCTACGCCAAGCTTCTGGAGTTGCATGTCAGTCATCGGACAGTCCTAAGAAACACTGTTCGATTCCCTGCCATTAACTGTAGACGAGAAATTTAGCCAGTACGATTTTGTGGATGGTTGTCACCTCCTTGACCAAGAAAAACAATAAAGATACCATTGTCCTACATTCAACACACGTATGTTTAATGTAAAGGTTATGATACCAATTAAATAGATTGTCGTTTCAAAAGTGACAGTAACTCATTGAAATTAAAGAGTAGTGTTACCTGGATTTGTTTAAATTTGCCTGCGATGCAGAGCAAATACGCACTGTTGACTTATCACCATCAAGCATAAACAACAAGCGGAAGCAGAGTAGATGTGTGAAGGAAAAGCGAGCATATGCTAAAGAAAGAACTGCTACGTAACGTGAAGAATGTCAGCAACTATTTTGCCATTGTGGTACGAGCTCAGTTGCTATGCACAGGCTTATGGCAGCCTGTGAATGTAGGATGCTCCCCATATGGTATCAACCAGTGGCGAAGCCAGGGGGGGGGGGGGGGGGGGCGGGCTTATGGGGCTTCGCCCCCTTTCCCTCCCCAAATCCGGCGGGCCCTAGAATATGCACACAAATTTTGACAACATCCACCCCCCCCCCCCCCCGCACCCCAAGTCATGAACATCTCATTCACCTCAGCTTCCCTCCCCCCTCACCCCCTCAAAAGTTCCTGGCTACGCCACTACGATCAACAGCACTCAATAGATAGTCAACATTATCAGGACAAGCGAAATTTCTTTTATTTTATGCCCCATATAGGCATGCGTTTCTGTCTTTATATGCATGCAGGCAAAGCACACACTTCAGAAAACACTTGCGTGAAGGCTGCGTTCCCCACAATGCAGTCCCCGACAAACTTTCAAGGCGTTAACAAATTCCACAAATTAAATTTTCAACGAAACGCGTTCGCTGGCAAACTTACATTGCGTTTTACATAATTCACCTTTGTCGTCCGATGAATCAGCAGTCAGCGCTACACAAACCTCAATGAGCTTGTCGTTTGTTTTCTTGCTGATGGGGCGATGACTGGCGGTCGTGGCGGCGGCACAATTCTTTCTCAGACCGTTGGCTGCTGCCTCCGTGCTCGCAGAAGCGTTGGTCACTTTGTGACAAGATGAGGTTTTGAATCTTGACGCATGGCAAAGCTGAATGAAGGTATCTTACCGTCTTCATAATCTCAGCAAGGCTGCCGTTACGAGCCACAACAACACCACAACTTTTAAGCTTCATAACACCGGCACAAATGGAAGCCAAGTCTTGCATCTCGCCAAGTGTTATACCGGAGACGTTGAACGCCAGCTCACCGTGCTCTTCAATCCGGTCCTGCCGTTGAATGGGCTCACCTAACAGCACGAAAGCATTCGTGTGCGCGTTGATCAAGCTACCGATCGCATGTCAAACCCCAGCCGCGGTCGATCCGACGAGCATCGCGGCCATGTTCTTTCGAGTTTATCACGCCAAGGGTACGGCTGTCGAGTTAAAACAATGCAAATACTCTCGTGCATTATTGTTCTTACGTCATTTTGTCGTCACAACCCGAACTCGAAAAGCGACTGTTAGCGGCAAACAGAGGCTTTCTAGTTTCACGAATGTTCCCATGGCAAAGAGCGTTGAATCGTCACGTGCAATGAAGCCAATGGGATAGCGAGGTACCTATGTAGGGACGTGTAATAGCGGTTTTCTTTTTTTGTCTTTTTTTTTTGCACGAGCTTTTCTGTAAATAAAAGTTAAGTAAAAAGACTGCCCGAAATTATGCGGTCGCGTCTATTTCTTCAGCGCCGAAAGCAAAGAGCATGGCTTAAGGCTGAACTCCATGGGACGAATTATGTGACGATTAACAGGCGAACGCCGCCCGGCGGCTTTTGCTCTGCGCGTGGAATCAACACAGTGACTGCTACATCGCGCGCAAAGCGAGCGTGCCGTCGGGCGGCGTTCGCCAGTTATTCGTCACATAATTCGTCCCATGGAGTTGGCTGAACTCCATGGGACGAATTATGTGACGAATAACTGGCGAACGCCGCCCGGCGGCTTTTGCTCTGCGCGTGGAATCAACACAGTGGCTGCTACGTCGCGCGCAAAGCGAGCGTGCCGTCGGGCGGCGTTCGCCAATTATTCGTCACATAATTCGTCCCATGGAGTTCAGCCTTTATGGGGACTACCGTCGTAATCACTGCAGTGAGCAAAGGGAGCAAAGCATTATTAAAACTGCCCGAAGAAACTTTCCTGCATCATCCACAGCATGTTCACAACCGGTGCACTCTGCGTCAATCTCATGACTTGTCATATATTACCACAGAGTCGTCGTCAGCTCTGTTACCCATTTGGAGTCTCCTTCACAGGCGAACAGGAAATTTCCTTTTCAGCTTATGTTCACGGAGGCTTCACAAAGGATGATCGGTGTCGCAGCGTACCTTCAGATAGTATTTTCTTCTCGTAATACTATCCACATCGTGCACGAACAGGAAAAGCAACGACGCAAACGAGACACAAACACCACAAGGTCGTTACAGCTGTTTTCGCCATGTTTGTTTTGAAAGACCGTAGCGAAAGACTTCGAGAAAACAAGTTGAGATATCTTAGCTAAATTTTCTTTACGTCATAATTATTGAAATAATCTTCCGTATTTTATGATAATATTATTTTTTTCTGTTTCCTTCTATTTTCCGGAAGGTATCCTTTTCTCCGTTATTCGCTCGTTCTAACTCCCGGAGGAAAGAAAGAAGATAACAAAAAGAACAGGGGGAAATGCGGGGATTTCTGCGCCCCAACTGCGTGGACACGTCATTGCGACGTAGGGGGATCTTCAAATTCGAGCTGAGCGCGTGCGTGAACCCGAACGTTGGGGCGGAGCCTCAAACAAGAATCATTCTAGTTTGAGGCTCCGCCCCTTCTTTCTCGATACGTCACAACTTGAAAGTACCCGTTTGCGACCAGAATAGCACCCCTGGTGTGCGCTAACCGACTCGGCCACCGATCCCTCCTATTTTAGGTCTCAACAAGCAAAGAGTCGATGGTTTTCGTGATCACCGAAGGTAGATTCTAAAACACGAGCTTTGTCTTGGCTAAACACGCGCTGCCTTGCAGGCGCTACTTCGTCGCCAGAATATTTTAAATTCACCACTCTTCGGAAAAACTCCAGCCATCCAGGGTGGTTAGAGTACATGGTTAGATGATCACGTCTTAGAAAGGGCCTGGAAACAAAAGGGGTCATTAGAAATGGGAGGAAAGCATAGTAACGGTCATAAGCAATTTGATTTCTTTTAGAAGTAATAAGATTAATTTTGAGATACCTGTAAAATAAGCGTAATCAAGTGACGTGAAAAATACTTTAAAAAGTAATCGATTATAAGTAATTAACACTTATTTCATTTTTTTTCAGGGCCCAAAGGCATATCAGAAAAGAGTGGGGCGCTGTAACATACAAATAAAAGTGAAAACCAAAAGAAAAATACAAAACAGCCTCAAAACATCCTTTAACAAATGAGTAATTGGAATTCTAAAATCAGCGTGTTAGCGACTGTAACTAAGACTGCAGGAAGGTGGTTCAAATCAGCTCTGTATTGTAAAAACTCCAGTGCCTCTACTTGTGTGCAGAATACACTTGAGGGTCAATAGGCAACCTGCAATGCTGTTTGGTTTGGCGCTATCTAGCGACTGAAGCAAGAAACATTGGATATGCCTGGTAGTGAAGGCTGCATTGTTCAAATGTGAGCTATTACTATGGTGGCGCCGCTTAGCCTAGTGTCTGAAGCAAGAAATTTTGGGTAGGTCACAAAGCCGTGATCGCTTAACATGCCAGTACGGCGGAAGCTACGCCCCTGGCGGTCCAATCGGAACGTGACTACGTATCACCGGAGTGCGCTTTTACTGCGAAGAATGATCAGGTTTTTCACTGCGTCATGCTCCAATATGCGCGCGTTGCGCTCGTATACCTAGAGCACATCGAAGCCGTCGGCACGCAATGTGGGGCTTATCGTTCACCCTTTGCCAAGTTACAACGAGGCAGGGTATAACCTTGGGCTCTCACTCTCCTGGCGCCGCCATGGCTGTTGCCGGCAGGCTATAGAGAGTTTTAGTAGACCGTTCCGATACCCCCGATAAGGATACCCGATGACGATACGATGCATACTGAAAGGCGTGGGCGGAGTATCGGGTATCGATATCGGAGTCATCGGAAGTCTCTTGTAAAACTCTCTAACATGGAGAATTCGTAGCTCGTTACTCCATCCTGCAGACAAGGCCAGCGGCGCACATGCGGGAAAACGGCGTCTCCGTCGCCGATTCCGTAACGAAGGAAGAAGAGCGGTCTAGAAAACCTTCCTGATCGCTGAACTTTACTAAGAAAGCGCGGCGAGTGACATGTCTAAATTTAGATGTAGAACTTAGAAGAAAAAAAAGCAGTCCGCGTTTGTGACAGACACTGAGTTTGACGCAAGTGCATGAAACGTCTTATTCAATAGGCGCTTCAGATATTCTAAAGCGTAAAAAGGTGCCTGCACACGTGCTGGCTGTGGTTATATGAGCAGAACTAATTTCGTTCTAGACAAAATAGCCAAAAATGCTGCCTTCAACGTGATAAGTACCAAAGGCGACCGTCACAGCGTGACAACAAAGAATGTGGCAGTTAATTTTAACTTTTTTTTTTTTTTAAAGGCGCAGGGTAGTGGATTCTGAGATCGTCTATTTATACTGATAACTCAAATTTCCAGCACTAAACAACCCAAACAAAAACTAAATTATACTCATGGGCCGCCGATTTCTCTTTTAAAAACCTAATAAGGGGTCGTTACCCACCCGACTTTTTGCCCCTTGGAGCAGACACCAGCGGGAGCTGTCGAACGATTAGACGTTTTTGTCAAAACATAATGCGCAACGCGCTTAAAAGAAAGGAAAAATAGTCTCCACACGCAGAAGCCCCCCCCCCCCCCCCCCCCCCCCCCGCCTAAGAGATAATAGTGCTGCTGATGCATATATATTGCTGTGAGTATACTAGGACGGCTTGACATCTAGAACTGATCATTTTTATTGACTAAAATTCAACAAACAATATGCCGTCAAAAACGAGCTTCGCGTACACGAAGGTCTTTTGCTTCAACCCGGCCAGAACGCCGCTGGGCCAGATCTTATTTTGGCACCCCGTACTTCCGGAAAAAAGCGCGTAAAATATAATAAAGGCTATCAAAAAGGCAACCGAGGATGGTCGCTGAGAGTTTAAGAATCGCAGATCAGGTGTTTTATTATGTTGACGCTTTTTGCATTGTGACTCGTGCTTCAACTGTTTTTTATGCGCTAATCTTATATTCTTATTGGCTGTGGAGGGATAAGAAAATGCATGAGACTTGGCACGCCCCGCGTTACTTATTTTGCAGTTGCTATCAGCTGCATCCTTCTGCCGAGTCTCTGTGGACGCCTACACCCCAGGTACACCCTCGAACTTTTTCTCTTTTTTTTTGTATGTGTATGTGCGTTTATTGTGTGCCTAAAACGGTGAACACGACTTAACTCTTTCTAAAGGCTACCTATTCAGTTAATTTCGTTTCTTCTCTCAAGATGTTCATCTTAATCTGAGCATTATTGTCACTAATCATTAGGTTGATCACTAATTAGGAAATAATCAATTAACTGTTTTTAGCACTACGAACATGGCTAAAAAGTCCAGTGGTCATGATCACTAATCAATTTTTTTTCTGCGCGTACAAATTTTGGGTTCTGTTTTGTGAAGCAGCCTGCGTCTTATATCACTCATACCATCATCGTCGTATTTTAGTTCACTTCAAATACAAAGCTTATCTCGCCTTTTTATGTTGTACTTTACCGTCACAAGTTTTCAGCTTGAGGCATCGCCGTAAAAACCTATTGTTTTCCTTTAAAAAAATCTTCTTTTTTTTCGGGGCCCCTCGTCATTCTTAACACGAACTATAATTAAGCGAACTGCCGGGAGGTGACGAGAAGCTGGAACGTCTCTGAAAGCCGGCTTTAAATAACGACTCGGCACTTTGGCAGAGCGGTCTGTTCGAAACAGAACGCAATTGTCGCTGCAGCGCTATACGCGCGGGGGAACGCTGAAAGGAGCCGCTAATTTCGTCGGCAAACACCGCGCCGTCCATTTAGGACCTCGTTCAAGGAGGACGGAACACGAGACACGACGAAACGCCGACTTTCTCCGAAATCGTTTTGTACGGCTGCCCGAATTCTCCCCGCTCTTAAATTCATGGAGAGAGAGAGCAGCCGGGGTTAACACACGTGTGGCGCCGGGAACCGTTTTCAAAGGACCTCCCGAAACCTACTTCGCCGTTCGACTGACCGCAGGGAAGGCTACGATCCCGTCCGAGCCAATCCAGCATTGGAACTTGTCACGTGACTACGCGTCCCGCTCGTCGCTCGAAACTCCTCCCGAATCGTCACGTGATGCTTACGCTACTTTGGATTGGCTGGGATGATCAGTAGCGTCCTCTGCTCTCCGTTGTACAAGGTTAAATGAAGTGTAGACCTCATTCACCTCCAAGCTGACAGTGGGGTGGAAGCTACGCGCTCGTTAGACCAATCAAACGCCTCCCTTTCTGCACCTGAGCCCGCTGTCTCGCGTGGGTGTGGGTGGGAACGCGATCACGCGGCAAAATAGAGACGCCTGATTGGTCCGACGAGCAAGTAGCTATCACCGCACTGTCAGCTTAGAGGTAAAAGGAGGGAAGCCGACACGCGCTTCGAATTGGATGCTGTGTGAAGGGTACGCGTTTGTTCGGGTCGCATTTCGGGCTGGCGCTGGTTCGGGGCGCGACAGCTCGGCGAATGGCGGCGCATTGACGAGTGCGGCACTCTCGAAATCGCTATTGTGGTTGCGCTCGGACGGGACCGGGAGGTTGTTGTTCCCGTCCATTGGACGGCGGAACGCGCGTCGGGTCGCTCAAGGCGGCCCGCCGGTCCCTATTGTTGAGCGAGTGGAAACAATGAGGTACCCGCTATTTTAGAGTGCCCCGTCCTCTTTGTGCGACCTTCAAATTAGAAATGAACGAAAAGGAAACGGAGAGAGAAGAAAAGAGAAGAGAGTGGCAACCCCGGCATATAATTCGAAAACAATTTGGGAAGACGAGCGGGCCATTTTGTTTTTGTTCCGGTGCTAAGCTTTAGGAGTTGCGCGTTTGTTTTTGATTTATCTTCGTTTCTGGTGGTGCGCCGTACTTTTAGTGTGTTGAAGGAACGCAGAATATATATAAAAATTAATGTGCAAAGATAGTGAGAATTATGTTCAAGACTTTAATGAACATGTTCTGCAACCAGAACTTCCTACTAGTTGTATACACACACCTTTGAGCAGCACATATAAAAGCTTTAAGCAGTTCGACAAAGTAATGTGGTTCTTTGTAGAGACCCCGAAACCAAGAAACAAAGTAAGGTCAAGACCTTCACAATTGTGAACAATCAGAGTGAAAGCATTTTACTTAATTTGGTGTTTTTTCGAAGCAATAATCATTATATAATATTGTTGTGATGGAAGTAGTTGAGGAAGAAGCCAAATTCCTGGGACTGCTACCTTTACGCCAACTATATCATCCCACTGAATCACTCCACCCTAAGTCTCACAGGTTGGTGGAGGTGCGAACAAGTTTCCAACCTCTCGCTAACATCCTGGAGCTCCTCAGCGGCCGAACTGTGCTGCCAACTATTCCGGAAGAAAATGGGAACACGACCGACCAAACTACCGTCCAACGCGTCGTCCCCACCGTTACCGCGAAACACCGCCAGCGGGAATCACCCTTCCACATTCTCCGGGAACACAGATGAGGATGTCAATGACTGGCTTAAAAACTACGAACGAGTCTGTCACCAAATCAACTGCAGGGTGACACCTTCAAACTAACCAACGTTTTGTTTTGTTTTTTTTTTGCTAAAGGTTACAACATTTGGTTGGTTTGACAACCACGAGGATACCGTAAACTCTTGGGACGGTTTCAGGGCGCTTTTGTGTTGATTATCGGCGGCTCAACAAGGCGATACAAAGATGTGTGTAGTCCGCAACCCAGAGTTGACTACACGCTCGACACTCTGCGAGGCTCTCCCTATTTCTCATCAATGGACCAACGAAGTGGCTACTGGCAAATTTCTCTTGCCGATGCCGTCAAGCCTAAGACTGCTTTTGTCTCGTCTCAAGGCATTTAATTCAGCGTAATTTCTTTTGGCCTTTGTAATGCGCCCGCAACCTTTGAGCGCACGATGGATTCATTGCCCGTGGGCTAACGTGGCCCATATGCTTGCGTTATCTTGATGATGTCGTCTTTTCAACCACGTTCACCAACCACTTAAAGAGGCTCCGTCAAGTTCTTGAGTGCTTCCGTACTGCTGGGTTGCAACTAAATTCCAAAAAGTGTACTTTTGGAGCCCGCGACATTCGTGTTTTGCGCCATCTCATTAATTATAAGGGTGTGCGCCCGGAACCTTAAAGAACTCCAGGCGGTATCCAAATTTCCCATTCGCGATAAAATAAAAAGATGTAGAGATATTCTTTGCATTTATTTTTGCAAGCTTATACGCGGCTTTGCCGGTATTGCCAAACCGTTTAACTGGCTGCTCCGTAATCGGGTTTTCGTCGAGTGGAGTCTGGCCCAACGAGAGCAAGTTCCCTTCTACCCTGCTACTCACACCCCGGTTGAATATAAGGTGGGTGAGGAGGTTCTCCTATAGACACCGTCTCGCGTGCCAGGCAAGTGTGATAAACTGCTAATAAAGTTACAGTGACCATACCGAAACTTCGACGAATCTCCGCGACAAACTAAGAAGTCACCTCCGTTAATTGACCTCGCTCGTGTTGCGCGCCTAAAATGTTATTACCATCCCCCACCGTAACGCCGGTGACTGGCGCTTTCTCCGCGAGGGAGTACACGTTGTGATGGAAGAGGTAAAGGAATAGGAAGCCATATTCCTGGGACTGCCATTTTTACACCAACTATGCCACTTCATTAAATCGTTCCATCCCAAGTCTCACAACACAGTCGCTGACAAGTTAAGAGTAAAGCGGAAGCTCCTCCCACCCCTTTCTATTCTAGCGCAGTAAACTGTGGAGGGGAGGTCGCCTCCTCTCCTGCCTTTACTTCGCTAAGGTTCAACAGGTGGTGGAAGGAGCTTTTACTCTTCACTTACCTGTCACCGACTATTGTTTCCACCCTTTTTTACACAGGATGCATCGGTTCAAGCAAAAATAATAGTCAAAAAAAGAAAGGCGGGTAAAATTATTACATCGTGTATACCTATAAGTAGTTTCTTTTGAGATAATATAGTGCTTAATCTCCCGGGTGTTTGTGAGAAATCCGTATAGGGACCTCTAGTAGTCGTCGATGGTTACGTTCAAGCAAACTTTTAATGACACTATCTACAAGCTGCAAGCGATGCGATCTGACGTGTCGTTCCCATGTTGATTCGACGCACGAGCTCTCAATCTTCTCTTTTTCATTTCGTCGTCTTCGATCTCCTCGTGCCAGGGATATGGCTATACCACGTATCACTTAAACGTTCCAACAATCTGAACCAGGCTTTTCGCACCGCAAAAATAAACTAGACATCGCGGAGAGCTCGAACTCTGTCAGAACATACAGTCCCAGCCGTTCGAGCAAGATGCCAAAGTTTCAGCACCAACAGTTATCTTATTCAAAGGTTATAAGTGATTTTTCTGAAATTTTCAATGGGAAACTGGGGCCAATTTTCGCCCGCTTTTGGTTTCTATCGCCATATAGAGCTCCATGTATTCAGGAGCTCTTTCGGCCGCCATTTTTCCATTGAAATTTTCAGAAAATTGCTGATAACTTTTGAATAAGATAACGGTCGGTGCTGAAACTTTGGCATCTTGTTGGAAAGGCTGGGGCTACGTTTTGACGGAGTTGGAGCTTTCCGCAATGTCTAGTTTATTTTTGCGGTGCGAAAAGCCGGCTTCGGATTTCTCCCAAACACCCGGTATATCGTTGACGTACTAAGTATTTATTAACAGCATGTTGCATAAAAAGATATAATGTTTTGTGTGTTTCTTTTTATTTAACGTAGCCGTCCCCCTCTCTCAATCCTAACATGTTGTCCATTCACCCGTCCGTTCATTTCCGGCTAAAATGAAAAAAATTAAAGGAGGACTTAATGACACGTGACCTACACACTAACTCAGTCTGCGTGCTAAATCCAATATGAAAATTAACGTCATGTGACTTAAACCCTAATTCAGTTTCACCGTTAAATTTCCCGGGCAAATTTATGCCACGTGACCTGACGTCAAGAGACCATTATACTAATTCAGTTCCTTCTCTTGATTTGGCGGGGAAGTTCATGTCGCCTGGTTTAGGCGCCAGGTCGGTTTCCCCGCTAAATTATCGCCGAAATTAATTTTAAAAAATCTAGGTCCTGCTTCACTCCCCGAAACGACTGTTTGATGTCTTCTATACACATTTAAATAATCGCTCCTTAAATGCTGCATTTCGTGCATTATATAACGTCTGGGATTAAAGGTCGCTGCCAATATTTTTAGTGAAAAATGTATTCCGAAATACCTAAAGAACCTTTGCATTCTTTCGTGCTTCGCTCATTCATCAAGATAACTGCGCAATATATCATAGAGAGGGCTTGGCAGAGATACTACAAAAAGTATTCGGGAATATAGATACTGAGATACATGTATTTTAAGGCCCAAAATACAGGTACTCAGATACATTTGTCTTTTATGCATCCCTAAGATACTTCTGCAAAAACGAATACAAATGGTAATTTATGCTTGTGCTTCTCTTTTTGTGTCATTTTATGCACACCCCGTTACCTCGAACTTTTTATTTGTCATTAATGGCGCTAAAAAAAAAAATATCACACACACACACACACACACACACACACACACACACACACACACACACACACACACACACACACACACACACACACACACACACACACACACACGCACGCACGCACGCACGCACGCACGCACGCACGCACGCACGCACGCACGCACGCACGCACACGCACACGCACACACATGCACACACATGCACACACGCACACACGCACACACACACACATACTAACGCGCCTTGGAAGGGAAGCCTATACGATAAAAAATGAACATATAAAAAACAAACAAAACGTCCAGGGTTCCCCGCTGTCGGTCACGTATACCGCAGCAAGCTTTCGTCCAGAGACCCCGGTGACGTACAAATTGGCGTCGAAGATCCGACTGCGGCTCGCAGCCAGAGAGCAGAAGGTTTCTTTGGGGAGACCAACAGAGCACAGTACCTCAACTCACGTTCCGGACAAAATGAGGACAGAGAGTAACTTCGTCAGTCGAGTTAGTAACTCACTGCGCTTCGGAGTGAGTACATTTCTCTTTTTATTTTTTATTCCCTCTTTGCAAAGACCGAGATCCCAGAATCGATACATTGGCGATCGTCTTCCGATTCCGACCAATACGTTATCTTGGTTCAGACGGGCTATTTGCTGCCTTCGGGATTCGCAGTGAATCCCAAGTGTGCATCCTGCGCATTGTAACCCCTTCAAATTTAGCTGGAAATTTATTTCGATAAAATTAACTGGAAAACGTATTTGCTAAATTGAGCGAGGAATCATATTTGTATCTCACTGTGGCGTCACAGTCTCACGTGACATCATTGCACATGACGTCACAATTTTGCCGCTTAATTGAGCCGAGTCAGTTATCCGCTAAATTGTGTGGAATTGTTTCCCCACTAAACATAGCTGGAGTTAGATATCGCGTGACGTCATGCCGTCACGTGGGGAACAGTGTCACAGGAATACCATCCTCTAAAGGGTGGGTTCGCCACATATATAAACGCGACTGTGTCCGGTTCCCACATGCAGTGGAGCGCTGATACAGCGCTGTTCACGCCTCGTCAGCCAATTATCGTCTGCCATGAGCAACAGTTATGACTTTGCGGTTTACAAATCGCTGAACACTACAGTCATCACGCGCTTAGCGCGGTGTGCAGCATCGCGAGTGCCGTCTCAGCTGCCGCCGTGGTGCACATACAGGACGCCAAGACACCGGAAATTTGTGTGTGCGTGTACGTGTACCGGTATTTCGCGGGTTACACGTGGGAAACGTGTAGCTGATATTTACCACGCTTAGTTGTGGGTACAGTTTATATGGACATGCATCTCTCAAGCTTGGATCAGCGCCCCTGACGAGAAGACACGGAACGTTTTAGGTCGCGTTTCATCCTTTACGAGCGTGGATCGTGCATGTTGGGACGCTAGGGCGCCGCTTCACCGCGGCATTAGATGGTCGCGTCTCGCGAACGATAAGGCGCCTGTTTTGAGGTCGGGTCTTGTGAACGCCGCGGCGCCCCTTGGGCGAGAGAAGCAGGCCTACTTCCAATTATGAAATAAAACGAGAAAATAAAAAAGAGAAACAGAATTGATATCGCAAGTGTGGCGTCGCTGGTCCAAAGAAACCGTTGCTAGGGCCGTTGCTATGGACGAATACATGGGACTGGATTTCGCTCCGAATAAAACGTTGTTCAATAATCTGAAGTGGAATTTAAAGGCCTAAAAAGTATAGAGATAGGAAGCCTAAATTTCAATAAGTTTGCCGAGTATCGACGGTTTCTGAAATATTTTGCGACGGGAACTTCCAGTCCTCGTGACGTCTCGAAAGTCTCGAGGTGCCTGCTGTAGAAGACGAACGCATACAAAATGGCTGAGATTTGCCGTCTGCAACAGTTTAAATTGTGTGCATAATATTTTGATCTTCTTCTTGGCAGGAAGGTCTAACATAACTCATCGGATTTATAAAAAAACAAAGAGCATTTCCGTGCGACACGGGATGCCGTCTGACTAAAGACATCACACGTATCGAGATCTGCTAAAAATACAGCGAGAGAAGCATCTGTTTAGTACATGATATGAAATCAGCGTCAGGCCCGCTTCTTGATTTCCCAGGAGCAAGTATTTGGAATCTAAAATATCGGTTCGAGACCTTACACTTGGTTTTTCAGGCTCGCAATATCGGTGTGTTTTGTACCTACATGTCAATACCCAACTAAGAAAGAATTTCGCTGATTTTTCCATTTTCATTAAGACGCCAAATAGGAAACGAGCTGTGTAAAATCACCAGGTAAGTTATATTTCCGTTGCGGACAGTTTGTTTAATCACACAAATGTGCGTGGAAGCAACTTCTCTGCCGTCAGAACCCTTTGAGAGGTGTGCTAGCCTACACATCACGTCGCCATCGTACGTGCTTTGGCTCCACAGTGTTGTCGCCCTTCTCAAATATTGCAAAAGGCTCCACAGGCAGGCATTTGCGCGCTCGCGCACCAAGAGCATCGATCAAAGCTATGCACGGACGCTCTTTTTTTTTTTCTTTTCCAAAATCCAACCGAAATTTGATCCCGAAACTAGAACCTTCCTCGCTCGTCACCAACTTTATTTTATCGCAGTCGCGTAATTCCCCTAGAAAGAACCCCAGAGCCCGCAAAGCCATTGTGCCGTTTTCCAGCAAGGCAAAACCTTTTGTGAATCTTTATTCAGGGCTTTTATTATCGCTTTATAGATGTCGTCATAATTAGATATTGAGAAGACACAATGATTATAAGACTTATTCAGTTTATTTTTATCGGACAAAATCGAGCATCACATGAGGCCCACATGTATTTACCCATAGCAACGGCCCTAGCAACGGCTTGTTTGGAATATATTCCTATATTGTGAGGTCATCACTTACGGGGTCACTGCTCGAAGAAAATATTTATTGCTGTGGTACACTTAGCTGTGACGAGTGATTAATGGCAACGAAACAAGTTCCAAAATAATGGGTTGTAGTTCACTCATTCCTAATGGAGGTTATTACTTTACTCATTCTGGAAACGACATTACAACTTTGTGTGTCACGGAGCGGGCTGATTTGGGCACTCAGCTTCTGAAAATTCTCTAGCGGCTTCTTTATTTCAATAGTGACAGCTTAAAACGTCCTCAAGTTTGTCCCAATGAAAATAAAAAAGGCATACAGATTTGAATTATGAGAATTGTTAGGTCTGCCTGTACACAGAAAACTGGAGGTTGATGTAATCAAATTAAGAGCGTCAAAGTGGCCGAGAAAAAGCCGCCACGTGACAAGCTAAAGTTTTAAACTCCCCCGATAAATAATTGCAAGCGCATGTTTTAGCGACCGTGTCGGTTTGCTTTATTTGACTGATCATCTAGGGACCGAGTCGGAAAAGGGGAGGGGGGGGGGGGGGACAAGTCATTAGCTGGCAGAAAGTATTTAGGAGATGGAAACATGCCGCAGTGCTGGAAAGTAGGAAGTTTGCAGGATGTCGAGAGCGAGCGGCGGTCAACGCGGGAAACGATACTTTAATGACGTCGCTTATTTCCAAATCAGTGATTGGGCGAGACCTAACCTCGTTTCGTCGTGTTCAGGGACATGGTCCGCACGGAGCGACCTTCCGGTTCGTGCTCGCGTAATCTTTCAAAAGAAGCAAAAAAAAAAAAAAAAAAGCTCCGACGAATGACGAATGAATTATCATTTATTTTTTGATGGAAATCACCGTTATGATAGTTGAGAGGAACTCAGATAATGGTGAGTACGTTGATAACGCACTAGAAATATAAACCGGCCTCATGAAGGTGTGGTCAATCATAGCCATGATAATCTCGCCGTGGAAAACCCAAATTAACAAGGTGGTTATATTTTGCTGTGGTTTCCGGGGCTAAAAAGCACAGCAAAAGCCAGCTGCTTTGAGAGATACGTAAGACTGATAATATTTAGAAAATGTACCTCCGAAGTGTATTAGTTAAGGTTCAAATACAAAACAAAAATACATTTGGACGTACCCTACGGAATACTGGTATTCTTTTTTTTATATCCGGCGTATTGTGCAACCTAAAAATGTTAAGTTTAGTGACGAAAGCTTGCGTCGACGATCGCGTTTACATCAATAATAGGTTTTATGACCTCTGTTATCAGCTACGTTAGTAGTAATAATTGTTATTATCCTTTTCATTAAAAAAAACAATTGTTGCTATGAAACACTTAGAACGGTAAGAGCCATTTATATTTACACTCGCTAGATTAATTCAGTTAATTTAAAAGGCACTGCCTAAATAACAGCTAACGTGAAGCATTTGTTACCAGTAACTTGTATTCAAACCATGACAATAGGTAAGGTCAATAAAGTCAAATACCTTTTTGAGTTCTAAGGATGACTTCTTTAGGCTTCCGGTGATATCGCATCTACTTTGGAATGTCTAGTAGTAAAAACTGCTGAAAATGCTGTAAAATCTTGCAGCGTTGTTCATGCTGCTCTACTTTGAACTGGAGAAGGGAAGGGGGGAGGGAAGGGGGGGGGGGGCATCAGGCAGAAATGCCTTTTGTCTTTTCCTCCCTACCCGGCGATGCCGGAGAGAATCCAACTAAAGGAAGGAAGAAAGAAAGAACGAACGAAAGAAACACGATTGAATACACTTCTGATCTGATTCTGAGCGTCTAAAAGTGAAAAAAAAAAACCTCAGATATAGAAAAATGAAAACATTGAACAAAACGATAAATCTCTAGAGAGCAAGAGTATCTCAATATCGGGCATATCTCAGTTTCCAAAAAAAAAAAAAATAATACTTTTCAATCATTAAATACTCAAAATTCGTTTGTGAAAAAAAAAAACAAAAAAAACATTGTCATTCCCATCATTATGCCATTCCTAATGTTCTATATTTACCGCGTATTGGCGATCAAATATTTTTTTTGTTGGTTTTGTCGTCGACGCAGTCTACTAATGAACGGTCAGCGCGGAAGAGCGGCGGTGACAAATGAACCTCCTTTCAAGTGCGTCTGAGTTTTTTCTGTTTTTTTTTTTTCTTTCCCAAGGGTTCCTTTCGATCGAATGACCTGTACCTCCTTGAGAAACATCTTGAAAGGACGAAGCAGGAAGAGTCGAGGACCTACCTGAAAACCCGGGTCCGTGCTTCAGGATCAATTGGGAATTCGGTCTTTCCTAATGTGGAATATTGAAGGGGATCCCGTCGTAGACAATGCCGTACGGGCGGCCGATGTTCGGCGGAGCTCCGAAAGTCTGTATCTCTCAATAAGCAATTTAACCTTGGACGAAGCCTTTTGTAGTGACGGAGCGACGCACTAATGGATCCTTCGACTTGATTACCTTCGATCTTTTTCCCAGAAAAATTTCCGAATGTAGGTAGCAGCAAAAAAGAACAGAAAAACATATGCTTGGCGACAATGTACAATCCGCAGGGGCTCAAGATAATTTGTTGGGAGCACACTGCGTTTTGTTCTTAGGTGTTCGTTTTGATCACAACATTCAAAAGCCTGACCGGGATTAAGGATAGCTCAGCTTTGTTCATCGGTGTGTTGGGTCTGACGTACCTGTTCGATACACAAGAAACCCTGTCGTACAATGTCTGGGAACGATCACTTTTAAATGATTTGTTATGCGCCAGCCATCACAGATACATTCTAATTTATTGCAATATGATACCTCGGAACAGTTTAAACTTTTGAAGTGTAGACATACTATAAACTAGCTATAGCTTCTTTCATTTTGCGCAAGGTAGAAACAAGAAGAAATCAACGCAGTTTGGCAGAGTCTTTCCTTTACATATACTATTTGGTATAAAAGAAATTAGTATTGTACATTGAGTGCTCTGTTTCGAAACTATTCGTTTACGAAATTGAGTTTACATTTTGTTCGGTTGCAAGCTGAAGGCAGACTTTAGTTTGTTAGTTAGTTTGCTAGGTATTGATGGCTGTTTCTCATCAGGTTATGACTGTGTCTATTTTAATACGCTGCTTTTAATTGTTCCGGGTTGCCTGTTTTTTTATGAATTTGTGCACTTTTTTTTTTACTTGAGACTAGGTGTACAAGCGTAAAGTCTTAAAAACTCGTTTATTTATTTTATTAAAAAAAATAAAAAATGAGGTTCTTAGTTAATTTTCAGTTGCTAATTCGACACTTCAAGTAGATTTTGTTTATAACGTCTAGAGAAGGGAATATCTGTATAGACCTTTGCAAAAAGGGTTTTCTGGCCGCCGCCATTTTGCGACTCAAGCGACCCCTATCAGCCAGATATATCTGCCAGCCGCCTGAGGTGTAGAAATCCTGTCAGCTCGACGCCCCACCTGCATTGTGCATTCAGAGTTCGCCGGTTTTCTTAAAAGATTTTACTTTATTTGCCTGTTCATGTGCTGACCCTTTTTTTGTTATCTTACACTGTGAGAACCAGGGAATACCAGGGTTTGTAGCCTGCTCGCCCTTCGCAGGAAACGAACGAAAAGAGCGAACGTCAAGCAGCCCGCGACGCCGGCCGTTCGAGGTTCTTTGAGGATTATTTCCGTTGAAATAACCTCCGAAAAGACTCCCGCCTATGTTACCGGTCTTCGCGAAAAATAGCTGATAGGTTCGGGTCCCGGCTATGGGAACGAAATGGACACGTTCGTTCACTTGCTTTCGTGTTGTGAAAAAAAAAAAAAAAAATCAGCTCGCTTTTAAAGCTTTTTCCAAAACAAGCCCGATTCCGTCCGGTCGTCATGAAGTAACTATGGTCGCAACTATATATTGGATTTGCTGTGTTATTTGAGACCTTTCTAAAGTCGTTTACGGATAACGCGGCACCGTGGGGTGCATACAATATATGTTGTTTGATTGATGATACTCGTCGAATTTCATGTTTTGAGCGGGGAATATCCATGCAGTTCGGCTATCCTGCGTGGTAAAATATTTTCGATAGTTAAGACCTTTGTAGATTGGCACGACTGAGTGAAGGAAGCCGTAAAAAAAAATCAGTATAAAATGAGACAAACATTCTAGTTGCATTTGTTCTGTCGCGCACGAACTCACCAACAATAGCTTTCACTTGTTTGGTTTTGTTCCCCAGAATATTACAATGCTTTCCTTAAATTCTCGAGAAGCTCTATTCGCGATAGAACAAAAAATAATACAAAATAAAACGTGGCAATTTAGCCGCTACTAGTGTCCTGAATTGCGCCTATGCTGGCTGCCACAGTCCACTGACGAGAAGACCCACCGCCCAGCTCAGTGGGGCAACACTGACGTACGCTCTCAAAACCAGGGACGAGCGCTGTAAATTGCTTTGTTCAAGACTGCCGCTGGAAACGTCTATGGCTGCAGTATCCGATATTTGCTACAAGACAAATACCTGTTTTTGAGCCGAAAATATTCGATTGTATTTAGCGCCGTGTTTACACAAAAGAGGAGTAAAGCTGAGCTGCAACAAATATTTTTTTGTGACGAGTGTTTCAAAGGGTATCGCTAAAATTGAATTAAAGTTGGAGATAGTGCTGATTTTACTCTCGGTTGTTTATTTAAAAATGTTTTTGGAAAGAAATATTGCGGCTCTTATATCTGTTAAGCATATAGATTACTTTAGCGTTACTAACCAGATAAGTGTAGTGTGAGTCTAAGATGAGTGTCACCGAAAGCGGCAACGTTAGCACGAACAAGATGTCGCAAGACCTTTCTTTGTTAAATTATAAAACACTGCAGTAAAGACTGTTAAGTACAATCTAATATGCATCGTTAGCGTAACATGATAGCGGGTAAGAATTAGTCCTCCACGCTATATTATGTTTAAGTAAACTACAAAGGGTAGCCTATATCATATCTGCCCTTGTCCAACGTACTCTGTTCATACTCGAATGACGCCCTTACATGTCTTGCACGAGATACAACCGTCTCCGAAAAAACTTCTTTTCAACACATATAGTTCGCCCCTGGCAATTGAAAGCTTTGTCTTTGCTTCATAGAAATACTTTTGCTATGCTAAAACTATGCAGGTAAATGAAGCGTTCATATCCCATGAAATAATTGTTACGTAGCAGCCGAAAAACAAAATTTTTGCCGGTACCAAAAATTGTCTTTCAGCGACTTCGTAACAAATATTCCATTCGGTCAGTACAGTTCATTCATACGCATATGTCTTAATTGTTTTTTCTTTGGGAATTACTTCAAATGATGAAAATGGACCGTGTTTCTGTATGGTGTACAATGATTAGAACGTTCGCATGATATTCTATTAGCGTCGGTCCCAATGCCCTTTCCTGCATAAGTATTTTTTTGCAGTGGTAAAATTCGCTTTAGTTGGCTTGCGAGTGAACTGCCTACGCGTCCGGAGGTGCGTGGACAAGCTTTTTGTGTGACGACATATTCGAAGCTGTCACTCGACTAATTTGTGCTCGCTGCCTTAAGCCCCAAGAGCCGCCGGAAATGTGTACCACAATCTTTTATCAAGAGGCACGAGCGATTCGGGTTTCACCTTTCCTGCCTGTTTGTGTTTGAGCCAAAGCCGGGTACTTGATAAAACAGCGATGAAAAATATTCGGTAAAAACCTAAACATAACAAAAACATCTCTAATGCGTAAACAATTGCATTACTGAGATATATGAGATGCTAACGGTAGAGTTCTCTGAAACTAGAAGCGGCTTCGCCATCGGGTAATAGCAATGAGCGCGACGGCAACCCCATGTTTCCGGACGCGGTGAGACCCCGAGAGGTTCGCAAACAAACTCCAAGGTTGCGACGTTTGAGTGCTTCGGTTGTTTGCTTCATTTCTGATTCATTTTGTACGTGCATTTCGGCGCTCCCGGCGCATGCATTTGATTACTCGTCACCGCGTTGTGGTGTGTTAGGATGAACATAGTGTGTGATACATTCCCCTTTCGAAACATATGAAAAACAAAAGTGTTTCGTAGATAAAAATGTAAAAATGTTTTTTTTTTTTTAACGTTCAAGCCAATACACGCACATCAGACAACCTAATAGGTTCCACACATTACCTCTTTCTGTCATGGTTGGTATTTACACGGAATCCAACTGTTGTAAGCACTTCTGCACACATAAACGTCAAAAACCTAGATTCTGTGCTTGAAACTTGCTTAAGGCTTTCTTAGCAGATCAACTGGATGTTTTTGAAGCGTCAAGGTTTAATGGGCAAAGGGGGTGGTAGAGGTAGCGTAGAAGTTAAGAAATTTATATCAGTCGCTCAGTCAATCACTCACCGTATACTTTATTATGCCGGCGTGAATCTCGAAGGCCTTGCGATGGGTGTGCGTGGACCGAACGCCGAAAGAGATAAGTTATTGTAATTGGCCTAGTGCACGTTGAATAGCACACGGGGTTAAAAGGGTGCTACTATTAAGAAAGAGTCCTAAAAAGGCATTTCCCTGAGGTGTTTTTTTTTTTATTATCCGGATATTTCTTAGCGCAAGGGAGCGCTTGCGCGTTTGCATTTCCTCCCAAGCTCTGATGGCCCGCTATTTATTGCATGGTGACTGCGGATGAGGGTGAGTGCCATAGGAGCCGTTGGGCAAGGGAGTCTATGCGGAGATGGAGGTGTTGCTCACGAAACTGTCGACAGGCACCTTGGCTATACGTGCGAATAAAAATATGATCGTGGTCGTGAGTGGGGAGGCAGATAGGTGATGGCCAGTGTTTCGGCCACCGTAAAAGATTGAACCCCTTCGTAGTGAGTGATAGAAGAGTGGGTGTGGCTAGTGATTGCCGTGAGGCGTCAGTCAGGGGAATAGATGGCATTATTGTAATGCATACACTTCACCGACCTTACTAAGCGTTCGGCGCTTGCAGTGACGCCACCATAACTTCAGTTCACAGGAGGCAGAGGCCCACGCATGCGAGGGCTTGTGCATTCACGTGCTCTACACACACAGAGCTCCAGCGCGGTTGTCACACGTCCAGAAAGACTAAAGTTCCCTCGATGCATTACATCTGTGGTGGCGTATTCAAACTTTCTGGTGACATCGGTCTATTACAAAGCGGAGTATTGATGGACACCAACATTTAGAACTCAAGTTGGTGCCCTGAATTAGGACTTTCCGCCACACTATAGTTGTTTTCACTACAGCTTCACAATTTTCCAAGAAAAGCCTGGTGATGCTTATACGCGCATACTGCGACATCTATCCCCGCTTCTTGTTGAGGCGTTTGTCGCAGTCTACAGGGTTGGAAGAAGAGGGGAGGCAGATGCGAGGTATCGTATTGTTGGTGGTTCAGCATTCGACGGCCTTGCTGCGATATACCTCGGCGTTGACTTTGAGAGTGACGGTGCATTGTAATACGTTCGTATAGGAGACTTGTGGGTGCCGGTTATGGCTAGGCACTGGTTGGGCGCAAACCGTGGGACGCTCAGCGCTAGCTGGGTGGTTTTGCGGATCGTGGATTCGAGTTTTCTTCGCTGCAATTCATTCGATCCTGCCTACACCATACCCACAGCTTACTAGGCCACGAACACACTGAGAACCATTCAGCTTAACGCGCTCATCACCCGCCCTGGACATTTCTTCTATCGTTTCCGATCAGATCCCTCCTGTTCCAATTACGCCTGTCCCTACGCGAACGTCCAGTATCATCTGCCCGCTTGCCCCAAAGCCATCCAATCTCCCCACTACCCCAAACCCCCTCCTCCACAATGGCGGGTGGGGTTGGCCTCGGTGGCTCACGTAGATCAGCTGGCTCTGGCCCACTTAGTGGAGGAACACCCCTACACTCTAAAAAAAGCCCGTGAGTCGACTTTCCCGCAAAACACTCGGAGAGCCAATCACCGCAACTTGCGGAGGCAGCTCAGCGAATGACGATGCGGAAACATATGTCTAGACCCAGAAACGCAGTCTGAGTTGTGACATTAAGCAATGCAAGCGTGACATTGCTTATTGTCACAACTCAAACTGCGTTTTTGGATCTAAACATATGTTTCGGCATCGTCATTCGCTGAGCTGCCTCCGTAAGTTGCAGTTATTGGCTCTCCGAGTGTTGTGCTGGAAAGTAGACTTACGCGCTTTTTTTAGAGTGTTGGGTCTTTATTTGATCGAATATAAAGTCATCTCTCTCTGTCTTCCCCCTTCCAACTGACAAAATATACATTAAAATTGGCACACAAAACAATAACGCGATGAGAAAACTTTGAGAGGCTCAGCACTCAACTGGCAAACCTCCCGACGTTGAATGCACCTCTAAGGAGATAATGCAGTCATCGTGACTGATTGGAGCAGCTTTAAAACGGGCGCTCTCGAGTCTTGGCGTCTCGCGCCCGTGTCCCCCCCCCTTCTTAGGCCGGGTCCCGACACGGGGGTAGCCTCAGCGACTCTGCCCCGACGTCCCGATGGGCAGCGATGCGGAAGTGCCCGCTGTAATCCCTGCGAAGCGGCGCTAAATCGCTCCGGGGATTAGACAGGCCGACAAGATGCTGGCTAGCCATTCCTTGGCTTACACTTCGGCTAGAAATAGCTCGGCTGCTTTAAACATAGAAGAAAGTTTTTTTGTTTTTTTATTTCTTGATTGACGTCTCGGTCTGGCCGGTTTCGGTTGTCATGTCCACGCGTGGGTGACTTCCGGTTGTAAGGGATTAGCCGCGTGGTTTTGACGGCTTTTTGGGGCTCCTGGGTGTCCGGGAAGGCCGCGTCTTGCGTAAATATACCTGGCCAGCGGATGAAATAAATATATAATATATATATATATATATATATATATATATATATATATATATATATATGTATACGCAACCGAAAAAAATGTATAAGAAATACCGGGCTCATTTTACTTTATGAGGGTGCTCATAAATTCGAATATATCGCTTCGCAGACTCGAATATGCAAGTATCTTAAGGATCTTAGACGTATACATAATCTAACCTCTACACTCGAATCTCGACTAAAACCTATGATAAAATTTAGTTTCGCCTTCAAATCCTACTTCTGTATTCTTTCTACAGCAGATCAAACATGACATCTAGTGTTTTAATCATGATGTTTAAACCCATTGACTGGGAAGGAAACTTGAAGATATATTAGAAAAAAACAGAAGAAGGATGACAAACAAGCGTCTTAATATATCTTCAACGTCCTTTCCCAGTGTCCGCAGAAGGAGTTATTGCCTTATTTAGGCGGTCGCAAAAACCTCCTCATGGCACCTTTAATACGTATTAACTACCTTGGACGTTGCCCCATTTCTTTTTTTTTTTTTTTTTTTACATCTACTGTGTGTTTTTGTGTGTGTGCTTTTCGCTTTTCTTTTTTTTTTTAATGATGCCATATTTTTAAGTCATGTGTTTCCGTTTTGTCAATTTAAACGTCATCCGCGTCATACTATTTCGATCTCTCGTTGTCACCTTTTTTATTGGCACTTCGTAATGGACCAAATTTACCGACCATTTCGTATCCAATGGTACAGAGCGCGACACTGTTAGCGCAAACAAGCGATCGCCGGTTTTTCCAGTTTTTCTCTTTGAACCCAAGGGATGTCATCCAAGTTATTATTGATACGGAAAGAGCTCATTTAGTGCTACAATGTAAGCGATAAAATTTCGTGCTCGCTAATGCTATTCAGAAGTAAAATGCGAAAATGCGCCGATGTCGTGTTCACGCTAACAGTGTCGCGATGTGTACTTTCATTTCACTTAGATTTCCAGTTTACAAAGTTGAACGAGTGTTAACACCGTTATAAGTTTTGTTGGCATCGTCTTCCTAACAGACGCAGTGCAAACATATTTGCTACATATTGGTTTCGCATTTTTTTAATTTGTTTTGCGGATTTCATTCATCCGCAGAGGGGGCAGAGATAAAGGCATGTTGCCTGAAAGCGCCTTTGCCCCCTGCTGTTCATACAGCGGAAATAACATTACAACAAGTCACATTGAGTTAAGTTTAGGGGTTAAAAGCGCTAAAATCGACGGACGAGTAGGAGAGACACACACCACAGAGCGCTCTCTTCTACTCGTCCGTCGTTTTTAGCGCTTTTAACCCCTAAACATGTTCAACCAACTAGCCCAAATCCAAACCCTTCTGCACAGTGAGAATAAAAAACGCGGCAGCCATTGTCCTAAAAACAAATACAAACAGACATTATAGAAATATCTGAAAAGCACATGGAATGCAATGACGCAACTCAAACAACTACACAAGTGGCACAGTCTCGAACAACGTGGTGCGATATGCTTTTGATGACCCAGAAGGAAAAAAATAAAGATAAAAATAGACACCAATTTTTACATGTCTACAAAAATATTTATAAACAACGATATATAAAACAAAAAGTAACGAGCCAAATCAAAGCCAAAAAATGAGGCTACAAAACCAAAAATGAGGATACAAAAGATTTGTGTACGTTACGTGTTCATTGAAAATAAATATAAATAAATACACGCGCCTTAAATAGATGAAAATACGATATCACTGCAAACCAGAGCTCCTCTGCAGTCTTTTTTGGACTTTCGAAAAGGGGAACTGAAATTAACATCATTACCGGGGGAATTTAATCATTTCGTACTCATGTACGATAAACTTTGCCCGCCATAATTTGTTCGTATGCTTGGGATTCTACGTTTCGGGTATCGTAATGTACTAGAATGAGGTGTCTGTTAAAAATAGAGATTGCTTTTTGTAGATCCATTGAAATAATTTAAATTGATATGTCTAGTCTGTCTTCAATATATTATATTTAACAAAGAGTGGTTGAGTGCTCAAAGTTCTTACATTGCCTCTGTAATTTTTCAAATACGAGGATTTGTTTTTCTGAAGTTAGGTGCAGTGGTCGTACCCCATACCAACATACCATAAGTGATTTTAGAATAAAAGAGAGAATAACATAAAGTAATTTAAACCAAGTGGGTACTAAATTTTCTATGTTGTATATCATTCCAATAACTCGAGACAGCTCTGCCTTCAGTCTATCAACATGGGTGGACATTGCACCAACTTTTGTCGACCGTAAATATATCCCTTTGGGCGCGTTCGAACGCCTCTTTCTTGTAGCAAAATGAAAGGTCCGACCAGCACAATCTAATAATTACCGCGAGGCGTAAACAAACCGGACACACCTCTGGCGATCGGAGCGTTCGACGCCGCATTATTGCAACGTCGCGCAGACCCGCAAGAACGCCACGCGTTTTTATCCTAGCCCATGCCAGCGCGTCGCGCGTCCTTGGGAACGCACCGATGCGGAAAACGGTGCCCGGAGGCGCACTTCCCCTCCGCGCACGGAAGCCACGGGGCGAAAGGAACGTGCAGACCGGCGACACCTCTTTCTTCCGTCCTGCTGTCGCCCTCTCCCTCCTTCCTGTCCATTGTCCATTTCTCGGTCCGTCACATCTGGGACGCGTTGTTCGGGCAGCCTGCCCGCTGATTGCCGGAGCCATGTCCTCTTCACCCCCGTGCTGACAGTGCGGTGGCTGCTACGCGCTACCCCGGGCCAACCAGGCGCCTTTCTCTCGGCACCTGGATCCCGCTCTCTCTACGTGTGAGCACAGGGCGGGAGAGTGATCACGTGACGAAAGGTAGGCGTGTGATTGGTCCGACGAGCCTGTAGCTTCCAGCGCACTGTCGGCTCGGGGGCTGAACGGAGTATAGGAGAATGACTGCGAATGTCCCAGTGAAGCTCCGCGCTTCGCACTCGGGGGGAATGTCTTTTGGGGAGGCAATTTTCGACGCCGAGGCTCGTGCACCCATTGTTAATGCATTCCGGGGAAAGTTTTAAAGATTCCGCAACTACGTGAGTGCGCGAGTTTAAAATGCTGTGTTCCTTCCGTGATGGCTCGTGCAGGTGCGTGCACTTGATCGGCTTTGTTCTTCTGGACTTGTGTTCATGGGCGTTCCCAAGTAATACACTTTTGCGATGAGACGATGCGTTTTCGATATCGAATTTATAAAACTTTAGAACTAATAAGTTAATAACTACGTTTTAAAGGTTATGGATATGAAACTGCTGGAGGCATTGTATGCAATGAGTATCGTGGGTAAGAAGATGTGCAGTGCGAAGCAAATATAAATCATTAACTGAATTGACAAGAAAGCTAGGATTCCCTTAGGTAAATGTTGTCTAAAATTTGTTTTAAAATTTCGTCGGAATTTATTTTTGTTGAAAGTTAAGAGCTTTAAATACTTTTTTTTTTTCATGAGCCTTCGAAATAAAAAATGTTGCTTAATATTTAGATAACTATATTGTGTGATTTCTTAAAGCAGTTTAAAAACAACTAGAAATATAGAATTTCTTCAAAAGGCATTTGTGTGCAGGTCAGCTGGTTAAAGTTTATCACCATATAAATTAAACTGGGACCAGGATTAAAGAAACAAACTACGAGTGATAACTAGAATGCTAACAAAAATTGTAGAGCCCATCCATTTCACGTAAAGTTGGAGGACCAGCGAAGCTGTTATCTTTACGACAACTTTTCGACAACTTTTCGACAACTTTTCGACAACTTTTCGACAACTTTACGATAACTTTACGACAACTTTACGACAACTTTACGACAACTATACGACATCTGTACAATTTACATATAATTGCAATGAAGACACGTACACGATTTCGCTGTTTATTTGCCATCATTTAATTCTTAGTGACTAAAGTGATCATTGCATTATGGTCGCTTATGCCCAAGTTCTAAACCCAATTTTTCGAGGAACACCTCGAATACAGTTTTTTTTTTTTTGATTGAGTTCAAGTCTCTTTATCAGTATCTCGGAAGCGAAAGAAAAAAAAAGAAAGGAAGATTAGATCGGCGCGTTCTGCCCTCAGCCTCGTCACAGCGCACTCTTAGCTGACATAGGTTGGTGACCGTAGATGAGAACAAGAGATCAGGACCTCACTGCATAATAATGTCAAAGAAGGCTGACTCACGCGGGTTGCCCCTTTTTTATTTATACTTGCCATGACCAATCGGAATGAATCATCGTCGTTTCAACTGGAGTTTTTTGCTAACATCCTTGGATGCATTTTTTTCCAGATCCCAGCACTTAACAGCTTCTCTGTAAAAGACAAATAAAAATTAAGGGAAAAAAAGTAAGTCATATGAACAGAATAGGGAGTAAGTTAACACGTCTGTCAATTTTCTAGAGGGTATCTTATATTTTTTTGTTGCTTTTAGTTGTTTTTTTTTTTGCTCAAGTCTCAGGTTAATTTAAAACATCACAATGAATAAAGGTTTTATATTAATTTTACATGAAAAAAATGTTGTTAGCTGCAGGATTTTTCAGTACACTTCCTGTTTAATATATACTGTATTGAAAATAGATCCGCTGAATTTCGAATATGTTGGTTATGTATTGTTGATTTGCGTTGCGACATTGGGCTTTCTATTGAAGACAGCACAACAAGAACTGTGGCATAACGAAGACAATTCCTCTAGCTAATGTTTAAATAGCACTGGAACTCGCAATGATGCACTTTCCTCTGTGACCTATCCGAAGACTTGCGACATTAGACTTCACTAAGCTGTAAGATAGAAGGTTAGATTGAACTCCGCTGTGATGACACTTAAGGGACTTACATCATGGCAGTTTTCTTCGATGAGTGTTAATTTCTATATACCTAGTTTCAAGAAGAGCTTCGACGCATCCCTAGGCTAACCAGCAGCACGCTTGTTATATACGTAATATTTGCAATGCTAGATTATATTAAATATTGAAACATTGCCATTACAGTTTAACACTGCTGAAGTATCGCTTGTTTTCTAGACTTGTTTCTTTTTTTTAATATTCACAGGCATTGCGGGGTAGAAAGGCAGGAACAAAAGGAAAAAGAAAAAAACTAAAATCTATGGCTTTATGTGAAATAAAAAAAGCTTTCGGATAAATGTGTCAATCCGTACTGGTAGCACAAATCACGACATTAACTGTATTGCTTAATGACAAATAAATGTACTCATAGACTACATGACATGGCCGTACTATGATGTGTGCTCCTTCGCAGTCTGCGGGCAGTGTCAACGCAAAGTTGTGGCCGTCAGCTTTAAAATTATGAGACCTTTGCATTCAATGTACGAGACTGGGTTTTACTCCTTTAGCAAATCGTTAAACCCATAGAGATAAAAAAAAAATAAGTGAGTAGTGACAGCGGGTTCAAGATTTAGCAACCAAGTATGTGACCGCAAGCTGGATATAAGTAAATGCCTGGACTCTTAGCTACGGAATCTATTCAAAGTGTTTTTCCATGTTAAAACGCTGTATGTTGTGTTGATCTCCAGCGTAATATAACTTATACCGTCATATACAATAATGTGATAAGTCTTAAAATAATTCGTGACGACGGAATAGTCAAATATTCCTAGAGACATTCCTGAAACCATGGAACTTGCCATTTCAATTCGTTTAATTGTTTTTCACCTCAAAGTAATCTAGCGATGCACTGCATGAGGGTGAAAGAAAAAAAGGTAGGAGCAGTCGTGATATATCATATATCAGAAGTCATCAAGATAAATCAGCGTAAGGATGTAAAAGAAAATTAAACTGCCGGAAAATGAAGCCCGCCTTCGTGTCCAATGTTGTCAACATTTCCTTTAGCGTAATCGACAAATCTGAGATGGGAAAAGAAACGTAGACGGTCGAGAAAGGCACGCGCGTTGCAAGATCAATAGTATTCCCGTCGCGTGCACGCTATGTTTCACCCTATCTCCCTATTTTTCCCCGAAATAGGGAACCTGTTCCCTCGTTTATGGAAACGAGGGGAAAGAAAGGGCTGCAAATGAGAAAGAGAGAGAGGGTACGTACACGCATATCTGGTACGGAGAGAGTCCTGCGCGATAACAATACTCGGAAGCGGGCATTACGCGTCGTTGCTCGAGCTGCATGATGAAAGCGAAGGGGAGAGTAAAGAGGGAACAGAAGAATGAAATCGAGATTGCTTTCTCCCCTCTTCTAGTGTTTCGGAGTAGGGTAAGAGCGGGAATGATTTACAGCCGCGCATTTTTGTGTGTGTGCGTGTGTGTGTGCGTGTGCGTGTGCGTGTGCGTGCGTGTGTGTGCGTGTGCGTGTGCGTGTGCGTGTACGTGTGCGTGTGCGTGTGCGTGTGTGTGTGTGTGTGTGTGTGTGTGTGTGTGTGTGTGTGTGTGTGTGTTATATTCTTAGCAATTTGGCGAAAGCTTGCAGGCGTTCGCCAGTGCGAGACGGAAGCTCGTGTGTAAACTCTTCACTTCACTGCCCACTATGCTTCCGACCAGTCGATGTAGGCCCTTCGTTGCTTGTTTCCTTTCAACTTGCGTCAACGTTTTCAAGCGCCTTAGTTTGTTTTTGCTTTTGAATTCTATGTGACCATTATGAGTATAGGTGTTGTTGCGGGGGGCTAGCTGATCGTTAAAGTTGAAGCGTTATCGATGACGTTTTTTTTTTCTTTGTCGGCCGCGATGCGTGGCTGTCCACGCAGTATCCATCCGTGCTCAAACGTATAGTGCATTCAAATTTTATGAGCACGATGTCGCTCGACGCACGCAGTATAAATATCGAGGGGGTGAATTATGAATGTTTCGCAAGTCCGGAATATAGGTATGTGTCGGCGATATACCAAGAATGGAGGGAAGGTTGAGCTCAATGTTTTCTCCAGGCCACTGGCCGATGTAGGAATTGTGCATGTTGCAGGAGATTCGAGTTTTGAAAAGTCGTTTTACGTCTGAAAGAATGAAGCAAGAAAGCCAAAGTGCAGTCTGCCCTATAATCAGACTTGTACCGTACGCATTACAAGTAATCAAATTACTTGTAATCGATTACTTTTCGGAGTAATTTTGTAATCACTTGATTACTTTTATTAGGCAGTAATCACAAGAGTAATCTGATTACTTTTTGAAGTAATAAAATTACTTGTAACCGTTACTATCTTTCCACGGGACCCCCCCCCCCCCTTCCCCTCCCCCCGGCACACGCCTTTTTTTTTTCTAAAATGACAAAAATAAAATTTGCTTTTTTTTTCGAACGGAAAAAAGAAAAATTTTTGCGGAGCTGTAGAAAACGAGGTCAATCCCTTTCTATGTACGGTTTCTGTAGAATGTCCTTTTTTTTTCGAGCTGGGACTGGGAGTGGGAAGCCCCAGGGAAGCCACAGTGCGTGACAAAGGCCATTCAGGGCGACGTTTGAGGGAGAAGAATGTAGCTTTGTAAGTCCTTCGTTCAAACTAGCCCCCTCACGCACACACACACAGAAATAAAAAATAAAAAAATCCTGCTTATTGTACCTACTCGCAGCCCGTAGAGAACCAGAACCGAAGAATGCCTAAAGCGGATGCCAAATATAACAAAGCCAGTTGCAATATTTCCCCATTTCCCCTACGTGGTGTTTGTGACAAGCAATGTTTCGAGTCGAGAAGTGGTCGGGGCGATCTCTTCCGCTAATGGATACGACACATGATCCGTTTCAAATCCTGGAGCTGCTGCTCTTTTGTATGACATGCAAGCTCATCCACATTTGAATAATAAAATGAGCGACGCAAACTTTGAGCGACAACCCTTGCTCAAGCTTAACAAGATCTAGAACCCCCTCCGCTTCCCCCCCTCCCCCCCTCCCCCCACACACACACTGGCGAACGCCCAAATCATTAAACTTCTTCAAACGAATTCTATGCTTGTGTCGGCATTGTGAAGGTGCAACGACCACGAAGAGGGAACCCGTTTTTCTTCTTCAATACTTGTGCAAATGTGAAATATAGGTTGGAACTAGTTCATTGTTATGAGCGCTAAAGATGAGTTTTCTCACAATAAAGTAGTCGGAAAAGTAACGGTTACTTCTTTAAGTAATGTCCAATTACTTTTGCCGCCGAGTAATCAAGTAATCTGATCGAATACTTTTTAGCCAAGAGTAATAGTAATTGTAATCGATTACTTTTTTTTAGTAACGTGCACAAGACTGCCTATAATACAACAGAAAACGGTATATATATATATATATATATATATATATATATATATATATATATATATATATATATATATATATATATGTTTCGCCCGCTCTCTTCCCCTTTCCTTTTCCCTAACTTTAAGGCTATTAATTCAATAATCATCTTCTCCCCTCTTTGCTCACTATATATATATGCATATACTCGAAGGAAAACGAAAAGTCCGGTCATTTATACATGTATCCAGTTACCCTAGTCTGGTCTCAGGGTAAATGTAAAAATAATTGTATAATTCATTTCGGCATTAATTATAACAAGGCACACTTACAGGAAAAGACGTATTTTTGACTAAACAAAAGTATGCGAGGGAGGGGGAAGAGGGAAGGGGTACGATAATCCCCACCGTTTGTTCGAGTCACCAATTAACGTAATACACGAATGTGCTATACATCGTAAATAAAAAAAAGTATGTTCATGTATCAGTTGGGCACTTTAACCGCCAGTAGCAATGTTGAAAATAAGGCAAAGATAGTTTGCATATTAGCCGCATATTTTCCTGTTCCTTCTTATTTATACATTTTCACTCACCCGAGATGCGCCTGCCTGCACGCCACTACAACTTCAAGAAGTAAACACATATTAACGCACAGACATAAAAAGAAGTGAGCCAAATCTCAAACCCAACATGCACAGGCACGATACAACCTCGCGTACGAGCAGAGCGGGCAAGAAATGGAACGCGAAATGAGGTTCTGGGCGGGGAGCGGAGGGGCGACTCCGGAGATGTTGGGCACTTTTCGACGTCGGCGATGGGCTTTTGTGGCAGACTCCGAGTCCTACGCCCGGCTCCGAGGCGCGGGAGTTGAACCCCCGGCGTCTCCCTCCTTCCCAGCAACCACCCCCCACTACTGCTCCTCGCGTTTGTGTTCAACGCGGCAAGATCGACTTTTTCGGGCGTCGACTTGGTCTTTCGCCGCTTTCTTTCTACGCCGCATATGCATGGCTGCTTACGAGTTTAGTTGCACGTCGGCGAAGACTCCTTTTTCTACTACTGCCCTCCCCCCCCCCCCCTTCCCACCGTTTCCCCTCCCCGCCGCATCCCCCGGTTCTTCCGATGTAGCGCTCTCTTTAGACATTTGATGTTGCTCAGTGTCTCCACTTGTGTTTGCGCATGTTTGGCTGGATTCGCTGAAGCGTGCGACGCGGACCCCGTCGTCGCGCTCGCTGTCCTTTCGACGAGGCATTTTTTTGCTAAGATTGGTCTTTGCGACTTGTGGGAAGTTCGACGCGCTCTGAGAGATCTTGAGCTTTCTTCTGCGCGATATTTTTGGGGCGCGTTTAAGCTGCCGGGGGAAGTTGGTATTTTGCAAAACTTGAATGCTTCTGCCGCCATTTGTTTTTTCTCCTCTCTTTCATTTTGAAATTTCTACTTTGGTACGCTCGTTGCCTTTCGCTCGCGCTCGCTGTGCGGCATCGGAGACAGTCTCACTTAATAAAACGTTGATCGTTTTGGAAGTAGAGGAAGTTTTATAACACAATTTATCCATGCGGTGAAGCTTTTTTCTTTCTTTTTTTTTTTTTAAACGTCAATAAAATGGAGCCACTGAATCAGAATTGAAGGCTGGCGTGGATTGCCAAAAAAAATTTTCCATGCGAATGAAACAAGTCGTCTGTCATGCACGAGCAAACGTCACTGGCTTCCGGAGGCTGGAGTAACTGCTCTGTGTTGCGCGGAGAATATATTACATTGAAGTATTGACGCGTCTTGTAAACGAAATGAGGGTTTCAAGTTTGACTACAGTCGTTGAGAGCTTAAAACACGCAGGGAGAGTTTAAACGCATTTTGGCCGATAATTCGTTGTTTGATGATATGTGAACGAGTGTTTCGCTTCAGCCACTAAGACTCTAACATGAATTCAGATTTGTAAAAAAAAAAGAAAAAAGTTTTTTCGTCATATCAACGAGTTGCTTAAATTAACGAATTTCTCTTACGGCGTCAATTGCGACCGTTTGTATATCTAGACTTCACGTGTGTTCCCTATCGCATTACGCTTAATAATATTGCGGTACTCTGTTAAGCAAATTAAAATTTTGCAAACGTACATTTATATTTTTGGGGGTTGTTTTTTGCCCGACATAATGGATGAGGGGTTTTCACCGGAGTGGTAAGTTCCGACTTAAGCAATATATTTTTTTTTATTAATTTAGTGTTCAAGAAAATATCCACCTCTACACATAACAGACGAGACGACCCTTTTGTAGTCATGTGATCTTTTTACCTTCTTTCTTTCTGCCGTCTTCTTGCTTTACATAGAACAAGATGGCGTCATTTTGAAAACCCTGCTGAAAGTGAAAAAAAAATCAAAACCAAAAACAAAAGAGTTGAGGGACAAAATTAGAAGATACAAAATGACTAGAAAGAAACAAAAAAAAAATGAATGCACTGAAAATTAGGAAACACAATCCCGAAATACGGACAACGACAAAATATAAAGGAAGCATGGCAGATTGGGCGGGAGTAAGCGGCGGGTCCGCGTTTTCCCCCAAATGCGCCCACCTCTTTGCCACAAATTCTTCTCGTGCTTTTACTCTCGCTCTGTCCTCTCTTTTCCTAACTCATCTAGGCCTAGTCTGCTTCCCTTGATCCTCCGCATGGCCCCCATAGTAGGCTACGGCGGGGATATAGCCGGCAGTGCACCCTCTAGACAACGGCCAGCCACCCAATAAAGGCAAAAAACATAAAAAAAAAACATACTCAAGAAATCAGATAAATTCGGGAGGAGTATATGGGAAGAGTCGGGAATTCCTTCCAAGACATTGCGCTCCCCGGGTCACCTATATATGGTCATAATCTTCCCAAACATTCCTTTCGGGTCGTCGTGGGAGGCGTGAGGAGCGAAGAGGAGAGTAGAGAGGCGAAATGGGGACTCTCTGTTCTCCCCCTTTTTTCCGAAGGAAAAAAAAACAAAAAAACACGCACCACAGTATGGGGCTAGCTTTACTAAGAAATCACAAAAAAATACCCAAAATAAAAAAAAAAATCCCTAACGCCATACTTTTCTTTCGAGGAGAACTCCGGTGCTGATGAGTTGGATATTAGAAGTTGGGTGGAAGCGGGCATTCTTGTCTGGGTTCGGCGCCTTCCCCTGCCTTCTTTTCTTGTAGTTGGCTTGGGAACTTTTTGGAAAGATGGTCCCATCTCTCGTTTTTATTTTCTAGTTATTGGGATTTTTTTTGTGTGTGTGTGTGGAAGGTGTGTTGAGTTCCCTTTTAAAGGAGCGGGTTCCTGGAGACCGATTCGCCGGTGTTGTTTATCAGTCGGCGCTCAGAACCCGCGCCCGAGCTCAATTTAATCACGAGAGACGAGCTGCGCACTGCCGATTCCTCGGCTCTCTGCATTAGACATCGCTTTTTATTTTTTTCTTATTTTGTTTTACGAGAGTAGTGAGAAGTACTTTTGCTAATCAACTTCTTCTCCTTCTTCGGTGAATTTCATCTCGTTTTGGTGCTTTTGTGGAAGTTCCGTTCTCGAGATGTAATGAAAATATTTTGAATCCCTTATTTCAGTGCTGCGCTTGACAGCGGGGTTGAATGAATAATTTAATGCGTTTCCAGCTTATCAGTTAGAATTTCTGGTTATTCTCAGCGCGCACTCCGCGTGTCCGGCTTTCAAATAAAGTAGAAATGCTCATTCCCGCAAATTATTGATTCAGACAGAACGCCATAATACCAATCTTCGTAGCCCTTTTTTTTATTCCTATCATCAGCGAAGTTGATTGTAAAAAATCTTCTACTATTCTAAATTTACATTTGAGCTAGCACAATTTTTAATTCTTGAAAGTCGCATATTCCAAGACCCATGCACGACCTTAACTCACACATGTTCATAATTTGCTCGATTGTTTAGAGTCTAGACGTCGAAACGAATTCCGCTATTTGTGATACATTTTTTTTTGTCACGCTGGTTCCTTGAAGAGGTATCCTTGGGGACGTACAACACTTAGCTTCACACACTGAATAGATCACTTCTGAATTCACCGGGCGTACTTTCAAAGGCAAGAAGCGTAAAAGTAGACTTCTCGCGCTCTCTAGCAAGTGGTGGTGCTGTATGAAATTAAACGGATATTTCAAGAAACCCAAATTATAATCGAGAAGTATAAATGTTATAAAGATCTTACTTACTTAAACTAACTTAAAAATGAGTCAAATACCCGTTTCAAGTGACACGCGTGACACGACTCAGGCGGGTTGTGTCACGCGACAACATAGATTGAAAAACTCTGAACGCGAGTAAGTTTTAGAACGCCAAGGTACGAAACACTTACCCCGGAGTAAGGGTGAGTAAATTTTTGGAACACGGCCCGGAGGACATCTGACGTCTGATATTTTGACCTGATATGGCCTACCTCTCGGAGCTCCAGCGTCGCCTCTTACAGAACAGTCGGCGTCTGGGTTTCAAGCCGTACACCGACACCCCGTTACGTCAAAGGAGAGGCCGTTCGTCGTCCGAAAACGAGACTAGCGGCGACGACATGGACAGCGAAGGCGCCGCTTGTGCGGGCTCCCAACTTCGTTGCACACGCACAACAACGAACGAAGAGGAATTGTCAGCTGAGCGCGAGACGTGTTTTTTTCCTATCCTCGGAGAGCCAGCCGGACCAGTGGCACACACCATGTCTTTGGTCGACAGGGTGCTCAGGCTGCTCGGTTGCAAGCTCGCCCGCAAGCTAGGAGACTTCAGGGCCCGTTTTCGCGAAGACCACCGTCCGGCCAATCCCGGCACCAACCCCTGGAGCTCCAGCACGGGGTTGCTGGACTCGCTGCGTCGCTAGAAATGTGGCCGGCTCGTCTGCAAGCCGGGCAAGCAGAGCCCCCCGCCAGGCGCTCGAGATCGGCCTGCTAGAAGTCAGCAACCCTTGGCGGCCCCGTAAAGACAACCGTCGCGAAGACCCCTGCTAGGCCTAAGGATTTGCGCGCTCTTTATCCGCAACATCAACCCCTCACCCTCGTTCACAAACTGCGTTAAAGCCATTATCACAATTGGGTTTTTAAATTTATCTGTACAATATTATTTTATCTTTGTTGGACGTGGCGCCACGCGCCTTCATGGTATGGGCTACTTGCCTTTCTGCGGCGCCGCGGCTCTCCTGAGCTGAAATAAATGTATCTATATTTCTCTATCTATTTATATTCCAGTAATATACAAAATAATTATTTATTGCGCACAACTTAATGTGTTTATTAGGCACTTGAGAACAAAGACGAAATATTTCACTAAAAATCGGCACGAGGGAGTCGTAGAATCGCAGTAGGTACAGTTTTAATATATTACAAAGTTGAATACTGTACGAAGCAAAATCAGGATTTGAACACATTTGTCGAGTTTGCTGTGTATCATGACATATCCTTTCATGTTACAAAATTGCGCTACAAGGTGTTCGTTATTTAAACTATTATATACTCACCATTTTGTCTAGTAAGAAACCGACTGCAGTTACCTGAACATAAAAACCAGAGTGAAAGTAACTGAAGATCTATTTCTGGGCTTGCGAAAACCAGGTAAACAAAGTATTGTAACATCATTACAATATTTTGCTATACATTCTATCTTAAAAGATATGTGCAGCATCGGGGTGTAGGGGTGCAGTATGTTTAAAGGAGGGGTCCCTGTTCTAGCATTGATGTAAATAAGGTATGCTTTTAAACTGCCTCATAAAGTGCTCATCAGACGTTTACAGAACATACGAAACATGTGTTTTCATATGGCAACATTATACTAGAAGAAAGTTAACAATGGCTTATTTGGGTAGCAGTTCCGGATGGCCTGATGAGTGCCAGGTCGCGAAACCTTTGCTCAACTGCCACCGGGATTGCTCTGTCATCAAAAAAGACACCGTTTGTATTTTTCATATAAACTTGCTGAGCACTGTACATGCTGTATGAGCCATTTCTGATGATGACCAGAAGACAGGACTGAAATGAGCCATTTTCAAAAACATGCAAGGTCAATATGCTTCAGGGCAAAATTTTCTACATTCGCATATAAGAGAATATTTCAGTTGAGCTGTGTTCCTATAGCTCCTGTTGCCAGTCATACATTGCTAATGGGCAATGCCCATCGTGATAGAGATAAAAAAAGATGAGTCAGTGAGATTTTGCCGAGACTGCTGTTGAGATTTGATAGAAGACAACGAAGAGAGGAAATAAACATGTCGTTAAGACTGGATGAAATTAGACATGATCTGTGTCATTAACGACTATAAACACATACACCTTGAAGTTGGACTAAAAAATCCTGTCTAACGTCAAACAGTAGTCTCTTCCAAACATCCAGACCGAGGCTTAGCCGCACTTCATATCCATCCCGTAGTCCTCCGGAAGAGAGTGGTAGGAACAGCCGTGACCCACGCGTTCGAGGATGTCGTCCGGACCATCGCGGCCAATGGCTTGAAGCCACAGGTCCCTACGATGTGGCCGGCCCGGCAGGTTATGAAACCGTATGTCGCCTGCGCTACTGTACGTCTTGCAGCAGTGTCTCACAGCCACGGTGGAAGAAACATTTAGGTGATGACTTTCTGTCCAACGCGTCGACCACACTATGTTCGGCGCAACGAGCACTTCACTCGCACGGTGATAGATGGCGCCCAAGTATCGGGACCCTCCCAAAGCGACCGCTCCGGTGGTTTCTCCCGGCAGTGGTCCCGCATTCCCTCGCTCACCGCTTCTTGCTGTACCTCACCACCACCACGCCACCACCAAGTCTCCAGAGTCCGTAAATCTGTGTTCTCTTCCTTCTTCTTCTTCATCTTCTTGTTCGGGTTAAGGCTCATCTTCGTGCACGATGGTGTCACCTGTCATCGACACAGCACCAAACCAAAACACCACACCTCGAAAAAGGTGAGCACGCTACGCCGCCTACACCGTGGCCGCCGAGGAGGGACCACATACTTCAGCGCCCTCCGCGGCGGCGGGGAACAAACTACTCCTGGTCCGAGGCTAGCTCCAAACACGATCTGGTCGCTCGCTCCCCGCGGGAAGAGCGGCCAGAGTCATCACTTAAACGTGTTTCTTTCTCCGTGCTCACAACGCACACGATTGGCATGGTGGGCGCTGACAAGCGCATCCAACACATGCGAACGCCGATAAACACGAACTACAATCTAAACCTTCCGAATACAGAGGATGAGGAACTGAGAAACGCCAAGCAACCTAGCAGCCAACAAAGCCACCATTTCTATGGTTACCAAACGGCAGAAGACCCGGATGTATTTGAAATCGAAACTTAATCGCAATCAAGTGATGCAGTACCATGTATATAATATAAAAGCGTAAGTAAATCTTTATATATTTTTTATGATATGTTCCACTATAACCCTCACTTATAATGACGTTCCATTGCCTCTGGTTCCCACACAGTGTCCAATGGCCGTTTCAGAATCTCCATAACATATGAATTTTGAACGCGGTTTGTAAATTCCAGACGCAATTTTTGGCCGCAAAACTTAGGAAACAACATCTTTGGGTTTAACCAATAAAAAAATCTGGCAAATATTTATGCTCGCCAAGGTTCTTATTTGAACATGACCTATAAGAACCTAATACCCCATTCACACGGCCAGCATAACGGTACCTTTAACATAGGTTAATTTGCAATCGGCGAATCAGCCCGCGCTCTTCGGTCCCAGGCAAACGCCACGCGCCGGAGATCGTGAATTGATTCGCGGCGGAGAATAAAGGTCCCTTAGCTAAGGGTACCTTTATGATCGTGTGAATGGGGTATAACTGCCAAGAACAAAATTTGTTGCTCGAACGTCGTTTTCTTTCCGCCCGAAAACAGCGGTCGAGAATTGGCCGGTTTCTGTCACGCACACTCTCTTTACCATGGTCGCGTGGCGTTCAAACTATACATGGGTTACACGTGACGTCATATCCTTCCTCCTTTCTGGTGGCCAAAACCTGCTGTTATACTTCGTTTCACCTTATGTGCGAGCGAAGATAAAGCTGGAAGCGCGAGCACGAAAGCTCCGTGCCTTCAGGCTTTGCTCGAGCGCGCGAGCTGGGCAAAGCGCAAAAAGCGCTGGTCTCGAGCTTCTAGCTTTGGCTTCGCTCGCAGATAAAGTGAAACGAAGTGTAATGAAGCTGTGCTCACTCGTTTCCGCTCGCTCGCGACGCTCGTTTACTGCTCGTAGAATAGGCACAGTAAACGCTCGAGGAAGTTCGGCCATCAGAAAGGAGGACCCAATTACGTCAGTGCAACTTATGTATAGAAGGGTGGTGAGCTCGGCTAGAGTGCCTCAATGTCCTTCTGTTTAGGGTGATGCCATCGTTTGTAGTACCCGATGCCGACAGCACGCGCTCACAGGGAAAATACAAAGAAATCGCAGGAAACAAAATGTCGCCGTAGCACAGTCAGCGCCACGAGCGCGTGCAGGGACACGCTCTTTCACGCGCTTCAGAACAAAAAATAAAAATAAGCGTTAGAAACAAAATGGCCAGATGTCATCACCCCAAGCAAAGCGCACATGAAGGCACCCTAAGCTCGGCTAGTTGGTACAGGTTCAACATAACTAAAATCAGCGAACAACGTTCGAAAACTGTTGAAGTACAGTGTTTTAACGTTGTTCGCTGATTTTAATTATGTTCAAACTATGTATACCAAATATATTAAACGTCTTGGGTCGTCTAAGGCAAACACACATTAAAAAAAAAAGAATACGAACCTTTTTTTTTTTTTTGTGGTCTCAAGAAAACTGCAAATAATTTGATCGAAAAAAAAAATATTGCACGGATCGCAGGACGTATAGACCTTTCCAATGTTTACAAAATCACAGTCCAGCGTGCGATCTTCACAGTCCAGCACGTGCGTGTTCGTCGCTTCGGAAAGCGAGCAAAGCACGCGCTATACGCACGAACGCTCAAAATGGCACCGGCCACAAGCTCGTTCGTGGAAATGTCTATAGGTACACGTCTTTTTATTATGGCGACGTACCGTGGGCATACCGCGTGCTGGACGACGCACTGGCAGTCCGCGACGGACCAACGTTGCGACGAACGTGAGGCCGCCACACCGGGACTGTCGTTCGTGGTACCGGCCAATCAATCTTCAAGTGCAGAACATCGAGCAGAAGGCACAGAAGTGCGAAACGATCGCACGATCGCGGCCGGTTTTGATTTACGCGCTTCTTTTTCACACGGCCATTTCCGTCACAAGAAAAAGCATCTGCTTCTTTCTGCATGGGAGCGATGGCACCCAACTATTCTCGCTGTTCCTCCCTGCTACTCCTGCTACTCAAAGGGGACTGTTTCTCGTGGCAAAATGGTGCGTTATAATTAGGGTTCTGCGTTTTCGGATAAATCCGATAAAATCCGAAAAACACTCGCCGGTAAACATTTTGCCAATTCGGATTTATCCGAAAAACTCCGAATTCGGGGACCGCCACCTGTGAAAACCTGACTACCCTTTATCTTTCCCTGGGATCCTCGAACAACTTTTCCTATTTTGTTTTCTTGTTTCCACTTTTGTTCGTTAAAATTACGTTCCCAAGCTTTACAAAGAGAGTCCCTCTGGAGCCTTATCATAAAAAACAAGATCTCTCCCCACAACAATAGTCAAACCAAGGTCGAACACATCTCACCTTCCCTGCCACTTCATTTGGGGCCTTTCTCCCGGATATGTTCCTTTCCGAGAAGTTAATACGCTCTTCTCTTGCCTCCTTTCGCTAAAAATTGAACCTTTGCACACGTTCCCTCGCCATCCGCTTTGATGGCAGGCGCCCGAGATTCAGTCAGTTTATTCCAGCATAACCGCGCCATGAGCAGGAAGCGAAAGCTCCCTGCTGATTACGCCAAAGAATATCCAGATTTTGAAGCGACTCCCACCAATGACCTCGTTGTCTGCAAGTTCTACAGTCCAAGTTCATAATGCTAATAGAAAAAAGAGCCCTCCACAGCGCGGAGCACCAGAATTCAAATCCGAAAAACTCCGAATTCTGTGTACTGCGAACGGACGCTCCGAAAAACTCCGAATTTGCAAAAATAAATAAACTCCGAAAAACACCCTCCGAATTTGCTCAAAAATAAACTCCGAAAACGCAGAACCCTAGTTATAATGTTCCGAATTGCACGTCAACATCAGTGAAGACTTCTGGCGGGTCATCCCACCGGCTGCCCAACGATGGAGCTCTAAGCACAAAGTAAAAAAAAAAATGCTACCAAAAAAGGACCTTGATGTCAACCAGTACCGTGTGCATAGGGCCCTACATTCACTTAGTGGAGCAATTAGCAGAGTATTGCCTTAATGGCAATCAAATTAATAACCGAGAGACTGCTCATACCCTGCGATTTTTGTGCCGGAGCATTAACTCGGGAACGGTCAGCATTCGGGTCCTCGACCAGCGCTGCACTTATGCGTTTTCTAGGGATTGTCAAAGTTCCTACTCAGAATTAACATTCACCTCCAGTAAATGAGAATCTAGCAGCATCTTACGCGTATGTCGCATTTCCAGCACGACGTAAGGAATAGGGCGTAGCAGGCTCCGCGATAGTCTCCAAACGATTTACGCGTTCTCTTCTTCTTTGTCCGCTTCTCCAGATTTCTTTGACAAGAGTCTATCGACTTTTTTAATGTTTACAAAATCACAGTCCCGCGTGCGGTCTTCACAGCTCCGCACGTGCGTGTTCGTCGCTTCGGAAAGCGAGGAAAGCACGCGCCATACGCACGAACAGTCAAGATGGCACCGGCCACACGCTCTTTTTGGAAAGGTCTATAGACCTTTCCAATGTTTACAAAATCACAGTCCAGCGTGCGATCTTCACAGCCCAGCACGTGCGTGTTCGTCGCTTCGGAAAGCGAGCAAAGCACGCGCCATACGCACGAACGCTCAAAATGGCACCGGCCAAAAGCTCGTTTTTGGAAAGGTCTATACTTCGTTTCACTTTATCTGCGAGCGAAGCCAAAACTAGAAGCGCGAGACCAGCGCATTTTGATTTCTCCCCAGCTAGCGCGCTCGAGCAAAGCCTGAACGCACGGAGCTTCCGTGCTCGCGCTTCCAGTTTTGCCTTCGCTCGCACATAAGGTGAAACGAAGTATAGCATTTCCAAAGAGGGGCAAAGAGCACACGTGGACAGCTTTGATGAGCGCTCAAACGCGCGCTCCCGGTACATTTGATTGCGGCCGCGCTGTGGCGCAGCTCTCGGCCGCCCAGTGGCGCTTAGAGCCCACCATATGCGCCAGTGCCGCTCCGGAAACATAGGTGCTATCATGACTTACTGAACAGGCCTTAAAGGGATTATCCGGTCAAATTTCGTATTCGTGAAAACATTTTGACCTCATTGTCAATGGCGTTAGGAGCATCTTCCACGACAAATCTGAATTTTGTCTGCTTCCCTGGAGGAGTAATTGTATTTTAACCCAAGCGTGCATAAACGTCGTTTTCCTCTTCCACCTTCAGGGAAGCGGAGTTTCTGAGGTAACACCAGGCAAAGAACGCGCCGAACTGAAGTGCACTTCGAATTTTGTCCTCCGCGTGAGCGGTACGACGTGGTTCACCCTCGCTGCTGCGCTAGATTTTTTTAAGAATGAAAGGGTATTTTCGTTGTGCGGTTGTCACGCTCCACACTTCTCCGCGACATTTACAGTGGCGAGTAGTATGGAATGCTGCGGTGCGTCGGGAGCACTGTGTTCCCACGGAGGAATGAGGCATAGGATATGACAATTGCAAGACTGGTGTGACGTCACGTCAGGGATGGGAGTGCAGCCGTTGATACTTGCGAAATTCGGCATGGAGTTTCGTTCAATTATCCGTCGTTGATTACACTAAATTGGGGTGTCGTTTAATGGAATAAAAATGGCCTATGTTAATCATTAGGCTCCCACCAGGTAACCATCACGAAATCTTAAGAACTTCCGGTTTTCACCGGACAATCCCTTTAAAGGGCCTTTGACACGCCAAACAAATTCAAAGCGCACGCCCGTGCACTGTGACGTAATAACGTACCTCAAGATGTCGGGGCGGTCAGAAGGGAGTCATCGCCGAAACTCACGTGAGTTGTATCACTCCTTGTGCTTACCGCGACCGCGTGTAATATTTTATTATATTTTTGTTACCTAATCTCCGTGAGCAATCCAAGCAGACAAGGTTTATTTTATTTGCTTTTCATCGCCTAATGTTGGTGTAAAGGTTGATGAAGAAGAGTCAGTGATTCTAGTAAACAAGTTCTACTCATGTTCTAGACAAAACACGTACTTTGTACTCGATGTTTACTTGTACTTGGTACACTCACCAGTTTGTATTATCTAGACGGCAGGCATCTTCATCCTGGAGAGAATCCGATGATACGACGACCTTCGTGTCTGAACCTTCAGCAATGCGATCGGGCGTGTCGTATGCTAGCAATCATAATTTCTGCGAGCGTTCTAATTTTTTCTTTTTCAAAAATCGATAGCTTGTCTTGTGCCCAGTATACATAGGTTGCACTGACGTAATTTGGTCCTCCTTTCTGGTGGCCGAACTTCCTCGAGCGTAGCCTTTACTGTGCATATTCTACAAGCAGTACACGAGCGTCGTGAGCGAGCGGAAACGAGTGAGCACAGCTTCATTATAGACGCTTTCAGCGCGCGCCAAATTGAGCCACCATAGCCGACCTTCTCTTGTCTTACCGAGATGCCGAGCCACTGAAGCGGGCGTTGAAGACCCTCCACAAAGGCCTATGCTGGGGAGAAGGACGCGGTAGAATCTAAAATGGCAATGACCTGACCTACTGTGGTAATGATGAAGTGGAGCGAACGGAATAAGAGGGAACAAAAACTGAAGGTCGGTTATGGCGGCGCCCATGCAGAGCTGCCTGAAAGCGTCTATTCGCAACTTTCAGCGATGGTGGTACCGCGGTGTGAGAATCGCGCTCCCTAGCTCCTGGATGATCGGCCTCATAATAAATAGCCTTGCCTACACCTTCCTGGCGTCAAAAAATAACGTAAGGCTCTAATGCTGCTCGTATAAAGCAAAACTAGAATTACTTACGCGTCGCAGACCTAGCCTCGTACCGCTGTTCTACGACGATCATCCAGATGACAGCCATTTTGATAGGCACCTGTGCGCCCCCTATAGGGAGTATTCACTGGCGGCCATAGCTGTGTGCTCGGCTGCGGAGCGCGTGCTGAGGGAGAGCTTCCACAGTTCTTTCGCCACGTGCATTCCGCACCACCAAGATTGCCGGTCTTGGCAGCCTATTAATGCGAGCTCGTTTTGAGCATGCGCTCTAAACAGTGACCTCAAATATGGCGGCCAGTGAATACCTCCTATAGGCCGTGAAAGTTGCGAATACTTCGTTTCACTTTATCTGCGAGCGAAGCCAAAGCTAGAAGCGCGAGACCAGCGCTTTTTGCGTTTCTGCCCAGCTCGCGCGCTCGAGCAAAAAGCCTGAAGGCACGGAGCTTTCGTGCTCGCGCTTCCAGCTTTGCCTTAGCTCACACATAAGGTGAAACGAAGTCTAACAGCAGGTTTTGGCCACCAGAAAGGAGGAAGGATATGACGTCACGTACCCATGTATGGCTCTGTGCCATCGAACTGATGGCATGCACTCGTACACTGGCTTGTTCTCGCAACGCATTCATCATTGACCTTCATCACGTCGATCCACTGACTTTTCGTCCTCAACTTTTACAGCACGCAAAGTAACCAACGGTGCAGCGATAAAAAAGCTAGTGGAACTGAAACTTCGTTTTCGATGATCGCTCGTGGAAAAGACAAGAATAACAAAACAAAAACAAAAAAAGTCTTAAGCACGGTCGTGGAGAGCACGAGGAGTGAAACTCACGTGACGTCCGGCGAGCCCACTTTTAGTGACGTAGGTCGATGCCTGCCTTGCCTCCTTCTGACCGCCCCGACACCTTGCGGTACATTGTTACGTCACAGGGCACTGGCGGGTACTTTGAATTTTTTTGGCGTGTCAGAGGCCCTTTAAGACCGCGAGCGCGGACCCAGTATGGCCGTGGCACGACAAATGGTGCAGGCAACTTCGTCGTCTGCTCCACACGCCGGAGAAGTGGAGAGAAAAAAAACGCGGTCGGGTGCAGCCTTGTGGTTTCCGGCCATGTTGGTTCGTGCTCGTGTTTCGGTTTCGGCTCCGAGCAGTTGAGCTTTTGGGTTTATTAAAAATACACGTGACTCTAGCAAAATACTGATTGGGTAGTTTCCTGACACATTATAAAAATCCAAGCAAAAAAAAAAAATTCTTTTTAGGGGTGTCACTGTCCATGCTGAACATAATTGTATGTTGAAAGATTCATTTTTGGTCTTGGATATCCATAAGTCTTCATTCCAAGAAGAAACAAATACATAAAATGGAATACATCAACGGATGATTCGAAACAGGGTATTACCTTCTGGCTGACGTAACCTAAACAGAAATACAACAAAAAAAGACTAATACGCAATCAAGACTGACTCCCAATAACTTGTCGGGCAAACTGAAAGCCGTTAAAAGTTGACGGGCGAAGAGTTGGGAGATATATGGCGCCCATTTGGTGCGGGCCATTCCCGAACTACACGTGGTGGCTTTGAAACGTGATGAGCTCCCGGTCTTACCAAAAGGTGATGTACAGAGTCGAGAGTTTATGGAAGGAAAGTGTTGGGGAAAAAAAAAAAGAAGAAGAAGGGGCACGGCCGGTTTTATTAAAGGCGCAAGCTTCTGCATGCTGGAGCCCATTTGTCAAGACGGAATCTCAATTTTCGAGTCTAATGCTTTCGTCGCTTCCCTGACGCTTGGCGCCACTGACCCGATCACAAGTAAAGAAACTTCGCGTGTTAAGACTGCACTTTTATTTCTGTTTAGATGATATTGCTCGTATGTCGGAGGAAAAATTTATGTTAGTGTCTGATCTGTAATTTCAGGTGTCTGTTGTTTATTACTGTAGTTTTTATTAAAATTTGAAACTTTAAACTAAACGAGCCAAGAACGTACAGAATACTGCATTCCTGCACTTACGCGGACGAGGAAGAGGCAAAATAAAAATAAAAGTATCCCTAAATTTGTTCCATCGATTAAAATATAAAGCAACGAATTTGGAAAAAAAAAAGTTATGTAACCAAAAACGTCTTATTTACGAGTAAAATTCCGGTCCGAACCTCCGGCGGAATCAAGAAAGGACCATAATACTGAAAAAGAAATCTCTATCTAACATAATAATAAAAACTTGGCAGCGACGATTGCGTTCAATGTCCTTTAATGCATGAAATGCATTATGGGACTTTGAGATTTCAGTTTTACCCCTAGATTTAGCGGAGAAACTCTATTGGTGTATAGTTCGCGTGACGTCAGGTTACGTGGCATCAATTTCCCCGCCAAATTTAGCGGGGAAACTGAATTAATGTATACGTCACGTGATGCAAATTTTTCCGCTAAATTTAGCTGGGAAACTTATTTGGTCTGTAGACCCTGTGACGTCACGTCACATGACATCAAATGTCCCTCTAGATTTAGCGGGGAAGTTGAATTCCTGTAGAGGTCACGTGAAATCTATTTTTCCGCTAAATTTAGCGGGAAATTCATGCACGGACGGAATAAAATTGGGGTCGCGGGGGAGGTATTGTTAAAAAGAATTTTATTCTTTAAAAAATGTTTCTAGCCGACGCCATGTTGCCGATAAAGCACACGTGAAAAAGGGGAACAATCGGCAGCGACGTTTACCTTAAAAGCCCTGTAATGCGGAAAATGCATTGTAGGGAATTGGTGGATGAATTTGCAAGGGAATTGGCGTGTCACGTGAAGTATATTACCCTCTAAATTTAGCGCGAAACTCGATGGGTGTGTAGGTCACGCGACGATAGGTCACGTGGCATCAATTTTGCCCCGCTAAGTTTAGCAGGAAATCTGGATTTGTGTCTAGCTCACAAGACGTGACTTTTCCTGCAAAATTTAGCGGGTAGCTGAATTGGTGCAGAGGTTTCGTGGCGTCAATTTCCCGCTAAATTTAGCGGGGAAACTGAATTGGCGTTTTGGCCTCAAGACGTGATTTTTCCCGCTACATTTAGCGATGAAATTAAGTTGACATAAAGGTCACGTGCCGTCAATTTCCCCACGGCCTATTCGCCTCGTGACACGTGGCGCCACTTTTTCCGCTAAATTTAGCGGAGAATACGCAAACGGGCGGAAGGACGGACGGACACAATTTTGGGATTCGGGAGTTGGGTTAGAAAGCATTTCATGCTTAAAAAAAAACAAAAAAAACGTGAATTTGCTTTTGTTTTGATCTATCTATAGTTGTCAGGATGCGTTACACATAGCAGCGCAGTTGTCCATCATATTCGTCGATCACTAAACCCTAAGAAATCTGGAGTATCTACGTTCCCGCAAAGCACTCGGCACTGTCAACCGCTGCAATCTATGTAGGGAGCTCGGCGAATTGTGAGTCTGAGAATATGTCTGGACCTCAGAAAACAGTCTCCCCTCTGGCGATGAACTTGACGTTTCGGCATGTTCATTGTGACAGTGTAGTGTCGAGTTCCCTCCTTGGATTGTAGCGATTGATTAAAACACAGAAGCTCGCCTGCATATCGACCTTTTTTTCTTTTTTCTTGAACTGCTCTATTTTGGTGTTCTTTTTCGGAACGTTTTCTTCTTTTTCCCGTATGTCTGCTTCCCCCTTTCGGCGTTGAAGTCGAGTTTCTGGTAAGCGGCCTCGGAGGCCAACGCATTCATCCCCTGCAGTGGCGCAACCTCGCGGTTACCCAAACAAGGCGATTCGCGAAAACACTCTCGCTCGTTTCGGCGAACATCCAGAGACAAATGGGGCCGCCTCTTCGTCTCTCAGGTGCGGGGCCTCTCACACATTCAATTACGCCTCGAGTCTCGAAGGGCCAGAAATTTCAATCTGGGAGTCCAAAACTTCGTCGGACGTTGATGCGTGAGCTCGCCCGCACGCATCCTCCGCGGGAAATAGTGGAGAACTGCAACTCGGCGAACGCCGAAGAAACCGGTATCGTCATTAGTTCACCCGCTAATGCCCGTTGTCTCGAATTTTGAATTAAGCGTCCTCCTAGGGGAAGCACACTCGGCGCACGCTCTCATTCGTGCGGAATGTACTTTGGCGAAGTGAGTGGTGCATATCACGATGCCGCCCCTCCTTCCGCGGCGGCGGACGGAGGCTATCTCAGCCTCGTGTTTTCGAGGGAGATGTTTATGGGGCTTTCTTTTACGGGAACTCGGAGTTAATACAAGGAGCTTGCTTAGCAGTTTGGTCTCTCTCGGAAGCTCGAAGGCGCCCTCTGGATCGAACTTGATAGTGAGAAATTTTGCGTCAGCAACTCGCGAACTCCTTCTCGAGTAAATGGCGGAAGGAACGAGCGCCGTGGCGCGCTTCGAATGGGGGCTGGGATACTTCTTCGCGAATAAAATGAGCTCTTACAGTCGCACTTATATTCACCCCTCTCACGCAGTCACCGAATCTACCCCATCTGTATAATCGTTGTTCTCTGAACAGATTACATATAGCCCCTACAGACTCCTTTCATGCTCATTTCATGTAAAACAGCGAAAAAGCGGTTTTACTAACGAAGCGAGACTGTCGACGTCGGCCATTGGTCGTGCTATACGGTTCGAAAGGCGCATTACAATAAGACCTCAGAGGACACGCACATTGGCAGTCCGTACCGGTGGACCCATCGTATCGTGTCGCATGTGCGGAAACGATTCCCTAAAACCGCCTATTGAACTCTAACCGGAACGAAGCCGTCATTTCATATGGCGGTTATCGGTTCACTGGTAAACTGGTCGGAGTAATGAAACGTTAGCCGGGCGTATAATAACGGGTGCCGGCGCCAAATTCGATTCAATATTCGTGATGGTGGCGTCGGCAGTGCAGTGTTCACTGAACAGATAAGAGCGACGCGGAGGCATTACAGTAACCATGACACAACAAATTAAATTTCACATCGGTGTGTAGCAGAACTCGGCGGCGGCCATGTCGGCGCGGACGCGTGCACGCTTTACTCAGTTCTCCCTTATGACTGACCGCAACGAATGTTATGAGTGACGAGAGTCAATCTAATGCAGTGACCTTTGGGGGAGGCGCATTGATGTGCGGGTCGAGTAGTCGAATGAAATGTTCACAGGTCTGGATTGACTGCAATAACTCGCGGCATCCGCTCAGATTCGTTCATAAGGTGAAGTTATCTGACTATGCCAAGAAGCTAAACATTCTCTTCTTGTTTCGCCGCTAAACAATAATTATTAAAAAAAAATATAACAAAAATGGACGGCTGTCAGTGTGTGTTCGTTCGCTTGTTACGCGGTGGCAAAAGCTGGAGCCGCCACGAGAGAGGTGAAGCGACGAAGAACCGCGGCACTGGGACACACATCGCTGGGACGCCAATCGCCTTCAGCTGTGAACGCTGCCCGAGGGAAATAGCTTTTGTTTGGTTTTGTTTCCCAACTTGGGCATTACGCCCGTTATTTTATTGTTTTATTTTTTTGTATCATATTTTTAGTGTCTTTCGCTATCTTTCTCGTCTTCATCTCCGTCATCTGAGGAGGGTGGTTCGAGAATACGATGTGTGCTATAGTGTCGCCTTGTCACTGTGGGAGGTAGCTGATTTACTACTTCGTATGTGAGTAATGAACTCTGGTTCTGTTTTTGAGCGTTTGTATGACCGCGTAATTGACGTAAAATGGTGTTTACGATAAAAAGCAAAAATCAGAAAATAAAATTATTCATCTGTTTTTTCTCATCTCGTTTCAGTAACGCGGCTTTCGTTGACCATTGTCTCGTAGTATTTTTAGCACAGATGACGCCGAGTCAAAGTCACTTTTATTTTCTGAATCACTGGGAGCTTTGAACTTTTTTCTGTTGATGTTTAGTGCTGGAAATTCGCTGGGGGCCGCGGTATTAGGTAGAATTGTGAACCGGTTTGAACCGGTTCGCGCATGTTGAAATAGCTAACTGAAACGGTATTTCGGACGCATGCGCGCCGCCAGCCTTGTCTGCATAGTTCAAGGTCGTCTGGCGGATTACGGAGTGCTATCCGGGTGCTTAGCAGGCTGCGGAAACGGTCTACTACTACTCCCTAATGACCAGTTTGACACCCTACTCAAAACGCAGCCGGTCTCAAGAGTTTTTCGCGGCTTTGTGGGTGGGACCTGTAAGGGTACAATGCCTGGAATTCGTCTTCGAAAGGTGTGTTTGGCGGCCTATCCCGCCGATGCATCGAAACTGGACCCCAAATGGCAAAACAAATTGCGCACAAGAGCCGGTGTTTCCCTCTGTAGAATGTCGCGATCCTTGTGGTTGGTTGCAGAAATGCTGTTGAAAAAGGGGAGCGAACGCGAGGGTCGCTGTCGTCGCGGCGTCCCAACGCGTGTCTGCTTTGGTTTCCGTCGACTGTCAGGCTGCAGAGCGACCTGCAGCAGAACAGGCGTCTGCTTCATCCATAACCTCTGCCGTGACACCGCCAGGGCCGCGGCAGACAACAACGTGACGTTTTTATTACGTCAACAGGAGGATATCGAGGTACCTCTTTTGAGGCCGCGTTAAGAACATTGTAGAAGGGTGGGATAGTTCGTGATTTATAGTTCCGAGGGTAAAAGCGCTAAAGAACAACCGGCAAGTGTTGTTCGTCTCTTTCACTTCTCCTTTTTTTTTAACACATTAGTCGGAGACAAGCTGCGGTCACCATCAGGTGGGTGCTATTGTTATCGTCGGACGTGCACTTCGAGAAGCTGCGTTCTCTTATTCCAGTATTGTGAAATGGCGCATGCGGATATTTCGTTCTTTTTCTGTCATGGGAAGTTGTTTTTACGGCTGTGAAAGCCGCAGTGCAAAGAAAGCGAACATTCGAGCTTTTGGTTGATACCTCCCCCTTGACGAATACGTGCAGCTTGTTTTCTTTGTTAGAAGTAGTTTTATTCAATCTTCAGTTGAAGTTCATACGGATCCTTATGTGGCGGGTTCGAATCCCGACCGAGGTGCCCGCAATCTGACGGAGGCTTATTGCGTATGAGGCGCCGTGTAACCGAGCTTTCGGTTGCACGTCAAAAGATCCCCAGGTGGTCTGAATTAATCCTCAGTCCTCCGCTGGGGCGTGCCAGATGACCGTCGTTGGTTTGGCACGTAAAACCCCAAATTCGACTTGTCAGTTGAAGTTCAACGCTCGCCTTGTCTACTGGCTATCTATGTCCCTGTGGATTGCGTGCCAAGTTATAAGTTTGAATCAGCAGGAGATGGTACCATCAAGCGAGGGGCTTCTATCGGCGTCTGTAGTTTTTTATTTTTTATTTTTATTTTCACGACTACATTTTGACAAGAGAAAGACAAGCGGCAGATTTTTTTGAGGGGATAATGTGGAAACTCAGATAAATGTCTCACACTTCTAAAGTTTTACGTATCAATGTACGAATTTTATCTTACCCCCTCAATGAAGGCTCGTATCACTTCCGGTTATTCCCTTTTTTTTGTCCTACGCTACAGCGCCAAAACTATTTATTCATGATAATAAACTAGAAAGCATCAACTTAGGAGAACATCTAAATGTGAAACAAATTTAAATGTCGTGGCATTGTTAACTGTGAGCAGAACTTCAGAGCAGAACGTGAGCAGAGCTTTATAACATCACCCTACACTTCGACTACTAGAGTTACAAAACCTCGTTAACCCTCGAAAGGAAACAGAGAATGGGTTTGCACCAAATTTTACATAAACTAAAATTCAAAGTTCACCCCTATGAGAGAGGGGTTGCCTTCTCCTTTCATCCTCCTCGTTCTTTTTTTTTTTTAAACCAGTGTGCCTAGATTTCAGAGTGCTTGCAACTAAGGACCTCACATGCAATAGCTGGATCGGTGCCTCGTGGTTTATGGGCCACCTGTGAGCTGCTATGAGGAGGAGACGAATGCGTTAATCGTCTGCAAGCGTCCCAAGAGGCGTCCGCCAGTGTATAGCGCTTTGTGTTGTACGTCATCCTTCTACTTGTCTTTCGTGTTTTTCGGAGCTTTGTATCCTCTACAATTTAGCGAGCACTTCCTTTAGTTTCGGTTGGTCCCTCTCTTAAATCTAAGCTCCGTAATGTAAATGGGCGTTTCTCCTCTCCCCCCTCCCTCTTCCCACTCTCTTGTCAACACCGGCGCAATCTGCCTTGCTAATGCGGGAGCAAAGACTCGGTTCGTTTGTCCAGCGAGCATTTTATGCGCGTCGACTACAAGCCGCAACCGACACCGTGCAAACGTGTACACATAGAAACTCGTTCACAAACTCCTTTTTTTGCGCGTATTTTACTTAGTCGCCATTATCAGCATCATGAAGTCGAGGGGTCGGTCGGACGGGTGCGCAAGTATCAGCTTTTACGACGCGCCAGTTTTTTTGGGAGGTACAAACTCAAACCCGAATTTTGCCGTAGCCGCCGCACACGACGCCCGTCCGCCAAACACACGGAAGTCGTAACTCGGCACGCCCGCGCGGTCGGGTAGTAAATATACACCCCGAAATGCGCCCGCACATCGGTGAGCGTTCGCGATCCGGTGCACTGGAAGTAACGTCGCAAATAAATTAAAAGAAAAACAGAAAGAAACCCAGTGTTGAGTGGGGAATGTTTTACCGCATTTCAGCGCATGGACCGACCGTCCTCGCCTATTTTATTATATGCTTATCAAATCTTAAAACGCAAATTTGACTTCACATTTCCGCTTCAACGATGTGCTTTTTTTTTTTCTTTTTTGTCGCTGAATTATAAAGAAAGGTGGCATATAAAGTGTGAAGAGCGGGATTTCGGAGTCAAGCGCTGCCAAAGGAGCCAGTTCAAAACGCGCGGACAGCGAGACTTGATAGGAAAGAGGACCGATTCGTGAATATATAATGGAATATAGCGAACTTTACCATAACCGAGTTTTCGGTGCGGCGTGAGATGCGTGCTGATTTGCAGGGTGGCCCTCGAGAGTATTACACAGGAACCTCAGGCGTATGCTTCTATTTTTGAAGCGGTATTCCGGATATATTTCTTATTTTTATTTCAATTCTAGATATTTTATTACAAAATATTTAAACTTATTCACGAAAAAAAAAAGGAAGGGGGACGATTTTTTTATGCTTCGAATTCACGAGAGAAAAATAGCTACTTTATTCATTTTGTATATATAGTTAAGTTATGGTGGGTCTTCGAATCGTCAACATTTGCTTACTGCCTTATAAGTAGGGTTGTTCGTTTTCGGGTAAAACCCGATTTTACCCGATTTTTACACCCCGAACGTGTTTCAGGAGAATCGGGTTAAACCCGATTTCTCCCCGAATTTCGAAACCACATAACTAACCTATTTATTTTTGCGCCGCACGGAGTTTGCGGTGCACACACGCTAGCTGCCCTACCTCGGGACAACAGTGACCTATAGTTCATTCGCAAGCTGCGTGAAGCACTGTGGACGCTACACGACACTCAACCAACCGCCCAACGAGCGCGCCTAACTCACCGTGACATTCTACGGAGGCCGGCTAAAGAAAAGCGACAATAGGCGTTGGGGCCTCGGAGGGACACTTCCGTCCCCCGGCTGTGCAGGTGGAACCGCCTCGGCACGACTCGTAGCTTCGGCCCTGCTGCACGCAGCTTGTGAAATGCACTATCAATACCCCTTCGACCGGATTTAGGTGTCGACGCCCAGCAGGGTCTCTTGGGTAGCATGGCCACCTCGCTGGCGTCCAACCCTTCTCACGAACAACGTCCGAGCCAGTCAGTTGCGTAAACATTTCGGGAAAACTTAACAGGTTTATTCCATAGCGAAATATCTGATCGAAGACGACTGTCTCTCGAACGGTCAGGGTTTTTGTTGACACCTGAGGGAGAGGAGGACTCCGTGGTCGGTGCTTCCCTTGAAGCGACCGACGGCAATCGCAGGTGGAAAAACCTGATGTCCCCCCAATTACCAACTTGAAACAGACCCTTAATTTTAACGCGTCAGCGTTAAGGAGCTCGTAAAACGCTCAAGGATAGAGGCGTTTCGCCGAGTATATTATGATCATAACGTATTTTGGTTCTTCCACTGAAAACGATGACACACTTAATCTATTAGCAGACGCAAAATAATAATAATTGAATAACTACGTCAAACGTCATCACTATGCTTGCGCGGATAGTGCTTCATCAAGTAACTATGCTCTTGCTGTTCCTATTGTGTGAGCGCTTAGATAAATTCAGTGGAAGCACCTGTTGGGAGTCTTGTCTTGAAATGGTTGGGCTTGCGCTGTATATTGGTTTTATCGAAGCTTTTTAAAGGTGGGCAAGGAAAGCAGATGAATGGAATGTACCAAGATTTTTGATCGTATTCTTCATACAAAAATTACGTTAACGGATCCCGAAAATAAAGATTACCGCTAACTGTTCCACGCAAGATAAAAATAAAAAAAAAAACATTTGATTTATTCAACGTATACATTACTCAGATCTTTATAAATGCTATAGTCATTGATAACTTAAGAATCACGGGGCACAGAGACAATATTATCGCTCCCCAGCCAATGAGATTGAGGCGAGAAAAGTAATATCATATGTCGCACCCATCACTTCTTAAAATGACGCTGACAAGGCATTAATGCTCGACAAGGTTTTTATTTGAACATGTCCTATAAGAGTCCCACCACCCAAAACACAATTTTCTGCTCAAACGTTTTTTTTCTTTCCACCCGAAAACACCCGGTTTCTGTCGCGCTCATCCTCGTTTCCATGGTCACATGGCGTTCGAACCATGCGTACCAAATATACTTAGGGTCGCTGATCGTCTAAGGCACATTTTCGATATTAAAAATAGGAAAGAACATGACGGCCATCTTTAGATCCTCCAGAAAACTGCAAATACGTTGATCAAAAAACAAATGTTGCACAGATCACAGGAAGTCCATGTACACGTCCTTCTCATTATGGCGACGTACCGTGGGCTGGACGACGCGATGGCGGCGCACGACGGACCAACGTTGCGTCGGACGCGAGGCCGCTACATCGGAACTGCCGTTCGTGGTACCGGCCAATCGACCTTCAAGCGCAGAACATCGAGCGGAAGGGATACAAATGCGAAACAATCGCACGACTAACGGTGCTCGCAAGTTCGTCGTCGTCAGTCGTCCCACTCTAAGAAAAAAAACGTGTAGTGGGGTGCATCAGGCGCACAAGCACCCTTTTCTTGAAAGATGCACCCTCCGTTACCAAGCCAGTGTACTTGTACACCGACAATAAGCAACCTCCTCTCCCTTAAGAACGTTTAGGTGTATCAGTGCACCGCCACGCTATAGCCGCGCGCCCCGATGAGCTTGTGCTTGCATTCCCCCTTAGTGGTCACTTTTGGGTTGGGCAGTTTATCAGGAAGTATGGAGCTGTCTTGTTCACTCGGTATTGACAGTAGAGTAGACGCTATGCTTGTTTTAGGCCAGTCGGGTCTCCGGGTAGGATCACGTGACTACAGTCACCAAGCTAGAATTAAGGCAGAGCACGGCACCTGCCTGACTGCCAAGGCCACGGATAGCATCCACTGCACTATTAACTTTGGGTCGAACTTTCAAGACGTGACAAATACTCTAGTTGTGTTCATTATTGCGATGCCCCTGAAGATAAACCTTTGCGAGGGCACCCCTGCTTTTGGCCTTGAAGGAGCTGTTATTTCCTATTCCTCTCTTTTTTATTTTTATTTTCTCTCCTTAACCTAAAAGCGTGGAGGAAGGTTCGCAGTCGCCGGACCAATGAACAGGAGGCTTTTTATCTTTTGACTCCGCTGTCTGGGCGCGGGTAACGGCAAGAGCGTGATCATGTGGTAAAGGTTCCACGGATGACGTAGTAGCTCTTTTTAATCCCAGAATGTCTGCTTCCCGGCCTAGTTTCTTGTGTGCTGTGCTGCTACCAGGGGGGCTGCCGTAGATTTCGTCCGCGACAACATATTCGAGTGTACCAAGGCTTCCAGTTTTTGAAAAGTCCTACGCGTATATCGGCAATAAGCGATTTCTTAAAAAAAAAAAAAAAAGCCCAAGGAATTCATGCGATGCGTTTAGTGTTCAATTCGGCAAATTACTGCTTCTGCCACTTCGTGTTGAATCTTCGCAGACCCCTTTCTTTTCGTTTTTGTGTTTGTGGGGTTGTTCTGCAGTGCTCATGCCGACATATATCTCGGATTACATAATTCAAGTCCGGTATTTTCACCGTAAGTGCGCTGAAACGTACCCCTTTGCAAATATTGACCGTTTCGTTCCAGATTACCTCTAGAATTAGGCAGTGTCTATTTCCTAGCTGCCGAGAGAATAATTTCCCCGAACTTCTATCGGCAGTCGACTGCCATTAGCTGTCTACAATCATGTGACAACTGCAGGAAGAATACTGACTTTCTTATTCTCCCGGCGTTTTGTGAAACCACGTTTCATGGACACCTTTTCGTTGATACACGTTTTGTAGACACGTTTCGTCGACACTAACGTTCCATCATCATTCGTTTCGCGAAATGCAGGTTGGAGGGATATTTCGTCGCGCGTGTATCTCGGAGGCGCGTGCTCACCGACCCAGCCTAGAGTTCCTGCATAGGCTCCCTACGGGAGCCAGAGTTGCGCGTTTGATTCCAAGTGCCGCGTGCCGCCCTCGCCGCTATTCGCCGAGATCCGATCACGTGAGGAGCCGTATCAAGTGTCGTGCAGCAAAGTAGACGTTGCACGCGCCCCGGCGTACGTTCCCCGGCTTTTGAGCGCGCCGCGCGCCTCGAACGCGCGGCGCTGCTATTCGCCGAATTCAGTCACGTGAGGAGCTGAATCCACATGCCATGCATGAACGCGCAACTCTGGCTCCCGTAGGGAGCCTATGCGGAGGGCAAGTTCGTCTGCTTCTTGCGCAGGGGGTAGCGGTGACGTCAGAACGCCGAGCCCTGATTGGCTGATTGCGACCCCCCTATCTGAGCGTCGTCTGCTCCTTTGCAACGTCGTCTGCTCGCAACGTCGTCTGCGTCTGTCTTACCTTTCCTGCGACTTTCGGAAGTGCAGAAGCCAGATTCACGAAACGACTCAGGTTATGACGGAATCCTACGACGATCAACTCAGCAAGGCCGACAGCGTCGCTCAGTTACTTGGTCTCGACGACCAAAGGACGTTTATTTTTGTACGTGCTCTTCTCACGCGTCCCGACTACAAGCAGCAAGAAAAAAGTAAAAAGTACTTGAAATAAACCACGACGAACAAGAACGCTGGATCCACAAACACCCGGGAAATGCTCCAACGGCCACGATTCCACCGACCCCGAGTAAGTGAGCTCGGCAGATAGGCCTAGCAGGCACAGCGGTGCTCCGACGGTCCTTGGCCAAGACCGTCTGCCCACGACCGGCTGGCGTGCTGAATGGAATATGCCCGCGCGACCCTTGTGAACCCTTCAATCTCTTCCTCTTGTCATCGCCTTGTTTTCCGAGGCAACGGTGACTTTCGCCGGTTAAAAAGCGGTGAATCTCCGACAGACGCAGGAAAGGTAAAGCAGCCATCGCTTTGACTAGCAGACGTCCCACCGACGCCGTTAAAGAGTGAGGAGTCTCGCCGCACACGAAAGGAGGGAAAAAGTATTTGGGAGGGAACTTGCGGTTCCTAGCAAACAAACCTCGGCGCCTCGGGACACCTCGCCAGTGAGTCCTTTGACTTTTCTCCTTGATGCGCGTCTGCTAGTTGTTAGACAAAAACAGCGTACCGCTCGAGTTCATTCGACCGCCCTCTCTGAAAGGCGAAGTCGAGCTCGATCGTAAAGACCTGCACTTCCGATAGTCGCAGGAAAGGTAAGACAGACGCAGACGACGTTGCGAGCAGACGACGTTGCAAAGGAGCAGACGACGCTCAGATAGGGGGGTCGCGATCAGCCAATCAGGGCTCGGCGTTCTGACGTCACCGCTACCTCCTTTCTCATGTGCAGAAGACGAAAATGAGCCCACTTGCGAGGCGTATACAGGAACTCTAACCCAGCCCACCCATTCACGCCGCTTCGTGGCGGCAGTCTGCGGCGGCTCATTACAAAAATGTTAACTAACCTGCCCCACCCGTACACGTCACTTAGTGGATAGAGTCTGGGGCGACTCATTACAAGAAAAAAGAAGCTAATATAGAAAAGATAATCTGAGCTGTCTATGAAACATCGCGTGTCGATGAAACGCCGTTCGATGAAGTGATGGTACCGCCAATGAGTAGCGACAGCCGGTGGCATTTCGGGGAAATAATTCTGCCGACTGCTAGGAGAATAGAAGACTCACCCCGGTTCTTGTTTGCTTATTAATCTTCTCAGTTGCGTACCGGATTCTTTGTAGCTCTTCACATATGACGGATTGCTTACAAGTTTGCATACTTGTTTACGGAATATGCTGTCTAATAAACTTCTATACTTTGTTTCACGTTATGTGCGAGCGAAGTCAAAGCTAGAAGCGCGAGCCCAACGCTCTGAGCGTTCCGGCTTCGCACGTGCGCTCGTGCACTACAAGCGCTGTTACAAGCAGCATGCTCGCGCTTGTAGCGTCGGCTTCGCTCGTGTGTCCGTTTACATTCTTTTTGTTAGTTATGAAGCGCGTGCATAAAGTTGTGTGACGGTGCACCTTTGAATCGGGTGCATCTGTGTTCCCTTTGAATTCAGTGGGTGTAAAAAGCGGTGTAACTGTACACCATAGAACGGGGTGCTCCTGTATTCTTTTTGAGGGGAGTAGGTGTAGAAAGGGAAGTAACGGTACACTACTGAGCGGGATGCCCCTGTGTTCCCTTTGAGTGAGGCGGGTTTATGAAGTGGTGCAACGGTGCACCTTCGAATGGGGTGCATCTGTGTTCCCTTTCGTTCCATTGGGTGTAGTAAAAGGTGCAGCCGTACACCATTGAATGGGGTGCACCTGTACATGTGCACCACACCAGAAGGTGTACACATTCTCCCATTTTGGGGTGTACAAATGTCCCCCGAAAGGGTGTAGTATATGTGACAAGTACTTACACCCCCTATGAGTGTACCCCATTAAACTCTTTGTTTTTAGAGTGATGCATGCTTCACACGCCACAGACGCGGAGAAAAAAACTAATAACCGTGGTCGGGTGTGACTACTCGACTTCCGGCCGTGAGCTTCCGTTCTCTTGTTTCGGTTTCAATGGGGGCAGTTGAATTCATTGGCTTTATTAAAAATATAAGTGACTCCGCAGCAAAATATTGATTGGGTAGTCTCTTGACGCCATATTGAATCGCCTGACAGTACAAAAAATTTCGGAAAGGGGGGGGGGTTGTCAGTGTAATTTTAAGCTGTCTGTGAGTACACTAATCAGCAAAAGGCATTATGACCAGTCACGTAATACCGTCTTTATCAACCTTTGGCACGCATAACAGTTGAACACATTCCTAGCATGAATTCTACGAGTCCTTGGTAAGCTAGGGCCTTGAGAATGATTGTTCAAATTTTTAATCGCGGGGCGTGATATTTTTTTAGATTACAATTATATGGTCTGTGAGCTCTGAGCTACCTCTCTCATCACACCCCTGATGTGCTCAAAAGGATTAATATCTGACGGGCTAGGTGGCCAGGTTATGAACTGTAATTAATAATTATTGATCATGCTCTTCAATTAACTGTAGCACTGTTTTGACCTTGTGACATGGAGCGTTTTCCTGTTGAAAGATTTCAATTCCGCTGAAGAAAACAAGCCACGAATGAGTGTAACTGGTAGCAGCGGTGTTCCTGATTTCACGATCTGCCTTTTGTCAAAGTCGCTTCAATCAGCAACCCATCTCATTACCCACACACGAAGTCGACAAAATGACCCCCGTGTAACACCGGCCGTCGTTATCTAATATGCACATCAGAAGATAGCAAAACACGTGGTTGACGTGTCATCTAGGCGCGCTCATTCCCTCAATGTAGGCGCGGGCATACTGTTTCGGCTGATCAGTGTAGATTACTTCTCGTTTTTTTTTTTTATTTCACGTATGGTATAGCTCTACACGAACCTGACGCGTATGAGCGCAAAGTTAGCCTAGCGTTTTCCATGTGTATTTCCATTAACAATGATAATAAACTAATTGAGCAGCATTCTTGATGGGTAGGACAACATCAATAATTATCCTAGGGCGAAAAGATTCGCCTTCCAAACCTGATTAATTACGCGGGATTTGGGAAAGCTCACGTTTTCAATAACTTCGTCTGGACTGTAAATTTCTGGAGTGCACTAACGGCAGCGACCCCTGGGGGCGACTGCAGCTGCATACTTTATGCTTGCCCAGGGCGTCTCGGGTCGCCAACGAGGTGTTATTAATTAATCGCCCGTACTTAATGAGACACGACTGCGAGCACGGACAACTTGAAAGCCCGTCAGAAATTCCACTTAATTATGTAAGTTCCCGCATCTCGGAACGTCGTTATTAGCTCTAACGACCCGCACCGAAGACATTTCGGAAGACCCGGGCTAGTTCAAGTCGGCAATGCAGTCGGAAGCTGTCACCTCTTCAATGCTGTAGAAGGACCAGGGATTTCTTTTTTCTATATAATTGGGAAGCGATGATTAGATCTGCCAGGAGCTTCATGAGCCCTTATATTTAAATACACTAACTCGTGTTCCTACAATATTCCTGTGTTTTAGCGTCCCTGCGGGTGGGTCGGTGGCCGAGTGTGTTGACGACAGCCGCAGCTTGGAGCAAATAGAGCTCGCGCTGTAGAACCCAGAAATTCATGGATCAATCCGCGTCCCTGCCCGTTTCAATCTGGATGAGCATCGCACTGGCGGGTGGTTGTCGTATTCCTGCTACGAGGGGCGTTCATAAAGTTCGTATTATCGGCACAAACAAATTAAGAAAACGAAACAAAACAGGCATCAACCTGAGCGCGCGTCCCTCTAGTTTCCGTACAGTTAAACATCGCATAGCTATAGTAGCGCTTAACGCCGCTACGGTGTCGAAACAAAAATGGCACCGCCCGTCGGTGCCAAGCACATGCAGTGATCGGTCTTTTCCATTTGAAGGCAAGCAATGCCAAGGATATTCATTCCAATTTGTGAGCGTTGTTCGGTGATAACGCCCCAGTTTATGACACTTCGGTTAAATGGCGCAGACGTTTCCAGTGTGGCCAAATAAGAGGAAAGCATTTTAATGATGACGACCAAGTGATTGCTGAAGTGGAGCGATTTCTGAACACTCAAAACGAGGAGTTCTATAACAATGGCCTCCGGCATGTGGTTCATCGCTAGAAAAAGTAGGCATACCTTTTGGTGGCGAACATGTAGGGAAAGTCTTAACTCCTACTCGAGTTTGATTGCTGAATCTCTATTCCTTCGGGACAATGATACGAACTTTATGAACGCCCCTCGTACTTGATGCACGTTAATTGAAGACTCCCAGCCTAGTGGTGGTACTGCACTGGCTAAGTTTCTCGTACACAACAGACACACCAGACTCTCACAGGGGCTGACTAAATTCCCACTGTCATAACAGACATAACATAATTGGAGGGTTAATTCGGGTGGTCACCTCTCTCCCTTGACCTTGCTTCAACAGAGCGGGCCCCTCCTAGCTTGCCGCCAGAAATATTCGAGATCATTTTCAGCCGATTACAAATGTTGAGCTTAGAGCGCTCGTACACTCTCGAACAGTCACGAAAGTAAAACTTCTTCACCATGGTAATGGATAAACAAAAATTAATATTTTAAAGCGTACGATGGACGATTGAGCAAACTTAACGCTCGCCACGTGATTAATTAACGGCGCTGACAGACAATAAACTGCTGCTCTACGCACCGGCATGCAAGAAAAAAAAAAGAAGCAGCAGCAACCGAATTGATTTTTGCAGAAAAGAACGAAAGCCAATGTTTAAAAAGAGTCGTCATCTCATCGAGTTTTTGACGGCGGAATATCCTGCAAGAATCGCTCACAGGACATAGCACGTATCGCCATGTAATACAAATCCCACTGCATTGTAGTCGGCTCTCCCTGTATTTTACAGCCCAAACCTTTCAACGCACTTGTACCAAGTCTGGAAATTCCTCGAAGCGTACACAAAACCCGGTAAAACCGCGGCGAGCTCGGCGAGCCATTACTTTACCGGTTACGCTTAGCGGGTTCACCGCCGTGAGATGAACGATCTCGTAAAAGCACTGGGAATAGTTACCACGCCGAGTTGTCCTGTTACGGCCACAGGCGTATGTCGTTCCGTTAGTTATAATTCTCGCACCATCGAACGGATAAGTACTTTGCAGAAACCAGATATCCGTCGCCGTCACGCCGGACCCCGCACACCACCGTAGACCACTGCCGGCCATCGCCATCAATGCCACGTCATCCCCGTCCAAATACCACGTGACGCCTGCGCCGCTCCGCACTCCGACGGCTTGAGACGGAGTGCTGGGGAGCGCTCTGAGATGGAGGGACGCCCTCGGAAAGAAACAACCGATCAGGCCACCGCACTCCTTTTCCAGCACCCCATGTCTCGCGCTCTGGAAAGAACTCTCGAGAGCTCCCGGGAAGAACCTCGCGAATTCGCGAATTCACCCTCTCACTTCTCGATTTATTTTTTTTTTTTTTTTGAATGCCACGCTCTTATTGGCTGCTGAGCAAAAACAAGATGCCTGGGGCTCACTACGCCCTGCGTCTCAAAAGCTTTCACTAACTATATGCATAGAGTTAAGATACGGGCAATGATTATGATTTATTTCGCTTGTGCCCACAAACAACCATATAGGATCCCTGCTTCGGCTTGTGACGCCCGGCTCTGCAGCTGCGCAGCTGGTCGTGAGCAGCCACGAGAAGCTTGAAAAACCGGTTAGCGTTGACGCTTGTAGCCAAGTGCGAGTCATGTGTACCAGCCTTAACTCTATTCACATCACCAATACTTCCGAATGTTAGTCGTAAGGTCTGTTCAGATACAAACCACAGCCCTAACTCAGCGAGAGCTGTGTCATATCTCCTCTGCATAAGACCTCGCCTTTTCCTTCATACATAGACAATGTAGCATTGCGTGAGCGGAAGTTGGAGCTGACAACAGCACTGAAACAGCGCTGCGCTACATGTGCGAATTGGCCTTAAAGCAGCCGATGTGCGTGGGAAAAGTTAAAGAGACAAAGACAGGAGTGTTTCTACGGACTTCACTTTCAATTTATGCAAATGTGGCCAAAAATAATGCATGCATTCAAACACCCGGTTAAAAAAAACGGATCCAAATCCGGTCGTGTTTTTGACAAGGTATTTTATAATGTTATAGGGAAAAAGAAAACTTACATTACAACGCTCACTGAATAAATTTAGAAAGTCTAGTATTCGGATGCGCAGTCGACTCCATAATAATTCATGAGGAATCCCTTGAGGTTTTGAACATCGTTGAAGGTTGCCACGCTCGAACATGATACTTTAGGGCAGCCAACTTTAACCCCACTGAAGGTCACAAAGCGCAGTTTTGTATCTGAAGCGACAGAACCATATCAAAGAAGTGAAAAGAATAAAATTGAATATGATTGATATAAATATTTCATAAGCCGGGGTCGCACTGCTTATAGATCATACAAAAGACAGTCCGCGAGTCACCGCGAGATCCGTGCTTCAAATGCCGCATGTCGATGAGTTCAAGGAAAAACTCGACACGCGGCATTCGAACCTGGGATATTGCGGTGACTAGTGTTCGCAGACTGTCTTTTGTATAAAGGAGCTTTGTGGTTTGAGCGCGTTGTACAGCATTGTGACTGCACGTAACCAGGACATTCGTGCTTCGCATGCCGTTTGTCAAGCTACTGCTTCAATAGACTTGTTCCAAAACTCGAAGCGCCTCATCGCGGCGCAGTGCCACGTCGGGCTTCTCGGAATAGGTGGGAAGCAAAATCCATACGCGGTCCGCTCCTGGCCCACGGGTTCCCAGAATGCAAGGCGCGTGGTGACGGATTTATGGAAGTAGTTATAGGTTGCCGCGCTTCACACGAAGCACGAACTAATCGGTGACTCGCGGCCGTCTGTCGACGCAACGCAGTCAGACCCATTCAAACGCAACTGTGTGTATGGATCTTATTTTATGTTCACATTATTTATTGCCAATCGCGTTGCGAGCGATCTCATTGCACTACGAAGAACTAAAATCGGTGTGTGTTTCTGTTTCGTGCCAAGTGATGCAAAACACCGTGACATGCTTAACGCGAACGCCATCAGCTTTACTATAAGGAGTATTCACTGGGCGCCATATTTGTGGGTGCTGTCTAGAGCGCATGCTCAGAACGAGCCCACATTAATAGGCTGCTAAGACCGGCAATCTTGGGGGTGCGGAATGCACGTTGCAAAAGAACTGTGGAAGCTCGCCATCAGCACGCGCTCAGCAGTCGCGCACAGAGCTATGGCCGCCAGTGAATACTTCCTATACTTCGTTTCACCTTATGTTCGAGCGAAGGCAAAGCTGGAAGCGCGAGCGCGGAATCTCCGTGCGTTCAGGCTTTGCTCGAGCGCGCAAGCTGGGGAGAAACGCAAAAAGTGCTCGTCTCGCGCCTCTAGCTTTGGCTTCGCTCGCAGATAAAGTGAAACGAAGTATAACATAACACATGGCACAAGTGTGGTCTTGCCCGAGCTTTAGCCCGAGCAGGCTCGGCGTAAAAGCGACGAAGTATTGGGCTCGCGCTGGAGCGTTTACCGATGTCCTCGTTCACGTATATTTGTGCACAACACTTCATTACAGCAGAGGAGCAGAATGATCTCGCTGGATGAAATGTGGATGGATGTGCAGGAAAGATCACGGCGTGTTAGACGAGGTCTGGCAGAATCTTTTTGACATGAGCCCGTTGGAATACCAAAGACCCCAGTGCGGCAGCGTGGAATAGTTTCTGCAACTCTGTTGTAAAACCCAAAACCCAAAAAAAACTGTACAATACCATTTCATAATCATTGAACGCGGCGCCGCAGGCCTTCTCGGTATGGGCAACTTTCCTTTCTGCGGTGCCGCGGCTCTCCTGAGCTCAAATAAATATAAATATAAATATTAATAATCAATGGATTGCGCGACAAAACTGCAGAACACAACGGTGCACCATTTTGTTTCACGAGGACAAAAAGCTTCTATTGTTGGCACACCAAGTGCAATTCAAGTCAGTCTCCGTCCAATGTTCACATGTGAGAACTCGGCTTTTTGATTCCACGTGTAAGTGAACTGGAATAGTATGTTATTTTTATTAGACCGGGAGCTTTATAGATTTGTTTTTTGCATAACATACCTTATCAGCGCGTAACTGACACTCTCGTCCCGGTGCATTTTTAGATTTCCCGCTGACACAGGGTATGCAACCGCCAAAGGTGTGGGTGAAAAGGCTTAGAAACGGTCGTCATGCGTTAGTTCAAAGTGCTTCTTTTCTCCATGCTGCAATTCCCAAAGTCTATGGTGGTCTGGAAATGATTGCATTGTCGTCTTATTCGTATGAAAATAATTTTCATACGAATAAGAACAATCGCTGAAAATGTATGATGAGCACAAGAAGCTGCAGCGCAAATGTGGCTGCATTGTTACTGAGCTTCACACGTTCCACAAGGATCCTTACTTATGAAGTCAGTGAATTGCGAGCGTGTATCACATGTGCTTTGTATCAGACGCATCGTCACGTTTATGCTCACGATTACTTCGTCTACGACAGGAGGACCGATTCCAACCCGGTGGAGGTGCTCCGATTGAGTTACCACTGCAGGGTATGCTAAAGCTTCATGGCATGTGAAGGATATAAAAATGTCTACTTGTCATTACTCAAGACGCTGCTATCAAATGCCGATGGCTTACCTGCATAGACGATATTAAACTGCTCATATCTAGCTTCGTTGTGGAAACTTAAACAAATCACCCAACCGTCGGCGTCCGCGTTCTCTCAAGGAGGCATGGTGATGGCCTGTCATGAGCCAGCTCGATTCAACCGGCCAAGTTCCGGCGGAGTTATTGTAGCCCACCATAGCCAACTTCCGGCCAAGTTATTGTAGCTTACGATAGCCCAGTTTAGCCAAGTTGTCCCCCATACCCACACCGTTGCCTATCCAGATAGCTGTGCTGCCAGAACCAGCCGGTTTTTAAAGTTTTAGGGCGCTAGACGGCGTCGTCAGCGTCGCAAATTAAAGCCCCTTCATGTTTCAAAACTAGCGCAAGGTGCGTCGATGCACGAGGCACGTGCAACGTGCAGCCCTTGGGAAGATCATGGCGGCACAGCGCAGCACTATACTACAGTGTACTAGAATACTTGGGTAGTGTTGGGACCCAAGGACGTTTAAAAAGGCAGGACCCGGCATGACGTCATACCCAGCGACGCCGGAAGAACAACCCAATCCCAGACTGCCCCGCGCACCGACGCTCTATCATCCAAACTAAATTCAACCATGCTCCCATCGTCTGCTCTCCGCTCGGTCGTTAGGCTTAGGCTACGTCTGCTCCGTGCCTGCGGTCTGCTTCGTCTGCTCGCTGTCGCGGCTGGCTTTCGATTCGATCGGCGCACCAAAAGATGTTTCGATGCGAACCCGAATACTCATCACGGCGGAGTGAAACCAACATCTTCTCGAAGCAGAATTTGTACGGCTTTCTCAACCCGCGATGCCCTTCTCAGCGTTCGTGCCTACGATGACTGACTCGCGATCGCTTTCCAAAGCCGCGCTACGACGACTCGTTCGAGACGACGCTCCAGGCGCGGTCGCGCGACAAAACTGCAGAACACAATGGTGCACCATTTTGTTTCACGAGGAAAAAAAAGCTATTGTTGGCACACCAAGTGCAATTCAAGTCAGTCTCCGTCCAATGTTCACATGGGAGAAGAACTCGGCTTTTTGATTCCACGTGTAAGCGAACTGAAATAGTATGTTATTTTTATTAGACCGGGAGCTTTATAGATTTGTTTTTCGCATAACATATCTTACCAGCCAGTAACTGACACTCTCGTCCCGGTGCATTTTTAGATTGCCCGCTGACACAGGTATGCAACCGCCAAAGGTGTGGGCGAAAAGGATTAGAAACGGTCGTCATGCGTTAGTTCAAAGTGCTTTTTTTCTCCATGTTTACAATTCCCAAAGTGTACGGTGGTGTGGAAATGGTTGCATTGTCGTCGTGTCCACAAATAATTTTGATAAGAATAAGAACAATCGCTGAAAATTTACGATGAGCACAAGAAGCTGCAGCGCAAATGTGGCTGCATTGTTACTGAGCTTCACACGTTCCACAAGGATCCTTACATATGAAGTGAGCGAATTGCGAGCGTGTATCGCATGTGCTTTGTATCAGACGAATCGTCACGTTTATGCTCACGACTACTTCGTCTACGGCATGAGGACCGATTCCAACCCGGTGGAGGTGCTCCGATTGAGTTATCACTGCAGCGTATGCTAAAGCTTCATGGCATGTGGTGGATATAAAAAAATGTCTACGTGTCATTACTCAAGATGCTGCTTTCAAATGCCGATAGCTTACCTGCATAGACGATATTAAACTGCTCATATCTAGCTTCGTTGTGGAAACTCAAACGAATCACCCAACCGTCGGCGTCCGCGTTCTCTCAAGGAGGCATGGATGGCCTGTCATGAGCCAGCTCGATTCAACCGGCCAAGTTCCGGCGGGGTTTTTGTAGCCCACCATAGCCAACTTCCGGCCAAGTTATTGTAGCTTACGATAGCCCAGTCTAGCCTCATACCCAGACCGTTGCCTATCCAGATAGCTGTGCTGCCAGAACCAGCCGGTTTTTAAAGATTTAAGGCGCTTGACGGCGTCGTCAGCGTCGCAAATTAAAGCCCCTTCATGTTTCAAAAGTAACGCAAGGTGCGTCGATGCACGAGGCACGTGCAACGTGCAGCCCTTGGGAAGATCATGGCGGCACAGCGCAGCACTATACTACAGTGTACTAGAATACTTGGGTAGTGTTGGGACCCAAGGACGTTTAAAAAGGCAGGACCCGGCATGACGTCATACCCAGCGACGCCGGAAGAACAACCCAATCCCAGACTGCCCCGCGCACCGACGCTCTATCATCCAAACTAAATTCAACCATGCTCCCATCGTCTGCTCTCCGCTCGGTCGTTAGGCTTAGGCTACGTCTGCTCCGTGCCTGCGGTCTGCTTCGTCTGCTCGCTGTCGCGGCTGGCTTTCGATTCGATCGGCGCACCAAAAGATGTTTCGATGCGAACCCGAATACTCATCACGGCGGAGTGAAACCAACATCTTCTCGAAGCAGAATTTGTACGGCTTTCTCAACCCGCGATGCCCTTCTCAGCGTTCGTGCCTACGATGACTGACTCGCGATCGCTTTCCAAAGCCGCGCTACGACGACTCGTTCGAGACGACGCTCCAGGCGCGGTCGCGCGGTGTCGAGAGCGTCCGCTACACGCCGACTTCCTAGTCCTACTGCTCAGGCAAGTGTTGGGCTCGAAATCTCGCCTGTTCGACACCGATTCAGTCGGTGCGTCGTCTAGAGCGTCTCAACTCTAGTCACTTACTTTCTGCTGGGCAACCAGGCGTTCGTTTATAATAATCTCATCCAATTCCGACCATACCGGTTTAAAAGTCTCCCGTTAAGCGCTGTTTCAAATAACAGTGGGTGCCGCCATTACTTTCGGTGCACACAATCGCGTTGCCACGGAAATGTCATCGCAACGCGGTTGTTTGCACCGAAATTAATGGCGGCGCCCACTCACTAGGCTTCCCATTGGTCAAGAAATGCTCGTCGCGGCTCGTGGCCACGCCTACTTCCGTTACACTTCGCTCCATGCATTGGGGATAGGGACGCCACCTCCTGCCCATTATAACCTCCTTGGTTGGGACCGGAGCGGCTCGGCAACGGGAGCTCGTGAGGGCGCGTGTATTGACAGTTCGTGGCGGCGCTGTAGTCGAGTTATATGGAAGAAATCGCGCAGCCCGCCATTTTTTTTTTTTTTTACTTTGAGCCAACGTTACTAGAATACTCAGTTGGGAAACTCGCCGTCGAAACCTGGGCCGCTGGCGTCCACCGAGACCGAGCTAAATGCGATAACAGCGCCACTCTTTATCATTTGTCTGTACTGTGGTCACCTTGAGCTTTTATAAAGCATGTTTTTGCGTAAAAATAAACGAAAAATAATTTTTTGTATGATATTTATTAGAGATTAGTACAAAATGAAGGGCGCGTGATGTTTTTAAAATCTTTAGTTTGCAAGGTTTTGCGGCATATTTAATATTGTTTTTATACGACCATGCCTCAGCGGCGCTTTCAGGTAGCACGTCCCGACCTAGGTGCATTTTAACTTCGGTTATTAAGACGCGGCGCGTCCGCTCGGGAGATGGGGGTGGCACCCCTGTAACCTCTTCCACTGTATCTGTTCTGGCCGATTATATTCAAAATGGAAGTAACGTGCGGTTCCTCGAGTGGCCGCTGCGGGAGAAATGGCGGCGTCGTGTTCGCCATTAGCTCCGTTCGCGAGGACAGATCGGGGACACTTTTTCAGGGCAGTCTCTATGGCAGTTTCCAAACTGAGTGTTTTAGTAACGTTGCTTTGAGCGTTGCACGTGTCGGTACCACGATTTTATACATTCCGTTTCACCTTATGTTGTACCGCAGCGAAAGCTAGAAGCGCGAGCTCATAGCGTTGGCAGCTGCCCTTGGTGCACGAGAGCTTGTGCCGCCGAGATGTGCCCTAGAGCAAGGATGGCAAGGAGCTCGGCCTCCGAGATCCCGAAGCGCGCGGGATCTCGGAGGCCATGCTCTTTCAGCGATGACCGGATCGGCGGCCGCGAGAGGGCGCAACGTGTAGCAGGCGTGCTGCAGTGCAGGCAGCGGTAGCGCGTGGCTGGCTTGGCGTTCCGCACGGGTTGATTGTTTCGTGTTGTTTGGCTAACTCTTTACGGTACCCTTTATTTCTTCTGTTGCACATATCGTACTTTCTTTGCCAAATGCTTTGCCCGAGACGTGCATCTTCGGACAGTACGCCACAATACACATCGCGACACTGCTAGCGCGAACACGACATTAGCGCTTTCTCCTCATTTACTTCGAAAGAGAAACGTTCGGGACGTCTCTTAAAAAAGACGTCCCCGACGTGTGTAATCCCCTGGATAACGTAGGATAATCATGCTGATGTCATGATACATAAAAATGTCTGCTTTTGTGACCCTCTAATTGAGCTGTCACTCTAGTTGTAATCAGTGAATTCCGTGGTTGAAGCGCATTATCGTAATAAATTGTTTCAACGTTTGGGAAAACAAAATGGGGCTTACAAAACGTATTATGTCGTCTACTTCCGTAGGCTGCAGGTACGCTATAGAGGTGCCACTGTCGTCCTCCGCAACCGCGGGCTTTCGACAAAATTTCCAGCACTATAGCCTTTATCGTATTGCTAATACTACGTAGGGTCTTCGAACAGGACTGTGCGAATAGTTAGAAAAATTTATCCATTCACCAGTTCTGGTAGTGACCGGAGTGAATAAACATTTATTTATCTACTGAGCGCCAGCTATCGATATGTGTGGGCACCAGGGCGCAAAGATAAAGTTTTAATTATACACTGCGTGCTAGCGCACGAATGAGATTAATGAGGTGCACCCAAAAATTGCAGAAGCAATGGTACTTGCTTTTCCCAAGAGCTCGGGTGAGGGGGGCTCCCGAGCTCCCCCGCAGTCGACGCCTATGGCGTTCTGTACCTCTACATTCTCCAGCGTGAGGTCATGCCTCATCCGAGTGAAAGGAGTGAAAACGGGTCCCTTTTCGGCATTCCAAAGGACAGAGCCAAAAGAGATCTTTGGGAGAAGAATCTGCAGCGATCGGACAAGCGTATGCGACCAAGGAAATGGGCATTTCATTTAAAATGCTCACCATCCGACAAACCGAAAGTCGCAGCTAATTTTACGCTGAAACAACTTGCAATCCGCTTCTTTAAAGTCGCAATTGTTTTTTGTTAAGGAAGGGTAATGTAGCTTGTACCGTCCAGTACATTGAAGCATCATATTGCTAACGATCGTGCCGCAGCGTAATTGATGCCGCGGTACGACCGCTGGCAGGTCGTAGCTGTATCAGAAATCCTGTGTGCACTCCACCAAAGCGGCACCAAAGATTCATATTTTCGCGCGTGCAGCCGCGCATGCGCACACCTTCTGAATAGCGTGCTGGTGTCGACACCTGTCGCGATCAATACCACGCGCTTCAGGCGAGCCCCTCCGGTCCCAACACTACCCAAGTATTCTAGTACACTGTAAAGGCCCGTTCACACTCTTGCGACCGAGTTCGACCGAGAGAGACCAGACCGGTTTTTAAGCCTCTTGCGATCTCTTAAGACCAGCTCCGAGTTCGACCGAGAGAGACCAGACCGGTTTTTAAGCCTCTTGCGATCTCTTAAGACCAGCTCCGCGGGAGCTGGTTTAAGAGATCGCAAGAGGCTTAAAATTGACCGCATCTCCACGTAGTGAATGATGTTGCTTGGGGCGAAGCTCTGGTGGTGCTTGTCTGCGTAGACGCCGAGCCGCAGCATGCCGAGAATTTTCATTCATGTCAGTAGGAGAATGTGTGGTTTTCTTCTTTTTCCTTTTTTAACAAGACATGGGATGGCATCTTAGAACCCCCTACTCTTTTTTTCCTTCTTTTTCTTTTTTCATATAATTTTTTTCATCTTTTTTTTTGCCCTACACGAGCACGTGAGCATGTGCTCACGTGCCTTTTCATTCATATCAGTAGGAGAATGTGTTGTTTTCTTCTTTTTCTTTTTTTAAGAAGACATGGGATGGCATCTCAAAAAACCCCTACTCTTTTTTTTTTCTTCTTTTTCTTTTTTCATAATTTTTTTATCTTTTTTTTTTCACTTTTTTTTTTTGCCCTACACGAGCACGTGAGCATGTGCTCACGTGCTCGTGAGCCCGTTATCTCACGAGCAGAAGCACGAGCACCCGACGCCGGCCTACGGCGGACGGCGGACGGCGAACGGACATGGCTAGCCCCTAAGGAGCTTCGCCCCTAAAAACCGGTCTGGTCTCTCTCGGTCGAACTCGGTCGCAAGAGTGGTGACGTGCGCGATCGACAGCGTCGCTGTGGTCGGCCTTCCACGATTGGCCGAATGCTGACTATGACGTCAGTAAAAGGAATTCTCATCGACGGAAATAAGAGGACTGGAAGAACTTCCATTTTGGCGGTGTTGGCAGCGTTGGTTTCAGAGCGCAATGATTTCAAGCTCCCACCATGCTCCTTACAAACACCATCGAACTTGTCGTTCGCAAGGTCATGACGTCACGAAAGGTAACCATAGGAGGGCGCCACTAAAACATCTCGCCGCTAATACTCCGTTTCACCTTATGTTGTACCGCAGCGAAGGCTAGAAGCGCGAGCTCATAGTGCTGGCAGATGTCTTTAATGCACGAGAGCTTGTGCCGCCGAGATGTGCCCCAGAGCAAGGAGCTCGCACTTGTAGCCTTTCTTGCGGTACATCATAAGGTGAAATAGAGTATAGATGCTTTCAGGCAGTTGTGCAAGGGCGCCGCCATAACCGACCTTCAGTTTTTGTTCCCTCTTATTCTGTTCGCTCCACTTTATCATTACCACAGCAGGACAGGTTATTGCCGTTTTAATTGTTACTCTGTCCTTCTCTCCAGCATAGACCCTTGTGGAGACTCGTCAACTCCCGCTTCAGTCGCTCGGCATCTCGGTAAGACAAGAGAAGGTCGGCTATGGCAGCTCAATCTGGCGCGCGCTGAAAGCGTCTTTAGCAGCACTGATATGGTGTACTAGAATACTGGGCAGTGTGGCGAGCGCGGGCGGAGGGGGGGCTCTTCATAGAGTTATTACAATACACGCTAGAGGCTCAGCTGGCGCTAGTGTCTACGGGACTTCCGGTTGCAAATTGAAGCAGACAGCATGCAGTCTACTTTTCCAGTCTTCCTGTGTATTCCTACGGGAAAACGCGCGTGAATTTTGTCTCTTCGCCAAAAAATAACATGAATAGCTTTTGTTATTTCGGTTGTACTGGATAGTATGTACCTTTAATAATATTGTGGAAGTGTAATTGTTTTAGTTACAGCATTTTTTCTTTACCACTGAACGATGTTAAACTTCGCTATATTTCAGGCCCAAACCTCTGTTCCATGGCAGGTATATAGAAACGAGCGACGATTCTAAGCAAAATAACGATCGAAAGGAATCTAGAGTGTGTTCAAAGTTCGCCAGCATTCCGCTGGTGCTTATATATTGCTAATATGCCCGTTCTGTCACTATATGAAAATGACCACGTCGTGCATCTTTATGAGTAGTTAAAAAAACGTTCGAAACGTAAAGAATAAAGTATGTGAACAACTAAAGGTGTGTTTTCTTATTATTTCCTATGTCGGGCAGTTTTTATCGGGCACCTGTTCTCTGGCTTATCCCTATTTGCAAAGATTTGGAGCGTGCGGGTGATGATTTGAACCAAGAACAAGCATCTTCGCACGTATTTATGAGCAGAAAGAATAAAGCAGTACTTATTTATTGCAAATCGGACTATATTACGTAACTTTCAATTTATTTTGATCGTCTGCAAGCACAAGGAGTTACTTATCCAGTGTGACTTCGTAGTTCCAGCCGTCTCTCTTGGTTTTCCATGCTGAAAAGCGTCGACGCCGTGTTCGCGCTAACAGTTTCCGACAGTGCACATAAATGCATGTACGAAGCGGTTTTAGCGCCGTTTTTCATGCCAAGATTTTAAAATAAAAACGCCGTAACTGACCAATTATTTCATCTGCGTAACTGGGAAATGTTCCAAAGTGCCTAGTACGTACGAATTATTCGTGATATTTGCTCTTATAATCGAGCGCAGAGAGGAAATGCACTCGCTTGTTTCCATAGAAATGCATTATCGGAAGTCAATTTCCGACTGCTTGCTGTCTGCTTCAATTTGCAACAGCACACTAGCGCCACTTGAACCTCTAGCGTACATTATAATAACTCTATGGGGCTCTTTCAGCGATGACCAGATCGGCGGCCGCGAGAGGGCGCAACGTGTAGCAGGCGTGCTGCAGTGCGGAGCGCAGGCAGCGGTAGTGCTTGGCTGGCTTGGCGTTCCGCACGGGTTGATTGTTTCGTGTTGTTTGGCTAACTCTTTACGGTAGCCTTTATTTCTTCTGTTGCACATATCGTACTTTTTTTGCCAAATGCTTTGCCCGAGACGTGCATCTTCGGAGAGGACGCCACAATACACATCGCGACACTGCTAGCGCGAACACGACATTAGCGCTTTTTCTTCATTTACTTCGAAAGAGAAACGTTCGGGAAACGTTCGGGACGTCTCTTGAAAAAGACGTCTCCAACGTGTGTAATCCCCTGGATAACGTAGGATAAGCATGCTGATGTCATGATACATAAAGAAATGTCTGCTTTTGTGACCCTCTAATTGAGCTGTCACTGTAGTTGTAATCAGTGAATTCCGCGGTTGAAGCGAATTATCGTAATAAATTGTTTCAACGTTCGGGAAAACAAAATGGGGCTTACAAAACGCATTATGTCGTCTACTTCCGTAGGCTGCAGGTACGCTATAGAGGTGCCACTGTCGTCTTTCGCAACCGCGGGCTTTTGAAAGAATTTCCAGCACTATAGCCTTTATCGTATTGCTAATACTACGTAGGGTCTTCGAACAGGACTGTGCGAATAGTTAGAAAAATTTATCCATTCACCAGTTCTGGTAGTGACCAGAGTGGATAAATATTTATTTATCTAGTGAGCGCCAGCTATCGATATGTGTGGGCACCAGGGCGCACAGATAAAGTTTTAATTAGACACTGCGTGCTAGCGCACGAATGAGATTAATGAGGTGCACCCAAAAATTGCAGAGGCGATGGTACTTGCTTTTCCCAAAAGCTCGGGTGAGGGGGGGCTCCCGAGCTCCCCCGTAGTCGACGCCTACGGCGTTCTGTACCTCTACATTCTCCAGCGTGAGGTCATGATTTTGATGAGCTTCGACATCTTCAGGGTAAATGACTCAGTATCTTGCGCTGGGCCACAAGACCTTTCAATTTTCTTGCGGTAAAAAAGAGGCCTCTTAGCACGTCCTCATTGAAGAGACGGAGTGCTGGGCCAACCCTCATCTTTTCAAAGCCGTTAGGAAAAGAAATACTTTGCTGATGTGAGGCCATAACCTTCAACGCCACATTTTCGCAGTCACTTCTCCAAGCCTTTCTAATGCAGCCAGCGTGCACAGGACCCTTCGGTGTGTCGAAGCCAGTGTCTATAAAACCGATTTAGCAGATATTTACCAAGTGCGGAAAGTTCAAAAAATAATTGTAGAGGACGACTGTCATGACTGCCTGCATTACATGAAGCAGTCTCCCTGTCACTCCATTTAATGTTGGGGGACCACGTCTCCCACCGATCGAACTCGTGAGGGGCACGTAAAAGGAAACGGGCTTCTCTGCAGGACCGGTAGTCACTGTTGCACCCGGGCACAGGGGCCCCAGGAATTGAAATTAGGGGGGGGGGGGTTAAAGTTTTTTAGGGGGGGGGGGGGAATTGAGAATATAGGAGTCGTTGCGAATTACGAGGGTGCTTTCGGAAAAACAAGAAGGTGGGAGTACATCCCCGTAGGGGGGTGTAGGGAAATCTGTGCCCCGGCACAAAACACGTTTCGTCTCTCTTGTCCCGCCGTTTTTTCGTCGTTACACGCGTTGTCTACATGCTACTGAACGGCACCAACTGCAATCCATTTGACTCAACCATTAAAAAAAAAAACACTGTAGCAAAACAAACGACGACGCGAACCACGCGATCACAAGCAGAACGTGGGTACGAGTGGGAAGGAGCATGCCTGTTACCCGCAGCGCCCCTTGCCGTCCTTGCGCGCCGTCATCGCTGCGCCGACCTCCTCCCTCCGTTGCTTCTCGGTGTGGACGACACACTGCCCAGTTCTAGTACACCATAGCACTCATCTAGCTTTCAGACGCCATGTTATTCCCTGAAGTGGCGCGCGGCACGTGTCTCGATCATTTCCATAACAATGAATGGCGCCACTTTTCACGGGATAGAGGGGCTTTACCGCAAATCTCAAGATAGCGCCGCTCTTAAAAAAAAGGGTCTACAGGCTTAACACCACTTAAGGTCACGACCTCGTCCTCACGGTCACGCACCCTGACCATGTCTCCATGGCTGAAGAACTAAGTCGCGTGCAAGGTCACGTAATGCCCACGGCTGAGGTGCAAGGTCGCGTAATCAAGGTCACATAAGCGCCGGTCGTGTAAGCGCGTAAGCGCCGGTCGCTGAAGACGTGACCTGACGTCCTTGACGTCGTCCTTGGCGTCGTCTTAGAGGTCGTCCTTGAGGTAGTCCTAGAGATCGTCCCTGAGGTCGTCCTTTGAACGTCGTTCAAGAGGTCGTCCTAGAGGTCATCCTGAAGGTCACCCTTGAGGTCGTTCTAGAGGACGTCCTTGAGGTCGTCCTAGAGGACATCCTTTAGGTCGTCCTAGACGTTTTTCTTGACCTCCTAGGTGTCCTAGAGGTCTTGAGGTCGTCTTAGACGTCGTCCTTGACGTAAACCGAGACGCAGCCCTTGAGGTCGTTATAGAGGTCGTCCCAGAGGTCGTCCTCGACGTCCTCTTAGACGCCATCTCTGACAGTGTCCTAGACGTTGTTTTTAGGAGAGTCATATAGGTCGTCCAAGAGGTCATCCTTGACACCGTCTTTGGCGTCGTCCTTGACGTCTTTCTTGAGGTCGTCCTCGTCGTCGTCCTAGAGGTCGTCTTTGATGTCGTCGTAGACACCGTCCTTGAAGCCATCCTCGATGTGTGCCCGTTATATTAATGCAATTTTATAACCATACCATTTCCTTTACTCATTGTTTTCACTAACGATGTTCCTGCAAAACTGCGGCGTTGCATCGCATTTGGTCAAAAGAACGTGCGTGTATTTTTTGCAGTAAACCTTTCTGAACAAAATATTTGGTTTTCGTTGTTATTAAAGGGGCGGTGCAACGATATTCAATTGGAATGTTTTTCACTTCACACGAGCTTATTAGCACTAGTGGGACTCAAGGATACTCGCACGCAACGCCACTGGCCAAGAAATTCTTTTGTTACGGTGTAATTTCAAGGACAAAACGACCATTTTCATTCAATCTCTCCTTTGCAAAATTTGATGACGTAATGTGGGGATTGATGTACACCCAAATAACGATATTTGAATGCGATTCATAGATTGGACCCGAGCATTGCGTGAGCACTCGATTTAGGCTCGTGATAATTACTAGCTCGAGAGTCGAGAAGCATTCGGGTAGTGGCCCGTGTCCAATCGCTGCAACGACGACAGTAGCCGAGCCATAACAATGTCTGGAACTCAGCGCGTGTCCTGTGCTTTGCCAACCCCAGCGCGCGGCTATGATCAACATTGGCGGCGTATAATCGACTCCAGATCACGTGGCCCCTTGTTCTGGCTGCGAGTTGAGGGGGTGAACGCTGCTTGTTTTTCTTTAATTTTTTTCTGGGACTCCTATTGCGCGGGGTGAAAAACGAACGCGTGTTTCATAGGTCATTAAAGTCAGGGATCCGTTCTAAGCGATATTTGCCCAAAGTACGAAAATCGTTGCATCGCCCCTTTAAATAAAAAATAAAAGACGTTTACAAATTTTGTCATGCGAAATTAGAACGCAGCTCTCGATGAGGAGGATGAGGAGGAGGAGGGGGAGGGGGTACGACGAAGGGGTGGGTATGCCCCTCTTCCTCATCTCCTCCTCCTCCGATTCAGTTTCTCTGCAAAATTTAGCGGGGAAAATGACTATAATGCAATTAAATGCAAAGGTGCAAGCGAGCTGGACAAGAATGACGTCAGATGACTTGGGGTCACGTCACCTATGAACAAATTCAGTTTCTACGCTGGAGTTAGCGTGAAAATTTACGTGACGTGACCTCAACACCAATTCAATTCTCTGCTAAATTAAGTGGCAAATTGAACTGGTGTTGAGGTCACGTGACGTCAATTTTCCCGCTATATTTAGCGCTGTTACACCGACGCCGAGGGCGAAGCCGATGTCGACGCCGATGCTGACGCCGACGCCGCTTAACCCTGTAACGGGAGCCTCAAAGGTGCGCTCTAAAAACACTAACATTTTGTTGCAACTCACAATCGAAAACGAAGACGAGCGGACTATCTTCACTTCGACCAATGGTCTGACGAGCCAAGAATAATTTCACGGTCCACGTGACTAAAAACCTGGATTTTGCTTAGCAGTGTCGGGCGTTGCTGTCTGGGGTCCTAAAGCCCCTCCATGTGCCTGCGTGAATTGAATCGAGGAATTTTAATCTGTCCCCTTGTAACGTTTGCTAAATCTTTTTTTTCTTTTTGCGGCACGAAAGTGCGACATTGAACGAAAACTTTGTCAACATTGACTGCAATCCACGTGATTTCTTTTTCAAGCGTTGAATTGAACTATAGTGGGGACCAGCCAGTGGCCAACCCTGCACAACGCCTCCTAGATAACAAAGCCGTAGGGCTGATAGAGATGCCGTCATCAGCGAAGGCCAACGCTGATCACAGGTAGGGCATGACGATTCTGTCAACGTTCGGCTTAAACTAAACTCGAAGCCGAGCACCGACGCAGCAGTTGTTTCCAGTCTGTGTCCAGCCTTGGCTCTCTCCGATGACGCCATCTTACTCGGTGTTGCCGGTGTTGCCCTGCACCCCGCGTTCACCTCTTCAATTTTTATGATCACACAGGGGGTGCATATTTAGTTTCGGAACAAGCTAGGTCATGGTTTTCGTTTTGACTTGTCAGTTTAGGTATACACGCAACGTAATTTGTAGACTAGACTCGTTCAGTTTGGTCTTGCAAATGGTCCATAACTCGTATCGACTCGCATTCTATATTCAATGTGTCCTTTCTGCGTCGTATCCGTATTTTTTCGTTGTGCCATTTTTCCCCTGCAATCATTAATAATATACAGGCCTCTCCCGCAAAAGGCAACGCGAGATTGTTTCCGGTTTTATGTACGTAAAAATGGAACATAATCAATCCTGAGTTCTGCCCTACTTTTATTGCACGTAAACAAAAATACGAGAGGAAATAATTAATTCAACCCTAGACAAGTCATCTTTATTTCTCCGAGCGCCCGAACATACAAAGCGAGTGCGTATCCGTACTGCATTTTAATGCATTCGTGTCCTTCATAACTACGTCGGACTATATACCAGTGCAGTCTCTCTTTTGTCCTCTATGTAGAACAAAACAAAAACAAACAAAAATATGAATCAGTCGGCAATACGCTAAAAAACAAAGGGGGGCAGCGGTATTCAACGAGACTTCCCCAATAACTCCGCTAGAGCTCAAGCCGAGAAGGGACACCCCGCCCTGCCTTTTCATTTCCGTCCGCGGCGTTAATACACTCGACGATCTGCCGGGACACATCAGCTCGGGACGGCGCTGAGCCGATAACTCGCAAGCGATTGCCCGGCCCAAAAGCGGCCCAAAATACAAGGACCCAAATCCGCCGGGAGAAAAATATAAAGAGGGAATAGGGATAGCGCCAACGGTTTCTGTGCCCGATTACGTTTGACGTGACTCTCCTCTTTCTAGCGGCTTCTGCTGTGTGTTTGTGTGTCCAGCCAGACCGGCGTGAGGACCGCGCGGCCTGGGCTATTCTACGAAAGGCGCCAAGTGACAGTGATGGATTGCCGCGTCTTCGCTCCATAAACAGCAGCAAACAATGTGTGTGCCTACTCCCCCCTTTTGGGGAAGTTGTGTCGAGGAAGGGAAGGAGGATTGTGTGTGCCTTGCCGCTCGGGAGTTGGAACCCCCGCGGAAAAGAGTTGGACGTGCGGAAAGGCGTTAGGTGCGATGAGGACGGATCGGACAGGAGATAAAAGAGGTGGTGGATGAATCGGGATTCCTGGATTGGGGATGAATTGAGGACGAAGAGAGTCGGGAACGAAAGGTCAGGCATTCCCACGAATAAAGCGGAGGACTGTCCACTTGAAGACAGTTTAACATTTGGTCGAGTATTGCCTCTTATTTATGTGGGCCAAATTTTATTGCTTTCGATCGCCGAACACTAATACCCCTAGTTAGACGCGCGCTTTCAGCTGTCGTTGAGCCAACAAAAGTCGACTCAATTGTGATTGGCCGGAGCTACAAGGCAGTGCCGACTGTGATTGAGCCGCTAACGACAGCGGAACGTAACTGAGCTCGCATACCTCAGATTTATTTTATTTTATTTGTCTACACTGCCAGCATTCACTTTGAACGGTAAAGCAGGGAGTCCTACAAGTGTAACCGTGCACCATACCAAGGTAACCATGGATAAATAACGAGTCAGTGAATTAGCTACGCGACAAAGTGCTTATATAGAGCATCATTAAAAGTAGCAAGTGACACCGAACAAACAACACCCTTGGGAAGCTTGTTTCATTTATTCACATTATTGGGTAAAAAGGAGGCTTTAAACAATGTGGGTCTACAGATAGATTCAGTGAGAGATGGTGGATCGTGTTTCTGTCGTGTGGGCCCTAGTTTAATAATAGTTGTGTAATGGCTAAGACACAAACGCAGATAGCCTTGGAGCACAATAACAAGAAATTTAAGGGGCTCTAGTTTTGGTCATGTTGCTAAATCGCACAAGCTAGACAAAACATGTAAGTCGGAAATCGAAGACATGAAACTATACCGATTCTACACAAAACGCAGTGCTGTCTTTTGAACTGCCTCAAGCATATCGATTCAAAACTTAAGGGGGGAGGGGGGGGGGTAGTATTTATACTAGTCACTCGAATAGTATAAATACTACTCGAGGGATAAAGACAAAACCGAGTGGTCTTTAAGCATTTAGCACGAGGAAGCCATCGTAGGTTGTTTCTCTTTTACTTTGACGTATGAAATTCTATCGCTAAAACTACCAATTTTTGGACAAGATTTTGGGGTACCAAAATGGGTGGTGAAAGGTTGCATTCTTCGATTTGATGTTCGAAGACAACGATGTCATGTTCGCACGAACAGTCTAGCGATGTGTAGACTTAGCGGCGTGATCATAAGGATGCAATCTACCTCTAATGCAGTCTACGGTGTGTTATTTCGTGTGTTTTTATACAGCCTGAATTTAGTTTGCCTCAACTGGTTACTTGTCTCTCAACTGTAGATGATCAATTTCGCCTGCGCAGTACATCCGCGAGCCTGGGGTTTTTAACGTGCGCCGGAAAATACTGACTGTTCACAAGAGTTGATCAACTGCCCAGCCTTACTTGCAAATTTCTTTGCTACCCTTCGGTAGCTGTAAACGCTGGTAAGTCACGCCGCGAAGGCGTCGGCTCCAACCTACAGGAAGTCTCACTCACAGCAACGTGGGGGCCCGTTGGAAGCATACGCTCCCCAATACGTTTACCGTTTCACGTATCCGCAACTTGTCGGTGCATTGAAATGCGACAATGACGTCCCAAGTGCCAATGAACTGCAAAGGCGTCTTCATTGCCAGAGCAGCTGCGAGCGCGACGATTTTGAAAGCGTCGTCTTTGCGCGAGTTCTCATGCAAACAACGCATTCTGCGGAGACGCGCTCTCAAACCCCTGCTTTGGCGTGCTCTCAACACCACTTGTGAGATGGGATAAACAGTAAAAAAGGTGTCGGTGTGCCTGCGAAGTAAATCCGACGACTCAATCTCAAGTAGGCTGCACCAAACTTGGAATGAGCACGGATACGGGCTATCTCTTTCGAGATCGCACGTTGTTTCTACAATACACTTTTTAGTAAGAGGATACTCTTTGGTACATGTTCACACGCAACGGTATCCACGTAGCTTGAGTAGCAGACGTTCGTCGACACCAATGGGGGCAGCCTGTGCGTTTCGAGGGCGAACGCGTGCGACTCGCTCTGCGGGCGAGACGACGTCGTTCGCCGTCGACGTGCACAAGTTTGCGAACGTGTCATCAGAAAAGACAGGCAAAGCTTCTCGACTATTTCGCCGCATGTTATGGTTTGACGTCGGAAAATGCTATCGTTGCGTCATTCCTCCTGCGGGCTACACGGTTGATCAACGCGCTGGCGCGGCACTCCGGCTCTCCGAGTTCGACCTAAAAAGCATGGCCGACCGGATATGTTGCCAGACGTCCGAGAAATTTCGCATGTCTCCTATTCCACTGTAGGAGAGGGCATGTTTATCGGTCGGAGCGGCACTTCTAACGTTCCCGGCAGGTCGCGAAGGCCCTCCACTTCTGCGATCCGCGCCGTGTATAGGATTGGATCATGTTGGCCACCCCTTTTGTTTCGGGTGAACAGAGATCCTGCTCGGTTTCAGCCAAAAGTAGCTACACAAATTTGTGACCAAAGTGACGTAACAACTAAAAAAAAAACGGTAAAGCCTACTTTCCATTTCAGCGGAAATAACTATCCCTAACTAAAATGCTATCTTGCTTTCCTCAATCTCAGATCATGGTCAGTAACAAATTGAGAATAAAATAAAAAAAATGCAATCGCTGTACAGAGTTCCGTTGATATGACAATTTTAGGTCAATGCTAAGCGAAGTTTAAAGAGCAAAATGTTTTTAAATTTGTGTATTTTAAGAAAGAAAGAAAGAAAAGGAAAAAAAAGAGCGAGAAATTCTGCTTATACAAACCTTTTATTTAATTTGAAGTGTATACGTTTATATCCTTAAATACGGTACAGCGATTTGGTGATAATGAAGACGAATTCTCGAGACGTTGGTTCAGAGACGAGCGCTAAATTTTCTACTATACCAAAAACACCTTTGCCCAAATCTTTAAAAGAAGAAAGAAAATAGTGTGTGGGCATGTTTATACAGCCTGAACTTTGCCTTAACGGGCGACTTATTTTTCAGCTGTAGATGAGAAATTTAGCCAGTGCAGTACAACCGCTAGCCTGGGGTCTTTAACGTGCACCACGCAGTAGTGATACATGACCGCACGCCGGTACGATGCTCATCCAGATCGAAACGGGCACGGGTGGGGATTGAACCCAAAATCCCTGAATTCTGCAGTGCGAGCTTTCGCGAATCTTTTTAAATGCAGCTTTTATCGGTTGCCTTGGCTGCGATTGAAAATACAGCGACGACACACCAAAGGCCGGTTCTCACATGCAGCGAAGCGCTGATGTAGCGCTGCTCACGTATCGTCAGCTACTTATCGTCTGCCATGAGCAATTAATTTTGACGGTGCAATACAAAGCTGGTGAACGCTCCCGTCAGCACGCCGTGCTTAGCGCGAGGTCAGCGCTATGTTTGTAGCGCTCCGCTGCATGTGTGAACAGGCCTTTACTGTAAACTCGTACGCCGCACTCAGCGAGGCTTTCAATCGAAGGGGAAAAATAAATAAAAACGCCGCATACCGAAAAACCTAATAATCCAAGTGCAAGAAAAAAAAAAAAAGCACGCGAAGACGTGTTACGAAATAAAACTGTCCACGTGAACATTTTTATCCTTCTTTTATTGCCTGATTGCGTTTGTCGCGGGAGAGTGAGGTGTCATATGTACCATCTTGCTCCCCTCAACGCACGCACAAACGGGTTGTGAGGCAAGGCACTCACTGAATGTGCCGCTGTCTTAAGAATAGCGATTTTTCGTTGATCGTTCCGATGACTCCGATAACGATACAAGATACTCCGCTGCCGCCTTTACGCAGCACATGCATTGTATCGCTGTCGGGCATCGTTATCAGTGGTATTGCAACGATCTACTAAAACTTCCTAATGCCTCGAACAAGAAAGGAGCGAACTAAACAGGAGATAGCCGAACGGATGCGTCGACGCACGTGCTGAGTATGAGAGTGTCCGACGCTCCCGAGAGACTACGGAGAATCAAAAGCGACTAACATGATAATTTATTTCTTTACAAATACCCTCAGGGCCCCAAGGGGAATTACAGAGGGGAGCACATTAATGCGATTGAGCAGGCGAGCTAAACAAAATAAACGCTAATAATTCATGGAGAAGGGGAAGAAGGGGGACAAAGGACAAAGATAAATCTCCAAACAAAGCTAGGTGAATGGTGCGCGCTGAAAAAATCCTCCTGGTCTTGGTATCGAACCAGGGACATCTCCATTTCCAGTGGAGCGCTCTAACAACTTAGCTAACCAGGCGTTATATGTCAGTAGAGAAAACGGGTTTTATCAGTTGCCACCAGTCCAACACCAGCAAGGGTGAACAGCCTGGATTTTTTTAAAGGTTAGGGTGGTAACGTAATTAACGCAAAGGAGGAGGCGAGCTGGACAGAAGAAACGATTTTAATCCCTCGAGAAGGGGAACAAGGACGATGCCCGGCTAGGAAAGGAGTCGTCCCATCGCGTTCGAATAAAATACGTACAGTGAGGGAACTCCGAGCGCACTTCCGTCGCAGCTTCGAAGCTTGGGTTGTGCTGGGCGAGGTTCAAGCGCATTGGAGTTGGACGCACATCCTCGCAGTGCCCTACTCTCCACTTGGAGCTTTATCAGCTTCCAGAGGCCTCCAGAAGGCGCAGCACATGATGACGGGCACGTGCTTCACTGTTTGCATTTAATTCGAATCCGATTTAACGTTTTACAACTAGCTGTGGCAGCCTTGACCAACGTTGGCCTTGACGGCTTGACTGGAGCACTGACTGCACGAGCGCCCGTGCAGCCGCCGAGGCTTCATCGAAAGCAAATAGCTCGCGCTTTTCGCACACGCAGCTAACAATAGTCCATGCCAAGGTGAGACAAAGTATAGTTACATTTGTTCTCGAAAGCGAACTAACGAACTACGTTTCAGCTTAAAGGCCTGTTCACACATGCAGCGGAGCGCTACAAGCATAGCGCCGACCTCGCGCTAAGCGCGTGCTAACGGGAGCGTTCACCAGCTCTGTATCGCACTGTCAAAACTGTTGATCATGGCAGACGATAAGTAGCTGACGACACGGAAGAAGCGCTACATCAGCGCTTCGCTGCATGTGAGAACCGGCCTTCAAGGGCCCCTGACAACACCACCATCCATAGCTTTTTTATTTCAGTTTATGATTGCAAACAACTGAAAATGATTCCCAGGGATTGCCCTAAAAATATCTGTACTCTATTGTGTTTCACCTTATGTTGCAAACAACATAAGGTGAAATGAAGGATAGCTTGAGAACTGCGATTTTTAGAGGAAAAAAAATATTTTCAGAAAGCTTGATTTGCAATACCTCCCCGAATCTATGACGCAGTTAGCGAAATGGTGAACCCCTCGACTTGTTGGATGACTTCAAACATGAAGTGCCGTTTATATTTATCGCTTTCCGTCTCGTGTTCGCTTATGGGCACGCACACGTGTCACCCCCTTTCCCGCCCCCCCCCCCCCAACCCCCAAATAAAGAAAAAGAAAAAAACTGTAAGGTTGTTTTTTTTTCCGTAAAAATAAACTACGCACCACTGAACGCTGATTCTTTGCCCAGACATAGCACAAGCGGTACGAACCAGATGCCAAAGTTTCAAAGCTAACCGTTAACTCAATCAAAAGTTATAGATTTTTTTAAACTTTCAGTGGGAAAATGAGGCTTCTTTTTGCCCGCTTTTGCCCGTTTTCGGTAACTGGCGTCATTTAGCAGTATGTACTATACAAGAACTATCAGCCACCATTTTTTTTTAATTAAAAAAAGTCGGTTATAACTTCTAAATAAGATAACGGGTTGTTTTGAAATTTTGGGAACTCGTTCGTACCACCAGGGATACAATTGGGCGGAGAATAAGCGTTCGTTGATGAGTGGTTTATCTTTTGCGCCCCAAAAAAACACGCTGTAACTTTTTTTTTACGTTTTTTGTTATGCGAGATTTTCTTTTGCGCGCAGAAGACGCGTCGCTCTTTAGTGCTTCTTTCTAACAGTGTTAGTCGGTCTAAAACGTTTTAAAAATGTGAGGAAAAAATGACGTGCAGCAGCCCTTGGTGAGCGATGTAAGGTGCAAAGGTTATCCCAAAATTTTATCCGCCACAAAAAAAAAAAAAAAGTCCGAGCCGTTTTTGGTTTTTCCGTCGTGCGGACCCCTCTCAACGCCCTCAGCACAGCCACCGGGTGCCGCCATGTTGAACGTACGATGAAAAAGCTAGAAGAAGGCCGATGTTTCGTCACTAACACTTCCGTTTTTGTATTTTTATTTTTTGAAGTCAGCATTGTAGTGCCTTCACAGTCGTAATAAAAAAAAAAACGTATCTTTAGGAACGACAATACTAATTATTACAGACATGGAGTTTGTGACACCTCTTAACGTTTTCAAAAATGCTTTCGCCAATCACGTCACAAAAAAAAAAATAATAAAGGAAATGAGGAGCTTAAATTTGGGGCAGGAGTGGACACCGTTTTGGAGGCTGTCGGTCCGACGACCAGATAGCAGGAATGCACCTTCATACTGAGGACGGGTACTTAGTCCGGGGACGGTGCTTCCCAACATGAACGGAGGGACGTATTGTGACGTCGGGTTTTGGACACTGTACATATGTAAAGGATTATTTTATTGTATATATGTAAATAGTTTTTGGCAAAATTATATGCTGCTCATGATTTCAATTCAATGATCTGGGGTAGTCGGCGCTGATCCTGCAGCTGCTAAAATATCCACTTTGAACGTTTGCTTTTAATAAAGTTTAATTCTCTCTGGTGGAGGAGGACACAAACATTAAGTTGCTCTTTCGAGCGCAAAATGTTTTTTTGCGCGATGGGTTTTTTTCGTGTCTGTTTTACCACGCGCTTTGAAAGCGTTTCAGACTGTAAAAAAATATTGATTTTGGGGTTGTTAGCGGATCTTTAAGGTGAAACAAAGTATATCTACCTCAAAACATGAGGAATGATTAACGTATCTGCGTTGCTCTTTGAAGTAAGAAGTAACAGATTTTTAGGTCGTTTTGGAGAAAAACGTGTACAACGCAAATACCCGACCTAGTTCTCACCACAGCTCGCACATAAACTTAGCACGACGAAGAAACGCTAGATAGACCATAGACTGATGCGCACAAGAGAATTTCAGTATAGCCACAGTTATCCCTGAATGAACGCGTTCAAAAACAAGAAATTGTTAACGATGAAAAATAATGGAAGCAACAACTGCTTTATAAAATCGACCCAGTTAGAGTAACGAAAAAATACGCCGTTAATTTCAAGCCGAGGTAACACGTTTTCTTTTGACTAACGATTAACGGAATTTACTTAGTTTATTCCTGTAATGTGTACATATCAAGCCAAAACTAAAGAAGCTTAAGCCTTAATAGATTGCAAACCGTGCCATTGCCTTTCAACGCAGTCTTCAGCAAAGCCCCACAGAAACAAAGACCGGTTCACACAACATTCGTAACATGTTAAGTAGTCGTGGAATATTGTACTCTCACTCATTTTGATGTGTACATTTTTTTTCTCCACGCGGTCTACATGGTCGTTGAAGAACTTTCGAAGGAGCCTTTGATTCTTTGATACAATGGCAGAGACAATAAAAACAATCCGGCAGCCACCTCATAGGCTTATCCTGGAAAACGAAGTGGATCACCGCGATTATTTGTCCCTTTCATAGATGGCGCAGACTTTTCCGGAACAAACGAGTTGCATGCTCGCAGCTGCGCATGCAGGTCGGGCTCTCGAGGTAACCTCGGGCCACGGGCTGTTCGCCGCCGATCTCGAGCTAGATCTTCGCACTGCGTCCGCCGCTGCCGGAAGCGGCCGACGGGCGGCGCGAGATGCGAGGCAGTATAGACGTAGATTATAGTGGCTTACATAACGTAGAATAAGCTCTGATTTCCGAATGAACCCGAAGTTCCAACCACCTTCGAAATTATTGAAAGTTCAGGGTGCGGCGGTGCGGCCGTTTGGACCAGCACATTTGGCACGCCTCATGAAATTCGAATTCCAAACGTATACATATCTGAAACTGGGCACGCGAATGTTAGTTTGCAAATTTGTCTATTTCTTAGGGCTAAAATTAAAGCTTGATAAATAAATAAAAAAAATAAAGTGGCAGTTTTGCATTTTTTTATGTCCTAAATTAGTCTGCTCATCATCTGAATACTAGTTTGCGAACTCACCCCCAGGAGGTGTGGCGAACGCAAAAACGCCCAGACAGGGGCTGGCGGCGAGCAGGATAACCGTGATAAATAATCATTTTAGTGAAATATATGAACAATAATGCAGTTGTAGTTCGCATTTAAAAACAAACAAACTTATCTATTCGATAAAAATAAATTTTAATGTAGACGAATGTTTGTTTTATTTTGTCGTCTGCTATCCGTTCGCGTATCTTTGCTGGGCGCGGAAGACGCGTAGGGAGATCTCTAGGACACGTTTTGGTTTTTGTGAAAAGAGAACCGTGTTTTTTCGGCCCCCCGGTAAGTAAACTATGCATCACAGAAAGCTCAAACGCCGTGAGAACGTGATAGCGGTTGGGAAAGGAGGAGGAAGTTTGAGAACATGACGTCACCTGGATCAAAAGATAATTGAGAGACGAAAATATTCTCTGAGCCGATGTCCACCTAAGCCTAACATCGCCAAAACAGGTAACACTGTGGGCTCCTGTAGCACCTATTTCAGAAAAAAAAAGAAAAAATAACTTGTGAGCAAAAACAAAACAATATTCTCTTTCTTGCTGACAAGTGTTTTTCACTGATATGAATACCACAAGCGTCACACAATGTCAGTTCCTGTTTTGACGATGGTGTCAGTTCCTGTTTTGCCATGGCGCCACGAGTTCTGACCCTTGCTACCTACCATCAGATGCCACAAGTAAGATGGTGTTTTTAAAAAGTATAGTAGAAGCTAGGAGCCATCTCGTTTTGAAACAAGTACCGTCGAGGTTGACATTCTGGCAATGATCTTATGCCTGTGATTTGTTCAATCGTGGAAAGCCGGACACAGCGACGTTTTTGGGCGCGGACATCGCTAATACACCATTCCAATATTTACGAAATCATAGATTTGACTGCAATATTCACACCTCAGAACGCGCAAGTTTGTGGCTTCAGGAAACGTACATTGCGCGCGTCGTATCCACTATACTCGCGGACAGCTTTCTGTGGCATTTCAGGAGTTAAGAGTGCGCGTGCACAGCTTTGATGGGTACTCAAGGACTCAAGGTGCGCAAACGCACCCGCGCCCATAGCTTTGACTGCGTTACTATGAAAATTTATCCACAACTATAACAGGAAAAATGACATTGGTTTGAATCCCTATTAATAAATGGTCAAGAGAGAGAGAGAGAGAGAAAGAAGAAAAGAAATGTGTTTTGGGAACTTCCAGTTTGAAATTCTATATATTTGTTTCCAACGTCCACTTTGGCTACCGAATGAAAAAGAAACATGAAGATATAAGATCTGCTCCTAGAACAAGGGCGCTGTCTTTCAAGTATTCCTCACAATGAGAGACAGAAGGACGTACAAACCAACATCAGCTATCATAAGAAGCTTCCGGTGGGGTTTCTACATACCCTGCAGGAGGCCAGCGCTGGACACAGATTGGAGACCTGAGCAGCGTGCCGCTGGGACTCCTCACAGATTGAAGATACCCGAACACTGTGCTGGTCCGCGCTATGGTCACTACGACCTTGATATTTCTTAGGTCTTGTAGAATCCTTGTTCTTTTCAAAGCATTTCTTTTGTTTTTAATCTTTGTCATGTTTAGTTTTTGCAAACCTCGCCGTGAAGCATCAATATCTTGTTCAAATAAAATTTCCTCAATGTTTTTTTTTTTTTTTCTCTTTAAGTGGGATGTTACTTTATACAGCGTTCTTAGATCCATCAGTTGAAAAGTTCCACAGAAGAGCCTCGTTCGAAAACGGCTCTTCCCTGTCGCCTGCAGGCGAAAAAGTACAAGCGGATAACAATCCTAGCGAAACCGCTCGCACGGAAACCGAGAAGCATCGTTATTGAACGACGCTCTTTTTCTGCATCCGATGCGCCAATGCACGAGGCCCGTGCAGCCATTGGGAGCAAATCTCGGCAGCACTGAAATGAGCGGCGTTTGGAAGTGAATGACAGCGGAGCACTCGCTCGTGGCAACTGTCTTGCACGATTGAGCACCATTGATTTGCGGTGCTTGTAAGGAACGCCAAGCGTGAAGTTTGTCAAGGGGCTTGAGACTATAGAGAGCGCAACCGAGCACACCTGTCACGAAAATGCGCCAGGCGTTTCTATCACTAGGCTTGTTCTCTGAATTTGATCTATACTCTATAGTCTGTGACAGGCTGTTGGTAAATTGCGCTGATAGATTTGGAGCGATCCAAAACCGCTACATGCTCGCGCGTTTACAGCAGCGAAAGCTAGCTCGCGTTTGCACGTGCCTAAAGATAAAAAAGCGCTCCGTAACCGCTTCAAATCTACTAGCGGAATTTGTTGCATATGACTTTAATGCGCGCTCCGCCTCAATCTCGAGCTTTCTGCCTTTGGTAACACATCGTCGTACGCGCGAGCCGAAGCCCGGGGAAAGGCAACAAACGCGTGCTGGAGGCGGAGCTTCCACTCAATTATTTGCCTGTCACCGACTTCTGGGGAGGAAATTGAACAGTCACGCCTCTAGCGGTACGCTTCGGCTGTGAAAACAACAAACCGATTTTCTTTTTTTTTTTTTTTCTGATCAGAGACATCGAAGATTCGAAGGCCGCTCCTCTTGCGACCAATAGCACTGGTCAAAGCGACGCCCTCGTGCCCAGATCGTGCTAGGCGAGGTTCAATTTCTTTGTTGCTGTGCTGGTAAACGCCGGGCTGAGGGGACAGCATGCTCGACAAAGCGCCCCTTACAGTTCGATCTCCTGCCGAATACACAATTCCAATATTTACAAGTCGTCAGCCCAGCGTGAGATCTCCTTAGCACAGCATGAGCTTGTTCGTCGCTTCGCAAAGCGACGAACAAGCGACGAACGCTCCATACGCACGAACACTGAAAATTTAGCCGGCCAGGACAAGCATCAAGGAGAATGCAGGGATTGGTGTTCCACACGCCGCACGTGCTGGCCTCATCAGTAGTAACTTTTCTAAAGCAAATGCCTAAAACAAAATGCATCCTGCACACGCGTTCGTCAACGCTTTATTTTGGTTATCTACTTGGAATCTTTTATAGACCTTTCCAGTGTTTACAAAATCGCAGTCCAGCGTGCGATCTTCACAGCCCAGCACGTGCGTGTTCGTCGCTTCGGAAAGCGAGCAAAGCACGCGCCATACGCACGAACGCTCAAAATGGCACCGGCCACAAGCTCGTGTTTGGAAAGGTCTATACAGGGAATGCGTGCGCGTGTGGCGCGTGGAACACCAATCACAGCATTCTCCTTGATGCTTGGGTAATTTAGCAGTCGGTCTATTGCAAGCATGGAGCCCCGACTGGTGCCCCATGCATGAGCACGTGCAGCGTGCGCGTCAAAGTAGCTTTAACAAGCTTGCTATTGCACGGGCGTCCCCGCACGAACAGAAGCATGGCGGTGTCTATAGACCTTTCCAAAAAAGGGCACTTGGCAGGTTCCATTTTCAGTGTTCGTGCGTATGGCGCGTGATTTGCTCGGTTTCCGAAGCGACGAACGTGCGCGTTCTGGACTGTGATTTAACACGTGTGGACTGTGATTTTTGTAAACAGTGGAAACGTCTATAGTTACATTATTGCCGACAACACGCGCTCACAAGAAAAAAATAAAAAAGTAAACAAACTGCCGTCATAGAAGAGTCAATGCTAAGAGCTCATGCAGGGACGCGCTTTTTCACGCGTTCCTGCGTGAAGAATAGAGTAAAAACAAAACAGGTTTCATGTATCTGCCCGGCCACGATCTCGAGAAAATAGCCCGTACAGCCCTCACTCGTTTGTGAACCAATTTGGGGCAGTAATCTTCACGACATCAACGGGCTAAAAAAATATAAAAAGCGACACTGTCATTCAAAGGAAGTGTCCCTCTAGAAACTGAATTATTGTTATTAATTCTTCTTCGTATTATTATTTATTATTATATTATTATTTTTCATTATATTATTATTATTATCGATGATGAAAACATCTCAAATACTATTCCATAAAATAAATATATTTCGAAATAAGTATTTTAGCCGTCTTTGCCATGTATTCAAGTATTTTCTTTTATTTCCAAACTGCAAGGAAAAGCTGAGAAGTGGAGAGGAAATTATCTGTCGGTATCCGCCCGATTCACTGTTTGCCACGTGTTCTTAATAAGTAAATTGTGGTATGTGCTTCAGGTTTTACACTGTTCCAGGGTGCATATCTAAAAACTGCATCAGGTGTTTCCGGTCTTCATTTGGGGCTCTTCCTATGAGCGCACGAGCCGAACTAGTCTTTTTCGCAGTGTGAGTGATGGAGGCCTGGCGCTATCTCATTTGTTTTTGAAGCAGCTGGTAAACCATTTCTTTTTCTTACGTAAAGCTCTTGCAGCTGAGGTGCACTCGAACGCAAAGACCTCACGCTTGTATCCGTAATTGTGCAGGGATTTTACAGCCTTCAACAGAAGTCAAATCTTCGAAAAGGTTTATTGACCTTGCCAGATGCACTGTTCGTAGCTTGAGCGTAATATGCGACTCCTGTTTTATATTTTGAACTCCCGTACCCTGGAGGAATATTTCCTCCGGACGTCCGCTTCCGCTACCAAATAAGATGACATGTCCAAATAAGGAGAAGCACAAAGATTCCTCCCAGTGGAAGAGGGAAAAACGACACAAATGGTTGTTGTTTATTATGAATTAGTTCCCAAGAGCGACAAAACGAAACAATCGACACCAATAAGCTTCAAGCAAATGAAGCAATCAATCCCCGCCCCCGCCCGTTTCGATCTGGATGAGCATTGTACCGGCGTGCGGTCGTGTATCACTACTGCGTGGTGCACGTTAAAAACCACAGGCTAGCGATTGTACTGCACTGGCTAAATTTCTCATCTACAGCTGAGAGACAAGTCACCATTATAAATACTGAAGCGCAAAGGACGAGACACAAGAACGAGAAGGACACAGGACAAGTCACTGCACAAGTCACAGCACAAGACAGGAAAGGACAAGTCACAGCAGAAGTCAGCAAGGGACGAGACACAAGACCGAGAAGGACACAGCACAAGTCACCAGTTGAGGCAGACTAACTTCAGGCTGTATAAACATAATTATCAAAGGAACTGCGCCGACTTTACATAACAAGATAAACAATTTAATCAAACGTTTCGTCTCCCATGCGGGAAACATCATCAGTGAAACCTTCAAGAAGGAATGAGCGAAAAAACTTCAACAGTCCTATTCAACCAACTCCGCGTACACATCGGGGAGGGGGCCGCGGTTGGAGTTGCAGGCCGATGAGTCACTCTAGACGAACCATGGTTCCACGGACCTGCATTGAAGTTTTTTCACTCATTGCTGCTTGAAGGTTTCACTGATGATGTTTCCCGCATGGGAAACGAAACGTTTAATTAACTTGTTTATCTCGTTATGTAAAGTCGGAGCAGTTTCTTTGATAATCGTGAGTCCCGGCTTTTGGGATATTTTTGCATGTATACACATACTCACAAACACAAATGAAGCACGCACGCAAAGGTATCTTTGACAGGCTTCTTGTCTCTCGGTGCTTTTGAAGTAAGCACCAGCAAAAGACCAATCTCATTAGCCAGTTTGACTACACCACCGCTGCTGCAATGCATCGAGGGAACTTTAGTCTTTCCGCAAGTGCCCGAACTTCGCTGGAGCTCTGCGCGAGTGGAGCACGAGGCAGCACGAGCCCTTTCGTGAGCTGCCGTTTGCCTTGTATGAACTAAAGTTATGGCGGCGTCAATCATGCGCCGAACGCTTGGTGAGATCGGTCAATAGACCTATTGCTAAATTACCCAAGCATCAAGGAGAATGATGGGAATGTATGGACACGCGCCACACGCGCTCGCCTTCCCCGTATAAAAGATTCGAAGTAAAACACCAAAATAAAGCGTTGACAAGCGCGCGTGCAAATGCCATTTGTTTTAGACATTTGCTTTAGAAACGCTACTACTGCTGACGCCAGCACGTGCAGCGCGTGTAACTACACTCGGAGCATGCTCCCTGGCGCTTGGGAATTTCGCAAAAGGTCTATTGCAAGCCTGCCAAAGATACATTCACGCGCGTGAGTCATTTGCTTGAGGCTTGTCGGTGTTGGTTCCTCTCGTTTGACTTGGGCATGAGCATAGCGATCCCTCAACCGCCCAGAGCGGCAGTGCAACCGGTAGCTTGCGCTGTTATACTTCGAAGCATGCTCTGCAACGCGCACCAGGAGCAGAACACCGTGGCCGCGGTAGCAAGCGGTAACGCTCTTCTAAAGTCCCGTAAACACAGTGGCGTTTGAGTGGGTTTGGGTGTGTTTGACAGCGTTGCGGCTGCGAAAAACCAGGATATACCTGCTTCGTATTTCGCGTGCCAAGCTTCGTGCAAAGCATAGATGTGCTTTCCGTTTCCGCTCCGAGAAACGGAAGCGAATCGCTTCCGTTTCTCGGAGCAGCGCAGTCAAACACTCTAAAACGCAACTATGTGAATGGGCATTTAAACACCCTATTATGCATGGCATTTATTCTTACTGTTCATCGAAAATCTGGTTTCGGCAACACTTGCAAGCATCGATCTTTTCCCCGTGTCATCAAGGAACACGACCGCTCTCACTGATGTAACGCATACAACCAAAATATTCGTTTGTAGGTAGATATCTATTTATTTTTTCTCCTAAGCGCACGCGCCACAGAGAGGCATGCAGCCCGTACAATGAATGCCTGTGAGGCCCATCTAGGGGGTGAAAATGATAACGCAGTGCGATATAATGTGCGGCAGTGATAATGTATATTGAGGCATCACAAAGGAGGGGTCTAAGTTGATCGCAGGTATGTGCCAGCTTCGCGACAATGTTGCGGAACCTCGAATCGGTCACTAATGGGCACGTTAGTTTTTTTTTTTTTTTTTTTTGCAACGTTTAATAAGTGCAGACTTACGGAGCCATCAATTGTAATTCTCTTCTGTGTATGTTTAGACAGCGGGAAGTTAGTCAGCACCGAGGGAGTCCGGTGTCTTCGTTGGGGATGAAAGCCAGTGCAGTATATCGCTGCTAGTCTGACGCCTTTAGCCCGCATCACGCAACAGTGATACATGACCGCACGCCAGTACGATGCTCATCCAGATTGAAACGGGCAGGGGCGCGAGCTTTCGCTACACGTGCTACCTATCCCCGAGCCACCAGCCATCGCGGTCACATTCGAGCTCGAGAGAAAAATATCAAGAAAATCTCCGTTTTGAGGCATCTAGTACTAGTGTCGCCATCTGGTTTAACAGGTTGGAAATAAAATTAACAGGGTGATTTCATTTACACAAATACGCAAATACAACAATATTTTGCTTTCTCATCATGGTCTTAAAATTAGGATTAGAGGCACCCCTAGTACATACGGCCAAGCGTTTTGTCACGTTTGTCTCCTAAATAATTTTATTTTCAAAAATGTCTCAAAACGCGCTCAAAACAGCCAAAACGGTAATATTTCTGGATTTTATTAAAAATCTCCAGCGCTCTCAAGGAAAAATTCAAGGGCCGTACAACCTTCATAACGTCTTCATAATTAACCTCCAAAAGAATGAATACTCTGGTGCATTCCTGAAACTCAGGTTTGTGTAACGCAATTTGCCCATTGAGTGACGAGCGGTTGAATCCCCCTTAAAGGGGCTATGCAACAATTTTTTTACTTTGCGCAAATACCGCTTAGAACGGATCCCTGACGTTAATGACCTATGAAACACGCCTTAGTTTTTCACCCGACGCATTAGAAGTCCCAGAAAAAAATTAAAAAACAACGAGCAGCGTTCACGCCCTCAACTCGCAGCCAGAACAAGCGGCCACGTGATCTGGAGCCGATTATATGCCGCCAATGTTGATCATAGCCACGCGCTGGGGTTGGCAAAGCACAGGACACGCGCTGAGTTCCAGACATTGTTATGGCTCGGCTATTGTCGTCGTTGCAGCGATTGGACACGGGCCACTACTCGAATGCTTCTCGAGCTATCAATTATCACGAGCCTAAATCGAGTGCCCACGCAATGCTCGGGTCCAATCTATGAACCGCATTCAAATATCGTCATACGGGTGTACTGCGATCCCCGCGTTACGTCATCGAATTTTGCAAGGGAGAGATTGAATGAAAATGATCGCTTTTGTCCTTGAAATTACACCGCAACAAAGGAGTTTCTTGGCCAGTGGCATTGCATGCGAGTATCCTTTATGTTTGCTTAGCTCTCAGCACCTTATTCATATAATTTTTTTGCTTTCTATCAAAGCATAGCAACATTCAAAAACAACTATTCAGAACTAAAAAAAAAGAAGAGAACAGCCTAATTCTTACAAATTGCCCGATGTGCCCGTAATCCATCGGGCCGCATTTTGACAGCTCATCATTCGTTATTCATGTTTGCTTTAAACCCTTAGCGCCGACCGCTTGGCAGACCTTCTGGCGAACTAGAATATATAATTTATTCGACTTTTTATATGATCGCGTTATCACAGAGAACGAGAGGTACAATGGCTTAATGGTATATTTTGGAACACCATCTTTGGTTTTCTTGTATTCTAGAATTAAACATGAAGAAGAGCTGGTTGGGTGACAAACAAAAAAAAAAAATATTGGACTAGAGAGTACAATATTTTTTTTTTTTGTAAAAAACGTTTACAAATAAATAGTTGTAATATAACGAACACGTTGCGCGCTGATACTAGTTATCCTGATGATTTATTATCACTACGGAAAAACAAGCCGAATGCTGTCTGTAGAACGACTGTAACCGTTGACCGCCACGGCGTGTTGCAGTTAAAAGTCTGTGGTCCGCGAGTTTGCGCCACCACGTTTCGAAATCCTTAAGTAGCTATTATTGGCAGACTCCAACAGTCAAAGTTCTTCTTACTCGCAGCAGCTGCAAACACAGGAGGTGAAAAAGCACATATTTTGTACGTCTTTTTCGCCTCGCTCAATAAATTTGAAAAGTTTTTTTTTTTTTGTAAAATCGTTTTCATCAGCCAAACGAATACTCTAAGGTAAACAAGAAGCAAAAAAAAAAAAGGAATGAGATTAATATATAAAGAGTCGCTGCGAGAATGCAAAGAAGTAGCGCAAAGAAGAGTTTAGGCAAGATCAAATTATCTCCGACGCATAAGTTTGAGGCAGGAACTTCAAACCCGTTTAGCATAGTATTGCGCCCATCTTCGAGGCATTATTCGAGAGATGCAGGCGCCGGATGCGCCATTGTAAGCGTATATTTGACGGAAACTCGTGCACGTAAGAAAAAAAAAAAAATTTTTACAAAACATTTTGCATTCAAAACTTTGATCAATTTCTTCTTTTTTTTCTACAGCGCCTTTTCAGTTAAATAGCATGCCATCAGAAATATTTTTTTTTTCTCGTTGTTATATTTGATAATTAGGTCTCATAGAGGCCGCGCTGTTCTAGTAGTCACTGACATCCTAAGAAACGCAGGGTGTGGCTTGTTTTCGTTTACGCTTCTCGTTTCGTAATTGGTCCTCCTGCGTCCTTATCGGCCAATACTGCAATCTCATTGGTTCCGGACCGTTAATAAGGTGCATGGGACTCGCCGCACCCTACCTTTCTACGGCTTTCAGGGACCCTAGCGAACAATCAGTTCAATATCTTGAAATGGAGCGTAAAGCATGCGAGCAGTGAGCCTTTTCCAGACATCGTTCCGCAACACTCAGTGACCCCGAGCGCTTTCCAACCTGCGAGAGATTCCTAAAAGCGTGGCATAATTTTAGGCCTCCAGTATCACAACATCCGTCTAATTTAAAAAAAAGAAAGAGAAAAAAAAAACACATTTGTAACCGGAATTTCGATGTCGTTAGGATGAGTTTTAATATTGAAATATTGTTTCAGGCCGGAAGGAAGGTGACGCAAATGATGCTCAGCGAATGGGGCCACAGCGCCAAGTCTACTAGTAGAAATTTGCTTTGCCTTTTTCCTAGAAGTGCGGGGAGCTGGTATATGCTCATTTATTTTATTTTGAATGTTCATTTCTTTCAACTGTGTTGATGTTCATTTTCAAAAGTTTATAGTTCCTCCTCTTGTAATTTCGAAAAGCCTTTGAGGTACTGTAAACATATCAATACAATTTAACCACATTCACAAATTAGGTTAGACACCATATTGGCAATAAAATGCCTTGTTTTACGTGGCTATACGTTTTCCAACAGGCAAGCTGTTTTGTATCTAAAAAAAGCGATTGCGGGGCCTCTAGGAGTTCAATAACACATGGTCTTTACTTTAAAACTCGTCACCATTAAAAAAGGCTCAATATAATTTCTTCAAAGCAATTTGGTCTTTACTTTAAAACTATGCATCGTTAGGTCATTCAGTGCAATTCGTTTAATACAATTTGGTCTTTAATTTAAAAATTATAGGTCAATAAAAGTTGTTATATACGGTTTGGTTTCACTTTAAAATCTTAATCGTTAGAAGAGTTTTTTTTTTTTTCTAAATTGTAGGGCCGCGCGTCTCAGGCGTATGTTATACGAAATAAGATGTCAATTTCATCTTATTTTGTACAAAAGTCACAATATGCAAACTTGACAGCAAACTGCGCTTGATTATTTTAGATCCTTCTTTAAGAACGGTCAATATCGTAGAAGTTTTTCGTCGTCGGAAGAAAATTGAATAAAACTTGAAGACATCGACGTGTTAAATATCTACTTCGCGAGCCTCTCAAGTTCATTATTTTTTGGTGTGTGTCGTACTAGCTTCTACGTCTGATTTAGAATCAATATAAGTACACGAGCATGGGCGCCGTTTTCTTCTACTTCTTAGGGCTCTATAGAAATATGTCAACAGGTTTGGAAGGCAATAACATTATATTCTGAAACAAGAGCAAGAAAATGCACAACTATACTTTGTCTCGTCCTACGATGGACTAAAGGCCAAAGCCACGGGCCGCCAAGTCCAATCACGTTCCACGCTATACTATGACACGCTTAACATTGATTAGGGGTAGACGAATAATGCTCGAATCCAAAAGCGCCGCATCATTTCTGTAGCTTCGACGCTGCAAAGAGCCTATAGACCTTTCCAGCGGCAGTCTCGAACGAAGCGACCGGGCAAAAAATGCTGAGTCACTGAGCTGTGGACGCATGCGCAGCGTCCCATATACCGCACAGCAGATCAACAGCGCATGCTCCGAAGGCGTTCCACAGCCCAGCAGACAAAGATGGCAGCGCGCAGGAGGCGATTTCTGCAAAGGTCTATACGTCGTGGCTTTCTTTGCGATATAAAATTGTTCAGTCACTCAGTGCTCTTCAATTCGAACCACTGTCTACCCGTCCCCTCATCAGTGATCCGAGACGCGGGCACCGATACGTGCATCGAAGAGAAATACCACACATTTTCTAATTGGCTCGTGATTGGATCTGGCGGTTCGTAGCTTTTGTCTTTAGTCCATCGTAGGGTGAGACGAAGTATATCAAGAAGGGAACGAAGATTTAATAGGACACAGACACTAATTTCTTTATGTTTATTTGTGCCAAGCTGTCTCTTCTGCATAAACATTATAACTAGACAAAGAAATAAAATCCACGTGTGTGCCGTTTCTGAAGCTAACCTTCATAGACTTTCCTTTTCTTTATTTTCAACGCATACGACGAAGTAGTAGATAACATAGATGGATGAGACTTAGGAGTTTTCAAGACAACTTTATTATTTCGTTTTTATTTCTCCAATACACAGCCATGCAATATACTCAATAAATATATAAAACAAATGCCCATATTTAATTAAAAAACAACAAATAGAAGCTGGGAAAAGCAGCACTGATAAAGCTTTTCAGTTTGCGTTGCGTTTTAATGTCTGTCCTACCTTGACCAACCCAGTTAAAAAGATATGAAAGCTCGCCCAATTGCTGAGATTTCCATGTGACATTTATTTTAAAGCATCCCGGGATAAATACAAACGCGACTGTACTCTTGTTATATTCTTAAAGGGGCGGTGCAACAATATTTGTTTTGAGCGTTTTTCACTTTGTATGAGCTTACTGGCACTAGTGGGACCCAAGTACACTCGCACGCAACGCCACTGACCAAGAAACCTCTTTGTTGCGGTGTAAGTTCAAGGAGAAAAGCGAGAGTTTTCTTTCAATTTCTCCTTCGCAACTTTTGATGACGTACCCTGGTGGTAGCAGCATCCTCCAGGGACGATATTTGAATGCGGCTCATAGATTGGACCCAAGTATTGCGTGAGCACTCGATTAGGGCTCGTGATAATTGATAGCTCGAGAAGCATCCGGGTAGTGGCCCGTGTCCAATCGCTGCAACGACGACTATAGCCGAGCCATAACAATGTCTGGAACTCAGCGCGTGTCCTGTGGCTTGCCAACCCCACCGCGTGGCTACGATTAACATTGGCGGCATATAATCGGCTCCAGATCAGGTGGCCACTTGTTCTGGCTGCGAGTTGAGGAGGTGAACGCTGCTTGTTTTTCTTTAATTTTTTCTGCGACTGATACTGCGCGTGGTGAAAAACGATTGCGTGTTGCATAGTTCATTCGCGTCAGGGATTCGTCCTGAGCGGTATATGCGCAAAGTACAAAACTCGCTGCATTGCCCCTTTAACTTTGCGACGCTGTTTTGAACTTTCCGAATAAGAAAGCATTCGCCGTAAATATATTTTGAAAAATATTGATTTTGGTGTCTCAGAGAGCTTTTAAGCGGAATTTGAATGAATTTTGTTTCGTAGACATGGATTCAAAATATATATTAAAGTAAGAAATCAAACTTTTAGTGTATCTTTGAACAAACCAGTGAAATTGCCGGCAGTTCGTCGATGTAAATGGCACCTTTTCGGAATTGTTGAAAGTGTACTCAGGGGTTCCACAGGGCTCCGTGTAGGTCCCTTGCTTTTCTTAATATATGTTAACAGTTTGTTTTCTATCTGCAGTAACGGGCGCGTGAAAGTAAGAATGTTTGCCGATGATTGTATTATATATGCTCCCATTTTGTCAGTTAACGATCAGATAGAAGTAAATGATGTTTTATATCGCATCTCGTCATGGTGTAGTGAAAAGAATATGATAGTAAACACCCAGAAAACGCAATATATGCACTTGACGAATAAGAAAAATATTTTTTCCTTTGACTATGAGCTTGACTCTGTCAGGCTTACTAAAGTTGACAGCTATAAATACTTGGGTGTGGTTATCACTAGCGATCTGAAATGGAACAGACATGTGGATTATGTAACAAAAAAGGCAACTAAAAAACTATGGTATTTACGAAGGAAGCTGTATAGGACACCTCCCTCGGTTAAGCTTATTGCCTATAAAGCTCTTGTAAGACCAACACTGGAGTATGCTTCCGAGGTGTGGGATCCCTGGCAGGCCACGCTTTCTACTGAGCTTGAAAAGGTTCAGTCACTTGCGGTGCGTACAATATTCTCTGATTTCAGGACTACGACGTCTGTGACGGAGCTAAAAAAGCAGGCAGACATAGAACCCTTGAAAAAAAGGAGAATATGCCAACGCCTGAAATTATTTTTTCAGATTTATAATCATATTTTAAAAATCGACAGCTCTAAATATTTAACACCCAAAAGCCATCGTTCAGAGCGCTTACATCATCCGAAAGTGCTCGAACCCATTCACGCCCGTATAAATATATTTAAACAAACATTTTTTGTGCAGGCTATAGATTTTTGGAATAAACTTCCAGGTGCTGTTGTTGCTCTCGAGTCGATTTCTGATTTCGAAAAAGCTCTGCGTGTGTTGTTTGAATAAAAAAAAATATGTGTATGTGTTTTTTTTTGGCACGCCTCTGTGGGCAAACTTGTAACACCGTTTTTTTTTGTTTTTTTTATGCGTGTGCGTGTGCGGTGTGCAGAAGGCAGTGTACATTCCTTGTTTTGTATTATCCACTCCTGCTTTGGCCCTTGACAGGGCTGGCAGTATTGTGAAATAAAAAAATAAGAATATACGGCATCGTTCAGGGGGGGGGAAGGTGGGGGGGGGGGTCGGGGGGATCGGTGGCCAAGTGGGCTAGCGCACACCAGCTCGGAGCACGTGGAGCGAAATCTCGTGTAAGGACGGCGGGGAAACATGGCGGTGCCCCGGTGAGTGAGCGCCGCTCGCTTTGGAACTAATATGTCGTTGTAGCTGCAATATCGGGCGCGTTAGTCAGCAATGAACGGTGCAGGAGGCTTTCGCTTTGCCTTACCTCACTTAAATTGCAAAGCATAAGCAATGACCTAGCCGCATTTTTTAGAAAGTCTTTCGATTCTGGACATTCATAAGCCTAAATGAACGCGATAGTTGTCGGCATGGCAATGTCTTTGGAAAGTCGATGGCCTTGACTCACTCGGCCGGGTATTTATAGTAAACAAAAGCAGACAGCATCCCCACAGACCTTTTGCTAAATTTTCCAAGCACAGAGGGGCATGCTATACTTCGTCTCACCTTAGTATGGACTATTGTTAGCCGCGCGTGCTAAAAGCGCGAGCTAGTTGCTTCGAACGAAGCCTCGGCAGCTGCACGAGCGCTCGTGCAGCAAGTGCTCTAGTCGAGGCAGTCAAGGCTGGCCGCTCGCGCTAGCACAGCCTTCGCGGTTAGTCCATGCTAGGGTGAGACGAAGTATACGAGTGTAGTTACACGCGCTGCACGTGCTGGCGTCTGCAGTAGTAACTGTTCTAAAGCAAAAAGGCTAAAACCAATTTTGCCTTGCACGCGTGTTCGTCAGACTTATTAGAAGTATTTACTTTGAATCTTTTATAAGGGGAAGGCCAGCGCGCGCGGATCGTAGAATTACACTTCCAGCGTTCTCCTCGAAGATCGCGTAATTTACTAACTGGCCAATATTCACTGGAGCCGAATTACAGGTTTTACAATTTACGATGGTGTTATATACAGTTCTTAGATGATGGCCAACCATGCTATCGGTGTACCGCTCGCATTTCACAGCCCACTTCTTCCTCGTCGTTCCAGGACTGAACTTTGTTTTCCTCTTTCGAATTTGGAAGGAAATTTCAACGAGGCTTGTGTTCACTTCAGACAACCAAATATTTAAAATTTTCGAAACAAGGGTTAATTTAGTTTTACCTTACCGATTATCTGTACAATGAGCAATAAAAATTGTTTCTTAAGCTCAAACGTATACCGCGCTGCGTCGCGAAAATCCGGTAGCGCGCATTTTTGGGTCCCCCCCTTTACGGGAACTTTTTCACGGAAGCCACTTATATTCGCTACAACCAGTAGGTGACACCAGCTACCACCCTATAATAAAACACGAGCTATCGCTCATCCATCCCTCGTCAAACTTGGCTAGGTACTTGCAGGTACCTAGTTGGGAAGGGCGGTTAACTTTTAACCGTGGTTAAAGTTAACCGGCTTCGAGCAAATGGGCCCTGGATGAGCATCGTACCGGCGTGCGGTCGTGTATCACAACTGCGTGGTACACGTTAAAGACCCCAGGCTAGCGGTTGTAGTGCATTGGCTAAATTGCTCATCTACAGCTGGGAGACTCGTAGCCCGTCGAGGCAGACCAAGTTCTAGGCTGTATAAACATACACACAACCCAATTTTTTTTTTCTTTCAGGGGGCGATTGGAAAGCAACGTATCCTGAGCAGGTTTCAAATGAAGACGGATATTAAAGGAGCATTCAAGTGGTTTTTGAGTTCGTGTTTTGATGATGACAGCTGAATGTAGACCCCCTAAGTATCCCTAAAAACCAAAAAATATAGTCATACGGTGATTATTTCTTTAATAAAAATGTAATTGAAGGCCGCCAAACCTCGGATCCACCCGAAAACGAAACCACTCTCATTGGTCCTCGCACGCTTATCAAAAGGATCTCGGGCCAATGGCGTTGGACGACGTTCCGTCGCGCAGTGATCCCGAGGTAGCCGCATCGGCCGTACCTCTTTGTCATTCGAGCTTCAATCATGGCGGAGTTCTCTACGCTCGAGTACCTGACGCCGTAAGTGGTTGAAATTCTTCGGCGGACAGCCGACCTGGGGATGATTTCCTATGACGCTACTTCGACGTGCGATGTGGACGATAGCAGCGCTTCGGAGTCATGTTCGGGTTCCGAGGACGGCGAAATGCAGACCTTTTCGGGTATCTTCGATTTGCGGTTGGGGCAAGTCGTAACCGAACCAACGCTTGACATCGCAGCGTTACCTCTGGTACGTGATGTCAAACGATGTCGCCACGTTGCCTTTCGCCTCGGGAGGACAGGGGAAAGGCTGGTTCAGACAGCGCGTACCTACGACTGCGTTTGTTGCGACCGGAACGACCGCTCTGCGCCGCGCGTACACACACCTGCAACCTCTACAACAAGCGCCGCGGGTCGTCAGCACGGCGACCGCTTCTATACGCGGCCGTCAGCTGTTTCAGCGGCCCCTCTAAAAAGGGGACGCACTGCTACTCAATGCCGTAACCGAATATAGACAGACAGTTGTATATAGCTTAAAGCTTTATTATTATTTTTTCTTGATAGGCTTGCAGGGTACAGTGGATGAAAAAAAGAAAATAAAAAGATGCAGTACGCCGTCTTGGACGATCACGACTCTAATACACGACATTGCAATAGTACAAATATCGCCACACGCCTTTTCTACGATTATAAAAGACGATGTAATCTTAGCAGCGATATAGCAACGTAGAAATATGATTTCGTGATCAGATAGACGTTGCGAGCGTTCAGGATTGATAACACTAATCACTTCTCTCCGGTGATGAAAACGCGTGAAAATTCGCATCCTTTATACGGTACGCGCCAGTAATACCTTGAACTTGAGCACACGCATGAAATGCGCCAAATAAGAAATCCGGCCGATGTTCCAGGACACAAATGCTTAGAAAGCACCACTGTAGTCGAAGTAAACAAACACGACGGCACGGGCGTTTCTGCTGTCTTGAGAGTGCCGCCACGACATCGCCGCACGAGTAGGTGGATCTTCCCTATTAGTACGTGCTGGGTTATCATAGCGACACACGACGAAAATTCAAAGTCAAGGATAGCGCTTTTACGCGGAACGATGAGCTTTCACCACGCCGTCCACGTCGACGACCACCACCGAGGCCTGGACTGCCCGCCAGGCCCGCTACCGACACGACCACATGGACACGACCGGCCCGACCGGCCTGCAACGCGCGCAGATACGTGCGCTTCCGGGCATCCTGGGGGAGCGGGAAATTCACCCCCCGCGGAGGAATGCAAGGAGAAAACGTAGTCCCTTGTTTGTGAAACGATAATTGCAGTATCGCGTATTCTAAACTAGAAATATTTTACGTATTTTGAAATTATCATGCACAACATATTTAAATGAACTGAAAATTGTTTCTTTAGCGAAACTTTACAAAGGCCGCCAAAAGTTTCAAACATACGATAATTTCATTGGTCCTCGCAAGTACAGAAAAGAGTCCTACACGTATTTTATTCCTGCGTGATTAATAGGCGGTTCTGCCTTCTAAAACTGAAGATACTCATTCACTGACACTTCCTTAACGCCATCGCACCAAAAAGTAGTTTCTCCAAAAACTGCTTGAGTGCCCCTTTAAGAGATATAACTTCCTCCCCTATAGAAAAAGCCAAAAAAAAGTTAAGTTATAAAGCTTCTTATAAATTAGCTAAGCTTACGCTATACACTTAGTGCTAAAACTTAGCTAAGCTTACGCTATAGGCTTAAGAACATGATTTTGGTTTACCTTTCAACCCAAGCAGTTACATCTCTTAATCATTCCAGGTCTCCCCAAGAGAATAATGCTTAGCCGTTGTCAGATATCGTGAAAAGATTTTAATGAGCCCTGGAGAGTAGAGGGAGGGATAATTCTTCCACCGAAATCTGCACAGTTGCGACACATGAAACACACAGCTCAAAATAAGAAATTCTTTTTCTTTTTTTTTTTTACCTTCGGCTGCTTTGTGTCCCTGATTAAAGAATGGGGGCACCTTCGAGCGCCGTAATTGAAGCTTGCGAAATGGCCTCTGTCAAAAGGCTAGAGCCTTGACCCTAGCTTTTTATTGTGTTTGTGTTTGCGATATTGAACGGAGAAGTACAACCTTTACCACCCTTTTTCTTTTTTTTTTCTTTTTTTTTACTTTTTGCAGTAATGAGTTAGCACCTTGCTCAGACCTTCTAGAAACCTCAGCGGATTCTTTTGAAACCTTGTCTCCGAACGCGTTTATACCTGAGTTCCTTTTAAAAATATGAAGAGTCATTTATGTGACGACAAGGTTTGAGTCAAATAAGTTTTTTTTCTGGCAGCTAATATTGTTGTTTATTCTTTCATTCTCTTATTTCTTTCTCTATCTTCTCTATTTCGTTTTTTCTTCTCTGGTGTACGCTTGATTTTGGCATGACAGTACGAAGGAAGAAAGGAATAAGTTTTGCATCTTCGGTTTATGCGAGTGAAGTGGCTATGGTTTTCTAGAGCAACGCTCCACACTTGGAGATGTCCCAGTTTACCATTGCGATTGCTGATGAATTCAAAGAAAACAGTCTCAATTTAAACTTCTGAAAATGCGGAGTGAAGACGTAACCATCTAAGATGCGAACGATGTCAAACGAGCGCCGATGGGCGTGAAAACTTGCCTACAATTTGACTGCAGCGTGTCCGATTCCCACAAGAAAAAGAAACATATGAGATCTCATAAGGGGGGTTGGTGACGGAGTGTGTTAGCGCACCGCAGCTAGGAGCCCACAGTGTGAAAGCGTGCACAGCAGAACCAAGGGCACTCGCTTTTTCTCGCGTGAGTTGAAGCAGGATTGCGCCAACGTGTAAATCGCCCCCAACCACTTCTGGTTCTCAACAAGACGGCAGGTTTCGCAGTATTCGCGAAATCAAAGGTACACGCCATCTTCTGGAAAGGGCCACTTATATCACTGACAGACCTAATTCCCTCTTATGATAAAATAATGACGGGCAAAAAACGAGGACATTAATCTCATTGAATCTATCCAGGCCAAGGCTGTAAGATTTATTCTGAATAGGTATGACCGTAATTTTTCACCCTCCTCGGCTGTTTCATCTCTGGGGCTGGAGCCTTTGTCTAGAAGGCGAACAGTTGATAAAATTAAAATGTTGCACAAAATTGTTAAAGAGGACTGTGGAATAGAGCGAAGTAAATATATTTCATTCTCTACTAGTTCACGCACCAGACGATCTCATTCATTAAATATTGTTCCTTTTCAGTCTCATACTAATTGCTTTAAATATTCGTTTTTTCCGCATAGTATTGAAATTTGGAATAATCTTGATGGGAAAATACGTACTCTTCCGTATAGTGATTTTATTAGCGCGGTTCTGCCTATTCTTTTCAGTAACGCATGACGTCATCATATCCATTTCTGTTATGTTGAAGGGCATGTTGTATTGTTTGAATGTTAATTTGTTTCTGTATTCCTCCACTCCTGCAATGACCTCACAGAGGTCGCAGTATGTGTAAATAAATAAATAAATAAATAAGGAAGTATACGTTAACCCGATGCGTGTCGGCTACCCAATAGATGGCGCCACTGAATTTGTTGCCAAAAAAAAAGGGACGAATACCCAGGGATCCTGGGTTTAATTTCAACTCTTGCCCGTTTTAAAGCGATGGCGTTAAAGAGTTCGTGTCGCAGAAAAGCCGTCGTCGCGTCGGTGTAGGCATCGGTGAAACTAGAAAATCCTGATTTGTCGATAAGTAATTAATTTGCCTTGAAGAAAAAAATTCGAATAATTTTAGGCAGTGCGGGATCGTACCCACGACCGTTCGGGAGCGAGCCCGACATGGTACCGACTAGCCGAAGAAGACACGCTTTCACGGCTTAAAAACAAGCAAGGGTTTATATTTAGCTATCGCGTTGAACTCTTAAAGGCGAAGCTTAAGCGTCCTCCCGCAATTTTGATCTGGATAAGCACTGCGGGAGGGAAGCAGATAGAGTGCTTACGTTTTTTCTGAGCTCGAACTTCTGCTCCCGAATTACCTCTTCAACTGGCCCCACCGGGAACAACCGCCCCGGTGATCATCCTGATTGGAAACACCAGAGGTACCAAGATTTTCACCGGTGAGCCCGGATTTCTTCCAAATATAGGGACCTTTGCCTCGAGGACGCGGCGGTGGGAGCTAAGGCTAATATAGGCGAGGACCCCTGCACGGCTGCCTGTGGCATCACCCCCTGGACAGGGCGCCTCTAGGGCAAAATGGCCGAAGCACCCCAGGAAAGTATGGACCAGGACATTAGGAACAAGGCAGTCCGATATCACGAGCCTAGGAAATACGTCAAAACTCCAGGGATCGCGAACCCATACACCGGGAGAAGGGTCTGGAAACTTCCAAAACTCCTCCACTGTCAACCAGGAAGAGGGAAACAACCTCTCATGGACTGAGATTCTAAGACGAATGGACAACGGGATTGATCGGCACGAAATCTTCACAAACTCGAAAACGTTCCCGAAGCTTCGACGCCCGAGGGCGTGATGAGCAGCATGCCGGTCGACACTAATAAAGGCGGGAAAAGCCAAAAATCCTCGTCGGCTCCCACCAAGAACCCTGCGAAAAATGACGGTGCCCAGACCAAACGTATGCCGGTGACCGAAAGCCTCCCACCACTTCCCAGGGATCAATATAAGGTTGCTATTAGGCCCTTCGATGAGCTCACACTCGCCGGGGCACCGCCCCCTAAGAGATGCTGAACGCACTAGCCAAGGTCTGCGGCCTCAAGAAGCAGGAGGGTGAAGATTCGACAATCCAGATCCGCAAAGACCAGAGCCTGATGATCTTCAGTACACCCAACATCGACTCGGCGCAAAGAATGGCCCGGTGAAGCACCTAAGTTTAAAGGGGCAGGACTACGACATTGGAGCCTACATTGCCGCTCCGGACGACTCCTGCAGGGTAGTCATAACCAAGATCGGATTCGGGTTCAGCACCGAATATCTAACCGAGAAAATCAGACCGATGATACCAGGAGGCCCCTGAGTTCTCAACACACGCATGATGGGAAAGTCTGCTGCGGCGCTCACAACATTCCAAGGAATCAAGATTCCACTATTCGTACGCTTCGGAATACTAGAATGTCGGCGCGAACCCTACTTTTCCAAGGAACGTGTTTGCGATGCCTGCCTTGGGCAAGGGCACAAAAGAGGCATGTGCCCCCACCCTAGCAAAACAAGTGCTCATTCGGCCTCCTGAACAGAGACCTGGAGGAAAACGAATGCTCACCCTACTGCATACACTGCAACAGACAACATATAGAGGACTAAAAAGCACAAAAGCGAAAACACGGACGAACACGACACACATTCAACACGGACTGGTGCTTTTAGTCTTCTTGATCACGATGAACCAATTAGCCCGGTCTAAAGTTTTAGGACAACATCCATCCAACGATCCCAAGTGCCCAGCGCGAAAGCGAGAACCGTACAACAAGGACCGGCTCCAGGACTGGAGAGGGCGGACCAGCAACAGAGACCGTGACAGTGTAAGCGAACCAAGGAACAGCAGAGTCAAAACATTACCAACTCCAGACAGCCGCTACAACAATGGCTGCGGCAACTTTCACCGCCAACGAGGACCTCGCAGTTCCGCTGGCCGGCGCTAGAAGGTAGAGGAATCGCTACAACAAACCCTTACGCTTTTCTGGCCAGCACGGGTCTAGAGACCTACTCAGCGGCCCTCACACAAGCACCGGGATGGAACCCGGGGAATCAGCATTTGTGCCACGGAGCGACGCTGGGAATGCCCGTACCAAGCAATTACGGACTGGAACCGGGGGTATTGTGCAAAACAAAAAACCCAGAAAGAAAGCCAAATGGACGACACAAAATCCACAGAATCGGGGAAAAGTCCAGGGCTCCGCAGGAACAGGAAGTCCATCCTCAGGAGATCAAGCGAGCCGAGCGGGACAGTCTCCCCAATCCTCTATCCCCCCCCCCCCCTCTCACGCGCAGCACACCAACAAACGCCCAAGCGCGCCCGAGATTGGTAAAAACAGGAGAATCAAGCCCTAAACCACATTCGGTCAAAAGAGCCCTGATAGAACACCAGAGCAACAAAACCCAAAACAAACGAGACTTTGTAACGCGTGAGGATTTTTACAGAGAGATACGAGCTCTCCACGCAAAATTGCAAACAGCTAAATTCAAACTAATGTAAGCATTCTATCTGGGTCTCAAAGGGACGTGTCTAATCAACAAGGCCACGACCTCCTCCTTTAGCAAAACAGTGAACCCGGTAATCTTGCAAGTTGTCATGACCCAAACACTCTACCTGAACGTAACCGAGGCCATACAACCAAATCCAAGCGTACCTTGCTGCTCCTACGATGGAAACGGGGGGAGGCAGTAGTGACGGCCACTTGCATATGACCGAAACTAACACCGAGTGCAAGGCGGAGAGGTGAGGACTTGGGTCTCATGTTGCAGTGGAACTGTAGATTCTACCGCCATAGACGGGGAGCACTAACGCAGTTCCTAGCAACGCGAGTCTGAAAGCCTGTCGCCACAGCCCTACAAGAAACAGGCCACGTACCCTCGCTCTCAGGGTATGTAGCCTTCGGCCAGGAAACGGAAGACGAAAACAAGGAGCCGAGAGTCGCCACACCATGGTAGCCAAACACGTGCCTTTAATAGAACTCAAACTCGCTGCTCCCATATCTCACGTCTTTCCCGAACTCTTGGCCACAGATGGAGAGAAGTGCAGTATCTTCCTCTTAAAAGTCTATAGTTCGTCGCCGAATTCACTCTAAGAAATAGGGGGTGTATAGAGGTACACCTGTTTCCCCAAATGTAACATCCCAAAACAGAAATTCGAAGTTCAGTTCACAGACGTTGAACCGACGATACCAACTTTCAGGAGCGGCTTGATAGTCGACCGACACAACTTATTAAAATAGCTAATGGACGCATTAAAGGCTACAGTGAAACAGTCAAGGTTTTTTGGGCCGTGCTGCAAAACCTTGGCGTTTTTTTTTTTTCGAGTCTTTGATACGCACATTAGATATTTCGTACGTTGTATCCAACAGCTATCAAGCCACTCGTAAAAGTTGGTATCGCCAGCTCGACGTCAGTGGACTCTACATCCAAATGTAGTTTTGAGGTGTTGCATATGGGACAAGGGTCTACACCTATAGACTCCCTATTTCTAAGAGTGAAGAAAACGCAAGACGTGTTCGACGAACATTTACGGGACTCACTCCTCATCACTCGCCCGATAAGGAACAACCTATTCATTGTGCGAGACTTTAACGCGCAGCACGGGGTTCTTGGCTACCCACGAGACACTCCGAAGGATAGGAAGCTGATGGTCGTCATAGAAAACTTCAGACTAACCCTCCTGAACGGAAAACTATACCGATGTACAATTCCAAAGTTCAATGCGGCAGTGCCAAATGACGGTAGTCAGGGGATTTCCTGAGGGACGGTGATATGGTTAACGTTTTACAAAGCGAATAGATTATAGACTACATAATCAGGTTTTAACATTTAGGTTTCGATAATAACTAACAAACACATTACTTGAGGTGAGGTGTCAGCGCTGAAGAATAAGAGGCCTTCGATATATTCGTAGCTTAAATTTTTATTTGTACGCGATTTGGGATAAATAAATTTGGAATATTTTATATGAATCATTACAAGTAGAAAAATTACTCATTTTGCTACAGCAAATAGCGTTGATGTAGAGTTGCAAAGCGCTGTGAAATTACATGTGTTCTTACTGTGAGTTTTGGCGCAAAATCGTAGAGTCTCACCTGCCTTATTAGCATACGAAACTTGATTCGAGTTCAGAGGCACTTTGGTTCAATGATGAGCGCCGTTACTTGGTGCTAGCGCAGTAGGAACATTTTCGCGGATATCGGATATTGGAATTCTAACGTCAACGTCCCGAGTCATTTTATTTTGCGGCATAAAATTGGCTAACACATTTGGGAAAGCTGCCCCCGAAATTTGTTTCTGGAAAACCGGGAAACCTCGGGAGCACTCGTTTGCTCATCGCAAATATTTTGCCTTTCCATATTTTCTTATTTATTTTATAAGGCACTATAAAAAATGTGACGAAGTTTTACTCTGAATATTAGAGTTTCTTCGACCTTCTGTTTGCACCTGCTGCTTTTTAATAGAGACTCGTTTTTCCCATCGCATAAGACAAGATATTCTCGACTTGAGTCACAAGGCTGCTGGTGAGCGGATAAAACCTAAAAACTGTGCAAATCTTCAAGATAATAAAAGCGCCGTAACTGAGAGAAAAGATTGTCATTAAAATATGCCAGTCGAATCATTTTCGCGTGTTTATGGTAAGGAACTTTGCAAACTTTTAAATGTAGACACACTCGCACTTTAGTAGTAGCGGTTATTTCGGAGCAAAAGTGGTAGGTCTAAGTTTGGTAACGTGCGTGGGGAATGCATTCCGCTGGCTCCTTCGTTTAGGCAGTGTAAACAAAAATAAAGAACGCTAAAAATCTTAGCTCTTTCGGTAAGCACCAAAAAAAAGTAATTTTGTTTTTTTTAGGAAAAGAGTTTTGAAGGACATTTGCTTGCACAAATAGAACGGCAGAAAGCGCCGTTAGTTTGAAATGATGTGTGCAACAATAAACTTAGGCCTACCCAATTTTCGCGCGTATTTGGCCCTAAACGTCCGGTGGTCCAAGCGTCACTCCATGGCATACCGCCGTGTCCATTCCTTGGCGATAACGTTGTAAGCCTCCTTGTCCGTCTTGTACACGTTGGCCACTTCGGGCACAAGGGGATCGTCCGGATTTGGGTCGCACATGAGAACCATGATGGACATGAGCACGGTGGCGATGGTCAACGAAGGGCACCAGTGCGACTTGAGGATGTCCAGGCAGATGTAACCGTTGCTGTTGATGTTCGGGTGGTAGATGCGCGTGGCGAACCTGACGTCGGGTGGTTTGAACGGGTAGTCCTCAGGAAAGCGGATCTTCAGCTTGAAGATACCTTCAGGAAGGAAGAATGACAATATGACTTCAACAGTCTTATTGCGTGAAATTTATAAAATACCGACATAGTGTAAGGCGGAAAGAGTAAGCTCCGTTTCCAAACAAAAAGAACTTATAAAACTTTGTCCGTAAAGGCTTTATTTTCGACAAATACTGCATACCTTCCTTTATCTTTCGAAGTAGTTTTTGACAATATACATCCTGTCGTTCGTCATATTGTGACCCAATTTCTAGAAAGCCCTCTGCATTAAAACCTACCGCGTGAGTCTTGAGCCAACGTTTTTTACAGACATCGCAACACACAAAAAAAAAAAAAAAATTGCACCACTGAAGTGTTATGCAGTTGTTTCATGACCAATGCCTTTGCAACTTCGAGGACATTGCAAGAGTTCTCTAAAATGCTTTTATTCACAGTCTCCACCAAATCGTCCGTGGCCAGAGAAGGCAGGCTACTCAAAACGTTATTGTGAACGCTCCGTTTGCCTTATTAAACATTCAAATCTCTTTCCGCATCATTACTTGGCTTATTGCGTCAAGTTAATTCATTTCGCAAATTTCTCGATGTATCGTTATTTTCAGCATGGTCTGAAATTTCTCCCATTCTAGTCTTATTAGAGACTAGGGTATGAAGTCAGTGGGTCGTTTTGTTGATTTGAACATGATTATTGCGGAGCATAACCCGCAGAAATATTAACATCAAAACAAAATGACGTTATAGTATAGACTAACTTTTGATGGAACATGACTGCGCATGTTCAACTCCGAAGGCAATGCTCTCGCGAGACTTAAGCGCGAACTGTACTTACTTTCTCATTGCGCTTCTTATGTCTCCATGAACTACAGTATAAACACTTTTGTCACCCCGGTATACTGATTAAGCGTTTTTGCGCGTGCCTATAGACGCTTTACAGCAGCTGTGCATGGGCGCCGCCATAACTGACCTTCAGTTTTTGTTCCCTCTTATTCCGTTCGCTTGACTTCATCATTTCCACAGCAGGACAGGTTATTGCCATTTTAAGTGTTACTGTGTCCTTCCCCCCAGCATAGGCCGTTGTGGAGACTCGTCAACGCCCGATTCAGTGGCTCGGCATCTCGGTAAGACAAGAGAAGGGCGGCTATGGCGGCTCAATCTGGCGCGTGTGTAAAGCATTGGAAGCAGCCATCTGGCCGCCGCCATGTTCCTGCTCGTGAGAAGAATCACTTGAAATTGCAAACCTGCCAAAGTCACATTCACATGCATGCTGCAAGTGCTTGAACGCATGGGTCACCGGTCGGGACGCCATGCTTGCAGACGTGGATAGACGATTGTAAGCAAGGCCACTCGCCGCCGCCATATCTCTGCTCGTGCGGATAAGCCTGCGCAATTGCAAGCTTGCCAAAGCTATGTTCACGCGCAAGATGCACGCGCTTTCACTCATGGGGCACCAGTTGAGGCGCAATGCTTGCAATAAACCTTTTTCACAATTCAGTGCCATCTGGTGACTCAAGTGGCACTTTTACTTTTACCGTACTACTGGCGACAATGAACTTGTAGTCTGCAGTATTTTATTCTGCATCGTCACTTACGCAAGTCAATGTCAAACGAGAATGTGCACTTCACTGTACAATTCTTTCTATATGTCTTTTAATGTCAATGGCCACAAAGATGCAACCAGTCAAAACGAAGCGCCAACCTAAACAGACGCCTTGATAAAGTTCTATGCATCAAAAGGCTTTGAAGCCGATTGTGGGCTACTAATAGATTAACTTGACTCAGGTTAGAAATGAACGCTTATGCAGCTCTTGTTTCAATTCCTGCTTCACATCGTTCTAACATCTCGAATATATGGGCACCGAATCATGAACTTAGGAGCATCTCGAACTTCTCGCTTGATCAGTAAAACAGAAGCCGCCATTAGTACCACACATCTGGCATTTTTCAGATGATGACAGTGATCAAAGTGGCCAGACTTAATTTTGGAGAGGGTCTATTATTTATTGGGGAGGAGATCGAACTAAGAGGGGCGCTTTATCGAGCTTGTTGTCCCCACAGCCCGGTGTTTACTAACCCAACAGAACAAAGAAATTTAACCTCGCCTAGCACGATCTTTGCGAGGGCGCTCCACTATGATCAGTGCTTTTGTCGCACGATGAGCGGCCATCGAGTCGTCATATTTTTATTTTTTGATAAAAACAAAGAAACGAGAAAATTCGATTTGTTGTCCCCGCAGCTAAAACGTACCGCTAGAGGCGCGGCTGTTTGATTTTCTTCCCAATAGAAATTCCTTAATTGTGCGGAAGGAGGCGGCGCTGTAGTGAAATCGGGTGCGTGCTTCGGCTCTTTCGCCGTGCTTTACAATGGGTGAAGCGGGGACATAAATAGTTCGAAATAAGGACTTGACGCAGCTGACCGATTTTCTCTCTAATATGTTGACGAGCCTTAACCGAAAATTGTTTTTTCTTAGCTATCCGGACGCGGGTTTTCTTTCATTCTTTTTTTTTTTTTACCCTGGAGCAGGGGGTTAAAATATACATTACAACATGTACGGCCCTACAAGGTTACATAAAAGTTATGTATGGGTAGAAACCTCGCTGCGATCCACGCGTTTTGGCAGGGCGGACCAGGCATAGTGTTATGACCACGCAGTAAAGGCTAGTTCACTCATTTACGTTGGAGTGTTAGATGACAGCGTTGCAACCACGAGTCACAGCTTAAGACGAGACAAGAAAACTGGTACGCTGGCGCCGCCTATCGTGTCGAACGCATTTTTTTAAAAAGTGATTTTGAGATTACATAACGCACTAACTACAAAAAGGAGTCGCTTATAACATTTTCGGAACGATTTCAAGTCTAGGATGTAAAGCTTATAAGCAATATGTACAAGGTTGTACTGGCTTCAGGGCCACGCGATAAATAGCGCCCATGCTGTTGGAGCACGTCTAAATCCCCACGATGAACTTAACGCTTCGCGTTTTCTCAAACTGCTGCAGTGCGAGCGCGCGAGACACGTGCCACCCCCGAGCGAGTGCTGCGCTCTCATTTGCTTCCAAGGACCGCTCGAGGCACATAACCCTTGTCATAGCCTCCTCTATACCCACAAAGCCTGGCAGTTAGACGACGGAGCAATAGAGTGCCCTGTTGCAGATTTGGAGCGCGAGGATCTGGTAGCAGAGAGCATTTCTCGGGGAACCTGGTCGTCAGCGAACAGCTTTTGCAGCGGCGACGACCCGAAACATGGTTTTCAAACCCGACGAAAAAAGAAGCGGTGGCGCGAGGAACGCGAGGAGCATGAGAGGACAGTCCATCGCTCGGGAGAAGTGTGTTTGGGCGTCTCGCCGCAGCGGGACGCCCGTTATATGGCTCTTCTCTCATCCGTTGTCTCCCGCTCTACCTTTTCACTTTCGGCGGCCGCGTCTCGTGGCGATCTGCTAGGCTTCGTCAGTATAGAGGAGGCTATGTCCTCGTGCAATCTCAAGGAGCTTTAAAAGGGCGAGAATTTTGTACTTTCTGTAAATATCGCTTAGAATGATTTCTTAATATGCATGTCTTATGAAGCACGCTTTAGTTGTTTTATTTCTTCTCGCAACGGCAGCCGCAGGAAAAAAACTTAGAGAAACGAGGAGCATTCACCATCTCAACTCGCAGCCAGAACAAGCGACCACGTGATCTGGAGACAATTATATGCCGCCAGTGTTTATCCTAGTCACCCGCTGGGCTTCACAAAACAAAAGGAAGGCGTCGAGTTTCATGCGTCGTTAAAATAGACCGATGTCACTATATGCGTTTTCCCTTCAAGAAAAAAAAAAAAGGAAGTTTTGCGCATTGCTCATAAGCGGCGCGAAGTAGTTGTTACATCATTTGGTTATCGGAGGAAAAAGCGATGCTTTTGCCGTCTGAAGCGGATACATTTTGATAAGACAACATATATCTAAACTAAAATACGCTTACATATATGTTAATTATTTACATAAAAGAGGAAGTCAGTAATGTTCCGCGTGGAGCCGGACTTTTTTACTGAGGTTCTTGAAGTGAAAATGAGTATAAGCGTTTCACGCATTCGTGACGCCACCGTTACTGTAATTCATAAGAAGCAGGCGCCTGTTCACGATGCAGCTCGATCCGCCTCGTGTTCTACTCGCGCAGACCTTCAGCGTGTTTGTGTCGCGTACAGAAACACTACAGCAATGACTACACAAGACAAGGCGGCTGAGGTGGCGTAATGCAACTGCCTGGGAGATCGGTCTATTAGGCTGCTCCAGTCATCTCGGTGATTAGGCACAAGTCACTACGTGAATTTATGTCGACTCACGGATTGCCACGACCTCAAATTGAATGCTCATGCTCTGCTCGTGACCACTGTGAGATCCGCGTTTAAATATCGTAACCGCGGAGATCCCAAAAAGCTTGATGCCAATATTCTTGGGATCGCATTGTTTACCACGCCAACAATCCAGTCCCCCCGGCTTCGTCATCAAGTTCTGGAAAGGAGACACGGATATAAAAACATGCCCTTTGTCCCTAAAATTACGCAGCCAAAAAAAAAAAAGGCTTTTTGATGGGTGACGTCGTGTGCGAGTATATTTGGGACCCGCTATAGATCTTTGCATCGCTTATCACCCGGGGGAAACATGCTGAGCCACTGAGCTGTTACGCATGCGCAGGGTCCGATATAGCGCACAGCAGATCTACAGCGCATGCCCGGAAGGCGTTCCTCAGGCCAGCAGACAAAGATGGCAGCAGGAAGAAGGCGATTTTTGTAAAGGTCTATAGACCTTTACATCGCTTATCGCCAAGGTGAAAAATGCTGAGTCACTAAGCTTTGGACGCATGCGCAACGTCTGTAATGTCCTACAACAGAGCAACAGCGAATGTTCAGAAGGCGTTCCACAGACCAGCAGAGAAAAAAGGCAGCAAGCAGGGAGCGACTTTTGCAAAGGTCCGTACTCCGTTTTACGACAACTTGGCAAACTGTGAAGGCTGAGGCCCCGCGACCCAATAAGAGTGTCGAAGCGAGGCACATGACACCACGATACGATAGCGTTCGTGTCGACCATCGAGCGTTGTCACGTGCTTTACTCCGACGCTCTTATTATGTTGCCGGGGCCTCGTCCTCCACTCCTCGCTAAGCTATCGTGCAACGGAGTATGCGGAGCTCACGTTCGTCTAGTTCTTTTTCAGGGGTCGTGGTGACGTCAAAACGCTTAGCTCTGATTGGCTCTGATTGAAGTATAGGCGGAAGACCTCAAAGCAAGCTGCCTTGAGGTCTACCCACTATCCTTCAAATCGGAACCAATCAGAACTCGGTGTTCCGACGTCACCATAACTTCTGCAAAAGAAGCAGACGAACTTGCGCTCTGCATAGTGTCCGTAAGCTTGCGTAAAGTAAGAAACATTTCTATCCGATATTGTTGCGTGGCTCTTTTGACCTAGCCCAAAATCAGGCTGAAGCGGTTGAACCGTAGTCAATCACGCAAACGCAAAGCTGTGTACTACAGCGTGTCTCCCAGAACAACTACAGTGTTGTTTTTTTTGTTACTTTTTTTCACCGGAAAAGTAAACTACGCGTCGCCGAACGTCCATTCTCCGCCCAAATGTATCACTAGAGGTCCGAACCAGGTGACAAAGCTTCAGAACTATTCGGTATCGCATTATACATTTATAAGGAATTTTCTAAAATTTTAAATGGAAAAGAGGGCTCGCTTTCGCCCCTTTGCTGTAAATGGCGTCATTAATCTCCACGTATTCAAGAGCTCCGTAGGCTGCCGTTTTCCCATCGAAAATGCTAGAAAATCATTTATTACTTTCGAACAAAATAACAGTCAGTTCTGAATCTTCGGCACCTGTTTCGGACCTCTAGGGAAACAGATGTGGGTGGAGAGTGGGTATTCGGCCATGCTTAGTTAATTTTTGCGGTGAAACACACAAAAAAAAAACTCCCTAAACGACTTTTGGGGGCACCCTGTATAGACCCCTTTCAAAATACGGTACTCGGTTCGCAGCTGTGAAATCTCTGTACAATGGCGGACTAAAACCTCAACGTCACGGCAGACTAAAAAAAAACACCCATTAAAAAAGGTGATGATCGCAGTGACGTTGCACTTTCGACGCTGTTTGATTGGATGGTCGACTCGTAGTGTTGACCGCGCCCCGACGTTCGCTATCTTATGGAATGACTTGCACGTTCCTCGATGCAGTAGCTCCGCCATTGTGAAGTGGTTCCGACCCTCTAATATTCGGCACGTGATTTTTGAAAGGGGTCTATATTTCGGTTCTCATTGAATCCGAGCGCAGCCGGCGCTAAGGTACACATCGCGACACTGTTAGCGCGAACAGGACATCGGCGCATTTTCGCATTTTACTTCTAAATAGTATTAGCGAGCACAAAATAGTACCGCTTAGATTATAGAACTAGATGAGCTCTTTCCGTAGCAATAATAACTTGAATGATATCCCTTGGTTTCAAAGAGAAAAACTGGAAAAACCGGTGATCGCTTGTTCGGGCTAACAGAGTCGCGCTCTGTACAATGAAGCCAATCGAAAGCGCCAACTGTGCAGCGTCATGCCTCTCATTGTCTTTGTGCGTTCGCTATCACCGGCTAAATAAGTCACACGCAGGGAATACGCCGCGACTGCGAGCGCTTTTATCTGCGCGTTATTAGTTTAGCAGGTGATATAGCAAACGCACAAACACGACGAGGACCCTGACGATGCACTTTTTGTCACCGCTCGATCGGTTCCATCGAATGGTAGCGTCGACTGCGCTCGGACATATGTGTGGAACGGACTGTATAGCCTTCGGTTCCACTGTTCCGAAGTCATTGCCGAGATTTTTGTAGCTTTTGAGAAAATCCCGGAGTACAGTGCGTTCAAAATCGTTTCAAATCCGAGTGAAGGAAGCGGCTTGCCTTTCTCAAAGGGCGAGTCGTCCGGTCCCACGATGGTGGCCTGCCAGAGGAACAGGTTACCCGGCTCGACGGGTCCCGCGGTGCAGTTGGTCGGCGGATCCCGACTGATTTCGCGCAGTTCTCGCTGGATCTTGGCCAGTGCCGGCTTGCCCAGCTGCGATGACATCGGGCCCTGGCGCGGGCCATGGGCTTGGTGGGGGGGGCCGGGTCAGCGCCACCCCGCGGTGACTTCTCTTCTTCGTCTCAACAACTTCATATAGTGTCACTAATGATTATGATTATTATTATCGGGGGAGGGGGGGGGGTATCTGTGGCTGAGTGGGCTACCGCATACGAGCTCGGAGCACATGGAGCGAAAGCTCGCGCTGCGGAACCCAGGGATCCTGGGTGGGGAGGAGATCGAACAGCCACGCCTCTAGCGGTACGCTTCAACTGCGGGGACAACAAACGGTATTTTCTTGTTTGTTTTTTATCCAAAACATCGAAGATGAGGATTTTGAAGGACGCTCCTCGTGCGACTAAAGCACTGGTGAGGGCGAAGCGCTCGTGCCGAGACCGTGCTAGACGAGGTTCAATTTCTTTGTTATGCTTTGTTAGTAAACACCCGGCTGTGGGGACAACAAGCGCGATAAAGCGCCTCCTATAGTTTGATCTTCTTCCCAAATATTACTAAATAACTTATGCATCAAAGAGAATGCAGGGTTGGTGTTTCACGCGCCGCACGTGCTGGCCTCAGCAGTAGTAACGTTTCTAAAGCAAATGCCTAAACAAATTGCATCCTGCGTGCGGTTCGTCAACGTTTTATTTTGGTTATTTACTTCGAATCTTTTAGACGGGGAGGCGTGCGCGCGTGCAGCGTAGAGCACCAATCCCTGCATTCTTCTTCATGCATGGGTAATTTAGCAATAAATCTATTCCCACCCCTGCCAGTTTCGATCTGGATATCGTACCAGCGTACGGCCGTATATCACTACTGCGTGAGGCGCGTTAAAGACCCCAGGCTAGCAATTGTATCGCACTGGATACATTTCTCATCTACATCGGGTAAACATGTCGCATTCTCAGGCAGACTAACCTCCCCCTGTATGCACAACGAACGAATCATTAGTAACCATTATTATTATCGCCATAGATCTAACCATACTACGACGACGACGACGAAAATAATCCCTGGAGAAGGGGAACAAGACGGACAAAGGACAAACACAAATCTCCAAACCACAGCTAGGTGACTGGTGTGCGACCGAAAAAATCCGCCTGGTCCGGGTATCAAACCCGGGACCTCTCCATTACAGGTGGAGCGCTCTACCAACTGAGCTAACCAGGGGTTAGACGTCAGTAGAGCAACCGGGTTTTATCAGCTGCCACCAGTCGTTGTCCTTTGTCCCTCTTGTTCCCCTTCTCCAGGGATTATTTTCGTCATTCTTGTCCAGCTCGCTTGCACCTTTGCATTTAATTGCATTATAATCATAACCATACTAGTAGTGAAGAGCCGAAGAACCACACAATTGGGGTGGGTGGTTTCTATCTCGGAGACTTGCGACGCAATATATTCGGTTTATAAGCATTAAAATGACTGCTCCCAAAGCTAGCAGTAGTGGAACACGGATGATAAGATTACCATCGCGTTCCGTCACTGCTAGCTTTACGCCTGCTACACGAGTGCTAACTTTGGCGCGCCCCCGAGTTTCCCACGATGTTTGTGTCGTTCTAAAAAGAGTTGATTTAGTGGTTTTCGATGACGCTCAGTAAGTTCCTAATTGGAACAATATACTATTTTATCTAATTAAAAATTGAATTAAAGAAGTTTATTAATTAGCCGACCTATCGCAAAGAACAGCAACCCGCATAATGTCCCCTTGGCCGAATAACCAACCTGCACAAACCGCTGAAGTGTAACCGTCACGGCGTTAAAAAAAATAAAGCTATATATATATATATATATATATATATATATATATATATATATATATATATATATATATATATATATATATACAGCACGGGCACTTCACGTCATCGTACGTGGTCTCCGAGGAGGAAATAAACGAACATATGCAGATAATGAATGAACCGTACTTAATCCAATGAATCAAAGAATGAAAGTTTTCAGGAACCCGCCGAAAGCCAAAATAACGGCGGAGCCAGGATTTGAACTATGTGCCTCCCAAAGTCCGGTTGGGAGGCCCAATTGGGAGGCCCAATTGGGAGGCCCAATTGGGAGGCCCAATTGGGAGGCCCAATTGGGAGGCCCAATTGGGAGGCCCAATTGGGAGGCCCAATTGGGAGGCCCAATTGGGAGGCCCAATTGGGAGGCCCAGAGTTCAAATCCTGGCTCCGCCGTTAGTTTGACTTTCGGCGGGTTCCTGAAAACTTTGATTCTATGATTCATTGGAATAAGTACGGTTCATTCATCTGCATATGTTCGTTTATATATATATATACAGTAGAATCTCAAGAAACGGAAATCGCTTAAACGGAATTGTCGCTTAAACGAAACAACTATCGCGGAGTTGTTTGGTTTTGTATTCATGCAATGTAAAAATATTCCCGTTAATCGGAACTCAAATTCTCGCGCCTCCGGGTAAACGGAATTGAAAACGAAACTATGTCGCCGACATATTTTTCGCTATCGCAGAAAAGAAAAATAAGTCTTGAGTAATAAAACAGTATTATAAATGTTCTTAATATTTATTAGCTTTATTGCCCAAAATTAGCATGTAAGCATGTTTTTTGGAGTTTTCTCTTCTCATTTTTATGCATAGGTGGCTATGTTGGGTAGGCTTCGCTGAACAGGGCTTCTGCTCGCATCTTAGGCCTAGTGTCCTACTTTCTGCGATGGCGGTCACGAAGCGAAAACACCGTGCGCTCACGTTAGAAAAAAAAGATCGAAGTCATTAATGATTTCGATAGCGGTTGCTTCACGAAATTGGCGCTTGCAACGAAGTATGCCATTCCCAAAAGTAGCCTGACAAGGATTCTTCACGACAAGGAAAAGCTGCGGAGTGCGTTCAGCAGTACGCAATTTGGACCAAAGAGGATGAGGCTGCGACTCCCCGAACACGAAGAGCTTGAGAAGTGCTTGGCGTTGTGGCTAAGAGCCCGGAGTGAGAACCGTCCCGTCATTGGACCCATAATGTGAATATACAAAAGCAGCAATTTGGTGTTTTTGTTCATTATTTTGCCTTCTACATTCACTTGCTGGTGTTTACAGATTGTGCACTTGTGGAAACAGCATTTAAGCTGGCATTCAACATTTTTAGTGTACCTACACTACATACTCTCAGTAAATGAAACTCCTGATAAATGGAACAGATTTTCCTGGTCCCTTCAGGTTCCGTTTATCGAGATTGTACTGTATATATATATATATATATATATATATATATATATATATATATATATATATATATATATATATATATATATATATATATATATATATACTTCAATAAATTTTGTGATTTAGGTACTTTGAACGGACGATGACGAGGCATGTATTGGCGGAGAATTCGCAACTTTCACGCCCTATAGGTGGCTCACTAGCGCCTATCAATATGGCTGTCATCTGGATGATCGTCGTAGAACAGCAGTACGAGGCTGGGTTTGCGACGCGTAAGTAATTCTAGTTTTGGTCTATACGAGCAGTATTGGAGCCTTACGTTATTTTTTCACGCCAGGAATGTGTAGGCAAGCCCATTTATTATGAGGTCAATCATGCAGGAGCTAGGGAGGGCGATTCTCACACTGCGGTACCACCATCGCTGAAAGTTGCGAATAAATATCTGAGCACCACAAGAAAAAAAAAAAAAAATCCAAACGCGCATACTAAGAAAGTCGTGAGAGTCGTTTTTTTTTTTTTTTTGCGTAGTGCAGTTGTTGGCTTATTTTTCTTATTTCCGCTCGACAGCATTTGCTACACTGCGGAGTTGGAAATGCCTGAACGATAGCGGGTCCTTTCGCTATGTCTTTGCTCGCTCGAAAGATCTGGGATTATTTTATTTTCGCGGGCTATTTAAAATGGGTTTGATTCAGAAGCACGTGCGACGCGACACAATATTTTATAAGTTGGTAACCTACACAAGTGAAAATATCTCTGCTCTATTTTAGAGCGCAGCTCTTAGGCGCCCGTTTCCGGCTTGAGCAGCGTCGCCGTCGGCGTCGCCGTCGCCGTCGCCGTCGCCGTCACCGTCGGCGTAACCGCGCGGTGCATTATGGGAAATGTCCCATAATGCACCGCGCGAGCCCCCCCTCCGCCCCCCCGGGGTCACGTGACCTCGGGGGGGGGGGGGGGGGGGGGGGGGGGGGTCACGTGAACCATCAGGTCACGTGATTCCCAGGTCACGTGACCCCCCCCCCCCCCCCCCCCGAGGAGATTGAAGAATGAGGGGAGGAGGAGAAGGAGGGGTATACCCTCCCTGAGTACCCTTCCCGCCTCCTCCTCAAGAGCTGCGCTCCAATTCGGCGTTGCAGGGAGTTGTAAACGTCTTTCACTTTTTTTATCACTCGATACACTGAGTAAGAAGTTGCTTCAAGATGGGTGAGATATGTGACCACATTTTACAGTCCCAAAATGATATATGTAAAATTCTTTATCCCAGTCTCTGCTGCTTCGCGTCGTTGTGATTTTCGGCTTGCTCGTTTCATTTGTGGGCTAACGGTTGTACTGCACTGGCTAAATTTCTCATCTACAGCTCAGAGTCTCGTCGCCCGTTGAGGCAGACCAAGTTCCAGGCTGTATAAACATACAGGCAACCCAAATTTTTTATAGAAAACTTTATTATATACTTGAGAGTCTACTGATCTTGAAAATGGTTCCTATAAACCTTTCCTATGTTTACAAAATCACAGTCCAGCGTGCGATCTTCACAGCCCAGCACGTGCGTGTCCGTCGCTTCGGAAAGCGAGCAAAGCACGCGCCATACGCACGAACGCTCAAAATGGCACCGGCCACAAGCTCGTTTTTGGAAAGGTCTATACACCATTCCAATGTGTACAAAATCACAGCCCAGCGTGCGATCTTCACAGCCCAGCACGTGCGTGTTCGTCGCTTCGGAATGCGAGCAAAGCACGCGCCATACGCACGAACACTCAAAATGGCACCGGCCACACGCTCTTTTTTGGAAAGGTCTATAGACATTTTTCGCATAACCTCAAACCAGCCAGTAACCGACGTACCCTCGACCTGGTGCATTTTTGGATTGCCCGCTGACACAGGGTATGCAACCGCCAAGGGTATGGGCGAAAAGGCTTAAAAACGGACGTCGTGCATGAGTTAGGTCCGAGTGCTCCTTTTTACCGTGCTGCAATTTCCGAAAATCTACGGTTGTCTGGCTACCACTGCGTGGTCGTCGGATGGATAAATAATTTTAAAAAGCATAAGAGCAATAGCAGAAAGTGTGCCATGAGCACAAGAAGCTGCAGCGCGAGTGTGGCTGCAATGTTATCGAGCTTCGCATTTTCCCCAAGAATCCTTATTTATGAAGTCAGTTGATTGCGAGCTTGAATCGCGAGAGATTCGTATCAGACTCAACGTCACGTTTAAGCTCACGACCACTTCGTTTACGACAAGAGGACCGATTTTAATGGACCTTTTGTAGAAATACGCGGTGCGCATGCGCGGAGTATTTCATGCGCCTGGGTTCGAGAGTATCTAGTTCCAAACAATCCGCCATCTTGCATTTTTCGCCTTTGAGCGGTTTCGTTGTGTCGACCTCGGGGCGGAAGATTACGCACGATGGGGACAAAGGTGAGCTTGGGGGAGCCGTATCTAGGTCACATCGCCTCAATGGGTGAACAGGATGTAGCTGACGTTTTGGGTGTGGAACGGGTGGGAGAGGCCTTGGGCGCGCGTTGTTTTCCAGTCACCTAGTCTCGAACCGATTCGCGTGTCTAGGTGGCAGCACATATTCGCCAAGAGGTCCATTCCCGGTGCAGGGGGTCCAATTAGGTTATCACTGCAAGCCCCATGGTATGTGAAATTTATGAAAAATTCTACATGCCACCACTCAAGATGGAGCTATCAAATGCCGAGAGCTTACCTGCATAGACTACATTAAACGGCTAATATATTCTTTCGTTGTGGAAACTCAATCAAAACACCCCACCGTCTTCGTCGTCGTACTCTCGAGGAGGCAAGGTGATGGCCTGTGAGTAGCCAGCTGGATTAAACTTGACAAGCTCCAACCAAGTTATTGCAGCCCACCATAGCCAAGTCTAGGCAAGTTCCCCCCATACCCACACCGTTGCCTACCCAGATAGCTGTGCTGCCAGAACTAGCCGGTATTTCTTTTTCTAAGCTGCTAGACGGCATCGTCGGCGCCGCAATTCTCAAGATGGCGGCGCCGTTAAAGAAAAGGTCTATTGATAACTAATCTACTGAATAGACGTATTGTCAAAGTACCCAAGGATCGAGGAGAATGCAGGGAATGATGTTGCACGCGCCGCACGTGCCGGTGTCTGCAGCACTAACTGTCTTAAAGCAAAAGCCTAAAATAAATGGCATCTTGCACGCGCATTCGTCAACGCTTTATTTTGGTTATTTACTTTGAATCTTTTATAGGGAAAAAGCGTGCGCGTGCGGCGCGTGCGGCGGTGCGAGCGTAGAGGTTTTGTTCACGCAAATGAAAAATCGACGGAACCTTAGCCATAAACAGCTTCGCTGTAAAATCAGCTTGCTTTCTCAACATTTTTCAGGAATAGCAATGTTTTCATCTACCGAGACAATTTTATGATCACTAATTATATCAAAGATATAAACAGATGATAATAGGTCAGGAATCGATACGAAAAATAAGTCAAGAAGAAAGTTTTTACGTGTTGGAACTAACACAAGTTGATGAAGTGAACAAGCTTTGCAAATGCAGATGAAGTCTTTATACAGTAAGATAATTCTCCAATTACTGTCAGGCATACAATCAACTCAGTAAATTAAAGACTAATGAAAACCACACCCGAGGAATACGGGACACTATCGAAATCGCAGTGTTGCACAATTCAGAGCCTTATACAATTCTTGAGTAAACACGACATCCGCATCAGGAGGTCTATAAAAAAACGCCTATCAAGATAAAAGAAAATGTAAACTGGACTCAAACAAAACATATCTCAACGTCAGCCTGTAAATTAACAACTACCGAGGAGAAACATTTTTAATTGCCACAAGGATGCAACCTCCCCTGTACAAGGATCCGTCTGTCCTGTGAATGTTAAGGTGGCTGTGTATTGTATGCTGCTCATTATTTATACTACTTCAAAGCCACGTTTCGATATCTAAAATAACGTGAGGGCAGTATACCTCAACATCATCATTAAGCTAATCCTGCTTGGACAACAAACTTCGGAAACTGGCCACAAAGAACTTTAACAGGGTGACCTTACTTTTACGTCTAGGCCGTCAATCCTGCTCATTTACACCTAGAAGCATAGGGCTCAATGTAGCGTTTTGCAATTCAAGACTTGGTTCAAGTGGCGGTCATAAAAAAAAAAAAAAAACACTTCGTCACCAATGAACAGTTTATCGAAACCAGTGGTACTCTTTTTTTAAGCTTCGCAATGCGGGTTGCGGAATTCTCTAAGCTTCCTTTGTGCTTCCTGAATATTAGGAGAAACATCCTCGTCAATCCATACCAGTGGCGACTGAAAAGTTTTCAAAGACAAAGCTTTACTCTACTTTTTGATTGTTTCTTAAGGCCTTGGAACTTCAAAACATTCATACGATTGATAAGATGGGCTCGTTCAATTTCGCCAGGGTCAACTTTCAGATACGCTTTAATAAAATCGATCACAATCTGCTCGGTTCGATCCCATGTTTCGCCGCGTTCTTCGGGGATCCCTTCAATAAAGTCGCCGAAGACACTTAAGACTGCTGACGTGTAGGAATACGAAAGCATTCCTACAAGAAGCGCATTCTTAGAAGCGGAGTGCCACGTCTTCCTTTCGCACACGGTGCTCCGGTAGGGACATCCCGCTCCCCCTCCCCTGCGCAGGCGCAGCGAAACCCGCCGGCCACACGACGGCTTCCGTGACAAAGCGTCTGCGTCGCTGTGCTTTTCTTTGTGTTTTATTTCTGAGGCGCGTGCTTGATGACGTAGTTTAATGGCCATCTTTTGGGGACAACGACGACGGCTTTCCGCGTAATGGGACAACTAAGGCGTTGCCCTTAAAATAAGATTATTTCGGCGCATTTGGTTATCAAGAGCATTGCACGTACCCTGCTGCTGCCACAAAATGTTCGCACGTCACAGATAACGGTCTCAGATTGTTATCGAGTGAACTGATACCCTGTTTTATTGCGATGACGTCGTCCTAACACCATGATTGACCGTCAGCCTTTTATTTTGTCTAGCTGAGTCATCCAGTCTCTCAGGCTCGAAATGCCGACTGTGATGGCATTTAGCTTTTCCGCTATTTTTTCCGGTAGTTTCCTGCACTTTGCACAAGCTTGTCGAGAGTAGACTGAAGTTTGTCCAGCCCTTCATTGGGCCCCGGGTTCGTCTCGACATCGCCCGCAAGAATCAACATGGAGCACACGCACAGCGTGACAAATATCAATCGGATTTTTGGCAGAGACAAACGAAGACTAGGTGACAACAAACGTTGTCTTCGATTTGCGGTGCGAGCTCGAGAAAAGCGTCCACTACAAGAACGACAGGCAGCAAGTGAGATACCCATGACAGAAGGCTTAGGGAATTCGGTGCATTGGGGAAACATGTCCGCTACGAACGCAGCGGACCCAGGATCCATTCCCGCGGGTGTCGTGCGATCTTTTTCAATGATTTTGCAACATCGACGACGGACACCCTACGCCGTACTACGCCAACTGCAACATCCATAACAACTACAGAATCAGCAACTAAAACATAAACAACGTACGGCATTTCCAGTCGCGGGAAGATCCCATTACAGCTGTCACTGTAAAAAAGAAAAAAAATGTAAAGGACACGTGCCCATTTTTTTATTATCGCTCAGTGTCCATGTATGCAAGGGCACTCATATATCATAGACTGCATTACCTCAGAAAGATGGCCTCTAGTGCAGATCGGACTCGAAGCTGCGGTCGAAGATTTTTCCCAATCGAGTTCTAATTACCTTGCCAGCGTAAAACTGCGTTCCTTAATATATCGTAGCAACAGTATTGAATTTTTGTGTCTACATTTTTAAAGCATGAATTCTTTTCTGTTTGTTCCCCAGCACTCCTGCCTCGAAAAGAGGTCAGTAGCTTGTCGAAAGTGATGGATGAACAAACGTTTCTCTATGCGTAAAGCTCTTTATCGATTATGGCGGTGGCACCGCGCAAGCGTTAAGAAAAAAAGAAAAAGAAAACGCGCAAGAGTGGTGCGTGTATGCTGCAATGGGGCATGCGTTCGTACTGGGATAACCTTCTGAAGCCATTCAGTATCTTTACCTAGAAGTCTAAGCCTGAGCTCAGTTATTGGCTTTGAGTTGTTTTCCCTAGTTTAAGTGTGGTGAATATGTTGGAAAGTATAATATATTGTTGTCTGAAATGTATGAAAATAGCGGAGTATACCTATAAGGTCCCAACGAAAGAAAAAAAAATATTTTACACTGTTACTCTTTTTGTAATGCTTCTGTGGTAAGTTTGACAAGCGGTTATGAAGATGAAAGGGTAAAAGCACAGGGGAGCTGGTGAAGAACTTCCATCGTTAACCGGAGACACGGCAAAATAAAAAACGGACAAAACAACAAGAAGTCTCAATTGAGACTTGTTGTTGTTTTGTCCGTTTTTTTATTTTGTTCGTGTCTCCGGTTTACGATGCAGGTTATGAAGATGTTCGGTCAAAACTGTACTTTTTAACTTAAACAAAACCTTTTTTAGAAGGGTAGCGCCTCAGCAATCACTCATGCGTCTACTCATGAATGTGTCCTCCTTTTTGATTTTAGGAAAGGGAGGGGGGGAGTGACAACAAATTCTAGTTTATCTCCTTTATTGAGTTGCATCAGTAGAGTTCAGAAAACGTATACACACCAGCGAACTGTGCGAGAACATATTTGCACTCCCTATTTATTTTAATAGTCAAGCACGAGCACTTCAGCAAGTTGAAGGAAATAAAATGACGTAAAAAAGAATTAAAGGGGCTATGCAACAATTTTTTTACTATGCGCAAATACCACTTAGAACGGATCCCTGACGTTAATGACCTATGAAACACGCGTTCGTTTTTCACCCCACGCAACAGAAGTCCCAGAAAAAAAAATTAAAGAAAAACGAGCAGCGTTCACGCCCTCAACTCGCAGCCAGAACAAGCGGCCACGTGATCTGGAGCCGATTATATGCCGCCAATGTTGATCATAGCCACGCGCTGGGGTTGGAAAAGCACAGGACACGCGCTGAGTTCCAGACATTGTTATGGCTCGGCTATTGTCGTCGTTGCAGCGATTGGACACGGGCCACTACCCGAATGCTTCTCGAGCTATCAATTATCACGAGCCCAAATCGAGTGCCCACGCAATGCTCGGGTCCAATCTATTAACCGCATTCAAATATCGTCATATGGGTGTACTGCGATCCCCACGTTACGTCATCGAATTTTGCAAAGGAGAGATTGAATGAAAATGATCGCTTTTGTCCTTGAAATTACACCGCAACAAAGGAGTCTCCGTGCCAGTGGCATTGCGTGCGAGTATCCTTGAGTCCCACTAGTGCCAGTAAGCTCGTGTAAAGTGAAAAACATTCCAATTGAATATCGTTGCACAGCTCCTTTAAATATAGAAGGATAGAGCAAGGACAGCACATCTTTGGATGTAAGGTCTGTGATCTGTCCTTTAGTGTTTAAGTATTTCTTAGAGAGCTTCTCCAGCCTAAAATGGGGGTCGTTAAGTTCATATAAAAACCTTGTGGCAGGTACCATGACCTCCTCGTGGAAGTGTCCACAAACTTTCAGCTTGCGATTTGAGGAATAACACATATAGAACGCCTCTTGGAATTCGCGTCTTGCAAATCACTCGATAAACGAGCCGCGACGTAAGAAGATCAAAAAGCCGTCTCCTTAGGGGGCTCCTTCCTCCACCCTCTTCGACATCTACACATTGCATCCTCCCCAGCCGTCCCCGCCTCTTCCCATCGCATCGGTCACGTCGCGTCGCTCCACGCATCTTCTTTTTATATTAGCAGCAATAGCGCGTAAACGGGTATTCACACGGGGGAAGTATCCCTCCCTTTGCTCCCCGCGATGCGCATCACATGGTAACGACGTCACGCGTTTGCGCGGAACCGCGCAGACGTAAACATTTATAGGGGAATGGGGGAGCTTTCATTCGGGCTGCACAAACGCTCCCCGCCCTGGCATGGGATCTCTTTGCAATTGGCGACATTTTGTTCCCGTGTCTGGCAACTTTGCAGATCTTGCTCAGCGAGGTGCCGGCGGTGGGATTGGGATCGCCTAACTTGAGGGTCGCGCGGTTGCCATGGGGCTAGGAAGCTTTTGGAGGCGACATCACGCCATCGGATGGGAAGCCGGGGAAGAATTCCGGCTTGGATGGACACACCCCCAACGACCACCGAAAATGAAGAGAACCAAAAGACGCTTATTGGATGAACTTGGGAACCCTTAAACGCTATTGGACGACCTGGGCTTCCTTGGGGGCGTTCCCACCGACCGCGACCTTGACTTCCGGCTTCACCTGGGATTTTCTCGTTTGACAGGTGCGAGCCGGTACGTCGCCTCCTCTTATTCCTCCTCCATGGCTGTTGCGCATGTAGTCCGAGGCGCCCGAAGAGTATTCGATATTCACCACTGCCGTCCTCAAGCCGCTCCTCATAAAACCGGTTTTGAATTCCCCGTCCTTTCTGCTGTATCTTTCCGTCCATCCAAGGGGCATCTTTCTTTTAGCAGAAAGCAGTTCATCGTCTATTGCATGTAACAGCGCTGCTGTCATAATCGCGTGTCGCCGCTTCATCTACGCCTTCATTGTTCTGCCCTCCTCAAGACGCACCGAGCTCTGTTGTCGAGAGCGTGACCGCTAAATACGTCTGATAACACTGATATCCCTCTCGACTCCCCGCCATTCGTGCGAATGCTGGAGTCAGGAAGGGAGTCCCGCTGTTTCCGCCGATCACTGACGTCAGGCACATGCCTCCCTGAAAAGCATCCCCCGTGTGAATACCCCTTTACAAACAAGGACAGAAGGAGAGGACACATAGAAGGACAAACAGAGCGCTGACATTCAACACACGTTATTTCTTCTTCTTCGTAACAAGCAGGACCGTGGTACAAAAACGATGTACAAAAAATATTTGATAAAAACAATTCTGGAAATATTGGCCAATTACATTAACTACTTCTAAAAATAGTATAATTATTTGGTGGATAAAGAAATGAAAGCGGCGCTGATACACTTGTCATCGAGTCGCGTGATCCATTCTCGCCGCCATCCCATCCTCCCATCCTCGTCGCCAGTTTTTGTGTGCATGCAGGTGTCCGAAAGAAGACGATTGATCTTTATTATGCAACTGACGAAAAGCTTTTTCTTGGCGCCGCAGCTCGCTGCGCCTCTTAGGGGGGGGGGGGGGGGGGAGTGCTGATGGAAACGGAAACGCGATAATTTTCAGCCTGAAAAACCTCTCTAATTAAATGTCGCCACTCCGCGCTAATGAAGTGCACTTTGTGAACTCGGGATCACAATCACAGTCTCGGCAGTGAATCCCTACATGGCATGAGACAGTCTTGTTCGTGTTGTTATGGTTTTTTTCGCAACCGATCATTCAAACATCTGCCAGTTTGTCCGATATACAACTCGGGTGCCTAGGGAATGAGGGGCTCAATGTTGGTAAGGATTTGACTTTAAAGCGGTGTTACGTCACGTATAGTAGCTGTAGTATCTTGGTACGTCACAGGTTTCGTAGAGTGACTATACGAAAATGTGTGTATCATAATCTGCGTTTCGTGAATTAATTTCTTTATAAAATGCTAGTTTCGTTTTATAGTTTAACAGCGTAATTGAAGGTGCCTAAAACTGCGTGAGGCATGACGACCCACGATCGCTCTTTTTCAGCTGGAGAAGCCCTTTGAGCGTTCCCACTATACCAACACGCTCGTTTCGAAACTGTATAAAATACCCCTTCTCAAGTTTCTGAGGCCCGATAAAAACGTTTAACAAATTTATTTCAGCCGAGCACCTACATGTATTCTTATACTCCCCGGAATAATTCTCGACGGCGATATAACAATACTAAATATTATGAATTTGAATCTAAAAATTATACACATTTTATTTCCACACCTGACTTTTTTGTGGTTCTTGCGGACCATTTCTTTTTAAAATCTTAAATCTTTGTTCAACTAAATAAAGAATCGTAACATTCTGAGGATTGTTGTGGCGCCGGAATTATAGCACGCATCTTAATTAAATAAGTACCGTTTATATAATCCCCTTTTATTCGTAATGACAAAAATATTCAGAAAGTTTTCTCTCGCTTTTTATTAAAGAATTAAAGTTGGTGGTAGGGTAAATATTGAGTAAGAACTCGCGGTTTCCAGCGCGCTCTCGACGCCTTCTGCCCTGAATTGGCTGCGCGTGCACCTAATGGCTAATTATAAAAGACAGATAGCTCACGATGAGGCGGTACATCTACCGAGTCCTTAACCTGTGAACATATTAGGGCTGTTTTGGACGGTATAATTCTAATAATATGTTTATATTATGCTAAAAACATTCTGTCTCGGCAATTTTAGTTATCTTAATCACTACAAAAAAATAAGTTCACTACAACTCGGTTCAGCGTGTATCCACAGCCGAGGCCACAGTTCAATGCAGTCGACCGACCAGGGGCAAAATCCCATCGTCCCCACGCTCGTCGTTTTCCCGATTTCTCTATATCCGGCTGAACAAATCACGCACAGTGTATGCCCCGTGATTCTGTTATCTGCTCTGCGCGTGATTATTTTCGGCCGGCGAAAGCAAACGCTCAACGACGACGATCTACGTGACGATGCACTTTCGGGTCTGCTTGATTGGCGACATCGAATCGTAGCTTCGGCTGCCCTCGGACTTTAGGTAAAAAGAGAATATCAACCTCTTTTTTTTTTTTCATCGGATGTTTTTCATAGGACGCTTCAGGGTCTAAATGCATCTTCTCAAATATTTTTTTTTTTTTTTTCAGTCATCCGGTCACCGTACGAAGTGACCACCTCCGACGTGTTCGTCATTCGAGGCAACACGGCAGCCCTGCGGTGCGAGGTGCCGGCGTCCGTGCGGGACTTCATCCACATCGTGTACTGGGAGACCGATGACGGACTCACGCTGCACGGCGGCACTGTCGAAGGTGAGCCTCTCGTGCTCTCGCTGGAGTTTGGTCCGGTAACTGTGGACTCTACGAGGGCTAATATATACAACCACGGTCCAAAAAACAAGGAACGGGGTGAGGTTTTGGCACATGATTATCGCTCCCCCGCTCAATGAGATTGTTTCATCAGCCGACAAGAGTGCCTCCCGAGTAACAAAGCAAGAAGCATCGACATAAAAATTTGACACGATGTTCATTTCTCACGTGTCTACCTACGGCCCGAAGGCCAACGCAGTAAAACACAAAACAACATACCTATTCACCACAAATATATGCGCTTAAAAGTTATACGCAAGTGTAAAAGCATACACGTGCTTATCATTTATTCACGTGCTTGAAATTAATATATGTGTGAAAAAAAATCAATGCTGCAAACATTTGTGTTTAAAACGTGTTGAATTTGTGATACCGGTAGCGAATTACGAGGAAGATCTGGTAGAAATACTTGGCGATTTCTAGATCTTTTGATAACAGAAATACCGAAGTGTATAGAAGCGAAACGAGTAGGAATGTGTATTGATTCAGGAACAATACTATGAAAACTGGAAATCTCGTTTAGACCTCCTGTTACTTATAGTGCTCAATCTTAGTCCTAGATAAAATTGAAATATATACAAAAAATAATATTTGCCGACCAAAATATATGTCGTAGATTATATGTTGAAATTGTTTTTTGAATGTGTTCAAATTTTGCACTTGCTGTGCTAGAGATAGAGTTCCTAACGACAAATTCAAATTCAAATTTAGAAAGAACATGAGTATTAAAGATTTTCAGCAGGCACTGATATGTGGTCAATGGTCTTAGTTAAGCGAGACATTATTCCCAACATGTGCAATAACTGGCTAACTGTACAGTTCGTGTGAAAATGAATGATAATGTGATCATCCACAAATACCCCTAGATCTCGTTCTACCATGGTCTGACATATAGTTTCATTTTCCGGACAATATATCTAGGATAATGTTTTCAGCTTTTTTTAACAAGATGTCCCTTGGGTTTCGCGGGGATTCAAAAGTGCATTGTTTGAGATGCACCATATTTGTACCGCACATACATTTTCTTGCAGCAAAGTACCTTCTGTAATAAAGTCAACCTGCCGAAATAGGTTTATATCCTTTACAAATACACGCACTTGAGATTGTTTCACGGAGAATATCAAATCGTTCACAAAAATCATAAACACCAAAGAATCAAGCTTCGAGCCCTGAGGCACACCCGAAATACACATGAAAATCACGCCCTGCCTTTCTAAGCTTCCATTGACTACAGCCTTAAAAAAAAAAAAAGAGCTCACTCGTTTTTTACCAGCAATCTAAGTTGTCACTAAAAATGAATAAGAAAAATATTTCTGCGCTTAAAATATATTAACATTTTGTTTTTAATTATTGCTTTTTGTGCCAAGATCCCTGAAAGTGTTTGAATAAAGATTTTGAAAAGGCAACTTTGAGACACGTTATACTGGTAAATTCATTATTCTAATTTGCTTACGAGTTGTACCACAGTCATAAGTAGGGAGTTGAAGTAGAAGGTTCCAGTAACTGCGGTAACAAAACCTGATACTCCGTTGACGCCTTTGCATGTGCATCGCTTCGTCATTGCGTATTCTTAACAAACTTATCGCAACGACGTGCTAGAGCTCCCTAATGATGGCAAGCAAGCGCCGAGCGACAGTGAAACCTGCAATATATTGTGAGCTCGCCTATCCTAATTTTTAGGAGAGCATGCGCAGTGTGTCGTTTGCTTTCTACCTGCACAATGACGAAGGGCGTCGCTGTCTCCGTTTTTCTTGGGTTTTACAAATCGTTACTGACACTGATACGGCATAGCTTGTTCCCCGTGTGCACAAGCGTGTCACGTTTAGTCAGACAAAGGAACTCACAATATATCGTACTCATGCTTCTTCAGTTGTTACGCCTTGAATGGGAACACAAAGATCACCAAATGTTCAGGTTGGTCGGCCGTTAATCGCTACTAGTTACCTGTTCAACAACTACAAAAATAGATCGTTAAATGCATCTAAAGCGAAATTCACTCGGGAAAAAAATTCGAGAAGGAATATGCGGGACGTGGAGTTTAGCGGTCTCCATTCTTGACACAACTGCGGACAAATTTAGCAGTCTCTACACTTGGCACCAAAGCGTTTAACATCAAAATGTCCTTAGAAACAAAGTGATTCACCTTCAAAACGGTAGTGTTTCTACCGCCCGAGCATTCCTTTTTCCTTCCGCTATGGAGTGGACGTCACAGAGTCGCATAGCGAATGTGTGACGTTTTCTTCCGTACAAAAGTCTGGTGTTTTCGTCTCATGATGCGAGCTTCGAGGAGAAATCATGAGGACTTCTCCCTCGTGTGAATACCGCTGTTACGGTATTGATCGAGTCATATTCTTAGAAAACGCTAGCTTGTTAATGAGGACCGGGGGTCCGCAAGTTTGAGCGAAGACACCTTAACAGAAAGGCTCTAATTTGATAAAGAAACGTGTCGTTCGAGAGTGGTTTAGACCCAATTCTTTAACGTTTTGTCAAAATAACGACTTGCTGCATTAAGAAAAGAACAGACCAACAGGAAACAAGAAAACGCTAATGGCATCTATTGTGTTCTATCGATTGTTTATTTAGGTGTTCATCGATATTCAACTCAAAGAATTCTTTTTTCTGTTTTGACGATTCACAAAACAATAATTTTAGATTGTCAGTACATATGATTAAAAAACAAAAAACTTGGAGATCACGATTTGTGTGTCATTTCAGAGTTAATCGTGTGTTACCTATTAATGCACATGATTTCGAGAGATGCAATTTCTGCAAACGAGTCTAAGCATAATTGTGTATTATATTTAGCATCAAAAAGTTTAAAAAATCAGCTATGCGTGAAACAATTTCACTCGTTTATAACAGGCAGCAAAGATAAGAACTCAATTTTTTTGTCAGAAATGCGATTTGTTTAATGTAACCCATTTGCCCACTGATACAAAACACTCCGGTGGAGAAAATGAGAGAAGGCCCATTTTATTACTTCGCTATTATTACAATTATTTCTTTTTAACCTTTTTTGCGGCCTATGTGTTTATGAATACTGCTCTTATGCGGTTTCGGCCAAAATTTATTCAAAGCGTTGCTTTCTAGTAACAAAGGAATCGGGGCTTCTATCGGCACACAAATTTGATTATAAACACGCTGCACAAAAAAAAGGGGGCTAACATTTGCGTTTATTACAGATGTAGAAACATCTCGTATGTCATCCCGTGATGCGTTTCCAAATACGGAGCTTGAGTTGGTAGCCCATCTTATCGAGTTGCATTTTTTTTTGTTTGGGGGGGGGGGGGGGGGACGCATTTTATATCAAGTTATCTTTGTTTCTTTTTGGACAAAGATTTTTTATTGCAATTTGATGAGGCTCATTTTGTTGTGAACATTTGAAAACAGTTTCTTTTCTTTTTTAAAAAAAAAAAAAAGCGAAGAAAATTTGAGCTGCAAGTTCCGTTTTTGCGGCGATCTCATTACGTTGCACGCTGCGGTGAAGCAGAAACCGCAATGAGTCTTGGAACACAAAAGAATCTCCTTGGTTAGAACTTCGTTCGCACAAAGCAAGCAAATTGATCTACAGCAAAAATCTTCAGTTCGTATAAGAAAAAAAAGAATATAAATATACATCTATATATCTATATATAACGGGCATAGTGGCGAGGGGGCCCAAGGCGTGGGTATATAACTGAGAAGAAAAGAAAACCCTTGGTGAAAACAGCAACAACGGACGGTCTATTCTTCGTACATATATATATATGAATAGAACGAAAAAAGTACTCGCTTTGAGGGCACAGCGGAACGGAGAGATCCATCTCCATATATCATCAGCGCGACGTCTGTCGGACAATTAGGTGTATTTGTGTACTTTATGCTATATTAATAGCTTCCATGCTCTCGTCTCAACGTACGTTTTGATTCACCATGGCGACCACTCTTCGTCGTTCTTACTGACGCAGCAACATGCTTTTTTTAAAGCAAGCAGAGAATTAGTGACATTAAGAGAGAAGGGAATAAGTGACGCAATCGCTGGTCTCATAACACCACAAAACGTGAGCGCAATATATCCTTCTTAAACCGTCCTAGTTCTAAATCACGTTTTCCTAAATCTCGTACCTCTAGATGTTCGTGTTATTTTTTATTGTTTTTTTTTGTTGTTCTTTGAGGGTATGACGAATTGGAGCAAGTTAAGTCGGGATATTTAGGAAAAGCACCAAAGGTAGCAATTAATTTCTTCGCTTTGTCTTTCGCTTCGCACTAATTAATAACATCAATTTTTTTTTCGGCGCAACCTAGATTGTTTTGTGTACTATATTTTGTTTCCCCTTCAGGGGGTCATACCACTTTATCTTTTGAGACGTTTATATTTTATATGGGATACATTTGAGGAATCCTCTTTTTGCAGCGTCTATTTTTATTAAAGGGGCGTTAATATCTTCGAAGGGTTGCTTTTCGGATGAAGTAGAGCTAGAGCAGAAACGTCTAAATATAATTACAACTTACTGCCATTTGCGTAATAGTTATTTTGGGGTTCATCGAAGGTTTCATCGGACTATATGGTGTAGAATTTACATGGCGGCCGCTGATCTGAAATGAGATGTGAGAGCATCTTATAAATTACCCGTTTCAAAGCACTTGATATTCTAAGCGTCTATTATTTTTTCAGAAAATATATCATTTGTGATTTCTACAAAACAAATGGGTAGCCGTGTTGTGTTCTAACTATATTTCTTGCCCCATTATTGTTCTATTTTACAACTATTGAACTTGGTAGCGCTATATGAGGTATATACGAAGCAATCAAAGTGTCAAGAGGGGCGGATCTATATAGAAAAAGTAGGTACATCCCCCCCCCCCTCCCCGCTTTGTACGGAAAACTCTAGGCTAAAAAACACAAAAAACACAATGTAAATGTAAAGCTAATGAAGGAAGCTGAAGAAAATGTTTTCGGTGCGATGGGTGAGAGTCTGAAAGAACATTCACAACAAATAAGAGCTTCGCGGCTGTCCTTTTTAGTTTATGACATTAACCATACTTTAAACCTGTGGCTGCGAGACTTTTATGTGTCGACTTTATCCATCACGCACCGCCACGATTCAATAATTCACAGTCGCAAATTCGCAAGATTTTATGAAGAAAAAAATCAGAAAATTGGAGTATTCATGCATTATTAATTAGTGTTTTTGTTTTAGGATGAAGTTTTTTTGTTTTTTTTTAGTGTTTAGCGGGATTCGCGTTGTACTGTTTTTGCTCTAATATCAATATTAAAATGGCACCAGCTCTTATCTAAATAAACATAAGGTGTCCAAGAGCGCGACTTTCTGGGGCAAAAACGGTCACCGAGAGCCAAGCTGGAGTTGTTACTTCCTTCTTTTGCACGTATTTGACTTCAGCTGGCAAAACAGACGATAGGTGTGACTACCCATGTACGCAGTACTACACCGCTCCTCAAAAACCGCTATTATTATGAACCTTCATAACTATTGATCGAAAGTTGGACTTGGTTGAGAGCACTATTTATGATGGCAAGTTGCATTGTTCTTGCAAATTAGTAACCGGCGACCTGAAGCCCAAAGGGCGAACGTGCAGCACTTACGTGCAGCTCTCTGGAAAGGCCACAGTATGATTTTCGCAGGTACAAGTCGGATTTTATTCGTTAGTTTACTTGTATCTTACAAAAAGTAACTTCTACTGACACTGATAAATTTGAGGTCATAGAGTCAGAAGCGAAACTTGGTGAATTTGCATCTGTTCAAGCGTTTGCCCCCACCGCGTATGTTACTAAGTTTTGATTCAAAATTCAGCAAGGCCTTTTGCAATGAACTGAAACTAGGAGCGTGTCGTTTACTTGATGAAAGTACAAAGAATTTCGCAGTGGGATCAAGTAAGACATCTGTGCTCCATAACATATGTCTTTTTTTTTTAATGCGTCCGACAGCTTTAAGAACACTGATTTGTTCTCAAAATATTGTAATGGAGCGTTTACTCGTGCGAATTCGCGGGCGGATTCGCCCCAGCAGCGAGAGGATTTTGAACTTGGGTAGCGAAATTTGCTCGTCACTGGCGCAAAATCCGGATCAATCCAGGACCGATATCCAAATTTCACGCAAACGATGAGTCCCTTTCGCCATCCGGCTCCGAACTTCGCTCGTCGCCGGCGCGTATCTGCCAGCCAGTTCGCACGTGTAAACAAATGGTAAGACATGAAAAAATATTCAGCTTTCAGCCCATGCAGAAACCTCAACATACCTACTTTTTGTTTTTGTTCCGTCCACAGACTTGAATGTGCCGCCTGGTGCCAAGCAATGTCCACCAGAATTGCCACCGACGGGCACCCAATTCGCGATCTAATTTAATTACACCTTAAGTCGGAGCGTAGCCAATGCTACGAGCTGATAAGGCAAATCAGGTCGCTGAAAGTGCAAACTCCCGGTGTTTGTCGCCTTTCTATGTGTTTGCTTTCATCTTATCAACCAATCCAGGGAGACACGGTGCCATGACCATCCTTTTTTCGTCTGTGCGTTTGTGGTCGTATACATTCAAGACTTTGAGTTCTCTCTCTGACTAAGGGTGAAACAAATTGAACTTCAATAGAAATGAGGGGAGGGATTTGCTTACTGGAGAAAAGCAAACAAAGACGACTTTTGAATATTTAGTAATTGGCGCGCTTCTTTCTCTAACGATACTGGTAGGCACAATTTCTGCTTTCTCTAGCGATACTGGTTGGCACGATTTATGCGCATTCGGTGTGCGGTGTTGTTCAACAGCGTTGAACCAATGTCTCCTTGGCACACAAACAGCAACAGACGGGGTGTGAATATTCAAGAATAATGTCAAGTTTTTCTTAAACACGCTTCGTCACTGCCTGAGTATCAAATGAATCACCAGGGAAAGCTAGACGCGTGGACAACTTTCACTGGCGTTTCAGAAAAATAGAAGAGTGCTCGTTCACAACTTTAAACGGCGTTCAAGGTGTTTGAGCACCCGTGCGCCCATAGCTTTTACTGCATGGCCACCAAACGTTGTCCACGAGTATCGTTACTTATTTCCATAAATGTTTTGAGTAAGGAAGTTCGTTACCAGACTTTTTTGGTGCCGAACTTAGTTTTACGAAGTTTTACGGCAAGGTCCTTTGAACTTGAAACTTACCCAAAACGGGGAGCATCTCGTACTAAATTGCCTTTAAACTTGTGGTCAAATTACATTTTGTATATTTTTTTGCTTGTGGTGGATTTTTATTTGTGCAATCATGACTAAATATTTATGTCAATCATGACTAAAATTTATGCGGGAATTAAAAGAAAAAATATGAAGAGAAAATGGAATAGGTGCTCCTGTGAGACCCAGCTCTCCTCGCCTTGCGGAGACTTGTGCTGCTTTTCATACGTCATGAGTGTACTTTCTGAAATAGCTAAATATTATTTCTCTTGCAACTCCATAAGTTTTGTTTTTGTTTTTTTTGTTAAAGAAACATCTGCAGAAAGGGCAAAATGCACGTAAGTGCACCGATAAACTAAGATAGAAAAGGAGGCAAAAGCGCGCGAAAACGTCAAAACGCCTAGTTCTGATTGGAATGATTCGTAGATAAACCTAAAGCTACCTGAGTTGTATCCGCTGCACTCGTCGAACGCTTTCCAATGCAACATTCAAACGCAGGACTCCGGCGTTCCGCATTCTTATGCGTTCGGCAAGTGCAGTGGAGACAAAGGGCGGGTTACAAAATTTACTCGATCTCACACTAGGGTAATGTTTCTGTACCTCGGCGTTTGAAAACCTGACCATGTTCAGCCTGACATGATCCGTAACTGGATCCATCCGAGTAAGATTGGAAGCACAGCCCACTGCGGGTAGCTTTAGGTCTGCCGACTAATCATTCCAATCAGAGCTCGGCGTTTCGACGTCTTCGCTCGCTTTCGCTACCTCTTTTCCCTCAGTTTCTACATAAAAATTCAATTCTCCAGGCCTTGGCAGAAATTATTTTCCTGGGCATTAACAGACTATTCAATTTTTCTGAACAATCCATACTTCGCCTCAGTTTATATAGCCCTCACAATCAATGCGGCTTCTCAACTACCAGCGCCTAAAATAGTTCTTAGTTTCACATTTCACAAAAAGCGCCTGTCAGTTGCCAAAAGGTTCGTCTTAACAATGTGCTACGTCCATATAAAATATACCTAGGTGCAGTTTGAACTTGGACGCGATATTACGGCAGTAATTCAATTGGAGTGGCACTCTGTGGAGTTCCTATATCAAAATGAACACAAAAATGTTCGCACGAAAACTTCGTTGGATGTTCCGTTTTTTAATCCGAGTCGGGGTTACGTGACGTGCGCAAACGCTATTGGGGAGGACATCGAACAGTCACGCCTCTAGCGGTACGCTTCAACAGTGGGGACACCAAACCGTATTTGCTTTGTTTGTTTTAGAGAGTTTTAGGGAACCGTTTTTTTCCCATCCGATACGGTACGATGGGCCCTCCGCTACGAACCGCGCATGCGCGAGTCTTTTGTGGTAGCGCATGCGCAGTTCGTACGAGACTGCCCACTGTACCGTATTGGATCTGCAAAAACGGTTCCCTAAAAGTCCCTTTTGTTCTGATATATCGAATATGACGATTCGAAGGCCACTCCTCGTGCGACCAAAGCACTGGTCAGAGCGAAGCCCTCTTGCCCAGACAGTGCTAGGCGAGCTTCAATTTCATTGTTATGCTGTGTTAGTGAACACCCAGGTGTGTGGACAACATGCTCGATGAAGCGGCCCTTATAGTTTGATATCCGGCCCAATACTACTTTCACTCTTAAGCTGAGACTACAGCCAATGCCACAAGCACCAAAGCTCGAGGTCTCTCTTTGGAAGCGTTCTTTCGCAGAAGAAGCACTCGCGCTAGAAATGCACGTCTCACAGCCTGGAGCGCTGGATAGCTCGCGCTTGTAGCTTTGGCTCCTGTCTCAGTTTAAGGCGGCGGTCCCACGGCGGCCATCTTGAACAAGCCATTAGTTCAACCACTAGATGGCGGCACTCATCCGTGTGGCCAGGAAACAAGCTCGTGGCAGTGATGTTCCTCCTCTGCACTTAAGTTCCTCCTTTCTGCTGCTCGCCCGTGCACGTTCAGCGCTCAGCGCGTGCTCCCGCTGACACAAATGCCAGCAAACGTGCCAGTGGTGCTAGCAGTGCCCAGTTCGCACAGAAGCGGAGCCCAGCTAGCTCATCGACCCGATCGAGAGTGCCTAGCTCGAGATCGAGAGGCTCACAAGCCAGTAGCTATCGTTTTAACTGTTCAAGAATTAAAAACATAGTCATACAATCAGTGAAGAATGTTATCAAACGTTAAAGAACATATATAAGACATGCCTTGTCAGTATTTCGTTAATGAAAGATCTTTTGCATGACAAAAACGTTTAAATTCATTTTCGCTGTAAGTCAGAGCGCAGCCAACATAACAGGTCAATGAGGCCAATCAAGCAGAACCAAAAAACACTATGTCACGGAGCTCAACAACCTATAGTGCGTTTGTTGTCACCGGTCAAAGCAATCAAGCGCAAACCATGCCTTATGGCCTTGCGCTTTTAGTATGCGTGTTTGTGCTTGTGTATCGTATAGTCTTTGACTGCATTTTGATCTATAATAAAACAAGCAATAGCAGACTTTTTTTTTTCAAGACGGGTGTTCAGAAGGGCGCTTTATATAACTCATCATTTTGATGGTAGTTTGATTAAACTTGAATACCAATTATATGACCTTATAAATAACCACCCTAATATTGTTGAAATAGTACGCCGAGGTCGAAGACTCTGCATGTTCAAGAAAAGAGTAAAAGTGTATTTTGTAGCCCAAGTGGCTTAAATTTTGTTAGGCGAGTGGGTGGCAGATTTCAAAGTGCATTTTATGGTGCTTTTGATATTTTTTGCATTATTATTTAGGTCTATTTATAATTTGATGTTGAAAAAAAAAATATACCAACCTCTTACATGTATCTTTATCTATATATATTTTCTGTTTGATTGCAACAGATATGAAGAATTTTACAGTAACGCTGACATTGTATGTTAATTAATGTGATCTCAATGATGTCGATGGGAATGATTTCCATTTGAAACGTTTGATGACGTTGATATTATTTATGATAACTACGATGTTTAGCTGATGTCAATTTCATTATTTTATGCATAATTGATTTTTATACTGACACTGGTCCTGTACACCGTTGAATGCTGTAAAAAGGAGCTGATGGCCTGGTCAGAAGACTTTTAATGCGAGAAAAGTATTTGCCCCACCACGCGAAAATCCGGCGGCGGCGGCGGCGGCGGCATGATTAAGCGATGGTACCAAAAATGGCCGACGGCGCAAAGAGTAAAAACACGTCAGAAATGCTCGGATTGACGTCAAAATTTTCACGAAGGTTCCTATAAACGAAGTAAATGAACGACTTTCGAAACAAACTTTAGTACATTTCGGTCTGGACGGGAATCGAATCCGGGCCTCCGGGGTGCGAGACGGGCACGCTTCCCCGACTCCACGGCGGCTCCAAGGTCCTGGCTGACTAAGGTGTGCCTAGTGCGTGCGTCGTTGCACACGTCCCGTCGCAACCATCTGGCTGACTAAAGGTGTGTCCGAGTGCGTGCGTCATTGGGCACGTGACGGTGCAGCCAATGGGGAAAAGGTGGCGCCACGTCATGAGTGTATAACATGAGCGCGCTGTTTCCCGCGCGTCACACACCGAATCAGCAAAAATAACGCATGTCGAAAAAATAAATCGAAAACTTTTCACCAAAAGGACTGCAATGCTTTCATATTCGCACACGTAAGCAATCAAAAGTGTCTGTGCGGAATTTTCTTTTGTATTCTTTTGCCGCAGCCCCTCAGACACATGTATGTCTGGAAATAAGGATTATTATTATTATTATTAACTCACGCACACAATATTTATTTTTATTTTTACAACATGTTCACGGGAGAGCCGCCAAGCGGTCTGGACCATCTAAAGTTCAGTGTGTCTTCACGTTCCTATAGCCGTCTGCACGTTCACGTTCAAATGGAAAAACACCGTAGACCGTCTTCTCTTTTCAAATGACAACGAACCGAAGCAGGCACGCGTAGCCAGGGGGGGGGGGGGGGGGCATGGGGCCCGGCCTTCCTCCGAAATCTTCCATTTTGCTGAGACCTCCTCTCCCCCTCCACCTCATACAGCATTTTGTCATGGGCGCCCCCCCCCCCCCCCCCCCCGAAACAAAATCCTGGCTACGTGCCTGAACCGAAGACCACATGAAGTGGTGACAACTCAGCCATTTTTCCGCCCAATCGTTTTTTTATGCATTTTGAAGTGCGCGCAATCCGGTGTCACTCAGCTCGAGCCCGTAGCTTTGGCTAGTGCATAGACGCCATTTTACCGCCCAAATCAATGAATGTGCCAGCGTCACGCGCTGGCACATTCAGAGCAACAATGGATGTCTTCACCCTGAGACAGACAGACATGTAGGCAACCTAGGCTAGAGTGAACAGGCATGATCTCTTACAGCCATTGCACCGGGAGTAGTTGCTCCCTGCGGCGGCAGCTTGGAGGGGTCGCTGTAACCCTACCGCTCCTACAGTGCTTTAATTCCTTCTGAGAGGCACGTCCTCCTCACCGTGTTGTCCTCTTTGCTCGGGGGTTGAGTTGGATAAGTTTCTAGAGTAATTGGACCTACAGGTCGTGAGGCCAGCTTCCTTCAGGGACTTATGCGGAACACGTCTTTCTCTTCGTCTCCTTAAGAAACAAGTTTGTATAGACAAAAATTTAATTATTGTAAGCCGAAACTTATTTCAATCTGCTCACTACAGTTATTTCAAGCAAGTATAATTACACACATTTTCAATCGCATTGGTCGGGGAACAGTTGTTCAGGATGGCGCAGGCGGCGTTGGGCATGGTTGTGTGGTCGCACCCCTACGCGGCTAAAGAAGTTCCATTGCTCCTCGGCGAGAGTGAAGGCCACAAGGAAACCGCTCTCTAGCCTGGTCATGGAAGAACATGGCAGGGCAGCACTGAGCATCTCGCTTGATTTTATTTCGCAATACTCATTGCGGGGACTCAGAAAAACGAAAGAGAAGCGCGAGGAAACTTCACGAGTTGTGATCCTGGACCGGCTTGCTAGAACAGCGTCTCAGCTGAGACTGAGTGAAAGAAAGCACTGCAAAAGGTTGGGCGCACGACTGTCTTGAGACGCGGCTTGAGTCCCGCTCAGCTCGAGCACTGGTTTTGGCATTGCTTTCTTTCCCAAAGTCTCAGCTGAGACGCTGTTTCTAGCGAGTCTGGCCTGGCTGCTTATAATTAGTTGCAAAGGACAAGAGTCGTGGTTGGTGTAAAGGCAAAGTGGAAGCCTGGAGTCGTTGCATTATTAAACCAACACCATGAGAGTTGATCGTCTGACATTGTTCTTATTTGAAAAAAATGAAATAAAAATTAATCCAAAGAAAGACGACCGTAGTGAGGGTTTCGCACATGTGCAACACTTTTGATAGGGCACTGCATGGAAAGGGTGTTTATTAGACCCTTTTCCTGAGCCTCAGATTTGAACCACGATGACTGGCTGTTTGTTGCCTTACCATGAGGACCAGTCACTGCGGTTTACCCATAACAATCTCCGTAAGTTTTCTACAAGTAGAGTAACGTTAAAACTGAAAATCTAACATTCCTGCACGATGGCGAACAAAACAGAACCAGAGCGGTTGGAAAGCTGGAACATTAAAAAGAAAAATGTCGGGTAAAAATCTTGGAGTGAAGAAAAAGAAATTCCCTTTTGTCGTTACCAACATATGGAGCTCAATATTCGCACCTTTCGTGGTGTCGGAACATGCAGGGAGCATTGAATAGCTTATTTATAGACCTTTCCAATGTTTACAAAATCACAGTCCAGCGTGCGATCTTCATAGCCCAGCACGTGCGTGTTCGTCGCTTCGGAAAGCGAGCAAAGCACGCGCCATACGCACGAACGCTCAAAATGGCACCGGCCACAAGCTCGTTTTTGGAAAGGTCTATAGGCACTAGATGTTTTCGAGAACTTGCTCGTGGCCCTTGTTTTTTTCTTCTTTTTCTTGCAAGATTATTTACTCATTGCAAGAACGAGGAAGTAGCGCGAGGAAATATTTGAGTAAAGAATCCTCTGCATCAGGGACAGATGGGACAGAATCCCCCCAGCGCCACTTTTCCTGAACTTCTCAACCTCGAATTTCAGCCACCTTTCAAAAGATGGCGCAAGTGCGCGTCGTCTGCTACAACATAGGTTCTTTTTATTATTTAGGGCAATTAGTATGCTTTAAAAAAATTACAATCATAGAAAGTGATTTTAATTAGAACGAGAAAAGCACTAATTAAAGAATCGCTGCTTAAATAGTTGCCCTCCTTTGAAACCGGTTTCTTGCGTACAGAGTCGAGCTTCAAAATAGTCCCATGATTTAAACATATTTTAAACAAATCTGAATATGAGTACGAAAAAATCACGCTTCTAGTGAACCAGCTCAGTTCCTCTAGCATACAATTAAAAAAAAATTAGGTCAGATGCCAGAACGCTGTCTGAGAAAACCAAGAACGCGTTAAGGGAATTCTTAGAAATTTTACCATAATCAAGTTGTGTTTACAAGAAAACGGCTGGCGTTGCACTTCCAATATTTCGTATTCTGAGTTCCTATGTTTACCACAAGCATGCCCTTAAATGTCGTTGCTGCGTTATGATGTGAAACTGAGTTACGAGACTTCAAAATCACATAAAAAAGGCTCTTTTTGAATAAATTTTAAAAATGTGGGCGTGCTAATTAACAAAAACACGTATACACGGAACTAGACGAGTCCTTCTTCTATTCAATAAAAAAATAAGAACGCGTCTTGGATGCATTGCAAGTCTAGAAACTTGGAATGCATAGAGGTATGTCTTTGAAAATATCAAAACTTGCACTTTTTGTTTTCTTATTGTGCGTTAAGTTTTGAAAAATGCGTATTATTTTTTGCACTAAAAGAGTGATGATGAATTGGCTATTTATTTGCAAAAAGAACGCAATACGTAACACGCGCACAGACGCGACATTTGCACAGCAAACAGGAGCGTTAGCAGAGCTGCCACCGGTATTATAGTTGGGGCCGTGGGACCGCCGCCTTAGAGCCTGGTTCACATGCAGCGATTTTGGCCCTAGAGCGGCGCGATTTCTGCCGTCGCGGCGCTCTGGCCAGCACCAGCGATTGAGCGGCACGAGCGCCGCGACAGCTGAAATCGCGCCGCTCTAGGGCCAAAATCGCTGCATGTGAACCAGGCTTTAGGGTGGAAAGAACACAGAGGAAAGCGGGGATTTTGTAAGGAAGGAATTCAGACTGTTGTCCTCGTTTTGTTCCGGCATCAACCGCATGGGAGAAACAATTCCGGGTTCTTTGCCGTGGCATGCAGAAGAAAACTGGGTCGACAGCCCATACGTTGCACGATGCTGCAAAACGTTACAAAGCCGTTTTTTTTTTAATTTAGCGGACCTGCTTTCCGCTGAATTTAACGGATGGTGTTCCCTTGACGCTGTGGCGCAACGTGACTCTATGGCACCATGTGGCACTATGACGTCGAGTTGCGCAATCACATAACGTGCCATTAAACTTAGGCTACTACTATACTTCAATTCACCTCAAGTCCTGAAGCAGCCGACGCTACAAGCTGATAGGACCAATGAGACGTCGTGTCGTCAAAAGCGCACCATCATGGCGTTCGTCATGTTGCTGTAAGTGTATTATGATCGCTGAACCAATCGTAAACATAAAATGTCCATCGACTTGCGCTTTTGACGCTGCTTCATCGGTCCCATTAGCTCGTAGCGTCGGCTGCGTCTAGATTTAAGTTGAAACCAAGTACGGCGGAGTCTTTTTTCCGCGCAATTTAGCGAAGAAAATCGTCCGCTAAACTTAGCGGGAAATATAGACAACGTAACGTGACACACTGACGCCACAGTACCACTGTGACATTATAATGTCGCGGCACTGTGATTCCCCGCTTAAGTTAGCGGAAAAGACTCCCCCCCCCCCCCCCCTTTTAGCGGGCAACGATGTCCACAAAAAAAAAAAACACGGAATGCGCTGCGTACCTTCGCCGATGACGGTCCCAGTAAAATCAAGCACATGGTCCTAAAGGGGTACGGAAACGAAATCTTTGCACTTATTATTTGCTTAGATGAGGTCAGCTCAGAAACACAATAGTCTAGACTCTGTTTTTGGGCTGCCGGCAGGAAAGTTAAGGAAACCAATAGACCGATCTCACTATGCTCCGTTTCACCTTATGTTGTACCGCAGAAAAGGCTAGAAGCGCGAGCTCATAGCGTTGGGAGCTGCTTTTAACGCACGATAGCTTGTGCCGCCGAGATGAGCCCTAGAGCGAGGAGCTCGCGCTTGTAGCCTTTTCTGCGGTACATCATAAGGTGAAGCAGAGTATATGCGTTCGGCGCATGCGTGTCGCCGCCATAACTTTAGTTCTCAGGAGGCAGAAGGCCGTGCATGCGAGGGCTCGTGTCGTTTCGTGCTCCACACGCGCAGATCTTCAGCGGGATTGTCGCACGTGCAGAAAAAACTAAAGTTCCATCGATGAATTGCGGCAGCGGTGGCGTAGTCAAACTGGCTGGTGACATCGGTCTATTTTAAAACGAATGAACACATTTCAAGAAGGCGCCTGGTGGAGATCTGTGAAGCTTCAGTTGGAATGCCGCCTCGTCACGGGCCCATAAGCCGCAGTGCCAGATTGGGGCGGTATGGCTCGCTCTTGTAGTTACATAGTCTTGAATGTGACTTGGCGGAAGACGCTATCGAGTTTACTTCTTTGAATATGTTAAAGTTTCCACAGTGCCTCAGCAACGTTCATTCCACATCATGAAGTTCGCCGTTCTTTGCAGACGATAGGTAGGAGCTTGATCAGAGGATGCGGGGACCTGTGCCAGACTGACCACACCCCTCACTCCCCCCCCCCCCCCCCCTCTTTCCTCGGATGCGTTCTGAATGACGAGCTCGAGTATTGCACCCAATGAATATTACCTTAGATACCTAGCTTGCAGGTTTCGCTATTCCTGGGTACTGACGGCCATACCTCGGCAAATTCATTCATGAACTCGCTCATTCACCTTTATTCACATTCACGGCGTGAATCTCAATGGCTCTGAATGAATTCTCGAAATTGAAAAAAAAATCATGATGTGATGGTGAATGACTTCGGTAATTCGAATGAATTCGTGATGTGATGGTGAATGAATTCGTGAATTTGAATGAATTTGTGATCTGATGGTGAATGAAGTCGTGAAGTCGTGATGTGATGGTGAATGACTTGGTGAATTTGAATGAATTCGTTATCTGATGGTGAATGAAGTCGTGATGTGATGGTGAATGACTTCGTGAATTGGTGATGAGATGGTGAATGACTCCGTGGATTCGGAGGCGGCGGTGATGTGATGGGGATGAATTCCCGGCGCGGTTGAACGCCGTGATGTGAAGGGGATGAATTCTCGGTGGAGTTTGAAAGCCGGGATGTGAAGGGGATGAAGTTTTGGCGCGGTTGAACGCCGGAATGTGTAGGGCCGTGACTTTGGGAGCTCGGAGTACCTTGTGATGTGAATGCGAATGAATTCAGAGACGTGATTTTGTTCGTGATGTGATGGTGAATGAAGGAGCTCTAAAATTCCGACCTATGCTGACGGCTATTTCTACTTCCTTGTTCCCTCGAGTCACTAGTTCTGCGGTGTGAAAGTTACACGGTGTACCGAACGCTCGTGGCATATAAAATGCCGGCACAGAAACGAATGATGTGACGGGCAAGATACGTATAGGTCATAGGGCCTCTACGTATCCTGCCCGACACACTCCTCGGATATTACTACTAGGCGAGATTGTCACGCGTTGACTCCACCAAGCGGCAACGCTCTCAATTGCAGTACCCTTGGCCGTGCAAGGGCCCCTGACGTTACCAGAGCGATACGCATTGCGCTTCTTGCTGGCCGAGTTTGAGGCGAGAGGTAGAGAGCTCGCGGTCACGTCATTTCATATTCGTAGCTCTTTAATTATAAAGCCGGGGTCACACAGCTCACACATCATACAAAAGACAGTCTGCCAACACGAGGCATGGAAATATCCGCGGTTCGAATGCCGCGTACCAAGTTTTCTTGTTGAACTCATTGCCGTACGGCATTCGAAGCGCTGATCTCCCCGTGACTAGCATTCGAATCTGCATGCAGGCTGCCTTTTGAACAATGTATAAGTGGTATGACGCCGGCATAAAAAGAACATACTGAGCCCGTTGGTCATATACGTTTATAGCCACCACCGCGGCTAGCGTAAAGGCTGGTCTATGGAAGCGCCTGGCATAATTATACGGCGTTATTGCGCTGTATTCGAAACAACACTGGCCCTAAAAGTTTGGTGGTAATCAAGTTAGACGGCTTTACGAGCAACGTTGCACAATATGGGTCGTATCTAAGGATGCTAGACAGTCGCAAAAGCCTTCTTTAGAGCCCGCACAAACTTGGCTTATGGTCAGTATTCGAAGCAAAGGCAGAAACTATTCACGAACCAAAGTGCGACGCGCTTACCTTACTCTAGTCCGCTTCGTTCCTTAAATGCAGTCATTTTCTTAGGGACCTATCTCGAAGAGTTTTCACGACCACAAAGAGTGCGATGAGCGCTGCCTCTTTTCAAATTAGCCAGATGAAACAATGTAAACGAGTACTAAAGTTGATACTGCGCGAGTTGGTAATTCAGGACCACAACTTCAGCACAAAAAGCGAGCGCAAGGGACCGTGTTCGTGCCTCTTTCTTGTCCTCGTCTTTTGCGCTCATGTTGCAGTCGTAAAACCGTTCCTCGGCATAATCTTGACCTGACTAAACAAGCCTAAAAGACGCAGGTGAGGCGTATCATATGAACGCTTGTTGTTTCGTGACCTTTTCCTCGGCATTATAATGATCTAATGACGTAATCTTTCTGGCTGCGTAGCTACACTCGAAAAAGAAATTCGTTCTCGAAAGGTTTTTCGACGCCCTTAGAACTCTTTCCGCTCGTAAAAGACGGTTTCGCCTTAAACACTATCTCCCCTGGCGCACTAGAAAGGCAACGTGGCGATGAAGAACTCTTTTGGCATCAAAAAAGGAGCTCAAAGGAACCCCTTATAGGTTTTTTTCCGTTAAACCTGTTTAGGCTTTTTTAGGGTGCAAAATGGGGACAAGCCGAAGAACCCCTTAAACTGGGGTAACACTGGTCATACATCCTACAAAAGACACTCTGCAAACACGAGTCACCACAATATCCGTGGTTCGAATGCCGCGTGCCGAGTTTTCTTCTTGAACTCCTTGGCACGCGGCATTCGAAGCACAAATGTCCCGTTGTCTCACAATGTAAGTAGTTGTAACGTAACGTAACTTTGCTAGACGCCCCTGTGTGAACCGGCTTTTCAAGTCCTTCTCTACGACCAGATTGTTTTTTGAAGTGTATAATAAGATTGTCCGAACTCGCTACGATGTGCGTCTTGTAGGCTACCATTGAGTATAACAAGGTGTGTAGAAAAAAATTAAATGTAGTGAATTAAGTGGTTTATGAATTGTTTTACATGATTAATTTCATTGGGCCATTACGTCTTTTGATATCCTTTTAGGATCTGCACTTTCTGACAGATACTTTTAACGTGTCTATGTTTTGTCTGGGCCGTAATCAGATGTGGGTGCGCCTTGGGCGTGCTAAGGTCACCGACAACTTAAGTAACGCAGGGCGAGGCTTGAAATCTTTCCTTTGTGATTCTTTCTTTGGCGTTTTTGCATGATAATGCATAGATCTGACTGGCTGCGGAGTGATAATTAGATGCAGGGGAATCGGCACGCCCTGCGTTTTTAATTTGTCGGAAAAATATAAGGTTTAAGAACGTTTCTTTTTTCCCCTCCCTTAAGCCTATTTAATGAACAACGCTACAGGTCTGTGTAAAAACGCTTGCAAATTTTAATGTTATGAACTTGTAATATTATTCCTCTGGGTAAAAAAAAAAAAGTGCCTGGCTCTTACTGTCTGTTCAATGGACAGACAGTAGCATATTGATGGACATAAGTAGATACATTTTTACTCGGTGCGTCTGACAGTGAATATCGTTTTTACTCCCATTCCATTGCGTCATATTGTTGAAACTATGTTAGCAAAGATGCAAAGTATTTTTTTGTTGTTGTTTTTTTATCAAAAACTACAATTGCCTTTACCTCAACCATAACATTCACCGTGGAGTGTATTGAAACTTAAATAGGCGTATTTGGATAAAAAATATTTGAGTCCTTCATAATCGCGGGTTCAGACCACAGAGAGTTGTCATGTAAAACTTTAACCGAGCAATGCGGTGTAAACTACGAAAAATAAAACATGAAACGTCCTTCAGATCGAATTCCACCGATGTTCATTAAGGCTAGCTATTTCAGATGTCTGGGTTTGAGTGTGGCCGCAACTGCGTTACGAATACTTGCGTTGCACTACGAAGCGTTGCGCGGACCTCAGTTTCCATAACGGCCATTTTGTCATATGTGGTCACAAGACAGTTGGTCGCACACGATCACAAATGTCTTAACCAGGCTTGATTCCACGTAAACCCCGTTTTCTCGCTTTGATATCTGATCGGCCAACGTCACCTGAAATAGCCAAAGCCTCCGTGCCCTAGCATATTGGCGACGTGAGCGCTCGACGGTGTCGCTGTGGTCGGCCCACCACAATTGGACGAATGCACGGTGTAAGATACACTGTGACCGAATGCTGACTCTAACGGCAGCAAAGGATGTATCATCCACGGAAATAAGAGGAATGTAATAACTTCAATTTTTACGGTGTTGGCAGTGTTGCTTTGAGACCGCTATGATTTCAGGCTTCCTGAATGCTCATTATAAACACCATCAAACTTGTTGTTCACAAGGTACTGACGTCACGAAAGATAACCGAAGGAGGGCGCCACCGGAAAATCTCGCCGCTAATAGAGTGAAATCGAGCGCAGACACAGACTGGGGCTGCGCCAATGTTCGACCAGGCCTGGTGTTTAAACCATTGTGCCAAAAGACGCGCTGTGTCGGCCTCGCGTCCAATTAGCGACGAGATGTTTCGGTGGCGCCCTCGTTTGGGTACCTTTCGTGACGTCATTACCTTCTGAACAACAAGTTCGATGGTGTTTGTAATGAGCATGGTGAAAGCCTGGAATCATAGCGCTCTCAAAGAAACACTGCACACACCGTCAAAATTGAAGTTCTTCCATTCCTCTTATTTGCGTCGCTGAGAAATCCTTTGCTGACGTCATAGTCATCATTCAGCCAATTGTGGTGGGCCGACCACAGCGACGCTTTTGATCGCTCACGTTGCCAATAGACCTTTTCTGAAATTCAGTTTGGCCACTTTTTTAACTATCAGCTGTAGTTGCCAAGGGAGGCATTTGATGGCTGGTGAAGCAACAATTCAAAGGCGGGCACCGACGCGGAGCCTAAACATTCCAGACGTTAGTTCACTGTATTGTTGCTCGCTGTCACCGCGACGAGTCGTACACTCTTCTATGCGCTACGCATTTGAGGGTGTGATGTAAATCCCTAAAAGTTTCAGCTTCGGCACGCCCCAGACAATAAAATGTAAACAATTTTATCGAGAGTTCTACTGAGAGCCTCGAAGAGAGTGGCAGCGTCTTGACGCCACCGAAACTGAAACAAATTGAGAAACAACGGTAGAGCGAAAAACACCATAGTTTTGTGCGTCTACCGTTGACTAATCGGTAATAGATTTTGGCCGCCATTAACATCCCAAACTTTAGACTGGTGTTTGAGTCACTAGATGGCACCGAATTCGTGAAAGTGTCTATTGCTGACTTGGTACCATTCTAGTGTGATCACGTCCCGTAGAGATATAGGAGGCTGTTCGGAGGCCTCGATTATTCTAGGCTATGTTTGCCCCACTTAATAAAATAGCTCGCACTGATTGCCTCTTTGCACGATTTGCGGAGCAGAAAAAGGCGCTCGCATGTTTCAGAAAGCGAGTGCCCAGCTCCGAGCTTTGATCGCTTTCGCGTGCCCTACAACGCAATCCTCCGTCGCTCCAGACGCATTTATATAGCGCGAGTGACCAACCCATTTCCGAGTCTCAAGAGTGCGCATTAAGGTCCCCGGGACGGAGCGTTTTAGCGTCTTCCCGACTTGCCAACGGACCGTTTTTGAAAGTACGCGTCATTGTTCGTAACTGACGGCTTAAGAAGGGTAAGGCGTGGCGTTCCCTGTGCATCGAATAATGGCCGCCCCGCAACCAATGAAATTGTGGCATTAGACGATAAGAGAGTCGAACGACCAATCAATAAGCGTTGAACGTGAATATAATAATCCTGCGTTTTTTTTAATGCTCTCATTGACTAAAGTAACGGGTGCGCCAATTATTTGAGCACTTCATTGTTTGATCGCTAACTCTGATTATGAAGTGGACGCCGAGGCTGCGTCAGTGTTCGGAAGAAATTCAGCTCAGCTAGTATCGAGAGCGAGTGTGACGTCAGCATTCGGCGAGCACTCGGATCCACCGCGCGCTTCGTGCTCAAGAAGTGGCGTCCTTGTTTTATAGGGTTCGGAAAACTGCCTGTTGGAGGACAACCCGATGTAGCTTCCCACCGCGAGGAGTTTCGCTCCGATTCCGTGTTTTTTTACGATCGCTGGCTCGTGCGCTTTCATTTAGGGCGGTGTAAATACTTGCACGCACTCCGGTGGCACCGCGGGAGAGCGCCGTTCGCTCGATAAGCCTGCGTCGTACGGCCACATAAAAGGCCGGCCCATTAGGGACGTTGAGGTAGGCATGAACGGGCTAGCTCCTACATGGGCACAGGATCCAAACCCCGCTGGGCTGGAGTAATTATCCGAATCTCGGAATAGGGGACAGGGAACAGTTGGGCCGTAGATTTTTTTCTTGTTTGGGATTGCCACTCGGGTTGCAGTTTATGACCTGTGCTATTTGTAGGCACTGATGGTGAAATGACTGCGGAATGGAAATGACACGTGTCCTAGCGTTCGAAGTGTCATCCAACGTGGATTACAGACCAAACAGCAAAATAATGCGTCGTTATTTATTGATTATTTGTTTCAAGTATTCTGTAGGAGCCAAGGTGTCGTGGCAGGGTACTTTGATACACCATAAGACGAATAGAAATTATTTACTGGTACCGTAATCTATGTGAGTGATAGTTATTCGGTTTTTACTAAGAAAACAAAAAAGCGCACAGTCTTGTTTGATTGTCTATTCATTGATTATCAGTTTATTCATTTTCTAGTTCACATATTAATATGAATTGATATTTAATTACATCTATTTCCTCACAATATTTTTATCAATTAAAATAAAAAACTAACTCTAGCCGCATCTTTTTGCGGTTGGTCGGCATATATATATATATTTTTAGCGCGGTTAAACCTTCTGTGCAGTCGTTCTTTGTTCGGACAAAATGAAGCGTTATAGTTTCGTTTTGGTTTTTAACTTGACGACCAACCACTTTGTAATCGGAACTCACAAATGTGCTCTCAGGTGGACCTGTCGCAGAGAGAAGCATCTACGCGGTTTCTGTTACTGTTTCGTTCGAGTATTGTTTATTTCACTGCAACGTATTCAAGACTTGGCCATCCTTTAGGAAAACGTGGTTCGCGTGAAACTGCTGTGCGTTTGTTGTAACTTCGGCTAAGTATCTGGTTTTTAATTTTTCTTCTTGTTAACTTCGTGTCCAAGAGCAATGAGCATTTTTCCGTCATTTCATCCTTGTAAAGTTGACTTTATATTTATGAATTGGCGGTACTCACTTTAATATAAAATATTTTAAAACCTACCAGGCCTATCCTTATTACTTCTTCAGGCCCACTTATTTTTAATATCGGGTCTCATTTTCATAATTCTGCCGCGCACTTCATTGACTCTTTCGGGTTAACTCGAGTGTAGTTTGAATCGGCTGCCAAAGGTGCACATGAGAAGCAACTACAATCTTAAGACTACATGCTATTACAATTAGGTTACTTAAAGTCTATCATTTTTTTTCATTAGGTCAAGGTAAATAAAAAAAAAAGTTGAGAGTGTAAGATAACAAACTCCCTTCGAATGCGCTGACTCTGCATTGTTATGGCAGATGAATTTCGTGTGTTGTAAAGGCTCGCCATTCTAAAATTACGCCCGTTTTATCTTAGTAGCACAGATATATGCTACTTGCCTATTTTATTGGCGCAAATGTTTTTCTTGTGGTTCTTAGAAACCAATCACTGTTGAAAAGACGAGAGTACTATATACTTCCATGCGGGGCACACGCGATAATTGTTAGGTCGCAGTGATTCCATTATTAAATGGCACAGCTGCGCACGCCTTTAGAAAAAATAAAAAAGGGTTGTGCAAGAAAAACAACATTGCGCACGCCAGAAACGTAAAGTAAGCTGCAAGCATGCACATGAGAATATGGCATGGGCCTGTATTAGTGCATGTTAAAAGACAAGAGACGTCTCGCACGGAACACTGAATGTATATTTTACAAAACGAGTCGTATGTCTTGCCTGTGTTCACAAATATTCCTTTGAATGTGTGATGAAAACACCTTACCTGTTTGTGGAGACTACGAAGGAGTCCTTAGTTTTTGTTCAACGCGTATAAATGCGAACACAAAATAATTTCATAAACTGATGATCTTTCAGTACGGATTTTTAGAGAACAAGAAAGAAATAAAAAATGACTTTCGACGTCTTCCCTGTCCGGGATAACTTAGACCAATGAATATATAACAACTAACCTGGGATCCCGGACGAGTTACGTTCCTGCAATCTCACGAATGCCTATTGGTGAGAAGACGCACTGTAACCAAGATTTTATTTGCACGTTAAAAGATCCCCTATCGCTCGACATTACTTCCTCAGTCCTCCCCTTGTTTGTATGGCAAGGACACAAACCCCGAATGTGATTTAACGACTACCCATGAATAGGCGTTACAGTAACACCATGCGTCAAAACACATGTATTCATATAAAAACATCTCGGTGTGAGCTAGCAACGGCATATTTGAATGGAGGAACGTCTCGTTTTACGACGGAAACAGCCGTAAAAGAAAAAAAAATGTTTGAAAGGCCGTAGTCAGTATATACTACGCACCCAAAGCCTCAAGCCGGGGTGACACTGCTCCTACATCACACAAAAGACAGTCTGCAAAAATGTGGTGAACTGGGCCAGTTAATTTACTTTATACATGAGGCTCAGCTCAGAAAACGCGGACTACAAAGAAGAGCAAACACGACAGGAAAATGCAATCCTGTCGTGCGAGCGACAGGATTGCATTGTGTTGTGCGAGCGTGCGAGATTGTGTTGAGCGAGTCTTCTGTGGTAGCGCATACACAGTGCGTACAAGAGTGACCATTGTACCTTACAGTATTTGCAAAAACGGTTCCCTAAAACTCTCTAGTGCCTGCAGACTGTATTTCGGATGATATGTTAGCGGCATGACCGAGGCTTAAGCAAGAGCAAAGCCCCCCACTAACAGCCGCCTCATGTTAGTAGCGGCGGACGCCCGTTCGATCAACGCTCTCTGACAGATTAGAGAAACCCTACACGCTTTCTCGGGTTCTAATAAGGCGGCCATTGTTCGGAACCCAATCCCTTCCGCGTCGGCGTCCAATATGTCTCTTTGCCAAATTGGCCGAACGACACTCGCCGTCCCTGGTTTGCCTAAGTCGAGGACGATGTCGCGACAGAGAGTGAGTGTGTGTATCGAATGACGAACATTAGTCGGGAGAATGGTGGGGCAACAGTCCCAGAAGTGGTTACTTGGGTTTCAGCATAATTTACTGGAATAGTGCTTGTTCTATAGAGCCTGCGTGTTTGGTCGCCCTGCTACTTGTTTGCACAGTCTCACCAGGTCCTCCAATTTTTCTGGAGCTTAAACAAAAAGCAAGATTAATCCAATCGTGTAACAAGCTTTTTTTAAAGAACGCTTTCTTAGTACAAGTTGCGATGCACCATAAGCATTTCTAACGTGATTTAGTTTGCACTCACATTATGCAGTATGCTACGCTATCCGTGACAAAACGTAATAGTGACTTGATTAACTCGGTGTTCTTTTCGTACTTTTGGGAACTATCGTTTGTTTTTCGTTTTTGTTTTGTTAGCAACAAATATTACTACTGCTCAGCGGTAGACTACTTTTAAAACGAAACTCGCTTGACAAAAACAAGAATATTAATAAATTTGCGAATACAACAAAACAAAACAAACAAAAAAACGTCCGGGGAAAAAAAATAATGTTGCAAACGAGCACCATAGCCGAGTATGTCTTCTGAAACCCAAAACTAAGTTAGGAAGGTCGCGCTTCCTTGAGCGCGTAAATCAAAACCAAAGTTGACTTCACCACAAAAAAAAAAAAAAAAAAAAACTGGCTATAAAATAGCTGTGACGTCATCACGAAAGTCAGCCGTCTGCGACGGCCCGAGTCAACCCTAGTCCTTTCATTTCCTTGGCGGTATTTCATCGTCGTGAAGAAGAAAGGTTTCTCGACCGCTCAGAAAACTGGGCAAACGACAGCGCATAAAACGGCCGGGGCAAGGAAATAAAATATGTCCACTCTGAAAAAAAAAGAAGAAAGAAGAAATCCGACAAGAAGGAATAGGGGTTCGAAGAAAGGAGCGTTCGTAGGGGCTTTGCGTGCCTTCGATACACGCCCAGGGCTGCATATATGCATGCGCTTTCGCCCTGAAACAAGAGAATGTCGCTCCGATCTGAGCAGCACCACAAAGGAACGCCGTCCGCCGAGAAGGAGTCTCGTCTGACGGATGGCATTGTTTGTGATGTAGGGAGAAGAGCGCACTTTCTCTCAATCTTTTCTCTTTCTTCCCTTTCTCTCCCGATTTCCTTTGTCGCGGGCTGGGCAAAGACATGTCCACTGTGCCTTTGGCAATCGCCCAGTCGACCAGAAGGAGAAACCGAGCGTGCAGTATGGATAGAGGGATCCCGCGCGGAGCGACGCGATGCTGTTTGCTTGCCGGCGGCCCGGCGTCAGATTTCTGGGCCGTCTGAGACCCCCGCCACCGACACTGTCTCTTTCGCTCCATGGCCGCAGATATGGGCCTTCGGTCGGACCAGTGTTAGAGGGGCGCGGAACAAGATGGCTTCCGAGGTGTCTTCTCCAGGAAGGGGTTGCTTCATCGGAAGAGGGAGTGAAGAAAATGTAAAAAGTCAACAAACAGTATTCTTCTTCTTTTTTTTTTCTCTAGTGTAAAGTCACAGTCATGATGCTAAGACATTGTACAAAAAGCACGCTGTTTTTTGACAAAATTACATGCGGACAATCCTCACGCATGTTCGAAGAATGTTTGGTTCGTACGCATGCATGCTTCAAACATGACGGCAGACATTTTTTTTTCTTCTTGTTATTATCATGACAAGATTGTCTTATAAGGAAAAAAGACGCTTCAGATAGCCTCTGCAGACCGTGTTTTTTATGACGAATGAACAGTGTGACCCCGGCTTTAAGCTACAGGTTGGAGACCGCTCGGGATAACAGCATCAAATCCAGTATTTCCGTCATGAATCGATTATTTTTGAAAAGCGCGCGCGCCATCAATTTTCTTTCTCCAAGGAAGTGAGAAGAGCAGGGGCCCTCATCTGGACACTTGGCGGAAAAGTCGGCGAGAAATCTGGCGGCTATGATTGGCCGGCGCCAAGGTCAAGTGCGGCGTCAGCCAATCACGGACGCCAAATTTCTCGCCGGCTTTCTCGCCAAATGTCCAGATTAGGGCCCCAGGGCGTGTCTTCCCTACGTCAGGGCTCCAACACACGTTCCGCGCCTTCCGTTGTGCTTTCACTTCGCGCACGCCTTCGATGTTTTCGAGACGCTGATGCGTTTTTGAAGGTAGAGGGAGCTAACGCGGGACGCGGAACAACGGAAGCCACTTCTTTGCTGCTCTCACTATTTTATATGGCTATTCGGGACTCTAGCAAAACGGATGGCACCTAGTGGACAAAAAACACCAAAGTGAACAAATCAGATAGTTTCGCGATTTCTGCTCCTTCCTTGTGTCTTTCGTGGCTATAGGTGCTGTCGGCTGTTGGCGCGACTAAACACACACTGCAAAAGTACACTCACTCCCTACGCACACACGCAGTGTGCGCTGTAGAGTGTGCTAATATGAGCAACCGACTCGCCCAAGCTGCTACGTTAACGCGACGAAATAGTTGTTCCCGTGACTTTGTTGTTACTGTTGTATAAACCTGTTCGCCAGGTAGTTTCGAACGCAACCTACGCTTTCCGCGTGTACGAAACATTGTACCTTTATCGACGTTCTTCAGCACCGCCGTCCTTCCATTGCTTCCCCTGAGAAGGTCGAGCCTCCGGAAGCACGCTCACGCAAACACATCGCCGCAGGTCTTAAATGCATAGTGAATACAAATCGGGGCACTTCATTTGTAGTTCATTGCTTGTCTGATAACACCCGAGCGTTGTGCGTTGAGCGGGCACGTGGCAAAAGCGCGACCTTTTCTAAGACCGCCATATTTGTGCGATAGTGGCGACCCCTGTGCGCCAAGAAACTGGGGAAGAGGAGGAGTCGAGAGAGCGCGTGGTGGCGTCCAGACTAACTGCGACGTGCGCGATCAAAAGCGTCGCTGTGGTCGGCTTTTCGCGATTGGCCGAATGCTGACTATGACGTCAGCAAAGGTTTTCTCATCGACAGAAATAAAAGTAATCGAAGATATTCAATTTTGACGGTGTTGGCAGCGTTGGTTTCAGAGCGCAATGTTCTCAAGCTTCCACCTTGCTAAATATAAACACCGTCGAACTTGTTGTTCGTAAGGTAATGACGTCACGAGAGGAAACCATGGAGGGCGCCAACAAAACATTTCGCCACTAATAGCGCCCGTTGAGGCAGACCAAGTTCTAGGCTGTATAAACATAAAACACAACCCAATTTTTTATTTCCTGGTTTTAAAGGCGCACGGACGCTTGGAGCGTCCCATGCTTGGTTGCCTCCGCTACCTTCGGCGCCATATTGCGGTCGCGCGTATGTTCGGCGAATGTATGTGCATGAAATTAAAACTGCTTTTTTATATAATTTAATGCCCTCTGTACCTTATTGGCAAGGATTGAACGCATATTACATACAAAATGGAATGCACCCTCCCCCCCCCCCCCCCCTGGCCAATGGCACTGTTAATACCCGTTATTATAGATGCACCTAAAAAAAGAACTAAAACACTTCTTGAAAAAAAAAAAAAAACTAGCTAGAAGTGAATTTTGACTTTTCATCCTGTGAATCTGAGTATCACGTGTGTTTTCCCCAAAGATGTAACTAAAAGCGAGAAAACACGAGAAACCTCCGAGAAGTCGTGACGTGATACTAGAGTCTTTAGGCCCCCAAGCGCGTGTCGCTCGTGTGGACAGCGCGTTCAATTGCAAGCTTGGTAGCTCTTTTCCCCCGCACTGACACCAGTCGTGACGTCTCTTTCTGACCTTTTCTTTTTTTTTTTAAATAGTGAGTGTGCGTGCATAGCTTCAACAGGCACTGAAGGTGCGCCAGAGTGGAGATTCCGCGAAAACCCCTAATATGACTTCACGGCCCGGGAAGGCGGGGCTTCAGCAGTACTTTGAAAATTATTTTCTATTGAAGTGAAAACGCTGAATGAAATTCAATAAGCCTATCTCGCTAAGCGTTTCACGCATGCGTGGCGCCGCCATAACTGTAGTTCATAGGAGGCAGGTGTCAGTTCACTATACTCCGCGAGAACTTTTCTAGGCAATGCAGTGGAAGGTACAGGCACGCGTTCCCTTTCTCATTTTGAGCGCGGCAAAGCTGTGCGCGGGCTCTCCTCCTCTCCCCAGTTCCGGGTAAGGAGGAGAACCCGCGCACACTCAAAATAGGAGAGGGAACGCAGGCCTGTACCTTCCACTGCATTGCCAAGAAAAGTCGCGGAGTATAGGCAGCTCGTGCCGCCCCGTGCTTTGCTCGCACAGAGCCTCAGAGGGGTCGTCGCCCGGGCACAACGTCTACAGTTCCCACGATGCATGGGGACAGTTGTGGAGTAATAAAACTGGCTGTGAGATCGGTCTTTTGACTATACACATAACGCCAACGTGATGCATGATGGACGACGCTTGGGTCAAAAACGGCGAAGCCTCGCCGCAAATGCGTCGCGCTGTCGTCGGTACGCCGCCAGCGTCCACCACAGGCCAATGCGGAGAGCAAGTCGTCTGCTTGTTTTCGACGGAGTTTGGGTGACGTCAGAACGACACCGAGCTCCCATTGGCTTTGATGGTTAAGTACAGTGGGTAGACCTCAATTTTAGTCGCCTTGAGGTCTACCCACTATTTTTATTTTTTTCAAACAGCCAATAACAGCTCGGCGTCCTGACATCATCGCAACCCTTGTGCAAGAAGCACACTAACTTTCGCTCCTTCGTTGTCCGCAGTTACCGAAGAGCGTCGTCTGCAGTAACCGTAGAAGACGAGTAGGAACGCGCGCGTTTTCCTAAAGTACCCGCCATGAGCCCAAAACGGCGACTTGCCTCAGGTAAATAATAAGGAGCGCTAGCGGCAAGATCAAGCGATGGTGATAATTGGGTCAGTCGGAATATCCAGCGATTTTCTTCGGTTGAGTCAGTGGTGGTGGTCAGTGAACTTTGTAAAAAAGCAAAACCTCAAACTGAATTGCTTTTTTAATATAGTCCCTTACAGGTGTAAAAACGCTTGACGTGGCTAATTATGTTCACTACTCTAGCTTCGTGATTGGATTTTCGTCGTTCTCCTCAGCCAGTTCCTCAAACTCTTTGGCTGAGGGGCGATAATAAGATTCTCGGGAGGCACCACGCCCTGCGGTTTTTTGGCCATTAGTGACGATAGTAAAGTGTCCAGCAATACACACTTTTTATTTTTCAAAAGGGCGAGCCATTTTGTAGTTGCTGCTATAATCAACCGAGTTTGCCATTGTTTCAAAACATATTTTGATAATGTATTGTACAGGATGGTGTATTCAGAATTTCGCATAAAATAATATCAGCTCGTAAAAATAACAAAAAACAAACAAACGTGGATTTCGTTTTGGTCGGCATTAACTCAGATACAATAGTACGTTTGGTGTCCACGAAATGACAACCGCCGGTGTTACTTGGTGGTGGTTTGAAAATAATCTATTGCACCCGGTGTTATTGTTCCAGCAAAATTATAATGTTTCTGAACATATTCCTAACTTCTAAATGTTCATTTCCGGCTCTGCTTCCTCTTTGTTACTCAGCTTTCTTCGTGGCGTCTTAATTGGGCTGACGTCCCAATCTTCTGTTGGCGCGCGCGTGGCGACCTGCAGCGCTGGCGGTTTTGAAGAGACGACGCCGCGGATCAATTACCGCTAATCCGCACACGCGACGAGATGAAAAACCGGGAGGATTTTATTTTCTTTTTTTTTTACTCGGAGGAGAAAATTGCGAGAAGGCGGACTTCGCAAAATCGAATTTTGTTGCGTGCTTATCGCCGATTAATACTTTGCTCCAACCGAAATGCCCAACTTTATCTGTCTTTTTTTTTTGCATAAAAGTAGTAAAGACAACAAAAAAAAAACGAAATCTACGGCGGTGCGCAATTTTTCCTATCAGATGCCGCTCAAAATTTGCCCCGCATATTTTCTGATAACTTACTTTTAGTTGCTTCTGAGTGTAGCACACAGTGTTAGCCATTTAGAGGCACATCGCTTTAAAGTCATTCTCTCGTTACAATCGTAATATCTTACGTCAATGTCTTGCTGCTAAAAACAAACTCCGGATATAGTCTCACATAGTTGTTATAGACACTTTACATGTACGGTCACTGTATCCGAAATGAAGCGTGTACATAGAGTACGTATATAACCTGTCACCCTAAATCGTTTCCTTCTTAGTTCATATATTGTTTGTAGAGCTCTGGCGGCAAAAACCTTGCGAAAGTATTTTTAGATAGAAAAAAAGATTTTTCTTCCAGTGAGTTTCGACAGATTAATAGGCTGAAGGCTCCGTTCAAGTATTCTGCCGCTAGAAGCTTGCTGTTTTGTTGTAATTTTCGTCTCCTCTGGATATTGATTTCGACGAGGGGAACAGCGCAGCAATAACTTTGGAAGTTGGCGCAAATCGCACACAAAAGAGGACCACGTACAACGGATGGAGGTTTTCCGAAAGGGCAAGTACTTTAGGGGGTCTTCAATAATATGGCCTAAACTGTTGCCAATAAACTACTTTCCGTTATCGACTAAAACAATAAAAACATGAGTGAAAAAAAAAACAAAAAACTTTGCGACATTACTCATCTTTCATACGCTTCAAGTAAAGTATTAAATTTGAAATATTGCAGAACGTTGGTCTAATTTATGTGGCTCCAGAAACTTTAGATAATAAGATCTTCGGGCTAGAGTCATCTCAATTTTTTCATCTAATGCAGGTGGGACCGGCGCGGTGCGTGAAATTGAGCATTATAATTGGCCCCTCAATTTTAATGAGAGCTTGTCAAGATCAGAACCCATGACTTTGTGAAGAGAGTGGTCTTAATTAATAGAGGATATTAGAAAAAAAAAAGTGTTTCAAGACACGGAATGTACATCAATAATACTTGATTTGCCAATCGTTCTCCGAAGATTTAGGATGAGCAAGTAATACATCGTGCGAGTTATGACGTGCTTTGCAAAAGGAAAATTTACGTCGTCAACAAAAATTTACAGATCTAAAAGCAATCTGCCTTTTTCTAGCCAGAGGAGATTCCTCTTGTCTGTCCCCCTTATTTTTATTTTCTAAGCTAATTTTAAGCAAGATTTTATTTGATTTCAATAGTTTGAACAAAAATATTGCATTATTATTGTCGATGCAGTATAGATATGCTGGCGATGTATTAGAGCTGAACGCATTGTGTTTACGTTAATTTTGATATTTTGCAACGGTTTCTGCGGACCTGGAAAAACAACAGGCGGAGGCAATGAAATTACTCTAAGAGCCCCAACGTAAGCAGGCATCGTTCATGCCCCTGAGAAGACGAAGTAAACTCTAATCAAATAAAACAGCCTCTTTCAAGCGGGCTCGAGTGAAAGCGACAATTACCCCCGCTCCCCGCAATTCGAGCCATTAGCAACCACCTGCAGCCAACGTGCCTCCGAAAAACCGCACGACCTTTTTAAAACAAAAATACCACCCTCGAAAAAGTTTATATTTCCAGCACTCATTTCGGGCCCTTCCCTCACATTAAATTACTCTTCCCCCAAAAACAAAGCGCGCCTCACGAGGCGATGCCTAACCAACAGCGCCCCAAAAGGCTGATGGACGAGCGCTGGTTCCAGACGAAAAGATTGCGGTCATTCTCTCCTTCTAAAAGCGCTTTCTTCGCGCACCCTTTAAAGAAAAAAGGAAAAGGGAAGGCGGGAAGAGAGCTCTTTTGTTTGACTGGAGCGAGATGGCTGAGCGCGCGGGAGCACACAAATGCACACACGCACAGACTCGCACATAGACCGCAGACACAGGCACACGCACATACAGACAGACAAGCACCCACTCACATACGTACCGACACAAAATCACACGTGCAGGCATAAAAGCGAGCACATGCACGCACGCACGCACACACTCACACAAGCGCACACACGCACACGCACACGCAAATACATGCGCGCAAACACTCCTGCACGCAAACAAGAACGTGCACAAACACGTACACAAACATGAATACACACGCACACGTGCGAACACATACGAAAACGCACATTAACACACTGACGCACACCTAAGCATACATAGACACGGGTACGCACCCGCACAGGCATACAAACACGCGCACGCACGCACGCACACACTCATGCGAACACGTCCACAAAGAAATGTGTTTGTGCTTTGAAGACGCACCACTTGGCGTCAGCTAGCGCCAAGTTACTGTTCCCAGCGTTGGCGCAGCGCCAGGGACACATTCGAGTTCTCTGTGTGTGTGTTGGAAAACAAACGATGACTAGGGTCCGCGTTCCCCCTCTTGAGCTTCTGACCGTCGCTCTCTCTTTCGCTTTCGGGTCTTCTTACTCCCTCTTCTTTCCACCGCCTCCAAGGAATTGCCGCTCGGTGGTGCTCGGCAGTTTTCCAGTTATTAATTTGAGCGCCCGTTGCTCTCTTCACTCGAAACTTTGTTTCAAGCTTTGGGGCAACGTTATCCACGCGCCATTTTCGATCCCTGACTCCATGCCATTTGAGTTCCTTGCTTCACTTTCCTTCTCTCTATCTTTCTCTCTCTCTCTCACCCACTACACACTCTCTCTCTGTATCCAACACTTTGTTGTTGTTTTTTAAATATTATTGTAAAACTTTATTTGTATTATTCTTATTTGCGCTATCAATTCATCCTTTGTGTCGCAATGCCGCTTGCTGCTGCCTGCTTTTATTATATGATGAGCTTAACTTTGAGACAGAACAGTAAGGATTCTCTGTTTGGCCGTGAAATATTGGTTCGAAATTGGATCGTCGACCATTCGTTTATTTTATGTACGCGTTTGTTTTTGTGTTTAACTTTGTTTTACGCCGTAGCTAAATAATGGAAAGTGGATCTGAGCTTTCCTTACGCCATACCAAACTTCGAGACTTATCTTTTTCTCGAAATTCTGGGAGCTTTTAATGTTCACAAGATACTAACCGACGCAGTCCTGGCTCATTAAACAAACAGCCACAATCTCGATTGTTCGGCACAAGATCATGAAAAACCATCGCCTTCGTTATCACCAAAAAGATACCCTCTTTAAAAAAAGAAAAAAAGAAAGAAAAAGATATATGCGTAAGTACACTTTTTCGCACAACACGAAGACAGTCAATTACGGAGAACGATATGAGGATCCTTACGAATGACGAAGTTCCGAAGAAAGATTGAATCTGAGTCAGCCGATGTTTCCTCAGAAACGAATATGCTAGTAAAACGTCATGCTCATTGACCTACGCACTACGCACATTGCACAAGTCTAGTCTTGTGGTAATCGAAGCCTCGATTCGGTGGAATTTGTTTATTGCGTGCCGTAATTGGATGTGTATATCTTCTGCAGGAAATTGATTTGATACTTTTTTTTTTTTAGACTGTGGTATAGTTTGATCAAATCAAGCACTGTTGACAAAGTCATCGTATTTATTTTGATGATGAAAGTCCACACCAGTAGGAGGTTAGAAATTGGCGTATCCAGGCGCTTTGTGCACCAAAATAAAACTAGTTCTATCGCGACTGCCCACGTGCCAAGCCTAAACCGTGATTAGGGATTTAAAGGGGCACATTATATATTTTTTTTTTCTGAAATATATTGTATACCCAAAAGGTTTAGCTTCCGGGTACCCAGCACACAGAAAGAAGAAAACAAAACAAAAAAAAAAAACAAGGCCTTTAGAACAACGTTTTAATGCGACGCCTTTTGACGCAAAATAAATTGTAAAAAAAGTGTTCTATGTGGGCGGAGGATTTTCACCCTGCTAGCACATCATACAAAAGACAGTCTTCAAAAACCTTCTGATCCGTCTTTCTTTCTTGTACGACAGAAACTTTTGTCGTCATGCCTTCAGCGAAAACCGTGTTTTTTGTATGGTCGAGGGGCAGTGTGCTAATGTAAATAAAACACTCTCGCGCACACACACTTTCCTGGAGTGTGCTCAAGCGGCATCGTGACGATTGCACGACTGCCCAACAGAGCTGTTGGAGAACCCTGCACGCACTCAGAACGCGCTTGACATTTCCGTCATCCAAAACTGGTAGATGAAGTCAAAGCCTCCTCTATACTCACAAAGCCTGGCAGTTTGACGACGACGGAGCCATAGGGCGCCCGGTCGCAGATTTAGAGCGCGAGGATCTGGTAGCACAGAGCATCAACGATCCATTTGTCGGGGAACCTGGACGTCAGCGCACAGAGTTTGCAGCGGCGAGGACCCGAAACACACTTGGTCACTCCAGAGAAGTGTGTTTCGGCTTCTCGCCGCAGCGGGGCGCCAGTCCCGTGGCTCTTATTAACTGATGGCAAGGGGGATTTATAGCCTCACTTTCTTTTCAGTACGGAGTGAATATAGTTTTCACATTTAAATATTATAAGCTTAAAGGGTAAGACAAAATGGCTAGGTGGCGTAAGCTACCGCCCGATCCAAAGGGCTCAGCCGTATTCATCCATCCATCCATCCATCCTCTCATCCGTTGTCTGCCGCTCCACCGTTTCCATTTTAGCGGCCGCTTCTCGTGGCGATCTGCCAGGCTTTGTCAGTATATAGGAGGCTATGATGAAGTTTATAAAACAAAATGCGTCCCCCTCGTCTGGCGACGGCGCACAGTTTACAGCGGGTGCTGTGGAAAGATGCTGCGCGGCTTGCATGAGGGAGACGAAGAATCCCCAAACCAATGCGTCGAGAAACTGAGGGAGAGGAGGACACGAGCGCACGTAGGGACGTCAGAACGTCGAGATCTCTGATTGGAACGATTAGGGGGTACACCTAAAGCTACAGCTGCCTCCAACGCAATCGTCGAACTCGTTGGAATGCAAGAGCCAGACGCCTGTCGCCGGCGTTTCGCGTCCTAACGCGTTCGACGAGTGCGGTAGAAAGAAAGGCTGCTAGCTCGAGGTCTAACCACTAATCATTCCAATCAGTGATCTGGGTGTTTTGACGTCCCCATCTTTCTGAGTTCCTCGCCGTATAGTCAGCAGTTCTACCCCGCCCGTGCGTTCCTCGTTCCTTTGTGTTTTCTCTTTGTCTTTCGTTCATTCTTAGGTAATGGTGCTCCAACGTCGTTAAGAATTTTTCATTTATTATAACACAACCGCCCGTCAAGGGCATAAGATTTGGAAGGAATGTTTTGGTAATATACCAAAAATAGTGACACTGAAACGAATATAATAAAGTTAAATCAGCAATTTAATAAATGAATGGATGAAGACGTCTACTGTGGTTCTGCTTCAGCAATTCATATTATGAAGCTGCCGGTCATTGTTATGAATTATTATAACACAAAATAAAAGCAACATTAATCGCAAAAAATATATCAAATATATGTTAGCACCTGACTGTTGTACGGTGCTGGCTGGCAGTGAATGATGTGATGCCGCTCTAGTCAACAATGGCTTGTGACCCGAATAATGGCTTAAAAATTTTTCGTACAACATTAAAAAATAGGTTTGATAATATAGGCACTCCTCAGATGAAACAATATTAAATCGAGGGATCTAAAATTTTCTCATCTATCAGATCGGAGGATCTTATCTACCAGAGCGATAATAATATATTTATATGCAAATTACAATGACGATTCATGTTTTGCCAAGCGCAACAAAGGATCGTGAGTTAGCTGATTTTAAGGCGGATACCCAGACAGAAGAATTGTATATGGATAAGGCGACCTTTGTTTTTAATTTCTTGTAGATGATTGATGAGGTAGTCTCGATGGAAGTTCTAGAGGGAAGCATAAAGTTTTAAGATTGGTCGCGTCGCTCGCACTGATACCTACAGTTTTGTGTTGATTGCGGCAAGAAACTGTCAAAACTCGGATGCCACTTATCTACTGCTTTCATCTTCTGAGAAAGTATTCATTACAACGTTGGCGTAGACACTCGTTGGTGAGCTTAATTTTCCGCTCCTTTCAGTTTAGATATAAGCAGCTGTAGAATCGGCGCGCATTTGTTTAGTAGTCACAGCTGCGTGCGGCACGGTAAAGAGATCACGTTGATATTCATACTACAGAGAAATATTTTTCATATGAAATATATGACATCATTCGAAGAAGAATTATTGCTCTGTCATGTATACAAACAAAAAAAAATGTTTTACCCTAGCCAATACATATGATTGCCAAAAAAGCAGCTGAGCATATCAGTATTGCTCCTGGTTTAAAAATAGCATTCTGCACTCATATGACCGAATCAAATACTAAGAATACTCACGGAGTGTATCGTTAAAAGTTTTATTTGTCAGTGTGCCAAGGTTTGTTACTTGAATATTTTATTCCTGTTTCTGCGCAAACAGATGTCTGAATCAGAAGCTCAGTTCAATTGATTGTCCCTAATTGGTCCTTGGATTTCGGATAAATCTTTTGTCATCCAACGTTCCGCTCAGTATTGTACGTGCTCTTCAGTCCGGCATGCACTAATATTTTGGACGTAACAGGCAGATAATATTACAGCTGAGAGAAAGCATAGGCAGAGAATGGGGAGGAGGGGTTCAATAGGGGTAGGATCAAAATACGCTCATGTTCCTCCAGTGATGACTCTGCAATAAAAACCACCTACGCGGTAAACTAATACCCAAGAAGCTTTGACGCACGTGCCCATGGCACCCGTCGGCATACAGAACGCGTGACACTGGGAGCTGGCGAATGGTTGGTCCAGCCAGAACGTGTCTTCCAGTCCACTGTCATCGTCGCGGTCGGCGGCATGGACGCCGGATTCCCCTCACGTCTGGCGAAGCCTTCTCGGCCGTCAGAATCGAAGACTGCCCGCGGGGTCTCGGGTCTCGTTAAGGAACGGGGGAAACTTCCAGAGATGCACCAAGCTCGGCTCTGTATTAGAACCAATTAGCTGTGGTTCGTTAGAGGAAACCGGACGTGCCGTCGACGTCTGGCGTTGCTGGCGCTGCCGAGAACGCCCGCTGTGGGTGACGTTCAAGTGTTCCAGACGCGTGCGCGTACTTCGCCATTGTGCTTGCGCCCGAGCCACTGCATCGTTTCGAGTGCTATCCTTTCAACGCTGGCTTGAGGCGAACAGAATGTTCAGCGGTCTTCCAAGTTTGGTAGACGGTTATCTATTTTAGGTTGTTTTAATGAGTACATACAGCCCTCTTGAAGGGCATCATTTGGGTTGGGTAACATTGCACTAGAAAATATAGAAACAATAAATTAAGAAAACACATTCAAGACTAGGTGATGCAATAGCATTCAGATCAAAACGAATTAAATATGATGGAGGCACAAATAGTAATGCAGAATTTTCTCGACGCTTTAACAAAAATAAAAGGAAACAAAGGTATTCAACTCGCAAGTGTTGTTAAACTCTTTCGATATTAATTGTTTTGGCGTTGTAAGAGGGGGGCGCCTAGACAGTCTCGCTGGTAAGTTGTTCCAATCGTAAAGTGGTGGGCTTCAATTTCTTGAAGCCTGAAACATGCTAGAGGAGTTGATGGCCTGCATTTTGTATAGCATGAAAAAGAAAGTAAACCAGAGATCACCACAAAAAATGCCCGAGTTATTAAAAAAAAAAAATATTGGATTAAACACAGAGTTAGCCCTTTTCAAAACAACGGGTGTAGCTAATTAATGCAAAAACAAATAATAAAATAAATACCGATAAATGCGCCATATTGTAAACAGTTATTTCTGAAACAAGCTGACTTGTTCGTCATAACGTAGGTTAATAATACATGTACCATTTTCGAGGTATGGTCGTGAAAGTGAAAACTGAACATTACCTGCCGAACACTCGAACACTACATCATAATAATCGCTGGCTTTGCTGTGAAAGGGCTCATATTTAAAGTGCATCACAAAAATACGAACCGATGGTTACCGAACCTATCCCGATTATGCCGAGGCTATTGAACGCCGGCATCACTTAATGATCCCGACGCACGTGTCGTTAGCCCGAGAACAGATTAAGCTTCCGCCATCGTAGTTCGCCATTACGTGAGTGTGGGCGAGCGTCTTGGTGGCCCTTCTGAGTTTGTCATTTACTTAACGACTCTCGAAAAGCCCGGAGCCCTCTAACTTGACGCTACAAGCAAACGGGCGTCCTTTCCGACTCACGAGAATTTTTTTTCCGTGTCACGTTCGCGCATTCAGAAACGAGGACGGAACCCTCACACCCCTGTCGCATCGAGGAGCGACGAGAGGCATAACGCTGATGACGCGCGCGCTCTCAGAAAGGATTACCGATTTTGGCAGCCGGATAATAAGATTGTCTCCCATCGTGTCGAGTGTTGTTTAGTTTTGCTGCATAAATCGTCCTTTTTTTATTTTATTTTTACTTCTTGTGTTTTGCTGGCAACGTGTCCGCAGGAGAGTCGGAAATTGCGACAGAGATCCAATAAGCAGGAGTGCGCAGACTTGGTGGGATGGTAATCCTATCTCAGTCTTTCGGCGGCTCTGAGCTTGGTTGAAATGAACACGTTTAATATTCACACCGCATTTTTCTTTTTCTTTTTGTGTGCCTTTTCTGTCTTGCGGTTTCTTGGAATGCAGGCTTTTTTTCCTCTTTTTTTTCGGGACATTTTTTAATACGTTGGCACGTATGTTTTGATGGGTTTTTTAAGCAGTCTGAATGTTCGCAACGTCTTTTCGAAAACTGCACGTTGAGCGGCGGTGGCGGGGATTTTCTTCTTTGCATTATTTGTTTCGGAAAAGTCTTGGGCGGAAAATAAGATTGCTATCGAGAGGATTTTTTGAGCCGTCGACTGCGGATTCCCGTGCGTTTCGTTCCCAAGATTGGAGTGTGGAGGCGGCGGTTGAGTTCTCGGTTTCGCTTTTGTTTAGGAAGTGTTAGCCGTGAAATATGAAATCTCAGCGTTCTGCTTTAACCACGCCGGGATCGCGGTAGGTGTGCCGCATTGGGATGCGTCCCCTAAGCACTTTAGAACAATTTATTTTTTTATTCGTACAACCGGTTATTCCAGAAAAAAAAAACAAAAAAAAAACATACGTTTTCAGGAGAATCATAGAAAAAGAATTTAATGTTTATAAAATAAAAGCTTAGAGCGCAAACATTATATTTGGGCAAAAGTGGGTCCCTAGTTCAGCAATTGGCTAGGCACGCATCAACATGAAGATGCCGCTGATATGACTCTAGACAAGGATAGCTTAAGTTAAAGCAAGTAGGCAGGCTAGCTGCTGAAGGATAGACATGGTAACCCTAGAGCGAGGGGACAAAAGGGACGGACAGATTGAGCGCGTACATCTCCCGAATTTGAAGGGTTGGTGAAACATTGCAGTTTTTCTGCAATGTTCTGCACGCGCGTGAACAAAGATCTCTGATCGCAATTGTAAAAGTCGCTGTCAGTACAATCCTTAATCTGCGGGCAAAAAAATCTCGTCCTGTTTGAGTGGCTTAATCGTATACTGTTTGTTATAGACAAGGTAGATCTGCATAAGCACGTGTCAGTAGTGTTTAGTTGATCGCATTAATTGCCACAGGTAAACGTTATAAGACGTTTGTCAGTCTATTCAAACTCAAAGTCACCTAACGGCAAACATGGGGAGGTGGTCGTGCTTTTTAAATATTTTCCTCGGTTAAACGTTTTCCTCCGAGAGTTTTTGGCGGTAAAGCATTTGCGACCAAATTATTTCCGAGACAATAAATTCCCTCCTCCGCCGATACAAGACTTAACTGTTTATCCCTACGCCGCAGATCTAGTTCCAAAATGAATGGTTTGATAAAATATTTTTATTAACAACACTGAATACTTTTTTTTCGAGCTAAGCAGGACAAAGGTTCCGCGTACCAACCGCCGTCGTCAGGGATCTTAGTTATATTCGCTGATAGCTTAAGAAAAGAAGTGCTTGGCTTAATACATCCACGCTTTTTGTTAGTGATTGGTTCTTCGCTGTTTTTATCTTAAAATGCCGCGATCCGATTGGCTTTGGAGTGATAATAAGATGGTCGGGCCTCGCGACACCCCGTGTTTTTTAAATTGTCGATTAATGTAAACGGACGCACCCTTGTTAAAAAACAAAACAAAAACAGCGTATGTCCTGTTAGCACCACGTACAGATACCAAGCATGAAGTGCGGAATTTTTTTGCGCCACTAAAAGAAGGGGTGGAGAATAAAAATCGGAAACAGTTAAAATCGAGAATAAAGATACGGTTTAAATCGTGATTTAAATTGCGCCGCCGGTTTTTACTATGACTGTTAATATCGAAGCTTTCCCCGCCGAAATAACTCCAAAAATAATTTTTGTTTTTTAAAAGTTTGTCGATTGTTCTATGCTTTCTCTCAGTACTTGTTTCATACTTGAATCCAATAATCATCGAGCAAGAATAAGGTTTATAGCGGGCTGAAGACGAGCAGAAAGCGGAGCTCTCTTCAGAAAATCAGATCTAGCTTTCATTCTACCTTCCACCTCTTTCGTAAGCTACGTAACGTTCTACTACGAGCGAAAGAAAAATAAATCGAAAAAAGCGAGGTTCGCCTGCGAGCGAATCAAATACAAAAAAAAAAAAAGAAAGAGCAAACACGGCCAATTTTGGGCCGGGTTTAACGAATTAAAAGTTGTTTATTAGACGTTTCTCTAAAAGATTAAATTTGTAGTTATTCTTTCTTCCGCATTGTTTTCGCTAATTGTAAATATTGATCAATCGCACATTCATGTTTAAAAATACATCTGTATTTTTAAACGGTGATTAAAATCACATTATTCTTATTTAAATAATATAAACCTGATTTACCTTAAACTTTAAAAAAAAATATTCACAATATTTTTCTCTTAAAAGATATTATTGTAATGCGCAGATTGGGTACAACTGCGTTGTTATTGTATGGCAGGGGCGCGTGCTCTCGCCGATTTAGCACGAGTTTCAGCTGAACGCTGACGGACCACTCGTGCCCAAATTGTGCTATGCGTTGTCCTGTCTTAGTGCCGCAGAAAAAAAAAAATTTCTCAGCCCACGTTAAGACCAAATAGGCGGCCATGCAGTGCCCTCGCGCGAGCCAGCTTGAGGACGAGTCTCGTGAGTAGGGATGAGAGGGAACGCCGGAAAGGAAAAAAAGGGAAGTCATACAGGGAAGGGACCCAGAGACGTTAAACAGGCGCGAGTATGATGACCGCTATCCGTCTGCGCCTACCCCTTTCCACTCGGGGAAAGGTTTTCCCCCTTTTCCCCGGGTATTTCCCCGCTTCGCCTAATCTGCAAATGAAGGTTCATCTCGGTGAACTCGTGGCGCGCGAGGCGTTGGAAAAAAGGGGAAGGGGGAGGGGTGGAGGGCTCAAAGTGGATTGCAGTCGCGGGTTCTGATTGAGATGGCAGCGTGCGCTCATCGCGGGCGCCGACGCACGTTGCCGTCTTCGTCGGGTCAGCTGCTACAGATGAGAAACAACCCAGGGTTCCTGTGTTCGAAAAAACATTAAAAAAAAACATCTTCCTATTGTTTTTATTTTTAAAAGAACATATTGATATGACGCGTGAAATATTAAAAGAGCCAAATGTGATTTTTGGGCTGTTTTAAGTGCCATTCCGAGTGATTGACGACACAGATTCAACGAAAAATTCGGGAAAAATTGAAATCTTTGTTTTAGCTTTCCAGTTCTTTTTCTCTTTTTTTTTTCGTGGTAGAGGCAGAAGTTTTTATTTGCCATTATTAAATTCTCTTGATTATAAAAGACTGAAATTCGGCACTCTAGCTAATATAATTAATTATTCGCGTTCCCTGAATGTTGCGGAATTTTTAAGTTTGCCATATTTTATAACACTAGTTGCTCTTCAAAAAGTAAGGTTTTAGAATTATAACGTGCGTGAGAAACGAAGAAAAAGGCGCAAGATTAAACTATGGGATACATACAAGAAAACATTAATTATCTTTGAAATAAAAAAAAATAAAAATCGGGAGAAGTAAAGATAAATTTAGGTATTCTTATATATATATATATATATATATATTCTACACTCTAAAAAACGTTTGTGCGTCTACTTTCATGCAAAACACTCGGAGAGCCAATCACCGCAACTTACGGAGGCAGCTCAGCGAATGACACTGCCGAAACATATGTTTAGACCAAAAAACACAGTCTACGTTGTGACATTAAGCAATACAAAACGTCACGCTTGCATTGCTTAATGTCACAACTCAGATTGCGTTTTTTGGTCTAAACATATGTTTCGGCATTGTCATTCGCTGAGCTCTCTCCGTAAGTTGCGGTGATTGGCTCTCCGAGTGTTGTGCGGGAAAGCAGACGCACGGGCTTTTTTTAGAGTGTAGGACCCCGTAATTCTTAAATTCATTTACACTGGGAAATTGGGAGTGGGACAAAATGTCCGGGCAATTTCTGGTGTGCAGGTAGCGTGCAAGAAAAGACAACGCAGGACTTCGAAATGAGCCTAAAACGTTTTACTGATTTGAGTTGTTGCTAGAGTAGTATTGTCCAATGTGACTGTTAAAAATGAATCTTACGAAAGCTACACTAAGGAATTGTTCCAAGTTGTACAGAGGTGTATTTGGCCAAATTAGTATGCGTCCTTTCGATTTGAGGGTTCTTTTTCGACCGCATTTTATTTTTGATATTTTTTAACTCGCGAGTTTGCATGTTGCGAAAGGGAGAATGAAGTTTATGGATTCACGGGCTGGCCATTCACTGCGGTAAAAACTTGCAAGAAAGGACAGTTCATTTTCTTTATATCACCAATAAAAATTAAAATATGGCATCATTCTAGCGATGTTTGCTGTCTTATAAATACAAATCAATAATCGAAAAAGTTTTCTACGCCGTTCGTTTTACATAGTTCTACTTGGTTGCGAGACTTACCGAAAGTCTATAGCACGTTCTAGATATGTGTATGAGCCTGCCGTGGTGGTCTTCTCTTTGCCATAATTTTATCACAGTACTAAACTATTTTCGGTTATACTGAAGTCGCATCTGACAGAACTCTGTAGTAATGCAAATATTCTCTTAACTTCTCGTAGTGCGAAACCAGCTAAGAATAAAAACAAAAATCGACTATTCGTGAAAGTTCACGTTTAACAACGTAGAATAAACGTTGGGAGCGTGCGGCGATATGTGTATAAACAATTCGTCTTCCTTCCTTTTCAAATATCCAAGCTTTTGTTGAGACATTTTAGTAACTAGAATAAAACCTAGGAACACAAAAAAGGACATCTATTGAGGGTGCTACGTACAATAGTGGTGCAAGGTCAAAACTGCATGAACCATAGAGGGTCCTAATTTTTTTTCTCATGTTCTTGTTCAGTATAATATATCTATTCAACTTTACTGTAATAAATATCTAGAACCCAAGGAAACGGTACAAGTCAACGAGAATCACTGTTAAATGTAGCTCCTAAATTAGAGTTAATTACAGGTTCCATAAAAAAAGATATTAAAAAGAAATGATAATACACTAAAACATTTTTTTGTGTTATTAATTTTTTTTTTTGTTGTAGACAACCGTGATTGTAGTCATGCGTTCTCGGCAATGCTAAGTTATGTCCCAAAGGACACCGCTCAAAATTGTCAAGAAAATCACGGAAATCTCAGTGGAAGCATTTGTGTTCGTGGCTTGTCGTTGGCGACATGTTTTCGATTCCCAGGAAACGCCATTCCCACCCCCCAAAAGGGACAGTGTCACATTTTCGATCGAATTGTCGCACCAAGACGAAACCTAGGAAGCGGCTCTTGCTGACGTGGTGAAGGATTTTCTCATTTCCGCCCCTAACTGCAAGATTAGGGCACGAAATTTTACGGTATTACTTTGTTTGAAGTTGTTAATCTCTGTCTTCTTCTCATAAAGCAAAACGAAACTAAAAATAAAATGCATAAAAGAACAAAAATCCGGTGTTTCAATTTTTTATTTTGTCACCTCTTTTCCCAATATCCCCAAACTTCGTGTGGCGTCAACTCTTTTTCCAACGAATTGCGCGTCGCGGCTGCGAATCAAAGTGAGAAACATTACGGGAACAGTTTCAAAGACACCGGTTTGTGTCAAACTTGCGCCTTTGTGCAGCTTTCAGCGTTTTTGCAGAGAAAACCATCTTCCGGGTTACTTCAATTGTAATGTTCGATAACATTACTTCTTTTAGTTACAATGATGTTAATTGAATGTGCGCATTTATTCCAAAATATATAAAACATATTTGATGCGAAAAATATTTTAATCTCATTTGAATTCTTAAATTAGGTAGAATTCAAGGTGAGTTTCATGGCTCGGGTTTGTGGGCGAATAGAAGGCAGTCAGAAAATTAAGGGTGTATTGCGTTAACTCAAAGGAAGAAAAAAAAAGGAATCAGAAGTAATGAATTTTCCTGATTTTGTTTTTTTATTATTTTTATTATGAACGGTCACCTTGCAGCGCCTAAAAGAATTTTCTGTATCATTGAATATATGGAAGTACCAATTGTTTTAGCTGACTTTTTGTTTTAATAATGTTCTATGATGCTTCATAGTGTGTTTTTGACAGTTTTTGTACTGTTGGTTTGTGTTAAATTTCTTGTATGGCTGATTTTACAGCAACACCCCCTGTGTAATGCTTCTTTGCCCTTAGGGTTTCTGAAATAATGAATAAATAAATAAACATAGTAGGAGAAAAGGGGGGGGGGAGTGAGGTTACAGAGCTGAAATGAAAAGTATGGTAATAACAGCACGCTTGGTCTTGCGACAAACCGTTCTGCTCCCCAATGTTTTTAACAAAAAAATGATTAGAAGTAACTGAACCATTACGATACTAACCTCTGTTACTCAATACCACGTTTCCCCCCCGTAAGACGTGCACGTACGTTAGCGAAGGTGTCTCTTTGTCGCTCCATTGCCGCGGTACCGCGGTCGTAGTTCAGCGACGCGATCCACAAGAGACGGATGCGGCACGATTCACCACCGTTCTCCCGCAATCACATTTGGACGTGCAGAACGCAACCTGGAAAGATGTAGAGCCCCACCGCCGCCGCCTTATCCGCGCGCTCCATCCGGCTCTGGACTCTTAGCATTCCCCGTCTCACCCTACAACGGAGTACAGAGGACGCTACGAGCTGCCGAAGCCATTCCAATCTCAAATGAGTGTCACGTGACCTTGAAAAGCGGGTTTGTAGTCACGTGAGCCGTCCAACTGCGCTCGATTGGCTGGGATGACTGCTAACGTCCGCTGACGGTTGATGGTAGAGGGAAACGGAACACAGATGAAGAAGGACACTTTCGCGAGAAAAGGCAGCGACATTAGGTCGCCTGTTCTGCCAGGTCAGCGGCGGTGCGCGCCTAGTGAGCACGCGCTGCCGATGTTGCAAGCCGCGGCAGCTGCCCCCGACGAGCTTCGGTCGTCGATGGTCACAATCGATGGGCGACCCCGCACGGTCCCGATGGCATCGGAGGTCGTTCTTTTTTGTGCCGGATGGGGAAGCCAGCGGATTCGGTTCACTCTGCGCGAAATGCTTCGCCCAAATCACCGACGCAAAAAAAAAACAACAACAACATCAACAGCAACAACAACAAAAGAACAACGCAGTTTCTTGGTGCTTATTGGTTGGCTGGATGACGTACGTGGTCCTCCGGTCCCCGTTGAGTGGTTCGGTGATAGCGAGTAGTTTAGTACCTGTCTTAGTCTGTAGGTGAGGCACGAAGGGGCCTCGGTGTGCACGCAATCCATTCGGGAGGGATGCATGCGAGTGTTGTTGCTGCGACTTTAAGGAGAGGTCACACCGCTACTACATCGTGTATTGATCTCACGACTGCTCTGAGTTGAAGCCAGAAGAGAACAGCCGCTCGAACCTTTTATTCCTGAGCTCGCGCACCAGCGTGGCTGGAGCGCGAGCGCGTCGGCAACACCGATACACGATACATCCTCGGGTCTTTAGAGAACGAAACAAAACAGAAGGAAACATTGTAACAGTATAACAAACGATAAACACATATACACACAAGGATAAACAAAAAACAAAAAAAAAACTAGAAAAACAAATTATGGGAGTTGTTCAAATGTTTCATCATAAGTTAGTCGGCGGGGTGGTAGTCTACTTCTTGATGATCTTCTAACCATTGCTCTAACCGATGAGGCCCCCGGAGCTGCCGTTTCACTTTGCTCTGGCGATGAATCTGGAGAAGTTGTTTGGCTTGGGTTCCGGTGATTAGGCACAGGTGGCCCTTCCTGCACACTTGTAGGTTGCTGTGGTGAGACGATGTCATCCTCGAGGCTGCTGAATGTCTCAGGCGTTTTCAGCAAGTGACGGCGGTTCCTCCGGTAAGTCCTGTTATTCTCTGTCTGTACGTTGTAGGAGCGTGGTCCAGCACAGCCGGTGACCTTCGCTTTATCAGCCCAAGAGTTGTTTCGTCGTAGTCGTACAATATCACCCCTCTTGAGGTCCTTCAGCGACGCTCCGCTGGTCTTGTACTGCCTCTTCTTGGGCACAGGGCTATTGGGGTCTGATGAGAAGTCTGGAAGCTGTGTACGCAGTTTTCTCCCACTCAGTAATTCTCCCGGAGACCGTCCACGCAGTCCGAGGGATCCTTCATTCTTGTGGTGATACCCGCCTCCTCCATCCGATTGAGTTCCTGCTTGAGTGGCTCGATGAGCGCCTGAGGCACACGACGAGTGGGCTGAATCACGGGCACAGCAGCTGCTTTGAAGGCGATGCTGTATGAACGTTGCAATTTTCCGATGCCTTGAAACAGTGATGGAAATTCTCGTTGCATTCGGGTTCCAGTATCTATGGAGGTGGATATTTCATGCACGCGATTCACCAGGCCCAACGCTTCGCAGGTCTGCAATCCCAGCAGCGCTCGCGTGCCCTTCTTGACGACAAAAAACTCAGCCGCAACGGCTCTATCTTCTAGTTGGAGCACAAACCTAGCTTTCCCCAGGTGGCCGATAGCACTACCGTTGTAGCTTCGCAACACTGCCGGACTTGGCAGCAGCTGTTGCCCTGTGCTCGCGCTCCAAAAGAGAGACAAAGGTAAAAGGTTCACTTGAGAGCCGGTGTCGACCTTGAACTCGACACGCGCTTTCCCAATCATTGCCTTCAGCAGCCAGTCCTTCTCTCCGCTTGTCCCGGACTCTCCCACCTGAAGAATATCGAAGTCATCTTCTGCCTGCTTCTGAACTTCCTCCACCTGTGGTCGGCGTTCTTCAACGTGGGACTCTGCGTCACAACAGATCGCGAAATGATGCTTCCTTCGACATGCATTGCAGATTTTACCAAAAGGTGGGCATCGGCGTGGTTGGTGAAATCTGTTGCACTTTCGACATCTCATTTGCGGTGTGTTCTTGTTTGTCTTGTGCGTAGCATCTACCTGCTCTTCCGGAGTGGGGTGCTGACTCAGCCACATCTTGGCTTGTTCTGAAGACTTCTCTGCGGCTTTGCAGATTCTAGCTGCTCCTTCCAGGGTCAAGTCGTCCTCTCTTAGGAGGCGTTCACGAAGTTTATCATCTCTGATTCCATCGACAATCTGATCCCTCACCAAGGAATCCGTCAGGACGCCGAAATTGCACGAGCGCACCTTGAGCTTCAGTTCTCTCAAAAATTGTTCGAACGACTGACCTTCTGCTTGGTGAGTCTTTCGGAAAACATGGCGCTCGAAGGTCTCGTTGGCTTTCGGTGCACAGTATACCTGAAACTTGTGGATCACCTCGGCGTAGTTCTGCTTCTGGTCTTCCGTGAGTGTGAAGGTATTGAAGACGTCCACAGCTTCAGGACCCGCCACATGCAGCGAGAGAGCCACCTTTTGCTTGTCTGTTCGAACCGTCGTGCCAGTCGCCGTCGCTTCGAAGTACAGTTCGACGCGTTGAATAAAGCGCTCCCAGTTGTCTGCCACGTTGCCGGACAATGATAGACCCTCGGGCGGCTTAAGCCACTCCATGTTTTACGCAAAGGCTTGCCTGGTTAGGAACACCATCGGGTTTGGGCACCATGTATTGATCTCACGACTGCTCTGAGTTGAAGCCAGAAGCGAACAGCCGCTCGTGCCTTTTATTCCTGAGCTCGCGCACCAGCGTGGCTGGAGCGCGAGCGTGTCGGCAACACCGATACACGATACACATCGTACGACCGACAGTCCTTAGAAACTGTCGTCTGAGGCGTTTTCCTTCCTTGTATGACGGTTTTGTCTCGATGGTGATACAAGCACTGTCTAGAGACATGTTGGAACCATGCATGCGTACGAGCATAGCCTCCTATATACTGGCAAAGCCTAGCAGATCGTCATGAGAAGCGGCCGCCGAAAAAAAAAGGAGGGGCGGCAGACAACGGATAAGAGGATAGCCACGTGACTGGCGCCTCGCTATGGCGAGACGCCGAAACACACTTCTCCCGAGCAAACAAGTGTGTTTCGGGACCCCGTCGCTGCAAAAGCTGTGCGCTGATGTCCAGGTTCTCCGAGAAATGGTTCTTCGATGCTCTGTGCTACTGCTACCGGCTCCCCGGGCTCCAAATCTTCGACCGGACACTCTATGGCTCCGTCGTCAAACTGCCAGGCTTTCTGAGTATAGAGGAGTCTATGGTATGAGGCGAACATGCTTAGAAGTTGCTTTGAGGTGTGTCCGCAGGCAAATTTGTCGTTATGTCTGTGTCGAACACCGTGTCTTCTATGCGGTGTATGGGCAGTGTGTGACTGGGCAGTTTGATACTTTAGACCCATGTTGCGGATAAAAAAAAACAGGACGCGGGATGGCCAAAAAAACGTGCTTTTCGTGTAAGGCTCGTCAAATTATGAGGCGCTGGAGAAATTCAGCCTTCTGCGTTAAGTCCTTATTGCGAACTCTTTTTGTTCGCCTTCCGCCCATTGAAAAGCATGCGGGAAGGGCCTTAGAACGCACCTGGTATCGCTGCGCCGCAGCGTTCTTCCGCACGTCTGCTTTCCTCGCCGTCACCATGGCAACGAACGCCGAATGAATGGAAGCACGCACGGTACCGCCGCGTGAAGCCAGCAACAGCTGACGCCATTTTACGAACGCCGTCTGCTAGCCAAAGCCGAACGCGGTATGTCAGATCAACCGCCTCCGACGGCGATCGAGCACCGGCGGAGGCGGTTGATCTGACATACCGCGTTCGGCTTTGGCTAGCAGACGGCGTTCGTAAAATGGCGTCAGCTGTTGCTGGCTTCACGCGGCGGTACCGTGCGTGCTTCCATTCATTCGGCGTTCGTTGCCATGGTGACGGCGAGGAAAGCAGACGTGCGGAAGAACGCTGCGGCGCAGCGATACCAGGTGCGTTCTAAGGCCCTTTCCGCATGCTTTTCAATGGGCGGAAGGCGAACAAAAAGAGTTCGAAATAAGGACTTAACGCAGAAGGCTGAATTTCTCCAGCGCCTCATAATTTGACGAGCCTTACACGAAAAGCATGTTTTTTGGCCATCCCGCGTCCTGTTTTTTTTATCCGCAACATGGGTCTAAAGTATCAATCTGCCATGCTCACTCTGTCATCAGCTTGCTGCGCCTGTCGAGAGATAGCGCGCCCCAAAATGTGAGCGAAAGCGTTAGTCGGGGAACCCAGGCAAGTTTGTTGGTGTCGTGTTTCACCAAAACGGAACTATACGTCCTCTTATTGCAAAGTAAAATCCCCCATCCCAATGCCCATTCGATCAAAGTTTAAGCGTATACTATGTGCGGCTGCCCATTTTTCTGCACGTTATGTAGCTATAAGATTCGTTGTTTCCACTTTAGCATTTTATAGTCCCCGACAACTTAAGAAACACAGTGCGTCTCGTGCCCCGCCCCGTGTATCCTATTATCGCTTAGAAGCCAATCAAATTGCTCCATTAGCCGATAAGAAGCGGAACAACCAATCAAAAACAAAGAAGCGGAAACATAATATGCCGCACCCTGTGTTTCTTAAATTGCCAGTGATGTGCACTTTTTTGTTTTAGCTGCGTGGTTTGTGCGTAGAAGAGTCGTAAAACTGCAGCGTGCATGCTGCATAAACTAACGCTTTTAAGGTATATTAGACGACCCGCAAAAAAAAAAGGTTTCTCAACATATCGCGCTGCAATTTACTACTGAGGTGCAAGCAGGCGATGAAGGTTTACAGGGAAAAAAATCAAAGAATTAACGTACTTCGTTCAAAAGAAAAAAAAAGTAATCAAAAAATGTTTTGAGCATTCTACACCACCACTTCGCAAACAATGCACGCGTAGGGAGGAGCGCTGCCTACAGATGGCGTGTACCACGTCAAGGGAGCGCCGGTCGATTCGGGTTCTTTTGCGAGATCATCTGCTATCAGCCCGAATCGGCCATCGCTCTCTCGACGCGGCGTACGCCATCTCTTGGCAGCACCTATCTCCACGTGTGTATCGTCTGCTAAGTGTCGGTGTAAATTGCCCAGAACAGGATTTTTTTTTTTTTTTTTTTTAACAAGGCACGTTACTTGTGAATGTTTAGTGCGCAGCTCATAGGCACCCGTTTCCGGCTTGAGCGGCGTCGGCGTAACCGTAAGGTGAGGTAACGTGACCCCCCCCCCCCCCCCCCCCCCCCGAGGTCACGTGACCCCCCTAGGGGAGGAGGGAGGAGGAGGAGACGAGGGAGGAGGTTGAAGGAGGAGGTGAAGGAGAGGGAGGGTGAGGAGGAGTAGCAGGCAGGATCACGAGGTGAAGAGGAGGGAGGAGGCCATACCCTCCCCTCAGTACCCTTCCCTCCTCCGCATCAAGAGCTGCGCTCGAAGTCGGTGTTACAGGGAGTTGTAAACGGCTTTCATTTTTTCACTAAAACTTTTTACTAACCCCTTGCATCCCTGCAGTAAATTACAGCTCGATACGTTGAAAAACCGATTTTTGCGGGCCGTCCAAAGTGCCTTAGAAGCGTTAGTTTACATGCTGTGTAAGCTTACAGGGTGAGGTTTCGAAACGTGATAAGAATTTAAAAAAATAGCCGTGTAAGCTACACTTTTTAAGTATGTGCAAGTGAGTTAAACGGTCAAGGGGAGGTAGTATATCCGGCTAATCATAACGATCAGTCGGATATTTAGGTAAAATGTGTTAATTAGCTTTTTAATCAGTGAAAATAGACATATGGCTTTAATCAGAAAATTGCTGAGCGTTATCCAAAACCACTAAATCATTAAGTTTTAGTAATACTTTGAGCGCGTAGGAAGCATAATACTGCGAAAAAGGTACCACTCGTGCCACTGGTACACATCGCGACACTGATAGCGCGAACACGACATAGGCGCCTTTTCGCATTATAGAAAAGTCTTAAGGGGCATACAATTTTACCCCGTATATGAGAGCCCTAGATGAGCTCTTTCTATAACAATGACATCTTTGATGACAACCTTTCGGTTCTACAAGAAAAACACTGAAAACTGGCGATCGCTTGTTCGCGTTAACAGTGTCGCGCTCTGTACAAGGCTGGGTCGGGCTATGATAAGAGACGGAAATATCGCGCTGGTGCCTTATCACACCGGTTGTCTCGCTCCTCCTGCTCGAGTAATAACCTTTGCCCACTAGTGCGCTTCTCACGCACTCAGTCTTTCTGAAAATTACTGATTTAGTGGTTTTTGATGACGCTCAAAAAGTTTCTAATTGGAGCCATGTGTCTATTTTCACCAATTAAAAGTTTATTAACCTACTTAACTGAATTTACCTTTCCCTTTCTCTCTTCTTATTTAGCTTTCTTTCTTCTATTTCTGTGATTTTCGCTTCCGTTCTTTTCACAATGTAGCGAACCAGCACTAGCTACTGGTTTAACATCATTCTTTAATAAACGCCTACCTCTCTCTTTGTACTTTACTTAATTAGCCGAATGGTTGTTACGATCATTCCTTATACTAATTGCCCGTGGCCATATAGCTCAGTTGCACAAGCCACGTAAGTGTAGCTTTCACGTTTACATTTTTTTTATTGGTGTCACTATTAGAAACAAAATCGTTAGCTAATGAAGCGTCAACTAGAATACTCTGCAAAGTGTTTCATAGAACTACAAAATGTGTGTACATCGGTTGCACTGACGTCACATGGCATACTTTTGACCACCTTGTAAAAGAAGGAGAGGGAAGCTGCTTTTGTATGTATTTTTAGTGACGGGTTAATCTTCTATAATCTTCTGGGTGGAGTATAGCGACGCCTGTGCAAATCTGAGAGGAACAAAAGAGGATCCTGATAAGAGGGGAGCTCCTTCTTCCCCTCTTCTCTGGTGGCCATCGGAGTGCTCTTTGAATGACGTCACGTGCAACCAATGTATTCTTTTTGCGCATTACTCTTTACCGGAAAACCCTAAGCTACATTTCGTGTGAAGCCAGAGCAACATTTTTATATGAAACTATAATAAATGATATACATATATGTTAACTATAATTCATATCTTTGCTGGTTTGTAATAAATGAGCGAAAGCTTAATATGCTCTTGTTAGCACGCCCGAATATATTCGTCCTGACTTCACCGCTGTTCGGACGCATCGTACTTCGCTTCGGACAGGAAACTAAACGCCAAGCTGAGATCGTCGGGCTCCATGTTAACATAATTTAATACTAATCTCCGACTACATTAACAGCGGTGTTAACATTAAGCCTCCGAAAATGTCGCCTCACAATTGATGCTTGCAAACTTTCTCTCGTGGATTCCAGAGTAAAATATATTTCAAAATGTACAAATGAGTGAACTCGTAATTTCAGTTTGACGCTTCACTGAAAAATAGAAAAGCAACGTGCGCAATAAGGGATAAAGCTTTGTTGCTAACCTTCGTTTCGACTGCAGAGAATCTCATCTGGGAAAGGTTTGAGAGAAAAACAGTGTTCGTCGAATTTCGAGATTTTACTGGGCAAACACCGAAATTGTGTACATTGGGAAACAACGTTCGATGTAAATAAAGGTTGTGATAGTACTGGGCGCGCTAAAACATTCTGTCACTAATTAAACGGGTGATAATGTCGGTTCAATGAGCGTTCATCGCAAAATTTCACAGCGGGCTCACATCGTGACTCGCGCGCGTTGAACGCTTAAAAGCAGACCCGAAACAATCTCGTGTTTGAGGGTCCTTCAGCTCGTCGAACGGGTTCCCACTTCACGCCATCATCGGGTATACAATAAAAAAAAAAAAAATCAAGAATCTGTAATATTGTTGTTTTCTTAAGTTGTCTAAGGACACCGCCGCTAATTGCACACCCTGAACCTTGAAACGTTCAAAATGGGCCGCGTAAAGACAAAAACATGAACAAAAACAAATGCCCAGCTGACACGGTTTCTTTTACAGCTCCCTCCGTGACAAGAGCTTTGCGTCCCCTCGGCAAATGACAGGGGCACATTGTACACTTCATTTCACCTTACGACGGAACGCAGAGAACGCTACGAGACGTCCCAGCCAATCAAACGCCACATGGATGTCACGTGAACCCTTCCGGAAAGGTCGCAGCGACGCGCTAAGGCAACGTCGTCACGCTCGGAGTATGCCAACTCAGCAATTGGGCGGGAGCCCGACACCCGGCGCCCTTTCCGACGCGGTGATTGGACACGACGCCCAGCTGAACGCGACGCAGCGCTCGCGTCCAATCAGCATCGGCGCTCAAGTTCACTGGGATGACGTCAGAATGCTCGGGAATCAATCACGCACAATGAATGCTCCGCGGACCTGCGCTTTTTTTTCTTTGTTTCTGTGCGTGATTGGTGTAGGCGGTGTTTGCATACCGACAAATACAACAAGCGTCTTGACGATGCACTTTTGGCCCTGTCTGATTGGCTTTACCGGATTGTGTACCGCCGGCTGCGTTCGAACTTCAAGTGAAACAGGGTGTATAGGTGCATGGCGTTGGCGGGGCGCAGAGTCATGTGGTGTGCTCGACTCGCTCTGGATTGGCTAGGAATATGTCTCGTGGCGTCCGCTTCGGTCCATTGTGCGGTAAAAATGGAGTCTCTCCTCGAACGTGTTTTTGAGGGGGGAGGTCCTTCCCCGAAACAAAAGCTTTTCTCCGTCGCTTCATTTTCGGGCCTCGTTTATTCTCGCGGCTCGAGACGCGTCGGCTCCTCAGCGTTAGGGCGCCTGCGTTTGTCAACGTCAGCTCGAGGGCTGCCCAGAAATTATTGCTTTACATCGCCGCTCTCTGACCTGCTTCCTCGTTTCGGTGAAGCTTTTCTTATTTCTTTTCTTTCTTTTTCCTCCTCGACTTTTTTTTTTTTGTCTTTTATACAGTGACACGAAGCCACTCGTAGTGGTCGCGTTTCTGTCTTCTCTCAGTTTTGTTTTTATAATTTCTTTTTAAATCCCAGCGGGCTTGTTAGAGTTCCTTAATTAGCTGCATTACCACTTTTTGTTTTGTGCGCGGACGAATCACGCGAAAATGCCGTGAGAGTGACATTTTAACAGAATTTTAAACGTTATTTTTTGTATTGAGTAGCTTGCTTCGAGTATGAGTTCTTATTTTTTTACTTTTTTATTGGTGTGATGAAGTGAGGTGGAATGGTGGTTTCTAAAAGTTCCGGCCAACATTTTTCTCGTCTCCTGAAATTGGTTGTTGCTTTGGTTTTGCAATTATACTTGGTCCTGTCAAAAAACACACACCAACACAGACACCCCCACACACGCACACGCACACTAAAGCCATGAATAAATTTAGAAGTTTTTTTTTTAAGGTGCAGTGTATGTCAGTGGTATATTGTAAATCCTAGCTTATTCACATACACAAGAAAAACGGAGACATGACTTAAAAAAAGAGAGAATATTTAAAAAAAAACGAAACAAATTGATATTAATTAAGAAACTACTATATCGTTATAAAAGACGAAGAAAAAAATGATCACTTTTTTCTCCAACGATTTGATTACATCGTTATAAAGTCTTAAGTTGGAAACATTGTATGAAAACATATCATATAACACCTGAGACTGTGGTGGAAGAAATTGGAAACTTTTTAGTACAAGGAACAGACACAGAAAAGGACGTCTCAGTTTCAGACGTCCCTTTCTATGTCTGGTCCTTCTACTCTAAAGTTTCCAATTTCTTCCACCACAGTCTCAGGTCTTATATGACGTGATTAGCTATCACCAGCTCGCCTGCACACTCACTGTCTTTTCATAAAAACATGATTTTGCCTCAAACAAAATATGACTTATCGTTTTCATAGTTCAATCTGTCACCTGTATGTAAGGAATGTTAACAGTATACAAGGTGTTTGTTTTATTATTTACAGGTTTCGTTTTAAAAAAACCGTAAACGCTACACTAATGCGATATGAGCAGGTGTGTTATACGGCCAGGAAGACAAAGCATCAGAAGTTAATCTCACCGAAAAGTGGGCAAATTAATATTATGAGCTAATGATATCTTATTTGTTGAAAATAAACATAAAGTTTCAAAAAGAAACTCGAACAACGTCATCGAAAATCACTAAATCAGTCAATTTAAGAAAAACTGAGCGTATGGGAAGCGCACTTATGCACTAAAGCTTCCAATCGAACAGAGCCATAGATAGGGGAAGACTTTGACCATCTATTGCCCTCGGTGACCTCTTGCTGCCTTTTGGCTCCTCTCACAGGAGTGACGTCGCGCCCAGCAACCCCCTAGCAACGGGAGACGCCGTGCGAACGACGCGCGCCTGTCCGCCATTTCCGATCCCACTCCCCACGTCCACGCATGCAGGGCCACATGTTATTCCGTGTACCAACATCCGTTTTTTGAGTTCTCTGGTTAGAAAATGGTAGGATGTTATGCTGTTGTATGCTTCAACCACACCGTTAAGGTTTTCGCCTTTGTATGACCAGGAAAAAAATAAAAACAAACAAACGTCGAAATATATAGTTGACGAAAATCAAGTTGACGACCACGACGGGCTCCCGACGTTGAGACGTAAAAAGGTGGTTTTGACTTAAAACTTTTATTTACAAAAAAAAAAAAAGAAAGATGTCGTTAAAGTTCTGATCGTACGGGTACGGGTTTTTAAATAAGGGTCAGTAACTTTGATCTAGTGACACAAGCTCTTGAACTACCTGCTTACCCATGAAATCCTGTGCTACACGCTGCGCAGCTTGTTTTCCCTGTCTTCCTTTTATTATCATAAAGTTATGAATTGAAACTTTAATTGATGACTTCAAATGCATGTAATGTTATGTATTATAACGCTTCTGTGTTGATGTGTGCCTATCGGTAATTTTTAGGTGCTGATACGATGATAGATGCTGGGATCTCAGCACTGTAGGAAAGGCGAATCAATTCTGTTTAACTATATTATTTCAAAACGCGCTATCTTATTATTCGCGGATAGTCGTCTAACGCTCAGTCTCTCAAAGTTTATTTAGTAATTGTAATAGCTTTATTTTGCAACAATGAGGTGCAGTGATGGTGGGGGCTTGGGAAAAAAAGCTGTTGAAACAGCTTGACTGGCCCTTAGCCCCAAGAATTGTAACAGCAACGGAAAATTTTCACAAAAAAAGTCATATTATACATTAACAAGATGTATAAAAATAAGACTTTACAGCTTTTTTGAAGATATTAAGAAAACAAGATCGCTGTCTTATTGATGAAAAATCTCAGTCGAGGCTCGCGGTAGGCATTCACGGCTTGATGATCCCATCTCATGATCCTCGCCTCGCGCAAGCAGTCTTATTTGACACGGTGATGTATGATTAAGAAGAAATAACAATGTTTCCTAAAACTTACATCTCGGACAATCTTTTTAGAGAACACGCCACAAGATTTCGGTTGGGTGATGACGGCATGCTGTAACGCATTGACCACCTGTCTACAATCGCCAACCCAAAACCTTTAACGAAAGTTTTTCCGCTAGAAATTAAAAGTTGAAAAAAAAGTATAAATATGCGCGACGCCCCAAGCGCACGCGATGCGCATGAATTGGCTCATGTCGACGCGCGTATGGAGGGGAAATTGAGAAGGTAAGAAAAAACTAACTTACTGTAGTTCCTGAACACACAAAATACAACATGCATACTGGTAACAGTTGAATTGAAGCATAATAAATCAGTCTCGAAGGAAACTGAGAGCCCAGCACACAGTTATAGATCCCTGACGTCGGCTGGGCTCGATAAGGGTGAACAGGCGCGTGGCTATGGAGCTCGGTTAAGGTTTCACTAACATAGTTGACGATCTGTCAAGTAGGCCACGCCCATTGGTCAGACTCCTTCCCTATAGACCGTCTTACTGAAAGAGGGATTGGAGAAAAAAGGAGAGAGGGCAGAAGGAGCTTTCCTCCACACTGCGTAGTTAGGAACGAGTGAAAGACCCGGATGAACACCTTGGACGCGTATGTGTCTCCAAGTTTGATTGTTTTCTTCGCAATTTCCTACATCTTATTTTACTTCCAGATATATTTAGAGCTAGAAAAATCAATGACGAAAACCCCCTGGTCATCGAGACATCATTGTATGGTAATAGACTGCACAAATAACAACCGAATGCGAAAAGCATTATCGGAGGACATCTGCATCGCGCACGGGATCCGACAAGGTAACTGCGGCTGCAATGTCTTCAAACTTGATCGCTTTCCAAATGACCAAAACCTCCGACGGCTGTGGTTTGCGTCCGAAAACAGAACACACTTTTTCCCGACGCCATACTCTCGAGTGTGCTCGGAACATTTCGTGAATAGAGCGGGCACCGAACTTAACCGCTCTACCGTTGAGGAACATGACCTACGCCTCGCAAGGTGGGTGCAAGTTTTCTCGTGAGAATCGCTGTATCAGCTTGTACCATTTCGTACCTTAATTTGTCTTAATGCTAATATCTTCCTGTGGTAACACTGACATGATGTTATTACCAACAAAGCTTAGTTAAAGGCTCATTTGCGCCACCGGATGAGACTGGAAAGTGTCTAAAAAGTTAGTTATATCTGCTTTTCTTAATCGCGATCTTCAGCGCGATAGCAGACAGCCATTAACTTACGTTTTCCGTCACAACACCACTGGGTAGTTCTTACTTTGCAAATCGGTACATAACGCAACTGGAAAGAAAATTTAAATTTGTATTGTTGAAACATGTTCACGTTTCGGTTTCGGATCGTTGAATCATTGATCGATTCGCTTCGGCAATGGGCTCATCTCGACTTCGCAGTTTACAGTTCTAGACAAAGGACGCGCTCGTCGAGACGTAATCCTCAATTAGAACTTTTCTAAACACCTGCAAGCCGGCGGGAGCTGCCTTCTATCATTCCTTGCAACGCTCTTATTTCGTGCGTCCTTGTTCACATTATATTTCATTATTGTGAACGACACGAAAGACCAAATGTTATTTTGGTGTACTGCATCTAAAATGACAAAAAACCTAAAGGGAAATTCAATCCCTCTAAACTGATGCAATAGTTTGAGTACTCACCTCCGATTTCTCTCGATGGCGCGTTCAGTGCCGTTCTTCTGGGCGTCGCTGCACTGGCGGATGCCATAATGCGGAGCAAAAAACGCTCACAATGACAAAAAACAAAAAAAAAACATCCGGGGCAGACAAGAACGCGAGATGTGCCCTAAATCGGATACCCAGCACTTTTGGAGCACCCAACTTGCACACACAATGCGGGAGCGGCGTTCCGAAGAGCTATTCGCCAACGTTTCTAGCCACTCAGCATGGCCGCGAAACCTGACGCTCTCAAGATGGCGCCACAGTATTCAAAATGGTACTACGCACGATAAAACAGTCTATATACGGCTCTGCACTCGTCCAACAGGCTGAAGAGTGACCACGAGTGGCAACTTCAGCGCGCCCCAGCCCTTCCCATGCGCTCCAAGTTTTTTTTCTATAACTTACTGATTTAGTGGCTTTTGATGACGCTCAGAAAGGTTTTGGTTGGAATCCTATGTCTATCACTATAGACCCTTTACAAAAAACAGCGCCATCTGTTGAACGCAGCGGCAATCAGCGTCAGCCGCCATCTTGCAGGGTTGGCGGCGGCAGCGCCGGTACGGCATTCCACTTGGAGAGACGCGACGTAAACAAACATAGCACCGACAGGCCGGAAACTCCGAAGTGGACGCCAAAAAGTCCCCTACGACCACTAGCCGACGCCAGCATTGATGGCATTCCCCTCGGAGATACGCGACATCAAGAAACAGCACCGATTAGCTGAAAACGCCGAAGCGGACAGCAAAAAATCCGGTGAGACCGCTGGCCGACGCGATTACTTCGATGACATTTCCGTCCGAGAGACGCGACGTCAAGAAACTGCGCCGACATGACGAAAACGCCAAAGCGGACGCCAAAAAAGTACCTTACGACCGTTAGCCGACGCGAGCAATTCGACGACATTCCCCTCAGAGAGACGCGACGTCAAGAAACAGCGCCGAGAAGCCGAAAACGCCGTAGCGGACTCCAAAATGTCGCCTACGACCGCCGCCGACGCGAGCACTTCAACGATATTCCCTTCGGAGAGACGCGGCGTCAAGAAACAGCGCCGACAACCTGAAAACGCCAAAGCGGACGCTAAAATGTCCCCTACGACCGGTAGCCGACGCGAGCACTTCGACGAAATTCCCCTCAGAGAGACGCGACGTCAAGAAACAGCACCGACAACCCGAAAACGCTAAAGCGGACGCTAAAATGTCCCCTACGACCGGTAGCCGACGCGAGCACTTCGACGACATTCCCCTCAGAGAGACGCGACGTAAAGAAACAGCGCCGACAACCCTAAAACGCCAAAGCGGACGCTAAAATGTCCCCTACGACCGGTAGCCGACGCGAGCACTTCGACGACATTCCCCTCAGAGAGACGCGACGTAAAGAAACAGCGCCGACAACCCTAAAACGCCAAAGCGGACGCTAAAATGTCCCCTACGACCGGTAGCCGACGCGAGCACTTCGACGAAATTCCCCTCAGAGAGTCGCGACGCCAAGAAACAGCGCCGACAGCCCGAAAACGCCGATGCGGACGCCAAAAAGCCCCCTACGACCGCTAGCCGGCGCCAGCACTTGGACTACATTCCTTTCAGAGAGACGCGACGTGAGGAAAGAGCGCCGACAAGCCGATAACGCCGATGCGGACGCCAAGAAAGCCCCCTACGACCGGTAGCCGACGCGAGCACTTCGACAACATTCACCTCAGAGAGACGCGACGTCAAGAAACAGCGCCGACAACCCGAAAACGCCCAAGCGGACGCTAAAATGTCCCCTACGACCGGTAGCCGACGCGGGCACCTCAACGAAATTTACCTAGGAGTAACACGAAGCAGACGTTGGTAAGGTCGCACAGAACGGAAGCAGCGACCACGCCATGCAGCAGCGAGGTAAATAAGAAAGTGTCATTGGAGAGAGCAGCACCTACAGCCGCACGCGCGTCCGGGCGTCCGGAACAACCCTGCAAGATGGTGTCGGCCGCCCAATGTTATTCACAAAAAATTTATTTAACACATTTGAGTTAATTGGCCAAATTATCGTGACGACTATCGCCGTATATGATGTCCCCTCAGATGTATAGCTCACCCACACAAAACGCAAAAGTGTAGCTTTCACGGCTTTTTTAAAACAATTTTGTAAAGCCTAAACAAAGACATCCTGTATATAGAAAGAAATGTGCTGAATTCGGCCATGCACATTCAATGAAGTACCATACGCCATTTCAACGTGTGAACTGCCAGAGATGCTAAGGGCGGTGTCCCAAAATCTGGTTCACGGGAATCTTTTGAGAGAAACATATGCTATACAAAAGAATTGAAACCTCGGAACTTAGCTGCTGCGGGTTTTATTCGAAGGATGAAGTAGTCGCAACCCGTCACAATACTCTAACATCCATCCTATCGTTAGCTGATGATCAAACAATTAAGGTCACTTTCGTTTCTCTCCATCATGGGTAAAAAATTACTCGGAGGAGGCGGGAAAAAGGGTATAGTAAAGCTGAAATTCCGAATGTCCTCGTTTTCCTTAAAACCTTCGCAGTTAAAAAAAAAAAAAAGACCGCTGATAGCAAAAAGATTGCAGAAGTTAAGATGTGCAATATCTTCACGTCAGTTCAAACAACTTGCTGTTTCTTTTTTTTCTTTCTTTTACGTGGGCAATTGGAAGGCAGCGCCCGGGCGGCATAAACACGCTCTTCGTTTTCAATCTCGGCGCAAAGGGGTTCGTCTTGGGTCCTCTCTCGCGGCCTCTCAGTCTTGCTTTACATCCGACATTTTGTTTTATTTCTGTACGCATTCCTAGTCCCCACTTTTCCGGGGAGGGGGGAGGGGGGGGGGGGGTAGGGGAAGACATTTTTCGATTCAACTCTTTGCTGCGTACCTCGCCTGTCTCTTGGCCGCGCGATAGATCTACCGCGCAAAAAGGAAAAAAAGGAAATATCCAGAATAAAACTTGACGTTTTTGTTTGTTTATATTCAAACTTTTATTTACTTGTTTACGTACTCGTGTTTATTTGTTTTTTCTCCAAAACCGGTGGTATATTTTGAAACTACTCCCTTTTCCCGAGTTTTATTGAATGATTTCAGTCGGGTGCGGACGCGAACACGTCGAACATATTGCGAGCGGTGTTGCGTTCCCGGTCGAACGGAAGCCGAGAAAGACAGCTGATTTCTTATTTTTCTTCTTTTGTGCAAGCGCAACGGGCAGTATCTTTATTAAATGTGAGTTTTACTTTAACCCTGCAGGAGCAAGATGAGCCGCATGATGGAATGGATTACGAATATATCAAAACTCGGGAATAATGCATCTTGCGTAAGCTTTAGGGAAAAACAATGAACGAGCTATTAATTTTTTAATCTAAAAACGTAAGACACACACAAAAAAACGTAGAAGATAACACAAAATTTTAAACGATGTTGGGTAGTCGGAGCGTTAGTACGTAACCCAGTTCTGTGTCTCGTATCAAGGAACAAACTAAATGGAACTAAGTAGCCCACAGAGGGCGCGTCTTTCTTGTGTAATCGCCCCAGTACGTTCTATGACCTCCCGTGAACTACACCATTTGAAATATTTAAAAACCAAAACGCCGTCGGTATGAGTTGAGAGTAACTTGTGTCGCACAACAGTTCTCGAGGAACTACGGAGCTTCGATTAATATTTGCGGATCCCTGTTGGCTTTGGTACGTCCTCAGGCAAACTTGGGAAGTAATCCGTTGCAAGTAACGGTTTACTTTCAATCTGTTAATTTTTAAAGTAATTTTGTAATTGTTTGGTTACTTTTTGCGGCAGTAATTTGTAATGTAATATCGTTAAAAATATTGGTAATAGATTACTTTAATTACTCGTTACTTTTTAAAAAAAATATGAGTATAATACAGAAAGTGGTGCAGTATGAGCAGGCAATTCAGCAGCATAAAAATTGCTAGTTCAACAAAATAGAAAACATTGTAAAAAGGAAACTAACCAAAAAAAAAACACGATTTGTTTTGTATGACCAATCACTAGAATCGCTAAAAAAAGTGCAAGTCATAACCAAATATGCCAAAAACAAAGATCAAAAAGACAATGCCGAGGTGGCATTGTATTGTTGATCTCCTAGCGGAGGTAAACGATGCTACTAAGCATGTGCACCTCTAGCTTTCTCAGCAGAATTTCAGGAATCATTTCCGGTGGCCGTATAGCTAGCGGGATGGTGGGTGTGATTGCAGCTTTCGCTGCCTTGTCAGCTTTCAGGTGAATGGGGTGCAACTACAATCTTGCTCTTAAATACAATACTTCATTTTTATAAGGATTATCATAATCCGGGATTATTAAAAGTGGAAAGTAGTGTCGCAGAACATTTTTGAAAACATTAAAATTGTTTCCCATTGTTTTCTTGACAAGTGTACGGGAAACATAACGTGAAGGTAATTGGTCACGCAAGCAGTAAATTAATCCGTTAGTTTTCAGTCAAACTAATTTGCAACGGTAATCCATTACCCTTGAGTCTGGTATGTTATAATTGTAATCCGTGACATTTTTCAAATAACAGGCCTCAGGGCAATAAAAGCGGGAGCTCAGTGGTTTGCATAGATTTGAAGGGTGATAGGATTTATTGTATACAGTGCAGCAGTAACCACGAGACATACTTATTTACAGGAATTGCCATTTCCCTACACCCACGCGGAAGAGCAAGAATTATCGGCTCTTGTTGCGTGATAAGTGTTTCACTTGGTGTTGCTTTCGGGTTTTCTATGCGAAACGAGGCACGCGTGGAGCGCGAAGATTGCGTGGAAGGACCTTGCGGAAAATGCTGCAGTTGTTGCTTTAATGCGCACCGAAGTCAAATTTGATTTAGGGTAACACTCATAAATAAGCGTTGTTTCCTAGCGATAAGATAGCGAATAAAAAAGAGCCTCCGTTCGGGAGAGATTTTAATAAATTATTCTCCCGAAATAGAAAGCGGTGGAAGTGAATCGGAAAGAAATGACATAAAATCGTACGCGAGTTTCGCACGGTCCACTAATCAAATTTTGAATTTAAATCGCGTGGAATGCCGGTGGAGGATGGTCCCAGCGGGCTCACACTTGATGGCTATCAAACAGCTTCGCTTGTAACAAAATGTAAAAAAAAAAAAACACGCAAAGCGTTAGAGCAGAGTTTTTCTTACAACCGAATGAAGTACGTCAAGAGACCATTTATGGAAGTCAATTTGAATGTGTGGTAGCGTAAACTTCAGTCCTGGTGCAACGTGTTATTTGTATGCTTTCGGATAAGTTCCTCAAATACAAAAATTGAATTTGAACACGAAGTAAGGGTTTTCGGTTGTCACATCAGATATAATTAAAACAGCGAAAAAACCCAAGGACAAGTAGAAGAAAGTACTTAGACACAGCGCTGTTCCTTCTTCTACATGTCCTTGTGTTTTTTGTGCTGCTTTAATTATAAGTTTACTATGCACCACCGACTAGCCCACCTCCAAACTTTGTCACTTCAGATGTCGAACTGCGCTGTTCACTATAGGGTCACGCTTGACACATTATTCTAGGATGTAGAGGGCGATTCGAAATGTAATAATAACTTATCAATATTTTGTTTCGAGTAGTCTAGTACAATTACAAATGGCCCGGTTCAGCCGTGCATTATAGAGAAACAAGTTTTGCGGAATAGGTATGTACACTCCAACCCGTTGATTTATGCTAACGCTCACCAAACGAAACATCAAAATTCCTTCCCTTTTTTAAATTTTATATAAATTTCACGCTAACTTGTCTCGATAAAATAAATGTAAAGTTTTGCGTAGTTCTGAAAACTGGGGATGCGTTGAACGAGTACTACCGCACTTCGTTTGATGTTCAAGTGCAATTTACTGAAGCTCTTTTTAAATAAAAAGTCTGATATCTATCGTAGCGTCATTACTATTCAAGTTACTTTGTCATACGTTCCGTGTTTTTGTTTTGCGAACTTAATAACTATTTGTGAGAACAACGTGAAAGCACGAGGACGTAGAAGAAACACACTGGACGTGCGCATCAACGCTTGTCCCATGTGTTTCTTCTAGATCCTCGTGTTTTCGCGCTGCTTCCACGATGAATTCCCACCAACTCTTCCGACTATCCATTCTTCTATGAATAATTTGATTCGCATTTTCGAGTCATCACGTGGAATAAAGTCTCTTTGGATTGCAAATTGCACAAGGATAAAATAAACCTTCCCGCCAAAGAAGAACACACAATCATTTAACAAATAAAGCGCGCGACAAAAACCACGTTCGAGCACCATTTATTTTTCCTCGCAAGTAAATAGCGAAAATCGAAATTTCACGGCTGATCTCGTTTTACATTTTCTACCAGACAACCGACATCAAGAACAGCTTCGTATTGCATTTGAAGGCCTCCCGTTTTTCTCAGATACATTCTTTCCGGTTCGACGTAAGTGGAGGAAAAAAAAAGAAAAGAAAGAAGACATGACTCAATTTTCTATTGTGCCGCTTCCTCCCAAAGAACAAGTCTTCCATCTTTCTTTATTTCACTCAGTCCAGGCGCCGGGCCTCGCTAACAAGTTGCGCCTACGCCCACTGTCTCCCATGCGCCAAAGCTCTGAATTCCGTTTCAACGTAAGTCGGACCGCAGCGAACGCTTTTAGCTACCCCAGCCAATCCTGTGCAGTGTACATGTCACGTGACCTCCAAAAAAAAAAAAAAATCTGCGACGCGCAAAACGAGCAGTGATGTCATAGGGTTCCCAGCCTTGGATTGGCTACGGCTGCTTTGTAGCATTCGCTGAGGTCCATCCTAAGGTGAACGAGAGTATAGGAAACTAAGGACAACGCGGTTGGCTTCCATCGGTCCTCTTTAAAACGCTCCTTAATTTTCTGTCTCGAACGTGACCGCCACCGACAAGCGAGGACGACTCGATGCCCGCGAACCCTGTAGGTCTCTGAGAACCACCCCGGATCCTTCTCTTTCGACAACCGCGGACTGCTTGAGGCCGACTGTTGAACCGTACTCGAATGGGAAATCAATTTTGTGCGTGCCCGGACTCAAGTCAGTCAAGAGGACGGTTTTGTGTCTGTGTGTTTTTTTGCTTTCCACTTCTCTACTTGACGTGGCGGGGGATTTTCTTGTCTGCGGCGTCGTTTTACGAATGAAAGGCGGCGTTGTCGGTGCCCGCTGCCTTCGAGCGGACCACGGGACTTGTTGTCACGTCGAGGCGGTCTTACGAAGCGGTATAGATCGGGTCCGACTATTTGCTGCCTTTTTTAGTGGTTACGGAGGAGGTCACGCAGCTACGTTATTGCACGAACTTGGTAAGCTTTTTGCGGAGTTCTTGTGAGGTTCAATATTCAGGGTGGAGTTCTTGAGGCTGATCTGCTTTCGTTTCTTGTGAATGCAGTTTGGCTGACATGAAAAATCTGGTCGAAGGCAACACTGTTGCCTTCGAAACAAATAACACATTGAATTCACTCTTGCATTCGCAAAACAAGATTGTTCTATTGTGTGTGGTATTTACTGTGCGAAATTACTTTACGACGTGAAAGGGATTTTATACAGTTTGTTTTGGGAAGGTATTTAGGGCGCATATCTTCTTGTTAACGTTTTCAAAGCCCGAACTGAATCAGCTCTTAACTGCACATTAACGTTCTTGGTATAGATACACGATTTGGGTGTGAGTGAACAGATGTATTTGCAAATAAGTGGACATGACTGGTTTACGAATCACTTTTCAGTGACTGAGCCGGTGTATGCATTCAAACTTGCTGCGAATGCTGTGGTATTCTGGTCATCATGCTACAGAAAAAAATTTCAGTTTTATAAATCCTGCAAAAAATTGTTGATTTTAACTTTATTTGAAAGCTTACGATGGGAGATTGTTACTCGCTTGGAGTAATATCGTAAGAAAAAAGCGTAAAGTGATTTAAACTTTGTTTGTTTACTAAATTAAACAACGCGTCTTTACCCAACATTTCCACCAAGCTGTTTCTCAACGCTAGAAGAACAATTTAAATACATCAGCGAAGTGAAGTACGGTAAAATATGAATTATTTGTCAATGTATGTTCGTAAAGTAATTTCCTAAAACTTGACGCTACAAAAAGCGACGATCTAAACACAGTGTCAGTATTCTTCATCGAAGTAAAATTTCGAGTGCGGGCACGACTTTCCGTTGCTTCAAATTTCGCGTCGGAGATACGCTGCTCCGTATAATATTTTTACTATCACGCTAGTTCCATCTTTTCAATTTGCCGAGGCCGCGCTTTCAATTTTGTATTGCTTGTTTTCGTCGTCCGCTTTCCGGGCTAAGTTATAATGAATTTCGATTTCTCTCCCGCCCACGTACACATCGAGCAACCAAAAATAAAAATAATAAAAAAAAACTAGGCGTTGCGCATGATGTATTCGTAGGGCGAACTACTGTCCGACTGCTTCTGCCGCCGTTTCCATGGGCGTCGCCGCGGTCCTGCGCGCTCTGCCGCAACCAATGAAACTTTGTAGAGTAAGGGCGACCAATTTGTGTCGCGATGACGGACACGCGAGTCCACGATTGGGCCGGGGCGTAGGTACGCTTGGCGGCTTTCGTTTGTCTTCAGTTGCCGGGAAACCACGGCCCTTCACGGCGGCTGCAGCGCTTGCGTTTTCGCGGTTCCGTGGCCACCACGTACGCTTTCTTCGAATCGACGCATCGGACAACGTCCATGATTAAAGAACACTACTACTACCACTACTACTACTACTACCACCACCACTACCACTACTACTACTGATGATGATGATGATGATGTTAATGCTGATGATGTTAATAATGATAATGTTATGATGATGATGTTAATGATGATGATAATGTTAATAATGATAATGATCAATCAATCAATCATTATTTTACTTGGTGCCCAGGTGCTGGCACACCGACATATTCAAACAGTTACTCAAATGAAACGTACATATGTTGCACAAACACACATTAAAACGAGTGAATCATAAAAACACTACAACTAGACAAAAACACATCGGCAATACCATTCATCACGCATAGAAAGAAAGAAGATAAGTGCGTTCGCATTTCATTACAGCTAAATGTTATAGCCTCATTTAAATCAACGAAGCATTACCCGCTTCACAAGAAAAAAATACTTTTCAGGACAGCATTAGCTCGAACATACTTTCAACCGAATGGCCGAACTTGTTTGAGCTAAAATAAAAATATAAAGTTTTTGATAATGATAATGATAATTATAGTGTTAACGTTAATGTTAATCATAATAACGGTAATTTTAATTATAATGATATCATAATAATCTTCTTTTTAATGAAATGGTAAAGCGGCAGGAAAAATATTTCAATGGTACGAATCCCTGGATAGAGCCGGATACATTCCAGTTGCAGGTTTAACCAAAAATAATAATAATAAAAAAAATGTTGCGTGAACGAGCCATGTGCGGGCGAATTAGAGCCGAGACGGGTGGGGGGGGGGGGGGGGGGGGGGGGGCTGTATGAGATCCGAGACGTATTTTCGCAAAAAGCATGTTGGGTGAGTCTATTCACTGGATTCGGAGAAAGTGCTTACCTCGAGGGCGAAAAAGTATTGCCTGTACCGATAGACTTCCGGTAGTGTATTTATTTGCTCCTCAGCAACGTTCAACGATCGGGTAAGATTTTTTCTTCGAATATGTATGTGCAATATGTGTTAGTAAGAGCCTGCGCGCATTTTAGCGTGTGGTGGAAAGAACGAAAGAATGTGAAACGAAAAGAAAAGACGAGCAAACCCGGAGCTCGCAGAAGTCCGCCGATAGCTAGCAACAAAACGTTTCTTTGAAAAAAAAAAAAAAAAAAAAAAAAACTTTGATGAAGAGGGACAGCTTTGGAACTTTGTTTGGAGCACTCTTACGCAGATCACAACCTTGCTTCTGAGTAACTTGAAGGAGGGGGGGGGGTCTTTGGTTAGCGTGCTTTAGTGGTTATACCCCTACGCTCGGGGGCTCGGAGATTTCCTAATGCTTATTCGGAAATTTTGCCGGGACAAACTGGGACATGGCACTGTGTCGACATTTGTGAAACAAGCTCTTTTAACATATATTGTGTTTTATAAGTCGATTTTTATAAAGTTATATGTAACGTTTTGCTATAACCGACGGCTGTAACGGTCAGCTCTAGCGGCCGGCTTTAGCGGCCGGGTGTCACAGCCGGCTAGAACGAAAAACCTACATCGAAACGCGTTACGCCTATACACCTTTTTCGTTTAGCCTCGCACCCAGCCACGTCGTCCCCATATCCGGTATGCGTTCCGAAAAAAAAAGCAATAGATTACAACCCCGAACAAGTAAACAAGTATAGAAGGGTCATAACAAGAACTGACTGACGGTTGCAATTAAAATGTTAACACATTCCACTGTCGAGGGGAGAAGAAAGCGACGTTTTCACGCATACCGGAAGTGCCAGAATTGAAGATGGCGGCGCCCACGTAGAAAAGGTGTATAGAGCATCATGTAGAAAGACCAGTCCCCGGCTAGGTTTTAAACTCGCCACCTCCAGATTGTGAGCCAAGTGCTTTGCCGACTGAGCTATCGAAGGTCGAGGGCCAGAGCGTTCAAAAGCGAAATCATCCCCAGGGCCCGCCAAAGGGCGGCCACGTGCTTCGGGTACTCTCCTGTCACGCTGCGCCATCTCACGGCGTGTTTTGAAATGGGAGCGAATCCCCTGTAGGCGGTGCCGTTCAGTGGTCCTTCTCTTCTTCCCCGTAAGCCCTATCACGCGTTCCGTGCTTAGCAGTCTTCGTCAGCATGATCAGGCCTGTAAAATTGTTTGTTGTAAGCTTGCGGGTGAGCCTCATGCGCCGGTTTTCACATGGTTTCACATGGTTCACAAAATGATACATATCTATTTTGATATGTATCATTGAGAGCTGTTCGCGTCTGCTCTGTGTGAAACTGGTTAAATTTGCATTCCAAGGAATACGTGACATAATAACGCCATGATTGCTTGTTTTCTTTAAATGTGTTAATGGTATAGTGTTTAATAAGCCAGCGTATTCTTACATCTTTTCTTTTCTTTGAATTTTCATTCAAGGATTCATATAACTTTTGTTGGCGCAAAATAACTATTGTATTGTCATGCACCTGAATTTTGCTGAAAATAAAGTTTGAAGAGAAACGATACAGTTGTCTTTAAACAAATAGTGGATTATAGTTTATAACATTCTCCTTTAATTGCGGAGCCGTTAGAAACACCATCATCCCACGCTATAGGGAGAAGTGACGAGCGTTTGTATGTGTCATAACTTTACTTTATGAATAATGCGTTGTAAAAACAATAAGGACGGTTAAAATGAAGATATATTGCTAAATGAAATTCAGGCATTAAAAATCTGTCACACAAATAACAAAAAGAAACGCGTTCTTTTCTCTTTCTTTCTGGGGAAGTTTTCGTATATATTCCACCTTCCCTGAGCTAAAAAAACGAACACAAAAATATTAAAACGTTGTGTTAATCTAGCCGCTCATTTGCATACGTTTGAGGGCGAAAGCGTCGCTTCAGGAGCTTAATTCCAGGAATCCTTCTAATAGAAAGTCAAAAGAAAAAGAGCAGAAATGCGTCAAGCATAGAAGGAGTACGTGCAACTGTGGTGTGAAAAAAAACGTAAGAATTGTTACACACTTTATTATAGAAGTAACTTGCTACAATCTTAAGCACTTTTTTGTCAGAAAAACACAAACAAAACTTGTTTCACACAGTTCGCCTGAAAACATTCCCAAGGAGGGAGAAGTGCCTACGGGCGTTTGCTCCGAGCCACAGTGTAATTCCACGGCAGCGTCAGAACTCGTCGTATTCGGCGCAAAAATAAGCTCGTTCGCTTAAAATTTTAACGCCACGTAAAGAACACCCCCACGCGCGCAAGAAAGAAGAAAGAAAAAAAACGCGACCCTCTGTTTGCAAAGTAAGAAAAAGAATCCTGAAAGCGCGGGTTGACGAGTCGGCTCTCGAGACCGGCACTGTTTACCTAGTCCATTATTTACATTAAGGGGAGAGAAGAGAGCAGGTTCAAGGAGGGAAAAGGCAGAACCCCAGATTAAGGCTTAGGAGGCGCGGGCGGTTGCGTCAAAAAAAAAAAGCGAGGTTTCCTCGTTGCTTTTCGCACGCTCCGCTTGAGGCTATGACTTTCTACCGAGGTTAGAATCTCGTCTGTGCACACCGAAAAAGCGCAGCAAAAAAAACAAAAAACAAAAAAAAAAAATAAAAACATTCCTGAGCGGACGATGGTGCGAAGGTCGTTCTTGCGTGTGCTCCGATTCTTGTTCTCTCGTGTGGATGTGTGAGTGTTGAGATGTGCACGCGTAATGTAAGAAGAGAGAGTATTCAAGTTGGATCGTTATAACGTATGACACAGCATAATGTAAAGCCTGAAACAAGAAGTAATACAAATATTAGGGAGTTTTAGAATAACGTACGCAATTTTAGCGCACGCTAGCGCTAAATTTAGCGCTTGTATTAGCGCACGTGACGCAAAGAGAGTTTTAGAATAGCGTTTCACCGTCGCGACGCAAAAACCCAAGCATCTCGCGCTTGCGACGCCACCAAGATACAGTCACAATTTTTATTTCACACACAAAATGCTGTAAATTTAGATAAAACAAGTTTTTGGTCCAGACTACCATTTTAGATTTGTTTAAACATGAGAATGCGATGCGAGCGGTTGACCGGTCGTGCCCGCTTGCGTCGCCTCGGCAAGAGAGGTCTCGTGTACTGACCTTCGCACATCGTACCTTCGCCGAGAAATGTTCGCGCGTCACAAGCATCAAGTTGCCGGCGATTGTTGCCAAACCGAGTACAATGTCGTCTCGTATTGAAAATCGCAGTCATGAGGATGCCGCCGACGTCGCACTCACGACGCCACCCAAGCAGCCGCCGACATAATCCTGGAAGCCGCCATTTTTTAACTCTGCTCGTCTTGGCTTTAGCCAACTTCTCATCACGAATCCTCCTTAAAGAAGCGCAAAAACTCTTTGCGTACGCACGCTACTTCCGAGAAATAGCGCACGCTAAAATTGCGCACGCAAAGCGCAAAACCTGGTTTGCGTTCGGAGCATGCGCAGTGGCGACGAGGCCATTATTTGCGCACGCAAAGCTTTAGCGTGCGCTATTCTAAAGCTCCCTAGTATACGGCAGAAACTTTGATATTTTATGTCGGGCTGTTCGTAGTTTTATTCTATACTGGCCTCATAGATTATTCAACTAAAATCTATATGTGACATGTTTAACTAGAAGAGGAGCGCGTGTGTGCAGCATTAGTGAGGTTTCATGTACGCGCCTTGCCCCCTTGACTCTGTGTGTAGCCATAGAAATTTGTTCCCCCATATTGGGAATGACGCGTAATGTATGTCGTTTGAACGAATCGGCGGAGGTTGTGATTAAAGTTCCTTCAAAGCAACTACTTCGTTTTATGCGTGTCTGGTTGGGAATGAAACCATGTCTCAGCTTTTGCTTGTTTTTTATGCTAGATGGGACTATTGTAGAACTTCAAGCAAGGATATTGTCTCGCGGGTTTAAGATACACATTTGTGTCTTAGAGTAGGGGCCAAAGGAACGACCACCAAGAGAAATCCACAATTGGAGGCTAACATGGCTACCTGCGCAAGTGTACTAAAAAATATTTTTTGCCATTACCGATACTTAATCCATTGTATATTCAGGCCGTGCGTCGCCACTGGGTTGAGCAAACCTGGTAATATAGAGTGCCATAATGCCTCGAAAAAAAAACATCACATTGAAAAATTGTGAACACGAGTGAAGACATTTTTTGGGGGCTGCTAATTAACCAAAATTATACTTCGTAAAGTTTTTAGTAAACGCTATTCGGTAGCAATATATGCCACACTGAAGACGCTTAAAATAATGTTCTTGTGTGTGTTTTCTTTTTCACATTCTATTCACGGGGATAGTCGTGTGACCCGGAGTGCCTTTGCGTTTAGACACCGTTTAGACACGTGCTCAAAAACAACCATGCAGGTCTCCTCTCTGGTGCACAAATATATAAATATGAACAGAAAAAGAAAAAGAAAAACACAATTACAGGTTTCAAACAGAAAGCAACAAACACACAATATTTAGTTTTAGTTTTGGCGTTTGTGTCTGTGATGCGATTGAACAACGAATCACGAACCAAGTAGCGTGAACCTGAGTATCTTCTGCTTCCCGCGACTATAGTTGACATCATCCCGCATGGACTTAAAATAAAACTGAGTATATTGCGAGGGCTGTCACGTGACATGCATATGTGCTATATGGAATATCAAACAATATCACCCTCGGATGTTTTGGTCTTTTCTGGCGATCGTAGCTTCAAAAAGAAAACATTTGCAGGCTTCTCTGAACCTTACAGGACTGAAGAAGAACCTGCCAGGTATCGAAACGTTTTTGTTTTTGAATCTACGATCGCCAAAGAAGACCTAAACCATCCAGGTCATTTGTGCTTGAAATTCATTAATTCTCACGTGTTTGCTTTTCTTTTTTTTTCCGGGTTGCTGCATGTGCTATTCAAAATGCGAATAAAGTGTTATTCTTAATTTTTTTATTCTTTTTACGGGGTGGGTCGCTGAGACCAGGGGTGCCCAGTCGTTTAGGTACCACGAGTGTGCCATCTTAAGTTTTTTGCTTGGTAAAGCAGATCAGCGTTTTTTTTTTCGTTTTTTTCGCTATGTATTTAGTTACTAGCGCAGTCGCTCTCTAAATCCGAACCGCGTTAACCGTTTCTGAAACACAGACACCGGCGAAGCAACCCATAAACCGAAGAAAGCGGGGCTGTTTGCGACGCGGCATAACCGCGTCCGTTCGCTCGTGCTCGCCCACTGCTCCCTCCGCGAGTCCCTAATTGCGCGTCGCAGCCAGGTGCTGCGGAGCTCTCGGCTGGGTGGTGGCAGCGCCCCATGTTTCATAGTCCTCGGTTTTCATAAAATCGAGTGGTCCCTGCGTGCCCCCCCCCCCCCCCCCCCACACACACACACACACACAAACCAAAAAATAGTTCTTTTTTATTTTGTGGATTGAGAGAGTTTCAGAAAGTGACGAATAAACGTTTTTGTGGCCCTGAAGAGCGGGAAAACGAAAGGGGCAGGACAACGCCAAGCAGCTCGCCTGTATTGGCTTCATTAAGGCCTGTTCACACATACAGCGGAGCGCTAAGTTAGCGCTACGTCAGCGCTCCAAGGAGCGCTCATGTGGCGCTTCCTACGCGTGACTTTGTTCTAATATAGCGCGTGATTAGCGCTTTAGTAGCGCCTTGTTAGCGCTCCAGTAGCGCCTTGTTAGCGCTCCAGTAGCGCTTTGTTAGCGCTCCCGTAGCGCCTTGTTAGCGCTTCAGTAGCGCTTCTTGTACCGCGGTGCTGCGGATTAGCGCGTGCACTGCGGTTCCGGTTCCTGTGATTGGGTGTGCATCAGCAGCACCATGGCGGACATGTGGGATGCTGAAATAGAAATGCAACAAATGCTCTTACATACGCAATTAGCGCATATGTGTGCGGACGGTTTAACGCCAAGAAGAGCCTTCTGGGTGCGCGAAATCTTTCGCCACCGAGATACCGACGAGTACCCGGCGAACCTTGTTCCTAGGCTGAGGGACCGAGACACAGAGCACTTTCGAAGGCGATTATTTTTAACTGCGTGTCCTTGAAACCAGCGTCACGCATATCGAATAGAAAGCGATGAGGTCGTGCCCAATCAATTAGTCGCTCAGAGTCCATGACTCTGGATCGCCTGCCCGACCCTTTGCTTGGAGAGCTGCTGTTTTACTTCCTCTTCTTGCAATGCCAAAGGAAAAACAACAACGAAGGAATCGCCATGCGCGCGCTACTCCGCAGCAGCAAGCACGGCACAAGGAGCGCTAACAAAGCGCTTCTGTAGCGCTAACAGAGCGCTAACAAAGCGCTACTGAAGCGCTAACAGAGCGCTACATCACGCGCTAGGAAGCGCCAAATGAGCGCTCCTTGGAGCGCTCACGTAGCGCTAACTTAGCGCTCCGCTGTATGTGTGAACCGGCCTTTAAAGGGACGGAAAGACTGTCCACGTCTCGAGACCTGTTGTCTCTCGTCTATGCAGGCGCCCGGGGTGGCGGTTCCGAGTGGATGTGTTTCGCATTAAGTTTAAGCACACTCAACGCTATACGATCAAAGATGGAGCCACTCAAGCAATGACAGAAGCGAACCGTCAATGTACCCGTTATCTTTGCTCGTTTGCTACCACCAATTAAACCAATCACGGTCGGAAAAAAAAACAACAAAAAAACGCCGGATCACGGAGCATTTACTGCTCGCGATTAATTTAGCCGGCGATAACGTAACGCCAAAGACAATGGGCACCCGAACCATGCACGCGGATATTTTTGTCGGCTCTCTTTGGACTGTAATAGTGTCAGCTCAGGTAGGTATAACAAAACATATCTAGATGATTTGTCACATAGTAATAAGGGATATAAATTACCTTTTTTTTCTTCTATTGTATAACAAAAGCTGCCCTTCTTTTTTTAATTTTTTATCGAACGTGTGTTATAGATTTGAATTTTCATCTTGCTACTTTGTTCGGCACTGTTCAGTAGTATTTATGCGTATGTTTTGACCATAAGATACCAATTACGATGCGTGCAATTTTGTTTTGTATTTCGTGTTTTTTTCTACTAGAGTCCCTCTTTGGACTGGTCGTATTTTCGGATAAATAAAAAGAAAACAAATATGTGTGAAAAACCGACAAAATAACTTTAGCTAACAAATATAAGCTTGTGGACGCTGTGAGCGTATAATTTCATTTGTGTAACTAATGCGAGAATGTGGAAGAAGGGCTGCTTCTGCTCTACAGGCCTTGTGAGCACCTGATGTTACTTTTCTTCCTATTTTCACAAAATAGAGGGCGTCTCGAGCAATAATGATCGAGGTAGGCAAGGGAAAATATGTTCATCTGAGAATAATGCAATTGCCGAAGTTATGAAAACATTTGTACATAAACAATAATAAAATTCCGCAGCAAAAAAAAAAAAAAAATCTTGTATCGCTGTTTTTGGACAGTCGCCGTGCCGTCCTCGACGCAATAGGCTGGTGCTTTGTTCTCTAAGTTTGTAAGCAAAAGTTCACCTCACTAAATATTGATTTTCAGTCTAATATATATTTTATATTTTTTTCGTGACGAGGCAACCAGGGTTGCTTTTACAAAAATAAAATCAAAGACAATCGTGAGAAATATTACTAAAGGAAACTTTCGTTTTAAAGACAATAAGAAATATTTTGCGGTGAAACGGAACTTTTGTATGGATAACGTGATGTAAAATTTTCCGCTAAATTTAGCGGGATCTGTAATGGATATTAGGGAGTTTTAGTAGATCGTTTCTTCCGTCCCGCAACGCTCTCCGTAACCCGTTACGAGATCGGAAACTCTGCAGTCAAGGCCAGCGGCCGCGCATGCGCAATAGCGGCGTCTTCGTTGCGGAGAATTTAGCGGAGTAGTGAAAACGGTCTGCGAAAACTCTCCATTATTTGACCCTGGAAAATGGGGAAACGGAAGGTCAGGACCACACGAATCTCCAACTTGGAGATTCGTGTTGTCTTGTTCTCTGTGTTTCCACACACTCCAGGGTTAAATGAATGTTAGTTCTTAGTCGGCTTGACTGAATCCTTGCGTTAGCTTCATTTATCTCTTGTGGTATTGTTGTCTGCAGGACACGTGACGTCAGTTTGTCCGCTAAGTTTAACGGGGAAGCTGAATTGGCCTATAGGTCATGTGACGTTAGTTTCCCATTCATATTCAGCGGGGAAACTGAATTAGTGTTCGGGACGCACGTCATCATTTCAGGTGAATCTACGGTACGAACTGCACATGCGCTACCAGAGAAGACTCGCACTTGCGCATTTCGTACCGGAGGACCCTTCGTACCGTATGGGATGTGCAAAAACGGTTCCCTAAAACTCCCCATTGTAGGTATTGATATCGAACGTATCGGAACCATCCACTAAAACTCCCTAATAGAGGGTTTCAGTAGATCGCTCTGATACCTCCCACAGTGGTACCCAATAACGATGTGACGCTTGCTCAAAGGAGGAGTATCGTATGTCGTCATCGGTCTCATCGGAACGATTTACTAAAACTTTCTAATTAGAAAGTTTTAGTAGAGTGTTCCAATACCTCTAATTCCGACACCGGATAACGATACTATGCATCTGCAAAGACGTCGGCGGATTATCGGGTATTGTTATCGGAGCTACTGGAACGTTCTACTATTAAGTCTTATTGGAGAGCTCTAGTAGCGCGTTTTGATAACATTACCCCAAAACGATACTATGCATGTGCACAGGCGCTGAGCATCGGGTATCGTCACTGGAGGCATCGGAACAATCTACTAAAACTTCCTATCAGAGAGTTTTAGTAGCTCGTTCGGATAACGATAACCCACAGCGATACTATGGATGTGGAACGGTGTCGGCGGGGTGTTGAGTATCGTCATTGGAGTCGCCGGAACGATCTACTAAAACACCATATTAACTAAAATTAGGAGGCTCCGCAAAAAAAAAAAAAACTGCTTTAGAGAAGATGATCTCGCGAGTCGGGAAGTGTCGGGCGGTACTCGGTATTGTTGTCGCAACGAGGAAAAGAAACACTCCGCAGCATCTTAGGACACCCTGGGGCGCTGCGCCATCCGATGCCTTAGAATGCGCCGTTGAATAATAGATGGGTGCAAGAGAGCGCAAGCTTTGTTTTTGGGCCTCGCGGGCTCTTTTCGGTCGTTCCTTTCCACGTTCCGTTGGCTCCGCTTGCTGTGCTGTTTTCCGCCTAATCTGTGCAGCGATGGCGCAACTTACCATTCCACAATGAGCGGGACTCTTTACGTTAACGCCTGACGCCTTAAACTGTCTGACTGGGAGGGCATATTCCGTGACAACGAGAGAAATGCTCTTCGGGAATCTGAAAACGACAAGATAGTAGAAGGAACTGCGACGTTCGTGTGGTTGTTGAAGTTTTTTTTTTTTTTTTTTCATTTTGTTACATGACCACGTATATCGTTTCATGCGAAGACAGTTCAAAGGAATAATTCCTTTCAAAGTTTCACCATTCTCGTCTAATGCTTCTTTATGTTCTAATGAATCGGTAAATAAATAAATCGCACAGACTAGCGTAAACAAATATGCTAGGTCATTGATCCGGTACAAAAACTACGAGTACAATATCATATACGTAGAAGCATGAGGTAACTATTCTTTTATATTAAGATTTATGTGCACCCATCACCATATCACTTTCTTAGTCTCATTTTGTAAAACTAAGATACGGCCGGCTTTAAAAACGTTCAGCCTTTCGACTCTGTGAAGAAGGAAGAATAGCGGAGCTGTACTCTGCGCCGCCCTCGCTCATAGATGGCGGTAGCTGCCCAGAGGATTGCGTCGAAATTTATTTGTGCACGGACACGAAACTGGGGAAACTAGCTCTTAACAGCTCTGCTGTAAGACTGAGTCATCCTAAAGAATTACGAATCATCCATTTAGTGCCGAGATGTTTCGGTGGCGCCCCCTTATAATTCCCTTTCCCGAAGGCACGACCAGGTTTTGCCTCGCCGCGATTGGCAGGATACGCAACTGCCTCGCCGTGATTGGCAGGATATGCCTCGCTGTGAACCGGCGATTGGGTATGTATCATGATAATACAGGAAGCAATTGTTTTGGCCGATCGCGAATTTGGACCACAATGACGCTTTAGGGCGATCACGTCGCTAAAAGAATGAGCGCTATTAAAAACTAAAATTGAGATGATCCTTGTATACACTCACGGAGAGTTCAAGAAGCACGGGGCGTGGCCTTGTCGTGATCATATTTATTGCCTCCCTGATCCGTACTTCGACTTTCTTATCAACTGATGCTGCAATCTCGTTGGCGTCGATGCGTTAATAATATATTCAGGATCATAATTTCTTGAGCAGCGAGTGAGTATAATGGTCGGTCTAAATTGTTAGATAAAAGAATAATGAAACAAACCTCAACCTCTCTTACTCACAGACGCACGTCTGAAGAGACTTCGCACTAGAATTTTGGAGCGGTATGAATGGCGCCGCTAATAATGCGGAGACCCAAAATAGCCACGTAGGTTTCACAGCGTCAGAAAGAAAATGACGGAAAGCCGGAAAAATGAACAAAAAATAAAACAAGCCGTTCACGTTATCAGGAGCCTACCAGCTCATAACCGAACCCCACTACGGCTGGACTAATTAACCGTTACGAATGATTTGTTCTCCTTCAAATTGTTCGCCGAAGTGCGTGAACGAGGAAAGGATCGAGAATAAAGTAGCGGGTAAAGAGAGAAAATGTGGAGGATTGAGAAGGAGCGTGGTAACATTCTCCTTACGACACGAACGTATGCTTTCATTTTCTCGGGCAGAGGGCTGACTTTCAGTTCATGTCCAAGTATGTTTGATTCTTTGTCGAAACAGAGCAGTTCGAGAGTAATGTGCGGTGTAATAAAAAAATATCGGAAAGTTTCCCGGTGAGGAAATTTGTTATTGTCACTACAGTCACTCACAGGATAAAACCGGCAGGAAGGAGTTTCATTGCGGCGCCTGGAACTCGTGTCAGACAGGTGTGTTTAGCGTCCTTTGCCGCCTAAGCATCAAAATATGGTCCCGAAGTGGCTACAAATTACGTCATAAAAGCCGGGGTGTCACGCTGTCGGTCGTCGCGATCCTGGTGGCTCGTAGTACAAACGCTGGCGAAAAGCACGAGCGAACGCTAGTGTCGCTGTCGTCGCGGCGTCCCAACCCGTGGCTGCCGCAGCTTCGATGATCCGTCAAGCTGGAGAGTAACCTGCAGCAAGACAGGCGTCTGCCACAACCAGCACCGCTGTTGTGACGCTGTCAGGATCGCGTCCGACGACCACGTGTCATGGAGCGCCTAGATTGTAGAGAGAGTCCATCTCAAATCACGGGGACAGTTTGAAACGAGACCCTTTCGAAAATTGTGAAATGAAGCGTAGATTATGCTAAGCAGCCATTCCTTGGCCTCGTAGCTTCCTTAAGTGAAGCCGGGGATCGGTTCCGAGTTCGCGCCGAGCCCTGACGGTAATGGCGGCCGCACGTAATTTATGAATCATTTCGAAATTTTGAAACGGATCTATTTGATGGCGTACACCCGCGTCGATCGGTCGCAAGTGCGTGTGCGTTGCGGTTTCGCGTGGCTGGGTTTACACGAATGTGATCGGGGAGTATCTAATCAAGATTTGACTATTTTGATTGGTAATAGATGGGTAGAACAGGAAGAAGTAGAGAGAGACAGGGTGCGTGAGATTGATCCCCGTTAAATCCGATGCGCTACGATCGCATTCATCTAAACGTAGTCTATGAAAAAATGAGAACGGCGGTGTCCCGCCTCCGGCCCGAGCTCGGTGCTTTCCGCCGCGTTTTGGTCGCGCCAGCACGCTCGAAGTTCACAAGGCGTCGAAGCATTATCGAAGGTGGGACGCTCGCAATGGACGCGGGATGACTGAAGGACTTCCCTGCCGTTCTAATCTTGTCGGTGGCTACGGTGCAAAGATATGGGCATTTAGGCAGAAAGTAAGACGCGGAAAATATTTCCGGTCATCCAGAAATGCGGAAAAAGAGCCAGTGCGTGTCCAGCGCGTTTGGGGACCCTCGTCGTCCGCTGGCGGCTTCTTTTTCCCCGGGGGAGTGATTTGCCCCGCTAACTACGCTTCTTATCAGCCCGAAACACTGACAGGGGACACTTCTTTCGAGTAAGTACGAACTATTCTGACTGGAAACAAAAAGTATGCAAAATAAAAAAAAAAAAAAGAAATATGTTTATTAATATGAGGCCTGACCTAGAATTACGCTTCGCCGCACGGCTGGCGCGAACAATGCATCTGCGCTCTTTTACCTTTTAGTTGAAAAGGGTGCTTGCGGGAACTAATTTTACCGCATAGGCTAGCGTTCCAAATAAATCATGCCTGCAACACTATGTTCTGATAACCGCCCTTGAATTATCAGAAACAACAAATATCGGCGGCTTTTCATTTGCTTTAGCCATGTCGCGCAAAACCTACTAGTAGACCTAAGTAAAAATACATGTGTTTACTCATGACACTGGTAATGCAAATTAAGTGAACCGGAATAAGGTTATACACTTCCTTGATCTTCGCATCGCTAGCTCCTTTAAAGGAGCTGTGCAACAATTTCAGTGCTTTGATTAAATAATTCGGGAGTTAGTGTTTCGACCTTTCTGAAGTAAAGAACAAAAAACCGCTTTGGCCTGCATGTCCTAGCTTTTATTTTAAAAATGGGCAAATATTGAGGTTTTTGGCACCCCCCAACTCCTTCACCACCTTCCGAGTCACGTGCGCTGTGACGTCAATGCGGGACGCGCGGGGTTTCGGTGAAGCTCTCTCTCTAGAGCCATCAGTGAGCAGAGAGAACTCAACCGCTCGCGACCGAGTGACCAGGTACTGGCGCAGCACGAACAATATGGTGAAAGGAAGAAAGTCTCATCCGAGTCCTGGCCATCCCCGTCCGGGTCTGCCCTCGTCCCCCTTCGGCTTCTGGCGGCTGTTCGCGGTAGCAGATAGAGCTGAAGGTTTTGTTGACCTCGGGTAGAAGGCGCCTCTAAAACTCCGTATAATAGAAGTTTTGTCGATGAGACCAGGTTTTTGATGCATTTATATTTATGTTGGAACGACAAGATTTATAGAAAAGTTACCTTTTATCCAGCAGGTGTTCGCACAACTTGCTATCTTTCTACAAGACCCCCATTGACGTCATGCCACGTGGTTCTCATAGCCACCGCTCGCGGCTGCAGGTCGGGCAATATTCTATTTTTTGCTTCGCGATTACGCGGCAGAATCGCAACATTTAGACGGAAGAAGGTGTGTTTTTTGTCCTTTGTGACAAGATAAACAATGTCAAAAGTAGAAAATGCCATTTTTTTCAACGTTAAAAACGTTGCACAGCTGCTTTAAAAGGGCTCTACCGTAGCGAAAATGGTTACACTTTGCGAAATAATATTAAAAAATAAATGAAACTCAATTCCTTTTTAATTTCCTAATATTTGAAGAGTCCCATTACGCATTCATGTTCTTACTACTATTAAAAACAAACAAACAAGATCTTTAGAACCACATCATGTACATTTACTGAGGCCAGCGTGGCCATCATGTCAAATTTATTGTTCCTTATTACGATACTTTTTTTTCTTGTGCTCTTTGAATCGTCGTTAATATTGCCCGCGGAATATCCTCTTTCCGATTTGGGTGATTAGAGCGATTTGCAAGAAATACCTGTAACAATCACCATAACTGCGTAAAACCGCACTGCAATAGAGCGCATCAACCAACGAGACGTAAAGGCAAATGGGATCCTCTTCGGCGGGCTAGTGCTTTTCTGCTGCATAAAAAGCGGCCAAATTTGTTGATTATGCTGATGCCGTATTAAGAGCGATAACAGGTTACTGCTTTCACGCTCGAGCACAGAAACCATTTTGAGAAAGGAATGGGCTCTCTTGTGATAACATGGTTAGTAACTACCTCGAATGGGGAACATAAGTGCCGTCGTGTCCTGGTGGGCTATAAAGAATATTTATTCAGAATAGGAGCATAGTTAATTGTGACTTATTAACAACGCCAGCATCATTCAGCTTCGTTATGACCTTTTCGTTTTTCTAATAAACCGTTTTTTTGTTTCATTTTTTTTTACTGAGAAAAAGGCTCACATGATTGATCTTCGTTCAAAATAACAAAAAAAAAAGAATAGAAAAATGGGGAGAAAATAAATAATATTACGAAGAGAGTATATACACAAGCGTGCTTTGTAGTTGTTGATTGAAACAACAGAAACGTCAGGCGCACGCCGCTCGACTAATCTAATAAATCACGGGTCTGCGCTTCCCACTTAATTCTCGTTGGTCTAAAACCCTAATGAGATATAAAATGTTGCTTTTTGTAAAATGTTTCGCTTTTTTTACGCTGATTGATCTTTAGTTTCGTATCAGAGTTTATATTATAAATGCTAGAAGCACATTTTTAATAAGTTTAAAATAAATGTTTAATTTTATGACAAAAAATTTCTCATCTGAATTATAATCCCAAATCACCAAATTCAACAATGGTATTTATCAAAATGCTCGTGATTAAAAGCGAGACATGTTAATAAAAATTTAACTCAGAAGAAAATATCGCTGAAAATAAAAAGGCTGAAGAGGAGCTTACTACAAGCTGAGCATATTCTCCCGACATTATCGGTATTAAAATTCCTCATGTAAGCAGCATGAACAAAAAAAAAGATTAGGCAGTCACGTGCACGAAATTTTCGTTCCAACTGAAGCTTCGATACGGAGATAACGCTTTCGCGACGACGTCCGGCCGTGCGAAATGGGAAAGAAATTTATTCAATGACTTTCCTTTTTATTTTATTCGTTCGTTTAGCTCGATTCCTCCCACGTTTTGGTACCGGAGGGACCGCTTAAGGAAATATGCGAACGGCAAGAATTGGGCAATTAGGGAGCGAAGAAAGCGAAAGGCCAAGCTTGAACAGAATAAAATATATATATATCAGAAACAAAACGCGCAAAAAGATGTAGAGACCATTCCGGAATGTTTATGAACCATGATAATTTCCCAGAGTCGAGTCAGAAAGAAAGCATGCTTTCAAAGAGAAAAAGAAAGGCGCGAAAAAATTAGCGATTAATAAAAACGTGCGAATGCGAAAGGAAAGTAGAAAAGGCTGGGCACACGGGAAAGACAGATAATTTGCTGGAAGCGAGAGAGCAGCGGGAACAATTTGCCCTCAGTTGAGTCCTTCGCTTAATGACGACGAGGCTTAGGAACGGTCGTAAAAGGAAGAGGGAAAATTGAGAAAGCAGGCGGGAAAAAAAATAGGGAAGAAAACCGCCTTATAACGCCATTCACTTCTGATGTATGCGCACTTTTGTTACTTTAATGGGCTCTTTGGATTTCGGTACTTCCAGTGTGCGTGTCAAGCTCGTTTCGACATGCGTTTCGCGACGTATTATACGCGATCGCTCGTTACCGCAATAAAAGTCTATGCGACGCTTCTGAGACCGTGGTTATGTTGCAGTCTTTGGACGCGGCCCAGCTTAACACTAATGTGATTGTGTCGGAAGCTAGCATGCAGCATCTCGCGACGCCTTGCGACGGTGGACGCTGTTTTGTAAGACACAACTTTGGGGGAAACTTGCAATGGCTATTTAATCGGGGTTTGTTTGTTCTAGTGCAGTGTCTGTATTTTGATTTTGACCCACTGTTGATTTGTGTCCAAGAAGAGTAATTTTGTTTCGGAGTAAAGGAAAGAAAAGAAATCAAACTAGTACGGGCTTTTGGAGGGAACTGGCAGAGCCAAATTATCTCACACTTTCTATTTAACTGGTTATTGACGTTTGAGTGAGTAGACAAATATTAAATAATTCACTAAAACGTGTGGAATTCTAGTTTGTTATTATAAGTTCATGGCTACTGTTTTTTTTTTGTTTTTTCGCAGACGTAGTCCGCAGAGGAGAAAGAAAAAACAAAGGCACAGTGCATGGAAGCATAATAAGGATGTAGCAGACACAATAAAAACAAAAATAAAACAGTTGAGAAACAACAGATCTTGATCACTGGTGGAACATCAATTAAAGCAAGGAATCAATCTGAACCAGCACAATTGACGTTGATCTGAAAGTACTACCTAAATGTCACGCCCGCAAACGTACGTCAACTTGTTTCTAAACCTTATGTTCGCCCAAACCTCGACTAGGCAATATCTATTTGGAGTCGTGAGCAGAAGTACCTCTTTAATAATTCAGAATTTATGCAACACACTACTGCTCAAATATTGTGGTCTAAACTTGCCAGCGCTTTTTTTTTATAATCCAAAATTATACGCTTTATCGCCCAGGAGATCAGGAGCCTAGTTTTACTTTTTTGTAAGAAATAAAATGCTCGAAGTGCAGGCGAGCCTGGTGTAAGTTCAACATGAAGGTAAACCTGAGTCTGGGGTAGGCAAACGTAAAACGCAAATTTAGACGTTGCCGGTTCTTTTTTTTTCCCTTCGCGTTTTTTTTTTTTACTCCAGCCTCAGGTGCACCATTAGATTCAATAATCAATGCAATGGGGTGGTTGGACACCGGTCAGTCCACCTCATTGCATTTGAGGCGACCTATTACTATGCATTTATAATCTTAAAAAGGTTGTAGTTTTACTTTATATTTAAGTTGTATCAACCCTCACCCCCCCCCCCCTCCTTTCTCCACTTGTATACTGCCAGTGAATGCGCCTTTGGGATAATCTAAAGAATTAAATAGATAGAAGCGGATAATTTAGTTTGCTGTTGTCTAGTCAAGTAAAGCAGGAGGTCATAATGTTTATATATCATACAAAGGACAGTCTGCATACAGATTCAAACGCGACACACCGCAAGCTCCGTGCTTCAAATGCCGCGTGGCAATGAGTTCAAGGAGGAAACGTGGCACGCGGCATTCGAACCAGGGATATTGCGGTGACTCGTGTCTTTTGCAATGTCTTTTGTATGATGTGTGAGCAGTGTGACCCCGGCTTTAGGCTCTCATTTCTCAAACGGGAGTTCCTAAATTATGAAAGCACCTCTTTACATTTATTTGACCGTGTCATAAATAAAGCGCTCTTCCAACACAAATAGGCCATACGAGAAATTGTTCGAACGTCCGGCACCACTGTGCGCTGCCAGCTTTGTTGAGTCGAGATTCATATGACGTTTGTCAATTTTGTAGAGTTGCCGGTAACAATTGAATCCTACTGCTCATCGTCGTCGATCCTCACCCACACCTGCGAGCTAGGGGTTAGTATTATTTTACGCTCTTCTTGCGCATGTACCTGCTAGTCGCCCCGCCGACCGCTGGTTTCTGGCGGCGAGCAACATGGCGGACGTTCGCTTCAGCTCGAAATTTGGCTTTGAGTGCCGGCAAAGGCACGGGCGCGGGCACCTGGTTTTCGAAAGCGCTTTCTCTACGGGAGTGCTTGTTCGAGCGAAAATTCTTCACAACTACGATTTCCCGCCCTGGTCTTTTGCAAGAGTCGGAGTCGACAGGTGACACGTAGAATGTTCCTCGGCGCCCCACTAGATGGCGCAGTGCATTTCGCATATAGTCTATTATTCAGATTATTATTCTTGAAATCTGGCGCTACAAATCTATGCACCGGAAAGGAAAGAAGTCGCTTGATATAATGCGGTTGATACTGGCCTCGCTCGTGAAATGCTTATTCATTCGTTTTTATAGAATTCATCGTACATATATTAGAGAACTTTCACAGTGCTACGAAACTCTTGGAAACAAAGTTTTAAAGTTAGAGTGAAATTTGTTGTCACAAATTTCACGTAGAATTAATTTGTCATATTGCTATCACATTGGTATCCCCCGAAACTTTTACGTTTAATATAGACGTCTGCAAGCAACGGTGCTTAGGGGGTAATCTGGCCACCGTACATGGAAAAGGCTTTGTTTAGGCGCCAGTCTGAAACCGTGGGCACGCCTCAGTAATGCTTGGTTATCAGAAGATCTGCCCACACCAGTAGCAAGATGGCGGCACCCAGAGGCCTCTCTTACAAGCGTCTATAATGATCAAAATGATATAGTTGACACCATCGCTTAAAGGGACCGTGAAATAATTTTTCTGCTCGGATAATTTGGGATCTGGCTAGTCAAATATCGGTTCTTGCACTGAAATAAAACTGGGGATCGTGCGTAGAAAACCCAAAGACTGTGTTTTACAAAATATTTGAAAATATGGCGGACTATTTCGTACCTCCTTTCCTTCGAAATTTCTCCGCCTTTTCACTGCGGTGCACTTGAGATGCCCAAGCACGCCAGCCGAACCCAGCTCACGCGCTGGATACGAGCACTGCGTAACTCGGACCTATGAGCTCGTCAACGAACACCCCGTTTGTAAATATTTGGATACCTCTTCGTGGCCAATCGTTGTCGTGACGGCACTTATCATCACTTGAAAATGACAAGCTCCATGGTGTGCTTGAAACTCACGGTGGTAGCTTGGAGTCATCGCCTCCGGTACCAAAAGTACGTCACGAACACGTGATTTCTAATTTCGATTTTGAGCTGAGGAATAAGCGATAAGGAGGAGGAAGTTGAAAAATCGTTTCATGGTCTCTTTAAGCATGAACCAGTATTGAAAGTCTTGGAAAATATACATTATTTACAGAAAGATCATTGATGTAAGCCCTACTTTTATAAAACTTCTTTAAAAATTATTGAAAAAAAGTCTTGAAGCACGCTTAAGCTTCGCCTTTAAGAGTGGTACGCGATGGCGTTCCACTCGCAAGGCCTTCTCATTCGCTTCCCATTATCTTGCTGCCAGTGAGCAGGAAGTGCCGTGGACATGGCCTAGTCAGTAGCGCAAGAAAAAAACACACAAAAAAAGCCTAGTCAGTAGCGGTCTGGCTCGCAACCGAAGGGTCGTGGGTTCGAATCCCACCTAAGATGCTTCAAAATTTTCTTTAGGCAAATGAATTACCTTATAAAGTGAAATCATTTGAGACATTCGACGACCTTTATTTCAAATTGCATTCCATGTTTTTTTAATTACTTCCATTCCACGCGTGAGGTCACGGTTCACGTGAGCGTGGATGCGTTGTTTGAAATTCGCGCGTGAGGTCATGTGGCTGTGACGTCATGACCCTATCAACCAATCAGGATTTTTTTGTTACGCCACCGACGCCGGCTTCTTTGCGACACGAGCTGGTTAACGCTACGCGTTAAAATATTTACAACAACCGACCTTCAACGAAATGTTAATGAGGTCTATCTTCTGTTACAAACGAAATATAAACTCATGTATTACACACCACCAGAGACCTACAATTCCAGTCGCGTCGCAGTGCACCATTTATATCGTATAATTTTGCATCACGTTTAAAAAAAAAAATTCCATACGCACAAAATGTGCAAGATGTTCCGACTTGGCCATATTTTCGATGATGACGTACTCCTCGACGATACAACGAGACAAAGATGAAAAAGGTCGAAAGATCGCAATTTCTTTCAGCTCTGTTGGAACCTTGGTTAGGCTTTTCCTGCCATCATCCTCATGATGAGGCAGAGTACCCTCTTCAGGAGCTCTTTCTGTACCCAGCACTAAAAAAACAAATTGGGTTGTGTGTGTGTTTATACAGCCTAGACCTCGGTCTGCATCAACGGGCGACGAGTCTCTCGGCTGTAGATGAGAATTTTAGCCAGTGCAGTACAACCGCTAGCCTTGTGAATTTAACGTGCATCACGCAGTAGTGATACCCCGCACAATTTAACGTTGTCACTGGTTAAACGCACTACAGGGTTTCCCGCACATTTTAATTCAAATGGTGGTCAACTTAATATAAGTGCCATTCAATTCAATTTAAGCGCTATTCATTTTAATCGTAGTGCTACCAAATGTAATCCCGCGGTTAGTCAATTTACTGTTCAATATATACATGCATGTCTTGTCCTGAGTGGTCTCTCTCGCTTACACGTTTGACAAATCAGAGAAATTGTTTAGACAATTAGATTTTGTTAGGGACTACTGATAAATTTATCACTATTTCGATCACTTGGAGTTAGGAGTCACACGACTGACATAAATTCAAGGTATTAGTGGTGCACTTGACTTCATTTTAGCTGAATTGACGTTTTGTCTACTCTTTCGCATTACTTTGACTTATTATTGATACAGTTCAAATGATATAAGTATAATTGGAATTTGTGATTGCTCTTTTTATTACTTCTCACTATTATTGGCACCTCTGACTTAAAATGGCTTCCTATTTATAATTACTTGGACCTATAAATAGAACAATTTACGCAATTAAGTTAATACATTTTTATTACTGTCTCTATTACTCCGAGAAATTATTGACAAAAATATAACTTCATAAAAGCTCATTTGGCATTTTGACTACCTTTTGGTTATATTTATTATTGACGGAAACAACTTTATCGAAGCAACATTTTTGCTACTCAGTCAATTACTTTGAACTATTATTGACAAAGGCGACTTCATATAAGCCCATCTATGATTTGGATCACTCTCACCCAACTGATTACTACTCACCCAACTGACTTTAAAACTCAATTGAGTTAGTGGCTACTTTTGTCTTTCCCGTGTATATTAGTCCGATAACTGAGTTTTTATCAGCATTATTGACATATCTTGATTACTTTGAGCAACTAGTGACCCATTTAACTTTATGTTGGTGTAATTGGCACGATCCTTACTGTCATGATAACTTTGAGCTTTTATACAACCTAGTGATTTATTATCATTTCAGTTACCATTATGATCACTCATTTGATTACTTCGACCTACAATTGACCCAATGGAGTTTGATTCAGCCTAATTACATCATGGTTACTTTTGACAGTACATTGAGCAAATAAAAGACTAACTGATTTATTATGAGCACGATTGACATAATAATGATGATAATAATAGGTAATCAATCAATCAATAACTCAATCAATCAATGTTTATTATAGTGCCCAGGGACCACCTTGTGGTCCTTGGTGCTGGCACACTGGATGGAAATGAATACATAAAACACACAAATACAGAAGAGCAATGCCCTATACCGTAACTAAATATAACCCTACACGACATACACTGAGCTGAATGATAATAGTAATAATAATAAAGAGTTTATTCCCATCGGAAGTTGATGGTGGGGATCAAGGAAGAAAGCTGTATGGCACAGCTTGACAAGTCCCTGACCACTTACAAAGCACAACAGCAACCCCCCCCCCCCCCCCAAAAAAAAAAAAAAGAACAACAACAACAACAACAACAACAACAACAACACACACACACACACACACACACACACACACACACACACACACACATATATATATATATATATATATATATATATATATATATATATATATATATAGATACCGGGTGTTCATTTTTAATTCGAACTGATTTATTACAAAAAAATCCGTAAAAGATGCACTAGTACGGTTTGTTCAAGTAAGTTATACGGCTAGGGGGACATTAAGTGGGTGGCTAATCCTTGCGAGAAGTTGGCTAATTACTTAAAATTTGTTAATTAACTTTTTAATTAATGAAAATAGACATATGGCTCCAATTAGAAATTGGCTCAGCGTCGTCGAAAACCCCTAAATCAGTCATTTTCAGAAAGACTTTGAGCGCGTGAGAAGCGTAGTAGTGAACTGAAGTTACCGCTCGTGGAGCAGGTACGAAGCTAGAGGTTGCGATAAGGCGCCCGTGCGATTTTTCCGTCTCTTATCTAGCCCCAGCCTTGTACCTGCTCCACGAGTGGTAACTTTAGTGCACTACTACGCTTCTCACGCGCTCAAAGTCTTTCTGCAAATGACTGATTTATGGGATTTAGGAACGCTGAGCAAATTTTTAATTGGAACCATATGTCTATTTTCATTAATTAAAAAGTTAATTAACAAATTTTAAGTAATTAGCCAACTTCTCGCAAGGATTAGCCACCCACATAATGTCCCTCTAGCCGTATAACTCACTTGAACAAACCGTACTAGTACATCTTTTACGGATTTTTTGTAATAAATCTGTTCGAATTAAAAATGAACACCCGGTATATATATATATATATATATATATATTATATATATATATATAATATATATATATATATGTGTGTGTGTGTGTTTTTCATTACTTCTGAATTACTATTCCCCCAATGGATTTTGATTCGTCCTAATTTACATCTTGATGACTTGACTTCTTCGATCTAATATTCAACCAATTGACTTGTTATGAGCTTAATTAATGTTTGATTTGTTGAGTAGTAGTTTGATTACTTCGAGTTACTATTTACTCAAAAGACTGTCAGCCTAATTGACATTGCGGCGTCTCTCTTGATTACTTCTTGTTATGCGACAAGTTGACCTATTACGAGCTCAACTGATATTAATAACGCGAAAGTGTTTAGGACCTAGTGTCTCAGAAAATCTGGCGTCGGCGGGCTAATAAAATCCCATAATCCAACGCACGCAGTTAGGTCTGACGTCACGCGTGAGATGCCACGTGACACGTGACCTTACCAACTGGACCACGCTCACACGGATGATACGGAAAAACTTCTGAAAAATACGAACGACCGCATTTTTTTTTTTCAAAAAAAGGAGGCGCATTTGACAGATATGTTTATGTCTTGTTTCTTCGAAAAGGAGAGGGAACGACCCCGCGTCTTTTCTGCCTGGCCAGCCTTGAGGGGGCGAAGCGAAGGGAGGAGGAAAGGAGATATCTCGACGCCACGCGCCTCGTTGGCCTCGTTCAATCTCGAGCTCTTTTTCCAAAAATATGGCGTTGCTATTTGAGATATCGCCTAACGAGTAGTGGTGTAGGGATTGTAGCTTCCAGGAAAAAGCTCCTGCATTATTTTTTCAAATAAAAATGTTGGTCACCATCTCTTTAAAGATATATAAAGGACATTCTCTGAATGCTTGACTGTCTGCTAAGCTAAGGTGTGAGAATGCAAGCGGCTTTCAAATGTTTATGAGGGATACTTCACGGACCTCACTAAGATTGACATTGTTAACTAAAAACAAAAACAAAAAAAAAACATCGTTTAATATTTTTTTGCAATCATCATTTCTAATATCGTGCTTTTCTAGAAATTGTGTTATAATTATGTGTTTGCTTCGAGTGACTTATGGCGCATACATTTCCCTATATTACACACCTAAAAACTTTAAATATTGCCAACTATATTTTTAATGAGCTTAAATATCTATATTTTAAGTATAAACAAAATACATTCGAAATATATCAAACAACATCATACAAAAAATATCATGCGCCTTATAAGTGCCCCTATATCGGGATTTTCGGGTAACGTATAGTGCAACACGTGGACGTATGCCTGGTAATTTCTCTCCGAACGTTCTAGACTAGTCATCTTGCCATCCACTTTAGTGCAATGGGAAAATAATGCACGGAAGGGGGGGACGAAAAAGGAGGACGCATTAAGCAGCCCGCCTAATAACGGCGCCCTGTTGCGATGCGAAGGCCGATAGGAAACCGGCGCACGGCGGGATTTTTTTTGTTCGTCCTCGCTGACGCGTCCTTGTCGGCTCGCTTCGGCCGCTAACGAGTTCCCGATACTTGGCATTCCTCTCTGCAGACAAGTACCAGATATCGACGGACGGGGACCTCGTCATCGACCGGGTGGACGTGGCCGACGCTCGCCGAAAGTACCGCTGCATCACCAGGAACGCGCTCGTCGGCGAGACCGTGTCCAGTTCCGGATGGGCGCAGCTGCTCGTCACCGGTGGGTGCCATGCATACTGCCTGGAACACGCCCCTTTCCTTTCTTCTTTCTGGGAAAAGCGGGGACAAGGGTTGCGAATGTCTTGGTGTAGTTGTACCGTACCTGTTTTAGTGATGGTTGTGGTTAGCAGGGATGCCGTGGGCTACGAACGGTTTTATGCAATACCACTTAGAAGACAAAGGATGTACATGATGTTTTTATTGAAATCAGATATAAACACACTCGAGTCAATTAAGAAGAAAGCAATACGTTTACTTTTTTAGCCTCCATGATAGATTTTTCGCCAACCTCGAAACTTATACTTCTTTAGGACTGAGCCCCCTTCCTGCGCGTTGGCCACACGAATCTGTGAAGTTCCTATACTATTTTTTTTAAATTAACACGTCACGTTTTGCCTGAGTAAGTTCATATCTAAGCTTTCACAATTCGTAATCCACAAGGAGCCAATACGCCTTAATTGTTTCACCCTTTTATCCGCATACCGACAAGTTCAAATGCAGCTTCTTTACACGAGCAATTGAAGTGTGGAACTCATTCTTTGTAAATATTCTATTACTATCGCCTCTGATTAATTTCTGTGCGCCGTTTATAGCGGTCTATGTTGATGTTTATGTTGTTTTATATTGCGTACCTTTTTTTAACCTTGTATAAATGCGTGTGCCTCATAGTCCCCACCCCTGCACTAGACCCAAAGAGGCTGCAGTATGTAAAAATAAATAAATAATAAAAATGATGCATAAATAAATTGTTAGTGGATCTCCGACCCGCCCCAAACGGCAGACACGCTGAAGCTGGACCAGAGTCGCCGCCAAGCGGCAGACACGTGCGTCTTTGCGTCGGCATGTGCTGTCGTTGCCCTCGTTGTGAGGCGCAGCAAAACGCGCTGGAAGCGATTCTGACGCCATCCAGGCGGCGCTTCGCGAAGCTACCGGTGATGACGCTTGGGAGGGGGAAGACGCAGGCCTTTCTTCTAGAAGGTATTGTCGAATGCCGCCAACGTTTCACGCATATTTCGAAACTATATGCGAAACAAATAGGAGAGAGGAAGAGAAAGCGCGTGGGAGCGTCAGAACGCCGAGTATTCGCGATGAGAAGCTCGCTAAGGGCGCTTCTACTTTCTCACTATGTGTGTGTAATGCACGTGCTACACGCACAATTACGTTTTAGTTTTCGTAGTGCGTAAACACCTGGCGCTGCACGTGCTTGCACCAGCAGAGGAAGTGCAACTATCTTCAATCTGGGTAGTGAAAAAATTTCACCAGGTGGCGATACCGAAACTTCTCGCCGCAAATAAAGAGTATGGTCCCTAGAAAGACTGGCTAGCAGTCTCCCGTTCGAACGCCGGTCTCAACGGAGCGTGATGGCAGTGAAGTGGGTAAAAATGCAGGGGACGCGGCGCGTAATGGGCGTGCTGTTCTAGCTGCTACCTTCCTCATTCACTATCATCTTCGGTCTCAACAAGCTTAATGAGAAAAACATTGTTGACTTCTATGCCTTCTTAGCAAGGACAGATTTATCCTCGTTAGGCTGTGGGGTGCATGGAGTGGCGATAACGTCAAGCATACTCAAGTTCTTCATCCTCCTCCTTTTGCCGTCTTTACACCGAAGCAATGAACAATGACAGGACTGCGAGGCTAGACAGGTTAATACTTCTAAATTCCAGGAGGTGCAAATAATTCAACTTGGAAGTGCTCATCTGCTAATGCCAATAAAAGTTCCTACAGATTTTTTGGGGGCTTGGTAATTGCCAACTTTAGGCACGCCGACTGCTAGCAGCGCCGCCACGCGCTTTCATTCCGGAACAGTCCCCGAGGGGGGTAGTGGAGGGAAGACCAGCCTAAAGCCCCTTGAGAAAGGCGTTTTTACAAGTACCGCAAACCATTGTAGTAAAACCCGCAAGACACGTGCCACGAACGAGTGCTGCGCCACCATTCAATTTCAAGGGCCACTCATTCCACAGACATATCGAGGGCCTTTAGACTAGCCAGGCTTTCTAGGGTCAATATAGGGACAATATAGAGAGAACATAGGGACAATATAGAGACAACGACTGCTCGAACGCGTTCAATCACCGAACGCCGCCGTCCTGCGTTCAAACGCTAGACATGTCGTGAGGAGGAGACGACGGTGTTGTTCGCTCCTATTGGAGGAGGACTGAGGGTAAAGACAAAGGCAGCTGCTAGCCTTTGTGTCTTTCCACTACTCCTTCCAACCAGAGCTCGCCGCCCTGTCGTCCAGCGCTCTCGTTCCCTCCTATCCATCAGGTTTCATTTTTCCCCCGAATATTCGCTGACAGCTTAAGAATCACAGGGTGTGGCTTAGTAGGCCCACATTTTGTTTTTGCTTCGTGATTCTTTCTTCGGTGTTCTTAATGGCTTGCGACTATTTTCATCCTCTAGGAAGCGAGAATAAGATGCTTTGGATTCGCCATGACCTTGCTAACTATAAGCTCTCATTCACAATTAGCATGTTGCAATTGATTAAAGAGACAGAAAGACCAGTAGCGACGAATTTGGACATGTTTTGATTCGTTAGAGCCAAGGTGTCGGCGCTAAGTAGTATTTCTGTAGTAATGTGAGTATGCGTAAATGAACATTCTTAAAAAAATGTATGTAGGGGGATGATTAAAAAATAAAAATAAAGACGTGTTTTCGAGTTTGCACCTTTTAAAAATGCTAAGTTTTGAAATTTAAACCCTTTTCCGTACACTCGCCCTGATGAGTTTTGCAAAACGTCATCGTGTGGAGTAAATTGAAACTTCACAACGGTTTAAACATGACTCATAATAAAATGTTCAGCGAAGGAAAAGTAAAATTTAAATGCCTGTCATATTTTTTCTAATATTTGGTTTAAATACGGTTATTTCTTTTCAAACTGTTTTACACCCGGACCCCGACACTGTGCTTGCTGAAGACCGAATGCGCATGACCCAATTTTTCTGCCTTTAAAATTTCTATTCTTCTCGTGTCCCCGCGTGGTTACAGGTCGTGCAGGCTCCAAAAAATGACATGTTGGGCTAGTTAGTGTAGATAAGTAGCGGAAAATGTTACGAAGAAAACAAAAGACATAGAACAACAACTGACAACTCTATAAGTGCTGACAATCAACTAAAAATGTATTTAAAGTAAAAAAGATTACATTAATCTCTTTTTATTTTCTTTTATTTATTACTTGAGTTTTACTTTTTGGCGAATGAAAGGTTTAAAGAAAAACATATTTAAAAAAAAAGGACACAACTTGGCTTTATTTTATATGTAAGAAATTGCAAACTTAAAAATTGTCTTTGGATGTGTCTTTGTTCCCTCAATCAATAAACGCTGCAAGAACTCTCCGCTAAACTGCCACGTGTATAGAGAGAGGCTAACTTGTCGATGCAACAACAAAATTAAAATTTACATGCCGGTCGGATGCGGCAAAATCCGAAAAACCAGGTTCCCTGGATAAACACAAACAATGGGGCAAATGAATAAAATATATGCGTTTCGTTTAACTAATTTAGGCACGCGGTTTGGGGTGTGAATGTAGGCATTAGGAAACAAATTTTATGTCTGAAGAATGGTGATCGAGTGAGTTGCCGTTTCGTCGGCATACAAAATCTCACCTTCAAGTTCCACCTCTGCCTGTTTGTATCTGAGTAAGCATCGAAATACCGTGCGGTGGTGTGTCACTACTCCCTAATGCACGTTAAAACCCCAGTCTGGCAGATACTGAGCTGGCAAAACTTCTCATCTAAAGCCGAAACGTCACACGCCGAATAAGGCTGACTAAGTTACCGCTCTCTAAACGTACAGGCAACACGACTCATTTCATTCTCAAATCGCACCTTTTTACGAGGGTAATTCTCGCTTTATTTTTTGCTTGCTTTTTTTGCTTTCTTTCTGCCTGAGCCAAGTCACGCATGGGTGTGTTTAACACTCCTCCATCCTTCCTTGTCATTTGGTTTACGCACGCACTCATTTTTTATTCCTGAGCAAAGACGCAAAGGAAAACCGCTTGACCCAATAGAACCACTCGCCGGTGTTTTCACGTCGCCCCGTTTTTCGACTACGTGATGTGTCGGAAACGAACCGAGGGGCACGCCGTCGAAGGGCGACTCCGATTCAATCGGAGGCACGTCTTCCTGATCGATTTTGGGGATGTCACGGAATTCAGTTTTCCTCCACCTTTCTGTCCTTTTTTTTTCTTTGGTTTGTGTGTGCACCGTTATGTCGTTTCCTGAATCTTCGTCCTTATTTACGTTTTGAGCTAAACTTTCCTCCTTCGATTCCTTCTTTATATTTTGGTCTGTAACGCCACCACTCTCGGAGAAGTCGGTCGTTCAATTCTTTTTGCGCGTCGTCTGACCAGAAACCGCAATCCACTTGACTTCCTTTTACCCTCTTCAGCAATATACTTTGTGAAAGGAGCCTCAAATGCAACGTGGAATTTTTTCGTCGGATTTAGGTAACGTCAATTTATTCCACCGAATGCCCATGTTTAAACGCCGAATAATAACCAAAACATTTGTGCACATAAATACATGCTCCACCACCGTTTCTGCTTTGTGTGTTTTTTTAGATTATTCTTGTCTATATCTTTATTTTTGTTTCGATAATGGTTTTGAAGTAAGCTGTCAATACCAACTGCGTAAAATGCTTCCAAGGTGAATGAAAAGCGAACAGGTCTCTCTTTAAAAATCGGCGTAGGTTTTTCACGCGCTCCTATGTTCTTTTTTTTTAAATAATTTTACGGTCTCAGCAGATGCACGACAATTCGATCACCAGCTGTTATACGCAGCATAATATTTTATTTACTTGAAGAAGGAATCACAAAAGAACATTTATAGGAACACCAAACATTGCACTTTTTAAAGGAGCGAGAACATTTTTTGTGTGCGTGTGCGTGATTTAAGGTAAATCAGCTTTGAGAAGAAAATAGAAGCGTATAGACGTAAGACCGTTTCAATAGATCGTACGCTGCGGAAAGCGGGCCCAGTGGGCGCATGTTCAGTCTGTGATTCAAAGTGACGTCACGAGCTCTCGTTACTAAAGCTAACGTCTAGTGTACGGTCTACTAAATGTCCCTATCATAAGAACACGCTCTGAATCGTTTCATAGTTTTTGTTTCAAAAGAGAAGCAAATGAACCTTGTCGACTTTCAGTTAGTATTTATTTATAATTTTGTACGACCCCCTATCACGTTTACAGAGTTCGAACGTCATGTGATACAAAAAAACTATAAAAACGGATAGTGCCGGTATATGGCGTCGCGGTATTGGTCGATCCACTGAATCACCGCCGGCATGCAGCTATGTTATGACCGTTCGCATTCCGAATTTCAGCAGGCATGTAATCAGATAACGTGCATACTTATTTACAATTTCAACGTTTATCCCGTATGAGCGGAGAGTTAATTCTGAGTTTTTTTTTTTTTTTTTACGCGTGGCAGTTGATTGTTCAAATAAAAAAAAGAGTGGCCGCAGCGCCAGCAGGGAGTGCGGCGGTTCACGGCACAGACCACACTGGCTCGCTGGTGACTGCTGTGCCGCTGTGTGGGGCAACGGCGCGAGTGCAAAGCTCGGCGCGGCGCGTGCTGAAATTAACGGAGCGATGCAGGCGAGTTGGTTATGCATGTTGAAAAGTAGTGAAAGCGCACAATAAAGACGAATGCGAAGACGGAGAGGCAAACAAAACGGGACAGCGCTCGTCCTGGTTGCCTCTCCGTCTTTGTATTCGTCTTTATTGTGCGCTTTCACTATTCTTCAACGTGCTGCAATTACGTGTCCTCTCATCATCATCATCGCCCTAGCTGCGGCTACCGGTTAACGGTGTTAGTTATCAAAGTGTAACGTTAGGCCTAACGTCAGGCCAGCGCATACCCGCGTGCTCCCCTCACCCCCTTCTTAAATTCTGCATGGAAAAATTTAGGACAGGGAAACATAGGGGGGGGGGGGGATTTAAAAAATATGATACGCTGACCCCTTTTTTGGAAATACCTGTGTCCGACCCTGCCCTGTACAGTGATGGCGCCACCCTCGTCACAATACTAAAATGGGATAGCTTTTCTAGTAATAACTAATGAGGCACCACATCAAATGCTTTACTGAAATCTAAAAAAAAAAGACATAGTCGACAGTTTTATGGTTATCCTTTGCTTCAGCGAAAATTCTGAGAAACTCGGTTAACCTCGTGACGCAGGAAAACCCCTTCCGGAAGCCATGCTGCTCGTATTAAACAATGACTGATCGTCCATTTGTTTAGCAATAGATGTGTACAAGATGTGTTTAAGAGTTTTAAAATAAACAGATGACAGTGAAATAGGGCGATAATTTGAAACGATGTTTCTAAGTCCAGATTAATTAACTGGAATGACAGAAGCTATCTTTCAGTCATCTGACAGAGAGCAATCCTTCAGTCACTTTTCAGAAATGATTTTCATTTATGGGGACATTGAACGAGCACAATATTTTAGCAATGCTGTCGGTAAGCAACCAGAGCCAGCAGCCTTTGAAACATTTAAGCCCTCTAATAAGACTGCATGTTATCCCATTAGAATTGAACAATATATTTTCCGTAGCCAAAGTTCTATCTAGAACAAAGCTGACTGTGGTCCTATTTGCAACACCCAAGGTATAACCGATGGCTTAACCGTTAATAAATACTTACTCAGAAACGAAAAAAATAAAAACATAAAAGACGTACACATAAAAGAAGTCGCTAGTGTACGTCTTTTATGTTATTATTTTTACCTTTTTAAGTATTGATTATAACTACGCGCTGGTATTAACTAGTGGTTCAACCGTGACTAGACTGGCAGAAAAACCATCAATCCTTTTGTTGTACCTTGACAATTAATTATGGTGGTGAGTATACTAGGGCAAGCTCACCCGAACTTCATTACCTGGTTGATGCCGTCATCATAAGTGTACTTTACGTCATTAATATAAAGAGCACCATTCCTGAGGTTGACCCCCGCATTGTCACTACTAGGACTCTTGGCAAAATCCCACCAATACCGTCGTCTCCTACGTATCGCTTCAAAGAGATCTTCGGTTATACTGATTCCGGACCCTTTCAATTTCTTGGCGTTCCCTATGATTTGCACTATTTGAGCGTGGTGGTGGCTATTGTAAACAATTAAAAAGAGAAGACGCATAGGAGCCGTCTATGTCGTCTGTGCTGGCTGTGTTGTCCCCTTTGCGTCTTATCTTTCTAATTGATTACGATTTCCTATAACGGCCTATTTTTCTTTAAATGACACAAAATTCACAATCAAGGGTTGATTTTTGTCCGGTCGATAATATTTATTTTACGAGTTCTCTCAATAGGTGTCGGAGTTATGTCAATCATTGTTTCACACAGTTCTTGAACGAGTGAATCCGATGCAGCGCTGCGTGAGTGTTGTTTCTTTGTGTGAATCTGTTTTGATGGTGTGTCGTCCTTTGTGCGCTGTGAAGTATTAGAATCCGAAACCCGCGGGTGCCTACGTCGTTTGCACCATAAAATAGAAGATGACACCACCTACTACCATTTTCAAGGCCATCAATCTTTGATACGAGAGTCTGCGTGACATTATGTACGTTTTCCCTTTTCGCACTCCGCCACGATCACCTTTAAATTTGTAAGACTTGCCACTTGAGTTTTCAGAGATTAAATTAGTTTGTTTAAGTCGTCCAGGGTCATACCCTGCGCTTCTTGGTGGATTGCGATGCAATTTAGTTGAATCGTAATTTCATTAGCCAGCATTGACTATTATGCTGAACGTAAATCAATTTCCAAAAAAAGATATTGTCTGGTCCCTTGGACACGAATCTCTCGAAAAAAATTGTGGCGGCAGACGCAGCTGCCCGTGCCCATACACACCGGGCCGTCTCCTAAGAGGTGCAGACTTCCAAGCTCAAGACACGCTCAAGCTCACACCTCTCCAAAAATACGCCGATATAGTCGCCCACTACTAGCACGAGCGCCAACAATACCCAGCACCCCACCCGCCCCTATTCAGAGCCGACGCTAGCATCTTCCGACAACTATAAAATAACTCTTATCCACCTCCCCCCCCAATACCCAACTCTATGCCACATAGCTCACCTTCCAAACTGCTTCTTGTAACTACTGTCCCTACCCTGGCACCCTATGCCATCTAGTATGTATGTGTCAACTAACCCCATCTCTTACTCTATATCCCCAATCCACATACGAGAAGTGGGGACACAGCTGATCAGCCCCGACCTCTCCTCTTAGCGTAGCCTGGTGTTGAGTGCCAGGGTAGCCAGCACAGGCCAGGGTATCCCGGACTTAAAGGGGTACTCCACAGGTTTTTTCATTGTCTCCGATTTGCTTGAAATTTTGCTAAACTAACCAAAAAACATCGCTAAAATAGTATCCCAAATATTAGGTCAAAATATTATTTTTTCGTGAAGGTATTGAATTTACAGTTTTAGTCCTCACCGTGTTTTTTAAACTGAAAGTCTCTACTGGCAACTACAAAAAAGTCACGTCAGTAGAAGGCAGGGGTTCACTTTTTGGACTGTAGAAGTTGTTCCCAACGGATTCGAAGCAGTTTCATGGTGTCAAATGAATTCTTTGGAAGCTCGCTCCAGTATCCGCGCTCCAGCACGGAACAAATGATTGGCATATTCTATTTTTAGACTGCTTGCTTGACTGGCAAGCCTGCCTGCCACTGACGTCACGGCACTGAAAAGTGCGCGTATATTTGAATGTTGGTTTTTGCATCATTTTCATTTGCCCATTTCAAAATACCTATTATGAATTCCGCGATACTAAATAGCATTCCGGAAAGGCTAAAGGCCGGGGAATCAGAAAATATAATTAGTTGAGGTAGCTCAAAAAATCTGTGGAGTACTTCTTTAGGGACATTCCCCACCAGGCGGGTGCCCGGACATCATCACATAAGGCTCGCCTTAATAGAGTTTACTCCTCCTCCTGGCCCTTCCGAAATCCCCAGCAGAGGCAGACTCGGGTCTAATTTATTTATTTTATTTCACATACTATCAGTCCTATGTAGCACTATAATAGGTGTGGGTTAACAAATAATACATAAAAACAACTAAACAATACATCACCACTCAGCTATTACAACAATACCACAAAGTACAAATATTTAGCGACCGTGCCACAAGAAAAACAATCCTAGAAATACAGTGAGTCATCAGTGTACATATCAATCTAACATCTCCGCGCAATAAAATGAGTAGAAAATAAAACGAAAGCCGCCGTAACAATAAAAAGCCACTACGTATACGGGACTTCACACACTGCACAAAACTTGGGGCGGTGACGGCAAAGCAAATCGAGAAAACTTTCTACAAGACAATGATTTACTAGCCTGGGTGAACAGGGGAAACTGCGCGAGCGACGCTGCCATCGCTGTACCGGCTTCACGCACAAAATGAACACAGGTGGTTCCCGCCCTTCGTAGGCCGCAGATGATCCAGATGGCATGGTAGTGTTCGTAAAGCGGCAGCGGGCATTGGCCGAAGTCTGCTGCGGCGCACATCAAAAACCAATCTTTAGGGTAGTTCAGTGCTGCGTCACTCGGTGGTAACACCGTGAAGGATCCATGGTAGTCGTCGCCGATATGTTGTTGTCGAGGTGCAGCGCTACGAAGAACCTGCGTGAACAGAGGAAATTGCGTGAGTGGGAGCTCTGTACCGGCACCACGCCCCTTCTTATTTAAAATTAAACGGGCCGTGCAACCGTATTCGATTGTAGTGTTTCTCACTTTACAGTAGCTTACTGGCACTAGTGGAACACAAGTATACTCGCACGCAGCGCAACTGACCAAGAAACTCTTTTGTTGCGGTTTAATTTCAAATACGAATGTGAGCGTTTTCTTTCAATCTCTCCTTCGCAAAACTTGATGGGGTAGCTGGGGTGTCGCAGTGCCAGGCAGTACCCCCCAGGAAAATATTTAAATGCGGCTCATAGAGTGGACCCGAGCATTGCCTAAGCACTCAATTCGGGCTCGTGATAATCAAGAGCACAAGAGCTCGACACGCATTCGAGGAGTAGGCCGTGCCCAATCGCTGCAATGACGATAGCCAAACCATAACAATGTCTGAAACTCAGCGCGTGTCCAGTGCTTTGGCAACCCCAGCGCGGGGCTATAATCAACATTGGCGGCATGTAATCAACTCCAGATCACGTGGCCGCTTGTTCTGCTTGCGAGTTGAGGGCGTGAACGCTGCAGTTCTTTCTTTAGTTTTTGCTGCGATTTCTGTTGCGTGGGGTGAAAAACGAACGGGTGTTTTATAGCTCATTAACGTCGGGGATTTCGTTCTAAGCGGTATTTGCGCAAAGTAGCAACATCATTGCATCGCCCCTTTAATACTGAAAGAATCAAGAACGCCAGTGATGTATGTCGTTTGACCTTGAAACCAACCACCGTAAACGCTAGAAGCCGTCCAAGCCATTTCAATGACGTGTTATTGTCACGTGGCGTTCAAAAGGGTGCGTGGACGCGTGGTCATGTGATACGTCCACAGCACTGAATTATACTTCGTTTATCCTTAAGCTGAGTCTGTCGCCAATTCCAAAAGCACAAGACCACGAGGACGGTCCTTTGAAACGTCCATCCCCAGTACTAGCACTCTCGCTAAAAATGCACGTTCCAAAGCCCAAAGCCAAGAGCGCGGTTTAGCTCGCGCTTGTACCTTTAGCCATAGGGTTATTATAATGTACGCTAGAGGTTCAACTGGCGCTAGTGTGCTGTTGCGAATTGAAGCAGACAGCAAGCAGCCGGAAATTGACTTCCGGTAATGCATTTCTATGGAAAAAAGCGAGTTCATTTCCTCTCTGCGCTCGATTATAAGAGCAAATATCACGAATAATTCGTACGTACTAGGCACTTTGAAACATTTCCCAGTCACGCAGACGAAATAATTGGTCAGTTACGGCGTTTTTATTTTAAAATCTTGACATGAAAAACGGTGCTAAAACCGCTTCGTACATGCCTTTATGTGCACTGTCGGACGCTGTTAGCGCGAACACTGCGCCGAAGCTTTCCAGCATGGGTGATATACGTGCCAAACGAACGAAGGACATGTGGAAAACCAAGAGAGACGACAGGAAATACGAAGTAACACTGGTTAAGTAACTTCTTGTGCTTGCAGACGATCAAAATAAATTGAAAGTCTCGTAATATAGTCCGATTTGCAATAAATAAGTACTGCTTTATTCTTTCTGCTCATGAATATGTGCGAAGATGCTTAATTGTTCGGGGTTCAAATCATCACTCGCACAATACAAATCTTTGCAAATAGGGAGAAGCCAGAGAACAGGTGCCCGATAAAAACTGCTCGACAAAGGAAATAATAAGAAAACACAGCTTTAGTAGTTCACGTACTTTATCCTTTACGTTTAGAACGTTTTTTTAACCACTCGTAAAGATGCACGACGGGGTCATTTTCATATAATGAAAGAACGGGCATATTAGCAATATATAAGCACCAGCGGAATGCTGGCGAACTTTGAACACACTCTACATTCCTTTCGATCGTTATTTTGCTTAGAATTGTCGCTCGTTTTTATATACCCGCCATGGAACAGAGGTTTCGGCCTGAAATATAGAGAAGTTTAACATCGTTCAGTGGTAAAGAAAACATGCTGTAACTCAAGCAATTACACTTCCACAATATTAATAAAAGTACATACTATCCGGTACAACCGAAATGACAGAAGTTATTCATGTTATTTTCCGGCGAAGAGACAAAATTCACGCGCTTTTTCCCATAGGAATACACAGGAAGACTGGAAAAGTAGACTGCATGCTGTCTGCTTCAATTTGCAACCGGAAGTTCCGTAGACACTAGCGCCAGCTGAGCCTCTAGCGTGTATTGTAATAACTCTATGCCTTTAGCTGCTGAGTCAGTTTAAGAGTGAACAGAGTATAGCCGGGATTGCTCGTAGTGTCCGCAGCGTTCCATCGCAAAGTGAGACGGAGTGTAGTGTCTATTAATCAAATGGGTAATAAAACGAAGGACCTAGTAAGTTACGCACTGATAAGATAGGATCCTGCAAATGGCCAAACAAAGAAATTACTTCCCTCTTGAGCAAGCTATATACCCTCTCGTGACGCACGGGGTAGCAGACACACTTATTCCTATTATACATATGCCCTTACTGCTGTATGACACCATTAGTGTCGATGAATTGCCGGGAATCACTCAACTGCGACTTCGCATCACGTAATGTCCACCGAAATCTTGGTAAAGGAGTATAACAAAAAATGAAAGGCGGCCAAGCGCGACATACCGCTGCGTCCCTGCATGCAGATGAAAATCAGCTGTCTTTGTAGCTTAGTGTATTTTCTTTAGTGCTTTAATTACTTTAAGTAGTGTTAACAAAAACAATAAAAACTCCTAGACCGAGCATTTGTTTCTATGAATTTGTTAGGGACGACTAGGTTTCCGCTGTTGATGTTTTTTATTGTTTTTTTTTCAGCGGTGGCAATGCATTTAATATGTATCTAGCGCAGACAAAATTTGTCACCCGTAAGCGGCAGGAGTTTTATACTGGTATTTGTTTCTTCTCTGCTTACGGTATTCAAAGCACGTGGAGGCTCACACTGGGCGACTTGCACCCCGAATTACCATAATTGCGGAATCACCTGACCGAATCAAATGTAGGGGCGCGAAAAAAGGGCAAGCGGAGAGAGATATGCAATCAGCGTTTCCTTTCTTTTGTTCCGGCAATATTTTTGTGATGAAGTTAGCATTGCTGCAGAGGAATAAATGCGCGCTGAGCGTGATTTTGCATGTGCCAGTTGGAAGATTGTTTTGGAACAAAACCAGTCTAAAAAGTCGCACACGGAAGCCCCCCCCCCCCCCCCCCCCTCAAAAAAAAAAAAGCATCAGCATTTAGCAGAAGAGAAGCGCCGCAACAAACAAAACTTAAGAACATTTTTGTTTCAGCCTATTCATGAGCCATAAACACCTATTCTACGCAGCCATCGTCATCTTGAACGGCCAAACAGCACGCTGTAAACGACGTATTTTTTGTGGGCTCAATATTTCGCGATTTAGGTTAAAGCTGAAGTTTAGGAATAATTCGCGTCTTCTAATTTTCGGGACGCGGTGGTATTTGAATATGAATTCCAATGTGTTTACATTTTACCTGAATTGTTCGCGGGACATATTTTTGGGGAATTGTAGGCAATTCGTGAAATTCGCGAAAATTAGGTCCACGCGAAGAATAAGCCGTTTACAGTACATGGGCACAAACATCGTTTTGCTCTCGCCACGCCGTTGGAAGGTGTTTCCGTCTTAAGCGCGAATGTCAGTAACTCTGCCATATGTATCTTCTATATTTATTGATTTACCTTTTCTATCTTGAAATGTTTTGTTTTATTTACGTTGTATAGCGTTTACCAAAACAACGTGGCTGACGATGAGAGTAAGGGTCAAGCTCTAGAAACTCCTAACATTATTTTGTCTTTGTCTTTTATACTAGAGGGTATGAGGGAAAGAAGAAAACTGAGTCTTTTGCCTCTGTAAATGAGTACGTATCGGAGTCAGCGAAATATCTATGTGTGAGAGGAGAGATGATAGAATGCGAAATTTTCCTGAACAATAACGCTTCCTATATTACGAAATATGGGAGAAGAACAAAACCTCGCTAAGTGCAGAGAACCCTTTAGGCCTCTTTTGGGTCCACAAAAAACGAATTCAATTGCAGGCCTTTTTGGTGCTTATTTCGGTGCGAAAATTTGTGAGCAATAAAAGCAAAATTTGTTTTGTTGACGAAAAGTTGGGTTTCAATCAAATGAGGGCTACAGGCGCCATGAATATAATTTTTCTGCTGGACGGGTTTCAGACCCATCCGAACTCCGGCTGATAAGAAATTTTGGTTTTTCTCCATCATTTTTGGTTCTGGTGCCGTCATGTTCTGAAACATTCGCAAATCTCACCAAATATCTCTATCATTATTACTTGAGGCGGAGAAACGCAGTCCGTCCCAAAACTATTTTATATTGTCAAGAATGACAAGTGATAAGGTGGCGAACGATTGAGCAAACTGAACGTTTATTGGGGCGAACTTGTGCCCAAAAATAAAAGGAAAAAGAAGGATAACAGTAGAGCGTCGCGGGCGTCGAAGCAGCAGGGTTGAACGCTGAGGCCAAAACTGAGTCCGGCTGGCCACGCGGAGCCCCTTTTGTACACGCGTGGGCTTCGAGAACAATCTGCGTAGACATTTTAACCTCGAATCAGCAACACGGTTCTCGAATTTACCAGAACATTACACTACATTAGACTCAACAAAAATGCGTATCCGCAGCCAGGAATCGAACCCTGGCTTTCTACGTGGAAGGCACGCGCGATAACCGTTAGGCCATGAGCGCGCTGCCTGATTAGTCAACTGCGCTCGCGGCAATATACATGCTGTTCTTATAAGCCTTAATTATTCGCTAAAAAAAAAGCCGTGAAAGCTACCCTAATGTGGTTTCTGCAGGTGTGTTATATAGCCAGGGGAACATAATACGGGGTGCTAATTATCAGGATAAGCTAAATAAATAACTCAAATTCGATAACTTCCCAGTTAGTGGAAGTAAACGTATGGTTCTAATTAAAAACTTGCTGGCCGTCTTCGAAAGTCACTAAATCAGTCATTTTAGAAAGACTGAACGCGTGGGAAGCGCAGTAGCGCTCTGACGTTAGCATTCGTGCCACAGGCAGAAGGCTAGTGCTGAGAAAAACTGGATGATAAAAAGTGGAAAATCCAGGTGGTCCCGTTATCGCCTCTGTAGCCTTCCTTCTGCTGCACAAGGGGTAACTTTAGCGCTCCACCGTGCTTCCCACGTTGTTTATGTCTTTCCGAAATTGACTGATCTAGTCGTTTTCGATTAAGCTCAACAAGTTTCTAATTGGAACCATATGTTTAGTATTCCTAATAAAAATGTAATTAACACAATCTAGTTAATTACCCGACTTATCGTGAACATTAGTATCCCATGTTTTGTCCACACGGACCCTATAACTCCCCCGCACATACCTCTTTTATCTTGCTTTTGGTCTTCTTTTTTTTTAAACGAACCTGTAACCGCCCCCCCCCCCCCCCCGCTAACCCACCCCACCCCTCAACAAAAAAGGAAAAGTAAAAGAACGCACCGTATATACATTTCTGGCTCAGCAACAGCTTGAGGAGGTCACCGTCGGAATACTTATGTAAAGGGGGAATGATAATTAAAATTTAGGTGAATATTTAGTCGATATTTTGAGCAGAATAAATGCATACAAAATAAACAAAAATCGGGAGCATAAAACTTAACTTGCTTCCCACGTGTCTCCTGCCGCGAGTTCTAAACTCACATAAATGTTGAGCAGCATAAAAATATATACAGTTTTAGTAGTTATAAAAGACGCTTTTTTAATGGTGCCACCGTCTTGAGAATCGAGGCGCCGACGGTGATGTCTAGCGGCTTAAAACTTGAAATATCCGCTGGTTCTGGCAGTACAGCTTTCTGGGTAGGCTATGGTGGGGGTACGGGGTGAACTTGACTAGACATGGCTACGGTTGGCTACAAAACCTTTACTGAAACTTGGTTGGTTGAAAAAATGAAATTGTCGTTAGTTGTTTATACAGCACCAGTATAGTCTGCCAGGACATGGCGACATAGTTAACCACTGTAGATAAACAATGTAGCCAGTGCAGTACCACTGCTAGCTTGGGGTCTTTAACTTGCACCACGCAGTAGTGATACACGACCGCACGCCGGCACGATGCTCATCCAGATCGAAACGGGCAGGGGTGGGGATTGAACCCATGATCCCTGGGTTCTGCAGCGGGAGCTTCCGCTCCACATGCTCCAAGCTGGTATGCGTTGGTACAGTCGGACAACGATCCCCCTGGCCGGTTGAATCGAGCTGGCTAATGACAGGCCATCACCTTGCCTCCTCAAAAGAACGAGGAGAGAAACGGAGGGGTGGTTTGATTGAGTTTCGACAACAAAGATATATATGAGCAGTCTCATGTAGCTTATTTAGGTGAGCTCTCGGCATTCGGTAGCTGCATCTTCAGTGGTGGCACGTAAACGTTGTAATACCCTTCAAAAGCCACACAGCAATAGCATACCTTGCAGTGATGACCTAATCGGAGCACCCGCATCGGGTTGCAATCGGTCCTCTTGCCATACACGAAGTAGTCGTGAGCATAAACTTGACAATGAGTCTGATACAAGGCCCTCGTGATTTACGTTCGCAGTAGACTGATTTCCTAAATCAGGATCCTTGAAAACACGTGAAGCTCAATGACATTGCAGTCACACTCGCGCTGCAGCTTCTTGTGCTCATCGAACACTTTCCGCGATTGTTCTTGTGCTTATTAAAGTCATTTATGCTCCCGACGACGACGCAGTGATAGCCAGACAACCGTAGATTTCAATCATTTTAATAGCAAAAAGAAGCACTCAGAACTAACCCACACCCGACATCCGTTTCTAAGCCTTTCGCCCAGTCCCCTGTGCCATCGGGCAATCAAAAAACAAAAAAAAAAAAAAAAAACAGGGTCGAGGGTACGTCAGTTCCTTGCTGGTATGAGGTTGTGAGAAAATGGTTTATATAACTAGGGGGATCGGTGGCCGAGTGGGCTAGCGCACATCAGCTCGTAGAACATGGAGTGAAATCTCGCGGGCCCAGGGATCCTGGGTTCACTCCCACACCTCCCTGCTTCGATCTGGATGAGCATCGTACCGGTGTGCGGTCGTTTATCACTGCTTCGTGATGTACGTTAAAAAAACCCAGTCTAGCAGGTGTAATGCACTGGCCAAATCGCTCATCTACAAAAGCGAAAAAAGTCACCCGTGCAGAAAGACAAACTTCAGGCTCTATAAGCATGTCCATAACTCATTTTCTTAATAATTAGAGAGCAAATCATGTTTTGTCTTGTAGCTGCTTTGTCAAAGTTGATCTGGCAGCATTTTCGTATGTTCTGGATGACAGATTGGCAGCACCAGCTGATCACATCCTTATCGGTTGGTATTCATTAGTTACGAACCAAAATGGAGTCGTCATGCTTACAATCGTGTCATAATGTGTTGAACCTTAATTCTTGCTCCCCTTCTTCTAGCTTCGAGAACCGGCTCCGATAACTTCCTTCTGCGCTTCCAACTGCTACAAACACGTTCACCTCAGATTACCACTCAGTCGCGACAGGCGGGCAACACTCTTCAACTTACCCGAACTGTCTCTTCTCGACGTTCGCCCCACCCAATAACGTTGACGAGGAAAAATAAGTTTCGCCAATTGCGACAAGCTGCGTGCTCCCCACACGAAACGAAACATTTTTCTTTTTGCCCCAAGCTATTTGTTTTTTAAGAAGGAAACACTACGTAGACCCGTTAATGGGGAAACCTCCACTTCTCCCCGTTTTCCATCCTCTCTCCTCTCGAAACCACCTCTTTTGTTCTTACGTTCCTTTGTGTCGCGCGTGTGCCTGGCCCGGCGTGTCAGCCTGCGTCCCGTCGCTGGCAGGCCTTCAGTCGTGGCGCGGTCGATCGCGCAGCGTGGCGAAGCGTGCCGGCAGGCTGCGTCGATCGGCCGTCGTTAAGTGGAGCAGACTATCTGCGCCACCAGCGCCTCCCTCACGAGCAATTGCCGACCAGCGTAAACTCCCGATAAAACCTGGGCTTTTTTTTTACTTTTTATTTATAGATTTCTTTTTTTTTTTATCTCTGCAACACTTTCTGGTCCCCGTAGTTTTAGTTGCTAGAGTGATTTAGACTTCCCGACCGCTATATTTTATGCGCGCATGGGAGCTTGCGTTTTTTTTGTCTCTCTTAAATTTTGGAGTTGCTGTGAGTGCATTTTACGAAGACCAAAAAGTGTTTGAAGTGCTTGGAAATGAGGGTCGAAAAAAAAAAAAAAAAAACAAGAAAAGAACCAAGTTTCTTAGTTTTTTTGGTTTTTTTTGTAGTTGTCGTAGTTTGCATATGATTGATTACCGCCGGGAGGAAGAGTTTCGTTGCTGCCGCTGTTTGGCCGGTGGTCAACTGCAAGTGACGGCAGGTGACGGCAGGTGACGCGGCAGTTGTGTGCAGTTCGATAAATGCCGCTAGTACGTGATATTTTTAATAGCATTTTCAACGCTTATGGAGGCATTTGCATGAAATTACTGTTATTGCCAAGTCGACTGCAATGTTATTACGTGAATGCAAAACAAGGCAGAACACCTTGAGTGTTCAAGCTTCTTATATAACGAGTCATATTAAACAATGTTCGAACGGTTTAAAGAAATGCTTGCATAGTTTGCATAGTTACATTGCTTTCTTCAGTAAGCAGTACAGTGCAGGATGCTGTACAAACAAAAGTGATGTGGCACGTGGAATTTATTATTTTTCGTCATATTACGCCCGTATATATATATATATATATATATATATATATATATATATATATATATATATATATATAATTTAAGATGTGTATTGCCTCTTGTGTGCCTTTTGTTGTGTAAACTTTGTTTTTTTTTAATATGTGGCGTTTAGGAATTATATGTGCATAATATTAAGGTCGTACCAATAAAGAAGGCGTAATCCACAAAAAGCAACATGCCTATAGCAGTTAGTGCTATGACGAGTTTTACCCTACTGTTCTTTCTCCTTCCTCTTTTATTTTATTTTATGTTGCACCGCACTTCAGTTACGTAAATTGACGGTGTCATACTTTTAGCATGAAATATGTTAATTTTTATGATGCTCTGAACTATGTGGCGCGGGGGGGGGGGGGGGGGGGGGGCGTCAAGCAGCTTTTCCTTTTGTCCCTGCCTCCCTTCACGTTAACGCCGGTGAAAATTCAAATAAAGAATATAAAATGAATAACAGAAAGGAGGAAAGAAGAGACTGATATTCATTTAAAACTTGAGTCGTTTTTATGCGCTTCAAACAATTCTGTCACGTCAGTTGAAAAAACAGAAACGTATTTACCTTTACTTAATTTATACAGTTTCCGCCAAAATATACAAAAAGGAAAACGCCCTAAGGAACAATGTTAAGTTTTCTTTGTGCAGCCAACGATTCCTAAAAACACTGAATGGAACTGGTAGTTTTATTTTAACAATAAGAATATTTGGTGTCTGAATCTTGCTTTTTTACAATAAAAAGGACCTTGGAAATATCATGAAGAAAAATTTTTCTCTGTTCTGTTTTTTTTCTTTAAAATATTGCAACGCTTGGCATCAAACAGTACACTTCCTGCGTTCCATAAGTCGATTTCACAATAAAAATGTACAAAAACAGAATTTTAGCTCTTATTTCTTTGTTTAGCCAGAAACAACGTTGTGTCAACACCTTAAAAACCAGTCTTTCGCTCGCAAACGCACGGAAACCACTTTTAAAACGGATAAAACAATTTCTCAATGCCACCTGGTAATTGGGAGGCGATGTGTAGCCTCCCGCCCCAGCGCCACTCACGTAAATACAGCGCTTGTATGTATTATCAACTCGGGGCTTGAACGGAATCGCGAAGCTTGGCGAAGAAATCCACAATGCTTCCGCAATGTGCATTCCTCACCATCAAGATCGCCGTTCTTCGCAGACGATAGGTAGGAGCTTGATCTGAGGATGGGGGGACCTCTGTCACGCCAGCCATACCACCCCGGATGCGGTGTGAATAACGAGCTCAGATATGGCACCAGGTGACTACCTTTTATATATAGCTTGCAGGTTTCGTCATTGCTGGGCGCTGACAGCTATATTACATACTGGTTTCCTCGAGCTCCTGCTTCTGAAATGTGAAACTAACTAACGCGGTGAGCCGAACGCTCAAGGCGAATAAAATATCGGCATGGCCGCGAATGACGTTACGGTCAAGCTATGCATAGGCCATAGGGCGTACAGTTCTTGGATATTACTGCTAGGCAAGATTGACACGTGTTGACGCCACCAAGCGGCAATGCTGGCAACTAGAGTACCCTTGGCCGTGCAGAGGCACTTGACTTCACGAGCGCGATTCGCGTTGCGATTCTCGCCGGCCGATTTTGAAGCGAGAGGTATTGAGCTCGTGGCCACGTCGTTTCGTTTCCGTACCCCCATAAGGCCACGCAACTTATTACGTACTGTTTATTTAAACTCGGGGGTAGTAGTAGTAGTAGTAAAGAAGTTTTATTTGCCCAAGCGAAAGTTGATTACCAAACTAAAGACCCCTAGGTTTGCCCCGCCAGCCACCCCTCAGACAGCGGCCTGATCCCCCTGGGTCCTGGCGGCGTCCTCGGCCAGCTTGACCAGTTGGTTCTGCATCTAGGGATCGGCGCAGGGGAGTAGGCCTTCCCAGCTCTCCTGGTTGTCGATCTCCTCCAGTAGGGGGTGGGACTTGCGGTCTATCCTGCTGTACTCCCACACCAGGTGTCTGAGTTTGGCGTGGCCGCCGCAGAGCTTAAAGTTTGGCTTGTACCTGTCGGGGTACAGTTTATAGAGTAGGGAGGGGCTCGGAAGGAGACCATCTGGAGGCGGCGCCATGCCACCGACGTCCTCTTCTCCAGAGAGGGTTGCACGGATGGATAGCGCAACCTCTCGCTAGCGTAGTGATCGAAAATGTCCCTGAACGTGACCAGCCTGCCACCTCCCGTCAAAAAGGCCAGAGAAAGGTCCAGCGGTGCCCCGGCCCGGTGAGCGAGTTCTCGGGCCGCGCCGTGCGCCTTCTCGATGCCGGAGAGCGACGAGTGCGCCGGTGTCCAGATAGCTGCACTCTCGTTGACGTCTTTTCGGGGTCGCCCAGGACCCTGAGCGCGTCTGTAGAGACTCTCCCTGTGGCGAACTACCGGATTTCTTGCTGCGAGTCGCTGATGACGATGCGTGGCCCTCGTACTTGTATCGCGAGGGCGATGGCCACCTCCTCTGTGACTTCCCGTTCCGACGTGTTGACACTGCAGCTCGAGATCACTTCTCCTTCTTGGTTGACTGCGGTTGCGGTTATGGCGGCCCCGCCGTCTCTGGCAGCGTCCGTATAGAGGACGCCCTCCCCGATGCTTATCCGTTTCTGCAGCGCCTTGACTCGCGTCGCTCTGTATTCCGCTTGAAGTGTCGGGTGCATGGGCTTCGAAATGTTTTGTTTGACGAGGGTCTCACTAACCCACCTAGGGACGTCGACTTTCTTCCCCTGTTTGCCTCTCGTAGCAGATTCCAAGGCTGGACAAGTTGTGGATGGCCCGTGGCCCTCTTCGTCAGTCTCTCCAGCTGCGAAACACGCTGAGCTTCTATGATCTACTCGACCGTGTTGTGCAGACCTAAAGCCGCGAGCTTCTAGTTCGAGATGGTGTCCGAAATGCCGAGCGCTCACTTGTAGAGCTTTCTGATGAGACAGTTGAGCTTGTTCGTTTCCGCGAGGCCGAGTCATAAGAAAGGGAGGACGAACGCCAGCCTGCTGATGACGAAATTGCGGACCAGGCGCATAAGGTTCTTCTCCTCTATGCTATAGTTTCTACCGGCAATTCGGGAGATGAGGTGCCTAATTTGGTACGCGATTGCTTTTAGCGACGCTATCGTTTCGGAGTTGTTTCTGTCGGCTTGTATCCTAAACGCCTAGCACTTGTATCCTCCTGACCAATGTGATTTTGTTACCTTGGGCGTGGAGCTCGATGTCCAACGGTAGCTGGTGGGCCCGGACCGGCTTGAGGAGGAGGAGTTTGTACTTCTGCGGGGAGCAGACAAGGCCCCTTGGTTCCACGTAACTTTCCACCGCTCCAATCGCTTTTTGCAGCGTGTCTTGGATGAAACCGTCGCTGCCGCCGGTCACCCAGGGCGAGGTATTGTCCGCGTAATTGATGTAGTGTAATCCGCGATCGCTTCTAGTTTCTCCGGAAGTCCGATCATGGCGAAGTTGAAGAGGTACGGTGAAAGGACCGAGTCCTGGGGCGTCCCTCTTCTGTGGTTGAGAAAATCCTGAATGTAGTCGTACGTGCGAGCGCCCACTCCGAGCTTTTCCAGCTTCTCTAGAACGGTGTCGTGCTTGACGTTATTAAAGGCTTTGGTTATGTCGAGCCCGGGTATCGCTCTCGTGTCTAGGTGCGAGTTTTGCTCTCCGTCTATGATCTGATGCTTGAGCCGGAGCATGATGCCTTGCGTTCATAGATGAGGTCGAAATGCAATCAAGGTGTGTGGGAAGAGCTCTTCTCGCTCCATGTAGCTGTTCAGTCTGTTTAGGATAAAGTGCTCCATCACTTTCCCCACACACGAGGTGAGGGAGATGATGCGCAGCGCTTCGAGCTGGGGCCTTTTCCCTGGCTTGAGAATCGCAACCACTTTCGCCGCTTTCCACTTCCTACCAATTTTTTCGTCCTGCCAGCACTTATTCAGAAATCGCGTGAATGCTGTGACCGCCTCCATGTCCAAGTTTCGAAGCATCTTGTCGCGACGCCATCGGGACCGGGTGCTGAGTTGGTCTTAAGGTCGCCTATGACGTCCGCGACTTCGTACTCTGTGATGTCTTCGTCGGGAATGTCGTTCGCCTTCTGACGATACGTTGTTAGCTGTCTTCTCGGGTAGTCGCCGGGGAAAGTTTTAAAAATCTCTGGAGAATATTTGCACGAAAAACATCGTTTAAGTTAAGGATGTTTGTTGGCGAGAACCAACAAAGTCTGCGTCGGTACGTGTAAATTATCTACGACTACTTTTGTAAACAAAGGTGGTGCTTTTCACGCGTGAGCTTGCGAACTTGCTGCGAGTGGTAACTTATAAAATTACTTAGCGTTCAACCCAAATTCCGGTTTTCCCACGTATATTAATTTTTATCAATTTAAACGGGTGAGACGCATCGCACTCATTTTGTGTACCATTTATATAATCGGATAATAATCGTGTTACGTGGTTCATAAATTAATACCACCCCTATTGTGTCGTATGTTGCGAGGTGTCTTAGACTTTTCGGTGTGATTTTTTTTTTTATATAGCGTGTGCATTTAAGTGACTTTTTTCTTGCTTCATCAGAGTTTAGTATTCAAATTTCGCTGTTTGCTTTGTAATCTTGAAGAACGTCTTAGTGTTACTGCTTCCAAAAAACGTGAAGCATGTACAGAAGCAACCTGTTAAATTATGTTTTATTTTATGCTTGGTACACGACTCATGCACGTACGACGAAAGGATAAGGTTTTTACACATTACTAACCGCACAACAACGCGGTGATTGCGTGTACTCGTGTATTTGCGTAAACATTTAAAAAAAAAAAAGGTTCGTCACCGAAAGTGCAATTATTTTTCAACCCATTAGCTTCATGTCAGTCTTAAATAAAATCACATATATTTATATATATATATACATATATATATATATATAGATATATCGATCATCTAAAGTAAACTGACAATCATTTTGGAGCTCATTTATCTTAAAGTAAAAAAACAATGCTTTCTGGTGTTCTGTACAAAACGTGTTCATAAATAATCTGTCACTATTGAATATGTTTTTCATTTTTCGATTTCTAAGGCACTTGGATTTACTTAATGTTTCTTGACTTCTGTTAGATTCGTGCTCATTCATTGCAGCTGTCAAGCTCTGCAATGGGGAGGCAGCGCTTGTTGTTTGCCACTAAAATATACAAACACAAATTAAAAACGTCATAGCCCTGTTTTCAAGCATAGAATTAAGCCGAAAGCGTAAAATATTTTCATTAAAGACGTCCGGGAAGTATTGCCGGCACCGCGAGTGACGCAGCTGGAGAGAGAAGCGTAGCCTTGACAAGAATAAACGACACAACTGGATCGAAAGACGAAGTCAACATGGCGTCTTGCCAACCCTGCGGCAGCTGCCGCTTGCGAAACGATCGAAAAGTTGTGAATTTTCTCCCGACTTTTCTAACACCTTTTTTTTTTTTTACGCCGTAGGATTGGGCGACTAGTAAAAAAAAAAAAAGCCTTCCATGCTTTAATACACATTATTTCTCTAGAAAACATAAGCCCGTAGAAACAACGCGTTTTTATTTGACTTTTTTGCGGGACAAACTATTTCTTCGAGACAGGCACAATGGAGTTCATGTTGCAACAGCGTTAGAGTCTCTGATAATTACGCACTCCCATCATTCCGCCAACGTGCAACGCAATCTGATTTTATGCCACAACCGGTGACATCCTACAGAGGTTTTTCCTAATTTTGCAAATGGGTTTTCTTTTTGTTTCTTTGCTTTTTGGCCGGGGGCGAGGCAGATAAATTATGCCATTTCCGTAACACGAGCTTCCTTCGCGTGCAAATGAGTTAAATTATACGTTCGGTCATCCCTCCCGCGAAACATGGGACGGAGGCCGCCGTGAAATATGGCGTTTCTTTCGTCTCTCGTCGTGTTGGCGAGATTTCTGGCCAGTCCGCCGGCTTGGTCATCGGCGCGGTCACTGGTCTGTGCCGTCGGAGCTAGGCGAGCGCCGTACGCTGCAAGCGGAAACTGGCTCGGAAAGTCGTCAGTTTTCTCGGCGTCCCTGTCAGGGCTGTCTTCTCCGTTCGGCGCAGATTGGGCGTCTCGCCTTGCTAATTGATAATTTATGGGGGATTCCCGCCGGAACGCCTCGTAACCCAAGATGTTTGCCGACGATGCTTCGATGGAGAACGGATGGAGGGACGAGAGAGGGGGATTGCTCCTTCAGCTAAGCGGAGGCGGTGGTAAGAGGCGCCTTTGGCGGGGAGCGGCGGCGAACAGCGGTGGCTGCGACGTTGACATGGAGAGAAAACAACTGTCAACAGGATGCAATGTTTCGTCTTTTGACCGTTTGCATCGAACAATCGTGTCAGTTTGTATGCGTTTTGAGTAAGCTTGGAGTGGCAGTCTGACTCGTAACCTGCGAGAATGAATGAACACGCTGGAACTGGCTTGCTATTCTAGCTGACATCTCAACAAACGCAGGCGGGGTTTACTAGCTTAATGCTTCTATTTTCGTGATTTAGTACTTTGTATTTACTTTTTATACGCGGATGTTTTAGTCTTCTGGCCGCTGAGAAATAATAAGACGGATGGGACTCGCCATAACCTACGTTCGTTACCCTGCAAGCGGCCATGCTAGACTAAGGATGGAGGCTCTTGTTTCATGACGTCGGTTTCAAACTAAGAAATTCCATGTTCAAATAGGGTTTTGAGAAAGGGGTTGCTCTCATAGAACTCAGCCTGCCTCGAGGTTCCGTATCTTGCTTCGTCTTTGTAGAATGTCCATTTGACCGATGCCAGGTTAGCTTTTTACGTGTAACCGTGCCAAGGCCGCCCATATGTTAAGATCGGCCGAAACGGAAATCCAACTACTCACTCTAAGGCAAAACGTTGAATAATTGCAACGTTCATTTTACTTGCCATCGCGACAAAAGCAAAGAAACAAATTGTTCGTTTTGTAATTGAAGATATGGCAAATAAAAACCATATTATTATTCTGCTTTTACATTTTTTTAATAAATATATTGTCCACGGCAATTTTTAGGACCCTAGTGTGACGCGTTAATTCTTAAATTGATAAGTAAAAACGCACTCCTAGTTGTTTGCACATTTTTATTAGTTGACATGGTAACCCAGGAGCGAAGAAAAAACAGAACGGACAACACAACGCTCCAAACACAGCTACCCTCACAGTTCACTATTCAACTAGTTCGCCTGCACACTTGCTTTAGTTTCAAGTATTTCTTGGAAAACCCCAAATATACGTATGTGACCCAGCGTCAAAATCAGCCGTAACAGCACTCTGATTTGATGCAATGTAATTCTGCTGCGTGCCGCTCAGTTGCAAATTTAGTCCGTCAAAGACGGTCAATACCAAAACCCTAAAAGGTAAGGATGAAAAAATGTACTCGTCAGCTGACCTTTTTTTCCTTTGCCCTTCCCTTTCTTTCTTTGGTCGCAATTCTTTTGCAGCTCGACGCACAGCCTTGCCTCCACAAGCTAAACGCATCAAGCGTTCGTAAAACAACGATTCAACATTTCGGACCAAATCTTTCTCGTGGCATGGCAAATAAATAATAAAGCTTTAAGTCTAGGCATTGATCCAGGACAGGTGCAGGGAGTAGCTCGGTTGAAGGAAGTGGCGGCACTGCACAAGCTGGAATTAGTGGCTGGGTTAAAAAATCGCTTGTAGCCAGGACTATAATATTCTGTAATCAGAAAAAAAAAGTATGGTATGCCTACTTAGCTACGAACCTTAATCAATGTACGGGTTGTCTCTAAAAAAATGTAAGTACTTTTTTGTTTTTGTTTTACCAAACGCTAAGCCTTCGCAGAAATGCAGCACTAACGGTCGGGACCAGATGCCAAGTTTCACAACTTCCCATCATCTATTCAGAAATTAGAGGCAATTTTCAGAAAGTTTCAATGAAAAATTGATGACCGATTCCGGTAGCCGACGTCATTTATCTCCGTGCGTTCGAGGGCTTTGTCGGTCATTTCTTTTGTCTTAAAGGGATACTACAACAAAATTTCGGCGCTCATTTTTTGGTCTATATGTGTTCAAAGGAGCAGTATCACATCGAACACACCAATATCTTGTTAAAAAAGTCTCGAAAAAGAATTTTAAAACGAATTAAACGATTAGCAAAGAGCACCTGGCGGATGTCGCTAAAGCCTCGTTTGAAATGCCCATCTAGGAACCTTGACAGCTAGTGACGGAGGTTGTCTCGCCTCCGGCCACGACGAGAGAAGAGAGGACGGAGGAACTCCCCTCTTCCCGAGAATGCCTTTTGTGTGTCGCAGAAGTTGCTATTGTCCCCCTACAAGATTATAGAAGATTAACTCGTCACTCAAACTTCGTACAAAAGCAGCCGCTTCGGTGGCTGGAACGACGAGGCCATCCTCTCGACATCAGCCTTGCCGTAGCTTTGCTCGTCCCGAGACCAATCGTTGCCTGAGACGACCTACGTCACACTCCGCTGGGCCTTTTCCGAGCGCTTGCCAGAGTTTGCCGTTTATAACGAAAAATACAGCCACCAGGCTCAAAATACAAACGTGCGATTGTCATTTACGGATATAGTGGATCATATTCAACCTATTTTTATACACGACGGGAATATTTCAAATTTCGTTGAAGTATCCCTTTAATGTTTTCACACATAACTATAACATTTGAATCAGCTAATGCCACACTTTCAAATAGTGCGACCTGTCCCGTACCACTAAATCTAGATTTTGGCGGAGACTGACCAGTTCGCGATGTAGTAATTTATTTCGTGTTAAAAAAAAAGTTGACACTTTTAATTTGTATATGGATATTTGTATACATATTTTTATTATATACTTTGAATCGTGCGCGGGGGCTGCTAGAAAGCCTCCGGCGCATGTCAGCGTAACAGGTTCATGCGTAGTCCTGAAGTGCCCGTTGAATCGTAATAATATCGCGTGACCAACTGATCCCCTCTTTTTAAGCTACTTTAGTCTATGACTGCTTATAGGCTAATTATACTTTTTTATTTTTTGCATGATCATCAAAGCACGATATGTTGTGGGAACAGCCCACTAAACATACTGTGCGTCTCTTTTCCCACAGAGCACTTGAGAAAGCCTATCACTGCAATATATAAAGATAGCTCGGAGAATGGCGAAACCAAAAACATGTCAGGATCTAAAAAAAAGAAGAAAATCACAGACAGCGTTGTGACATTGAATGTTACGAAAGTGCGTAGAACTTTGCGCTTGGTGTCACAGCATGCATCGTTTGTTTTAGATCGAAACACATTTGGAGCCTCTTCATTCGCCGAGTGACCTCCGTAGATTGCAGCGATTGTCTTTCCCACGCGCTTTGTGGAAAAGTAGGCGCAGAAGATCTCTTAGAGTACAATACGCATGCCTGTGACACAGCGAAGATCGTTATAGCAAACATTGATCTGCGAAACAAGTCATTCGGCGCAATTGAAACAAAAAGAATTAATAACGTTCGACAAGAAGCATTTGCTTCTAAATATTCGCGATTGTTATATTTCGTACTTTTTTCGTCGTGAGCAGCAAACTCAATCGACCCCCTCGTTCCAGCCATGATTCGCTGCTCCGACATTGAGGACGGCCGTTTCATCCAGTCTGCCTCGCTATTGATTGGCACTTTTCCAAACTCGATGTCCCCATTTGCATGAAGATCGTGTCTCATGCGGCTTGTTCCGCTAAAGTGCAGGCTCGGCTCGGTGTTTGCTGAGAAAGCCTAGAAGAAAGAGAGGAGGCAACTCAAACCACAGAGCTCGTTTACAATTGAATGGCACACGGCTGCTGCACAGAATGGTCGCACGTGCGCATGCGTTGCGTCGTCGCGTGACGCAAGAGAGAGCGTGCGGAAACGCTAGCAGACGACCAACGCTTTCGTCAACCTCTCACTGCTCGCACACGGGTAGAAATAGAGAGAGAGAGAGGGGGAGACGTGAGTTTGCGGGGACATCAGTATACACCGAGCTCCAGTTGGAATGGTTAGTGGGTAGACGCGAAGCTACCGGCCTTTGTCTTTACTCACGCTTTGAACGCGTTCGAACACTGACGACGCACGCCGGACGCAGGCGTTTGGCATTCCAACGCGTTCGAAGTGTAAGTGAAGATAGAGACAGCTAGCGTTTGCACCTACCCCTTGTCGTTCCAACCGGAGCTCGGTGTACTGACGTCCCCGCGGACTCCAGTCTCCTCCTGTCTCAATGTCTACCCATATAGCAAACGCGGACATGAATCACGTGACTCCAGTCGAGCGGTTGGAAACGCTCTGAAATCGAGGCGCACGATGTTTGCTCTCCTCGGGAGAGTGTCCTTTCCCTTGCAGCCTTCCTCTTACCTCCCTCGCCTCCTTGTCCCGATGGCTTCCTCGGCGTGCTTCCTTTGCTTCTGCGTTGTGATAATCGGATCCTAGTCTCTTTTTTCTTTCGATTTAGCAACGGGAAATGCTAATGGGCGAGGCTTACACGCGCGCATGATTACCTACGTTTTTACCTGAGGCTGAAGGGCGCGGGACGCGCCTGCACTTTATGCGCTCGGTTCTGCTCGTTGCTTTCCTTCGGTTTCGTCGGAGACACCTGCGGTACCTATACGGGAGTCGTTTGTCGGTCTTCATTTGCATGTTTCAGAAGGGAGGATAGCGGACTGGGGGGAAGCCTGTATGCTTATGATAATATCCGTCGGACCTACTCGTGATGCGTTGAATGGTTCGGGAGAAAAATGAAGTGTAGGCGGATTGGCCTTGTGAGTTGTATTTGTATGCGACTAAAATGGGATGTGTTCTAGTAACCTATCTAAAGTCCTTGAGCGACAACTGTTGAGAGTAGTCGCCTTGATAAGAAACAACCTAAGACTTGGCTTTTGCCCGAATGTAAGGTTTTTTTGTTTCGTTTTTGCTTACGAGCTTTACACGAATCCGTGTTGAGCGTTGCAGCCATACTTCTTTACAAATGCAGCGTATTGCATGTCATAGTTAACAGGCATTTCCACAACTGATTTATAACACAATTATCGCTCAATATACCTACAGTCGTCTTTTCGTGATCAGCGCTTATCAAACTTAAATTAATAAACCAAAACTGTAAAGCATCGTGGCTTGCGAATCCAAAGTTTTCAACCCTTTCTGCTTTACAAAAGAATACGTCAAAGCATTCAATACTGTAAACGAAGTCACCATGAAAGTTCTGACGTTTTGAAAAGTGAATTCTCAATGTTTTCTCTTGGAACTCGGATTGCGAGGAGAGGGACCCGTCACCCGCCTCATTCCGATCATAAATCATGGCTAAAAAAAACTTAATTCTTTCCTACACGCCAAAGTCAATCGTCCCGAGTCAAACGCACGCCTGAAACCCAACAACAACTCCACTCGTGGCAGTATTCGACACAGCGACACGCGAGCGGCGGCGTCATTTGAGCCGTTGCGACGCTTGAATTATTTCAAGCTGCTGGGGAGTGATTAGCCTGCGGGCGACATAGACTTGCAAATGAGCGCTTCTTCCGACTTTGTCCTCTCCCCCCCCCCCCCCCCCCCCCCCGTCCCGCCGGAAGGCTGGGATGCTCCCGCTGAAGTTCGATCCCGTGTTCTGCTGCGCCTAGGCCGCCGCAGACTCAGTTTTCTCTGCTGCCGTTCGTACTTCTGATACGAATTGTAAATTGCACCGCCCGTGGCGGGGCGCGCGAGGAGCAAATTAATGCGTTCGCGTGAAAGACGGCCGTGCCGCATTGACTCCCCCCCCCCCCCCCCCCCCCCTCCCCCTTTAGCTTGATGTCTTACCACACGCGATAGAAAGGAAAATCTCAATCGTGATATGGGACTATCGAGCTGGGAACATGACGACTATGGAAGGCTTACTGACTGCAAGGGGGGGGGGGGGGGGGGGGAGGCGATCATCCGGTACAGTCTGTGGCAGTAAGATTATTGACTGATGTTTTTTTTGTGTCTTACGTCGTCGCTTATAGGTGTGCGTGCGAGGCTAGCCACGCTTTGTGTGGGAAGTCAAGAGAACTGCTTTCTTGAGGTTTGACGTGTGCATGACCACGTGTTTTTTTTCTGTATTTTTTGTTTGATTGTTTGCCATGACGTGTGCACTTTCTTTGCTAGTTCCAAGTAATTGCAGGTTCTTAGAATGGCGGTTTGGTTGTCTGTCGTGTATTGAGTCGTATCTGTTTGGCGTGGCTGATGTAGCCAGGTGGCAGAAGCAAACCTTTTGGGCGGGAGCGCTTATCAGGAGATCGGCCGGCTGGCTCAAATCGACGGCATCAATAATTCAGGGCCCTCACTTTTGGTCTTTAGTTTCGCTCGTTAACCTTTTTTTTTTACTTTTTCAAGTGCCTACACTGCTATAGTATTATTATAGGTGAGGTGACATTAGCTATATTGCTTCTTTCACAGAAGATTTTGCTGCGCCAATAATATTCTAATGGTGGAAAGTGTTTACGGCAAATTTCTTACCTTGAGAACACACAAGGAAAAATAAATAAAGCAGCACCATTCAACAGATTAATAATGATGGGTTAAACACTAACGAGTACGGTGAAATAGCACCATTTTTAATATTATATACTTTGGTGTTTCCTTTAAGCCCATGACATTTCGTTCAGGCATGCCCACGATTATTATAGAATTATTGGCAGAATAACGTAAAAGTAATACTGTTATTTTTAATTTTGCTAAAATTTGGTACTATTGAGGCTGTAGGCTTAACTTCGACCGCGGGTCTAATACCCCTGTCAGACGGGCTAGTTTAGTGTCACTACAAGCGAGTGCACTTCAACCCGTCGAAACACACTCCAAATGTGTTGGTTCTACACGGGAAAACTTAGTGTCACTCCAAAATGATGGCAATAACGATGGGTAAGTAATGGGCACGCAAAATATTACAGTGCATACGCATTTTTTCATAAATAACTTCGTCGTCTTATTAGAAACACGTTACCACACATTGTTGCGCTAAGTCACGAGCTTTAATCTAAATTTAAATTCAATTTGATCATTACGATCAGCCATTACAAGCCAGTGATACACGTCCGCACGCCGGTATGATGTACCGCAGGAAAGGCTACAAGCGCGAGCTCCTTGCTCTAGGGCACATCTTGGCGGCACAAGCTCTCGTGCGTTATAGTAGCTCCCAACGCTATGAGCTCGCGCTTCTAGCCTTGTCTGCTGTACAACATAAGGTGAACCGGAGTATAGACCTTTCCAATGTTTACAAAAATCACAGTCCAGCGTGCGATCTTCACAGTCCAGCACGTGCGTGTTCGTCGCTTCGGAAAGCGAGGAAAGCGCGCGCCATACGCACGAACACTCAAGATGGCACCGGCCCCACGCTCTTTTTTGGAAAGGTCTATAGACCTTTCCAATGTTTACAAAATCACAGTCCAGCGTGCGATCTTCACAGCCCAGCACGTGCGTGGTCGTCGCTTCGGAAAGCGAGCAAAGCACGCGCCATACGCACGAACGCTCAAAATGGCACCGGCCACAAGCTTGTTTTTGAAAAGGTCTATAGATCGAAACGAGCAGAAGTCGGGATTGAACCCAGGATTCCTGGATTCTGCAGCGCGAGCTTTCGCTCCGCGTGCTCCGAGCTGGTGTGCGCGAGCCCACTCGGCCACTCGCCACAACGAAACATCATGAAGTGTGTGGATATCGAGCTGGAGGGCGATATCCGCGATGTTGGACAGTGGAAGCGCGTGGTTGGGACACTTTTCTCCGTGAGAGCCCAACGCATTTCAGATGAGAGGCAGCTGGACCTGGATGCCGACGCACAGGCAAGAATTTCAAGTGACAGCGAACAGCAGCTGCAGGCCAATGCCTTCACCATAGCCGCTCTCATGACCGCCAACCTACCCGTGATCAGTCGAGAACGGTGGACTTTCCAGAGGAACAAACGGTGGTTCGAAGACACCTTGCCCCATTTCGGCGAGTTCCATTTCAAGCAAGCCTTTCGCGTCTCTCCTGCCACCTTCAGATTTCTGGTAAAGTCTTGCAGGTGCCTCCTGGCCGTCGCTGGCCGTCGCGCAGGGGCCAAGGCTGGAAACTAGATTAGCCGCTTGTTTTTCTACAATGCACTACTTTCCTGCCAACAAAAAACAAGTGCGCATCTAATATTACTCCTATCAAAATGATACTAATTTTACGCAGCGTTAATTTCTTCTTTTATTTGTGCTCCTTGAACGCTGCTATCGAGATTACACACTCGGTCTACCGGAGCGAGCGTAGTGTGCTCCCCGAACTCACTTCATTGGAAGTGTGTTCGAATTCAGGCAGGGCTGGGGATTGAGCTCAGGATCACTGGGTTCTTCAGCGCGAGCTTTCTCTCCACGTACTCCGATATGGTGGGCGCTAGCCCACTTGGCCCCCGATACCCTTTAATAAAGACACGTTGAAAAAATTAGACGTTTACGACTCTCTGTAATGCCGAATTGGAGCGCAGCTTTTGAGGAGGAGGGAGGAAGTGTACGAAGGGGGGGGGGGGGGGGTATGCCAGCTGCTCCCCCTCCGTACCCTCCCATCCTCCTCTCCTGTTCCCATCCCACTAAGCGTCAAAAGTTTGCTAAATTTCCCGCTAAATTTAGCTGGGAAATTTTCCCGCTGAATTGACGTGTGACGTCACATGACACGTCATCTGAAATATTAAGTGTGACGTCACGTGACGTCGCACGGGTAAAATTTGTTTTTTAAATTGCTAAAAAACTTAGCAAATCTTTTACCGCAAAATTTAGCGAGGACATTTTACCCTCGTGACGTCACGTGTGACGTAATTTTGGCAAACAGCCCTTAATTAATGCAACGCGCGGTTACGCTGACGCCGCTCAACTAAAAAAATGAGTGCCTAGGAGCTGTTCTCTCAAACAACGTTACATTAATGAACGATTTTTATGCCAATTGGGTGATTCTGATCTATCATCGCAAGCCAAGATAAAGAACGAAGCCTATCCAACTTTGGCGTTCCGCTTCGTTCCACGGAAGTCTACGAGGAGGCCCTGACACTGCCTAATCAGATCATAATTATCGTGTTGTCTCGAATAGTTACATGCTGAAACAAAATTAGGCTCTATTATTCTCTGCTAACCAAGATAGCCACGAATGACTGACTTTGTCGTCGTCTTTTATCAATACACCGCTGCGCTAATCTTGATTCAGATCAGCCTAAACTCCAAGTCCACCGCACTATTTTTTTGCAATGCCACTCTTCTACATGTCGTCTCTTTTACGAATTTGTTTTTCTTTATAAAATAAAATTTACGCCACGCGTTTGGTTTTTGTGTTATGTTTTACTGTTGAAACACTCCTGTTGATGCCACGCACTCGATCGAGCGAAGTGAGTTTGTCAAACTCACTCCAAGCGAAGTGTGTTCCTCAGGAAGGAGCCGTGTGGCACACTAGAGAAATGACACTAAGAGCGAAGTGCACTCGCTTGTAGTGACACTAAACTAGCCCGTCTGACAGGGGTATAAATCAAGTAATAAATTGCTCTCTTAATTTCGCGCTTACAATGAATTACCTTATAGGCCAACTCCGGTCGATGAGATAGGTAACTATCGAGGAGACGACAGTACTTAAGGGACAGGCTGTAACTACAGAGTTTACTCAACAGTAGTCGGTGATTAACTTTGTCAAAAGCTTTGCTCATATCAAAGTAGACTGCATCCGCTTGTCCTCCACTATGGACAGATGGTACAATCTGATGTAGGAAGGAACACAGGTTTGTTTTTGTGGAGCCGCCCTTCATGAAACCATGTTGCTCAGGAATAATCTTCTGACAAAAATATGCTTAAAGGCGGGTGTGAAAAACAATTTCATAAACTCTAGACCAACTAAAAGGAGGGAGACTAGCCTATAGTTGTTAACCATGGATCGATCACCAGATGTATGTAATGGAACAACAACAGAGCGCTTCCAAGCGGTAGGAAATGATTCAGATGCAAGTGATAAGTTAAATATATGAACCGAAACTGGACAGAGGAGTGGAGCAAACCTTTTACTATGAAGCTGGGAATTCCATCTACTCCCGTAGATAACTTTGGCTTCAATTTTTTAATTGCCTCTAAAACTTCAGATTCATTAATTGGAGCAACAGTCAAAAAATCCAGGCTGTCTATGTTCGAGCTAGACATTAGGTCATTATTTGTACTGAAAGAAGCATTAAAATGGCGTTAAAAATATTAGCTACATCAACAGGGCTAGAGACGCAATCATCATTATCTCGCAATTTGATCGTGGTAACATTCTTTTTGATGCTCTCTTTGACAAACTTCCACATACACTGTGGCTGTGTGCTCAATGATTTCTCGGCGATGTCAGCATGTTGTTGTTTATCTCGCTTAAACAATTGTTTCGCCTCGGCACGACATTGACTAAATCTCGTGTACCAAACGACATTGCCAGTTTTTTTATACAGGCAATGATAGTGTAGCTTGCGCCTTAAGCAATGCCTTAGTTCCTTCTAGAACCATATGGGATAGTCACTTTTATGAAACACCCTCTTTGGTATGAAGAGTTGCATGCTTTCCTGGACAATAGTCGAAAGTGTGGAAGTTGATGATTCAGCACACTGATCAGCTAGAACACTACTCCAGTCACAGTCCCGAAGATACTGATACAAGGAATAGTAATCACCGTTGGAGTAGGAAAACCATGATTGTGAATGGAAAATGCGCTAGGCAAGTGGGAAGAAAAATTATATAACAAAAGGTTGATGATTGTTATCCCCCCGAGATAGCGGAGCTTTGACAAGACTGATATCAACAACCGAGGTGACCAGGGCAAGGTCAAGTATGTTTCCACAGCAGCTGCGTACAGTATTACGTTGTTCAAAAGCATTGAAATGAACGAAGTCTAACAGACAAAGTAGCTTTAACCTTGTGTTCATATGACTAACTAAGAAGCTGCCTGACTCCCAATCGTAACCAGGAAGGTTGAAATCGCCATACATGTGCACTCGAAATTTAAAAAAGTCAATTGTTTCTTCCAGGAAGTTGATATGCTCACAGAAAATAATGTGATCAAACATCGGCGGAAAATATTAATTGCCAATGAGAAAATTTCTACCATCGGTAAACATTACTTCAATCCACACGCTCTCAGGATAACACTCGAGATCGCTCCTCCGATGAACTTTCAAGCTCCTATCTACAGCAATCAATACACCTCCCCCCAAGCTCTTTCCCGTTTTCACATAGTCACGATCAGGTCTATATACTTCATACTTGGGTGGAAAATAATTAGAACTAGAAATTATATCCATACTTCGTCTCACCCTACGATGGACTAAAGGCCAAAGCTACGAACCGTCAGATCCAATCACGATCCACTTAGAAATTGTACGGTATTTCGCTTCAATGATCGTATCGATGCCCGCGTCTCGGATCACTGATGAGGGGACGGGTGGACTGTGGTTCGAATCGAAGAGCACTGAGTGACTCAACAATTTTACATTGCAAAGAAAGCCACGACATATAGGCTTTTTGCAGCGTCGAAGCTGTAGGAATGATGCGGCGCTTTTGGATTCGAACATTATTCGTTCACCCCTAACCAATGTTAAGCGTGTCATAGTATACCGTGGAACGTGATTGGACCTGGCGGCCCGTGGCTTTAGCCTTTAGTCCATCGTAGGGTGAGACAAAGTATACAAGCCAAGTTTATGTTAGGCATATGATGAAATACGTGCTTGACGCAGCCTCCGAAAAAAAACTCGGCGTCCTTAGTCCTCAAACCACTTACAATCTGATAATAAATAGTACACTCATCATGCATATTCTTCGTTCCTCCTCAACAACCCAAAAAACTGCCTAAAGAGACAGCCAATGGGCCACACACTCGCGTCATTCATCTTGTCAAAATCGTCCCACACTACAGCGATGTGGAACGATGCATAGTTCATATGTCTAGACGGAAGTTGTCACGGCTCAAAATATAGTTTCGGGCGTCTACGGCGAAATCGAAACTATCTACTAGGGGGATGGCAACATTGATCATCAGCCGTCCGGCCGCCACGACACGACATAATGGTGCTGAGTTACTCGGTACAACCGATCAACCGCAGCTCTACCATGACGTGACATCACAAGGATGTTGAGCCAGTGTTCCATGACTAAAATCCAACGTTACTAGATTACCTCAGTTGTGGAACATCCGCGTAAGGGGGTACCCCCCTCACTCGCCTCAGTCCGCCTCCCGTCGTTCGAAGCGCCATCTAGATTTTCGATTAGAAACCGAGTTTTCCATAGAGCACGGCGGAACGCCATCTAGACGCTGTACTTCGAAACGTACGTGTTCCATAGAATACACTGCAGTTACCATAGCAACCCTCCGGCGCGTCGAACGACGGGAGGCGTGTAATGGTAGGTGAGAGGGAGTACTGCTCGTGCAAGCAGCGTCTATGAGCAGTTCCGTAACTGAGCTAATCTAATAACGTTGCTAAATGCTAAGCCGCTTACCGCGCGCTAAACAGCAGCCGGTCGCACCTTTAAAATCGATTTTAGGCGTACGCGACTTCCCTCTGACGTATAATATTTCGGCTGTGACCATATTTGATGCCACAAATCATTTATTTTGGTTTCGTTTTCGACTGGAGTTGCCCTTTAACAGTCAACGTTTTTCTTCGGTTTCATGTGGACGGCACGAAGTCGGTCAGGCAACATTCACACCCGCATACCCATTGCAGAAAAAAAGAGATTAAAGATTGGCGTAAAAAAAAAAAAAAAGATAAATATGGGAAGTGTCCAATTACGCTTAATCATGACTTTTATGGCTCGAAAATTTTAAAAGTAGGGGTAGAAACCTTTCTCGCATATATGGCTAAATCACCGTCCGATATGAAGGATACATCAATTATAGTCTACTTCATTGAGAGTCCGAGCGCAGACGAGGCAACAAAGGCGCTTGTTGTCTTTGTGAGTTTGAAATCACCGAGTAAACCAATCACAAACAGGAGATGCGCCGTTATCCAGCGCAATTGACTGTGCCTGATTTGTTTTCACAGGTGACATCGAACGCACAAATAAAACAAGCGCCATTACCCTGCACTTTTCATGCCGCTTGATTGCCTCCATCAGATCGTAGAGTCTTCTGCGTTCGGTCGTAGTGTGTAATGTTGTATAACATATTCATTCATTCATTCATTCATTCATTCATACTGTAAACCTATTTAGGGCTTTTACAGTAGCATAAAGGCGGGGGTCACAATGCCTATGCATCATGCCTATGCAAAAGACAGTCTGCATACAGATTCCAACGTGAGTCACCGCGAGATCCGTGCTTCGAATGCCGCTTGGCAATGAGTTCAAGGAGGAAACTTGGCACGTGGCCTTCGAACCACGGATATTGCGGTGACTCGTGTTTGCAGACTGTGGTTTGTGTGATCATTGTGACCCAAACTTAAAGGTACAAATGAATACAAAACAAATACAAGACGCTTTGGCAACAGGTGGTAAATTCAGCAAAAAAGCACATTGCATGCAGTAAAGTTACAAGAGTACACGAAACAAAAACAAAAAATTAAATCAAGACATATTACAATCCGTCGCAGAATCAGTAAAACAAAAAACACGTGCAGTAACGCGGGACTACGCCTGCCAAACGTTCTTAAAATGACATTTGTAATATACAAATATTTCTAGTAGAAAAATTAAAAAAAGAGAGAACGAGATACAGACGGGCAAGATACAGACACAGATGTTCTCCTTATGTTTCACGCTGCCAATCAGCGAACAAAAAACACGTTTACGCAGACTCAACAGTTCGCGTAGTTTCGAGTATTGCCTTTCCGTGTCGATCTCAAGCAATTATGTGAACTTTATAAAATAAAATTTATTGATCATTATAAAAAATATTGAATAACTATATTTAACGATTTGACAACTTTAATAAAGGGCCGACCATCCTAAAAAATGACCCCCCCCCCCCCCAACTTATCTCAAAGGTGCTATCTTTTCTGGCGTTTTTTATCCTCGACAGGCACGTTGTAAGTGATTTGGGGCAGCCTTACATACATTTATGATTCTGAAGCTAATTTAAATAACTATGCGTTGCTCACACATATAACTTCTCAAACATTACAAAGTCTGTTATCGCCTCTTTTATGCGGTGAACATTACTTTTACGTGTCTGTGGGCTGGACAAAAACAAAAAAAAAAAAAAAAAAAACACAAATGCGCGCGGCGGAACTATGACGATTACGCGTGCAAACCTTCAGAAAGTGTCGAATTAAGTAGCTGCCATGTCGAGCAGAAGATGAAATTCTACTTCGTTTTCTTTAACAAAAAAAAAATCTTGGAGGACGCTTAAGCTTTGCATTTAAAAGTGGAACGCGATAGAGTTAACGGACCTCGTTCGCATCGCCTTCTCATTCGCCGTCCAAGCGTTCCTCGCGTGGCCTAGTCGGGAGCGTGCCTGACCATTACCACGTAGACAAAAGGCCTCCGCATGGCCTCCTCTCCCTCTATGAAACGTCATCAGGGTCAAATCGCGCTAACTCGGCTATTGGGCCCGAGACCGACCTTCGACGCGGTGATTGGACAAGAGCCCCAGCCGAACACTGCCAGAGCACTCGTACCCAATCACACGCCTCGATCGATCTGACTGTGATTGACGCCTGCGGAGGCCTTCTGTCTAGATGATGTTGGCCTGACTCGCAAGCGAAGGAACGTGGGTTCGAATCCCTCCTAAAATTCTTAATTTCTTTTCTTTAAGGCAAATTGATTAATTTATAAAGTGAAACCTTTTGAGACATACGGCGACCTTTAATTCACATTACACGTCATGTTTTAATCACTTTCATTTCAGGCGTGATGTCACTGTTTCACGTGAGCATTGTGGGTTGTTTGAAATTCCTGCGCGAGGGCATGTAGCTGTGACGTCATGACCCTATTGAAAAATATGCATTTTCCAGTCACGTCACCGACATATAAAATTGTCAATTAGTAAGGGTGATGATACTTTGCAAATGAAATTTACCGGCATCTTGTCGAGAACAAACCTCAACAGCCATTCTTTGCCAGCTTATCCTGAAGAAGAAAATGTTCCCTTGGGCAAGCGCTATTTTGGGCCAGATTCGATCTGAGTGCGAAGATGCGTAAAAATTAGAGTGAACGATTTCGATTACTCCTTTCTGCACGATTAGTCGAATGCATCGCGGTGCTGACTGTAAACAATATTTGGTTAGAAAAACAAGCGTTGTGATTGCCAATCGGTGTTTCTATAAAAAATAAATTGAAATGGACTGGCCTAAAACGTTTGTGACATTTTGAAAAATTCATTGTTTTTAGCTCAGTTGTGTTGTCTTTATGTATATATATAGTAAAACGTATTTCGTAAACCATATCTTATGATATATATGGGCACGAGGTGCCCATTTCATGATTTTACCTGCTGTAATTAATTCTTTAGTTCGAGGACACAATCACGATTTAACTTTTAATAGTGCGACACAAAGTTGTACCAAACACGGGTATTTTATGCGATCTACCACACTTCGCGACATTCTATACCGTGTAAATAGATCAGCTTGAACTTGGGAATTTTTCTTAAACACGAAGAAAGAAAGGACAGTATAGTTCTAAATTTCAAGCTGATCTATTTACAAGTATGTGCCAACAAGCTCAAGTCTTTACTGTTGTACTTAAACATTTTGATTCAGGTAAAATATATGTGACTGTTAAACAAAGGAATGTTGGGTCGTATAAACACGACGTTATGTACGTTAATATAAATTTTCTTTTACTGTTGCGTCGAAATTAAATAACTGAATTTTATATTTTTGGTACCTGAAAATAAAAGTGAATTGCACGGCCGATAGAAGAAACTAATAGTTAATCGTTTCGCGGCGTAAACAGCGTCTATTGTCAGAACAACGCGGAAAATAAATTTCGAATTTAGCGGTTCAAACCGGTTCCAACCGGTTCAAACCAGTTTGAACCGTTATTTTTTGCTCCCCGGAACTGAACCGGAACCGAACCGAAAGCCGTGAACCCGAACCCGAACCGAACCGATAAACATTTTGGTTCGATACTCTGGCCATAGCAAGCTGCCACGTGGCCTGGAGCCTACGCTATAGCGTCAACGCTAATCATGGCCACGCGTTGGGATTGGCTAAATAGAAAATGCGTGCTGGGCTCCAGGCATCGTTAGAGTTCTGCTATTCTCATCACCGCAGTGGTTGGACACGAGCCACTACCCGAGTGTCCGCCGAGGCATTGATTGTTACGAGCCGAAGTCAAGTACTCACGCAGTTCTCGCGTCCAATCAATGAGCCGCGCTCAACTGTCGTGAGGTGGGGTGTTTCGATGCCACAATTACGTCATCAACCTTTGCGAAGCCAAGACTGAAAGAAATAGTCTCCTTTCATCCTCGCCATTTCACGCGACAAGTAAGCTTCTGAATCGGTCGCGGTCTATGCGAGTATGCTTAGACCAGAACCAGCATGCCTCTGCAAAGTAATGAACATTCCGACCCGATATCGTTTCACGACTCCTTTGAGAGCTCGACCGGAGTGATTCATTCACCACGGGGCGCGCGCTTCAAAGACGGTGCATTCAGAGGTAGTGCGGTTCGCGGTACACAATACCAGTTTGCTAAAAGCCCCTATTATCATATAAATTTCTTCATTAATTCATCAAAGTCTGTGCTTAGTCCGCGTTTCGCATTTACGCAGACACGTCCAACTACCTGCCACCCCGCATCCGTCGCCTGAAGCAGACCGTGAAGCTATCCGCGGGGGACCCCCTGCGGCTGGCTTGCGTCGCCCAGGGCTACCCGGCGCCCTCGTACCGCTGGTTCCGCAAGGACGACTCCCTCGTGCTGCCCGTGGCCACCGGCGGCAACGGCCGGGTCCGTGTCTTCCGGGGCTTCCTCCTGATCCAGTCGACGGTGCGCCAGGACGCTGGCACGTACGTCTGTGCCGCCAACAATTCGGCCGGAGAAGACCGCACGCAGTTCGAGGTCGTCGTGACAAGTACGTGACAGCTCCCACTTCACGCATGCCGGGTGTGGCTCGCAAGAGCCTGATGTCAAATGCGGGCAGGGGAGGGGAGGGGGAGGGGTCCCCTGAGGTTTAGCCCCCCCCCCCCCCCCCCTGGTTTATGCCTTAATAACCGCAGACATGTTCCATTCATGAGTATATGCGAGGCAAACATGCTTGGAACATTCCTGAGAAGTGTCCGCAGACAATTCCGTCATCATGTCTCCAGCAAGCACAGTGTCTTTTGTTTGATGTGTCAACATCGTGAGTGCTGTTTCAGTGCTGGATCTTGCAATTAGACACGATCGGATTTTACCAATTGAGGGTTTGTTGGGTAACCATGTCCAGAGACACAAACATCATGTTGTAAGTAGTCATTCCTACCGGACAGGACCCAATTTTTGAGAGGAATCATATTTTTCAAAACGATACGATAATATGGCGTCACTTTACATCACGGTCACGCGACGTCGCTGATGTCACGCGTGACGTCACACAGTCGGATAACGTCATAATAATATCGTCTCGCGTGGCGGTTCTTCGTGAACGGTTCTGCATCAAAGTTCTTCACGACGGTTTATGAAATAATTGGGCTGACAAAACACATTCTATGTGAAAAACGAGACGGCGAACGAACTAATGCGGAGTTCAAGTTTGTCTGCTTCTTGCACAGGGGTTGCGACGATATCAGAACGCCAAGCTGTTATTGGCTTATTGAAAAAAAAAAAAAACTAAATAGGGCGTAGACCCCAAGGCATCTAGCATTGAGGTCTATTCACTATCCTTCCAATCAAAGCCAATCAGAACTCGGCGCCTTTTTGACGTTACCGCAACGCAAAAGGCAGACGATATGCTCTCCTCATTTACATTTTTTTTCTATGACCCGTGTGCCTGTCCTGTGCGCGCGCAGTGTCCCTCAAGGTGAGCGTGAGTCCCGGCACTGTGTTGACGCAAGAGGGCAAGACGGTCGTGTTCAACTGCTCGGTGCGGGGCTTTCCGGTGTCCTCGGTGAGCTGGATGAAGAACCTGCAGCTGCTCGTTCCCAGCAACCGCGTGCGCGCCGTCGGGCAGACCGTGCTGCACATCAGCGGCGTCCAGCGCGCCGACCGGGGAATGTACCAGTGCGTCGCCCACGGCCACGACAGCTCGGCGCAGGGGGCGGCGCAGCTCGTGCTCGAAGGTAAAGGGACACAACTACGCTACTCCTAGAAGCCACGTACAAACTGATATTCGTCGTTTTTCGTTTCTTTTTGGATTTCGGAGTTTATAAACGTCTGTACCAACTCACTTGCGGTAAATGCGACTGATCAATACATTCACTTCGCTCGGACGTGCAATCAATAGTCTTGTCTATTTATCTCGTTATTTTCGCTGTGGGTTATATAGACACATGTACTAAATGATCTACTCGCGATAGATGCGACTGGTTTATACGTTTACTACACCTGGAGGACAAATAGAAAAAATATTTTTTACTACGGGTTTTATAAACATTTTTACTAACTAATCACTTCATACAAATTCGACTGGTCCTTAAGCTCAATATACTTCGAGGTCAAATATAACATTTTATACCCAATTTACGGCGGATTTGATAAACGTCTGTGCAAGTTGATTATTTCTGATCAATGCAAAATTTTACAAAGGTACATTGATATGGATCTGTAAAAGCCTAAAACACGTACATCGATATATTTTTTTTTTTATGTGATAACGTTAATACTGTTACAAAATCGCAATAACATGTGTGCTCGTAGGTCACGGCTTGATAGTTATGTTTAGTGTTTTCTCGCTAAATACAGTGGTATATAACCTCAAATGGGGCATGCTTGTGCACCGATAAAATTTCCTCGCTGAATGTAGATTGAAGCGTTTACCCAATAAATGTATCTATTAAATATATAGTAGTGTAGCAGAACCATATTCACTCGTTCAATTTAAGCAGATTTGGAAGTAACGTTTTTTGTTAGTTCAGGTGTTCGCCTTTTCGGGGAAATGCACGCAACAGGCTTCAGCTGAGCTAGTTGGTTCATACATCAGATAAGGTCAGCTGAACTAGAATAAACATACACACAAAGAAAAGACCACACACACCTCTGAACTAACAACTAAACTTTTCTTTCTTCTTCTACTTCTTCCTTCCTACTTCACCAAGTATTTATTACCCGAGGATTTTGTTTTCTTTTTTTTCTTGTGCAGCGCGAGAGAAGTTGCACTAAAGCAGTTATCAGTCTTTATTTCAATAGCAAGGGCCTCCAGAATTTCTCGTCCCAGTTATGTCCTGTTCTTTGCCACGATGTTTACGTCGGAGAACCGTGCTGAACATTGACACGCACGACATATGGGTTAGCAAATGTCCCCCTGCTGGAAGATTTTTCACTGATGGAGCGTGCTGCCTCGTCCGATCTTGATGCATCGGCCGGTTTGTTCAATGTAACTTCGGCCGCATGTCAACGAAATGTGGTACACCACCTCGTTCTTACACAGGGCTTATTCAGACTTGTGAGATGTGCCACACACCCTCTCGTTGTTGCTTCGCTCCTGGCTAACCCTATGACACATGAAATTGGTTTTGTTTGGAGCCAGACACACCACCTGAACGTGTTGCGTCTAGAAACCAGGAAGTCGTGAAAATCCTCAGGTCAGGTTAGCTAAACTAGAATAAACATACACACAACGAAAAGACCACGCACACTTCTGGACTAACAAGTAGTTTTTCTTTTTTGCCTTTTCTACTACGAACACGAAGTCCGCTTACTCATAATTTTTTGAGACTGATATGTCCCATCTACAGCATATTCCTGAACCAAATTACGAAAACAAGATGCATGACAAAGTGTATTTGGAAAGAATGCTTTCTTCTTACATGAATAGTTCACATGGGAAGAAACAGCAAGTCCTGCCAAGTTATTTCTCCAATGCAGGTAATTGAAGATGTTAGTTTTTCGGCGCAGGCGGAACGTGTGGTAGGAAAAGGACCAAAGTTTGCAATTCCAATAAGGATGGAAGCCGTGGACAAGGTGACGCTAGTACTGCACATTGTGTCAAACGCACCCGAAGAGAAAGCATCACAGATCGTTAATGAAGGAATTGACTGCCTAGCAAGCATAAGGAACCAAGCGCATCTTAAGTTTAGTTTTAGATCAACCTTGCATAAATTGCGGACCAAAGGCCTGAGGCTTGTTCTAACGCATAAAAAGGGAGGGTTTGAGGTGCTGGATTTTAAAATCTATGCGGAAAAGGCAACTCAAGCTATGGCTAAGAACTTCCTCCCATTGGGGCAAAAAATAACTATATCAGCAAAAAAGGCCACCTTTAAGATGTTCGAAGACAATTTTCAAGGAAGTCTCGGAACAGAAGTCAAAGAAACAAGGCAGACTCACGTGTCATTGTGTTTTGTTATTGTTTTTTTCATCAAAAGCACAGAGGGTTGGAGTTTCTTTTCGGGCTGTAGCTTCGGAAAGAAACACATGGCAAGGGGCAGGTGTCGACCTGTCTGGCAAAGCAATTGCCCCAGTGTACGGTGCAAGATCCTTTTAGGATTTCAAACTGCGGAAGTGTGATCGCCTTTTTTGGGGAGAAGAAGTCTGTCTTCGTTTCCGGGATTTCCATCGATATTCAGACCGTTTATTACTCCATACCACAAGCAAACTTCCTATCAATTCTTTGGATAACCATCAAACCACAGGGTGTCGTAGCTTTCCAAAAGACAGCCGTCATAGACCTAGACAATTCCTAGCAGCTTCTACGTGTTTACGTGACGGCAACGGTAGTGTCGCACGAGAATTGTGCGTATGTACAAAGGAGTAGAGTATGTACTGAGTCACGCGTGGCCCCGAGCCTCAGCGATGTTTTCCTCGAGGCTTGCGGAATAAAAAAAATTCAAGAAAGATTAAACGAACCAAGGATTGAACGCATCTTCAAGTATGTCGATGATATCTCCATTCTATGCAACACAAATTTTGGCGAATAGAACGGGTGCCGAGAAACAGTCATGCGATGCTTCGAACAGAGTTGCTTGGGGCTCAAATTCTCCCATAAACTCCCCCTGGATAATTTTTTTATATCCCGGGACCTGGAATTGGAATTCAACGGTAACCAGGTGTGCTGGAGATACCAAGCCAGGTCATGCAAAGGTTTTCTACTTTTAGACTCAGGACACTCCGTGGATGTAAAACGAGGTGTGGCCACCCAGGCCCTTTTCTCCGCGCCTAAAAAAGACTCGTCACCATCAGGTCGAGCGAAGTTTTAAAACTCAGGTCTGGAGACTATAAAAAGCTCTATATCCAAAATCGCACCTGGTAGCGATTTGCGAGCAGGTCTGTAGGACCATCAAGCGCGGATTCGGGTGCACGGATAAAACTACAAAGGAAAAAAAAAACTCGACATGCGGTGGTGGTCGCGCCCTATGTTCATGGGATCACCCACAAGTTAAGAAGGTTTCTGGACGCTATCCATTCAGGTGGTGTGTTTGACTCCGAACAAAGCCGCTTCCATGTGTCACAAGGTTAGCCAGAAGCGAAGCAACAACGAGAGGGTGTGTGGCACACCTCACTAATCTCAATACGCTCTGTGTAAGAACGAGGTAGCGCACCACATTTCGTTGACATGCGGCCAAAGTTACATGGACAAGCCGACCGTTGCATCAACGATCGGACGACGAAGCACGCTACATCGGTGAAAAACCTGTCAGCAGGAGGAGATTTGCCAACCCATTACCGTGCGTGTCAATGTTCAGCACGGTTCTACGACGTAAACATTGTGGCAAACAACAGGACGAACCTGGGAGGCGAAATAATGGGGACCCTCGCCATAGAGGAAAATGGCGATAACTGCGTGCCCGAGAAAGAAAAAAAAAAGTTCCTTCGATGTTAAATATCCGGAGAAGTAGGAAGGACGAAGAAGAAAAATTGCGGTGGCTTAGCTCGGCTATGCCAGGATATACGTAGCGTGAGCTTATGCGCACAAAATGAGAGGCGCTATCAAGCGGCTCCGGTGCAGCGTCAGACTTGGCTACTGCGCAACGGTGGCGCACAGCTGGGCACGCGGCGGCGCCAGTGCGTCTGCCGCGGCTATGACGTCACTCCTCTGGAATGCGCAGATCGGCGAGGCGCGCGCGGCGGCGGCGTAGCGCGCGGCGGCGGCTGGCTCCGGCGCGCCAGCTATGCGCCATGTGACGTCACTGCTCCTCGCGCATGCGCAAACCGGCGAGGCGCGCGCGGCGGCGGTTCCGGTGCGCCAGCTGTGCGCCGTGTGACGTCACTGCTCCTCGCGCTTGCGCAGCACGGCTCTTTGAAAGCCACGCGAAGCTGCTCAACCTCGGCCAGTGTAGCTCACGCTACAAAAATAATGTTTCCCTCACGTGGGGTTCGTCGTAGAAGAGGAGGAAAAAGAAAAGCAGTTGTAAGTCCAGCGGTGTGTATGATCTTTTCTTTCCGAGAATCCCGGGTTCAATCCCCATCCCTGCTCGTTTTGATCTGGATGACCATCATACCGGTGTGCGGTCATGTATCACTACGGCGTGGTGCACGTTAAAGACCCCAGGTTAGCGGTTGTACCGCACTGGCCAGGTTGCTCATCTACAGCTGAGACACCAGGTGCCCACTGATGTAAATAAACATCTGGGTGTATAAACATACACGAAACAATTAGCTTTGCTTTGATCTTTTCCTTATGTGTGTTTATTCTGTTCAGCTGACCCTATCTAAACTACGTGCTATCGGACGTCGTTTAATCTACGTTGAATTCAATACAAACCGCTATTTCGTAACCTTCGAAGACCACACCAATGTGCAGTACGCAATTCAAAGCTAGTCGAGCGTTTACAAAAGTGTACAGTCAGTGACAGCATATAAAACGTGAGGCGTGGCTTGTAATGTTCATGATTCTCCCCTCGTGACTGGTCTTCCGTCGTTCTTATCGGCTAATGCAGCAATCTGATTGGCTGTGACACCATAAGTAAAAGACTCAAGAATTGCCACGTCCCCCGTGTCTAAAAGATGTGCGCAATTGCAATTGCTTTTGGATAAATATATATTTGCGCATTACGTCGGTGTAGTTCACGCTAACAACTAATAAAAAGGCACATTTCGAGTACCGACACTCACATACTGCAAGTTCAAAACTCAATCATTTCCGAGCGCAAGTTCAGTACTACGATCAGAACACCCCGAGGAATCACCCAGTCAGTGTTGTCTACGGGGGAACTGAAAAAAAATTACCCTAATAAAATATAAAATCGTAGTATCGACTAAAATTAAAATAGGGCTATGGCACTAAGTACCGATAATAATAATTCATAAAAACCGGGAACAAGTGGGACAAAGGACAAACACAAATCTCCGAACACATCTATTGGTGTCTGGTGAGTGACTGCAAAATTCCGCCTGGTCCTTCAGGTATCGAAACAGGGACCTCTACATTTCTAGTGGAGCGCTCAACCAACTAGCCAAGAGTTGAACCAGGCGTTTGACGTCAGTATAGCAAACGGGTTTTAACAGCTGCTACCAGTCTAAGTACCAACAAATATGAAAGGCGTTGTTGGTGTTAGGTAAACCGCTCCACAGGAAATGAAGAGGTCGCTGGTTCGATACTCGGACCAGGCGTATTTCTACAGTGTCGCACCTGTCACCTAGCTGCGTTTGTAGATTGGTGTTTGTCCCTCGTCCCCCTTGTTCCCCTTCTCCAGGAATTATTATTATCGTCATTCTTGTCCAGCTCGCATGCACCTTTGCATTAATTGTGTTATCAACAGCACGAAGTACGACGTTTCTTTAAGTGATCGCTCACGCTCAATGTTGCTTCGAGTACGTTAATCTTCAGTTCTAAATATACTTTCCGCCTAGTCAAATTGCCGAACTCACTCCTATTGATTGTCTCTCAGTGTGTTCTCTGGAAAAGCAGACAGACCGGGACATTTCTTTTGGTATTTGCTGTCTGCGCGCGCTGACTCTCTCTTGTTCAAGCCTGTCTCACGCCACGCCAGAAGCCAAGTACTTGAAAGCTGGTGTACCGCTGGGTATTGTTTATTCCAGGGTATATATTACAATGTTGACAAATAAATTTATGGCCACACGCTCCTCCCGTAAGTAAGACTTGTTTTTCTTTATTTTTTTTTACGGCGGCACGCAGCGAGCTTTTTGAACACTTCCAAAACAAGATAAGGTGCTGACATAAGATCACTCGTATATTTTTGTATTATTTCCGCGACGTCAGCCGCCTCCCTGTAACCCTTGACTTCCAGCAAACTCTAATGGAGCCTGTCGTGCCGCTGTCAAGGCAGTCGCTGCGAGTTTCTCGTATTTTAGACGAGGGCTGCCGCGAGATCGCATTTTTTCGCCTGAGCTTTGTGGTTTGTGTCCCCGACAGAGAAGTAGCTTTCTCGTGGAAGCACCGGCTTCTTTTAGCTTTCAGAAACCACTCAACCTAAAATTTCTGACGTTGCCCGTTTCTTTTTTTTTATTTATTGTTCATTTTTTTTTTGTCGTCGGCTTTATTTGCGTGGAAGCGGATTAGAAAAGCGGTGAACTCAAGAGAAATTTTCACACCGTCAAAATGTTTTCACTCTATTTTTTTTTTTTTTTTTTTGTTTCGTCGAAAAAAAAATATGAAGAAAGTTTTGGCAACTTGGTTAAACTCTGTTATGTCAGCTCGTCAACTTTCGCGGCGTTTGCACAAGGGTTGTTTTTTATTGTTTTTGTTTAGCTGTCAAATTTGGGCATTTCTGGTCTCTTTCATAAACATTCATTTGTATAAACAGGCGGAATGTGAAACTCGCATCGCATCAAGAGGTTATACCTTTTCCATTTACGTTCGTCTCGTTTACTTATAAAACCGTACGACTCGTAATATATTTTAGGTTCAAACGAAAATCAAACTTGGTGATTGCTCTAAAATTCCTCGCCACGTGTTTCTAGAATAAAACAAACAACATCAGATCAGATCAGATTTATTTTCCTCAAAGGTATCCCTTGGGATACATTACATGAGGGGGGGAATAAATACGACATTCAATGAACAATAATAAAAGGTAAACAGCAAAACAAACAAAAAAGCATTAATTGATCACACTTTACAAATAAGAATTACAGATGTCGCGAAATTTATTGGTATTAGTTTCATGGACGATGTGAGCGGGTAAGGAATTCCAGTCGGCAATAGCAAGTAGAAGGGGGGAATTTTGAAATTTGTTAGTTCTGGAGAAGAGAGGCTGAATTATTAGTGGATGATCGCGCCGTTTTGAAATGTAAGATGGATCTTGGAGATAGAGGCTACAAAATTCCGATGATGAGTAGTTGATGCCATGAAAGAAAGCAAGACGGGCTAGTTTGGTTCTAACGGTTAGAGGTTTCAACTCCAGGTTGGTTTTAATAATAGTGACGCTCGAGGTTCGTGAATAGTCATGCATGATGTAGCGTGATGCCTTGTTCTGAACGGATTCGAGCTTGTTAAGAAGGTATGCTTCATGAGGCCACCAGATGATGTTCGCGTATTCGAGTTTGGATCGCACAAATGCTTTGTAGGCGGTTAGTTTGACTGTCTGAGATGAGCGGAAAAGGTTGCGTTTGATGTATCCGAGTGATTTACATGCACTTGAAACGGTGTTTTAATATGATCATTCCAGGTGAGGTCCTCTGAAAAAATTACTCTTAAGTACTATCGGAAACAATATGAGCGTGAACGCGCCTCCGCGTGTCGCCGCTACCTGAGGCGCCGCCCTGCGGCGCCGTTGTGAAGTTTTGCGCATGCGTGTAAAACTCGTGTCGCTGTTCTCGCTTTGGCTGTTAACCCCCGTCTGTCGTCTGCTATGCGCGCGCTGGCGGCCGCTCGTGCTGTCTTCTGCCGCACAACATTGCGTGCTCCGGCGGACACCCGCGCTTCCTACGCGAATCGTGTTTGCCCTGGACAGCTTTAATGGTGTTGATTTGCACCAAAGTCTTCAGTGAAACACAACGCTTTTATTTTTTGAACACGTGGCCCTGACACGTGAAAACATCTGTTATGCCATCGGCCATGGGCTCGACAGGCTTATTAGTAGTGCTCATACTGTGTCCTTTCTGGACACAGGAAACTCGGAAACTGGAAACAGGAACGGAGCGGAAACTCGGAAAAACAGGGACAGCTCAACTATGTTGATCCGTTCGTCGTCAGGAACTCTAGCCATTTTTCACTAAACTGAATCTTTTCCGGGCTCCCCGTGGTTGAACGCTAAGCTTTGCAGATATTTTGTTTTGAATCTATCGGCATGTTATTGCTGTATCTCGATCCAATGAAAGAAGCCAGCTACCTATGACGTATCAAATGTGGGCATTGCGTTATCGCGTAGGAAACTCCTGAATCATGTTAAGTCGTTTGTCTGAATTGCGACGGAAATACACGACTCGCATAGCAGACGACAGCGCGAGCGGCCGCCAGCGCGCGCATAGCAGACGACAGACGGGGGTTAACAGTCAAAGCGAGAACAGCGGCAGGAGTTTTACACGCATGCGCAAAACTTCACAACGGCGCCACAGGGCGGCGCCTCAGGTAGCGGAGACACGCGGAGGCGCGTTCACGCTCATATTGTTTCCGATAGTACTTGTATGTTCTAACTTTTTCTATGTCTTCGTGGTTAATGGAGTAATTCCTTTGCGTGGAAGAAGGCTGACTGGCAAATGTTATAAATCTTGTTTTGTTAGTGTTTAATCTCAGTTGCCATGTGCTGCACCAAAGTGAAATCATGTTGAGGTCTTGCTGTAACAGTGCTTGATCATCTGGGTTGATGATGCGCCGGTAGATAACACAGTCATCTGCAAAAAGTCTTATGGAGGATGTTAAGCTAAGAGGAAGGTCGTTTATATAAATGAGAAATAAAAGTGGACCCAAAACGCTGCCTTGAGGGACACCGGACCTTACTGATAACGTTGAAGACTTACTCTCTCCGACATATGTAGCCTGTTTACAATTTTCAAGAAAAGTGGCAATCCATTGTATGATAACAGGATGAATGTTAAATTGAGACAGCTTGTACAACAAGCGTTGGTGAGGTACGGAGTCGAAAGCTTTGGCAAAATCAATAAATATGGCATCAGTAGGTTTGGTAGAGTGAATGTGTTCGTGCAAATTAGTAACAAATTTAAAAAGTTGCGTTTCACACGAAAAATCTTTTCTGAATTCATGTTGGTTAGTACAAATTAGGTCATGGTCAGATAAGTAGCTAATGACATGGGAATATATGACATGCTCCATAATTTTGCATGGTACACATGTTAATTAAACATATTTGTAATACTGCAGCATATCAACTACAGATAAGGCACTGTTTTCACAAAATACAAATAAACAATGTTAATTGTTTTCGTGAACTCAGTTTTTGTTTAATAAAAAGCACGTTGAATTTACGGTTTATAAAGCGGATAAACTCACAACGTAGAAAACGGTTCGAGAATGTCGTGTTCTGACCTACTTCTGCTAAACTTTGTTTCAGATTAAAAGGGCCCTAAAGTGCCGTTTTAAATCCTGAATTTATTGTCATAACTCAATCTACAAGCTCTAAGCATAAAAAAGAACGAAATTACATTCACGCGCGGCCGATTTGCATATTAAATAGAGTGATCAAAGGCTGCGACAGACATCATTGTCGCAGAATGATAGACGAATCGACCGAACCTTGCTGAACATGGTCGAACGACGGACGGTGCTTGTCAGTCACTCGCGAACGACAGATATTTCCGCGTGGACTAGCGGCCGACTCGTCCCCCTCGTCGACGCGGGAACCCATCGCTCGTGAGTGGCTGACAAGCGCCGTCCGTCGTTCGAGCTTATTCAGCAGGGTGTTCGGTAGCGCCATCTGTCATTCTGCGAGAATGGTATGGGGCACAAAATTTTGATCACCTCTTTAATATGTAAATCGGTTGCATGTGGATGTAATTTCGAGCTTCTTAGCGTTTTTAGAGCTCGTAGATTGAGTTATAAAAATAAAACGAGGATGTCAAAAAGCCCTTTAGTGCCCCTTTAACTCCAGACGCTGCCGACGCTACAGGTAATTGGACCAATCAAGAAGCCTCAAAAGCGCAAGTCACTAGGTTGTTGTCCTTTATGATTGTTGGTTCAGCGACAATACCCGACGTACAGGAACATGACGAACACCATGATGGCGCGATTTTCATGGTCTCTGATTGGTCGCATCAGCTCGTTGAGTCGGCTGCGTTTGGACTTCAAGGTGTACTCCGGCGGCGAGTTTTTTTTAGCTATGCCCCAACTAACTATATTTTTGGAATGACCGGCCTTTCCTGTATGCTGTTTAGTATCGCGAAATCCATAATAGTTATTGTGAAATGAATAAGTGAAAATGATGCCAAAACCAACATTCAAATGTACCCGCACGTTTCAGTGCCGTGACGTCAGGGGAAGGCAGGGTTGCAGGTCGAGCGGGCAATCTAAAAGAACTTGAAAGTAAACATCTTCGACAGAAATTTGTCTGGTTTTGGGGAAACAATACGAAACAAAGAAATCTCAAAACAAAAGCTGAAAAACAATCAGTTTCCGAAATTTCGGGGTCGACATGCCTCCTTCTTCAGGGAGTCACTACGCCGGGCATTTGTTTCGTGCTGCTGAGCGGGTGCTGGAGCGAGCTTGCAAAGCACTCATTTGACACCATGAAACTGCTTGTAATCTGTTGGGAACAAAGCAAACAGTCCAAAGAGTGAACTCCTGCCTTTCCCTGACGTCAGTTTTTCATTGTTGCCAGTAGAGACATTCACTTTAAAAAACGCGGTGGGAACCAAGCTTTTAAATTCAATAACTTCGCGAAGCAAATTTATTTTGGCCCAATGTTTGGGTTGATTTTTTAGCAATGTTTGTTGGTATGCTTAGAAACTTTTGAGGCAAATCGGGGAGTATAAAGAAAATGCGGAGTACCCCTTTAAGGTAAAAAGAAGCAGAGTAGCTCAGGGATCACACACATTACCGGTTTTATAACTACTTACCAACAAAAAAATCTTTCAGCGGGCAAAATCAGTACGTAATGTATTTATATAATAATTTATTTTTGCTCTCAAATACTAAGTCTATCACAAATTTAGAGACATCCGATGTTGCTTCTGATTTCGTTCAAAACTTTCTTCAAATAATGCGGCGCACAGAGAAGCTGGGTACAATGCTTCTTATTGTTTACGTATCGCTCTTCGTTTTACAGCTTATATACACTCAAATGTAGAGCGTTATAGGCTAAAGGTCGGTTCACACGGGGGCTTTGCTTACGATTTCTTACGTTACGTGGGGAGTCACTCGGGCATTCGCGTTTTCTATGTTGTTGGGCAGAGCTACCACTTGAATCGGTCGCGCCACGCTTCATTCCAAGCGCGGATGTCTCGGGGACTCCCGGCGTAAGCGGTGGTAATCAAACTTAACCAAGGAAAACGCATCTGTGTGAACAAACCTTCAAGGACCGACACAAGCGCGCGAACGTAACACGACACTGTAAAGCGTTTTGTGCGCGAACACATAAAAGCTAAGACGACGCCTGTAAAACTCGGAAGACGGCGACAATTTGCATTCAAATTCTTCTAAAAGTAGAAAACATTGTGTTCCATTATAATTTTCCGTCATTTCTTCTAGTGCTTCCGAAAATGACACTGAAATCCGACCTATGCTCGTATTTACTCCTCGCCGTTCAATGCAGACAGTCAGCTCGAGTTTTGAAATCCAGTAACAGCCATTTAATCTTCACACATCGGAGATGCGTTGTTTCGCAAAGCAGAACTGAAAAAGAAATGAACAAAACGAACAAACAAAAAAAAAAAAAAAACCTATAACGGGCGCTCAAGCTCGTCTTCGAGATCGGCGCAAATTTTGCCGCTTATCGTTTTGTCTAGCGGTCGTGGGCTGACAGGCTCGCTGAACGGGCGCCGTCGCGTCAGGGTCTTGGCGAGGCTTAAAACACGCTCACACGCACGCACAAAAGCGTGGCGTCCTAAGCCTCCCCGCTATCTCTAATTTCGACGTCGTTCGCAGTTTCAGAAACGTGCGCAGCGTGCGAAGTTTTGCGACGACGCGATCAATGCAGCCCGCCGAAAATTTTCGGAGCTCGATCCACGAACGCTCTCCATGTCGGCGTCGTCGGCTGTCGCGGCGTACCGCGTACCAAACGCGAAACGAACCTCGTTATCGGAATAATGCTTTTCGCCTCTTCCTTTCCCTCTACCTCTCACGCTTTCTCGTTCTCTCTTCCTCTCCTTGTCTGTTTATACATTTTTGTCTTCCTTCCGCCGTCTGTTTAAAAACACGCTGTTGCCATATTTAGTTGCTCCGTTGTCTCGCAAAAGGCAACGCTCCGTTTTCGGTGCTGCGCAATTTTGCGTACTAAGTAGGCCTATTTTTTTTTTTTTTTGCTTTTCAGTTGGCTTGTCTATCGACGCGTTAGCCTTTTTTCTTTTTATTTTCTAATTACGCCACTGCGGTTGAAATTGAGGGCCGCTGGTCCTTCAGTTTAAGTGAGCCTTGTTTGAAATGGGCCTGCGAAGAAGAAATAAAACAAAAACTGTTGGAGTTATACGGGATTGCAGTCGCCGGCGTTGCCTTCTGTTGTCCACGTCAATTTGTCGTCCTTTAGCTCACTTGTGAACTGCATTAGACGGCGATGTTTTACCGCCAAAAACGCCTGTATCAACTCGAATGCCTTTGCAGTTTGTCAACTGGTGCTAGAGTAACTGTGCACTCTTAGAAAAAAGGGTACCGATAGTCCTCCCTCCCTAAGGGGAGGAACGGTCTTGTAATCTATGTTCCTTTAGAAAGGGAGAACCTTTCGTCCCTGGCAGGGGAGCAAATAGTTCCTCCGTCGCCTGCCTCTCATTATGACGGCCCTGAATCGAGCAGGTCGAGCTAAATAAGGCTTAACGAGGACGCTACGTCTCTTGTACGAGACGAGAAGAGCAGCAAATAAAAGCATAACACGAGCTTTCCGGCCGCAAACTGTCTTTATTTCCGAAGCCAGATTTCCCCCGCAGGTACAGAAACATCCGTTTCGAAAACAGTTACTCAGACTTCTCGTCATCAGCACTGCGATGTTAAATGGAGACAGCCGATACCCAGTTACTTTGCGCACTTTACGTCTTACCTTTGCTTTCCTCGAGTCGGAATTCTTTCGTCAACCGCACGTCACGAAGGAATGGCAAACCAATCCGCGAAACCAAAAGCCGCTCTCAAAAGAACAAACTCGAAGCCACTGTTTATCGTGTAGCGTGAAAGAAGGTTAAATCGCTTGCCACCAGATGGCTGGGTCAAGCAGAGTAATTGCAAGTACCTAGGCTTGGTGGCGCTAGGTACCGCCCAACTCATGTTCTACAAAAAATATTTTCACTTTCTCAGGCCATCATTGCGCTTTGGGATCTTCGGGAACCTGTACTGTACACACATTACGCATACTACAAACATCAGGTGAACAGACATTGAGCGCATACACATACATGGAACATACAAACATCAATACGACGGCACACTAACCCGAACACTACACCCGAGCTCTGCGTTTCCGTCTTTTATACTGGTCGTTTCGAAGGTACGGAATTTCTTGGTGACTGCCTAAGCAATAAAAACTATTTTCAGCATGTTGATTTTGTTTCCAGCAATGTCATACCTCTGAGAATATTTTGAATGGCTCGGGGGATGAATCTCTTAATAAAAAGTAAACGCTTGATCATGCCGTAATTATTTGAAAGTCAATAAATCAAGCCGCTCCAATGCGGTTCGAAACCATGAGTTTGTTTCCTCCCACGGCACGTCATAGCCTGTATTTATAGTGTGGTGTTCGTTTTTCCATTTGTGCTGTTCGCGCACGGGTGCAATTGTCGTCTTCAATTAATCTCTGTAGAGCGGATATTCACTCAGCTGGAAGGTGATGCTTCACGAGCAGAGAAAGCGCTTTTCGATCAACTTGAATGCAGTCAAAGCCGCGACTTGCGGCAGGTGTTAAGTCATGCCGAGCTCGAAACCTTCTAGCGCTCATCCCAGCGCGCCACTTGGAGGGCAGTTTCTCCAGGAACCGTAGCACTGTTAAACAGCAAAATAAAGGGTAAATTTTTTTTATTGATTTTAGCTACTTTTCTCTTAATGCTAAAATTCCACACAGCAAATATAGGTACTTTCTGTCATAATTTTGTACTGTTCAGTCCTTTCCCCAGAGCGCAATCGCTCTCGGCAAGGAGACAGCCGACAGTCACATTGGCCACTGTACGATAGGAGCTTACTGTTCAGACCAGCGTTCCAACATGACAATCCGCACGTCGGTCGATTGCACCTGATTCCTCAAATGGGCTTAAACTCTTTAATGTAAAGCAGAATGTCAACCTGCGACCCCCCCCCCCCCCCCCCAATCACGGCCCGACCAGCGGCATCAATACCAGACGTTTACGTCATCCCATCTTTTTGTTACACCACTGATACGCGAACACACGGTCACATCGGCGATAATTCGTCTTCTGTTCACAATGCACAATACTGCCATCACGATGTTGCTGCTATGTTGCTGACACGCAGATATTGAGGAGTTTCAGCGACGGTGTCACCGCCCTGGTGGCCGGTCGCCGAAAGAGAAAGAAGGGGATAGGTTTTTTGGGCGTTGGCTTTGTGTAAAGTGTGTTGGCCGCGAACGTAGGCTTATATAGTTGGGAAACAAGAATATTACGCGGCTCTAGTGTTCCGGTACGAGCAACAGAGGTGACACGATCCGCTACGACTAGCTACGACCACCCGCCGCAGCGATGCTGGCGTCGAAAGAGCGCAACCTGTGTACTAGGCAGTCAGTCGCCGTCGCCCGACGAGATCGTTTGGCATTCAGGGCTTTCCGCCCCGGGTTCTTCGTTTGTACTTGGACCGAGTGTTGTTTCCTGTGCTTGTGTGTGTGCTCGGTGGCTGGATATGGACCTTATAGAGCAGTTCTTCAGACTCAACAATGACTCAAAGTTGACGGCGGAGGGACTTGCAGCAACGCTTTCGGTTGGTGCACAGGTGTGACGACTACATGGATAAATTTTAAGATTGCTGCTAGCAAGGTGGGTCATAGTCGCCTTATGTTCACATGATTTTAAGTGTAAGTACTCCGTGCAAAGGCGAATCTATCGTGTTTCTAATCCACCTTTGTTTTTGTTGTTGCTTTTATCACGCACGACCGACTTCTAACCAAATGCTTCTGTACCGTTCTTGGAGTGATTGTCTTCGGTCTTACATTGCGGAACGCCCAATGAAAAGTCATGTGCGTTCAGCGAGAAAACTTCCCTTTTGAGTGACCTTTTTCTATTTATAATTTCTCCCGTATCTAGGTGTTTTAATCAACATGATCGATTTGGTTCGCTTCCCTAGTTAAGACATTTTGCTGCCACATGCGGCACTAATGCTTGGCACGATGTATGCCACTGGTGGTATTGTGAATTGGTTTAGTTCGAAAGCTAAAAGTGTAACAGGTGGGACCATTCAGTTTGCTAAAAAATGTGCTGATATGAGAATTTGGTTGCATAACTGGCGTTTTACGTTTAAAATTGATAAGAAACACGCTCATGTGATGATGCATGTCTACAGCATAAGCTTTGCAGATCCAGAATGGGTGTGCTCTAAGCTACAGCCTCAAGGTTTTTAATGAACCAAATTGGTGATTACATGGCAATAAATATTGTGGTGGGAAACTGCCCATTGACTCTGTGAGTTTTGATTGTGACCTTTGGTGTGCTGTTGGCAAATTAGGTAATGGCACACCTTTTCCCTGACCATGTGGCTTCAAGGGACATCGCGTCTAGGTGTGCTTAAATATGTTTATTTTAAGGTTCAGTTGACCCCTCTGTATCTACAGGAAGGCAGTCTCAAGCCACAACAAACAGCAGAGAATGTACAAAGAGAAATAACAGGCACCAGTGTCCAGGCGTATAGTCCGCAGTAGCCAATTTGAGCCTAAATTGTTTTTTTTTGTTTGGTTTAGATAGTTTGCATTTGGTGTATAATCTGCAGGGCCTAATTTCTGTGCCCAGTGCATAGTCCGCCAAGCTGGTGCATTGTGTCTTTGTGCTTTTCTTTCTGGCGGCATTTTCCTCAGATGTTTTCGGCGAACGCTGTTGAGCCTGAAGAACTGCTCTTTGAGGCCCATATCCAGACACTGGGTACACACAAGCACAGGAAATAACACTTGGTGCCAAGTGCAAACGAAGAACCTGGGCGGAAAGCCGTGAATGACAAACGAGCAGCGTCGGATGACGGCGACTGACTGCGTAGTACACAGGTTGCGCTCCTTCGACGCCTGCATCGCTGCGGTGGGTGGTCGTAGCTAATCGTAGCGAGATGATCTTCACTTGAAGCAAAAAATCTCACCGTGTCGTTGTCAAGATATGTGTGCAAGTGTTCGACGACGTGGGCTCTCTCACGCTGGTGCAACTCTCATCAAGAAAGGTACATATCAACAATGTTTGCGCGTTTGACGCTGAAACTATGACGCCCACTTTATCTAAACCTAAATTTATCGCTCTGCGGCTACAAACATATTCGTTGACGTTGCTTAGATGATGTAACCATTCAGGCCTCGCATTAATTGGTGTTGCGAGCTCTTCGGTTGTTCTAGTTAATTGTGCTAAAAAGCGGTTGGATGGAAGGTATGACAGCTGCAGCATAAAAGGGACGATCGAAGTCTTTATCCTGCGTTCTATGTGCATGGACACTGGCGCCTGTTTTGGATAACATAATGAGGGTTGCAGCAGGTGAGCGTTACTTCGGCATCCCGCTCTGCGACCGCGACTCGGCTGCCCCGCTGAGAAAATGCCTTCGGAAGACTTGCCCCGCTACCCGCTTGCCCCGCTACAGTCTCACCCGAGAACTTGCCGGAGGAAGAATGGAGCTTCATGACGGTCTACATGAAATCGAGGTTGACCAAGTTAAAGGAGAACTACGATTTTCTCCTACAAATGGGTGAGCGTAGCAGAGTCGCCGAAACCAGCGCGTATGCGAATTCAAAGAAAGGGATGTTTATTATCCACAACCTATACAAAGCAACTTTTTGTCAAAATACAAACGCCCGGCAGTAAAAGGATAACCCCGGTACAAATGCAGTGGTGGACTTCCCTGACCCCGCGACTCTGTCAAACTCGTCTAGAAGTTATATTTAACCTTAAATAACTAGATCTGTATCCATTCTGTAAACCGCATACATTTGAATACCAGAGACCTAAAATCGTTAGACCAATACTATCTGCAATGTTTCTAATACTCAGTGTATGTGTTTGTGTATGAAAACCTATTTTTGCCCTAATAAAAGACAGTTTCAAAAGGACACGTGTCTTCTGCTGCCTATTTACAATGCAGAGGCAAAAAGAAAATCAACTGTGTACATCTACCACTTAGCATAAGCACCTTTCGCCATTCATTTTTGAGCACACTCAAATATCAGCTTAAGTTGCTCTTGTCTTAGAAGCTTTGCCCTGTTTTGTAAAAAGAAAAAAGTTAAAAAACTTTACCTTTGTTCTCCTTCTGGCATTTAATACAGACTTTTGTTTGTCGGCAGATCACACACAGCAGATATCACAGTGGCACATACAACTCGAACGACCGATGAGACTATTGCTATTACAATAAAGCTTCACACGAGAGCCAAAAGGAGGCTTGTAGGGGTGCACACGCACATCGAAATGAGATTGGCGCTTCCGGGGCTTGTTTACATTATGCGTAAAAATAGGACGATCGGCGACCAGCTGATCGCAATGTAACACCAAGGATATCGATGTTTCGATACACAGAACGCAGGATAAAGACCTCGATCGTCCCTTGTATGCTGTAGCTGTCATACTTTCCATCCAACCGCTTTTTAGCACAATCAACTAGAACAACCGAAGAGTTCGCAACACGGTTTAATGCGAGGCCTGGATGGTTACATCATCTAAGCAACGTCAACGAAAATGTAGCTACAGACCGATAAGTTTAGGTTCAGTTAAAGTACGCGTCATAGTTTCAACGCGCGAACATTATTGATATGTAACTTTCTTTGGACCCGCGTACATTCAGTTCAACTTGATCACAGCTGCACCAGCGTGTGAGAGCTCACGTCGAAAACTCGCACACATATCTTGACTATGGCAAGGTTTCTTGCCTTCGGCTGGCTTGAACGCTTCATTTGTAGCATCACGGTACGTCTTGCTTGAAGCGATGATCATCTCGCACACGGCAACAAACAGAAAACGACACGCTTTGCTTAATTTAAACGGTACCGGCCTACGCGCGTCGCAAATCTATCCCTTTCTTTTCCGCCATGTTGGATCGATTGGAGCACCCCCTTTCGCTGAAAATCCTCAATACAGAGCCACGTTGATTGCCGGTTGGCACTCGGCATCGGAAAACAGAACCGAACTTAGCACGGAAGGCACCCAGGCAGCCGGCAGCAAAATCTACCTGTCTTGGACTGCAGTTCCTGCGATTTCCATAACGCCGAAAACGTCGACACAGTTCCGCGTGGTTCCGCTACTGTAGTTCTGCGTGGGTCCCGCAATCTGGAGACGGCCATCTTACCCAGTGTGCGTAGCGCTGCTGGCACTGCTCCGGAACTTCGCTGTTTCTAGCGGCTTCGTTTGCTCGTTTGATAAAAGTAGTGGTAAAAACGTCAATGCAACCGAAATGTTCTGCACGTTTGGACTAGAAGACGAAATTACAGGCGGCCTTCGCTGCCGCTGAAGCTCGATCAACTCAACAACATTTATTAAAACAACGTGCGCGACGTGCTCGAAAAAAGAAACCGAAAGACGATGAGTCGGGAGGGCGAAAGCGTTCTCCAGTTTGCCTGGAGAAGGAGAAACACGTTTCGTTCCTCCCTTTTTCTCGTGTCCGCTTGGGGGCGTGTCAGTGGAAGGGAGGAAGACGCGCCGTTGCTACCTTTTTCCTGCATTTTTTTCTTAAAGTGTGGGCCTTATAGCAAAATTGTAAACATAGGGCACGTTATTTAGAGAAAAATAGTCACTCTTTACGGCTGGTAGCCAAAACATAAAGCATGTAAAGATGTTGCTGAGAAGATACGCTGGAGCAAAGAGTAGGCTGAACACTTGGTTTTCTCTCATTTGCGGGTTTTCACGGGCTTTCTCGTGATTCTGTAATACTCTCCCACTAGTACAAGGTCATGTGTTCACAGGGCCAAAATACAACTCAGGAAACGCTACGAGCGCGAACTCTTAGCCTTGACACGTACTAGATGAGATAACGACCACACAGCTTCGTTTTCGCGCACTCAGTCTTCGTTTTGGTTCAGGCTAATTAGAAAATAACGCACTTTTTCGCAGCTTCATCACCTGGTTGGTGCACTATCTATTGCTGTTGTACCATAAAACGTTGCGATTTTCGTGGTGTTAGTGGTCAAATATTGACTAGCACATCGCGAGAGACGTATATAAACGTCTCTTTGAATCGGAACCTTCAGGCGAGGTTTGTTCATTCCAGCATTCTTAAAAGTAGGATATTGTGCAGCTAGAAGTACTCGTCGTTTATAACTATTATGAGTAGGCGTAGGACAAACATTGTGTGGGTGCAATTCTAATTCCGACTTTCGTCAACGCACTGGGATTTGGTTTTAATGAGTGGTGAGTTTTAGAAAGTTTGAATGGCTCTTTAGAGTTTTATTTTCTTCCACACTCGAGCCGCCTAATAATCGCAAGAAGAAGTAACATTCCAAGTATCGAATTTTGCATTTTCTTTTTCTTCACGTTTTTTCCAGGTAAGGGATATATATCTATAGATAGCCATACAAGTATTTAGCTGTCGATGCAATTCATTTAATGCTCCATTTTTCCTCACTACTTTGGAAATTAATTGCCTGGGAAGGCGCCCTGTATTTTCCTGCCCAGAGGACTCCGGTGCACTCTGACAAATAGAGGGCGAAAGCTCCCTCACAAACCGACCTACGTTTCTGACGTCGCGCTACGACGTGGGAGCCGGATTTTTGAAACAAAACACGCGCGTACGCGTCGCTTTAAAAGAAAAAAAAGCACCGGTTTTTGCGCGCATGAGTGGTGATATGCCTGCAGATCCCGCGGGCGGAACGTGCTTGTTCGCGTGAACAGAAAAGCTCGCCTACGTATCAAAGTTCCTTTTTAACGTGGTGAACGCGTGTGAGGGGCTCAGCCGAACGCCAGCGTGGGTAGCGCGGCGGCAACGCTCCGTTCCCCATTACGATGGATCGCAGCGGGTCGTCCCAGCCAATCCAGTGATGCGAACGCGTCACGTGACAAGACGCCCCAAGCGTCGTCGCCACGCCCTCTCGGAGAGTCACGTGACTCTGCACCCGTGCCTGGATTAGCAACGATGGTTCCTCTATACTCAGTTTCACTTTACGGCCGACCAATGCCGCACTCTCTGATGGGGTCGTGTCAATGAAGCGGCGCCAAAATCGCATCGTGACGGCTTTTTCTCTTTGTTGATTTGCTCTGAACGGCTAAACTAATCACGCTCAGAAAAAAAAAAAAAAAGGAATGGAGAACGGAGGAATGGTGCCGCAATCAATGTGTGTGTTTGGCTTGGGCGGTGATAGCGAGCGGACGAAGAGGATGATGCCTTTCGTCTGGATTGGTTGCATGTGATCGCGGCGTCGGCTGTGCTCCGCCACAAAGCGAAACGGTGTATGGGAGAAGAATTGTCTGTGCCGAATCTTCAATTCACAGCGACGGCGGCTCTCAAAATACGAGAATGGGAGACGGAAGATGGTTTCGGAAGAAAGCATTTTCCCGTTGTTGTTGTTTTCTTTTTCTGGCCGCAATGGAGCTTCGGGAGCTTCCGATTCGTCGGCTTGTTTGATTTTTCCACTTCCGCCGTGTGCAGAAAATCCCCCGGACTTTCTGGAGACGTTCCCGGACCAGCTGCTTAAGCCGGGCTCTGCGGTCTCCCTCAAGTGCTCCGTGACGGGGAACCCACTACCGCAGATCTCCTGGTTCCGCTACGGACGGCTCCTCTCCGACCGCTCGGGACTCCGCATCGGTGAGTGCGCCATGTGGAAAATGCTCCTACTCTTGCTCTTCGGCGTTCGTTATTTTTTATCCTACTTTTTTTAAGCGTTTCAAGATAACATTTAACGCTGTTAAAGATGCAAACGTCCCCTGGAGCCAGTCATATCCGACAGCGGCGAATCACGTGACTGCCCAGGTACAGGAACAAGGGCGTAACCCGAGCAGTTCGAGAACAGGAGAAGGAGGAGCTCCCCTCTTACCCGGAGCCTTTTGTTTGTGTGTACCAGACGTCGGATTTCTTCCCCTAGAAGATTATCCCGTCACTCAAAGTTTGTAGAAAAACGTCTTTTCTCTCTTTGCCACCCGTGGTTTTGACAGCATAGCAGCGCCACTAGTAGGATAAAGTGTAGTCACGTGTCTCCTTCGGGCGCCCTGATTGGGTCACTGGGACAGTAGCCTTCGTCCTTTGCCCATTTGCGATGGGCATACGGCGACGCGCGCATCTCGTGTATCCGCGACGGTGCTAAATCAATTATTTGAAAAGTCCTATCGAAGACACCTTCCTAGTTTCACTGACGCTAACCTTAAAAACTGTAAAATTCTGTTTAAATTTAGACCCCGTTAATACAAACGGGGAGCGTCTTAGGCGCCTGTTTACGGCTTGAGCGGCGTCGCCGTCGGCGTCGGCGTAATCGCGCGCGTTGTATTACGGGAAAATGTTCTCGCTAAATTTAGGGGGTTAAGCTTCCCCGCTAATTTAGTGGGGAAATTGACGCCCCGTGACCTCAACATCAATTCAGTTTCCCCGCTAAATTCAGCGATAAAAACTTTCGTTAAATTTTTCAGCCATATTTAGCGGTAATATTTCCCCGCTCAGAAATGTTTACTAAATTTAGCGGAAAATTGGCGAAAATTTCCCGCTAAATGGGAGGGCAGCAGGCGAGGAGGAGGGGAGGGTACGGAGGGGGAGGAGGGGCATACACTCCCCTCCTCCTCCTCAAAATCTGCGCACTAATTCGGCATTACAGAGAAGTGTAAACGTTTTAATATTTTTTCTATCCTACCGATTCTCGTGAGAGTAGCAACTCTGAATATTTGGGACTATGAATATATCTGTGACCGTGACCTGTGATGACAAAGAACTTTAGTGTGATCCTTTCTGACAATGAAAGTGCCCTTACAAACTGCACACTAAGAGACGTCATCGGTTGAAAATATGTGGGGGCGTTTACGACGAAGTGTACATCCCGCTTCTCCCTCTCCCCTACGCCTATTCTTCTGACACTTATTTACCCTTCTTCCCATTCTGTAACAGATTAGCCAGTCGAGGGTACTCCTTGGCTTCTCTCTCTGTTCTTTTTATCTCTTTGTTTTATTAAAAAATACAAGAAAGAAAGATGATAATTTATAAAAAATAACTAGAGTAAATTATTAAATTATATTCATTTTAAAATTAAAAATTAATCAAAACAGTAAAAAAATATATAAAAATTAAAAAAATTAAAAGTAGACAAAAAAAAAAAAAAACTTGATAGAGGGCTGAAAGACTTAAGAAAAGAGGTTGAGGTATATCAGCTCTTTCTCAATCAGAGCAACTGACGGCGCACTGGTGCGTTCGTTACACTGAGCCTTCATAGCTTTTGGCTCATACAACACTCTGGTCATCCGGTTGAGGGAAACGCTTTAAAACTATGGTGTCGGCGAAAAAAGGAATGCGCTTTCATGTTCCTGTCCTCTCGCACTATCGTATATATGATGTTTACCAACTAGCCCAGCAATTGATTTTAATTACTGCAGCGAGCTACTTTTCTTGAGTGTGGTGACTGGTTTCCGTTAGCTTTTTTCCTACACTACACCTGCAGGCGACTTTGTGGACGCTTCCGGCGTGGTGACGAGCTTCGTGAACGTGAGTTCCCTGGCGACGGAGCACGGCGGCGTGTACAGCTGCCGGGCCGAGAACGAGCTGGCCTCGGTGGAGCACACGGCCCGGCTGTCGGTGTACGGACCGCCGTTCGTGCACCGCATGGACAACGTCACCCACGTGAGCGGCTCCGATGCGAGGATGCAGTGCTGCGGCCTCGGGGTACCCAATCACACTCATTGCCTGGAAGAAAGGTGGGAACCGTCTCTTCGTGCTACGAAACCGCGCATGACGACCTTTCCACTTAGAAAGAAGCTGAAGTGGTTCTGTAGTTGAGCAAACACACTTAAGTTGTCTTCATTTGGCATCTAGGATCACGAATATGGATCGATTATTGTTTTGAATTTGGTGCACGGAATCTGCAGAAAATCATTTTTTTTTCCAAAATATTGCTGAAGCCCTTGTTTTTGGAGCGTTACGTCAAAACCTTAGTTGAAATCTCTTCCCTCTCGCATTATCAGCGCCTATCAAAGTTCTGCATGACCACTCTTGGTATAAAAAAACAACGTCACCACTTGAGTCAATGTCGGGCAATTGCACGCGCTGCCCACACGAGCGACACGCGCTTGGGAACAAAATAACCTTTTATTACTTAACGACTGGTCGAAGGGTTTTCGTGTGTGTTTTAGTGTTGCAAACACATCTTGGTGGAAACCAACCGTGATATTCATATTCAAGAAAATAAAGTCACGATAGAATTCACCACTAATTCGTTTTTATTTTTCAAAAACCACATTTAGCTTTATTTCAAAAAGATCATATTCGATCGTTTTGTTTTGCACGTACTAAATACGATTGGAGAACAGTTCCAAGAGAGAGTTTTCTCAGCAGTGTGTGGAAAGTAACGATGGAGAGATAAGCTTGTGTGTTACATGCTGTCTTTAGATGCCTTATCACTCTGCGTAATGATTTAATTTCCCGATATGTTACCATGGCCTCCTTTATACTGACTAAACCTGTCAGTTCACAGCCAGAATTGGTCGCCAAGGCAAGAACAGAAATAAAGACTGGGGCAGGTGAACGGCGCCAAAAAACACGCCCCTTTTCTTGCTTCATTATATAGGTTGGGGGGGGGGGGGGGTTCGGTGGCCGTGTGGGCTAGCGCACTCCAGCTCGGAGCACGTGGAGCGAAATCTTGCGCTGCAGATCCCAGGGATCCTCTGCTCAATCCCCAGCCCTGCCCGTTTCGATCTGGATGAGCATTGTACCGGCGTGCGGTCGTGTACTGCGTGGGGCACGTTAAAGACAGCAGGCTAGCGGTTGTACTGCACTGCCCAAATTTCTCATCTACAGCTGGGAGACTCGTCGCCCGTTGAGGCAGACTAATTTCTAGGCTGTATAAACATACACACACACCACACATGTTTATAGGGTTCTTTGTAATTATGTTAAATTTATAGTATCTCATTTACGCTGCCACTTTATGCTGATGATTCCCTTTTTTTAGCGTGTTTTGCCTTGGCACAGTCTTCTTTAAAGGGCGGTCGTCGTCTTTAAGGAAACGAAACAGAAAAAGATAACTAAACATAAACCTTTTTCTTTACGCGCATTAAAGCATATTAATTATGAGAACATAATAATAATTGTGTTATGTGTATGTTCATACAACCGGAATTTAATTAGCCCCAACGAGCGTCTGGTGTCCCAGTTGTAGATGAGAAGTTTAGACAGTGCAGTACAACCGCTAGCCTGGAGTCTTTAACGTGCATCGGGCGGTAGTGATACACGACCGCACGCCGGTACGATGCTCATTCAGATAGAAAGAGGCAGGCGCGGGGATTGATTCCAGGATCCCTGGGTTCGGCACCGCGGACTTTTGCTCCACGTGCTCCGAGCTGGTGTGTGCTAGCCTACGCTGCCTACGCTATAGCCTATTCGGCAAGGATCCCCTTTATTATAACTAAATACACCATTCCGATATTTACGAGTCATCAGCCTAACCCTGCGATCTCCTCAGCCCAGCAACGGGCACGTTCGTCGCTCCGCAAACCGAGCAAATCACGCACCATACGCACAAACAGTGAAAATGAAACCGTCCAGGAGGCCATTTTTATAGAAAGTTCTATAGGACTATCGCGGAGAAGTATAGCATGCCTAATATAGACCTTCTTTCGCTCACTTCGTTGGCACCTGGGCAGACAACGAGGGCCTGCGGCCGTCTTCTCGACTCGTGTCCAGCGACAACGGGTCCCTGCACATCGTGCACGTGAGCCAGTCAGACCAGGGCTGGTACGAGTGCGCCGTGAGCAACAAGAAGGGGAACACGGCTGTCGGATCCATGTTCTTGCGAGTCATCGGTGAGCAGTCCGTATCACGTGTTATGTTTGTTTTTGTTATTCTCGGTTCGCGCGAATTCCATGACTTGACTCCTAAACGAGGCAGCGCGTCTCTAAAGGCGCACCGATTTTGACCTTTCCACGGAAAGAAGAGCGATTTTAAAAGCGTCCGAATTTTTATCGGAGGTTATAGGTACAGCCATATATTGAACACAATATAAAACTTGTATAGATTGATTTGCATCAATGTTACCAACACACTCTTCAGTTACTGCGAAAATATCTCGGTTCTTGTTCTCGTTCTGGATCTTCGACGCTCGGAATTGGCGCAAAGCATTGCTTGAGCAAAGCGACGACGGTGACACGGTGAATTCGTACATCGTGCTTAGGTCGCAGCGAAACGTCGTAACTTGACGACCACAATGACGAAAGACGATGGGCCTTACGGCGAGCACGGCTGTAGTTCCCTATATGCTGCCGTGACAAGGCAGCAAATTCCTTGATAGCGTGGTTTCCTTTTAGAGGAATTAACATTTACGTAGCGCATGCTGATATGTTAATTGAGTGTTCTCCTTAGAACGTCCATGCGTTCCTCGGAAGATTCACATAAAAAAGTGAACATACAAATTAGTTTCCGTGATATTAGTTTCCACTACCCTTACTCCCGTTTTCAATAAAGAACAAAATAGTAAATAAAACTCCAATTTCTCCACCTATGTTTTCTAGAACTCCCGCAAAGGGCGGAGTTGTCAGAAGGATCAGAAGTACCAATAGAAATGTTTTGTTTGTTTACGATCTTATAGTAAAACAAATTGTAGTTTCATATAACCACAAAAAAATATATATATATTTTTCTTCTGTCATAATTTTACGCATTTCGCTTCCGTCTCTCGGCGCAAAGCACGACCTCGTACAAGGCATACAAAATGAGGCCTGTGTTTGAGAAAACCAAGAGAAAAGACACTGTGGATAAACGTTCATTTACATTGTTTCATTCAACCCCTGTTGTTACACAGACTAAATCGAGAAGAAAAAATTGTTTGTGTGCGTGCGTACAAGCAATTGCGGGCGTGCGTCTCCAAGTTTGTACATGCGAACGTTCGCACGCACCCATATTTGTGTAAAAGTGATCCCATTGCGGAACTCAATTTTTTCTTTATCAGTAAAACAGTATAATAAAAATATTTAGGTGCGAATCCTATTTTTTTTAATCATTTTGCATAGCCATTGACAGCTTAACAAACGCGAGGCGTGGCAGGTCCCTGGAAATTTCAATATCGGTCTCCACAGCCAATAAGATTGAGGCATCATCCGATATGAACGCCTGAAAGATCAATCACGTAACAATGAGCCTGAAAATAATAATTAGGCCTTTCCCTGAATTTCTTAAACTGTCGGTAACCGTAGTACAGCTCTTTTAAGAGTTCACGGCTACAGTCGGAAAGCACAAATAGACAACTCAAAGCTAAAAAAAAAAAAAAAGATCTGCTTGGATCACAAAGGCGTTGACTTTTTCTCTCGTATAACACACGGCACAAATCCGACGCACACGAGAAACAAAGCGAAGGAAGCTGACCAATTGAACAAATAAACGAGAAAAAAAAATCAGCGAAAACCGGAAAGCCGTCGGTGATGATGAAACGTGAAACATTGCGGGCACTCGAGTCGGGACTGCGCTCATTTGTTTAGCGAGCTTCGGTGGAGTCGTTAGACTCGCTTTGCATAGATATGCATTCGTGGTTTTTGCAGGCGCGCTTGGGCGCTCGCAAAACTCCGCTGTTCGTTTCTTTCTTTTTTTTTTTTTTTCTGAGGGGGAGATACATTAGCAGTCGTTATTTTTCTACGTGTAATAGAATCCGCAACGCGGACAAGAAAACAACGAGCAACGAAAAAGAAAAACAGAATTGAAAATGGAGACGGGGAGTGATCATTGCTCAAAGAGGAGCGTCCGGAAATTTGTAAACATCCATTGTATCGTCTCGTGCACTTTCTTTCCACGTAATTCCGGTTTATACGAGAGCTGCTGATTTTGTTACAGAAGTGCGTAATGACAGGAAGACAGAGAAAGGAGAAATGAAGGCTATAGAGAGCTTGGCAGCCTTATAAACGGCGCCGGCTACACCATTTGTACAGATAGACACTTTTTTTAATTTTTCTTGGTTTGTCAGTTTTCTACTTTATGAAACGACCCTATACACGAAGAAACTGGGAGAAAGTAATAGACGAGAGCGCGGGGGAAGGGGATGCCAGAGATATCCACTCTTTGAACGCGTTCGAACGTCGAACGCTGGCGTCGGGCATTCGGTGTTCGAAAGCGTTCGAATGTTTATTATCGTTCTGCAGCTAACGATATCGCGGCGTATGCCGCTTACAAACGCCACAAAATCGCGGCGTTAGAATCGGACAGTACCACTACAAAAGAATGCCCGTACGTTTGCTATTTCAACGAGAACTCGGAAATGCCAATGGACCTTTTCCGAGAAGCGTTCTGCGCACGCGCGAGCGCCCGATGCCAAGCGGCGGAAGTCGGCACAAAAATGGAAGAAATTCGGAAGAAGGCTTTGGATCAGCGAGTAGAACACGTAATTGCAGCATATATATAATTGTGTTAAAAAAAAAGAAAGTGGACGGAAAGAAAAACACGACGTTTGGGTCGTGTTTTTCTTTCCCCCCTTTAAATTCGCGTTGGGCACGCGCCGCAGCTTAAGAGCGAAGAAACTGGTAGCGTAGCTTCCATTATCGAGTGGTAGCGCAGGTAGGTCATTTCCTCGATTTTTAGTTCGTGCAGCCACCGCCTGGTGCCGTCGGTATGTGGAAAAGGTCCATTACTGCGATAGGTAGAAACATGTAGAGAAATAGTAAAGAAGTGTGGAAACTTAGAAGGTGGAAAAGAAAACAAGAAAAACTTGATCTTCGAAATAACGTTTCCTCTAAAAATAAATTGCTTGATTAGAGATTGAGAATTACATGAGCATATCAACGCCATGGTTGGCGTCGGTTCAAAACCGACAATAAAAACGAAGGAAAAAAAAGAAAAGATTTTTGCTCTACTGTTTGTAGAGTACTTCCTATCGCTTTTGCATTTATTAGTTTAAAAACTATTTCTGTTTTACATAAATGTAAGTATCAATGAAAGTGCTTACGGAAAAAAAAACTAAAAAGTATGAATGTGTCTGATTTTCTATTTATTGTATTTATTCAATTAAGATTCGTTTATTGTTTCAACGAGCGTATTTTTTTGTACGTTGTTCCACGTCTGAAAATTCGTTTTAATCTGAGAATTTGTTTTTATAGTAACTGGTTATTTTTAAGCGCTCTTCGAATAAGAAGTAAGTAAAAGAAGTTAAATATACAGCGTAGACACTGCTGTATAATTTAGAAAAAAACGGCTTCTGTACTTCTTAAAAAACTGCGACCTAGTCTGATATTTTATGACCCTGTCATAGCAATTTTAATAACAAAATGTATCAACATATAAGAATGTTGACTATTTGCTGTTTTTTCTATAGTAAACCGAATTCCATGTATGTGCGTATTGCACGTGTCACGTTTTTCTAGCCTCAACAATAATACATAAGCGATATGTAACACACTAACACGCCGTTTTTGTTTTTGAACAACTTCGTCTGAACGATCTAAGTTCGTCGTAGAACGGCTTTTCGACAGACATTTGATGATTACCTAATTTATTCGATCATTGAATATATATAGATGTATACTTTTTATATTATTAAGTGGTATAACGGTTTTATTATTACATTTTTGCTCCCTCCATCATTTCTCGTTTGAGCTAACTACTTTGTATTTTTTTATTACGCCGTTTGGCTTTTTGTTTTCAATTTCGAGCACAAACCAAGGAGAATAGTTCACCGCAGCAGGGAAGGCTCGCGAGCGACAAAATCCCGAAATTGAATCTCGAATACAATGCCTGTCACCGTCTCCATCTATCACCATTTATGTATCGCCGGCGCGCCAGAAATTTCAGTGTCAACGCAGCGAAAACGCCATATATAACACAGTACGAAGAAAAAACGAAGGATGTCCCGAGACTACAAGGCCTTTTTTTTTTTTCTTTGCCGATCTATCGAGGCGTGCGCCAGCGTTATTGGCTTCTGCCAGCGTGGACCGTCGAAACATGGCATCTCAAGCCGTGTCGTTTGCAGTCTGACATCAGGCCGCCTGGAAAGACGAGTCACGGCGCTAATTTTGTCCGTCGCCGATGGCGCTCGTTTATTGATGAGCGCCTTGGTACAAAGTTCTGCTCGACAGTCTGTGTACGTGTTGCCAATGCTAGTGTTTATTTTTATCTAAATAAAGTAGGAAACGATGAGAAAAAACCTAGCCAAGAGCAAGTCGTCTGCTTCTTGCGCAAGGCTTGTGGTGACATCAGGACGAAGCTGAGTTCTGATTGGCTTCGATTGGAAGGATATTTGGTAGACCTCAGTGCTAGATGCCTTGAGTTCTACCCTCTATTTGTTTTAGATGCGGAGCATCTCTTGCTCGGGTCTATGTCCCGCGGTGTCGGCGTTGTAGTCGGCACTCGAACTACGCACGCGCAACTCTCCTCCTTCCCTCTTTCCAACAGCTGCGCGTTACTCTCTCCGCTCTCCCTCTCTACCAGCTGCGTGCACTGCGCGTGCGTTCGCTTCTTCTCACACCGCGCGCGCACGCGCAACTCTCCTCCTCTAGTCTCCTCTCCTTCAAGTGTGAAAAAAAATAAACGGCGAGCGGCGAGCGTTCCAAGTTGCTCTGCCGCGAGCCGCGACGAAGCCTCGCGTAGCGGGGTAACGGTAGGGCAGTCGGTGGCGCCATCTCTCGACGTCAGCACGCAACTGACTCTTTCCTCGGAGCCAACACGATGCTCCGCATCACCCCATGGTTCCCCTCGGGAAGATGGTGTAATTTTGTTTTTTTTTAATCAGCCAATAAGAGCTCGCTGTTCTGACATCCTCATAACCCCTGTGCAGGAAGCAGACGAACTTTCGCTCTGCATAGTCGCTCGCAGCCTCAAAACGCAGGGCGTGTCCTTACATTTCTTGCTTCTTGATGTGTTCTTTAGCTTTCTTATCGGTCATTGCCGCAATCTGATTGACTGCGGAGTGATAAGCCGTGGGAAACAATAAAGAATAGTCGTCACGATATGGAACTTAGTGTTGCTCACCTTGCACAGATATTGACTATTTATTCTCTAATACCGGATGAAATACGTGGCCTTGATGCTTTTGAGGTTGACATAAATGTTCAAGCCCTTTGAAGTGCGAAGTAAACACAAAGACACCTTCATTACGTATTGGAAACACTGCCCTTCAGGTTGTTTTGCAGCAAACCCGCAAAAAAAGTTTCAGTGCCTTTTATTTTTGTCTGCGTATGTACGTGTTTATTGTCTTTTAACGACATCTTTCGGTCAGGGAACGCATCTGTTGCTTCTATATAAAAAGACCACAACAAGATATGGTTCTCTTCTTTCTAAAATAAAACTAACTGGGCGGTAAAAAAAAAAGAAAAAAAAAGCTTCTGAGAGGATCAACAGAGCAGCCACATTTAAAGTTCATTCAGAGAGAAAGAGAGCACCACTGTTCAAGTCTGTTCTGGCAACACAACAAAACCTGAGGTAGCGCATCGATCGTCTTCTTCTCCGTGAAGGTTTACGATCGGCTGGGGACCCGTTGATGGTTTTGTAAAGAGTATTTACCTAGTCGGCTTCCTCCCCAACCCACCGGACTTACTTTTGGAAGAGCGCACTTCGAGCGCCATCTTGGGGGAGGATCGGAAAACATTTTCCGGTAGAATCCCCCTGCCTCGTGACCAGGAAAACGCGACTGCCGGGGCGGCGAGAGGGCGGCAATAAATGACTCTCTCTCGGTTAAGCCTAACTTCTTTGTTGTTGTTGTCTTTTTTTTTCTCCCCTTTTTATTGATGTCCGGCGATCGATATGGAGAGTGATCGCCGGGGTGTCGAGTCAGAGTTGTCGAGATCGTTCCATCGTACCTTCACACCTGGCGCAAACCGAAGGCGGAAATAAAAGAAACGCGATACAAATAAGGGGCGAGTCTATCCGTGCGTAGCCAAGTGGATGCCGACCGCTGGGTTGTATCGACGTATCGACGTAAGTTGGTTGTCCAATTAAACTACGAAAACAAAAATGGTCTTGATATCCGCATGATCTCCATTGCAGAACTTTGTTAATATACATAGTTTTAGAGAATGATTATAGCATTACACGCGTATGGGCGTGAAGAACATCTAAAAGAGGGACGAAAACGTTGAAAGAGGAGGCGCAGCCGTTTTTTGAATGTATGTAATGAACGACGGCAGGGAACTGAAGCCGTCTGGTTACGTGAAGCAATCAATGAGGTACATGCAAAAAAAAAATACAAGAAAAAAAAAGTCTGAAAAAGAAGACAAATTTTGAACATTAAATCGGCCTTTTAACACTGGAGCCTCGTTTGTTCTGCTCCAGATAGGAGAGGTCGCAGCACTTGAGATAGAAGGGGTTGTAGAGGAGCTAAAATGCGAGACACTTGTCCCGTATGCTGTTTGTGCGCGATATAGTGTAGAGCGAAAACAGATTTAGATCGCAAAATTGGAGAACGTTTCCTTCGATTGCTCTTGTTTCGCAACTAATGTAAACATTACCAAAGGTAATGTTGAAAACACGGGGAAAGTCGCGTACGACGTGCACAATTAAACGCAAGCTGGTAACAAGACAAAAAAAAAATACGGACGAGCACAAAGTACGTTTCAAAACTGTTCATATATTAATGTTAATGAGGTGCCGGGGTCCGTTCTTTTCACCAGAAATGTGCTTGCCTCGGGATGTTTTAGGAAACATAGACTCAGCACTATCTTCTCTAAGTATTCCGATGTGAAGTCGCAATTTATCTAGGAGTCCAATGAAATGTAATTTTCGCTTTTGCTAATTGACAGGTAGCGTGACCGTCTTCATCGAGGTGGCTCGAGGTGATTATTCTAAAAATACGGTGATCGGTCCTGCCAAATATAAAAGTGTTTCTTCTTGCAGAAGTGCAGTAGAGTTGCGCGTCCTGAAGAGATCCTTCTAATGTATGGTTATGTATTTTCTCATCAGATGATGATAAATCATTATCTTCCTTCAGCACGTGTTTGCATTTTAATTATTACCATGATGATGCTTTTGACTCTTGTATTTTTTTATATTTAAGGCAACATTACTTAATCTAAACTTCATACTAAAAAACACAAACAAAAACATCGATCAGCAATAGACGTAGACATTCAGTCAGAATATTTGTATTCAAGGGAAAATAAAGTCCATGTGTAAACGCCATTACAATTGTACCAAGCATTTTTCATATGCAGCCGAAGCAGTTTGAAGACACATCACCTGTTCTGTTTTTTAACTTTTACTAAGTGCCTATATTATTTATTTGTATAATATTTTTTGTGTCTCAGTGTTAATGTGCATGGAAACCTTATGAGCTTTAGCTAGTTTGCACTACTGGAGAAAGACGGATAGTCCTTTTGTACAAGTAAATCTCTAGGTTAGTAGGCGGTTATGCCAGGAAGCAAAAAAAAACCTGGACAGCCTATACTATTAATCAACGCTTCGGTTATCAAAAAAATATTAGATAAATCTTTGCCCTACAGAAGCTAAGTGTTTTATAAGAGGATATGCTGACGTTCTGAGGTTCACCAGAATTTATTTTTTATTCCAGTGCATTTGTGTGGCACGTGTTTTTTTTTTTAATCCTAGCATGGCAATGCAGTTTCGTGTCAGTCACAGTTTCGCAGTTTCCGATCACCATCTTTTTCTAGCCTTTTTATTAGCCTTTAAAAACCTGCCACTGCCGAATTTCTACCAATATATAAAGTAACATTCAAGGTACCTATAATTGACTAAATGTTTTGTAATAATATCAAGATTACGATTTAGCGGTAGCCTTAACTACTAAGCACAAAAACGTGTTGCGGCCTCATTATATCTATATATATATATATATATATATATATATATATATATATATATATATATATATATATATATATATATATATATATATATTTGTAAGATCTGAGGAATACGCGTAGTACATTTACATGTAAAATTGATGACCAGACAACCGCCCATTCCCCATTCTATCGCGATCGGTTCTAAATTTTGAGTGGGCGCTTGCCCGGTATCTTACGGTATATATATATATATATATATATATATATATTATTATTTTTTGTATTCTGAATATAGTGTGTGCCCAACTCAAAGAGTGCCAAATTTCAGGTTCACTTCGAAATACAGAACTGCCACTATGAATCACACATCAGCGAACCTCATTCCGCCACCAATACTTCTACTCAAATGCACTCCAACGATCTCTAAAAGTAACACCTATGCACCCGATGACTATGCATTTTCGCGGGGCACGCATTTCTGATCGCTTCGAAAACTCGCCTTTATATCTGAGACTTTTGAGGGTCGGCAGACGACGAATAGCGATGACTTTCGGCGCAGTGAGCTGGAACTAGAAGGGTCGGTGATTATCGGGCGCTCAAGAAACTCGTTTCTTCGGGCACCTTCGAAGAATGTGGGACGCTGAATCAGCGCTCCAATTATGTTCCGCCGCCGGCTGTTCCCCTGCGCGAGCTTCCGGGACGCACAATCAAATGAGGGTAAAGTGCCTAGATTGCAGAGCGTTTCCATGCGCTGGATCGAGATCACGTGGTTTACGGGCGTCGATTGCAATACGAGCGCCAAGGAGAGGTGACGAACACGTTGGTCGTCTTCAAGCGTCTTCCTCCTTTTAGGCATACCCTCCATCTCGCCTCGCGACAACGCAACGCATGCGCACTTTGACCCATCTGCGCAGACGACGTCCACCAAGAAATTGCAAACGCTCTCCATACTTTGAGTTGTTTCCTCTCTTACATCAAGGCCCCCCTAAATGAGGGTCATTGAGGAAAAAGGGGAACACCGCACGACCGTGAGGAAGCGGGGGGGGGGGGGGGGGGGGGGGGAGGACCGCTTCGAAAGAACGAGCTCGACACTTGGGGGGTCTTGCTCGACTGCTCATTCTTTTGATGAGTGTCTCGCGTGCCTAGCGTTGCCCTCTTCTATGTGACTCGTTGCGTGCCTTTCGCTTTCGCGATGTGTTTCGGAATGTGGAGCCGAATCGCCTGTCGGCGCTAGGGGGGGGGGGGGGGGGGGGGATGTCGGCTGGATAGCTCGCGCGTTTGCAGAAAATGTTGACGCGGTAGTTCGCCGCTATTGGCCGAGGAGGCACATTTTAGGGCATTCCTTTGCGCGGGTATAAAAAAAAAAAATGCCGCGTTGCATTGAATGTTGCGAGTCGAGAATTTTGACTCCAGCGTGTGATTTGTATTCGCTCTTATGCTTATATGTTTTGCATATTTCACCAGCGCGTCAGGGGGTTCGTTTACATTTTCGTTAGTCTGCGCGAATATTTTGCTTTTATCTTTGGCTTAGAAGTAGAAGACCAAATTTTCGCTTTAGATTTGGCGCTAATAACATCGTAAAGTTCGTTATACTGGAGTGTGCAAAAAGAAAATATTTTTGTCTGACGTAAAAAAAAAAAAAAAAAAAAAACATTTTCGTGAAATGCAGTGGACAAAAAACAAGAAAGCACAAAATGGCGCTAGTCATGACACACGAGCGCTGACTAGTGATTGATGTTCAATAAAACAAGTAAAAAAAGGATGGTATAGGATAAACACCACAAAACGAAGATACGCAGATAAAAACATTGAAGACGGTATAAAATAAACGCATAACGTGGTGCATGCATGGTGCTATTTAACAAGAAACTGTTTTACGCGTAAATACCCTGAAGCCTGGGCCGATTTGCAGAAACAGCGTCTCAGATGAGACTGGGTGAAAAAAAGCACTGCCAAAGCCAGCACACGAGTTGAGCGGGACCCAAGACGCGTCTCAAACACGCTCGCGTGCAGCAGCCTTTGCAGTGCCTTCTTTCACCGAGTCTCAGCTGAGACACTGTTTCAGCACGCCGGCCCAGATGACTGAGCGCTTCAACAAATTAAGAAATATATCATTTTTTTTTAAATTTGGTAGTGCGATTGTAAGTTAGCTTGTAAATTCTCAGATGCAAGCGAGCGTTGACGGGCCATAACTGTTACCTCTGCTCTCGTCCAGTTTTTGTGAGCTATCATAAAAAGAAATAAACGTGCAACAAATTAATTTAGTTAAAATCTCGTAAATCAACAAGCTTTAAGTTTATTCAAAAAAAAAATACCTTTCAACAGCTGTCAGATTTTGTACACACACTAGGGTATGCCGTTTCTTGGTTTTGATAAAACCAAAGTGCTAATTCGCTTTTTATATTGACTTTACAGGAGTTATTTTTGTGTGAAACATTTGGACGTGCTTCACGCCTTTAACCAATTTTAAATATAAATCGTATTATACTCGCTGCTTTTCAAGTTCAATAACTATCACATGCATAAAAGTTATCATTGTAATCTGTACATGTCAAGAAACAAAAATAAAGTTGATATTAGAACTTGTCTGTGAACGTTTTCTTGCTAAGAATTCACAGCTGATTGTTTCAAAATAGCAAAAACTGGATGATAAATTTTAACTTTTAGGCATGATTTAGCGGCGCATATTTATAATTTTCTCCACTACAGTGATGTCTCGTTAATATAGACACCTCCGTTGCCGTAAAAAAATCGTCCATATTAGTAATAAATGTCCACGAGCGTGCTACTCTCTAAGAAACGATGTAGCGTAGACACCTTGAATCGATATGTGGTTTTATCACCAACGACGTGTTTATATATTCATAAATTTATTTAAAAGTAATTTGAGGTAAGATATATAAGGGTTATTTTTATTCCAATTTCGTGTTAATGCAAATATATATTCTACATTCTGTCTCTCCATCAGCTCAAATTTAAAAGAAAAATCACGCTAAGAGGAGCAGACGTTTCAGAATGGAATATAGATAAGAAACCTGTAAATTCGATCACAATAAATGCCATTTTTTATATTTATTTTTTTGAACTTCTTTTTACCAAGTATTTAGAAAAAGAGCAACATTAGCCTATGTGCACTTTCAGATAAGCGACTTTATTTTTTTTTTTTTTCAAATAAGAGTAAAGGCAATGTCTCTCGCGCACAAAAACAAAAATAAAACGTTCCTCTTGCAAGTTTGTTATAGAGGCTGGGACAAAATAGCACTCAAATTACGCGGAGAAAGGATATGGCTGAAAGCCTACGTAAACAAGCCAGGCTACATTAGAGAAATACACACGAAGGAAATCGATGGTTCGCACATGCTTGTCTGTTGGCAAGAACGTGCAGGTCCATTGTTGTTTTGGAAAGCGGCCCTTTGGTTGAGGTGTACGTTCATTACGCTTTCATTGATATCGACCGGTCGCATGGCTGTGAGTTTGGCACATTATATCTCTCTTTGGGTTAGCTTTTAGTGGCTCGTGAATATCGATCCGACGCAGTCGGGTTTTGCCGTGTGTGGTGAAACCCCGGGTTTCTACTTTGTTAGTTGTTGTGTTTCTATTTTTTTTTATGATCGCTACATTAGGCACCTTGCGTGCAACTTTTCATCGATTAGGTTAACAAAGAACATGTTCGCGTTTCAACGTGAGCTCGTATGCATCGCAGATGGCTCATATTGCGGAGACCCGAATTACTCAAATGGCATTGCTACGGCTAGTTCACTCTGACGCGGTAAATTTACGACGTGCGATGCATCCTGAATTTGCGTGTGTATCGATGGCGAGCCCAAAGTTCAATTCATAAAAAATATAAGTAAAACGTAGCACCTGGCAAGCTAGGAGGAATCAGTGGTGAGTGATCGAAAGGTGCCCCATGTGATTTTATGACGCCGATATTTTGGTCGCACGTCTTGTATCCCACCACCTGTCTTATTTAACTTTTTTATTTTTTTTATTTTTGCTGAGCAGTGATTGAAGATTTATGACTTAAAATATTTATGTTGTAGAGTGTAACAACTATTTGGGATGCTTGCAGTATAAAACACGTGGCGATTGCAAGTTAGCCGAGTAATTAGGGGTTGACTTAACACAACTCTTAAAGGATATTACTAATTTTTACGACTCTGTAGCTTGCACAATTTTTCGGCCCGCACCTGGAATGTTTTTGGTTTTATTATTTTATAACAGCAAATTGATTTTGCTTTTCTTCATTTTGACTACCGACCAATCTGTTCATTTCTCTTTTTTTTTTACACGCTTCAAGATTTATGATTACAATCCAATTGAACACAAAGAGAGAATTACGTAATAAGATCCGAGCCAATAACGTAGAGAGTGGATGACAGGTGGTCCTCTTCATGCTGGGTGGAAAATGGTGGTTCTCGTTAATAAAAAAGTGAAGGAGAGAAAAAAACAAAAGAAGGCACCAAGAGAAGTGTCGACTGATTGCACACCTTGGCAGCACCTGAAGCAAGAGCTCGACATTGTGATGTAGATATTAGGAGTTCAAATAAGATGCAGGCAGACATTCATTTCAGACATTGAATTTCTTGTAAGGACGTGCGTTTCCATGACCATCGCAACGTGTTTTCCCCTAAAGGTTCAGCTTCGCGTGCACTTCACTGGCCAAAAAGCCAGCAATAATAGACGTAATGTTTTAACGGAATACCCTCCTCTCTAAAGAATCATGCAGCTTGTAACAATCATTTGGTGAATATGGTATAAAATGAAACAAGAAGAAAGGAAGAGGCTGTGAGAAGCTGACAATGGATGTTTCTGCAGGCGCATGTAGGCAGATCAAACAATCTTGATTGCTACTTCGCCTATGGCATGTAGTGAGCCTTAATGTCCGTAGAACAAAAAGCAACCAAAATGCGTCAAAGATGAGTCCTTGAGCACTAGGAAAAGTAGCACAATAAATATTGTCAGCACCACACTCTAGATTATAAAAACGCATTTTTCTTTTTCTGTTATATTTGCAAACATCATAAAGCAGACTTAATTTTGCTAGGGAAGGAGTTGTACACAAGTTATATAAATATTTCTCAAAACAGAGACATCTATTTAGTAAAAGTAGATAGCATAAAATGTACGGGGTTGATAAAATGAACCATGACGAACAGGAAGAAAACATGTACACTTTGGCAAGATGGCCTTGCGAACGCTTCCCCTTGAAATTGCGTTTTATTTACTTTATATCCGCCTACATAGTCTTCGCCTTTCCGTTGGTACTCTGGGAATTTCCCTCGAGGAAGCTAAATTGAACTTTAATTTCCCAGGAAAAAAAAAACGAAATCAATATCGCTCGAGGCAGGCAGGGGAAATTCGGGAAGCATAAAGTCCCTAACGCACGCCCGCTGACACACGCACGCGGTGGCGTGTATTCTTGCTATAAGGGTTATGGCAAGCTTCCACTTTTTGTCATACACGTGTCTTCTACTTTCTTTTTAAATTTATATCTAACGGGCTACACGTAATGAATACAAAAAGGAGGGTTAAGTAGGTAGTAAGGATCCCTGAGAAGATTTGATCGATTTTAGGCCCCGGAATATATACATATATGCAACGAGTGAGGGTTGACTAAAAACCACACAAGCATCGAGCAAGCGAGCGACGCGCCCCCTGGCGTCTGTGTTTGCCCTTTGGTGATGAGGGTCGGAGTTTAGCATCCCAGCGGAGATGGTACTACTGTCTTTTATTTTTCAGTGCACGTCCTTATTTTTTTTCTCCAAAAATTTCCTTGCTTGGTTTACATTTGCTACAACCCAAACAACTGCGATCTTTTTTTTTTTTCTCCCAGTTTCTAATCGTCTTTCATTCTTGCATGTATAAGGGTAAGAAATAAAACACAACAGGAATGTTTTCTTAATCTTTCGTTCCTTTTTAACTTTCATTTTTTGACGATGTTATCATTTTTGTTTAGCTAGACAAGCTTACATAATAGTGCATGCGTTTTTGGGCGTTAAGAAAAAGTAGTCTTGAGCAGGGCGACAAAGTAAGCACAAATACAATATCATCAGTTTGTACAATTTATATCTCAAAGCTGAAAGGTTTTTGTATTGCCTAGACTCGTGGTGTGTCAGAATAATCTTTGATGAATCAACATCAATTGTTGTGCAGTTTAGTGTCAGACACTACTCTGTTTAAGCGAGCAATACATAGGCAAACTGAACCAATCGTCGTGCCATGAACATGCCGGGTTTTTCACCGAACATCGCGCAAACTTTGCCTACAAAAACTTTGCATCGCTGAGGAAAACGATTGATACCGGTTTACTAATGACCGAGGGGCCAGTTTATTGAGGCACATAGCGTTTCGGATAATTAGACCCCGAATCGGTATTTGGTAATTAACTTCTTGTATGGTAATTTTTTTTTAAAAAAAGGCACTACGTGTCATTGAAAAAAACTAAATCACTAAACAAAAAAGAAAAAAGATCGTTTTGGAAGCATCGAGTTTCGGAAGCGTTATCGGGCGTGCTGCATACGTGAGGCTCGTGGAGCGGAACTTCGGATAAGAAACGGAAAATTCCCCGCGGGCGCATCAAACTTAAATGCCTCTTTAAGATTAAAAAAAAAAAAAAAAGAGCGCACTATAAATGTTTTTAAAATGAAATATGTTGGTGGTTTTTAATGATGCCCATCGAGTGTCTAATTGAAATTTGTGTTAATTTATACTAATAAAAAGGTAATTATTAAAGTCCAAATGAAACTTTTATTAACCTAAAAGCTATGAACCTAAAACATAATTTGAGAGCGACGAATACGCCACCTACCTACACGATCAAACTCAGTTGAGGTTTGTTTGAACAGCCGGTATACACAGGAACTTTCGTTTGCCAAGTTTTCTTTGGGTGCAAAAACTAGATGAATGATACATTTACTGCATATATATTTGCCTCGGCAGACAATAGATGGCAACATGACCGTCACGATCAGTATGCTAAGTAGATGAAGTCTCCTAATTCACCTTTGAATAAACGGTTTGACGTTTATTCAAAGGTGAAATTACTATGAAAGGTTAAAGTACTTTAAATATTTTGAAAAAAGAAAAAAAAAAGGCAGCGGGCTTTGCAATACCCATCGATCATTTTTTCGCTTTTTTGTTGCCCGAAACTAAAGCTAAGTAAAAGAAAAAAGAAAAAAAAGGACGTCAAGCTTTTGTCATTTTCATGCGTAAAAACGTCTTGTACCATTTTTGAAACCTCATCGTTTTCTCGACAGCGGGTTGTCGTCGCATTCACTAAACACGTGCGGCTAAGGCAATGACAGCGCGACTGAACGAACTACGCCAGTCCCCTTTGCGTCAAAGTGAACAGGACTTTCGGCGCGTTTTCTCTATCCACGATAACTGATCTATGAATTTCACAAAACGTTTTCCTTATTTGCTAGTTGTTTGAATTTATTTTGCCTCTGAGAATAACTGATTTTAAAACATGAACAGTCCCACGAATTTAAAAAAAAAAATAAAAGGGTTAAGAACAAATTTTAGTTCGTCATCGTTTTAAGGATGACCCCCCCCCCCTCCCCCCCGATTATCTTCCCCATCAACTGTCAACGATCCTGATACGCATCTTTTGACGACAAAATTGACGTACCTGTGTAAATTTAAAAAAAGGTATTTTACAAAATAAATAAACGCCTTACACATATACATTCGCACATAAACATATTACTTCTGTAAGAGCTTAGCTTTTGTATTTGGTATATATATATATAGAGATATATATACAGGGTGTTTTTTTAAGCTTAACAAAATTAAAAGAAAACAAAAAAAGCATGAAAGCTAGGTTAATGCGGTCTGCGCAGGTGAGTTATAGGGCCAGGGGGACATAATATAGGAGGCTAATCGTAACGATCAGTCGGCTAATTAATTAAAATTATTCACTAATTAACTTAATTAGTGAAAATAGACATACAGTTCCAATTAGAAACTTGCTCAGCGTCATTGAAAACCACCAAATCAGTAATTTTCAGAAAGACCTTGAGCGCGTGAGAAGCGTAGTAGCGCACTAAAGTTAGAACTCATGGAGCACGTACAAAGCTAGCGGTTGCGGTAAGGCGCCCGCGCAATTTTTCCGTCTCTTATCTAGCCCCAGCCTTGTACCTGCTCCACGAGCGGTAACTTTAGTGCACTACTACGCTTCTCACCCGTTCAAAGTCTTTCTGAAAATTACTGATTTAGTGGTTTTCAATGACGCTGAGCAAGTTTCTAATTGAAACTATAAGTCTATTTTCATTAATTAAAAAGTTAATTAACCAATTTTAACTAATTAGCTGGCTGATCGTTACGATTAGTCCCTTATACTATGTTCCCCTGGCCGTATAACTCACCTGCACAGACCGTATTAACCTAGCTTTCAAGGTTTGTTTTTAAAAATTTTGTTAATCTTAAAAAAGAACACCCTGTATTATCAGACTTGTACCGTACGCATTACAAGTAATCAAATTACTTGTAATCGATTTCTTTTTGGAGTAATTTTGTAATCAGTTGATTACTTTTATTAGACAGTAATCACAAGAGTAATCTGATTACTTTTTGAAGTAATCAACTTACTTGTAACTGTTACTATTTTTCCACGGGACCCCCCCCCCCCCCCCCCCCGGCGCACGCCTTTTTTTTTCTGAAATGACAAGAATAAAATTTGCTTTTTTTTCGAACGGAAAAAAGAAAGATTTTTTCGGAGCTGTAGGAAACGTGGTCAATAATCCCTTTCTATGTACAGTTTCTGTGGAGTGTCCGTTTTTTTTTTTCGAGCTGGGACTGGGAGTGGGAAGCCCCAGGGAAGCCACAGTGCGTGACAAAGACCATTCAGGGCGAAGTTTGAGGGAGCCGAATGTAGCTTTGTAAGTCCTTCGTTCAAACTAGCCCCCTCACGCACACACACACAGAAATAAAAAAATAAAAAAAAAATCCTACTTAGGGTACCTACTCGCAGCCTGTAGGAGAACCAGAACCGAAGAATGCCTAAAGCGGATGCAAAATATAACAAAGCCAGTTCAAATATTTCCCTATTTCCCCTACGTGGTCTTTGTGACATGCATTGTTTCGAGTTGAGAAGTGGTCGGGGCGATCTCTTCCGCTAACGGATACTACACATGATCCGTTTCAAATCCTGGAGCTGCTGCTCTTTTGTATAACCCGCGAGCTCATCCACATGTGAATAATAAAATGAGCGACTCAAACTTTGAGCGACAACCCTTGCTCAAGCTTAACAAGATCTAGAACCCCCTCCGCTCCCAACCCCCCCCCCCCCCCCCCCACACACACACACACAAACTGGCGAACGCCCAACTCATTAAACTTCTTCAAACGAATTCTATGCTTGTGTCCGCATTGTGAAGGTGCAACGACCACGAAGAGGGAACCAGTTTTTCTTCTTCAATACTTGTGCAAATATGAAATATAGGTTGGAAGTAGTTCATTGTTATGAGCGCTAAAGATGTGTCTTCACACAATAAAGTAGTCGGAAAAGTAACGGTTACTTCTTTAAGTAATGTCCAATTACTTTTGCCGTCGAGTAATCAAGTAATCTAATCGAATACTTTTTAGCCAAGAGTAATAGTAAATGTAATCGATTACTTGTTTTTAGTAACATGTACAAGACTGTGTATAATACGCACCTAAGTAAAACAGCATATAATGTGTCATTGTAAGGAAACGTTGGACAAAAAAATCTAGGGTTTAAAAATCTGCTGCTCAAGCGCGCATATAAAACAAAAAAGCTTATATTAACATCTCAGTCATAAGGAACTCACTGGAGTTGCTTGGGACGCGTTTCACCTATTTTATATTTACGTACGCAAATTTGTTGGGAAACACATACACAAGACTGGATTTACGACGGCCATTCCCTCGCTGGTCCTATGGCAGTGACAAAAAAAAAATAAGTATAAAAAATTTATTTCCAAAATAAAACCGCGTCAGAAGCCACGGTCACGATTTTTCCTTTTGAAAACAGAGATTTTCCAGACCATCTTCCGCGCTTGATGACTCGTGAAATCGGTGCGGTCAACGTGGATCCGCTCTCTCTTCAAGCACACCACAAACCCTATCTCGCCATCGTCTATATTTGTTCTTCGTCAATTTTTTATCTGGCCTCTCCATTTCCACCGAGGCGACTCTGAGTGCATCAAACTCGGAGGGTTATACCCCAAGCAGGCGCGCTGTCGCTATCGCCGAGATCGGGACGACACGGCCATTTGGGAGCCTGCGGACGCTGGATCCATTTACCGGAATTTCCCGTCGGAGATCAGAGTTCTTCCTCGTCGCGCGGTGTCCGCTGATGGCCTTGCGCGGCGATGGATGTCCATCCTCGAGCTCGCCTGATGGGTCGAGGTGCCTCACGTAGCGGCCGTTGGTTTCGGCACGTAGGTCGTCTTCATCGGGAAGCAGCTCGCCAGGCTCCCTCCGCGCCCGTGCCAATCACCGCAAGTGACTTCACATCGGGAGCGCCTCCGCGGCTTGCTGGCGGTGTCCCCGACGGACTTCTTAACTTTTTTTTTAAATTTTTTTAATACTTTTTTTTATTGACAACGCAAGTTTAACGCGCGTTGAAAGTGCGCTGTCAAACATACACACACACACACACACACACACACTCACACAAACACACACACTCACTCACTCACTCACTCACTAACCAACTGGGATTGCGAAGCATCTCGGTGCGAGTTTATATGGACGTAAAATAAACTTAGAACGCAATCGGGACTTCGGATATATTGTATTGACTTTCAGAGGAACATCACACTAACGCTGGTGAACAGTTTAAGTCATTGATGTCAAATGTAGAAATTGTAATACCAATATACGAAGTAACAAGCTTAGAATGGCCAACGTTTCGCGGTTGATACTGAAACCTTTACGTTTAATTTACGGGGACGCTAAATTACACGGGAAAAGTTTACGTTTCTGTCCTTTGTTTTGCGCTTGCTCGTGCGCTGTACACTCGTTAACGTGCAACAGGCATAAGACAGAAGAGCTTGTTTCTGTTTTTACAATATTGGCAATAAATGTTCTGCAGATGTGTGAGGATTTAAAATAAATTCACAGTTTTAAATTTTGTTTGTGGCTTCGATATTTGTATGTATAATTTTTTGTCACTGTAGCTAAGTAAAATATGTAATCTCGCTATTAGAGCATTATTAAGTTTCTTGTCAAAACCCAAACAATTAGTATTAGGCCTCCTGTCATGACATTTCCAAAGACTCAATGTGAATTTCAAAATGAATGCACTCTAGATATACCTCGTTGTGACTCAATTTTCTTCGTATTGACACTGGGCGGTCGTTCAAGTCAACATTCCGCCCATACGACTCTCGGTTTCCCATTGCAGCCAAGCCGGTGATCAATCCGTTCCTGTTCATGAAGAACCTGCAGGAAGGCATGCGCACCACGGTGGTGTGCAGCGTGCTCTCCGGCGAGCCCCCCGTCGAGATCGACTGGCTCAAGGACTCGGCCCCACTGAGCGAGGTCCACCCGGAGGCCAAGATCACGCGCCTGGGGGACTTCGCCTCCTCGCTCACCATGGACAACGTCACCCGGAGGCACTCGGGCAACTACAGCTGCAAAGCGACCTCGGGCATCGCCACCACCAACTACACCTCCAGGATGGACGTGAGCGGTAAGCACCGGAAGAGAACGACGTTTGAATTGACCATTCCGGAAATATGCAGCGCTTCCCATCGTCTTCTGGACGCACTACGGATGTCCGTTGTACGGCGCGTGAAGGGGAGTGCCCATAACAGAAGGAGCGGTTCATGTTTGATTAGCAATTTCAATATTAGAATGTAAAAAAAAACGAAAAACGAAAGGCACGATAACAAAGTAGGTTACGTTGTGACGTGTTCACTCGGTTTGATTTCGTGTTCTGAACTCGCAGTGGTTAAGAGAGAGGGAACTAAGCCACTTCCGGGATGTACGGGGCGTACGAGCCGGCCCGACCTTACATCGGAACAGCCCCACAATTCCTCGTGCCCCGCAGTGTAATGTGCGATTGACTAGAGGCCTTGCGGGATTGTCCGTAAGTGTATAATAATGAAGGGTCAACTTGTACTTCCAGAAACGAACCAAGAAGGGACAAAACAGCCGACTAACAACCTTTCTTTAGCGCACTTTTTTTTTCGTATGCATAATCGTCTTCTTCAGGCGCTGTCCCCATATAGTCGGCATTCTTTTTTTCTGTTCGTTTTTTTTTTTTTTCCGATTCTTTCCGTAAAATCAAGATGACCCTTCGCCAATATGTGCCAACTAGCTCAACTAAACCCAGCACTTAAGTCCGTACGAGTCTTTGTACCCGAGTCATAGCCATTAAGGCTGGGGCATACACGTTCGTATAAGTGCTCCCAATCACGTTTTAACGGCTCGTGATTGCCTAAAGTCTGATTCATAGGTGCGTCTGATTGCGCTCGGTTTTCGTTGCGGTTTCGTTCTACCGCTTACAACGGAAGGACACAGTGATGCCATCTATCATGCGGCCCTGGAACTGCGTGTAACAAGATTGCAATTTTTGCCGTATCTGCGAGTCCAAATTCGCGCGCTATCTTTGAGGAAATATGCTTGTCACATTGTCAATGGTATTTCGAGTCTACAGTGAAATAATGAATTACAACTACTCTACAAAATGACGACCTTTCAATCCTGCCGGTTCCTGTCACGAATTTTGTTGCCACTTTCGGATCAATTTCGATGCATCGGCGCTACAGCACTCTATACTCCGTTCCCCAGTTGAGACAGCGGTGAAAACTGCGTCCTCGTCGGACGAATCGCATACGTCTCTTTTTTCTCAACGTAATCGCCACGTAATAACGCTCCCTCTAATAATCGCGCGCAGAGAGCCGAGTCACGTAATAAAAGGAAGATGGCTGATTGGTCCGGTGGGTACGTAGCTATCACTTCACTTTCAGCGTAGGGGTGAACGGAGTTAAATCATACCAGTCGAAGAGGTTACAGGCTGCACACGCTGACTCTTGAATTTTTTAAGTTAAGTCGGAATTGAACCACATAAAATTAATGGCTCTTTTGACCAACGTTGGACCAAATCTAGAGACATGTCAGACCACAAGCCCAATAGATGTACAAAAATACATTGTATGTATTTGTGCTTCCCCTCTTTCTCATCTTGTTTGAGGTAGCGAAAACTGCCAATATATCCGTACGTTTGTTTCTTGCCGTGAATAAGATAACTAATGGTTTTCAATCTTGCACAAAGGTATTTTTGCTCGTGCTATTTTGATTATGGCGAGTGATTGACGGGGTAAACGGCTATGCGTCATTCGAATCTAGGGCACCTCAATTCACTTATCATTAAGGCCTGAACACCATCAACCAAAATAAAAACAAAGCTCACGGAAAAATCACAAAATATTTATACTCCTGTACGTTTCCTTGCAAAAGCATTGTATTTGCTGCACAAAAAAAAAAAAAAAAGAATTGATATTGAGCGTTTTATTACATACACAAAACGACTTATTCAAAGCTCGAAATGACCGTTAAGTGAGCCGCGCCGTTACGAGGCATCATTGTTGATTACGTCTTTGTCCGTCCCTGGGGATCCGAAACACGGACGCCTAGTCCCATAAAATGTTTTCGAGAAAGATAGGAATTACGTCTTCATGCGATTACAGGGCCGAGCGGGGCAAGATGCCTGTCACCCAAATCAGTTCGCAAACACCTCGGATACTCCGGATTTATGGCCAAGAACCGGGGAGAGTTCTCTCTGAGCCCCGAAAGCACACAACCTGTACTCTGTCTTTCTTTCCCTCACCCTCCCCCCCTCCCCACTCCATCACGCCCCCCACCCACATCTCCCAACTCATCACCCCCTCCCCCCCCCTCCCCTCCCCTCCCTTCCTTTTTCCAATTCTTTCTGGATTCCTGCGCAGTGTTAACGGTGTCCTTAGCTCATAACGGACATCTCCTGAAGAGCTGTCGCGCCCCGACAAGGTACAGAACGGTCACTCGGTAATGTGTGCTCTCGGGAGCATCTCGGTTGCCGTCTGAGAGCTGGCACATCGCCGCCTCTCGCTCCCAAATGGGTCTCGGCCGTCTTCGGGAAGTGTTTCTGATATTCGTTGACGGGCGCGAGGACTGCGTTTCGGGGCAGGACAAAGGTGATCCAAGAAGAGTCCTTTCATGGCGTTAAGTGTCGCCCCTAAGAAGCTCCAGAATAACGTAACCGCCTTAATGTTTGCAAAGATACCGCGTGAGTAAGATGAATCGTGGGCCCTTTGCAGGTGCCATATAAATCGGACTCTTAATACATCGTGCTGGGACTGCCCACATAGGTGGCCGAGGATGGTACATTTTATGACTCGCACTTTTAAATATGTATGAACTTACTTGAATAAAAAGTAAAAATTAAGAACCTTCTTTCGCAACCTATGGCGTCCGTCTGCAAACAAAAGACTTCTGAATGGCACAACCGCTGACAAAAAAGGCAGTTATAAGTGCGAAGACGCCTCAACTAATTACCAATGTCAGACGCCGTTTTTTTTTTTGGTCAACTGATACGGGGCATATTTGTCAATGTTGTGCATCATCTTTTTTTTACTAACATTTTCCACAAATTTAACAATAAAGATTTGATTGTCAGGCAGTTTCGACTATAATACACTAGCTGCCCCAACTCTCGGCTACTTCATCACCCAGACGTCTTCCATTTTTAGATGGACGCTTTATATAACAATTTCACGCTACTATTATTTTTTTGTAGCGTGAGTTACACTGGCCGAGGTTGAGCAGTTTCGCGTGGCTCTCATAATGAGCCGTGCTCTTTATGCGGACCGCGCAGCAGCGGCGGCGGAGCTCCGCATAATGAGCACGGCTCGCATAATCAGCACGGCTCATTATGAGAGCCACGCGAAGCCGCCGCCGCGCGCTTCGCCGCCGCCGCGCCCGCCTCGCCCGCCTCGCCGGTCTGCGCATTCCAGAGGAGTGACGCCATAGCCGCGGCAGACGCACTGGCACCGCCGCGTGCCCAGCTGTGCGCCTTCGTTCCGCAGTCTGACGGTGCACCGGAGTCGCTTGATAGCGCCTCTCATTTTGTGTGCATAAGCTCACGCTACGTATATCGTGGCATAGCCGAGCTAAGCCACCGCAATTGTTTTTTTAAAACTGTAGGCTTATTTTTGCGACTTATCGGTGTGAATTTTGTTTCCGCTTGACGTAGTATTTAGAAATTGTATATTAAATCTTGCAGTGTCGAAAAGGAAAGCTATGACCACCAATGAGTCACTTTGTCTCGAGAAGCTACCAATATCATAAATACTCGTACGATTTGCACTCAGAAAAGCAGCTTATGCCGATACTTCAGAAAATGGCCCCAAACTGTTTGCGGTGCTTCGTTGCAAACTAAGTCGAAATGCAACAGCACTGCTTCCCTTTTATGATCGCTATATTTTGTGGATTAAACTGCCACAAAACCTACAGCGAGGAACTCTCAGCATCAGATGTCCATCCATTTTCATTCAATAAAGTCGGTAATACTCAGCAGGTCGCCGCTTCAGATGAACTGTCTTTTCTTCAGTTCGCTCCTTCCTCTAGCGAGGCTCTGCGACGACTGTGGTATGTCCAGCGAACGTCTTGCCACCCGCGGCCATATGCTCGATGAGGCGAGGCTAACGGCATATACATACAAACTATCGCTTCGCAGCTGTCCTCCTCGAACAGGGGTTGACCAACATGCTGGAGATTTCGGGTTCCCGGGTTCTGTTCTTCTTGCGGGACGCTCGGAATTTTCTTCTTTCTTCTCATTTTATACGCTTATTACTCTCCCGCACATGCGCATGTAGTTCCCGTTACAGAGCTGAATTTTCCCGAGGGGGCTGTCTAGCGAAGTGTTATCGCGTTGACATCCGAACGACCTAATCTAGTTTTTAGCCGCAGGTTCTTGTTTGGGACTCTATTCGTAAACGCCGAGAGGCCGTATACTTCCAAATTGATTCATGAAAATCAACCTATGTTTCGATTAAAATGCTAATTTTTCTACGGAAATAAATGGCCCTATTTTTTATAGAATCAGTGTGAGGAACAGGGCATATGCCCTCTTGATGGATTTATAAAAAAATGTGTATGTTTAGACAGCCGGAAGTTAGTCAGCTTGAATGGGCGTGTGGTGTCTCAGCTGTAAATTAGAAATTTTGCCAGTGCAATGCAACCGCTAGACTGGGGTCTTTGACGTGCACCACGCAGTAGTGATACATGACCAAATTTCACTGAATTCTGGCAAAGTAGCACCAAGCTTCACGTATGGTCGCCATTTTGGTCCATGGAATGAGCAGCTTCTCCTTCACCTCTCCATTTTCGGTGAGCCTATCCAAATTTCCGGTGACAGGTTGCTTTATGAAGACATTTTTTGAATTCCAATATTTTGTCATCGTGCGTACACAGGCGAAACAAGCTCACATATTCTCACCGTCCCCACATGCGACGTTGGTACTCGGCGGCATTGAAAAATAATTGTTTCGTCTTTAAATACCGAGAACAATTACACTGTAAGATATCTGTTGAGATATGCATGATTGATAAGTGGATTGCGTGCACAGTACCAAAGACGCTTACATTGGCGAGAAACACTTTCGATGCGATGATGCTCCTTAGCAATCTTCGCAAGAGTGGTCAGAACGACCGTTTCGAGGCTTTAAAAATTTGAATGAACCAAAATAGACATTGTCATGGTAACTAACACAAATCAGCAAACCACCTTGCGAGGTTTGATTGTTTCAATGTTAGTAACTCTTTGTGTTTGGCTCGCAAAGAGAGGAGGCAATGGGGGCACTTTCCCATATCTCGGTGACTTCAACACGACCGCACGCCGGTACGATGCTTATCCAAGGGCCCTAATCTGGACACTTGGCGAAAAAGTCGGCGAGACATCCGGCGGCTATGATTGGCCGGCGTCAAGATCAAGTGCGGCGTTGGCCAATCATGGCCGCCAGATTTCTCGCCGACTTTTTCGCCAAATGTCCAGATTAGGGCCCCAGATTGAAATGGGCAGGGGTAGGGCTTGAACCCAGGGTCCCTGGGTTCGGCAGTGCGAACTTTCGCTCCACGTGCTCTAATCTGCGGTGCGTTAACACACCCGACCACCGATCATTTTTTTTCTCTTTTTTTTTTTAATCCGTTAGCATGAGTGCTTTGGTACAAGCGCTGACCTTGGACGGGTTGGAGCACACGTATTTAAAGTTCGCAACGTCGCCACAGGATGGCACCACGGCCCTAGCAACAGAAGATCACCGGCGACACTCAGTGGGGGACGGCGCGTCTATCACTGGCGCGCGTGTCAACCCCCCCGCCCCCCGCCCCCCGCCCCCTTCCCCCGTTCACGGCACTTTGCGACGACAGTCTGGGGATGGCTAATTAGAAAATATTAACCCACCTTGGTTCACTCGTACACACCGGCTCGTTGCGCGACGCTGGCGGCTCAAGTACGCCCTAGTCCCACTGTCCCCCAATTGCAGCTCGGTTACTAAGTGCTACGTCGCGCGGCCGGCATGCGGGTGCGCGCTTTGTACGTCCTGGAAGCTTCTCTCATCGGCTTTGGAGAACTGCGGACGCACACCGGCTGCAGTTCCGTTCTTCGGCTCGCCACGCCGTTCTTAAGGCGCAGTCGTCTTGCCATGCGACCGGTCCGTAACCGCACGGTTTTGTCGCTCCTGCATACACTACGTGTATGCACAACAACGAAATTACCCCGTTATTTTCCGCGAATCACCCGTACGTCCTCACGCACACGCTAGGGGACTTGATCTGCCTGCACCAGGAAGAAGAGGGGTTTCGGGAATGTTCCCCTCGCCGAAAAGTGCCGAGAGGATGCCTTCACCATGCTTTGTTATATAAAACCATGTAGCTCTCACCGCAGTCTCAGCCTAGGGCTGAACGCAGTTAAATTACACCAGTCGAAAAGGCTACAGGCTTCGCACGTAAAAGCTTGTATTTTCCATGTTACGTCGGCATTAAAGCACATAAAATTAATAGCGCTTTTCACACTAGCTGCGGGAAATGCTGACGCATTTCGCGCAGCTAGGCGGCAGCAGCGATTTCGGCCTATTTCCGTCTTTATTCTTCGGCTACCGAACCCCATTGATGGGTTTGTGTTTGTCCCGCAAGTATAGTGTCGAATGTTGCGCCGATGCACAAGGCCCACGAATCGTCCAGCCCTTGCAATCAAATGGCAGTGCATCCCTGAAATGAGCGCCCTTTGGAAGCAAATGGCGGCAAAGCACTCCCTCGTGATATGTGTTTCCCACGCTCTAGCGGCAATGGTTGTCGGTACTTGCAAGAAGGGCGAAGGGTGAATGTTACTGTAGTCTTAGCAGAACGAACAGCAGACCTTGCGCGTTAGTTCAACGTGTTCACGCTTCTCCCCCTCCCTTTCTCCCCACTCTTGTCCTCGTCGGCGTGGCTCCCCCGTGGATTCCGACTGCAAAGCGTCTCCGAGATGGATGAAGCAGCCCAGCGATCAATCGTCGACCCGCGGACAGCGCACCGTGTTCGACTGCGAGGCGGACGGGAATCCCCTGCCCGTGCACCGCTGGAAGGTGGCTTACGGTGAGAGCGGCGATTCCGCGCGCATCTGCCAGACGGCGAAGCCTGCGCCAGCTGAAGTGGTTTTTTGGAGTTTGTCTACTGTCGTCTTAAATGCCTGCCGAAACAACCAACATTCTCTGCAAGGATTTGACAGAGATGTCTCCAGGCACTTCTCCTTGTTTCTCTATATTGTGGCTTTCGGAACAATGTTCATCTTCACTCGTGCGCGGGCATGCCAAATCGTCACCGCGTGCTTTTTTGTATCGAGTCAAGCGCGCGCGTATCTGATAACGTTTTTTTTGGTCTTGTTTTTAAGGCGAGAGCGGTTATTGGCGAGGATTTATAGCAGATCCTTCGTCTATTTTAACGACGTAAGCTGTTGCCCCATAAACCTAGCGGACAATAACAGTGTAGTAGCACTGCGACGCCACAGTGCGTCGCAATGTTCCTTCTCAATTTAGCCGGATTGTAGTGTCACGTGAGGCCACGTTGCCACGTGACATCGCACTGTCGTGGAATTCTACGGTGTCGCGTGACGTCAAAGTGCCACATGAATACCGTCCGATAAATTTAGACACGGCAGTGTAACTGTTTTCAGCTGTATGTAGCGCCTCGACTGTCGTCGCAGTTTGGTTGCCGGACACTGCGAGGAACCAGGAAATTATTGCTTCCGCTCGCCTCGCGTGTATGCGTGCGGTCAATATGTCTGCTTTTGAGACACATACAATGCAGGCGGGAGCACTAACATATATGTGGTGTGGGTATAGTTAATGTGCATCGGCATGTACACGAATATGCGGAGAATTCTGTGCCTTGTTTATTTTACATAGTTTGTCATGTTCAGGCGCCTGCGTATATTGTAAGGCGCTCTTACGGGGCTTGTCAGTAAGGCGCGATTGATAGCACTGAGAGTTAGCATAACAAACCAGGGAGATATAGAATTCTCGCATACAATCTATATTCCACCTTGGTAGGAAAACAAACAAAAAACATGATTTTTTGTGGGAAAGCTTTGTAAAAAAACCGGTGGCGTGTAAATAAAATTTGGATCGCGCGTCGAGAGATCGCCCGGTGTTCGAGAGATCCACTGGTGGCCTAAATTAATACTAGGTGCGTCGATGCTGCGTTCTAGGTGCCATTTGTTTTTAGCTAAAAGCCCAAAATTTACTTTTACGGTACGGAAGCAAAGCCGGAGTTCTTATCGTTTTATCAAAAGTGCAGATCACCGGATTATGTTTAGCCCTTACTCGGGAATCTTTTGTTTTGTAAGTTATGAGTACACCTGCTTGCTCGCCAGTAAAGTTACCGCGTTTCACTTTTACTTTTTCTCATTCTGTCTATCATATAACTTAATCGAAACAATTCCCTTTTTATTTTTGGTATCGGAGGTAACACATTTAGCTAAAATAAATTAATAACGAAAGAAAACAACGTAAAACAGGATTTTGAGCTTTCGTTATTTTTGCTGTGTTAGTATGCTCTTCAAAATATTTAGTCTGTTCTTCATATCACCTTGTTAGTTATTCGAACTCTATAAACATTTCACTGTTGAAAGGTCAGAACTATTGTTTCCGGTCACTTAGCGGCACCATAGCGACATACTCTAGATAAAATAAACACGTAATCAGGTATTTATTTATATAGTTTATTTATTAATTATTATTAAATATAAAGATTTAAAAATACAAATTTACAGCTACGTAACAAGAAAAACTATTGTTCATATAAATACGAAGGGAGAAAAATAAAGACAGAGACACTCTGGTACAAAAAATATTGTAGAAATTAGAAGTAAATACTATTGCGGACAACACGAGCTGAATCAGTTTTTCAGACTTTTTTTACGTACCTCCTAGTTTTCGAGAGAGCTGTTGTCCGATCTAGTAGTGGAACTAACGCCAAGTGAAAGTCCTCTAATTGGGACTATTTGACAGATTGAAAGTAGATTGTGTCTGTGGGGCCGCAGACAAAAAAGACAGCAGGATGGGGTGTTTCAAATTTTGTTCGCGGAGGAAGGCAAAAGCTAAATTCAATATTATACTATAACTAGATGAATTACTAATTCAATATTTTACGAGGTGGACATTACCTAATAGACTACGGTTGTACACGCTTAGGTAAGAAGAACGAGAAGCTGTCCGAGTTTCGCAGCGTCGTGAGTAGCCCCCACATGCACGTGCTAGAGAACGGGTCCCTGGTGATCGTCGAAGTGACGCCCAAGGACCAGGGTCACTACCTCTGCGAGGCCAGCAACGGCGTGGGCCCAGCGCTTTCTGTGGCCGCCTACCTGCAAGTGAACGGTGAGTCCCTTTACGACCGCTGCTGGGACAGAACAGTGCGCCCTCGCGCAGAACTAGCGCCAGCTGGAAACAATTTAGAGTGTCACAATCTTACATTCTTATAGCCCTGCTACTATATATTAGGTACGGCGCTCCCGAGTACTGCGCGTCAAAAAGCGTATGTTTGACCCGATAAACTAAATAAAAAAAAAACAAAAAAAAACCTTTCACAGAGCTGTTTTTAGGTGGTGAATGTATTACTCTCAGATGTTGTAGAAGTAGGTTCCAGGAAAAAAAATATATTAAAGAAACGAGAAACGCGTTATTTTTATACGTTGGGGAAAAACAGAAGCGAACCATCTAATGATAATGCCGTTAATGCAAAGGTGCAAGCGTACTGGACAAGAATGACAAGAAAACTCCCTAGAGAAGGGCAAAAGGGGGACAAAGGACAAACACAAATCTCCAATCACAGCTAGATGACTCCTGTGCGACCGAAAAAACCTGCTTGGTCCTGAGTCGAACCAGTGCTGGGATTGGAGATTGCGTTTGTTATTTGACACCCTTTTTCTCTTCTCCAGGGATTATTTTTGACGAACCATCTGTTTGACACTGGTATACCCACAGAGGGTACCGCAGGCGATCGGATGTGCCTGGTGTCCTTTCAGGCACAAAAGCAAGTTTTCAAGTTTTTGTTCTATGTTGTTATATCTGTCAACTGCAGCGTAATCCAGAGCAGACGGTTTGTGCCAGCTGTCTGGCATGGGAACACTCTAATGGCTCGGATTTCTTTTCCAGAATTCCACACTTATGCAATTTACGTATGACAAACGCGCCCGCCCTAAGACAGATTTCTAATACGTTTTTGTTGCACTTTTTTAATGCTTATTTAGACTACCTGAATAGCACAGGGAAACATCCTCTCGGTAGATTGCGATCTGAAGATTTCTGTAGAAGTGACTAACAAGATGTACACATTATAACTGAAAGACCGCGAGTTAATGCTAAACAGAAAACCTATGTAAAAGCTTTACAAAAATTAGGTGTCTACTCTTGTTTTTTCATGATATATAAGTGGCCTATTTATGAATGTCCTCGACGTCTTTATATTCAACATATTACTTGAAATGTAAAACCCATTGTCCGCAGTCGACATCTGGTGGCTGCGTGGTGAACTTCAAAAATCGATCGCCGAACCCAACTACACTTTTAAGTTTTGGTCGATAGATGGCGCGAGCCTATCGAGAGACTGTAGGAAATTTATATTGCCGCGAGCGCAGCTAACTAAGTAGGCAGCGCGCTCGTGGCCTAACGGTTATCGCGCGTGCCTTCCACGCAGAAAGCCCAGTGTTCGAATGTTCCAGAAGCCCACGGTTAGAATGTTCCAGGCCGAATGTTCCAGAAGCCCACGCGTGCACAAAAGGGGCTCCGCGTAACCAACCGGACTCAGTTTCGCCTCAGCGTTCGATCTTGCTGCTTCGCCGCCTTCGACGCCCGCGACGCTCTCTTGTTATCTTCTGTTTCATTTTCATTTTCGGGCACAAGTTCGCCCCCATTAAACGTTCAGTTTACTCAGTTATTATCGCCTCATCACTTGTCATTCGTGACATTTTGGTGGAGGTGCGGGGTATTGCAGTCTATGCCCGTAAAACGTACCCCTACGAAGACACGCCGGCCAAGTGACGTGCTCAGCCCCGGGAGGCTACCCTTTGCAGAAGACTCCAACGCCCGAGCAAGCCACCGTACCGAAGGCCAGCTCCCGGAATTTGGACCCCTGCCAAAGAAGCCAAAGAAGCGGACCGCGACGATGACTACTCCACCCGTCGTCATCCTGCCCGTTACTCCCCGCACTCCGACGCCCTTCCACGGTGAAGCTCACGAAGACGTAGAGGACTGGCTGCATCATTACGAACGTGTAGCCCGCCACAACGGATGGACGGATGAGCACCGCCTTCAGAACCTCTACTTCGCGCTGGAAGGCACCGCGAGGCACTGGTTTGAGAACCACGAAGCCTCCTTTACTTCGTGGGAGCCATGCGCCGCCGAACTGAAGCGGACGTTCATCAACTACCACCGTCGGCAGCGAGCGGAGGACCTTCTTCGAACAAGGGTGCAGGGCCCCACCGAAAGCGTGACAAGCTTTGTCGAAGATGTCCTGCGTCTAAGTGCCCGGGCCGATCCGGAAGCCACCGAGGAGAAGAAACTTCGCGCTCTCATGCGTGGCGTGAAGGGTGAAATTTTCGGAGGACTGGTACGCAATCCCCCGACGACCGTCAATGGTTTTGTTACCGAAGCCACCAATATCGAGCGCGCCCTGACAGCCCGAGAAAGCCACTACCACCGAATCACCGGCGCGCCTGCTGCTCCATCGGTCGCTGCTTCCCTTCTCGATCTGAACACCAGCGGTGTCGACAGCTTTCGGGAAATCGTCCGTGAAGTCGTCCGGGAAGAACTCCGCAAGATACTCCCCACTGCGGATCGCCCGACCTCACTGTCGCTCGCTGAGGTCGTCCGAGAGGAAGTTCACCGGGCCTTCCAACCTGAGGTTCCGATCAACACGACGACCCCAGAGGAACCGACTTTGAGCTACGCCGCCATGGCGCGACGACCGCCGCAAGCTAACCGCCAGGCCACGGCGCCACCCCGACGAGACCCTCCGATGCCGCAGTATCCTCGACGCCAGGAGGGACAAGTCCAGGACGTCCGCCCGGAGCGAGCCTCGCCGAGGAAGACCGACGTGTGGCGAACGGCCGACCGACGCCCGCTCTGCTACCACTGCGGGGAAGCCGACCACATCTACCGCGGCTGCCCCTACCGTCGTCTTGGGCTGCGTGGTTTCCACCCGAACGACCCACGCCCGAGGTACGGCGAACGTCCTCGCGATATCGAGGAGTACCTCCGACGCTCGCCCTCTTCAGTGCCGTCTCTCCGCCGTGAATCTCGCTCGCCGTCACCACGACGTTCAGCGTCTCCAGCGCCACGACCCCGCCGAGAAAGCCTGTCTCCCCTGCGTCGCCGGGAAAACTAGGCGCGGCAACGCCTGGAGGTGGCGTTGCCGAAGACGACCGAAGTAAAGAGCCTCCAAGAACGACGGAGCGCTCCCACTCTCCCGACGCTGCGCATCGCAACGACGCTCCTGCTTCGGTGTCCAACAACCTCAACGTTATCATCGACGGCCACGACGCGACGGCACTCGTCGACACCGGAGCAGACTACTCCGTTCTGAGTGGGAGGCTCTCCCGCCGCCTTCGAAAAGTCATGACGCCGTGGGATGGACCTCAAATACGAACCGCCGGAGGACACCTCATTACACCAGTCGGGAGATGCACTGCTCGCGTCGAGATCCACGGTGAGACGTGCCCTCTGAAGTTCGTCGTTCTGCAAGACTGTTCTAGAGACGTCATTCTCGGCATGGACTTTCTGTGTGAATACGGCGCCGTCATCGACCTTGGTGAGAACAGATTGACGCTACGCAAGCCTGTTCCGCCTTCAGAGAAACCCCAAACAGTGTCAGCCGCCATCCGAGTCGCTGCCGACCACGTGAACCTGCCACCGCGATCAAGTGTTGTCGTACCCGTCGTGACCGATGCAGCTACCTGTGGCGAAGTTGTTCTAGAAGGCAACCTTCAATTGCTTCTGGGAAGAGGAATAGGCGTCGCAAGAGGAGTAGCTGAACTTCGGGATGGCCGCGCTGTGGTCCTCATGACGAACTTCCGGAACGAAGCGCAACACCTCACAAAAGGTGCAGCCGTGGGCCACGTCGAGGAACTGCGAAACTCCGCCGAAATCGCCGCCATTACTGACGAATCCTCGCCACCTCGACAAGACAGTACGCCGCCAGCGCAGCTCGACATTGACCCTAAGCTTCCGGGCCCGAAACGACGGCAGCTGAATAACCTCCTCGCCGAATACCGCGACTGCTTTGCGACGTCATCGAAGGTGCGCCAAACCGCCGTTGCGAAGCACCGCATCGTTACCGAGGACGACGCGCGCCCTGTGCATCGATCGCCGTACAGAGTTTCCGCTAAAGAAAGGGAGGTGATCCAGGAGCAAGTTCAAGAGATGCTGAAGGATGACATAATCCAACCTTCAAGTAGTCCGTGGGCCTCTCCAGTCGTGCTGGTTAAGAAGAAGGACGGAACGCTTAGGTTCTGCGTCGACTACCGGCAGCTGAACGCCGCTACGAAGAAAGACGTCTACCCCCTCCCCCGCATCGACGACACTCTAGACCGGCTGCGCCACTCTCGTTATTTCTCATCGATGGACCTTAAGAGCGGCTACTGGCAGATCGAAGTCGACGAACGGGACCGCGAAAAAACAGCCTTCGTCACGCCAGATGGACTGTACGAGTTCAAGGTTATGCCCTTCGGACTATGCACGGCACCAGCAACTTTCCAGCGTGTCATGGACACCGTACTGGCAGGGCTGAAGTGGCAGAGCTGTCTCGTCTACCTTGACGACGTCGTAGTATTTTCAACTGACTTGGACGAGCACTTGCGACGACTCCGAGCTGTTCTCCAAGCCATAAAGACCGCCGGACTCACCCTCAAGCCGTCAAAGTGCCGGTTCGCCTATGACGAACTGAAATTCCTAGGTCACGTGGTTAGTAACGAAGGCGTCCGTCCAGACCCCGAAAAGACTCGCGCCGTCGCGGCATTCCCAGCGCCCACAGACAAGAAGGCTTTGCGAAGATTCCTTGGTCTTTGTGCCTACTATCGACGCTTCGTTCGGGATTTCGCAAGGATTTCCGCACCGCTCACTAAACTCACGAAGGACGCCGAGAAGTTCGAATGGGCCGAGGAGCAGCAGCACGCATTCGACGAGCTGAAGCAACGACTCCAGACTCCTCCTGTTCTTGGACACTTCGATCAAGACGCGGAAACCGAGATTCATACGGACGCAAGTAACGAAGGACTTGGCGCGGTACTGGTTCAAGTGCAAGAAGGCACCGAGCGAGTCATCGCCTACGCGAGTCGAACACTGTCCAAAGCGGAGAGAAATTACTCCACGACTGAAAAGGAATGTCTTGCGGTCGTCTGGGCGATCACGAAGTTTCGCCCGTACTTGTACGGGGGCCCTTTCCGCGTTGTCACGGACCATCACTCGCTCTGCTGGCTTGCGAACCTGAAGGACCCGTCCGGACGTCTCGCTCGATGGAGTCTCCGACTGCAGGAGTTCAACATGACTGTTGTCTACAAGTCAGGCCGCAAGCACAGCGACGCCGATTGCCTGTCCAGAGCCCCTGTCGAGACATCTCCCGGTAGCAGCGACGACGATGACGACGAGTGCTTCCTAGGCGCAGTGAACACCGACGACATGGCGCGACGTCAAAGAGACGATCCTGAGTTGCGCGCGCTAATAGAGCACCTCGAAGGACGAGGGGGGACTGTCCCCCGTGTCTTCTCGAGAGCCCTGCCGACTTTCGTCCTCCGACAAGGTGTACTTTACAAGGAGAACTTCGGAGACAACAGTACGCCGTGGCTGCTGGTAATCCCTACCGACCTTAGAGCGGAGATCTTCCAAGCCTGCCACGACGACCCGACGTCCGGACACCTTGGTTACAGCCGTACGCTGGCCCGAATCCGTGAAAGGTATTACCGGCCCAAGCTGCCGAAGACCGTTCATTTCTATACACGTTCATGCCACGAGTGCCAGCGACGCAAGAAACCGCCGACGAAGCCGGCAGGTCTCCTGCAGCCGATTGCTCCCCCGAGTGCACCGTTCCAGCAGATCGGAATGGACCTACTTGGTCCTTTCCCTCCATCGACGCAAGGAAACCGATGGATTATCGTCGCGACCGATTATCTTACACGATATGCCGAGACGAAAGCTCTTCCATCAGGAACAGCGGTGGAAGTCGCCAAGTTTTTCGTCGAGTCCATTCTCCTTCGACACGGCGCACCTGAAGTGCTGATCACAGATCGAGGGTCATCTTTCCTGGCACAGCTGACTCAAGAGGTACTTCGGCTGAGTCACACCAGCCATCGACGAACCACCGCTTATCACCCGCAGACCAACGGGCTAACAGAGCGGCTCAATAAGACCATCGCCGACATGATCTCCATGTACGTCGACGTGGAGCATAAGACGTGGGACGAGGTGTTGCCGTACGTTACATTTGCGTACAACACAGCGGTACAAGAAACCACAGGAATGACGCCGTTCCAACTGGTGTATGGCCGGACGGTTACGACAATGCTGGACGCCATGCTGCCTCACGTGCCAACCGACGATGGCAACGACGACGCTCAACTGATCTCTCAACGCGCGGAGGAAGCTCGTCAACTGGCAAGAATCAAGATTCAAAACCAACAGCGAGTCGACGCACGCCGGTATAACCTTCGTCGCAGGGACGTCCATTTCCAACCCGGGGACCGGGTATGGGTGTGGACACCGATTCGGCGCCGCGGTCTCAACGAGAAGCTTCTCAAGCGCTATTTCGGACCGTACAAAATCATCCGACGCCTCGGCGATCTGAACTACGAAGTTCTACCCGACGGAACGCGCCCATCTGCAAGACGCCAGCCACGACCCGAGGTGGTGCACGTCGTCCGGCTCAAGCCGTATTACGAACGATAGAACTTTGGACTCCCGTCAAAGAGTGAACTGGGAACTGTGATGTGTGGCTCGCGACTCTGCTATCTTTTTGTTGTGTATTTGTGTTTTACCTTTGTGGTGCATCGGGACGATGCACTTTTTTTTTAAAGGGGGGAATACTGCCGCGAGCGCAGCTAACTAAGTAGGCAGCGCGCTCGTGGCCTAACGGTTATCGCGCGTGCCTTCCACGCAGAAAGCCCAGTGTTCGAATGTTCCAGAAGCCCACGGTTAGAATGTTCCAGGCCGAATGTTCCAGAAGCCCACGCGTGCACAAAAGGGGCTCCGCGTAACCAACCGGACTCAGTTTCGCCTCAGCGTTCGATCTTGCTGCTTCGCCGCCTTCGACGCCCGCGACGCTCTCTTGTTATCTTCTGTTTCATTTTCATTTTCGGGCACAAGTTCGCCCCCATTAAACGTTCAGTTTACTCAGTTATTATCGCCTCATCACTTGTCATTCGTGACAATATTCAAGGAACGGATATAAAGACTTAGAGGAAAACGCAGGAGAGATGGTGAACCTTTAAAGCTGAAAAAAAATGAATCCGGGAAAACACACAGGAGACCGAAATAAAGATGCTTTGTTCGTCTTCATAATAATTTATTCTCACATACTATCAATTGCTTTCTTCAGTGAGCAGTACAGTGCGGGATGCTGTACAAACAAAAGTCTGAGATGTGGCACACGAAATTCATTATTTCTCATCATATTAAGCCCATAATTTATATATATATATATATGTGTGTGTGTGTGAAAGATTCATGGACTGAACAAACACAAGAGGCCCCCTCTCGAAAACGTCAATAAACCTTTCCTTATTTTTGTTGAGTCCATGGATCTTTCTTGTGTACTTGATTAATCACCGGCCCACAAGCTTCAGTCATCATGTTCATACATATATATATTCCGAACTGGCATCATAAGCGGTATTACCGAGGCTACATTTCGATGTTTTTTTTGTTTCTTTTTAGTTTGGTTTGGTTTACTCAAACTTAGTCAACATATTCATTCAAAAGGCTCAATGCAATCGGCTTGCTTAATTTTTTTTATACGTAGCGTTGTTCGATCGAACGCTTCAGAAGAATGGATAGTTGGGCAAGTTGGTGCAAAATTCATCGTAGGAAACAGCTCGAGAAACAAACGAGGACGAGCGTTGACTATCAACTAAAATATTTTAATAATAAAACACACGAAGACGACCATTCATCTTTGGCAGTACGCCCCCCGTCTGCGTATTACCAGACAATTCATAGCAGCGTGATGGCCCGGGTTAAACGCGATAAAAAAGTGATATAATGTTAGCCCAATTCCGAAAACGCCATCTCGCTGTCCAGCAGTGCCAAAGACGGTTGGCTAACACAGGAGGCCTCCGCCCTTTTTTTTTTTTTTTTGGTATGCCTCTACTATTCCTCACCAGGGTTCATTGAAGGGATGCGCATACTCTCATCTTGCGATGCATTGCCGTGACTGTAAGTGTGAGCCAAGATTGAGTGACACCCAAGTTTTGTTCAAGCGTAGGGACCGAGTGTTAGAGAGATAGAAGAGGCATATCAAATAAAAAGAGCGGGAGCCTCCTGTGTCAGTCAACCGTCTTTGGCACTGCTGGACAGTGAGGTGGCGTTCCTGGATTTGGGCTAGCATCATATTACTTTTTATTGCGTTTAACACGTGCCATCAGGCTGCTATGAATTGCCTCGTCTTACGCAGACGGGGGGCGTACTGCCAAAGATGAATGGTCCTTTTCGTGTGTTTTCCTAATAAAATATTTCAAATATTTTAGTTCATAGTAGGCGCTCGTCCCGTGTGTTTCTGCTTCATCCTCGTCTGTTCTTCGCGCTGTTTCTTACAACGAACGTTTTAGTAGCACATCATATCTGAATTATATATTTTTTTAAAGAAACCGATACCAAGCACATGCCCAGACTCCCACGTATTAATCTCGTATATCTGGTCTAACCTTGAAGCCCACTAGGCACCTTGGTTTAGCAAACGCGGTGTTTGCTCATAATGGACGAGTCAACTAAAATTCTCTGGGGTGTTTCTCAGGGCTACAATTTCCGCTACTAACTGACCATCCTCTTTCACGCACCGGTGGCTAGGGAACCTCGATCGGATATGTTGCATTCGAACCACAGTTGACCGCGTTATTAGTTCGATGTTTGAAAACCAGCTTTTGTTTAAATTTTTTTTCGCTGCTAAGCATCTACTGTACATTAACCAATCATCTTCATAGTGACTGTCAAAGTTTTGCAAGTGACTTTCTTAAGCTGAAGAAGCTGTTCCATACACAAGCACCAGTGGTCACTGTCAAATTTTGATGAAATTGGTCTATTGTTTTTTTTTTTTAATTTTTTCTTCTGAAGTAATTGGCACTTAGAAAACGCAGAAACGACTTTTGTTTTTTTCTATGTCCAACACGAACCACGTGGCTTCGGTTATGTGTAGATTGCGTAGTTTACCGGAACTCAAGCGGCGGCAGACCATTCAGGTCAAAATAGCCACGCAATCTTTCTTAAATGAATACATCGCAGATTCAATTAGGCCGTCAGTGGTTGCGGTGATGAGCCCATACAGTTGTCTAGCGCATTTTGAGAATAAAGTGTGTTTTTCAAAGCGCAGTTCCCCCGTACTTCCACGAGGAGTTCGAGACGAAGACGGTGAGGTCTAAGGAAGATGTTACCGTTTCCTGCGAGGTATTTGGAGAGACGCCGCTCACGGTTGCCTGGTCCAAAGACAGGAGACCGTTCGGCGACTTGGCGCTTCCAAGGTATGAGTGCGATCGCATTTTTGTTTTCTATTTAATGTTTTCTTCCCATTTAAAATTTGTTTAGGTTTGCAAAAAAAAAAAAGTGTCAAAACGACCGTCATGGGCTTGCATCTTCATCCTAGGAAATAAACAAAAGTTTAGCTTAAACGAACCAAGTCAATAACTAAATATGAAAACGTAGTAAGTAAACTTCGATAATATGCAAATCGTTTACTCGAAGTCACTGACACGGACAATAACCGCAATCGAATGAAACTAGTCAAGCATGAACAGTTACCGAGCTTGTGGTGTACATGTAATTTACATGCCTTTGGCTTTTTTATATAGATATTAATTTTATTCATTTACTAAGATGTCCTGGAATATGCTTGAACATGTTCGATAGCCTAGTTTAACTAGTAGCTATGTCAAATATATGCGGTTTTTGACAGCTTAAAAAACATTGGGTGGGACTAGGCCGGAGCGTCTCATTATCGCTCCGATACGAACGAGAGTGCGTCATTGGTCAATAAAAATGCAGAACAACAAATCGGAAAGCAAAAAGCGTGCACACGGTAAACCCCGCCACACAATTATTAAGGTGTCAGTGACCACAGAAGCGTTAACGATATTTAAACCTTTGCAGAAATAGAAGTGTCTTGTTTGTGTATTTTTTTGACCAGCTGTTGAAAATACTTGTTTTATTTTGCCTACCGATTCGAGGTACATATTTTCTGTTTCTCGCAGGTTCGTTCTTCAGGAGGATACAACCGCCGAGGGAATTGTTTCTAAAGTCTTCATTCCTTCCGTCGGACGGGAAGATTCTGGTGTGTTCGTGTGCGAAGCTACGAACTCTTTTGGGAAGAAGGACCGCACGATACAACTCATTGTTCAAGGTAAGGGTTTTCTATGTTTACTGACCAACGATCAACCCTCGTCAGATGTATAGTTAAAATCTGAAATACATATTATTCTCACAGGTATTTCAGTGCCTGGCTTTGGCGCCTTGTTTGTTACATATAAAGTTTTGAAAATGTAAACCCGTTTTAATTTACTGCTCAAACTAAAACCGCAGCTTAAAAAAAATAGTCGAATAATCAAGTGTTTTAATAATCGTTTAAGTTACAGGATATAAGAAGCAATGACCTGTGAGAGGCAGCCATATAGTGTGCTGCGGCGAAGATGCCGAGTGTCTTCTGCTTTCCGTAGGCAATGTACGCAAGATTGAGATCTTGAACGAACCCATTCCTTAACTTCTATGGTATGACCATAACAATTAGGCCTACCTTGCAAGTAAGGAATAATAGCGTTTAAGTTCTTTTGCTCTGAAAATTAACAAACTACTTTCTGCAATATTGATGCAAAGGTTGGCTGCGCTACTATTGCCCTTGATATCGAAAATATATATTATGATTCAAAGCACTTGCTTATAATACTAAATTATTTGAAGCTTATAATAGTTTTGTGCTAAAGGCCAATCCAGGATACCATTGTTTAACAATATCCTAGCACAAACTAATTTAATCACTGAGGTTTTAATTTCCCTTCTTTTTTAATATGTTTTTTAATTTATATTGTTTTCATTTGACTTAAAACTAAAAGTATGCATTTCTGCAAGCATAAGCAGCAGAATAGAGGCGCTCTCCTGTTTTCTGAATTTTATTGCTTTTTACACTTTTTGTGCAACAAAAATTTCGCGTATCTCAAAATTAAACATATCTGGTAAGCGTTTAGACTCTCAACAGTTGGGCATGACAGTGAATTTTAGTTCTTCTTTTTTACAGGTCCTCCGGATATTCCTCGCGACATTCATGTGGATCAGGTAACCAGCAGGTCGGCAACCCTCTTCTGGACCCAGCCACACACGGGAAACAGCCCGCTGCTTGGTTACACTGTCCTCTATGTACCCGAGGCTGGTAAGTGGTGACAGCGCATGGGATCTTTCTGCAAAAGCTTTATTTCTGTCGTTCTTTGTTTTTTTTATTTACTTTAAAAAATCTAGCAGGCCTAACTAATGATTCTGCAACTGGTCAGGCATATGAGTCGAATACAATTTGAATTTAAAGTTACAAGAAAAAATTATAAATTATTATGAAACGCCGGTTTTAGGGCAATGTACATATCACTCGTTAATGACTGTACAAAAGTACTCAAATTGAGTTTAACGTGAAAAGTAAAGACATAAAGTAACCTCCGTTTTTTCTGCACAAACTCTATACCACCACGAAAGAACTTCTAGGTATAATTACCTATAATCTAAACAACGCTGTGCAACTATCGCATCTGTAGAAGCCCATGCATTGTCATTATGAATATGGACGGAACGATATAAATACGCCTGTGCAATGTGCCTCTGCAGCCGGCATTACGATTTTGTCGTGCGGTATTATTATATCGCACATATAAAGTCTGTGTAACGAGCAGATAAATTTTGTTTAATCTGTCATTATGATTGAACAGAACTTATCTGCTCGTTACACCGACTTTACAAACCATGTATTTTCCTCGGGTCTCGAGATAGTCTTCTTAAATGAAACTACAAACATATATACCTTAAAATTTGACCCCTAAAATTGAAGTCTCATCGCGGGATAAATCTATTTCGAGTCGGGCATTTGTACGCCTTCCCTAGGAGTGTAAAACCTGCGAGGCACGGATTTAGCGAGAGTCACTGACAGAGTAAGACCGGAAGAACTTCAGTTGTCCCATCTCTACTGCGAGTTTCCTACCTCGAATAACGGTTCGGCGTCTCGTAAGCCTTGAGGGTGCACTTGCAGGCAAAGCGTGACCAAAGGCAACGAACGCTTGCTAGAGGGCTGGCATTCAAAAGATTCGCCGTGCCCTACTCACTATGTCAGTGACTCTTTAGATCAACGACACGCGTGGAAATATATTTTGATTTTTGGAATGAGGCATAGGAGCTTTGAATTTGATGTTGTGCTTTCTGTTCAAGACAAGGTGACGTCGGCCCCCTTGAGCCTGAGGACGGGAACGTCGGAGAACAGAGCCACGGTGCCAGGACTGATTCCAGGCACCGCCTACATCCTTCGAGTCGTTGCCGAGAACGCGGTTGGCAAGTCAGGCCCCAGCGACGAGATCAGGGTTGTCACAGAGGAGGAAGGTAACCTGTTACTTTTTGCGAGATCCGTTCAATCAAATTCTCGACTGAAACATTTGGCGATAGAGCTGATGCAAAATGTTTTATACAATAATATTATAACAATAAAGGTTTATGGATTTAGTGAATGCTCGATATACTTCTGTACTCAGCTTGACACTCAAAGTGTGAATAAACGATCGCTAGTTTTGTTTTTCTGTGATAATTTAGCAGTTCCTATAAGAAACAAGTGAGACCCAGAAGCCTCCTTCAGGGCAGACTGTCAAATTCTAAAGTTTAGTGCGCAACATTTCGAGCAAAATGCAGAAACGCGCCGTTGTTTTCTTCTCGCTAACAGTATCGTCCAGTGTACTACGTATTTACTGCGAAAGTAATACTGCCAGAGGGAACAGGTGTTAACGCCCGGTTCGTTCTCCGCGTGCCGTACCACATGCTCGGTATTTTCATACCCTTCAATTTCCGTTTTGTGGATGCATCGTCCCCAGTGTTGGTGGTAGCGCCTTGCAAGTAGCGGCGTTACCGGTAATGTTAGTTATTTCGAGTAATGGGTAACGTAGTTACGTGACTCGTTTCCTATTCCTCTGAAAACCTAACGAAAGGTACACTTATACACTCTCAGAAAAAAAGGGTACATTCTTACACCCCTTGTACCGTATGCGACACCCCAAAACTTCAATTCGGCGTACAGCGCGCTGACGTCGTGCCGTCCTTCCCAACGTTCACAGGCGGCTTGATAGCCGAGTGGTACAACTTATTTGAAATAACTAATGTAGGTGTTATACACTACAAAAAAGTAATCGGGGTTTTCGTGGTATTAGTGCAAAACCTCGGTGTTTATTTTCTGTAGTTTTTGATACGTACTTTCGTTGTTTAATGAGGTTTATCTCACCCTTCTCAAGCACCTCGTAAACGTTGAGGCCGTCTGTTCGACGTCGGCGTGCTGCACGTCGAAGTGAAGTTTTGGGGTGTCGTATATGGGACAAGTGGTGTAAGAATATACCCTTTTTTCTGAGAGTGTAAATTGTGTTCTTGTTCCTGTACTTCGTTTCAGTTTAATCCTAGACGAAGCCAAAGCTACCAGCTGAATGAAACCAATCGGACATCGTCGAAAGGGCACCATCGTGGTGTTCCGTCATGTTTCTGTGCGTGTTCTATCATTTCTAAACCAATCGTGAAGAAAAAAGGCCCAGTAACTTTGGATTTTTACGCTGCTTGGTTGGTCAAATTAGCACTTAGCGTCGGCTGTGTTCGGATTTAGGCAGAAACGAAGTACAGGCTCCAGGTCATTAATTACTGCACTCATTGAATTTACCTTCAAAATTGTGCCTGTCTCTCCCCACAGGAAAAAATCTTACTTAAAAAAAAGTGCCCATGCTTTTTGTTTTAGTGTCGAAAAACTCTGTCGCCAAATAAACGCTCTTACTATCAATTTATAAATAAAAAGTTACGGAAAACTAACGTCCGTTACTTTTTACCGGTAACGGTGACGATAAAGCGTATTTTGTTTAAAGGGGCACTGGCACGTCAAAATTATATTTTTTTTTATTATCCGAAACGATTGAAAACGGTGCCGGGACATTACCCTCAAAATTCGAAACTTGGGAACTTTGTATTTGTGAATTAAAAAAACAATTTCCAAATGCCGAATTTGAAGTTCCCGCGCGATCCCCGCCAGTGCAGTCAGTCAAATTTTGCGGTCTCCTGCGACTCGACTTTCTCTCGGACCTCCGCTGACCCGATGCGAGGAGCAGGCGAGCTGGCGCGCGGGAAAAAACCGGTTTCTTCCCCAACTCGCCGATCTGCTCGAGCACCGCCAAGTTTTCTGAGAGAGGACACACATCTAGGAGGGGACATCTCACCGAACTCTGATTTTTGGTATTTCAAAAAGAGGGGCCGTAGTGCGTCCGCAATTGCGTCAAAAAACATGTTTTACGATTGCCGTTATTAAATGTTATAGAAATGTCACCTACAAAGCTTCTAAATTTCCTGATTTTTGACGTCACCGATCAAAAGAAGCGAGGAGGTAGTGGCGGGAGATTTAAACGCCAAAAATAAAAAGGCGCGCGCGCGCGCGGGAAATTTTTTTTCGCGATGCGTTTTTTTTTGGCGTGTCAAAGACTACAACTTGCGTCGTTTTAGACAATAAAAAAAATACGACCTTTGGGGTGTCAGTGCCCCTTTAAGTAACGTAGGTCGGTTACGCGTTATTTTATTTGGAAGTAACGTGCAATGTACTTCGTTACTCTTTTCGGTAACGCCCACAACACTGATCATTCCACAATTGTATATCACTCTCAGTTATTCACTCGGCGTTCTCTGGTGTACATGATGCTTTACAGCAGAAGAATATCTACTGACGTTAAAGGAGTAGTTTTCATGTCGTCGGATGATGTTGCGCTTGCTCAATTTTTTCTGTAAAATACTTATCACTCACCTCTCGTACGTGTTAGTCGATTAAAATGAGTAATGTATCTTACATTTCTGTCATAAAATACAAAAAAGGAGTTTGATAGTGATATCAAACAAATATAAAATATACACACAGCAACTGAATCACAACACCGCTAGACGTATAATTACCTCAGCGTCTTCCCTCTTTAATCTGTTTGCAGTTAATCTATTATTCATATTTTATTTCTGCCTATACCAAAATACACAAGATTAATATTCACTGTGAGCGCCCTATATCAGCTCGCTTGCACCCTCAGTGTGTGTACTTTATATATTGTGAGGGCGCTCACGGACAATACGCGCTTCATCTTCATAATGATCATCATCAATGTCGTCCTCAATTATTTTATAACCACTTTTTATTATTAATTACCCCCCCCCCTCCTCTCTAATGTAAAGCGAATTGCATATATACCCTTAGTACGTCGAAAACTAGAATATGTTGCATCCATTTGTCTTCGTGGCAAAAGTATCTTGGAGACGACCTAGAAAGTGTCCAAAAAAAGAGTTACGATTTATTTATTCTGATTATTCTTATTACACAAGCATGTCCGAATTGCGTAAACGAGCGAACCTCCCTGAACTCATTTCAAGGCGAAAAATATTTCGTTTGACACTGTTTTCAAGATTTACCATCATAACCCTACAATTAGAAAAAAAACTATTTTCTCCTCCCACTTCATTTTTTAGGAGATTAGATAACAGCTGTAAAATACAACCCATATATGTGTCCATCATTTCTTACGCTTACTATTTCATACCTGTCACAACAATTGAAAGGAACGCTTTATTCGACAACATAGTCACAACTAATAATGCAGGCGTATTTAAAAACAAAATTAGGTGAATTTTCGGAATACACAACAGACTAGTATTTTTTAATGAAAATATGTTCAAACTTTTTGCCATTTTTGTTTTTATGTTTTATTGTAGCTTTTGGGTTGTGTTGTTCATGAGTGTTTATGTTTTTTTTTTATTGTCCTACATTAGCTGCTCATTTCTTGTATAATACCCTGTTCTAGGGCCTTCAAGCTACTAATAAATAAAAAAATAATTAATCAAAACGTTCGCGTTTGTTTTTGGATTACCCCAAGGACAGTTGCTCGATAAATCCGCCCTTAGATCTGCCCATCTACTGCTCGCAACGTGTGGTGGTGCCTGAATCTGATATGCTCAACCTATGGCAATCGCTGCGCCCTGGAGCTACGACACCGAACACCTGCTACAATTACTCCGTTGACATCACCGCAAATGTTGACAACATCTTCTAGCACCATGACTGACAACGTGTGACCAGTCCCACGTTGTGAGTACAAGACGGGCAGTACAAGAAAAGGCTCTTTTGAGCAACTGCCCTTGGGGAAGTTCAAGAACAGACGCGAACGCTCGAGAGGCTAATAAAAAAAAAAGTGGTTATAAAATAATTGAAGACGATGGTGATGATGATTGTTATTAAGGTGATGTGGGTGTTGTCCAGGAGCGCACTCGCAAAATTAGTGACTATTAGAACTTACCATTTTATTATATTTTTATATAGTCCGTACTGTTTGTATAATAAAGTTTCATTTGCCTTTCAGACTGATATTTCATTCTAGAATAATCTCCAGAATACGCTTATACATCTATTGAAAACAAGGTTAAAAATGTCTAGACACAAAATACCTGTGGTTGTAGAAGCAAACGCAGCACCTTGCGTGTCAGTGAAACTTCTTCGCGCTTAGTTGCTATGAGTGATTTCTCTCAATTACCATTTCAGCACCCTCGGGATCCCCTTACGAAATCAGAATTACCGCCACCAGTTCGAAGACCGTCCACGTTCGATGGAAGGTTCGTGGACGTTCCGTTTCCTTCTACAAAAGGGTTACTCAAAATACTGTTTACCAATTACTGAGTCGATTTCTTGATGCGCTCCTGAATCAATGAGCAGAAGCCATATTTACGCGTTGCGTTTTTTTTTTTGCGTTTCAGTCTCCCTTGCAATCAACGTACCATGGCAAGCTTAAAGGCTTTCACGTGGGATACAGGCAGCTCAACTCTAGAGAAACGTTTCAGTTCCAAACTGTGAACGTCAACGACGGCGAAGTAAAGAAAGAGCCCAAGGACAACGAATTTGAGATCCGAGGTTTGCGAAGATTCACGCAGTATGCCGTCGTAGTCCAGGCCTTCAACAACAAAGGAGCCGGACCTTTGTCCGAAGAAGCCACAGTGCAAACGCTCGAGTTTGGTGAGTACAGCCAGCGAGGTTTAAATGGTGCGCGGCTATAATGGCCTTTCCAGCTCGTATTTATTCCGGATGAAATCTCAATCTGGCCAACAGGTGAACATACTGTGCCTAATTGTCATTCTGGCGTAAAGTTCAATTTTTAACATGTAAGTTATGTTTTGTTATTGTTTTAAATTATGGCACTTCAGTAAAATGTATCCTAATTAAAATTTAAGAAAACATTAGCTGGGGAAACACGCAAACCTAAAATAGCCATATAAAATATAAGCAAAGTTATCAGATGAGCTAGTTATGCTACGTCTATATTATGCAACACATTTTATATTTCCCCAAAAAAGGTTTATGTCTGAAATATAACAGCCGACCGTGATTTTCTACACGTAAGGTTATCTTCTCAGCATCCACATCGCCTAAACTGTGCGTGTTGCAAAGGAGGACATTATATTGGAAGAAATAAATGATAGTTCTAGCAGAGCCCAAGCACTTTCCAATCACGGAACAATTGTTACACTTTTTGGGAGGACGAAGTAAGGGGGAAAGATTTTATGAATAAAGATTCGGACCAAATGTGTGTTATCAAGATTTACGTCGGCCTCTCAATATTTCGAAAATATGCGTAAAAAAATAGAGATGCATCTGTTTAACTGTGAATCTGTCGAATACTGTTTAAAAAGCTATCGAATGCCAAAAAAAATGTTTTGTTGATTAGTTAACTACCTTAAAAGGGTTTTCATGTGCGAATGCAAACACAGCAATGCCTTTTCAGAGCCCCTACATATCCATTCTTGGCTTCCCCGCTTTAACGCCTTTCTCAAGGTGGTGCACGCTTTACCGGGGTCAGTATTGCCCTCGTCCAGTCCTGGGTGGTTCAGACTTCCGGTGTCAGTGACAAATTCGCCCATAGCGCACACACAATTGTCTCTCCTACCCTCTCCCCCCTCCCTCCCTACTTCTTCGTAAAACACTAACAAAAACACCCTCCGGTGTCAACGCTGCAACTACTGCAATATGTAAGCGGGGATATAGAGAGGGATCGATAAAACAATATGAAGCAACAAGTTCGGTATCAAAAGAAAAAAGGCTGACGGACCAGCCAAAAAACAATTCTCGCTTTTCACACACAAAAAAAAGAGCGCGAATTTTTTTTAAAATATTCTTTTAAGTATTTTAGTCTTCAGAACGCCTGTCCAACTTGAGAATAAACAGCGCGAAAATTAGGCAAAACATATAAAATAAAAAATCTCACTAAGCACAGCTGTGTCGCTTAATCGTAATTATCTAAACTTTGGAATGTTACATTGTGCTACATGGACGAAATATCGCTAGTTTAAACATATTAACATTTGAGATATAATGTTGCTGTTTACAAAGTGAGACATCATTACAAAGGCCAGAGGTTACCTCGCTTTCTAAGTTTCTTTTTTCTTTTTTTTCATTGCCATTAAAAAACACGCATTAAATAAACCATACTCTGTGTGAGCTTAAGGTCAGACACAGCTGACGCTACGAGGAAACAGAGTCAATCAAGCAGAGTCAAAAGCGCACGTCACTAGGCGTTTCCGGTTTATGATTGGTTCAGTTATGGTAGAATAATTACAGAAACGTTACGAACACCACCAATATTATGCACTTATGACGTTTCCTGATTGGTCCAATTAGCTCGTACATAGTACTATAGCGGTGGACGAGGAGGGGCTCACATGTCCGGAACTGACTTGGGTGGTAAAATTCGCTCTTTGAAACTGGACTACTTTGGTGGGTTTTGAAATGCGCATATGCGCGACTGCAGGTTCACTTTAACTTGGTACTCTAGTGCATCAGTATTTAAATGGTTACCTTCATGTATCTGCAGACGACTTTCCAAAATTGATAATATATTGTGTGTAGATAATTCAGCTCTAGACTTTGCTAGTAGTTGTGAAGTCGCTAAAGTATGTATTATATTAAATAATTAAGACTAGCGCGAACGAGAAAAAGGAGAAGAGGAAACGTAGGCAGACAGAGCGCAGACTCTTAACTAAATTTTATTGGAAATCATTTATTATATGTGATCGCGCTTCACGAAAATGAAAAATAAAGCCGATGTGCGTGTTTTCAAGATGCTTGACTTCAACTGATTATGTTTTCTTTACGTATGAAGTGTCCTCTTCCTGGCCTTAACATGGCTAAAAATACCGAAAAAAAAGTAAAATAGGTACTACAGAATCGGTTATATTTGCTTTGGTTTGGATAGCTGTGGTGATACACTTCGTTACTCCTGCTTCCTGACCCAAGAGAGCTTAGTTAGAAAATGCAGTGACTAAACTAACAGAACTTGTAGAATATTTTATTTTAAAAAGGCGCATTCCTGTCGCATCCTTTACGCCATAAAATAGACCAACAACGCATTAGGGACGATAAGCGGTGTCTATTTAGGTGCTATTTCGACTGCCGCGCGCAGTTAAGTATGTGAAGTATGTTTTGTTCTCACTTCCTACTTGCGTGCACATTTCGCAGACCCACCGTCGGCACCGCAACTAATGATCACGTCCAAATCGTCGTCGACGCTTGAGCTTGAATGGAAGTTTCCGGAAGTCACCGAGACACCCATCACAGGTTTGTGAAAAGTACTTTCTTTACTGAGGCGACAATTTCCTCTTGAACTCAATTTCTGAAGATTGTGTTGTTGGAACGTTCGCCCCACTTTCGTCTTAAGTAAAAATGGGAAGCGCAGAATGCTTTTTGCCTTCCATTTTCTTAAAATAGCAATTTTCCCAACAATAATTATCTTGTGGCGTTTTTATTTAGACTGTATTTTAAAGAAAAGATTATTTTATATGCTGGCAATAATAATTACTTAGTAAGCAATTACATGAAACATTCAGTAACATGACAGCGAACGTAATTCTCACGATAAACTTGCGTTGGGCTCGAAATAAATTTATGGACATCATTTTCATTTATACTGTACTTTAAAACAGATACGTTTTTTATGCTGGAATTGATAGTTATTCAGTATCTAATTCCATCAAACATACGGTAACGTGACAGCAAAGGCAAGTCTCACGATAAGCTTGCACTGGACTTGAATTCGTTTATGAACTCAAAGGTATCTCCGCGCTCAAAATTACTTGGAGGTAAAAAATTGAAGCAGCAAGCTCGTTTACCCAAACTGCCCCCCTTTCCCTTTCTTTTTCGCCACACCCTGTGACACGGAAACAGCTACGAATATTGTTGTTTTATGTTTTTATATATTAGGATACGTCGTGCACTACAAGAGCGAATATGGAGAATGGCAAGAAACGCAAGTGAACTCTAAGCTGCACAAGCACCTCCTGACGAACCTGATATGCGGAAACCGCTACCAAGTAACAATCACTGCCTTCAACGCTGCCGGAAGGGGAATTCCCAGTGAACTCGTGAATGCCGAAACAACTGGCAGGGGTAAGCAAAAATATTTATTGTGCTTTGGCGTACACAGTTTTAGCGCTATCTTAGCTGCAATTTCAAATCATTGTTTTGGTTTGTTGTACGTATGGTTAAACTACGCTATTAATTACCAAACTACTTGAAAGTTCGTTTTAACCTTTTGGAGGCAGAAATGGCCCTGCTGGTAGTCATAATACAAAATAGACGCATATACACGTTTTAAATTAGTGATCGGGGACAGTGGTCACTACAAAAAATAACCACTTGCTGAAGCAGGCTTGATGTGTGAAAACGTTTGCTTTTTCCCTTTCTCGTTCTTTGCTTTGTATAAAAGCGATGGCTTCAATGTGACATGTCGCTATTATAACATATAGTGTGAGGGTGTGAACGTTTGTTTTGTCAATAACACACACTTTCAAAGTTTTTTTTTTTGCATTTTAACGTATTACCACTCTTACTTTTGTGACTTTGTTTACCTATCTCGTTTGACATTAGTTTTGGCAGACACAAAGGTACTGCCAAAATTTGGCAATCTAAATTTAGGAAAAGGCACTCAATTATATATCGTTATAACGCGGTGCTGCTTGAGAAAGTTTCCCAAAACAAAAATGATAGGGCCATGGCACTTACCATACTTGACATTTCCGTAGTTGACATTTGAAATTCAAGCTGTTTTAAAGCCAACTTTGTGTGTCCGAATTTAGTTTTTGTGATTGATAAAAATTGATCTGTATGTCATTGTTTTAAATATTTTTTGCTAATCCTTTTTTTTTTTTTAAACGCTGAATATTGAACTGCATGTAAAGTTTGTTTTTTGCTTGTGCTGCACAAATTTCAATGCGAGGTCCTGGGGCTTTGTCAAGCTGTCCCTGTGACCACTTTTTCCACTCCCCTCTAGTATCATGTGCTTAGTAGCTGATGCAACTAAACAAATGGAATCAAAGTAAACTTTTGAAAAAAACTTTTGGCAGGGCCCATCCCGCCCCAGGACAAGTCCTGGTCGGTTCTGATGGCCAATTCGAGCTCCATCTCCGTGAACCTGGACGGCTGGAGCGACGGCGGCTGCCCCATCACCTTCTTCGTGGTTCAGTACAAACCGCACATGCAGCCGGACTGGGTCCTTCTGTCCAACAATATCCGCATGGCCCAGTCTCCCGTGACCATTCCGGACCTGGCCCCGGGCACGTGGTACGACGTCATGGTGTCCGCCTACAACGACGCTGGGGCCACTGAAGTAGAGTACCGGCTGGCCACGCTCACGCTCAGCGGAGGTGAGACGTTTTGTCTCTGTCTTGCGTCGTCTGGCTCGGCGAATCCATGTGCTCACATCCAAAAACGCCACACCACAACTATCTCTCTTTCCGCCTTGTTACGGTATCTTTTAATAAAATTTGTAAGTACTAAAAGGGGTTCACATCCACAACCCACGCAGTGAACCACAAGGTCCCCCCCCCCTCCCTTCCCGACTTATTACGGACCGGGATTCGACGCTCACGCGCCCGTTCATTGAAACATAGCTCCGTCTGTCCTATGTAAACGCGCCCGCACGTTAGCGGTATCTCATAAGCAACATTAAATGTGCAGAATGAAAATTGTGTGACGTGCTTCTTTGAGCACACGACACACTTCTGCCCTGTCATTATAGAGCAGATATTTAACATATTTGACGGCGCAAAAAAAGAGCTACATTAACTTGGTATTTTACAGCTATCTTCTTTATATTGTGTTACACCCTATGCAAATAACGAATCACTTGAATCTCTTATTCCTTAACTTTGTTTTGTTGACCATCTTTTGTGCCGGGGTTAATCTTGATGCTTTGAAGGATGCTTTCACACACACGATGGAAATCAAGCAGGAGGGGTAACCGGCTTTGTTTAAGCGCTCTATCTGATGATTAAAACTGGTTGCTACTTCGTGATGGCAACTTTTTGACACGGCAGGCCGAAAGCTGGGAGAAGTTATTCCTCTTTTTTTCAACTTCGAATGAGCACTGTCAAAAGGCAAAATTCTTTTGTCGGACATGGTTTGTACCACTAACTCGTGATTCTCGCAAAATGCAAGCTGCAAATTCAAAAACTGGATGCACTTCCCGCATGAAGTGCCCTAGGTGAGCTTTAGGCCGTCAGACAAAACAATAAACAAATCAACAATCTTCGTAACTAAGTCGCCAAAGCTAATCGCCGGGGGACCATCCACAAAGACCACTAAATTGTCTACCTACGTAAATCGTCTGACAACATGCATGTCAATCGTGCATTCTGAGATGCGTCTATTCATGGTTGCAACGTTCCTGTCAAAATGCTGAACTTAGATGGTGGTTTGGAACACATGAGATCAATTAAGTCAATACAGGAATCGGCTGGAGTCATTAAATATGAAGTATTGGTTTTCGTTACGTAGGAGAGATTCCCGAGGGATATATAGTCAAACATGACAAGCTAGACCAATCTTTAATAAATATTTCGAGTGACATGCACAAGTTTCAGCGAGAAATCAAGCCACTAGATTGTGCATGATTTTGAAATGTTTTCTCGTTTGTGCGCTTTGTGTTTTATTACTACGACAGCCTACCACTTTGTAGGCACGTTGCTGCTTGTAGATACTTAAAAAATAAAAAATAAATATTATTACAGTTTGAATATTTCTTGGGAAAGTAGTTTCAAAACATTTTCACAGAAATAATATTTTTTTTCATGCAAAAGCTACAAAGTAAATAATATTTCAGCCCCCGGTATTATCAAGGCTTATTGTTTTAGTTAGTGCAATCAAATGCCCATGCCACTTTCATTCCAATTTTACGCTAAAAATCAATGACTGCCCAGGTGACACTTCTTTACTATGGCCCAGTTCAATTCGGATGTGCCCTGTTCTTTACTTTTTTACAAGATATCGTCCAGGACTTTAGATTGAGAGCACATAACTTTAAACAATAAGTATAAAACGGTTCGACTTATTAAAACGAAACAATATTAAAAATCAACCAAAATTAAAGCACCTGATGATAACACAAACAAGATAGATACAAGTACAAGATACAACAAGATAAAGAGGTAAGCTACTTGTGAGTGTGGGATTATTTATATTTGAAATTATAACGGAGGGCGGCTGAAAATACTCACCGTACACATCTTACTTGCTAAAGCAAGCTAAAACTGGCGTGAACCTCTGCGAAAAATGACGTCCTCAGTCGTGTGTTCTAACTTATGGGACAAAGCCTCAAAAGTCGCGTGTTATTTATATTCTGAAAATACAATATATTTGAATTAAACTAAACGATGATGAAAGGAAAGTTGAAATATAAATAGTTTTTGCTATAAATGTTCGTAAATAAATGGGAATAAGTTGTTGATAAAATGAAATTCGAAACAACTGAACGGATTCTTATTTAGTAACTTCGGCGCTTTAGCTTAGCAAAAAAAAAGCACGAACGAAGTAATAGACTGATTTGTTGCTTATGTATTATATTATCATGGAATTGAATTGCTATAAGCTCCAAAGTCGTTTTTATATATATTCGATCCTTTCACAGTTAGAGGCTCCACAGACAGCTTCGCATCTTAAATTCGTCTCAACATTGTTTTCAGTAATATTTTTTTTCGCAATTATATTAAAGCATGAGATTTTACCTAGGTATATCATGCAAACAATGTGAGAGGTTGAGTAATTTTGGCAATGCCGAAAACGAAATGACAGGTAGAAACCAGTAAACACAAACTTAAAAAGAGTATTTAGTGTGTCCTTGTTTCCGCCACTTTTCCTAAAAACAAAATTCGTTTCACTTTCTTCGCCAGCAAGCTTGCACCTCTTGGTTTCTAGCAGATATGAATAAAGTGCTTTTCTTATAATATATCTTGTTTCTCTTTCATATTAGTACCTATATATATAATACACCTTCCCTGATTGAAGTTCGGGATTATATGTTTTGCTTAAACATGTTTAAGTACTGTTACCAATACGGTCATTTTGCACTTAATATTTTTTGTGAGACTTGTATATGAGCACCGAATCCAAAAGCGTACAAAACGGCGGTTCAAGATATTTCCCGACTATACAAACTAGTACTCTCCTCTACTGGAAATTTATAACGTCATGGTGCATTAAGCTGTTTGTGCCTCGTCCGTTTTTTTAGTTATCGACTTTTGTAGATGAGTTTTCGATTCGTCAATACGTGATTTCGCTAGAAATGTCGGCAGTTCTTCTATCCTAGCAGCAATACAACCATCTCGATAAGTTAAAAAGAAAAAAAAAACAATCGGGGTAAAAATAAAACACCATTTTTGTTTTCAGCAACGGTGGCGCCATTAGCCGCTCAGTCCCAGGAGTCGGGATCGTCGTTTCTAAGAGATCCGGCAATCCTGGTTCCGGTGGCATGCGCGGTGGTGGTGGTTCTCGTCATCTGCCTCGTGGTGGGCGTGGTACTCGTGCTGAGGAGGAGAGAGAACACCTACGACTCGTGCCACACGCAGCACATATGTGAGTGCGAATCGTGACTCTCTTTGGGCATTCGCTCGGGTTTATCTCGTGCTGTTCAACTATTGTGTGAAGCGGTTGGGATGTAAACACAGGAATACTCCTTGTTTTTCTAACTAGCATTTTATTATGTGTAATTAAGTTTTAATGTTGAGATGGCCTTGTGTAGGAAAGTAAACAGTGTGTAACGTTTTATAGAGCCGAGGAAAATATATCATCGGTAATGTTCTATGTGCAAAAATTAAAAACAAATCTATTGGTGACTGAACTTACAAGGTTATAATATTGAATGTTATGATTGTTTCGGTCTTCTTTGATTGTGCAGAAGTACAGGGTGTCACAAAAGAAAATTTACACGGTCTTTTTTACCGCAAAAATAAACTAGGCATCGCCGAACAATCATTCTCCGCCCAAAGGTAGCGCTAGAGGTTACAACCAGATGCCAAAGTTTCAGCCCGATCCGATAACTTAATCAAAAGTTATAAGTGATTTTCTGAAATTTTCAATGGAAAAATGGCGGCCGACGGAATTTTCGAACACATGGGGCTCTATGGCACCAGAAACCGAAAACGGGCGAAAATGGGCTCCATTTTCCCATTGAAATTTTCAGAAAATCCATTATAACTTTTGATTAAGTTCTCGGATCGGGCTGAAACTTTGGCATCTGGTTGGGACCTCTAGCTCTACCTTTGGGCGGAGAATGAGCGTTCGGTGATGCCTAGTTTATTTTTGCAGTAAAAAAGACCGTGTAAATTTTCTTTTGTGACACCCTGTATATACATATTTATGTTCTAAGACGCAACTACTCAGCATTTGTGCTCATATTTTTATTAGAGGAAGCTGGTAATTCCTCCCGGAGTTAAACACATTGGCAAAGCAACAATAAGCTCTTTCACTTCACAAAAACTTTGCTTACAACAGATATCCTAGAGTCTTGCGCATGTTATCCTTACCAGCAACCGCTGTAGAACGCGAACCGTTTTTTTTTTTTAATCTGGCGAGGTTTTGCTGCACGTTCTTGAGTTCATCTGAGGTTATGATTGTTAATAGTGCAGCCTCTCGTGAATGTTTAAAACGCTGAGGAGGTTATATGAATACTAATATTGGTTTAAAAACAACAGACGTGACTCTTTAATACTGGCATCCTGCGATTTATGAGGATACAATTTCATACCCTAGGTCAAGCGATAAATGTATTTAATTTATATGCTGTAGATAATGGTTCACGTTTGAGAAGATATATTCCACAGAGAATTCCAGGGAATTTCTTAATGAATATTTAGGAACCAATATACATTGCCCTAATATTTAAAATATATATTTATTAATATTTATTACAGATTTTAGAAGAGCGTTTTTAAAACTATTCGAAAGAAGGTGCTTTGAACAACAGATAGCTTTCGGCTTGAGTTCTTGGCCTGTAAGTGTGACCACACCTGGACATCTGCCACAATTTCAGATTCAAGCGAGTCCGTGCGCAAGACGGACAGCATCTCCATGTCAGCGTACGGCAAGGACAAGCACTTTTGCGATTCGTCGGGCGACGAGGGCGCCACCCAGAGGGAGCCACTGTACTACCCGTCGCCGTACGCCACGACTCAAGTGTCTGCTGGAGAGATGTCGTCGGGGTCACCCAGCAGGCACCTCCAGGCCAACATGGCCGGCGACTACGCCCAGTCGGCGGCGGGGACGTTGCAGCGGAATCGCTATGGCAACCGAATGCATCTGTACGACGTGCCGCTTAGGCCCAAACAGGTACCCGAGCTTCTCTGTTCGAGAACGTAGCAGAACTACGCCTAGGGCAATAGCTCTTTAAAAGCAAAGATTCCTACCTAAGTACTAAGGGCGTACGTGATGCGAGCGCACAAACTGCTAGATTTGTTGTTTTGTACAGCAGGGTCGCCAATATCTTGTTGAAGAGTGTGTTTCAATGGCTTAGTGAAAAAAAAAGAACTGCCTCAAATGCAACAAGCGATGTTTATGATTGTGAGCTCAGGTACTTGAACCAACAAAAAAAAAGTTTTATTTGTTCTGACAAAGATGTTTCAGTATATATATATTTATTTATGATTATTGTATATGGACTTTGACTGTAATAAATCCCTACCAACGTAATTTTTTTACTTTTATTATTTAAATGATATCGAGCTCTTTTACAATCCAAACGGACTTGCTGAATATGTTTGGGGATTACTTCGAATTGAGCAATAGGTTAAATCGCTTAAAAAAGCAAGCTCTCAACACACACTTTAATCCCCAAAACGTCTGGTTTTTGTGATCTCAGAAATTGTGCAGTCAAACTGTTACGATTATTATCATTAAAGGTTGGCGAATGTTCGTGGGCTTTGATGAAGTTTTTTATTGTGATTCTTATTGCACGTGTTTCATTCATTTCCTTCTCGTATTGAGTTCAATGTCTATCTTGATTTGTTCTTCGTTGAAATTCTGTAAGTGTGTACTTGGAACATGAACAAGTATTGTGTAATCACTATATTTATAAAAAAAGCTCGAAAACTTACGGTGTGGTATATAAAGTATATCACGATGCAGTTGGTGTGATTGTAGTGCTCAAGATTTCATTTCATGAAGACATAAATGGTGCTACGGGGTGAACTCACTGGGACGTTTATTAAACAAAGTATAGCACAAAGACCTCAAAGTTTATGGTGCGTAAGTTCAAAGCTTGACTGAGCTTGGCAAAAATATATATCTTGCCCTTGCGCACCCAGGGTCGCAAATGGTGCATTTAGAAATTATTGTGGAAGTGTAACAATCTGGTTACCTCTAATTTCGAACATCTGTGAGCGCTCATTTTGGTAGATCGCTTGTCATACAGAATGCTCCGTCAAACAGGGTACACCCTAAAGTCAAGAAAAAAACTTAAAGGACGTGAATTGAGTAGCGTCAAGTATAAGTGTGAACGTTTCTTCGATTTTCGCACCTTGCCTAGCCTCGGCTTAAACATACAAAAGTCAAGCAACTTTTCTTTCTTTTACTTCTAGCTCATAGCATAAACATGTTGGAAATATTTTAACAGCGTGGTGCTATGTTAAAGCGATTATTTTAAAGATCTCGTTTACTTAACATTGGCATAAAGGTATAATTTTATGAGGAATAATAACGGCACCTATTAGAAGAATATTTTATTGTTTGACTTAAATTTTTATTTCACTTATCGTAACCTCAAGGAACTTTCTTTTAAGGCGAGGAAATAAAAAACAATAATTTATTCGTGCTCGTTCTGTATGTGAAATTATTAAAGCAGGAGTATTTCAGTGAGGGCAAGTTTACTCTGCAGTATAAAAAGCGCTGCTAAAGCGAGGAAGTTAAGTTACCTTGTAAATGTTAATCTAATTTCTAAAACAATTACAAAAGTATGACAGCATCACATCCTTGCCCCAAGAACGGATTACACAAAACCAAAATAGCTAGCATTTTGGCTAAAATGCGATTGGCTTTAACATGCTTAATTTCACAGTTGAAAGTTTATAGTATGATGTCCCTGTGTTACACATTTAGTGGTTACGAAGTTAGTGGTTGTTACTACAAGTTCGACATTATTGGACATGATGATTAACCTGGACACTGCATTGGGAAAGAGTAAAAATATCAAAAGATAAAAAAGGAGGACATAGATATTCGCATACTGACCGGCACCTACTATACACTTTTTCCAGTGTCGTTATTGGCGGAGACGAACTGCACATTCCTCCTTACAACCCCTCGGCAGGAACGCACTGTCGACCTTTTCGTTTTCTGTCTCTTTTTCTCTCTTTATATATTTACACTTTTCAACCCATCGCAGGGTTCACCATAATTTTTAGTATACATCATCTCACATTTACGTTAAGCATTTTTTTCAACTTTTTCTCGCACACTCTTAAAAAGGTGTTTGCTAGAATAAGTTAATCTTTTAAATGCAAACTCAAACCTGCAGAAAATTGTTTTTCCAGTTATGTATCCATAAAAAGGTAAATTGTAAATTTTATAAGAGAACCTAAACATAGAACTCTAGAAGAATACAGGAAACAGGATAGACAAGAATACAGGAGACAGGATAAACATAGATTCAGGTGAACACGGGAATGTGTATTTATGCAGATATTTAAAAACAAATCTTTTTAATACCGTAATACGTTATTATGGGACATGCCGACATAAAAATAACCATAACAAATACTTTCCACGAATTATTTGCATTGCTAAGGGCCACATACCTCTTACACAAATACATCAAAGACGTGCCTTAATTTTTAAGTTTGTTGGTTCTTAGTGAACATACAACAGTTTATCATACATGGACTGCTTGTGCTATAATGAGTTCATGCCTGGGTTATGGATGGGATGACTCATACGTATACTGTGAGCGAATTTGTTGTAGTCTATTCCGCTTTAACGTACTGGACGAATGTCAAAGAGTGAACGTGTTTTTTTTAATTTCATTATCTTGTTTGTGCATAAGTTTCTGCTGTACATGCCGTTGTGTGTTTGTAAATGGGTATGCATGTGTCAGACTATTTTATAAATGTATAACTGTAGCAGTAAATTAAGAAATGTTTTAATATAATAAAATTTTGCTTGTAAAACGTGTTCATATTTTCGTGATTTACTTTTCTACCCTCCATACTTGTTGGTTTGACCTAAGTCTCAAATGAACGAAAGTCCTTGTGGTGGAAGCTTCTACCCGTAGCTTTTGTCTAGCAAGTATTCTGATGCTATTCTAACGTTCATTTACGTTTCTGAATTTCGCGATGAATGATACCCATTACCATATTTTAAATAAGAATGCTTACCCAACATTTTCGAAACAGTGGAAGCACATAAAAGTTCGTATTTTACAAAAATGCATCATATCAAGCAATTTTAAAAGTCCTTACCCCGTGTGGAAAAACCATAGATCTAATTCCATAGTCTGTTTCTTCTCGCATTTTTTTACATTTTTAGGAAGCAATATGCAACTCCTTGCAGTAAACTCGAGGTTTAAATCTCACAATACACATGACTGTCTGTATAAATTATTCCCAAGTTTATTTTATTTTATATTTGAATAAATGTTCAAATAAAAAAATAAAAAACTCTGTAAGAGTAAAACAAAATAAACATGGCGAAATCTAGAAACAAAAATAGCCATTTCTTTTTCTTTCCTTTTTTCGGACTCTTATTACCGATACTGAGCGTATTTAAGAGCGCCCAGGGAGTTTATACATCAAATAAAAAATATATGCATATCTAAATGCCTAAATCATATAAGGCACCGTCATGACGCGCACCCGAGGAAGATATGGGATTAAGTTTAATACTGGATCATAATTTAATCATATCAAGTGGCTTTCGTTCATGAAAGGTACAGCAGACTTGTCCTAGTCCAAAGAAAAAAGCGAAGGGCAGCCGTGTTGGCACTAGGCCTGGGTCACCCAAGTAAGCTGTGTCGTCTCCTTTGTCTCGGCAGAATGAAGACTACACAGCTTACGCGAGACTTTGGATGCAACCGATTCCGACGGGTGCTTTCAATTTAGATCAAGGTACTGTTCACACTTTGATCACCCTAAGTAGTCACCGAACTAGAGAGTTCTCGTTTTCACCCCGAGCACGCTTGACGTCCTAGATCACCCTGTCCTAGTGCCACACCTGCACTCCCGCCGACACCGTTACAAACGCGATTTCATCAGAGGGATTTTAGCTTGTTATTGTCTTGATCTGGTAGCACTCACCATTGTTTACAACAAGGCCTCTGAGGTAAATATAACTACTCAGGAACATTTCGATAATGCAAAATAAAAGCCCTTCCGATTGTCCATCGTTTCACTTCAATTTCGATCGAAAATCAAGTTACGATTTGATGAGGTTAATTGGGTGTCAGAAATCGGCCACGGCACTGATTCGTTTGACGTGCATGTGCGCATGCGTGTTGAAAATTTCTCGCTCTTTGAACTTTTTTGCCCCAATCGTGCTTTGGCAAATGCTGTTGTTTGTGCAGTTGCATAATTATTTGTGTTGACCGTATTGCACTGATGCGTGCGGAGAAAATCCTTGTGAAGCGGTAGACGAGCACACGTTTATTGTTCGCGATTTATGCACGTTCACTGAATCTAAATAAATCTAAATGGCATACTTTATAAAAACAATGTCTTCCATGTTTGCGCTGTAGTTATGCATGTTAATTGATTGCACAAATTTATATTTTGATTCATTTCTTTCTCTTCTTTTCGCATGTTGCAACTGCATCTTGGTGTCACACGACATGAGGATTAGAATTTCCGCTCGCCTTTCTTTGGTGCTTTATGCATAACGCTATGCACGCTACACGTATTTGTACAGTGAGACATTTAGAAAAGGCAGAGTGGACAAAAACTGTGTCCGCATTTTGTTCCCAAAGGCTGCGACAGGGAATTTTACTCAGGTAAGCGTTCTTGACAACGTTGTATCGTCTGACGTATTTTGAACTATTCTTAAGACTATGGGTTATTAAACAGTATAATTTTAAGTGCGTACTATCTCTCAATGAGTTTAACCCTTTGATTAAATTTGTCCTGTCTTGTTGTTTTTTTTTCAGGCCTTGTAGATTTTTTGGAGACGGAGTCAAAGTACGATGACCATCCGGAAGTGCCTCATTATAGGTGAGTTGTTCAACTTTTTTCAAATATATCTTCCACATTGTTCCCAAAATATTGTCATCAAGAAAGTTTATCTAACCTTCATAATCATGGCAATAAATCCAGCATCATAATTTAAGATCACTTATTGTTTTGTAATTAGGAATTCCTTAAACAGCATTTTTACATATTGCTGTGCATAATGGCTCTGTGAATAGCTATATATATATATATATAATGGGAATGAGTGGAGATTGACAAGTGCAGCCGTAGTAATATTGTGAACGAAGAGGGGAGAAGGTGATTATTGAATTTATTGTATTAAAGTTAGGGAAAGGGAAAGGAAAGGAGAGCTGGCGAAAAATTGGGGCAGGAGCAGGGATTGAACCCGCAACCTTCGCCTGTCCGGGGCGACGCCTTGACCAATTAGACCATCCCGGCCACTGGTTTCGGCGGACTCCATTTCTGACCAGCTCTCTGTGTACTATTAGTTTCAAATTCGCTTAACTGGATAGACGACAAACGTTGCTGATTTAAGGCCCGCGCTAGTTCCGAATTGCGGCAGTGACGTGGCACGTCATCTCAGCTTTGCAAATGTCGGAAAGGGCCCGCCTTCCAAGATATCTAGGGAACCACTCCTCCCCGTAGGGACAGGCTGCACCGTTTATATAATGGGAATGAGTGAAGATTGACAAGTGCAGGCGTAGTAATATTGTGAACGAAGAGGGGAGAAGGTGATTATTGAATTTATTGCATTAAAGTTAGAGAAAGGGAAAGAGAAAGAGAGCTGGCGAAAAACTTTCATGCAATAACTTTAATGCAATAAATTCAATAATCACCTTCTCCCCACTTCGTTCACTACATATATATATATATATATATATATATATATATATATATATATATATATATATATATATATATATATATATATATTAATTCCTTTAATATACAGGGTGTTTCTGTAAAGACTCAAGTATTTCTAAGATACGATGTTTGAGAAATATATAAATTACCTTAGGGAACAAACTGACAGCGACGGCGGAAGTTAGGATTTGCAAAAAACAAACAAAAAACATTAATTAGCAAAATAATGACATAAGATTCACCAATTAAAATTTTGAATTTTTCAAAGTAAACTTATAGTTCTAAATAAAATCTTGCTGAGCCTCATAGAAAGCCCTTAAATCATCGAATTAAAATACCGCTTGAAGCACATGGGGAGTGAAAGGGTGTGCTAAAGTTACCATTCTCTATGTCCGTCAAGCCGTCTTTTAATTTACTGATTTAGGGGTTTATATAATTTAATAGAATGTGTATGTTCGCAAGTATAAAGTTAATTAGTCTATTTTTAATATTTTGCTAATTTATATATATATATATATATATATATTAAGATTAACAGATTTGTTTAAAACAAGCTGGGAAAGCTACACTTATGCGGTTTGTGCAGGTAAGTTATACGGTTGGGGGACATAATATATGGGGCTATCGCAACGATAAGTCGGCTAATTAAGTAAAATTTGTTAATTAATTAATTAAGTTTGTGCTTACTGAAAATAATCATATGGTTTTAATTAGAAACATGCTGAGCTTCGCTCAAAACCCCTAAGGCGGTAATTTTTAGAAGGACTTTGAGCGCGTGAGAAGTGCAGTAGTGCGCTAAAGTTGCCATTCGTGGAGCATGTACAAGGCTGGGGCTCTCTTAAGAGACGGGAAAATCGAACGGGCGCCTTACCGCAACCGCTGGCTTAGCAAATTTCTAAATGGAACTATATATCTATTTTTAATAATTAAAATTTAATTAACAAATTGTACTTAATTAACCAACTGATCATTACGAATAGCCACCTCTTTTTTGACCCCGTGGCCGTATAACTTACCTGCAGAAACCGCATAAGTGTAGCTTTCACAGCTTTTAATTACAAACCTGTGAATCTTAAAAAAACAACAACAACAACCTATACCTGTATATATATATTTGCATTTATTTATTTTATTTTATTTTTCTCTATATCTTACGTCCGTCGTATCTGGCAGTCTGTTCCCTGCAAGATTTTCTTTTAGAGTGCAGCACTTAGGCGCCCGTTTACGGATGAGCGGCCTCAGCGTAACCGCGCGTCCCGTTATCGGACGTCTCCCATAATGACGTCACATGAGATGTCACAAGGGTAAAAGTTTCCCGCTAAACTTGGAGGGAAAATGTTCCGCTTAATTTGGCGGGAAATGTTTCCGTTAAGTTTAGCAGAATGTTTCCCATAATAACGTCACACGTGAATTTTCACGTCATGTGTCACGTTACGTCACACGTGACAGTGGCGTGTGATCTCAATTTTCCCCGCTTCATTTAGCGGGAAAATTTGCCCGCTAAATTTAGCGGGGAAATCTTAGCGCTACATTTAGCGGGAAATTTCCCTGCAAAATTTAGTGGAAAAAATTCCCCGCCAAATTTCGCGAAAACATTGCCCCGCTAAAGTTAGCGGGGTAATTTTCGTTAAATTTTGCTTAGAATTTTGCGAACATTTTCCGCTAAATGGGACGGGAGCAGGAGAGGAAGATGGGAGGGTACGGAGGGGCAGCAGGGACATACCCTCCCTTCCGTACCCTCCCCTCCTCCTCCTCAATAGCTTCGCTCCAATTCGGCATTACAGAGAATTGTAAACGTGTTTAATGTTTTATCTCAAACACCAAATTTTGGGGGAATTTTTAGTGTTCGACAGAACCATCCGGTAGACGACCTTCACAGCGCCTCAGAGCGGAAGCGCGCATTTTGCAAAAGAAACATACCTTTTCTATGAGCTATCATTTGTATGTTTCTTGTGCGCGTGCGCACGCTCCGGAGACGTTTTTATTGGGTACGAGTAATATCTCCATACCCCCATCGGCTCTAAAAATGTGTACTCAATTTTAATTTGTTATAAGATGTGCATTCATTTTGAAAAGAAGTGTGAATTTGATTATAGTTAATTAACAATACTAATAATGAAGGTGATATTCACAGAGGCTGAAAGCCGCCAATGAATATCACAGACATTACAAGTCGTATTTCTTTGGGTCAGGAGCCCGAGAAAGTACATGGAACGAGACGCACGGTCAACCACTGACGTGGTGGATCTGGATGAATTCTCTGAAGCCGAATGTGACAGGGATCGCCGGAGGAACCATAGTGAGTAGCACCCAAGCTCTTCACAATACCTAATATTAAATTTATTATAAAAAATGCTAACTCTATCACTACGCAAAGTGTTTCTGTTTAGACTAAAAGTTTACAAAAGTGGTACTTGAAGTAATTGGGTTATTTATTTGAGTCAACGTTAACGGCAACGGAAGATGTCGCGGTGCTTCACACGATAGTTCGTAAGATCGTTGCTCAAATGTTTCTGTTCATTTGCCTAAATACTAAACTTAGCCGGCACATTTCATTCGAGCAGAATTAAATTTAATATGCGAAGAAGGTGAGATACCTAAATTGAAAGGCACAACATCTCTAAACGTCTGGGCCACTGCGGGAGCAGGTGTCGAGTACTCGTGAGCCATTACTGGTATAGGGGAATCTTAAACTTCGGAGACGAAAAAAAGTAAAAACAAACAGAGTTAGGCGAAAGAGAAAGAGAGATACTGGTGGACTACCAACTATAGATCTAATGCCTCTTCCCCATCTTAAACCTCAACTATCTGCTTCTTCTTTTCTTCTCATCATGAGAGAGACATACAATATCGTAGAACCAAAGGATTAAATAAAATAAAATAAAATGAAATGAGAACCACATTCACTCCATATACAATTCCAGACTGAAAAAACCGCACTTCAGCAGGACGTGACACGCCACCACTATCGTTTTTCTTTTGATGTGAGCTTCAGCGGGACATGAGACACCGCAAATACTGTCTTCATTTTGTGGTGAGCCTAACAGGCGGCACGCTGACGCATGTTTCGTCATTTTCTTCGATCGCCCTGATCCCCAGCGTCTCTCGTGCATACGGGTTTTTGCTTGATGCGAGAATGGTAATGCTGCTAAAGGTTGCGCTGCACTTACAGTTGCGACAATGAGCTGGTAGGTGGCCTGCTGTAGTTCTCTTGAGAGACGATGCATGCTCATGTGTCCTATCAATAATAAATCTGCCAGTGTGGCCTATGTAGCATTTTCCACGTGATAAGGGGATGTTATAAACAGCCCCTGTTTCACAAGGGGCATTTTGTTTCCTGTGATAGATGTTGCAAATTTTCCTTTGGTTGGTGTTGCGGTTTCTTTTGCGGCACATGGAATACGCTTTGTTTTGTGCAGAGCGCACTACCTTAATGCCCTGCCTCGTGACTATTTTTATTAATCTATGGGTAATACCATGAATGTAGGGTACTACTGAAATTTTAAGTTAAGTTTTTGTCGTCTCTCTTCCGTCTGTATCAGCTACTTTGTGCTTCAGTTTTGTGCAGATATTTTCACACACGCAAACCAGGAGACCGATTGGCAACCCAGAATAACGTAGTCGGGAAAGTTGCAGGCTAAACGTTGTCCATTATTATTATTGTAGGATTTGTTTAAGGCCGATACAAGAGGAGTATCAGCAACACTTTGTTTTGCTGTTTTAGAATGTACGGATACAAAAGTAGAGAAATCCTTTGCTTTACCTTGGTTCATATTTCCAACGCACGTGTATTTTATTAAATTTTAGTGAGAGGTCCAGGAGCTTGATGGACTTATCAAGGGGTAGTTAATGCGTGAATACAAATTATAGGCAGCTTTATTGGAAGCATCGTTTAAACGGCTTCTTTGCATTCATTGGTTTGATCTTCTACCTCCGTTGTAGCAAGAATTAGGAAGCCATCGACATACCTGCAGATTGTTGTAACTTTGTTTAATTCAAGTTTTTCTGGATGGTCTTCCCACATGCTGCTGGGGATAGATCACACAGATGTGGGGCTACACGAGAACCTATACACACAAAACGTTTTGTACAGAGTGCTGGCATTGGCGTGCAACGACTCTCGCTTTTAGGCATTCATTGAGCAGTTCCACGAAGGTGTCCAGGTTGATGCCCGCCTGCGTTCTGGAACGATGTGCTGTTGTGCCCTTTTATGGTTTGTTGGAGAATTGGCATGAGGCTTGCATGGAGTATAGTGTCAGAAATAGGTATATGGCAAGCACATCTGTCAACCTTCTTGGCTAAGCTATTGTCTTTAATACAGTGTGGTGATCTGTCCAGGATTCAAAATTCAGAGCAACCAATTTTACATCTTCAAGAAAACGGATCCAATATCGCCTCAGGCTTTTTGAGAGACATCCAATATATTGTTTTGTACCTCATGTAGCCTCATATCAATTCTCCGGCAAATCATAAAACAACACAACAGCATATCGTCTCAAATCGCGGCGGAGTTCAAGCGGGACATTTTCCTGGAACCGCTCAGTGCATATCTAAAAGCAACAGTCGCTGCACACAGAGGCCAGCTCTTTGCACACAAAAAAGTTGTGTGCATGGGCTCTCGTGTAATCCCACAGCTGTGTGATCCGTTCCTAGCAGCATGTGACAGGACCACCCAGGAAAACCTGAATGATAACATGGTTACAGCCAACTTTAGGTATTTCGATGACTTCCTAATTCTGACTACAACGGAGGTAGAAGGGCAAAACAATGAACACAATGAAGTCGTTTTACGGTGCTTTCAAAACAAAATGCCCAGAATTAGTATTCACGCATGAACCACCCATTGATAGGTCCATCAAGTTTTTGAGCCTCGCACAGGAATTTAATGAAATGCACCTGTGTTAGAAAAATGAACCCAGGTCAAGTGAACGATTTTATTTCTTTTGGCAGCCGGACATTCCAAAGCTGCAAAAACTATGTGCTGCTAATACTGTTCTTGTATCGCACTTAAACGTATCCTGCAATCATATTATTGGGCAAAGTTTCACCACCAATTGTCCCAATTATGTGATTCTTGGTATTCGATCGGTCTCCTAGTTTGTGCGTGTGAAAAGATTTGCACAAAACTAAAGCACAAATCAGCTAATACATTCGGAAGAGACACGTCAAAAACTCAACTCAAAACCTCAGTAGTACCCTACATCCATGGGATTACCCATAGATTAAAAAAGATAGCTGCGAGGCAGGGCATTAAGGTAGTGTGCTCTGCACCAAACAAAGCATATTCCATGCGGCGCAAAGTAAACTGCCACACCAACCGAAGGAAAATTTTTAACATCACTCACAGGACATAATATTCCCCGTGTGAAACAGTTCTTTATAACATCCTCCTACTATGTTGCGAATGCTACATAGGCCAGCCCATAGCCTCCTCTATACTCACAAAGCCTGGCAGTTCGATGATTGAGCCATAGAATGCCCGGTCACAGATTTGGAGAGCGAGGATCTTGTAGCAGAGAGCATTTCTGGTATTCAGCGCAGAGCTTCTGCAGTGGCGAGGACCCAAAACATGGTTTTCAAACCCGACGAGAAAAGAAGCGGTAGCGCGAAGATCGCGAAGAGCACGAGCGGACATTCCATCGCACGGGAGAAGTGTGTTTCGGCGTCTCGCCGCAGCGGTGCGCCTATAACATTCCTCTCCTCTCATCTGTCGTCTGTTACACTACCTTTTCACTTTCGGCGGCTGCGCCTCGTGGCGATCTGCCAGGCTTTGTCAGTATAAAGGAGACGATGGCCAGATTGGCTGATTTATTAATGATAGCACACGTGAGCATGCATCATCTCTCAAGGAAACTAGAGCAGGCCACCTACCAGCCCATTGCCGCAACTGTAAATGCAGCGCAGTCTTCAGCAGCATCATCATCCTGGCAACAAACAAAAACCTGTATGCACTAGAAATGCTGGAGACCATGGCGATCGAAGAAAACGACGAAACATGAGTCAGCGTGCCTTCCATTAAGCTCAAAACACGATAAAAACAGTATTAGCAGTATGTCATGTCCGCCTGAAGCGCACCTCGAAAGAAAAACAGTATTAGCGTTGTGTCATGTGCTGCTGAAGTGCGGTTGTTTTCAATCTGGGATTGGATGTGTAATGTATGTGGTTCTCATTTCTTTTCATTTCATCTTTGGATTGTGTGGGATTGTATGGCGCTCTCATGATGAGAAGTAAATAAGAAGATACTTAAGTTCCAAGAAGAGGAGGGAGGATTAAATCCAGAGTTGGTAGCCCAGCAGTATCTTTATCTTTGTCTCATCCTTCTATCTCTGATATTTTAACTTTTTTTGTCTCCGAAGTTTAAGCTGGCCCGATCCTAGCAATGTACCATTTAGCTGAACTCAGTCCCATAACTCGTGAGCCAATCTGGTAGCAGCACGTTATATCTCTGTCATATGGTAGCAGCAAAGGCGCACTACATACTAACACCTCTTTAAATGTTAATTGTTCCGTGCTTTTTCTTTACTTTTGGACATGAATTACTTTAGACAACAGTCACTAAACACCACAAAGCAATCTTATTTTAATATGAAACCTGTTTTGGCTTAATATTATTACGGGCAACATATGTATGGTTGAATGCACCAACGAAAATGGCTTAATATCATATTCATTAGCAAACTTCATATTATTAGATCTCTAGTTATCGCATCACACTCGTGCCTTGAAGTTCAATCTAGTTAATTGTGCTATCCCGAAGAAATAGTTTGCTACTCCTAGTGCCCTTCTAACACAAAATGCGTTTGATCAGTCGATTTGCATGGAGATTTTTTTTTTTAAGTTTAGCGGTAACGGCTGACCGTAACAGCCACCTGTAACAAAAAACATACCGAAAAACGTTATGCACGTAGGGAACCACATAAAAAGACTTCAGTCCCCCGGCAGGACTCAAACTCACCACCTCGAGATTGTGAGCCAAGTGCTTTGCTAATTGTGCTCGTCATAATCTTTTTTTTTTTTTTGTGTGCAATTTAGGATTGGTAGTCTGAGCACGCAAAAGCGAACTATTTCGCGCGGCACGCAGATAGAGGGTCGCGCTCTTCGTGGCCTTTGCTCTCATTCTACACCATATCATGGCATGTGTCGGAAATGAGAGCAAATCTTCGGTAATCGGTTCCATTCAGACATCCTTTTCTTTTTCCCTGGAAGGCCTAGTACACACTCTGTTGCTACCAGTGTTGGCCAGCATGATCAAACTTGCATGTATATATGTTTATGTGTTTTTAGTCTAAGCGATGACACGGTGGATTGAGATGCGCTGAGAACTATTCTGCTTTCAGCGCTCTTTGAACAAAGTTCTTGTGTTCTGTGAATATAAAAGAAAACACTTAATAATCAGTTAATTATTGAAATTAAGGGAGCACGTATTACCAATGTTTTATTTGTTTTTGTTTTCACTTCTCTCCATCGAATGCCTTTAATAAATAACTAAAAGAGGGTCCCATTATTTTAAATTACCAAAGGAAATTATTTTGCGATTCAACATTTTGCCGTAACGTCTCAAAAATAAAATGTTTTGTGATTTCGGTGTTTAGTTTAAGTGTATCGAGTAAGTCAGAGCACACGTTTATAGCCCGAAACATTTTCCGTACTCACGCGCATTTGTTCTCTAGCTTCACCGTTTTAATTCGCGCGATTTCGCTGTAACCTTTTCAACGCTTAAGAAGCGTATCAAAACGTTACCGGGTGTTGCCTAAATTTTCGCCACACTTGCACAGTTTCGTTTTTTTTTTAGTAAATGTTTTTTCAATGTCAGGACGTGCTGTTAACCATTTAAAATGCTGCTGCAAATGTAATTTGTACTTTTGAATTAGGACACGTAAATCTTCACTATGACTATTTGTTTACACATATTTACTGTCACACAGCTTCCGTGTACTCAACCTTTGATTAACACGACTTCTTTTTTCTGCCTGTCCTGTTTTTTTTTTTTTCCAGACTCTCTTCTCAGAAGTCACCGGGAACTCCCACCATACAAGCTCGTCACCGAAGTATTCTGAGCACACACTGCCTTCGTTGCCTTCTCGTGCGTATCGCACGCCGTCGTAAAGGCGGTGCTGGTGAGTGAAGACGATATCTGGGTCCTGGTGTAATACTGCCGCTCACGGGACAGCTGAACACTAAAGCCGTCGAGCTGTGCATTCACCGAAGAGAGCCACCACTGCTGGTGTCCCCAACAGAACTCCAGACATGGCATGTGCGGGGTGCTTCTAATGTTATTACGTGCGAAGTAAAAACACTTAATTGAGAAAGTGCAAATCAAAAGGGGGACAAAAAGAAAGCCCCGCTGATTGTCCTTATTTGTTTCACTCTGTGCAAGACACATACGTAATCTAGGATTAAGCCTAGGTATAAGAAGGGGTGCAATTCAAACCACGGAGATTGCTTGTAATTTAATGGGGATCACCTTCTACGCAGGTGCGTTGCCCGTGCGCATGCGAGGAGGATTGCGGGCAAAGATGTTGAGAAAACCGCTCGCAGGCAATCGGCGGTGCAAACGCAAGGCCCACGTACTAGGAGACTCCGATCGACAGTTGGAAGTACTCTTAAATCTAGGAGCATTATCCTAGAATTTATGCAGCTCCCCTTCAGGTGCATCGAAAGGTATTGCTAGAAATGGCTGCGGATGGGTAAAGGTAAAATTACCTTTCCAATTTTATAGCCGTGTTTTTGTGCGTGGCATCTCAGAAGCGTTAAGAGAGCCTCGAACGTTCATTCTAGAATGTGTTTGCGTCTTGCACTGATGTTTATAACTTTCTTACCAGATCCGCCGAAGGAATAACACTTTCGTTTTAAGGAGAACATGTCACGACGTTCAGCACACTGACATTTGACAACCGCTGGACGACTTTTTAAGCCAATGTCCTATCTCGGTTTACTAGTGACTCAGACAAATATCCCCAGCACCAGGAACAACAAGGCGTGATATCTCTTAAGAAAGGGGGAAAAGGTACACAACATATTGTTGTTCACCGTTTTTTTTTTTTTTCTAAAAACTGTAAAATGCAGCATACGTTTATACACCGACACGCGGGCTTGACGTCACGGAGCTGCGGCGGCGCTGCGATCGCGCCGGAGCCGGGGGGTGTGGGCAAAAGCGCGCTCGTTTCGCATGGGCGTCATAGCATTTCAGCATGCCGCGAAGCTGTGTTGCCGTTATTTGCACCGAAATGTACAAGAAAAGCAGCGGAGTGAGTTTCCACAAGTTCCCGGCAGACTCTGAAAAACACAGAAGGTGGATAATATCCGTGGATCGAAAAGAATGGTCGCCTCGCGCGAACGACCGTTTGTGCGGCAAACACTTTCTTGAATGCAAGTGCGACTTCCATTTCAATCTCCGTCCCGAGGCTTGCTTATGTGCAGGGAAACCGTTGTCTGATCGAGACCACCCGGATTTTGTTCCCATGGTGTTCGCGCACAAAGCAACGGCCAAGCGCTCGTCGGAGGCTCGCTACGCCCGTGCTACCCAGCAGAAGGGGATCGGCGACAGAACGGCAGTGTTGTAGGCGTTGCCGAAAAAAAGTAACGAAATACGTTACTCGTTACTTGCAAATAAAAGGTACCCGTTACTGAGCTACATTACTTAAAAATAAAAGGAACGCGTTAGCGCTACCGATAAAAAGTAACGCACGTTACTTCTACGTTACTTTTTTTTAAATTATGATTTAACACATTTTACGGTTTTGACGATACAGGTCATATATCAAGAAACATTATGTTCATGCAGAAACTGAACATAATTACTTTATATCTTTTTACGGTTTCGAAAAACATGGCTTGACGCCTAAAACACGGAAAAAATTGAAGTGTAATTTCTTTAAGACTTGGGAAGTAGTCACGAGTAACGTAACTACGTTACTTGAAATAGTAACGTAAGTACATTACCCGTTACTGTGTCGAAAACGTAACGAGTAGGTTATTACGTTACTGAAAAAAGTAACGCGTTACCAACAACGCCGTTACTTTGTAACGTGTTACCGCCAAGACTGCAGAACGGACAAAGCGTTACTGCTTGTCATGCCTTGTGGTCATGAGGGTAGGAAAAATATCACACCCTGACGTGAAGACGCTGTGTGTATTCAATCAAATAATGAATACACACACTTCCGCAGACCCACAGTCTGCTGATCCCGCCGGCAGTGCGGAAACCGACTCGAAGTAATCGTAGGCCTCGAGAGACTTGTACGCCTGCACCGTGTCGGCCGTGAACTGGCTTGGCGAAAAAACTAAATAAACGACGACGTGAGCCGTCGACTTTGGTGGCATCAACTTTACGTCGGAAGTCCAGCAGGCCTTGTTTACGACGTACGGATCCTCGGAGGCAACGCCGTCCACGCACAGTTTGTTTCGATACCGCTGCCGTTCAGGCTCGGACAGCGAGCTCAAATAGTCGGGCATAGCATACGACATGCATTGCCAGGAAATACGACGCACAAATAAAGATACAAGCGTCCCTACAACGTCAACAACGAGCGCATGCCATAGAACGCAATGGCGAAAACACGGAGAGCCGGGCTGCTTTTGCCCACATAGCTACCGCGCATGCGCGGCCTTCCGGCCGTGTTGGTAAACAGAGTCGCTCCGCGTGTCGGTCTATAATATGATAATTATAATTCATAATAAAAAACTGGGTTGCGTAGAGTGTTTTGATAACTGTCTAAGACAATGGCTCAAATCTTCATTTTCGGATAATTGTGGTTTGAAAAATTTGATTTGTGCTGCTGGTCTTTGGACTTCTAAAACGTATTTTCCTTACTGCATTGGGTCAATATAATATTTATCTTGAGTGTGATTTAAAGATCAATAAACGAAGGAAAAGAATGTGAACCAGTATGTGATCCCAGAAGGAGTGAAGAGCCCGCAAAACGTTTATAGTCTGCTATGAACCGGTAGGCGAGGAGAAGTAAGATCGTACGCAGCTTGAAATGCTGGCCGTCTCCTTCCTCACGTTCAAAACCATTGACCACTCGTGTTTCTTTTTCAAATATCAAGTTGTTCCGCTGCTGTACACGAGCTGACATCGACCGGTGGATGAAGGAGTTCGAAGTATAAGCACATTAGAAGCTTTGAGACCTCTCTCGCTATTTGCGTGTTGGTGACACATTCTCACGAAACCACTGCCCAATTGTGAACTTGCGAACTGTTCGCGAGTTGCGAGTTGCGAGCCAATAAGCAGCCGAGAAAGCTCTCGCTTTCACCTTGACCAAAATCGAACCCCAGGAGTGCAGAAACGTGGCAGGAGGCGGTTCTTGGGGAAACAAATAAATGATATGAATGTGTCCAATAAACATATAAGACCATATAGAATATTATAACTTATATACGCCTGATTGACGTATTGTATACTTTGTATCAGTTCAGATATGTTTATTGAAGAAATAGTGAAATGTTTTTGTTTTTGTTTTTAGTGCTGGTGTTTTCATGCAAAAAGTGGGGACACCTCCCCGCGTTAATGCTGGACGCCCATTGACAAGATTCTATGAACGCCGTTGTAAAATCCATCTATCATAAATTTTGTTCCGAGCCTCGGAACCCTGGATATACAGAAAAGTTGTGATGCCGTCCTGTGTGGCTCTTGGCAGGAAAATCGCCATAATTAAATGACGTATGTATAGGAGTCATCTGCCACGTGTGCTTACGTGGACCTTGTCAAGCCTGCCAGTGGAATCTTCGTCCGCTCTCCAAATGTCTTTTTGATGTTCAATAAAATAATTCATTTGATTAGAAATCTGGTCTGCATGATTAATAACGTTTTCCTTACCGTATTTTTTAGTCGTTTGTAAATATGGTGAACTTTTGGATGGTGTTGTTTATCTTACTAGATTATATTGGTTCATGGCTGTGTTTTAAACAAGAAAAAGCATTGCCTTGTCCATCACTCTTTGGCAAAGTTTATTAAATGCAGGAATACGAGTGTCTCACGTTTTGTCTTGATTTGGTTGCGTTTAAGCAAAAATATATTAAGGTAATATTTGTATTTACTTATTCAACTTTAGGTGTCTTTTCTGATCATAAACATATTCTGGGATTCAAAGAAAAGCAACAGGCTTGTGCGAAGTTGTTTTAATTGACACTGTACGGATTCAAAGCTTCATAGCATAAGCCACAGCAAACTTCTGTATAAAGGCTAAATACGGGAGAGACGCGTTCATTTGAAGAAATTGGCAGTAAGAATATTACAAAAGGTATATTGATATGCAGTAATTAACTCAAAAATGTCTTGACAAAAAGAAATTCAGGCAATGTTTTCTATTTCTGCTGTACTTTGCGGAGGTTACTAACCGGTTATTTCCAGAGTATCCTGCCAGAAAAACCGGAAAGTTCTAGTATAATATTTTATGAGTTCTATTGAGTTAGTAAATTTGGCAACTATGCGCGATATTCATGAATTTTTTTTTTATTTTGTAGCGTCAAAGTTAACAAAACTCATGTAATATGTTTCTAAATAAAACATGGATGTAGTGACATTCTGGCATAATAGTGTATCACATTTTTTTATCATTTATATGGCAAACTTCTTATCTCGGAGAATAGACTGACCTCCAAACGCACTTTTAACGCAATAATACTTGTGTACATAAACGAATGCTACAAATTTATTTAGAACCTGACCTCATTCTTATTTTTGGATTGGGACACATTCTGTAGAAAACCGTCGAGTTGCATACTACACAAGATCAATGTATTATTTTCCTAGCTAAAGGTGACCCCTACATTAAGGCTAAATAAAAAAGTGAAATAAAGATGAAAATTATTTTTTTTCTTGTGTTCTCAATTGTTTTTTTTTTTCTTTTTTACACCCTTGTAAGGGTTTGCCAGGGAGACATCTACGGTTTTGGGTTCCGCAATCGGCATGTTTTTGAAACAAGCTTGTGACATTGAGATCTAATGCCCTCCACGTGGGACCAGAATATTTTAGCCTGCTTGGACCTAATTACATTTTCAAAACTAGGCACTCAAGTGGATATCAATTAATTTAATTATTTCAATGATATTTCAGTGAATTTTTTAGTATATTTTCTGTAGTTTACATGTAGTCTACGAATATTTGTCATGTAGTTATGGTTATTTATTAATTTGTAACCGCATTGTCTAGGTTCGGTCGACGTTACAGAGGAGCAGCTAGAAACAACAAATAGAAATATAGTAGAAGTTCAAACACGTCAAGCCTCATTTTCACACAAATAATTTGTAAATTTAGCTTTGAACAAACCTAAATATTTCTATTATTAGCATGTTTAGGTTAAGACGAGACGAGGGCAGGTGGTTTTTCTAGAATTATATTTAAGGACTGAATAATTGCGATAGGCTAAGGTCTGGCGATAAGGAACGCCTAATTTTTATTTATGTTCGATGAAGAAAAAAATTAAGAGGGTTTGAGGAGAAATCATATTCTAGCCCTTAGCATTATGTTTGTGTTAGATGTTTTATCTTCTTAGTAAGCGTGTTTAGAGCCTATGTATTTGCTTGCTGATTTTATTTGTTTGTGTTCGTGCACCAATGAGAAGACCAATGAGGTTGTTTTTGGGAAGTCAAAAATAAAGATTATATATTGTCACGAATGGCAAGTGATGAGGCGGAAAATAACTGAGTAAACTAAACGTTTAATCGGGCGAACTTGTGCCCAAAATAAAGAAGGAAACAAAAGATAACAGTAGAGCGTCGCGGGCGTCGAAGTCGGCGAAAGAGCAGAGTCGAACGCTGGGGCGAAACTGACTCCGGTTCGCCACGCGGAGCCCCTTATGTACATGCGTAAGCTTCTGGAATAATCAGCGTAGAATGTTCGACGCGTACAGCATTCGGACCTCGAACACGCAACAGGATTCTCGAATTTACCAGAAAACTAGATTGCAGGAATAACAAAAGATGCGTCGCTCCCAGGGATCGAACCCTGGCTTTTCGCGTGGGAGGCACGCGCGATAACCGTTAGGCCACGAGCGCGCTGCCTGCTTGGTCAGCTGCGCTCGCGGCAATATTATATCTGTCGAATATACATTCAGGAGAAAATTCGCGGCGCAACGAGATTAGAAGCATAAAGAAAGAAAATTTGAATTTTTTTTAACTCGTTAATCATGAATATCGGAGGTTAGCAATGAACTCTTATAGATGAGTATGTGTAGATACTTTATAAACAAAATAAATGATAATAACAACAGATTCAAACAGAAGCTGTCTCCTTTCTAAGAGTAGGGAAAGTACTGAAAGTTATATTCTTGAATAACTCATGAAAACATGTAGTACTATTAAATACTCGTTTTGGCGTGTGTAGTTTCCAGCGTTTCTGAGAAATACTAAAATATGTTTAGAAAGGTATCAAGCCTCATTTATGTTAATTTACTGACACATCCCATTTTAAATAAAGACCCAAACAGATGAACCGAGTTTCACGCGCTTCTTGGGATTCAACACCACTCAGTGTCACTGCGCGGCTGACGAGGGAAGTAGAGGTCAACACCTGTGGGTCGCGCGACAGCTGACGTCTGTCGTGCGACGCGCAGTCTCGCTAGAATCAACTAGTCCTAAAACATCCGACAACCAGAGAAAAGTTCCCGGTTACCGTGTAGAAACATGTAGCTCACAAGTTGTCAGCTGCATCACTCGCAAGCAAAGTTTGATGTTTTCAGGTTGCGTTTTCGTTTTGTGTCTCGTTCTGTCTTTTTAAACGCTCTGTTAGTGCCCCTGAACAGACGTTAAGAAACGTTAAGGGACGTTTATGCTCGTGGTTCATGCACGCTGGGACGCTAGGACAGCGCTTCACGTCAGCCTAACATGGTCGCGTCTCGCGGACGCTGGTGGTGGTCGCGTCTCGCGGACGCTGGTGGTGGTCGCGTCTCGTGGACGGTATGCGGAGCGCAAGTTCATCTGCTTCTTGCACAGGGGTTGCGATGGTGTCAGAACGGCGAGCTCTTATTGGCTCATTAAGAAAAATAGTGGGTAGACATCGAGGCATCCAGAATTGAAGTCTACCCTCTATTCTTTCAATCGTAGCCAATCAGAGCTCGGCGTCAATTTGACGTCACCGTAACTCCTGCGTAAGAAGCAGACAAGTTACTCTCCGCATATCGCCCCCTGCCTGAAGGGAACGGGACTAGACGGAGAGCAAGTCGTCTGCTTCTCGTGCAGCGGTTGACGTGACGTCAGAACGACTCCGAGTTCTCGTTGCCTTTGATTTGAAGGATAGTGGGCAGACCTCAATGTTCGATGCCTTGAGATCTACCCACTATTTTTTTTTTGGATCAGCCAATGGTAGTTTGGCGTTCTGACTTCATCTTAACCAGTGTTCAAAAAGCAGACGAACTTGTGCCCCGCATAAAAGCTGGACAAAAAAAAAAATTATTTGGAGCTTGTTAGCTTGTTTAAGATTGCATCAAAGAAAATGTACTGTCAATCTCGAAGCAATCGTACCCTGCTGCTCTGGATGCACGGAGACTGACTCTGAAGTTCCAGAAGTCGGGCCCAGCCTTATGTCCGCCACACGATTGCTGATGTGTGTCTGCCTGGCAAGGTGCTTCTTGCGCCAATGCCGAAATGCCGATGCCGAGATACGAACGAGACACATATCGACACTTCTCGCGTGTCGAACATGTACAGTCGCCGCGGGAGTTAATAGCTCCACGCGAGCGCGCGTTTTTGTTTTCCGAGGGGCGCTTGACTGGTGGCTTGTGATAGAACTAGAAATGACGTCAGGGCGAGTCCATGCGGAGTGGACGGAGGAAGCCGCCTCAATTCAAGGGAACCGTTGTTATCATCCGCACGCCCGCACGCCTGAGTGTATACTTCGTTTCAGCTTCGGTCCGAACGCGGCCGATGTAATGATCCGAAGGGCCAATGAAACAGCAAAGAGGCACAACGTCATGGCGTGCTCTCTGCAGTTGATAGGACCAGCGGGTATTTGCCGTCTCTCTGTGCGTGCACCTACACCGGCTAGTCCTATCAAGCACAGAGAGCACGACATGACGTTGCGGTTTTTGCGCTGTTTGATTCGCCCTTTGGCTGATAACATCGGCCGCGCTCGGACCGAAGGTGAAACGAAGTATAGTTCGAATGAAAAGGGGGGGATGATTCTGCAGAAGTAGAGATCGCCGAGCACGAATGAGATGTTTGTTTGGAAAGAGAGAAGGAAACACGTCGTATTTTCTAACTTCTGCAGAATCATCTCCCATTTTCATTCGAACTATGCTCGGTTCCCTTGAATTGGGCGGCTTCCCCCGTCCACTTTGTATGGACTCGCCCTCACGTCATGTCTAGTTTTATCGCAAGACACCAGTCGAGCGCCCCTCGGAAATAAACGCGCGCTCGCGTGGAGCTATTAGCTCCCGCGGCGACTGTACAGGCGACCTTGAGTAATGCGCCATGGTGCTAAAGGACGCTCACGGCGATGATGGGCGTGAAAAATTGTCGATATGGCTTCGGTAGGGGTGTGGTTTGAATCGGTAGGAGTGTGGTTTGAATTGTTCGTAGCCTTCGCGGTGCAAAAAAAACCCAATTCAACCGGTTACCTTAACACTGTCAAAGCTGGGAATGACACTGCGCAATTTGATTCGAACCACTGTTTGCCAGCTCATATGGTTCACCTCTAAAGTCGACCAGAGTCACCCTGCTGTAGAAGTTCACAAGCTTCAGAAGATGACATCGCGCTTACCCTGGGAGGAATGCCAGAGCTAGAAAATGAAACACAAAAGGTAGGTGTTTGATCTTACGTATTATTAGTATGGACGAGTGTAAACCGCTAGATGGGAGGGAAAATGTTCCAAATGTGAAACTCGCATCCAGGAGCAGCGTGGGAAAATCATTCTCTATACTTCGCTTCACCTTAGATGAGAGCGCAGCGAACGTTACGAGCTAACAGGATAATCAAGCAGCGCTGAATGTGCAACGTCACAGCGTTCATCTTCTTTCAGTCAAGCGCAGTGAGTGCGCGTGTGACCTTAGGCTTTTAATTCACGTGCATGCGTTTGCGTGCTTTCTAGAAAATATGGCAGCACTGAGCGGTCCCACTTAAAACAAAGTATAATAATCCAGACTTCGCTTTACATAAGGTCTAATGGCACGCAGTGTTACGAGCCGAAGGGCAAACGAAGCCTTGCCTGAAACGGAACGTAATGCCTTTCGCCGTCTTTCTATGGGCGGTCATCCACAGGCCCATCTAACGAAGCGCAGAGAGTGCGCCTTGACTTTGGGCTTTTAGTCTGTGGGTATGCGGCTGTATGTTCTTAGCTTTGACTACGCCCGGACTTCAGGTACCCCAAGCTACAACGGCTTACCAAGCAAGACAAAAAGAGCGGGACATTGCAGAGTGCTGCGATTGGTCAGTGGCTTGACGCTGACCAAACGCAACAGGCGGCGATGTTCAGAACCCTTGGTCCCGCCGTGCAGCTTAAGGCACCAGGTGACGTAAACATTCCGGCGTGTGAATGTTTTAATGTGCTCCCTCGGCGCGTCGGAACGTCGGAACGCACACGAATCAAAAGGTAACATAGAGAATGTACAGGGAACGCGTGATGACGAGGCAGCCAGGCATTACAAATTAATGTTTCCTTGAAGAACCAAAAAGTGGCCCTCCCCGTAATTCGTGTTGGACCGAGTGTCTAGAAGGGTAACAATGATGACCCATTCCACTCTGTGAAGCTGGATGACGAGTGAAGCTGTTTATCACACGATACAGACGTGACACAGAATTTTAAACAAAGATACAAACACATTTATTGTCTTGATCGTTGCTTGCTTCTACTAAAAGTACTTTTAAGCCGGGGTCACACTGCTTAAAAATTATACAAAACACAGTCTGCAGATATCAGTCACCACGATGTCCGTGGTTAAAATGCCGCGTGCCAGTGTCCCCTTGAACTGGTTGCCTTGCGGCATTCGAAGCTCAGATCTCGCGATGACTCGCGTTTGAATCTGTTTGTAGATTGTCGTTTGTATTATGTTTAAGCAGTGTGAAAACCTCGCAATGATTCTGTAATTTTTTTTATAAACTTCGTGATAATTGTAGGTACTGAATCAAAAGGTGGGTTGTTATTTTATAAACGTGTAATTTTTGGCACATGTACCACAGACCACCGTATGCCGTTATGCACCTTTTGATGTAACTTTATTGATTTGCAAACTGACAATGAGATCTCAAGGAAAAAAAATTTGGTTTATTTATAGATTCCAACCTTGTTCGAACCTGGTTTATTCCGTATTCCAACCTGGTATATTTAGATTCAAAGTCTTGAATATTTAGAATATACGCGAAGTACTTTGCGATGCAATGGCTTCAAGCAGTTTCTTTCGATACGCTACCCTGTCTGTCATAGCCATGCCTACGTTGACCAGGAATGGCTGTACAAACTTATATATTACAATCCTAAACTTCTTTGTCTCATGGCCATCCCTTGTAGCGCAAACAAAAACTCCAGAAAATATTTGGTTTCGTACAGAAAAAAAAAAAAAAAGCATTTCCCTGAGTAGAAACAACCATGCTGTACTTTTTTTTTTTATCTCCGCGCGTTGTTTGACGTAGCTTTTTGTGCGTGCACCTACACCGGCTAGTCCTATCAAGCACAGAGAGCACGACATGACGTTGCGGTTTTTGCGCTGTTTGATTCGCCCTTTGGCTGATAACATCGGCCGCGCTCGGACCGAAGGTGAAACGAAGTATAGTTCGAATGAAAAGGGGGGGATGATTCTGCAGAAGTAGAGATCGCCGAGCACGAATGAGATGTTTGTTTGGAAAGAGAGAAGGAAACACGTCGTATTTTCTAACTTCTGCAGAATCATCTCCCATTTTCATTCGAACTATGCTCGGTTCCCTTGAATTGGGCGGCTTCCCCCGTCCACTTTGTATGGACTCGCCCTCACGTCATGTCTAGTTTTATCGCAAGACACCAGTCGAGCGCCCCTCGGAAATAAACGCGCGCTCGCGTGGAGCTATTAGCTCCCGCGGCGACTGTACAGGCGACCTTGAGTAATGCGCCATGGTGCTAAAGGACGCTCACGGCGATGATGGGCGTGAAAAATTGTCGATATGGCTTCGGTAGGGGTGTGGTTTGAATCGGTAGGAGTGTGGTTTGAATTGTTCGTAGCCTTCGCGGTGCAAAAAAAACCCAATTCAACCGGTTACCTTAACACTGTCAAAGCTGGGAATGACACTGCGCAATTTGATTCGAACCACTGTTTGCCAGCTCATATGGTTCACCTCTAAAGTCGACCAGAGTCACCCTGCTGTAGAAGTTCACAAGCTTCAGAAGATGACATCGCGCTTACCCTGGGAGGAATGCCAGAGCTAGAAAATGAAACACAAAAGGTAGGTGTTTGATCTTACGTATTATTAGTATGGACGAGTGTAAACCGCTAGATGGGAGGGAAAATGTTCCAAATGTGAAACTCGCATCCAGGAGCAGCGTGGGAAAATCATTCTCTATACTTCGCTTCACCTTAGATGAGAGCGCAGCGAACGTTACGAGCTAACAGGATAATCAAGCAGCGCTGAATGTGCAACGTCACAGCGTTCATCTTCTTTCAGTCAAGCGCAGTGAGTGCGCGTGTGACCTTAGGCTTTTAATTCACGTGCATGCGTTTGCGTGCTTTCTAGAAAATATGGCAGCACTGAGCGGTCCCACTTAAAACAAAGTATAATAATCCAGACTTCGCTTTACATAAGGTCTAATGGCACGCAGTGTTACGAGCCGAAGGGCAAACGAAGCCTTGCCTGAAACGGAACGTAATGCCTTTCGCCGTCTTTCTATGGGCGGTCATCCACAGGCCCATCTAACGAAGCGCAGAGAGTGCGCCTTGACTTTGGGCTTTTAGTCTGTGGGTATGCGGCTGTATGTTCTTAGCTTTGACTACGCCCGGACTTCAGGTACCCCAAGCTACAACGGCTTACCAAGCAAGACAAAAAGAGCGGGACATTGCAGAGTGCTGCGATTGGTCAGTGGCTTGACGCTGACCAAACGCAACAGGCGGCGATGTTCAGAACCCTTGGTCCCGCCGTGCAGCTTAAGGCACCAGGTGACGTAAACATTCCGGCGTGTGAATGTTTTAATGTGCTCCCTCGGCGCGTCGGAACGTCGGAACGCACACGAATCAAAAGGTAACATAGAGAATGTACAGGGAACGCGTGATGACGAGGCAGCCAGGCATTACAAATTAATGTTTCCTTGAAGAACCAAAAAGTGGCCCTCCCCGTAATTCGTGTTGGACCGAGTGTCTAGAAGGGTAACAATGATGACCCATTCCACTCTGTGAAGCTGGATGACGAGTGAAGCTGTTTATCACACGATACAGACGTGACACAGAATTTTAAACAAAGATACAAACACATTTATTGTCTTGATCGTTGCTTGCTTCTACTAAAAGTACTTTTAAGCCGGGGTCACACTGCTTAAAAATTATACAAAACACAGTCTGCAGATATCAGTCACCACGATGTCCGTGGTTAAAATGCCGCGTGCCAGTGTCCCCTTGAACTGGTTGCCTTGCGGCATTCGAAGCTCAGATCTCGCGATGACTCGCGTTTGAATCTGTTTGTAGATTGTCGTTTGTATTATGTTTAAGCAGTGTGAAAACCTCGCAATGATTCTGTAATTTTTTTTATAAACTTCGTGATAATTGTAGGTACTGAATCAAAAGGTGGGTTGTTATTTTATAAACGTGTAATTTTTGGCACATGTACCACAGACCACCGTATGCCGTTATGCACCTTTTGATGTAACTTTATTGATTTGCAAACTGACAATGAGATCTCAAGGAAAAAAAATTTGGTTTATTTATAGATTCCAACCTTGTTCGAACCTGGTTTATTCCGTATTCCAACCTGGTATATTTAGATTCAAAGTCTTGAATATTTAGAATATACGCGAAGTACTTTGCGATGCAATGGCTTCAAGCAGTTTCTTTCGATACGCTACCCTGTCTGTCATAGCCATGCCTACGTTGACCAGGAATGGCTGTACAAACTTATATATTACAATCCTAAACTTCTTTGTCTCATGGCCATCCCTTGTAGCGCAAACAAAAACTCCAGAAAATATTTGGTTTCGTACAGAAAAAAAAAAAAAAAGCATTTCCCTGAGTAGAAACAACCATGCTGTACTTTTTTTTTTATCTCCGCGCGTTGTTTGACGTAGCTTTTCGATCCTAAGCACAAAGTTTGATACTACATACGAGGGGCGTTCATAAAGTTCGTATCATTGTCACGAAGGAATAGAGATTCAGCAATCAAACTCGAGTAGGAGTTGAGACTTTCTCAACATGTTCGCCACCAAACGTTACCCACTTTTGCCAGCGATAGACCACATGCCGGAGGTCATTGTTTTAGAACTCCTAGTTTTGAGTGTTCACGAATCGCTCCACTTTAGCAATCACTTGGTCGTCGTCTTTAAAATGCTTTCCTCTTGTTTGGCCACACTGGAAGCGTCAGCGCCATTTCACCACAGTTTCATAAACTTGCACGTTGTCCCAGAACAACGCTCCCAGATTGGATTGAATATCCTTGGCATTGCTTCCCTTCAAATGGAAAAACAAAACAGATCATTGCATGTGCTTGGCACCGACGGGTGCTGCCATTTTAGTTTCGACTCCCTAGCGGCGTTCCGCGCTACTATAAAACGCGATGTGTACACTGTGTGGAAACTAGAGGGACGTGCGCTCATGTTGATGCCTGTTCTGTTCTGTTTTTTTTTTTAATTTCTTGTGCCGATAATACGAACTTTATGAACGCCCCTCGTAAGTGCACTCCTCGTGTCATTCTTTTTTTTTATATTTTGGTATTTTTTATTACGTAAATTTTGCATGTGATACTGTTGTTTGCTTGAACTATAAGCACGTTCAGGGAAAAATTATGAAGGTAAGGTATGACCGCCTCTCAGTGATTTTGCCATTTCTTTATAAACTTCGTAATACTTGTAGGTGCTGATTCAACAGGCAGATAGTTTTTAGTAACGGTCTAGTTTTTGGCATATGCAGCACAAAACATCACATCCCGTTATGTAGCTGGCACTTTTTGGTGTAACTTGTTATGCAAAGAGACAATGAGATAAAAAAAAAATCTGGTATATTTACGTTATAATCTTGTTACAACCTGGTTTCTTCGTTATTCCAACTTTCAACCTGGTTTATATACAGATTCCAAACCTTAAATGCTGTAAACATTTTTTTTATTTTTTTTTATATTATTATTTGGAATATCTGCAAGCTTAGGCAGCTTCTTAAAAAAACTCATTCCGATCATTCTTTTCTTGGACGAAACCCTCACAGAAAGGACAGAAAAACCGAAATGACAGGCAGCAGTAAACAAAACCATGTGTCGCAGTTGAAAATAAAGGGAAAAGTCGTGACGGGTATGGACAAAAGACGAAAAACGTTCTAAATTGCCCACTCTCGCTGCGTCCAACCTAAAATAAATATGATACAATATCGCCGTATTTTTGTGGTGGTCTGCGAGAAATTGTTCAGGAAAAGCACCCCTCTGGGAAATCTCTTCACCCATATCGGGAATGCACGCGCTCCTACGCGCAGATGGTTTACGTCGGCGAGGGTGCGCATTGTGTAGACGCGTATGTCTGCGCGTTGATCGGCGAAAAGAAATGCCGCGCCGCTAGTCCTCTGCAAGAGCATTCGCTGCACACACACCGAAACGTACATAAACATACACGTACACACACATGCTTCAGCATCGGTTTCTTCCCCACTATGGGTCCTCTCCCAACCCCCCGAACACGCTACCAAAGATCATGTCGCTAAAAAGAAAAGTAATGGGCGGCTTGGCCCGTTTTGGCTAGCCTTGTAGACTTGATGCAAGGTCCATACCCGGCCCGGGCCCTTCATGAATGTAACCCGGGCCCTTCAAGAAAGTCCGAGCCCGGCCCGCGGGCCGGGCCGCCCGTGGCCCGCGGTGTGGCCCATACCACTGCAGATCTATCCCTGCGACGCTGACAGCTCGCCCTTCTGTTATGACTGGGCAGACATCGCCACTTCGCGGCGAGCGATGGAGTTAGCGTAACTACACTCGTACTATTGGGGAGGGAACGGCCGGAGAAGCCTTCGCGCGGGCGCTTCGGGATCTGGGAGGCCATGGCATGGGCTCGGAACGACGACAAAGAGAGGGCGGTGCGCTTCCCTCCTCCTCCTCCTTTCCTCCTGCCCTCCTCTTGCCGCTGAATTTGTTCATGGGTGTCGTGAAACGAAGTCGTAACGTCACTCTCTCCGCTAAGTTTAGCGAGGAAACAGAATTGGTGTTGAGGTCACGTGACGTCAATTTTCACGCTAAATTTAGCGGGAAAATCGACGTCACGTGACACGAAGTCTTGACGGCATTTTCCCCGCCGAATTTAGCGGAACATTTGCCCGCTAAATTTAGCGGGGAAATTGACGTCCCATGATGTCACGATGTCGCGACGTCACAAGACGTCACTAAACCGTGACGTCATTTTTGTTGCCGCACACAAATACTTCATGGGACCCTAGCCATAAACAGTTGCGCTGTAAAAGAACCGCGTTTTTTTTTGGTTTTTTTTTTCACCACAAAAAGAAATAATTGTTCGCCGAACGGTCAATGTTCTCTGAAATGTAGCGCTAGCGGTATGGACCAGGTGTAACATTTTCCAAACTGGCCTTTATCTAATTTAAAATTTGCCAGTGATTTACGGAAATGTTCAATTAGTAAATGGGATGCGATCGCGGTATTGTTCGCGGTTCATCTTTATGTAGCCACGGGTTGCGTCTTCTCTTATTCGGTCTCTAAAAATCATTTTTATTTTTTTTTAATTAGGTAACAGTGTAAGTTCTCAAATATTGATATCTGATCCCAACCGCTAGCGCTACATCAATTTGGGTGGAGGCTGAGCGTACGGCAATGCATAAATTATTTTTGCTGTGAGGAAACACTTTTTTTTTTTTTCAAATTCACAATACCCTATCATGCCGACAAATTCAAAGTTTGTATAATACTAGTTTTACAGCTCATCACGTCGATCATTAGGCAGGCACCATTTTCGTCACTGAACATTCACCTCAAAGTAACGTACCATGCGAGGATTAGAACCACTGAAAGGATAGGCATTGGCGAGGTCGCCATATGTAAAAACAGTTTTTTAGAAAAAAAGAAAAGAAACCGGGCTAGGTGCTATATAAGAATTCTTCTTACTAATATGTTGAAACAAAAAAAAAAATAAAGCGGATACGAGAAAAGATACTGTCAGCGCCGCAAGTGCCTCAGTGCACATTTGCCTAAAACAACATTGTGTTTTGATAAAGTAGCTGGCGTACTACTGCTTAGATAGAGGATTTATTTTATTTATCGAGTTTTTTTATAGGCCTAATTTATGCACAGACTGAAGAGCACCGCAAGCAAAATTGAACTCTACTGCAATTGGGTACTGCTGTCATCGAGGAGAATGGCTGTCACAAAAATATACGAGGAATGTATTGCAAAATGTCTTAAAGTACCGCAATAGCATTTAGATTATGTAATTGAATCGTTCAAAATTACATTGCGTGAAACCACTCACTCTCGACCCTAATGTTTATAGGTTTTTGTTTGTTTTTGTTGTTGCAGAGAATACGGGTGAAGAATATCAATAGAGTAAATTATAAACAGTTAACGAAATAAATATTTCATATGGTGCATAACCAGTTATTGTATACTTCAAAACCAAAGCGTAGTGACAAATTATTAAAAACAAATAGTACAGACTCATTTACATATTTGTGTAATTCCACCTCGACGAAGCATTTCTTGCATGCTGTAATTTTTAAAATGTTCATCCAACCTGACCTTGTCCAGCACCCACTTTTCTCGGTGCTCCTGAAGCACAATGATATGTTTATTTTGCTTTTATATTTGCCTCCTTGTCTTGTTTCTTGTAATTGGAATTTCACTTTTATTCCACGACTGTGGAGGCAGTTGTGTAATAAATAAAACTGCAGGCAGACAGTTGTAAATCGTGCGGAAGAGAGCAGCTCTCTTCGCATTAGAAGTTGTGAAAACGGTTCCCAAAAATATTTTATCACAGGCCGTCGGTCTCATCATGTGCTCACTGACGTCATCATTCTCATTATGGCGTTGCATCGACCGCAGATAACACTTGTGCCCTTGAGGCCCGCGCGTACACACATTTTGCACGCGCGCAAAGTGGGGTCGCTGTATCTCAGCGCTTTGTCAATTCTGCCTTGCAAGCCATGCCCAATCACATTAAAAGGCATGCCCATACAGAAAAGATAAACTTTGGAGGCGTACTGCCGTCGTTCGTGAAATGCTATGTAAATATCGCAGCTTGTAATGAGATTCAGGGCAAAACATTCTACCTTTTTTCTTTGCTGCCACAGAATAACAGTCATTTTTAAATGCGGATCCGCCCAGATTTAAAAGTGTTCCTAACTGTTCGATTGGGGTCACGTGGTTCATAGGGAGAGCTACCTCTTTACGGAAAATCCGAAATATTCCAAAAATACTCGCTGGGAACTTTTTCGTGAAATTCAATTTATGAAAACAAAATTACTAATTTCAAAATCACCAAAAGTTAAAAAAAAAAGATTCAAACTGTGTTTTATAACAGCACAAGTTCAGTAGTCTCGATGAGATACCACTTCAGTTTCCCTGAAAATCTCGAACTACTGACAAAAATGGCCTTTATTTTAGCTCATCAAGGTTCTTTAAGAGGACAAAGGGTTGCGGTACACAGACTTTTTTTTGTTGAAAATTGAGAGTACAGTAAGAGAAACTGCAAACTGAATCTAACAAAAATATACTTCGATAAACCCCGGATTTTCAGCACAAAATATACTCCGAAAAAACACCCTAATTTTAAGAGAAATAAACTCCGGAAACACATAATTGTGTTCATAAGCCTCCTTTGCAACACAAGGTGCGACAAGGGGGCGACCGCGTCGATCGTTATGAAGCGTCTCCAAGGGCCCTAATCTACAAGGCGGGACCAAGGAACAGGGACATTGCGATTGCTGCGATTGGCCCTGCACCGCTGGCCAATCGCAGCAGGCGGCGATCTCGCAGTCCCGCCGTACAGATTAGCGCAACAACTTTAGCTCAACATCTCGACCCGCAATTCCCTGTGTCGCGTGGCACGCATGCTTATAGCTACCAACCTGGGCAGGTGTCCGCCACTTAATTGAAAATTTTCTCCATGTTTTTAATTGCCTCCTCACTTAAATCCAGGCTCCCTATTAAAAGTTAGTGTGCGGAGTTTTTAGAGTGCTTCCAACAGTTCGATTGCGGTCACGTGGTTTATGGGCGGGTGACAAAAGCGTTACTCACCTGCCCACGTCTTCGCCTGTCCATCCACTTTCCTCTGCCCCACGCAATAAGGAAGCGCGTGCGCACATGCAACTCTTATGCCCAGGCGGCGTCCGCCACCCAATTTCAAACGCTATCCAGTGGTCTGAATTGCCTTCTCTCTTCAATCCGAGCTATCTATTAAAAGCTGGCTACCGCAACGCCACCACTCGCCAGTCCTGTGAAGCGCACCGGCTAGCCGTGCCTCTATGTTTTGATCCTCTTCCCCTAGGTGGAGTCACTCACCGCTCGGTCGTCCTTCACTCCCAATAGAGTGAGATGGAGAGAAAGCGCGAGGAGCAGAAAGGCTGTCTCCCCGTTTCCCTAACCTCGGAGGTCGTCGTAACCAAGCTCGTAGCTAGGCATGCAAAATTTCTGGAAATTTTAATGGTCGGTTAAAAACAACAAAAGAAAAGTTTCTTTTTTTATTTTTTACCAAAATTTTGGAAACATTTGAAAATTAGTTTTAGCAAGAATATTTCAGCAATTGTTTTTAAAAATCCAGACTTAGATCAACAATGGCAAGAGTTTTTTTAGCAGTTTGTTGAATAGTACTAATAATTTATATTATTTTTGAATATTTATGACTTTGTCAGTTTAGCAGATTTTTTACTCCGCATGGCAATGGTGATACTCTTCATCATTCTGAATTTTGTATTTAGTTTACTATAACGGTTGACTAGCAGCCATCGTTCGCTAATTGTTATGTTATAATACGCAAAAGTTTGTACATCCGGCCCGTGAAGTAGCGAAGGCTTGGTTGCGTGCTATACAAGTCCCATGGTTCTCGTTGGCAAAGGCAATAACAATGTATTAACCGAAAAATATGCAATCATTTGATGACAAAAAGTTTGCTTTTTCACATGCACGCACACGCTACCCGAACACATAACAGGAGGCACTAAGTCATCAATCCTCTCTTTCAAAGTTTTCGAACCCATATTTTGATATATTCGTAACATTTTTTGCAATACTGCTGCACAATGTATGCTCAGAAGCAAAACAACGCTGGTTTGGTGTGTGCCGGCAAAGCAAACTGTTTGACAAATGATAGAGGCAGCTGACAACCACAAGCACTTGTGCTTTATCGCATTTTCACCACTTCTCCGTCACCGCACCGGATGGATGGATGGATGTTAACGGCTATACCCTTCGTAACGGGGAGTAGCTTGCGCCACCTAGCCTAAGTCTAAGAAGACAAACATATGATTGCTCCCGTCCTTCTAAGCCAGTTTTCTCCCGCTATCACCAGGCAGTGTTAGATATCACCAAGATGACCTTTGGGGGATAGGGGAAAAAACTAAAAATCATCACCCCCCGGCCGCCTCCTTCCCCCGGCGAGGTAGTCGCCAATTTTCCTCTGGTCAAACCTTTTCGGCGTTACCACAGCACTGGACCCACTGGGAGACAGGGTTGAGACTTTGGGCCGGAGCCACGCGGGAGGGAGTCCCAATTTTCCTCTGTCCAGCCTGTCCCCAGCTGTGCTAGTTAGCTGTGCATCATTAAAATTACCATAGAGAATTTCATCAATCGTCTAATCGCCTCTTTGTGACTGTAATCCTTTTCTCTTCCGTCCTCTAATCTTCGCCAGCGAAACGAAAAATCTATTACCCCGGCCAAATATATTACCCCTTTCGAGAGGGCAGGGCGAAGCCCCGTGCACCTCAAATGAGTGCGAGTGTCTCGCTTTCATTACGGCAGGCAGCACATAATGTGCCTGTCTCCTGAAATTTAGCCCTATACATTATCGTTCTTAAAACTCCCGTTCTCGCCTCAAACAGTAAAGAACTTCTCAGTAAATTGTGAAACACTTTTTTTCCCTCTTATGTCCTGTTTTTGTGTCCTGTACATTGTTAGAGCTGATTTTTTCTGCATTCTTACCTCCCACATTTTTTTTCTGCCTCTTTCAATCCATTTTTACTGAAGTAGTCTGCTCAACCCCATCACTACTGTGTAGATATTTAAATGTAAGCATTCGGGTTTGGTTTGCCCATTTTGTGTTTTAACGTTTTATGTATAAATACTTGAATACCTTCCGTGCCCACCGCGTATCATCCATTTCGGCAATCCTTTGTTCAATTTTCAACTTAGTAATTGCCTCTCTGCTCTCAAAATGCGACCAGCACATGCCTCTCTGTAGACTGTCATCTGGTGTCTTTCCATGATCTCCTAGTGTCTATCTGTCTACGCTTCTTTGCCAAATTTCTAATGCTGACTGAACCCCTCATTTTATGCACACAACCCCATCGCCAAAGGCAGTCCTGGTACCATCACTTCTTTCCATATACCTCTGACCACCTCATATCTAATATTGATTCATAGCGTATTGAGCTTTATAATAGATTATTTAGTTTCTCTTTTTGAATTATATTCTCATCGTGTTCATTTAGATATTTTCTTCCCTCATAGAGCCAGACCCGCACATATTTGCATTTTCCTACATGGTCTATAACAATGTCTTGTATCCTCAGGGGTTCGCTCTTTTCGTCGTTAAACGCACTTACTCCAAACTTGTCACCACTAAAACGCATGCCCGAGGTGTCCCCTTTACCTCCACATATTCCAGCTAGTTTCTGTAACGTATCCTGGTTATCTGCCATAAGTACCAGGTCGTTCGCATGAATTTCTCCCTCCTTCCATATAACTCCCATCAAAACTTAAGCTGCTCTGCTCTAATTTATTTTCCAGTTCACTGAGATACGTCATAAAGAGCAGAGGTGCGAGTGTACAACCCTGCCTGAGCCCACTTCGTTTCTATTTTTTCCATTTTTTTTTTTCTTTACTGACTTATCTAATGTGGTATAGCAGTGTGTTAATTCCTCCACCATAAATGTCGACAAAATGACGTGGTATGCGATTATTTTGTTTTTGTTTTCACGTAGTGATTAAGGTCAACTTTGTCATATATTTGAGACATTTGCTAATAGGCTTGTTAATGATCGAAATAAATTTGGTCTCTATTTTTTTTATCGTTTTTTAATAAAAAGAAAAACAAAAAAAAAAACTTTCTTTCCCGCAAATTCTATTGTTGTTTTTTCGAGCGTTCCCATCGCTACTCGGAGCAGCAACGTAGAACTAACTAGGAAGCCTACATTACAAGGAGTTTCCAACCGCTTGATTGGGGACACGTGGTTTACGGGCGGCGGTTGCAACCCCAGCTGCGAAAGAGCTGACCAAAGCGATGATCCTCCGCAAGCGTCTCAGCCTTTTTCTCTGTTTTCATCCCCGCCTATAGACAGCGTAGCGCATCCGCACTTGAAATGAATCAGCACAGGCGGCGTCCACCATTAGATTTCGAACACTCCCCATGGTTTAAGTTGCCCCTTCTCCTAATTCTAGGCTCTCTATTAAGACCTGGTTACCGCAGCGCCACCGCTCGCCGGTCCTGCTACGCACCCCCAGCCTGCCGTGCCTTTATGTTTCGACGCCCTTCCGCTAGGTGGAGGCAATTACCCTTCGGCCGTCCTCAAACCACTATAGAGAGAGAGATGGAGAGAGAGAAGCAGAAGGGGTATTTCCCGGTTTCCCCAACTTCGGGGGGTCGTCGTAACCAAGCTCGCAGCAGCAGCATCAGCAGCAGCAGCAGTAGCCCAAGCCCGAGGCGTCCCCGTGTGGAAAGAGTAATTAGATCAGCCTGCTCCGGTCCGCTCTTTCCCACACTCATCTCGCGCGCTTGCACGGACACCGCGGCGGCCACCAAGATTACCCGTCGCGGACTGACCAAGCTTCCGCCAGAAGGAATTCTCTAATTGCAACCGCAGCGCGCGGGGGGCTCTATCGCGGAATTAAGGCTTATTTAATTAGCCCCAGAACGCCCCCTCACCCCCTTCTCCCCTCCCTCGATGGAGGACGCCCGGACCCAGGCACGCCCTGTAACCTAGTTACGCCGCCAGAGTTTATCGAGTTTACCGCATAACAATTCATAGGGGTCCGTTTGCTTGGCGGGCCCCTCCCGAGCGCCGGAGCATGAAACGGGGCGCAGATCGCTGCGCTGGGGGGCGGCGGTGTTGTTGCTACCTCTGGCCGTAATTTGGAAGGTTCTTGCAATAGAAGATTTCGGTCGGGCTCGCGAGTTGGGGTCGTTGTTCTTCAAGGACGTCCGCGAGTGAGGAGGGGGTATTTGGAACTACTGAAACGGTACACCCGCAGGCAATACGAGTTGAAACACACAACCCGGAACTTTTGCCGCGCCTACAGTTCCACCGAACTTTGTTATATCTCCGATTCTCAAAGACTTTGAAGATTAAGACCTGAGCTTCACATTCCAATTCAAGTTTGAAACAAAGCTTCTTTAGAAACTGCAAAAAAAGCCGAACAAGAAAAGAGACTAACAAAATAATCTGGTTGACTAGCTGGAAAAACGTCCATTGTTAGTCAGCGCGCCCGCCCTGTCCGCTCCTTCTACTAGTTTTCGTCCTTAGCGCTGTTTGTGCGCACGAAGCAGGTAGATGTGTTTCAACTAATATTGTCCGCTTTTGTTTATCCGATGATCCCCATCGCCAAAACAATACAATTTAACAAGTTAAAAAAAAGCGTTGCCGTCATCCTGCTAGAAACGGTAAGGAGCTGCGTATCAACGGAACACTAGATTTTCGTTTGTTAGTTATTCAGTAAAATATTTCGCAAATAATATAAAAACAATTAGGGTGTACAGGTGGAGCGTATAAGGAAATAATGAAGAATAATTATTTTACGAGTATATGTTCCTTAGACTTTACAACGTTTTAATTTTAATTCGCACAGATTTTGCTTTAGTGGGGTGGTGGTTAGGTGAGTGCCGTCTCCACTATACATAGCTTGCACTGACGTCACCCAGTACCCAGCAATGGCGTCCTTTGCACGTGCGGCCAGCCTTCTACAGAATAAAGAGCACGATGTGAGACGCTCGCGGAGGCGCGTGCAAAGCTACCTTCCACTGCATTAATGGGACGCTTAGTACCTGGGGATGGCGACTAAAATGACGTCACGTGAAAACTATGTATACTCTGTTTCATACTTAACGTGCAACGCTGTCAAAGCTACTGGCGCGAGCGTGGGGCTTGATCTCGTTGATCGTTTGCACGCGTTCTCGTGCAAACAAAACTATAAATGAAGCCACGCGTTCGCGCCAGTAGCTTTGACAGCGTTGCATGCTAAGTTTGAAACGGAGTATAGACCTTTCCAATGTTTACAAAATCACAGTCCAGCGTGCGATCTTCACAGTCCAGCACGTGCGTGTTCGTCGCTTCGGAAAGCGAGCAAAGCACGCGCCATACGCACGAACGCTCAAAAAGGCACCGGCCCACAAGCTCGTTTTTGGAAAGGTTTATAGTATGTATTCATAAGGCTCGGCGTACATTAGTTGAGGGGACAACCTTAATGGTAAGTTGATTCATTAGCCCTTTGACGACCGTCGCCGCACCTGTGCGGCAGTGATTACAGATTTGAAGGTGCCCACCTAAGCGGGCAACTTCGCGCACCGCGGGAGGCTTTTCCATTTGTTATTGTGTTTGGCGAACTATAAACGTTATATTCGCACGGGGTTTCGCTTTGCTGGACTATTTATAGTTTCCTGTTACGACGCTCCGCGCACGTGACGCTGACTTCGTTTATCGGCTGTTCTGGTGGTAGTGCCAAAAGGAAGCACTCGCTCCTCCGATTCAGACTTTCAACGCTTTTCGAAATTAGATACAGAGGATGAGAGCTCATCATCGAACGGAGAAGCTCTGTAGAGTAGTACCTCCGGTTAGGAATATGAAGCCGCTGGATGTCGCGGAACCGGACGCGCCAAAATAGAACCAAATGAAAGAAAGGTGACAACGTTTCGCCGTCAATATTATTTTAATTTGATGCTTCTATACAAAACACCTTGCAAGCACTGTACGCGCTCCCGCTAAATAATCAAAAAAAGTATGTGCATTGATCTTTTCCTTATACCATTCCTCTGAAACTAAACCGACCACTGCGAAACATGTTTTGTGAAAAACAACTCAACCGTCAAAGTGTTAACTAAAATTTGTTAATTACACTTTTAATATTGTACTTGTGACTCGTGTTTAAATTATAGTACTAAGGAATATTAGTGTAAAAAGCAAGACGAATTCAAAGAGTTTACTTAATGGGAATTTATCTTTTTTTTAATAGTAATCAAACATTTTCACGTTTCTTTTTTCTTTTAATAGGAGCGATTCACGCGAAAGAAGCCCCGCAAGCTGCGCCCAGAATGATGCCTAGGAGTGTGACGTAGTCGTTTAGGTCATGTCGTCACTTGTGTCGTCGGTGCACCCACCAAGCACACGCTGCGGAGATAGTGGCGACATGATTGAAACGACACTACGCCACTCTTCCCAACGACAATATATGCAGGGCTTGGAGGGCTCTTTATGAACACAATTTTTATATAAGCTGAAAAACAAAAAAGCGAAAAGTGATCAAATAATGTCTAAAAGCACAATACATTTCTTGACATTTTTTTCTAATTTGTTTTCTAACAGTATTTGCCGCCAATATTGCAGTTCCAACATAACCTCTAATAGCAAAAAAAAAAAAAAAAAATAAAACGTAATTAACAAACATTAGTTCATTGTCTAACCTACCTTGACGAATCTTCGCCTTTCTAATGCCAACCAACCTAATAAATGCATAAGAAAAACAGAACCCGTCTCACTCCCACTCCCTTAATAAAAAAAAGTGTTTGAAATAAAAGCAAGCACCAGGCATGTGTGCAATACATAATGTCGTCGGAATAATAAAGAAAACTAAATCAAGGGCCCTCATCCCTCTCCACACAACAAATATTGGCGTACGTTTTACCCCTAGTAATTTCCAGCAATTTGAAATAGACATCACAACGTGAGGGTGGATTCCAGAAGGTAAATCTTCAGCGAGGCACCGAAAATAAATTTTATTTTTCTGCTTTGGAAATTACGTGTTCGGGAACACCGGAACGTGCGTGAGTGCGTGAATGGGACGCACTCAGGCACAGACGGAAAGTTTGTGCGTGAGTGCGTGCGTGCGCGATCGTCCTCGAACGTATATATCTGTCTTTTTGAATGTAAGCAGATTAAAAAAAAAACACGTCATAAAAGGCATTCGAAGCAAAATCGGTTGAATGAGGCTTGTGCGGTATCGGTGCTACGGATTTTCGCAGTCAAGCTTTAGGGAGAAAACAGATCTCGAAGAAAACCTTGTTACGCGAAGCGTGGAGAGCGCGTCGCTGGATCCGGCTGTGCTTGAAATTGGCTTGAAGGGATCGAGGCAAAGAATCTGGCGATTGTCTCGCTCTTTGATGGCTCTTGTTCTTCTTTTCGCGGCACCTCTCGTTATACTGGTTCCCTCCATCCAATTTTATGACGAAACGAAGCACACACACACACAAAAAAAAAAAAGAACGGGACGGCGGTATCTCCGTTCATATCTCACTTTCTTCTGCACGAACGAGTCTTCAAAGTTACAACCCCGACAAGTGCTCCACGTGTCTTTGATTGGACGACACTTTTCGATGAACCGTTTCCTCCTATTCAGCATTTTCAATTCGTCTTGCGCCTCTGGGGACTAGTTTCGTGAGAATTGCGTATAAAAAATTACAAATTTTAATCCCTCCTCCCTTACAAAAAAAGAAAAACGCTAAGGCTTGTTGAGATGTGATGAAGAATACGTAGCGCTTTGCGATAAAACACATAATGTTGAAACTGTTCGGCACAACAAGATAGTTAACATTGCTTAATTTATTTAGCCCCCTAGTATCTTATCTTGATGCCTGTGTTGTTGTTGTTGTTGCTGTTTTGGCTCTTTTTCCATAAAACAAACAAGGTTTTCACCCACAAGTTATTTTTCTGTGTGCCTGGAGGACGTTGTTTTCTTATTCACATCATCATGTTCCTAAAATGGCAAATCAATCACCATCGTTTTAAATGTTTACTCTTAGTATTTTCGGTTTAATCATTATGGTTAAATAAAGTCACGTGACCTGTGGTGTTCATTTCGCTCGAACTGGCATTAACCGGGTTAGATTTAGATTAAACATCTCTAGACTGCACAAGAGAGCGTGCCATAATACAATTTAAAAACATATAACTAAATCGCGGACTAAAAAATAAATAAATAAAGCAAATATGCGATTGAAATAGGCGCTCAACTGAGGTCAGGGGGATCGATGACCGAGTGGGCAAGGGCACATCAACTCGGAGCAGTGGAGCGAAAGCTCGCCCTGCAGAACCCTGGGGTCCTGGGTTCAATCCCTTCCCCTGCCCGTTTCGATCTAGATGAGCATCGTACCGGCGTGCGGTCGTGTATCTCTACTGCGTGGTGCACGTTAAAGACCCCAGGCTAGCGGTTGTACCGCATTGGCTACATTTCTCATCTACAGCTGAGAGACTCCTCGCCCGTTGAGGCAGACCAAGTTGAGACTGTGTAAACTTAACACCCCCCCAACTTTCATCTGAGCTCAACGAGCTCTACCAAATTGTTGTTTATTTTACCATTGGAAGGAAGCAATGCGAGCACGGTTCACACAGTTTTGTAACTATAGCCTGGCATAAGAAGCCATTAATCAATTACTGTGCTGCTGGGCCGCGTGATGTCTGAATTCATATACTATTAGGTAGTGGTTTCTGACGTCATTCAGAGCGTCACTGTGGACGTCGGGAAAGTGGAGCAGTTCTCGATTAAAGGGCCACTGACAACCAAAAAACCAATATTTTCTATCGTCTCAAATGCTTAAAAACCGCGTGGTAACAAAACAACAAAAAGTCATCGCAAATTCAAACCATTCATTTGACCATTCGTTTGAAATATGCGGAAGCATCAAAAAACCGCCATGTATTTTCTTCATGTTTTACGAATATCAGTGGTGGTGGCCGAGCATGGTAACGTACCTCAATTCCGAGCGCGTGGAGCGAAGCACCACGCCCTGCAGAAAGCAGGGATCTCGGGCTCGATCTTACGGGGGATCAATGGCCGAGTGGGCTAGCGCACACCAGCTCGGAGCACGTGGAGCGAAAGCTCGCGCTGCAGAACCCAGGGATCCTGGGCTCAATCCCCACTCCCTGCCCGTTTCGATCTGGATGAGAAACGTACCGGCGTGCGGTCGTGTGCCACTACTGCGTGGGGCACGTTTAAAACCCCAGGCTAGCGGTTGTACCGCACTGGCTAAATTGCCCATCTACTGCTGAGACATCAGACGCCCACTGAGGCAGACTAACTTCCGGCTGTATAAAAATACACACAACAATTTTTTTTTTACCTTCACCCCTGCCCGCTTCGATCTGAACAGGGTTTGGAATCAAAATCAAGATGATTTGAATCGTGATTTAAATCGGACAAGTTTCACTATGATGATTTAAATCAAACTTGTCCCCTTCAAAATAATCCAGAAAAAAAGTTTGTATTCCGAGTTTTCGTATTATTTTATGCATTCCATGATGAATTTGTGTTGTACTGAAATAAAAAAACTATCGAGCATAGAAGATGTACATCGGGCTTAGCACGAGACAAAAACAGTGCACTTCTCAGCAAATTAGAAAACAAAAATCAAACCGTGTTAGCTGAAGTATGGCAGAGCTTACATCAGTTAAACGTAAATTAAACTCCACGTTATGCTTGCACTCATCCTTCTTTTTGCACCGTTATCAGTGATCGAACGCAGCGATCAATCAATCGGCCATGTTTAAAAATGCATCTAGCGATAATGAGTATCCATTTTCTAGCTAAAGCAATCTAAATTAATTAAGATGTTTTAAATCGAATAAATTTGATTTAAACCAAATATGTCTGACTTAACTCATACAAAGAAAAACAATTCACCGTGGCTTTGGATGAGCATCGTACCGGCGTCCGGTTGTGTATCACTGCAACGTGATGCACGTTAAAGACCCCAGCCTATCATGGCTACTGCACTGGCTAAATTTCTCAACTACAGCAGAGACACTATTGCGCCCGATTTGGGCTGAAAAAAATTTTTATGTCTAAACAAACGCACAACACAATCAAGGGTCACCGTGGGATCACTTTGCAATGCTATCACCTCGCGCTCAATGCAACACAAGAGATGCCGCGAAAATAACCATGTGTCTCTGAACAGCTCGAAAATTTGACTTGTTTTTAATTGTGAAACTTTTTTTTTTACCGCACCACATATAGCACAGTGAGAGGTGTATACATGATGCCCAAATATGCGAGTTAAAAACTGCAAAACTAAGTTTTTAACTCGCATATTACTTTAAACTAAGTTCGATGAATATACAGATGAAAAATATGTATCATGTTATGGCAGATTCGGTTAATACTTTGTTTTTTGTACGGTTCGTTTTTCTGTGTGTGTTGGGCCGGGGGGGGGGGGGGGGGGGGAGGGGCGGAGGATCAGTCAAGAAATTCAAAATAGAGATACGTCAGTCCCGCGAACTCACAATAAAAGCGGTGTCACCTTGTCACGTCCAGTGACATTTTGACGGCTTAAAAGCTCGCGTCAGATCCATGACTCTTTCTGCAGTAAGAGCGATAACGGGGAAAAAAACAAACGAGCGGCTGGATACATGCTGAAGTCGCGGCTTTCCTCTCCCTTTCGCCGCCGCCGCCGGTCAATTTCTGCACTCAGGCCCAAATGTTTCCACTCGGCGAACGCCTTCCTAATGGCGAACAAAGCTCACACATTAACGGCGCTTCCGAATCCACTCCCGTTCTTTTCTTGCCCGTTCAGAACTGCATCCCCGCGTTCCCGAATCAAGGACCAAATCGGAAATAAAAGCCAGAGGAGCAGACAAACACGCGAAAAAGGGGAAAAAAAACTGCTTCAAGAAACTCAGGAATCGACGCGGAAGAGGACGAACCGCGACGGAAGGGCCAACCTAAAGGCATCGAGCACGAAACGCGAGCCTATTCCCTGGTGACCATTCCGTTCACGGTTGGTTCGACGACTTAGCCGAATATTTGCCGTATCCCCAACACATCCGTTTTTTTTCTTCTTCTTCTTTTTGTTTGCAAATGAAGGAAAAGAAAAGATACTTCGCCGTGCTTCCATATTCTTCAGAAGCCCAGACCCGGGGAAGCGAGGCGCCTCAGGGGAATTGCAGCCCCCCGACCCCCACGAACCCAGGGCTGCCGCTCGTTGGCTCACTGATTAGAAGAAGAGCCCGTCATACTCGGCGGCGGGGTCGACGCGAAGGTCAGCGCCGAGCAGCGGAGCGACGCCCCCGTTCGCTAACCGCGCTTCGTCGGCATCTCTACGCGCCGGAGCTGGATTCTTTATTCATGGCGTGGGGCCTCGGTCCCAACCCAAGTGCACTATATAGGGTTTCGCGGGGATGCTCCGACGAGCACCCTGCGCTTGGGCACGGACGCGCCAGTTACGCGAGCTGGCCTTGTTTCCCGAATCACGGAGATTGTGCGAGGGGGAGTGACTGCCTGTGTTTACGTCTGTATATCGGAGAAGGAGGGGTTGGGGGGTGACTGAAACCGCAGATGGAAGGGATAAAGGGGGGGAGGGAGAGAGGGATGGCGATGAAATTTGACAGGGGATAGAAAACGTCGTTGACGCCGGAGGTTGTTGTTCGGTCGTAGCCGTGTTTACGTCCGGGGTATCACTTACTCGCTAGGACGGCTCACAATGGTGGCCCTCTATGATGAGATTCGGCGGCAGGAAATTGACTTCCGTCGATCAGTGACGACAATAACCGCAAGATTTGGTTACTGCCACTACTCCGAAAAACTTGTTGGTACTGATCAAACCTCGTTAAAATGTTATATATATATATATATATTATCTTTGACGCCTGGCAACAAAAATGCAGAAGTATCATAAGTGGAAACTTCGTATTCGTGTATTATAATAAAGTAAGATGGGTATGTGCGGTCTCGTTTAAATAAGGTTTCCTGTAGCTGTGAATTGTTTGATCTACATGTTTTTGCGGCGCTTTGCGAAGTCTTTGGGATTACCCGGGCTGCCCAATTTCTATAGGTCATATCAGTCAGCCTTCGAGGCTAGTTGACCGTACTTTTTGTGTAATTGTGGGTTCACACGAGTAGGCACAGTTTGTGCGAATGTAACACGTACGGTAGGTTTGCAAAAATGACGTTCCTGACAAAAAACACACAAAAAACCCAATCATTTATCGATATTTATATGGAATCATGCATTTCCGCAATAATTTTGACTGTCCACGACGCGTAACTATGTTCCAATTTGAAACCAAGTTTGGTAACTAAGAACAATTTAGAAACATACGTAAAAACGGGTAATGTCATTCTAGAAAAAGAAGTTATATATATATTTTTTTTTTCACGTGAGACATGAATATTTTATTAGTAAGTCTGAAACCCATTTCTAAAGTTTATCACAATTCCTTCTTTGAGGAATGACATGGTTTATAATTGTTTTTTTTTTTTTACTTCTTTTACAGAAGATATATAATGTGTTTATTTTACGCGAATGAGAATCCGAGTGCGAGTCGGCTGATTGTCGCCTTGGCGGCGGCGGCCGGCACTCCGCAGAACGCAGCCACACGTCTTCACGCTGAATTAGCATACGTAATTAAAACTCGGCGGTATTAGATTCGCGCTACTGCCCACTTGGCTGGCCCAAGTTCCAGTCTGAATACATTAAGCAGGACTTGGTTAGCGTTTGCCCCTTTTTTCTTAATTGGCTAGACTTCCGGAGGACGTGTACGCTTCGCCTCGCACAACGGCGATCAGAACTCTCGGAAAACGATCGGGAAAACTGCGCCCGCATGTCTTAAGGAACAAAGTTTGGCTTAATAATAATTGTTGCTTTTCTTTTTTTGTCGCTGGCCCTATTTTAAGGGTTATGTTAAACTTTAGCTTATGTTTATCTACAAAGGGATTTTCCCGGCGACTATTTTTGTTTGATTATGTTTTGTGTGTGCGTCTGTTCGAATAACAACCACTCTAAGCAGTCTGGTTCTACACCGTTTCAGCTTGAGTCCACACGCAGCCGACTCTACGAACTAATCGAACCAATCAAGCAGCGTTGAAAGCGCGAGTCACCGGTTCTTTTTTGTTTATGCTTTGTGAGGTCACGATGGAACGCGTACAGAAACATGACGAACGCCATGATTGGGCGCTTTGGAAGCTGTCTGATTGGTCCCATCTGCTCGTAGCGTCTTCTGCGTTTGGACGTTAGGAGAAATGAGGTATGCGGATAGCAAGTTCGTCTGCTTCTTGCGTACGGCTTGCGGTGGCGTCAAAACGCCGAGTTGTGATTGGCCCACAATCCTTCCAATAGAGCCAATCAGAGCTCAGTGTTGTGACGTCACCCCCAACCCCTGCAAAATCTCAACGGATTGTCAGATTCGTTCTTAGCCGAGGTCACTCCGTAGATTGCGGCGATTGACTCTCCTCAGGGCTTTGCTGGAAGGTCGATGCTCCAGACGTCTAGTGTGCCGGGTCAAAAGTACCACGGAACGATTTCTGATTTATGAAACAGACGAATAATAGCGACCCGAGTTGATGCATCACTTATTTATTTATTTGTTTCCTTCTTGGGGGGGGGGGGGGGGGGGGCAATGGGGTGGCTCCTGCCGTAACAGTAATTTTAATATCAGGTCTGAAAATGTTCTTTCTTTTTTCTTTTTTTTGGGGGGGAGGGGGATTTAATAATATGTCTTATTTGCATAAAAGCCCGAGGGTGTTCATCATGCGATAGTGCTTGGCTTAAAGGAAATTTTCAAGTTCCAGAGCTCGCATGTGTGAAAAAGAGGGTTCGATTTTGTTTCTGAACTCTGACAATCTTTAATGATTCATCGAATACCAACGATTAAATGCTATGTTCCAATTTTTCCCGCAAGCTGATGTCTAGATCGCGCATTCTTCCGTTCAACTTGTAGTTATTTTGTAAACTAGGGAAACATTAGGTTGTAAAATTACTATTGTGTACTTCAGTTTTGTGATGGGTTCAAACTTATTTCGGGAAAGATGAATTAAATTATGTGTACTTTGGACTGATAATGTACATCATTCCTATAATCCCTCAAAAAGAACCATATTTACTCATTTTGAACAATATTGCGCATATACACAGAAGGTAACTGCAATTACCCTGTGCGTATGTTGTAAATTCCATATTGCTAAGTCACCCTACATTGATATAAAGTACGGCATACATGCATACTTTACTGTATACGAAACAATGGTTAGTCAATCGAAAAAGTTTATCAACGTTATGGCTCGAAATGTATTATTCAAAACGAATACATGTGTATATTAATGTTTATACATAGTCTCTATTTGGCTGAATTCAGGTAATTTCGGGTCTAACAAATGCTTCAATTGTCATTTTAAGAAACAAATCTTCTCATTGCGTGCGATGCTACTCCAGCATTGAGTTTTTGCACCTCTTCATCGGACCGGAAATGCTTTCCCCCATTGCATCGAGTGGTCCGAAAATGCGGTTATCACTTGGATCGAGAACTAGGGCCGACGTTGACAAGTGTGGCTATTTCAACTGCCGTCACTCAGCAGTTTTTCAGTGCGATGCATTGAACCGCTACAGTGATCTCTGGCGTCACCATTCAGTGTACCTGAACCTTTGTCGGAGTCACGGAGAGGCATCACCATACTGCAACTTCATTCGGCGATGAATTTCAGTCGTTTGCACTTCTTCACTAACTACCAAAAAAAAAAAAAACTGGCAGAGATTTTTATTTTTAAGGTATAGGGAATTGGTGTGTGATGTGACATATATTGTCCCGCTAAATTCAGCGGGGAAACTGAATTGATGTTTAGGCCACAAAACGCAAATTGTCCCGCTAAATTTAGCGGGAAAATTGTGTCAATATATAGGTCCCGTGCCGTCAATTTTCCCAAGGTGTATAGGCCACGTGACGTCAATGTTTCCACTAAATTTAGCGCGAAAACTGAATTGGTCCGTATGTCCTGTGACGTCAGTTCACGCGACATTAATTTTCCCGCTAAATGTAGCGGAAAATGCCCGGACGGACTGACGTACGGACAAAATGTTTGATATTGGGTGTAGCGTCAAAACGCAGCTCATGCCTTAAAACGGATTACAGAAGGCTGCTCCCCTTTAGTGCATAACTCTTGTGGTACGGCCTTATGTGCTAAGCTATTGTTGCGTCATGCTAGTTGTCTGCACTGTTCTGCCACCAGTTGGACACTCTTTTAGTAACTGGTAAAAAGGCAGCCAACTCGTAAAAAATATGACACCATATTGCGAATTATGATTGCAACTTTAAGGCTCCCCTTTGACATAGCGTCGTTGAAGTCGCTAACAGAGAAGATTCAACAAAAAGGTTGAAGCGCGACCGTGAATAGTTTCAGATATTCAATCTTTCAAAAGTCATATTATTTTATTGCACATATACATTGAAATAACATCCAAGTTGCGGCACCAACTTACGCTAAAAGTTTTTTTTTCTTCCCCACCATGACTCAAATGTGAAACCTCGTAAAATCTGCAGAATTATGACACGGACAATCAGCGTATCTAATGCATGCATCGTAACCCTGAGACGTAGGAGCAATAAACAAACTGACAGAACAACGAAGTCTCGTAGTTTTGTCCGTTTCTTTTTTTGCTGCAACGTCTCAGCTGGCTTGCATTTTTTACCTTTCTTATCTAATGCAGCCGCATCTTTCGCTTATAGTCGAACTCTTAAGCCCTAAAACGTGTGTCCAAACTATTGTGAAACAACTCTACGAACAGTTTTGTTAAAGGCGGTTTTCGTCGAGTCCAATTTATAACTTTTACGCCAGTTACCGCTTTCACTGCATTTCAAGTCGCAAGAAATCCCTTTTATTTGGGCAGCTTATATGTAGTAACCCATTTTACCAAAGCGGAAGCCTCGTCGTTTTGTCTTGTCTTCGTTTAACGGTGATCTTTGATCGTGCCGCCTAATTCTGTGCAGTTTCGTATCAAAATAGAGCGAACAACGATATCCTAAAGTCGATCAGGCTCCCCAACTTCAACTTAAGCTCTACATAGCGAGCCGATTATACTGCCGTCACTGTATACAGAAAGCTTATAGCGACATGCAGCGTACCAGATCGAACGTTGCCTGTTTTACGGCCCGTTGGATGAGTTAAGGCCGTGAGCTCGCTTTATTGGCCGGGTGGACAGAATCCCGCTGGTGCGCGGCGATCAATCTCTTCGCCCATAGGGGTCACTCGCGCTCCTTTTTTCACCTTACGATGGAACGCAGAAGACACTTCGAGCTGTCCTAACCAATCCTACGCCGCGAACGCTTCGCGAGACCACGCGCCCCACAAGTCACGAGTGCGTGCACACGGCGGGGGATTTATTCTGACGACTCGTATCCCCCACTGCACTCAATCAGAAGGAGGTGCGGAGTCGGTTTCCTTCGAGAAAACGGGTCGTCCTATAACCGTAAAGCTGTCGGCATCTTGTTGGGAGCGTCGCTCGCACCAATCCTTTACTCGCTTTCCCGCCTTAATGTCACCGACTACTTAAGAACCTCGGGGCGGGGCTTTTAGGGGTTCATGCTGCTCGCTACATGATTCGTTCTTTGACGTTTTCACCGGCTAATGTCGCCATGGCATTGGCTCTGGGGCGATTATAAGAGGCCGTAGTTCCAGCCAATTCTCATTTCTCTTGCTGTAAACTTGACCGAGTGAACGTGGGCCGATTTGAAAGGCTTTGTCAGTACGCGCAGAAATCACAGGGCAATTATTGCGTCAAGTAAACACTGGCCAGATTTCAGGCTCCATGTACGTCAGATTTCTTTGGATATACACGCGTTAAACACGCGCCAGATTGAGCCTCCATTGCCGACCTTTTCTTGTCTTACCGAGACACCGAGCCCCTGAAGCGGGCGTTGACGAGCCTCCACAAAGGCCTATGCCGAGTAGAAGTACACGGTAGCAACCTAAAGTAGCAAGAACCTGTCCTGCTGTGTCAATGATGAGGTGAAGCGGACAGAATAAGAAGAGACAAAAACTGAAGGTCGGTTATGGCGAAGCCCACGCACAACTTCCCGAAGGCGTCAATACAGGCTGTTTGATTTTAATTCTAACATATATATATATTATTAGGAAGGTGAAGACGACGACAGGGCAGTGGCGCGCACGACCATCTCGGGCCAGGCCCCACGGGCCGGCTCGGCATCCATAAATCGTATGTCTGTTCTATCACCGTGTACTGTCCTGTCCTTTCTGCTGCCGACAGCATCACCCTAACAGTATGGTGGAGGTGCGGAGCCATACTCATCTCCTTCATTGAACATCGGCGCCCCTTTGATCCTGTGAACCCGCCTCGTTGAGGCAGTCATCCGCAGCAGCAGACCAAACACCAGCCCATGGCTCCGTCGCCCAGCCCCGGCCCAGACGCCATGACAAGCCCAATCAGACGAAGCCGCATCAGACGAAGCCGACGGACGATCCCCCACCCCTATCCCCAACCCCCGACGTTCCGACGCTTCTCATTGACGTGAGTCCCCCAGCCCGGACCGTGCCGTCGTGTGGCTGGTGCAGAGGTCTGTGACGCTGCGGAAGAGGCCGAAATTCAACGTCTTCATCCTCATCCTCACCCTCGCTGTCGGCAGCCGTCCTTTGGTCTTTTGTGTGTGTGGCGTTGTAAGTGTGCTTCATGTGTTCATTTATTCACCGGCCGGGTCGGCCCTTTTCGTCGGAGGGAGTACTGTTAGGAAGGTGAAGACGACGACGGGGCAGTGGCGCGCACGACCATCTCGGGCCAGGCCCCACTGGCCGGCTCGGCATCCATAAATCGTATGTCTGTTCTATCACCGTGTACTGTCCTGTCCTTTCTGCTGCCTACAGCATCACCCTAACAATATATATATATATATATATATATATATATATATATATATATATATATATATATATATATATATATATATAAGCATAAAGTTCTCTTCAACGCTAACCCCCAATTCCAGAAATTTGTCTGTCCGGTCATTTTCCGCTAAATTTAGCGAAGAAAGTGGTGTTGCGTGACTTCACGGGACTCGTACAGATTGGGGAAATTGATGGCACGAGGTGTATACGTCGACGCAGCTTCCCCCGCTAAATTCAGGGGGAAATTCTCGTTTTGTGGCCACAAACTCGATTCTGTTTTCCCGCTAAATTTAGCGGGGAAAATCCACGTCAACTGACCTGACGCCGCGTCGCCTAAGCGGCCATTCAGTTTCGCGATAAATTTAGCGGGAAAATATACGTCACGTGATAATTAATTTCCTCACATATTACATAAAATGCATTTCAGGTATTATAGGAATTTGAAGGTCGCTGCCAATTTGTTTAAGAAGAGAAAATTTAGACGAGTGCCGTCTTCGCCTTCTACTTATCACACTCGCCGGATGTTAGATGAGCAAATAATAGTCACGCCAAGTTGAAGATGACTAATTAAAAAATTGTTAAATATATTTTTAATTTTTGGTTTCAGGGGACATGCTGGAATTGTTGTATTGACGGCAATTACTATTAGAGGCCAGACCAATTAAAATAGTTTTCGTAAAGGTAAGGTTTTTTAGATATTATTGAATCAGTATTCGCTTTTTTGTCGCCCGTTATAAAAATTGTGTACAAAATAAAAGTGCACAAAGCCCTTGTAACAATGACGCTTGGAAGTGTGACGTAGTAGTTTAGGTCACGCCGTCTCATGTGTCGTCGGTGCACTCATCATGGGCAGGCTTCTGAGATAGTGAAGATATAACTGAAACTTCGACGTCACTTTTCTAGGCGTCATTTTGAGCAGGGCTTGCAACGTTCTCTTTGAGCGCAATTTCTTTATCAGGAGAGAATCGATCGATTAATATATCTGAGATCATTATCTCTTGGCAACTTATTTAAATTAGTTTGACCACAATTATTAATGTCATCAATACTGCAATTTCAAAATAACCCCTAACGCAAATTGCTGACATGTCATTAAGAACCCTTAGTTATTTAGTCAAGTTACCGCGACGATTATTCCCTCCTCTAATGTCAGTCGAGTCTGATAAACGCATTAATAAATGCATTGTGAAAACATAACTCGACTCTTACCCCCCTCCAAAAAAAAGGACACATATATATATATATATATATATATATATATATATATATATAGATGTTCAAGTTTAAAGTAATTACACAGTATAAAAGAACACGCAAATATTATAAAAATCCTTGCCCATGAACCTTAGGCAACTCGACATTACAATACATCACTTTAGTTCATGCAGCTCATAACATAGTTTGTTCCCACAGCGCGGGTAACGGCGGCATGGTCTTTGTTTGTGGGCAACTTAGTTGACGCTAGTCACCTTCTCTATCTCAGTGTCAGGAGCGTTTATGAAGCTCCATGCGTGCTGAATTCGTTTACAGCAATCTCAATGGCTTGTATAATTATGTTAAAACTTGATGGTCGATGTTCCGCGCATCAAAAATTATAAACTTTTAAATACAGAGTTTGAACAAGAAAATTAAACCCTGTTTCTTATCGCCCGCATAGATAAACTACACATCTCGGAAAGCTGCGGTTCTGAGTGAGTGTGGCGCTAATTGTCATGATACAGCGAGTTGCCTGGTTCAAAAAAATACAACAAAAAATTCAAATATTACTTAAAAATGGCGTTGCAGACGCCCTCTGGCATTTTAAGTTATGAAACAAACTTTTCAGCTAAATCAACTTCTAGTTCGTGTGTTTTTAGTTGCTGACAACATTTTCATTGAACGAAGCGCCACAGGCAGTCAAAATACCATTTCTCAGTTTGGCTAATAACAGATTTAGGTAGGCGTCGGCCCATAAAAATTCTTTTTGCTTTGATCATTGATTTATAAACGCTGGGCCATGCTCTCAAACTTTGTCTTTTATACTCACCGGTAGAGTATAATTATCATGGGCTCCTAGCTTTATATTTTGCGTAGTTTAATTATGCTTGCCGAAAGACAGGTTTTTCATTCTCTCGATCGAGCACTTGAATATCTTCGCGGCTTCTCTTGGAATTGAGTGCAACTATTTTTTCGCCGATGTGTATTGAATATTCGCACTCGCGAAACAATCTCCCGCACTCTTGCATTTTAAAGAACTGCGAGGCGATGCTCATATTCCTCGTCCAAGCGCTGTCCTTCCCGTCCCGTATCCTGAAATAGATTCGCCGCTTCTGGGAATACTCTATCCAGCGCGGGCAGCTGCCGCTGTTCCGAGGCACCTGGAAGGACGGAACCTGGGCGAAAGGGCTGGAAAGCCGGCGGTTGAGGAAACGCCTCCGTGTCTCAGGGGCACGCCACGGCTTGCCACCGCACGCCGGAATGAATGCGCACGGCGGCGCGCTACCACCGATCCCCCGTGCTTCTTAATATAAGCCTATCAGCCATCGCTCTTTTCTTTTTTCTTTGTGCCGATAAGGCATGCCAGGGCGGGTTTTCTGATCAATGCGGATCTTCCTCCGGACAACTAACTTTGGTGCACGAGTAAATTGGATGTCACGTGACATGGCTTCGCGGGGAAAAAAAACTAAAGGCACCACGCGGTACAAGCAATAGGCTGCCGAAAATTCATTCACCATTTAAATATTAACGTCCGATTTTGCCAGCGTAAAATTGGTCAAGGGGTTCGATATCTAAGTGAAATTAACCGCATTCGCGTACTTAGAATAGGCATGCAAATCAATTTATGCGTAATGTAAACGACTGGCAAGAAAACGTCAGTATTGAACGCTAGATAGTTTCTCCTCGGGGAGTCCTTCACGTGACCTCAAGATCCTTCTTTCGGTTGAGTTAATCACAGGAAGAGATATTCTCATTCACCAGCAAACCGGCCAAGGTATCTTCTTACGTGCTACCGTATTTACTCGAGTAATAGACGCACTATTTATGAGTGCGTCCCTTGCGTCTACTTTCCCACAGAACACATATATAGCCAATCATTGTGTTGCGCATAAATAACATAGCGAATAACCAGATCGAGGACACGATTACAAATGCAATCTTCACAGATGGTATCTGCGCACAAAGACTTTATCGCTGTCCTGTAAACAGCTGGATTTATGCAGTCGATCGCGGTGATTGCAATCTGCGTGTTCCGCGGAAAAGCGAACCCTCAGGTTTTTCTCATAAACAGTGCGGCTATTACTCGAATAAATGCGGTACTCCAATATCAGGGATCTTTTGAATTCTCGCGAAATGATGGCGCCAGAGGAAACATGACAGGATATTTTATTCAGAAATACAACATTAAAAGACTGCCATTTCGTTTGTTTATGACACAAAATTGATGTACGTACATTTCAAACTTCGGTCACCTTATATGAATATCTCCTGAGCACAGCCAGAAATTTAAGAAAATCGAAAGGTTCCTAGAATCTAGACACTCGGAGCTTTAAGACGACTGAACGACTTGCAGTGGATCAATTTTCAATCAAGATGCATCTTCATAAAATTGCTGCACGTACATTTAAAATTTAGTACACCTTAGATGGATATCTCCTCAACTCCATCAGACATTACGAAGATCGAACGGTCAATAAAATCTAACCACTCGGAACCATTGGACGACTGAGCAAATTTCAGTGAATCAATCTTCAATCAAGATGCATACTGATAAAATTGCTTTACATATATTTATCACTTCGGACCCATTCGATGAATATGTCCTCAACTCAGTCAGAGATTACAAAAATCCGACGGCTATTGGGATCTAGCCACTAAGAACCTTTAGACACTCACCGAATTGGAGTAATTCAATCTTCAATCTTCAATCAATATGCATATTGATGAAATTTCTGTACATACATTTAGAACTTTGGACGCCTGAGATGAATATCTCACCTCAGTCAGAAATTAAAAATATCAAACGGTTACAACAATCTTGCCACTCAGAGCTTTCACATGACTGACCGAATTGCATTGAATTAATTTTCAATCAAGGTGGATATTGATGAAATTGATGTACATACATTTAGAACTTCGGCCACCTGAGATGAATATCTCAACTCAGGTAGAAATTACAAATATCGAACGGTTACTAGAATCTTGCCACTCAAAGCTTTCAGACGACTAATCGAATTGCAGTGAATTAGTCTTCAATTAAGATGGATATTGATGAAATTGCTGTACATACATTTAGAACTTCGGACGCCTAAAGAGAATATAACCTCAATTCATTCAGAATTTTTTTTTAATATCGGACGGTTACTACAATGCAGTCTAGCCACTCAAAACCTATAGACGACTGACCTAATTGCAGTGAATAAATCTTCAATCTTCAATCAAGATGCATATCGATCAAATTGATGTACGTGCGTTTAAAACTTTAAACACCTTAGATGAATATCTCCTCAACTCAGTCAGAAATTACAAACATCAGGCTGCTACCAGAATTGAACCACAAAAACCTTCAGAAGACTGACCGACTAGTAGTGGATACATTTTCAATCAAGATGAGTACTGAAAAAAAAAAGCTATGTCGTGATGTAAAGAACGGTAAGCGGCTTCGCTTGCAGTGGTCATCATGCAAAATAAAATGAGGTTTACAACGAATACGAAATTAAAAAAGCAGTGATATGTGACGGCTTTAAGGTCATAAATCCAGTAAATATAAAAGATAAACACACAAAATGTAACACGTGTCCTCGTATTTTTAACCGGGGATTTTGTATGGAGTTCATAACAAATACTAATGACTGAGAGATTTCGCTTTATTTATTTTTAAACATGGTAAAGCAATGCCTTCGATTACTCTTGCATGTCCGCAAGACAAAAAGTCAGTCGCAAAATTCACCAACGTGCGTTGCACTCGCTCGTTCTATAAATTTAATGTTAAAGCTGCCCTGAGGAGATTTCTGAGATCGCCTAAATATCGCGATAACTCACTCTGCGGGCTCTAAGCATCCTTGATATCTATTAATCATATTAATCATAACAATACGAGGCCGACTCCCCTATTCAAAAAATCAATCAAAGATTGAACACACCGAGATCATCTCCGGCGATGAGAGGAGCCTTGTTTCGGCAGCATGGATGACATGGGAACAATAAAAACGCGACATTTCATTGAGGTTGCAAACGCTGGTATTACAAATTGTGCATGCTAATGAAGATGATAAAAACAAAACAAAATTTAGGGATTTCTAGGATGCTTAGAGCCAGCAGTTGGATATCGCCATTTTTTGGCGATCACAAAAATCATTCAAGGTACCTTTAAATGTAAACATTCTCGAAAAGGATTGAATGGGCTGGTTTTCTTTTTTTTTTCATGTTGCCCGTGCACGTAATTTTTCTCAGAGTCTCAGGGTTACAAAATTACTATTCCAATTTTTTTTTTTCAAAAGTTGTCGGTAGACAGTTGTAGAATTAGGAATTTAACTTTCGACTCTCGTAAACTATGTTTCAAAAACAAGAGTTCCCACGCTTTGAGCCATGTGATTTTCGGAACTACCAGAAGCCGCGGATATTTTACCGCCACCTCGCGAAGTATATAGTGCGAATTTTAGGACGAATTAAATGCGATTCTAAAAGAAAAAACTAAATCGCTCGATGTGAATTACCCTCTGTGTATCGTGTTGCAAAAAAAAAAAAAAAACCTCACGCCACAATTTGTGGCGCAGTATATGCTCAGAAACGTTTCAGAATTGTTTCAATTGTAGTTAGCCTCAGAGCTCTAAAAACGTTAATTTGAGTTCGTGAAGAGAGGTTTTCATTGAGCGCTACTTTCGCCTCATTGCGAGGTGCTCTAATTCTGTTAACTTTCAAACAATTCAGCTTGTGAAATGAATGCTTCGTTTTTCATGAGAAAGTGAGAGAGAAAGCGCGAGAGAGGAGGAGACGGGAGCGTGCGTGGTCGTCAGAAGGCCGAGCTCTGATTGGAAGGCTTAGTGCGTAGGCCTAAAGCTAGCTTCCTTTGTCTCCGCTGCACAGGTCAAACGCGTTTGAGTGCAAGAGCCAAGTGCCAGACGCCGGCGTTGCTCGTCCTAAAGCGTTTGACGAGTGCAATGGAGACAAAGGCAGCTGGCTTTAGGTATACCCACTAATCCTTCCAATCAGAGCCAGCCGTTCTGACGTCCTCGCGCGCTCTCGTCTCCTCCTCTACCTCACTTTCTGTGCGCATATGTTGAGACTATTTACTCGAGTAATTAACGCACTATTTATGAACGAAGCCCAAGCGTCTTTATTCCCGACAAGTACACGACAGCTAACCACCGCATTCTGCATAAGAAGCGTACCGAATAGCGAGTTCCAGGAAACGACTTTTTCTGCGAAATGTATTTAATTCGGTTGGCAAAAACAGTATGTCCTCGTGAGGACGTTATCCAAGGGCCCGTAGGTCGCTGAGTTCCTCCTGACGACGTGGGTAATTGCTTCTCCGCGCGTTCTGCGGCAAAGCAGACGTGTAAGTTTTGTTCGTCGAGAGTACGTTGATTACAGGGAGCATTTTATAGTCACTGCAACCTTAAGACATGCAAGGACAAGCGAGTCCGAGCATCTCATTATCGCTCATTGGCCAATCAGATCGTAGCCTTAGACGATGAAAAATTTTGATTAACCAATCAAGACGCGAGGAGCAGCAACATAATACGCAACGCCGTGAGTTTCTCTAAAACGGTCAGCGACTACATGATTGGTCTCACCTTCGGGCTCTTTTAATCGCTTTCGGATGTCATAAGCACCCCGGTACGCCTTGATTATTCAACAAGGAACAACCGAATTTGACAAAAACGTACGGAGCTTGTAACTAAAATAGAAATCAAGGCGCAGGAGAACATATGATTTATGATTATATTGGGCAACTCGGAAACAAGAAATATTGAGAGAGACAGACACATCGCCAAGGCTGTTATAACTGTTTATACCTGCATGCTGGATTTTCAACGCTATCGGGGCTTGTAAATGGTGAGTTTGTTCGACATGCATGGTTTACACATTGCCACCGTGTTTGTCAGATAACACAACGTAATCGCTTAGTTAAGACACACAGTCTGAAGACTGCTCGTGATTTTGTTTTACCTTTGAAATCTTCTGCTTTACTTTTTAAAAGAATACAATCCGAATCTGAGATAATATTGGTCAGTAACTAATGGAAAGCCGATTCGACAATAAAACTCAGTGTTCATCTTCTTATTTGTAAAAGGGAAGTTTTCGTAAATTAAAAAGAAAAAAATATGAAAGCATAAAAAGCTTCAGTGTTTGTTTTTTGGGGGACGGATGAGTGAAATATTGAGGACCTAGCGCAAATAGTCCCTTGTGTGGACAAGCGTATACAGCAGAAAGAAAGGATCCGCGAGCACACAGTAAAATTAGATACATTGAAAAATAAAAAAAGAGAAACTCTTGGGAAGCCTACTGATAGTCGGCGCTTCGATAAGAGACTAAGCTTCTTTAGCTTCATAAATCTACAATGCCTTATTCCTGAGAAAACACATCAATATTCCGAAGAAAGTGAGCGCAATTAAATAAGCTATTAGGTATTTATTTTCTATTTGTGCCCTCATATTTTAGTACTGAGGACTAACTGGTGGAGGGTAAATAGCAAAAACTTTGAAATGAGCTCGTTAGCTTCATGCACTGCATAGCACTCTAAATAAAACTTAACACAACCTGAAGGCAACTCATTGATCATTTTATATTATTAACATGTTCACCTCAGAGCAAACAAAATATATAGGAGTAATGCATTTTTACCTCAAAGTCTGGCTAAACTTTAAATCAATGCGAGTAAATTAATATATATTCTACAGCAATTAACAAAAAATAAGCAGCTGCATGAGTTGATTTAGAACAGAATAGACTTAAAATACATCTGAGAAGAGATTTACGTTTGGAAAAGACAGTTATTTCTACCGTCTCAATGCACAATTAACACTGTTCGGCAAAATCTTATGAGTAGCGAATGAGTCGTTACTAAGATATGATGGGCCTTCCAATTGTTCAATTTTATTATGCTTTATTTTATTTATTACAATAAACCTTCGTCTAACTTTGCAGATTTTTAAAGCGAAGTGCTTTATTAACTTTACTAATTTAAAGGGACAACACTTCATATTTAAATATTGTGTCAGAGAAAAAAAAAACATTTGAGAAGTGATTGGAATCTGCCTTTCGTTGTTTGGTAGAAGTGCCCAGGTAAATATTTTGGATTACTCTCTTTTCTTTGTTTTGATAATCTTTTGTGTAATGAATCACCCCACTTTCACTTAATTAGTCACAATCCACACCAAAATGATTCGGAGGAGATTAAATTCGTAACGAGCATGTTGGTCAAATGTTTGCATTTTAATCGAAAATAGTAAACACAAATAAGATTTAAAAATGCACCCTTGTCGGCGTTTTGATACTCTACGTGCGGGTTGTTACAGTTAAGCGGCGCATAATTTTGGTTTTAGTTAGAATATGGTGCCGGAAACGCACCTCCGTCTAAAAAGTGGTGCCTCGATTTCCGCCTGATGACGTCATCGAAGTTTCATGCTGTTGCGGGTCGCAATCTTGACGGCGTCCCAGCAGCGGTGCTGAATGTAGCAGACACCTGTTCTGCTGCAGGTCGCTCTCCAGTGTGGCAGTCCATGGAAGCTTCGGCAGCCAGGAGTTGGGACGCTGCAACGACAGCAACAACTAGCGTTCGCTCGTGCTTTTCGACAGCATTTCTACGACAAACCACCAGGATCGCGTCATCCGCAAAATGACACTGCGGCTTTTGTGACGTCATTTTTTGCCACTTCGAGAACATTTTCGGTACATCGGCGGAATGGGATGCTAAACACAACAAACAAAAAAAATCCAGGCACCGCGTACTTGGAAGTCGGGGTTTTCAGACCACTTCACGCGATGCTGCAATCGGAATTCTGGTTTCTGCCCTGCCCCCAAACACGCACGCACACAAACAGACACACAGACACACACACACACACGCGCGCGCGCGCACACACACGCGCACACACACACGGCGTGGATACGAGTACTACGTCAGTGTTCGGGTGGGATTCGGTGTCGGTCAGTGAGAACGCGATTTGCAGCCGAGCGTTTACATAGGTACACTTGTGTCGAATACGTGTCCCGCGATGGCCCCCGATAAGTGTCGCAGGAAATCCAACACTAAGCTCTTGCTAGCTATGACGATGCGGCTGAACCCGCCTCCGCGATAGGCCTTTTGCTAATTGACTAAAAAATAAAATAAAAAAATCATGTTGTGATTGTAGTTTCTCGCGAAGCTCGTGACATCATGTTTTTTTTTTTTTTCTTTCTAATAACTTATATCAAGCGACTTTCAATGGGCGATACAAAGAAAAACTTATTTTAGGTGTTCGCTTTAAAAAAGAATAAAATAAGTTTTGCTACACGCTGAACTACACTTCCAGATTGTTCACCTTGGCGTGCCAATCATTTAGCAAAAAACATCTTCAGCGTTGATTGCGAGCTTCACGAAACTGCTCACAGAACCCAAAATATCTCACTTCCAAGTTTTCTTGTGTTCTTTGTTTCCTTTCAAATTTGTGTTTTTTTGTTTTTGTTTTTTTGTTGCTTTACAACATTTTTTTTTTTCTTTTTACTCATCCCAGGGGCAAACTGCAGTCGTTGCTTCGAAATGCCGACCCCTCTATTGTGTGCGAAAATGTCACACTTCCGTAAGTAAGTTTCTTTTGTTCGTTCTGACCATCAAGACGCGCAAGAAAACGCGTTGTTCGTTGACACTTACATGACACCAAAAAAAGAATGTTACTGTCCCGCCGTTTTATTTGTTCCCTTTTATTTTGTTCGGTAATCTGTTTTGTGCGCGAAGTCTACCCGCTGCTCGTCTCTTTTCGGTTCTCCGCGCGCCTCCTGGGGACCATGAATTCCTTTGTGTTCCCATGCCGTCGCGATAAACCCCCAGGACCCCGAGCGCCCCAAGAAGCTGCATACCTCGGAAGCGATCGCCCTGCCCAAAAGAAAACACCAATCAAATGGAAGCTTCACTCGCGAAAGATGCTATACTAGCCGATTGCTTTTTTCTCGCCTTGTTTTTTTTTTTTCTATTTTGTCTTTCTTTCTCTCGCTAGAGCCCCCGGTAGTCTTCTATATTGTTAGTCTATATCGGCGGCTTCTTCGGTTCGGGGCCCCGAAACGAGGAAGAATGTCGAAAAAGAAACAGTGGGGCTCGGATGGTCAGTGTGCAGTATAGGAAAAGAATGCGGCGTAAGAGGGCCATTAGTACGTGGCCGGAATCCACCCGTCCGGTGGCCCCGCTGAAACAATAACGTAAGAAATACAACGAACAATCCAACGACCGTTTCGATTCCGTGTGCGGAGAGCAGAGGGCCGAAAGAGAAAACTTGACGAGCGAGACATGATCTGTGATTCTTATCGAAACCAATTTTTCTTTCCATGGGCGGGCGCCAGCGAAGGGGAAAAGTTTATCCTAAACGCGAAGCGATGGATCACGGTAGTTGTACTTGAATTTTGTTGCTTTCTTTACCCGATCTTGGTCTGTAGATAGTGTTCGAAAGTAACCCGCTACAAAAAATTGCGCTTAAAAATTTGTAAAAAAAATAAGGAAGTAAAATGAAAAACGAACTCACGTATAAAGTTTAGATGGAATGATGGATGGTTCTTGGAATGTATTTCTATATATTTTGATGTGCTCGTCCGTTTGGCGAACGACTTCTCATATTTGTATCTGAGTTGTCCGCACGTTGGTGACTTACAATTTGTATCAATATTTGACACAAAAAAAAAGAATATTCCAGGCTTCCATGACATTTAGTGCTTCCGACTGGATTTCCAAACCAACTTGTTTAAAAAAAAATTGAGTGGAACATTTCGTTGTTGGTAGTTTCAAGTCGTTTGATACAATATGAGGAGCTACACCAAATTATTCGAGACATTCCAAAGGAAGCTAGGGACTGGTTTTAAGCATCTGTGAAGTGGTGTTGTAGAACGGAAAATGCACGCCTTAGCAATTGGCTCATCTTGTAAACCAAAATATTACTGATTTACACTCGACCACATCGGTAATTGTGAGAACGAATTTTTAATAGGGTGAACAAAAAATATACATACAAAATACGTGACCGCGTGTTAGCTATGACGGGATTTATTCGTTGTAGAGACAATCCGGTAAAAGTTTTGTATTTAAAAAAAAAAAACATTTAAATTAATAATGCGAAAGCACAATCTATTCCATTAAGCGGAGCTGGCGGCGTCTTTAACCGCAAAAGAAGAAAAAAAAAGCGGAATAAATGTTTATTTTTTCATTGGCTGAGCAAAACGGCTCCTAGATAGCCACTGGCGGCCGCTCGTCCGCCGCTCTTGTGGCTGGGTGTCGCCGGAAAAGGGGGGGGGGGGGGGGGGGTGCTTCAGGAGAACGCGCTCTCCTCGGCCATAGTGAAACGTGGCCGTCCACGCCGGTACAACGCCACAAACTAAGGGAGAGAAAGAACGTAATTTATGCTTTCGCATTCAGAACTCGTAAAAGTGCTTAGATGTCGTCGGAAGTTTATTGTCAGTCCTCTTAGGACTTTCATCAGCACAATATCCGAAGTCTTAATCCAAATAAAAACATCAAGATCAAAGTTCTTTATTTTTCTCCATTTGGGGAGGAAAAACAGAGACAAAAGCAACAAAAGAGTTGCTTGACAGGTCTCCATCTCCTCTTAGCAGCAGCAGAGACAGCACACAAAACATTTAACACACGAAAAGAAATTGTATATGTAAATATTTGTTTGATACAAAACAAAAAACGTTTGATATAAAACAAAAAACGTTTGATATAAAACAAAAAAAAAAAAAACGATCCTCCTGCCGCACAAGTCATTCAGTTTTAAACAGAGCCAAACTGCTCTAATTGCACCTGCAAAACACACAGCGTTTTCGTTGGCAACAAGTGGGAGCTCAGACGTAACACCAGGCAAGAATGTTATGTCTGAGTAAAATTAATTCGTTCTGAGAAAGCCAAGATTTACGTGATTGAGGGAAGCTCAATTCCTCGACGATGTTCTTTGTATGCACAATCAACCACGTCGATCAAAAGTCAGAAATGAGTCAACGCCCGAGACTCTGACGTTATTATGCCTCATGTAACGACACGACACAACCAACCTTGCATGCTTGCGAAATTTAGCATGAACTTTCGTATCGATCTTCATAATTGAAATAACGAATATCGGGGCGTCTTTTAATAAATACGTATCACATACGGCATTATTTAGTCCCTCTCTACGTGACCAGAGCGAAAACTTAGTAACTTTTGGATATCACCATGCAAATCTTTTAAGCATTTGTCTGAAGCACAGGTATGCCGAGCAAACAGTATCAGCCTGTTCGGGCGGATACCCTGATCGGTAACTAACCCGAAACAAATTCCGCAAAAGCAAAAAACGCTTGGCCCCTTTAAGTCCTAAAGAAACCACTTGAGAGAATCACGACGAATCATCGCGTCTCTGTTTGGTACGAATTCCAGAGTCACGACAACTGGACAATCGCACCAGAGCGTAGCAAGTCCGGTGCATCTCATTATCGCACCGCAGCCAATGAGATTGTTGTATTGGCCCATGAGGAGCGCAACTTCGTCTGCTTCGTTTGCAGGGGTAGTGGTAACGTCAGAAAAACGCTGAGCTCTGATTGGCTCCAATTGTAAGGATAGTGGGTAGACCTCAAGGCAGCTAGCTTTGAGGTCTACCCACTATTTGTTTATTCAGAGCCAATCAGAGCTCGTCGTTCCGACGTCACCGCATCCACTGCAAAAGAAGCAGACGAACTTGCGCTCCCCATAGGAACACCGAAGAACCAATCACAAGGTAATGAAGCATGAACACATTAAGTCACGCCCTGCGTCTCTTAAGTTGTCGCTGTGTATAGTTTGCATTAAACTGGAGGGATGGCTGTTAATGGCTGTAGCCTTGATAACGGGCGGTAGGTTGCGCCACCTGGCCTAGGTAGAGCAGAGTTTGCGACTTGCACAGAAATGGTAAGAGAGCTTTTGTTTAAATGATGGTCCACCCGGGATTTCTCTTTACGAGAGGCGTTCATAAAGTTCATATTATGCACATCAAAAATTTCAGAAAAGGAACAAAACAGGTATCAGCAGGATGGCGCGTCCCTCTAGGTTCTGCCCAGTATAGACATCGCATGGTATAGTAGCGCGAAACGCCGCTAGATCGTCCAAACAAAAATAGCAACGCCCGTCGAGAAAATCGAAGAGTGCAGTGATAGGATTAATCATTTGAAGGGAAGCAATGCGAAGGAGATTCATTCAGAGCTGGTGGCGGTGTTAGGGGACAATGTCCCAGTTTATCACACTGTGGTTAAATGGTGCAGACACGTCCCGTGTGGCCAAACAAACCTGAATGCATTTAAAGGACGACGTCCAAGTGATTGGAAGTGGAGAAAATTCTGAGCACTCAAAGCGAGGAGTTCTATAACAATGGCCCTCGGCAGGCTGTCCATCGCTGGCAAAAGTGCGTGTCTTTTAGTTGCGAATATGTAGAAGAAGGCTAAACTCCTAGTAAGGATTCATTGCTGAATATTCATTCCTTTATGTCAATATTACAAACTTTATGAACGCGCCGATGCAGACATATGTACATATTTAGATATAATTATATAAACTAATTATATGAGGGTGTAGTATATAAGAATGTGATGCATTAAATGCACGCCTGACGCATTATAGTTCGCATATCTAGAGCATGTCCCGCTCAAAAAACTTGTTTTTTTTTCTACCTTTTTCTTGTACCGGAAAAAGAAACTATAGTCGGTGACAGGTCAAGAAGGAAGTGGAAGTTCCTTCCACCTCTTTCCACTTTAGTAGAGCGAACGCTGGCGTGGAGGCTACCTCCTCTCCACCGTTCGCTCCGCTGAACTGGAAAGAGGTGGGAGGAGCTTCCACTTCCTTGTTGACCTGTCACCGACTATAGGCGTAGTCAAACGCTCATTCTCCGCCCGAAATGTAAAGCTATTGATCCGAACCAGATAGTAAAGTTTTAAAACAAACATTTTCTGAATGTCAATATTATTTTATTTTTTTGTTTCAATGGGAAAATAGAACTCGTTTTTATGATAATGCACTTAATGCAAAGGTGCAAGCGAGCTGGACAAGAATGATATATCTGGAGAAGGGGAACAAGGTGGACAAAGGACAAACAAAACACTTCCAAATACCGCTAGGTGACTGGTGCGCGACAAAACAAATTCCACCTGGTCCTGGTATCAAACCAGGGACCTCTTCATTCAGGCTTGGGGCCAACACATCCATCGTGTCATTACATCCATCGAGCAAATACGTCCAATTCCGTGCCCTTACATCCATCGTGGCCGTACATCCATAGTGCCGGCATGTCCATCGTGCCTTTACATCCACTTTCGGCCAGTTCATCCAACGTGCCATTACATCCATCATGCCGTTACATCCATCGTGTCATTACGTCCACCGCGCCATCACATTCATCGAGCAACCTCGTCCAAAAGCGTGTCATTACTTCCATCGTGCCGTTACATCTATCGTCTCATCAGATTCATCGAGCAGCTTCGTCCAAAAACGTGCCATTCCATCCACTAATCACGCAGGCTTATTTCTTCGTTTAACTATGCTGTATAATAGTTCACATTATTTTGAAGAGTTATACGCTATATTGAATGTACAAAAGCGAGTAAAAGGACCCTTTGTGCGTCATGCACTTTCTGCGGCGCTCCGCGTCTCCAAAGTCGAGCGCGCAGCGTCGGCTCGTTGTTTCCACAGTGATCAAATTTTAGTTACTGCTTTTTTTCCCTCAAAATTAACTAAATATAAACTTTAGTATAGAATTAAAACGGTACAGAGAATCCCACCTCTTATTTCGCTTTGAGAAAAAAAATCTGAATGTCTTATATAATTTAATTGTGATATACTAACGTTCTGGGGCTTACCGTTTGTTCCCTGTGGGTCCCGAACCAGTGCGGAAATGAAGTCGTCTGCTTTTTGAGCAGAGGTTGTGGTGACGTCAGAAAGACGCCGAGCTCTGATTGACTCGGAATGAAGGATAGTGGGTAGACCTTAAAGCAAGCCGCCTTGAGGTCTACCCACTATCCTTCATTCAGAACCAGTCACAGCTCGGCCTTCTGACGTCACCACAACCCCTGAAAAAGAAGCAGGCGAATTTGCTATCCGCATAAGAATATGAATAACCCAAGAAGCCCAATGGCGGCCATCTTGGATTCTATGGATCCGCTAGCACGATGGATGTAATGGCACGCTAGGAGTCGTGACAGGAAGTTTGAGCAATTACGTCCATCGAGCAACTACATTCAACGAGCAACTACATTCATCGAGCAGCTACATCCATACACATGTCAACACATCCAACGAGCTAGTATATCCACCATGCCATTACATCCATCGATGGATGTAATGGCTCGGTGGATGTGCTGGCTCGATGGATGTGTTAACACGTAATCCTCCATTCATAGTGGAGCGCTCCAGAAACTGAGTTAACCAGGAGTTAGACGTCAGTGAAGCAAACGGGATTTATCAGCTGCCACCAGGCTAACACCAACAAGAATGAACGGACTGCATTTTAAGGCTATGATGATAATGCAATTAATGCAGAGCTGTGCAAGAATGGCAATTGTAATCAATAGAAAAGGGAACAAGGACGACAAAGGTCAAAAACAACGCTACTCATACAACTATATAGTGAATGGTGTGCGACTGAAAAAAATACTGCCTGGTTTTGGTATCGGAACAGTTTGCTCTACTGACGTCATAATTGTCGCGTACCTGTCATCGCTTTGGAGATTTGTCTTTGTCTTTTTTGTCCCCCTTGTTCCCCTTCTCCAGGCATTATTATTGCCACTCTTGTCCAGCTCGCTTGCACCAATGAATTACTTGCATTATCACCAGAGCCTTAAAATGCAGACCGCTCACCCTTGTTGGTGCTAGAGTGGTGGCAGCTGATAAACCCCGTTTGCTCTACTGACGTCTAACTCCTGGTTAGCACAGTTGGTTGAGCTCTGCACTGGAAATGGAAAGGTTCCTGTTTCGATAGCAGGACCAGGCGGATTTTCTCGGTCGCGCACCAGTCAGCTCGTTTTATTTGGAGATTTGTGTTTGTCCACTGTAGGCGTTGTTCCCCTCCTCCAGTGATTAATATTGTCACCCGTTTTTGCTCGTTTTCGGTAACACGCGCCTTTCAGCTCCATGTATTTGTGAGCTTTGTCGTCCGATTATGTTACCATTAAAAAAAAAAAGGTTAGAACTGTTTAATAATATAACGACTAGTTTTAAAACTTTGCCATCTGGATTGGACCGCTAGCGCTGCATATGGGCGTAGAATGAGCGCTTGTCGATGCGTAGTTTATTTCTGCGTTAAAAGAAAGAAGAAAAAACTGTACAGGTTTTTGAGCACCACCCTGCATTTGTGAATTTAATTCGCATTATTTTTTTTTTTTACTTCGATTCGGTCGATAAAATTGAGCGTGGCAACGTTTTTGAATATTCATTTCTTCCATGTTGAATCTACGATCTACGTATAAAATAATTCTGTACTTTGCGGTCCAACTGGTCTATTCGGCATCATCGGCATATAGGGCTCCGAACCAAATCATCGGCGGAATATCCAGTTTTCGAGAACAGGCCCGGCTCAAAGAAACTCCCGTTGGTGATCCCAAAGATCGAAACTACATTATGTTTGCAGTCGCATATCCGCAAACAATTTCTCGTTCTTTCTCGCAAGCAGCCAGAGACATAAAAAAAAAAAAAGAAAACACAACCAGGCGCCTTAAAGTCTTCCACCTTAAAGTGGGCCGAATTGTGGATGCCACGGGCCCTCCGAGCCGATCCAACGCTGCGAAGGTGTCACGTGATTGCGCGCCACGCGCGTCGCAGCACCGCTGCCGAAGGTCACGTGAACCTCGCACCGCTTTGGATTGGCCTCGATGGCGCGTAACGTCCTTCGCGCTCTATCGTAAGGTCAACAACACAAAGCATATACTAGTATTCGTAGATGCATGCCCGCGTACATACCTACGCACAAACCAACGGCCGGGAAGAGACAGCGCGGTCTCGTTCTTCGTCCGGTCGAACACACACACACACGAACACAGCGGCGTGATCGGTGGATCGATGCCGCTTCCAATCCGGTGTCCACAGCGCGGGGGAGGGGAGCTTCCCGCCGGGCGTTCGCGCGTAACTGTATTGACCCACGGGTTCGGCGCTTCCGACGTGGCACGTCGGAATTTCAGCCGGCGTCTCGGTTCCCATGGCATATCCAAAAATCCCCGTCCTCGTCGAGTCGTGCGTGTCGTGCCGAGCCGAGATTCCCCCAGTCGAACGTCAATCAAAAAAAACCGAGGCTGCCGCTTGTCTCGGCCGAGGCTCGGATGTGTTTCGGGCCGGGGGGAAACCGAGATAAGTGGCACGCCTCACGTTCTGACTGCGCCCTCGTCGCGCCCGCGTGTTTTAATATATTTTTTTATATATCTTTGCGTTTGGAACAGAATACCATAGACTATATCGTGCCTTAAACAGAGGGAAGCTCGAGTCATGTGAAATGCATCGATCGTCTCCCGTAGTTACATATCCGTCTTGCACATTGCGTGCTGCGTTCTGGAGTCCTGTTCACGCATACACATCAGCCCTGGAAATAGCGCTGACCTCGCTGAAGCAACGCTGACTTCTATTAGTGATGCAGCGCTATTACAGCTCTGAATCGCTGCTAAGCTGCGTTCAAGTCAGCGGTATGCATCGGCGCTGTTACTGGTGGTGGCTTAGGGCTGCGATGTATGTGTGAACCGGCCTTGATGTGTATCCTAACAAGTTTCCCCGTTCGGCGTAAACTCAAATAGCATTAAGCATGACTTTCGCGCTGCTTTTTTAAGGCAGGTTTACTAGCCAGAGAACAATACTTGGTCTCATATGCTTAGCGCATAACGCTGCCGAAGCTGTTGGCGCAAGCATATTGTGCTCACTCCAAATATCGCGCAAATGCTTTTAGAAGGTGGACATGATACCCATATGTTGGAAAGAAAATAACACACTGGAAACGCTGTTCACACCCTGTGGACGCTACAAGTATGCAAGCAGGCCTCAGGAGCACATTTTAAATTTGTATTCGACTGCTTGATGGCACTTCCGTGTACCCGACTGAAAATATATTAAAGAGCTTGCTAAAATGTGGACGATATGAACCGTGCCCAAGTAGGCACCATAATACTTACATTATGGGCACCTACTTTAACTTACGCTTCACTCGATAGGTATCGGTCAATGGTCGCACCTCAATCTCTCCCGCACGGGAATAACACTGCGCTGCCAACAATTTATATGAGCCTTTTAAAACCTAATTTGACGATATAAGCATTTGGGGAGACATTCTGAGCACGATCCATCCAACTGCAAATCAAATATTTCCTATGCAAATATGCGGCTATAAAGGAGGCATTTACGCAGTGCGTAGACTTGATGTCGTGAAAAACATTTAGCCGAACTAATATTGGTAAAAAAAATAAACGAGAGTTTATTAGCGTTTTCAAAGCCAGATCTGAACATGTGTTGAAGATATTCGTGTCTTTCTGAAGAAATTTCTTTAATTTTGCGAATTCGCTTCTCACTACTTTCAAATTCATAGTGTGCGGTCGTCGCTTTTTCTGCCACTTGACACCCTATTTTGAAAGGCGTACCATATGAAAGCACAGGGAAAGTAATTTCTTAAAGCTTCCTTTTATCGCAGAAAAATCTTCGTGTGGTTTCAATCTCATTGTTGCTGTTGTTTTTTCTTGCCGCCGTAAACTGCCGATCTCCAACTTTATTGAATTTTGGCAGTATTTGTTCTACCATCTGTGTTCCAAGAAAAAATTAATGTGCGATATTAAACGCGATCTTCATAGAATAAGTCAAAATACCGACTCCGCACTAAGAAACTATTTTTTCTTACATTCAATAGTTTCGGTCTTCGGGACAAACCTTGTCTTCTTCGCTTATAGCACATGGTTTTTATTTTTAGCTTTTTGTTTTCTTTTTTGTCTCCTAGTAACACAAAGTTGCGACCATTGCGAGGGCGCCGCGGAAGCGATTGAAAGGATTTGATACGAAACGTTTTTCGAACTAAACAATCAAGACGTGGGTCTCTCTCGGGTCACAGCGAACTTACTTTATGTGCCTGTGGAATAAACACAACTAAAAAGACAAAACAATGAGAGCAAAGGGAAGGTGGCAGAAAGATAAAAGAAACAACACAGTTCAAACAGCCTACCGCCCGCCATGACTGTGTCGTTTAGAAGAACTCAAACCGGACAAGAGAGAGGGAGATGGAAAAGAAAAAGGGGGGAGGGGGGGGCGTTTGTTGATCTCAGAAATAGAAAGAAAAAAAGATCATACACGCTCTATTTTCTTCTTTTTTTTTTTGTTTCACTTTGAGATTTTGATGTTTTCTTCCGTGCCAACTTCTTCGCCTTCCTGTTTTTTTACGGACGCTTTGTTTTCCAGTTGCGGACGTAAAGCGTAGTATTTTATTGACGCCCGTTCCTGGTTCATTCGTTTGGAGTGAGCAGGTGGTGCGGTGCTCGGATGGTTGCGGAGACGGGAAGCCAGTATCGAAAGGCATCGCCGAGATCGATGACCGCCATTGCCCTTATAGATAGCGTCCATTTCGGTCACAACGCCCTTTACATTCTCGAGCTGCGAAGGTGGAACAGCGCCCACATCGATTGGCGCGGTTCCTTCGAATGTCCCTTCGGTGGTCCGAGCTATATTTATCTTGCGTGTTACTGGATGGCGAGCGAGGAGAGTTAATGTTCGATTACGATTGATCGCATCTCTGATCTGCGTACCGCTTTGATTGTGCAGTAGCCTATTCTGGCTGATGAATTTGTTTTTGCGTCGATTTAATTTTCTCGTATAAATAATTGAATGATTGCATTACTATATCTTCAGTATGCTCAGAAAGCACATGTTTTTCCATTAATTTTTTATGTATGTTTTGCTGTTTTTTTTTCTTTTATGAAAAACTCAGCTGAATGTAACGCTCTGTTCTGTTGCGACCTCTCAAGTTTCTCTCGTATTTTTTTTTGCTATTCCTTACAAAAATGACAGAACGTCTGATAGAAATGTAAATGTTATGTAGAACACGTACGCGGCTAATTAAATATAGTTCAAGATGCCCACAAAAAGTCAAGGACTGAAAAAAACAAAACACATAGAAAACAGACAAGCACACTTGTCTGTTGTCTACGTGCTTCTGTTGTCAGTCCTTGTCGTTTTTATGCGCATCTTTAACCATGTTTAATCAGTACCAATGTTATATTCATCCAGATCTTTACTGGGCCGGAACGGGCAGGACTGGTATGGCGCCTTGATCAGTCCCAGATGCACGCGCCGCGTGCATGCACCCGCTCGAGATCATGGCTCGCGCTGTCCGGTTTTTCTGGGCGGCAGCTTGGTTGCTTAATACATAACACTTCTTCCCCCTTAGATGGACTGTCCATATCTTGAAGGTTGTTGCCTAGCCCGAGGAGGGTTGATGCGTCGATACCCTTGAGCCGGGTCCACTGGTACCTCTACCCCCGTACGCTCCACCGGTAGAGTAGCCGGTAGACCAACTTGGACGGGGTCTACTGGCGCCGTTTCTTCCGGATGCTGTAACGGTAGTCTTGGAGGCAGCTTCTCAGTAGCAAAAGTGGGAGTGACGGTTTCAGCCTCCGCTGCTGTGAACCACGCTGCTGGCGCGGACGACTCGCACGAGCCGCCGGGGGGGACTCAGGGGAACCAGATGTGTGTGGCGTAGAACCCAACGATCGTCTCCGAATATGGTCCACGTGCCTGCGAATTTCTCCAAATGCTGTTTGGAGGAGACAAGACCGAAGACCAAGCTGCTTGAGAAGGCTTCCCTCTATCCACCTTGGCTTCCCGCGACAATTCAGGGCAAACATTGGTTGTCCTTCAACAAAGCGGCGTGAAGAGGTTGTCTCTTCCTTTCCTTCCTCGCATTTTCTCTGGTTGCTTGTTTCTGGCTCTGGTGTCAGTCGGCTAATGTTTGATGCAAGTTCTCGAGCGAACATAAGCAGTGCAGGCGTTTTTCCTGTCGAAGTTGTAACGGTGGTATGCTGCCTGTAGAGGAATATTGCCAGTCTCACCAAAAACTGTCAAATTTATCCTTCTGAAGCGCTTGTTTCAGTTTATAGACCATGCGTTCAGCCTGGCCATTGGTGGCGGGATGGTAAGGTGCGCTTGTCACCGCTTTTATTCTATTTCGGTTGTAAAAGTCAAGCACTTCTCTTGATACAAAAACGCTCCCATTGTCTTACACAATTTTCTGTGGCAGGCCGAAATAGCACGCAGTTCCCGGATAACAGCTTTGGAGGTTTCCGAAGTCATTGCTCTCACCTCCAGCCATTTGGTGCACGCATCCACAACAACGAGGAACATGTGTCCTTCCATCGGTCCTGCGAAATCAAGGTGTATTGTATGCCATGGCTGCGATGCGTGCTCCCAGATAGGAACTGGTGCCTTCACCGGTGTACGCCTCGATTGCTGGCAGATCATGCATTCTCCGACGGCGCACTCGATGTCCTTGTCGATCGCAGGCCACCATAAATAGCTCCAGGCTGTCGCTCTCATTGACACTATGCCCTTGTGCCCAGCGTGTAGTAAACCCGTGCCTCCCGAACGTGCTGATGATGGAATGACCACCCGTGAGCCCCATATGACACATCCTCGTTGAGTCGAGAGTTCGGTCAGTTTTTTTTTTTTTGTATGGGAAGAACCGTTCCCCCTTAAGGTGGTCAGAGTTCCCCTGCTGCAACGCGTTGAAAATCTGGGAGAGGATAGGGTCTTGACGCGTCATGCCTGCAATTCTTTTTGCCGTGAGTGGTGATGCCGGAAGCGCCTCTTTCATCAGCACGTCTCCAGGCGGACAGGGTTCGTCCTCACTGTCCAGTAAGGGAAGTCAAGTTAATACCTCAGCATTTTGGTGCCTCTTTCCCGGAAGATACACAAGCTCCTAATCATAAGCTGCAAGCTTGACGCACAAACGCATTACGCGCAGAGACAGCACTTGCGGTACTGGCTTGCGTGGTCCAGAATGCCGAGCAGCGGTTGGTGGTCCGTGACGATAACAACATGTCGTCCGGCAATGTACTGGTGAAAATGTATTGCATCATAAATAATTGCAAGGCCCTCTCTATATAGTTGAGAATAATTCTTCTCAGCGTCTCCTGATGTCCTTGACGCAAACGCTATCGGCGCTTCACGGCCTGCGCTGTCCAGCTGGGCCAAGACGGCAACGACGCCGTAGGGGGACGCGTCGCAGGAGAGCATGAGACGCTTAGATTCATCATAGTGAATCAGAGTGGTTCTTTGCAAGATGAGCTCTTTTAGCTTCTCTAATAACGCATAAAGATCTTTCGTACTGTTGCTTTGTTCTCAAGGAATCTGGTAGAACGCGATCATTCCAAGAAACGACTGTAGTGTCGCTTTTGATGTCGGTTCTGGTAGCTCTCGGATTGCCTTCAGCTGGTCATCTGTTCGACGGATTCCTGCTGCGTTAATATTGAAGCCCAGGAAGGTAACCTCTGGCACTCCAAGGGCGCACTTTTTTTTTGTTTACGTGAGGACCTATCTGCTCAAGCCTCGTGAGGACGACGTCTAAACGATCGTTGTGTTCTTGTGGTGTGGAACCAGCAACGATGATGTCGTCTAGGTATGCACTGATACCTGGTATCCCCGCTAGCGTCGTGTCCATGCATCTTTGAAAAATCGCTGGTGCCGCGGACACACCGAAGGGCAGTCGATTGACACGGTAGAGCCCCTTGACAGTGTTAATAGTCAGTATTTTTGCTGTACTGTCGGTGACCTTGAGCTGTTGATAAGCTTGTGCCAGGTCGATAGTAGAAAAATCTTTTCCACCGCGAAGTTTCGCCAAGACTTTCGTGACCGTTGGCAAAGGATATGACGCGGCTCGTGTCACTGCGTTCACAGTGCTACGATAATTGCCGCAAAGCCGAATGCTGCAATCTTTTTTTCGAACAACGATGACTGGAGTTGCCCACTCCAAATGCTGCGTTGGCTCAATAACTCCCTGTCCTGTCAGGCGCTGCAGTTCCATTTCGACGGCTGGTCGAAGTGCGAATGGAACGCTTCGTGTTCTCAGGAAATTGGGCGGTGTTTTTTCTTGTAGCTCCAGCGTTACAGCTGGTCTGTTGAAGCTGTTTAAGTCGCCGTCAAACAGTACTGAGTGATGCTCAAGTATGGCATCTAGGCTCTGTTCTTGGAGAACGTGGTGAATGCCGTTGAGGCTGATGCCTAGAGGATCGAACCAGTTCCGACCAAGGAGGTTGCATCCTGTGCCGCTCATTATAAATAAGGCTAGTTCCTTGCTGCGCTCCTCGAAGCGCACCCTCACGTGAACTGTCCCTAGTGTCTGCAGGCCTTATCCTGACCATGTTCGCAGGGCGATGTTGGCGGGATGAAGCGGTGGTCGATGACTGGGCCATGATTCCCGATATGTGTCTTCACTGATGATAGAGTAAGTAGCCCCTGAATCCACTTGGAATAGCAGTGGCACGGCTTGTACGTCCAAGAGACCATATGTTTCTGTGGTGCTCTCTTCACCCCTGTACTGAGGTCATGCAAAGTGCTCCCCTCTGTAGTCGTGGCCTCCCAGAGCTCTTCTGGGGAGTCAAAAACGTGCAACCGTCTCGGACCCTTCGAGAAGCCGCTCCTGTTTTTCTTCTTGAAGCAGACCTTTTCTACGTGACCGACTTTCTTGCAAAATCTGCATCGTGCGCTGCAAAAGTCCCACGTTCCTGGATCGTGCCAATCGTCGCAACGGTAACACGGTTTGCGAGGTTTTATGTCCTCCTGCGTTGATGGAGATGCCTGTGAGCGTGCGGTCTTGTTGACTTTGCTGAAGTCAGCTTTGACCTTCTTTTGATAGTCTTTTGCGTTTTCCGCCCGCACAGCGATGTCGAATGCCTTGATGAACGTTAGATCTTGTTCGGCAAACAATCTTTGTTGCAGATTGTCATCTTGCAGGCCGCAAACAAATCGATCGCGCTGCATCACATCGATGGGCAACATCGTTGATCTCACATCTGACCGAACGGCAGGAGACATGGCTGCACTCAGTCCTGAGGATTCCGACGCTGATGGCCTCATAGGCTGGCTCGAAGGTTGGGACGGAAGAGTGCCGAAGTTGCAATCTGCCGCGAGAGCTTTTAATGCTGCTACGTAAGCGGTTACGGTTTCGTGCGGCAGTTTGTCCCGGCGCTGGAATTTGCAGCGGCTGAACAGCTCCGACGGGCGTGGATCGTAGTGGACGCGCAGCAGACTGACGATTTCTTCGAATGAGTAATCGCTGGGCGTCCCTGGTGCTACTAAGGCCTTCACGCTCTCGAATGTAGCCTTCACGCTCTCGAACGTCGTCTGTTATACCCCTGTCAGACCGCGCTCTAAAAGTCCCTTTCACTAAGCTCATTTATAAAATCGGCCAGTCTGCTATAGTCGGTTACAAGTCAAGAAGGTAGGAGAAGCTCCTCCCACAAGCGTGATGCACCCGTTTCAAATCTCTCCGCAGTCAAAAGAAGAGTTCACTGGAAACGCTTTTTATTCCGCTTCAATGAATTGCAACTTGTCTCCGATCCCACTTTTTAAGAAAGCGACCTTTGTATTCAATGGAGGGGGAACCGAGCCCCTGAAAGCAGCCTTTGTATCCATCGGAGGGGGAAGCTAATCCCCGAAAGTCGTATTTGTTTCCATTGGAGGGGGAAAACTCTAATCTCCCTCTCGTGGCTTCCACAATGCTAAGTCAAAGTAGAAAGATAAAACAAATATGTACAAAAAGGCAAGACCCTCCTCGCGCGTTGGCCGCGACGTCACGGAAACGATGGGACGCTATTGGATGCGGAGGGGGCGGAGGGATATATGATTCCCTTTGAGGGGCATTTGCCGCTACCTTCTTAACCTTGCGCACGTGCCCTAGGGAGTGCGATGGTTCGCCGAATTAAAAGGACTTTTAAAACGCCGTCTGACAGGGGTATAATGCCGTTGGCTTGGACGTAGAACTCAAGTCGCTCTGCCCAAGACGACCAGCCTTTTCCCGATAATTCCTCCACGGATCCCTGAGTTGCCATGGTCTCCTGGATTTACCGTCGTAGAGCTTGTGCCGTTTGCTCGTCGCAAATTGTTATATTCATCCAGATCTTTACTGGTACGGAACGGGCAGGAGTGGCATGGCGCCTTGGTCAGTCCCCAATGCACGCGCCGCGCGCATGCACCCGCTCAAGATCATGGCGCGCGCTGTCCGGTTGTTCTGGGCGGCAGCTTGGTTGCTTGATACATAACAACCAACTCACCCAACTGACCACCCCAGCACGCGTCTAAGATTTTATGCCTGAATTACGATCAGTAAAGGACAGTTGGGATTTCGATCAGCTGGCAGTCACCACGTCTTGCACTGAACATTGCTCAGATAGGACGAGCTGTGGAAGGGGTACATTACCTCTATTTCCAAACGAAGATGACACGATTTGTTCCACGATTGTCACTTTTGCATTATAAGTTATTTCTATCAATAATGCTCACCGGTAAACGATGTCTTATTTGGTTAAACTTGATACTACAGTTCATGTTGTGTATGTATGTATTGCATTGTTTGAAATCCTTCAACTTCTGTGAAATTTCCTTCGCTATGCCCATTTGATGGTAAATCAATGGATACTAGTGCCCATTATAAGACACAATAAACAATTTTTGTCTCAAAGGCAAACAAGTAACAAATATTCTAGCGAGTAGTGAGCTCGTTACACAAATGTTTCGTATTGAATTGAGAACCTTAAGTTTTGAAGAAATGGTTAGAAAAAAAAAACGAATACCCTTCCTGTGATTTCTTCCAAGGACATTATTGCTAAGAGAAGAAACGAGAAAAAACTTGAATTCCCACCAAAAAAAAAAACAAAAAACAACCTGAGCAATAAAAGTACTACAGGACCCAAAACTCAACTTAGCTCGAGGGGAAATTGATGATGGGGGACATATTACGTCTAGCTAGAATTTGAAAAGAATCAAGTTTCACATCTGGGCCTGTTCCTTTTGCTTATGTTTTTTGTCCACTCCTCGCTCTGGCGCCTAATGTTTCGACTGTTTCGGGTCCTCATCTTTCATCCGGAACCCGCGAACTTCTCTGCGGATTGACGCGCCCAAAATTGGAGCTCTCACGCGTGGGGATGTCTAGTGCCTGATTTTTAAGAATCGATGGTATATAATTTATTAGTAGAGACACGGTTTTCGCTTTCTTTGAAAATATTTGTGATTTGTTTTCTTTTTTTTTTTTTTAGTATGCGAATTAGCTGGAAACTTTTTAGATTTGTTTTCCCCTTTTTTTCCCGATTTTTGACGTGCTTCTACTCTCCGACGTCAAATTGTTCCTGTTTCATTCATTAAACATTGTTATACCAAATAATGACAATGAAAAGAATGGTTTAAAGCTAAAATTTTGTTTTGCATTAGCTTTTTTAATTGCCTTCTTGTTTAACTGAAATTTTTGCCTACAAGAAAATTATATTTGTTTTGGACTGATTGTGAACAATGTTTATACACTTAGGAACGTCATTTAAACTGTCGGAGGACTGGCTTTTTTTAAAATAAAGCTCCCTCGGACAATTTATCAATATAGTAAAGTCCTGGCGCTAACAATACAAATGCCCATCTTTTCAGTTGTTTTCTTTATATCTACAGCGTTGTTTTTCAAGTTCACCTCCCTCGCTGCGGCCGTTTGATTCATTTGTCTACGGCTGGAATTACAGTATAATTGCATACCTTCTGATTCCTCGCTTGACAAATGGCTGCTGCAAGATTGTGTAAATAAATACTCCATTACTGTGTTTCATTTTGTGTGATCGATTGTCTGAAAGAATAAATTTTACACAGATTACACTCATTGCTATAAACCTATTCCTTAAATTTGAATACGCGGTCTTTTGTCACTTCATACGGAATTCTGTGGTCCTCACGCGAATTGGGGTTGCAAAACTTAATATTGGCATTCTTTTAAATCTGGCGCAAATTGATTGAGCCTGCAGCGTCAGTCTATAGTCTGTTTATGTACGAAAAAAAAAATGTTGTCAGGTGCCATCAGCCACTTGCGTATGTTGCGTTTTGCATGTTTTATTTTAATAATGTGGGGTTGTCGTACCACGAACAGGGACATGCTTTAAGAAATAGCAAGATTTGCAATCTGGACAAAAAAAATCTCAAAACGTAATAAAAAAAAGGGCACTTTTTTTTAGCTTTTTGCCTCAACAAGGTTGAAGTTTAAATCAGTGTTAATTGCGATGTCCGCGATCGAAAGCGTCGCTGTGGTCGGCAATACACTATTGACCTAATGCTGACTCTGATGTCGGCAAAGGATTTCTCATCGACGGAAATAAGAACTTCAATTTTTACGGTGTTGGCTATGTTGGTTTCAGAGCGCAATGATTTCAAGCTTTCAACATGCCAAATAAAAACACCATAGGACTTGAAAACCTAAAAACAGTGCAAAATACACGAAAGATAAGAACAAGAAGTGAACGACCACAACGTTGACTGGAAACTGAACTTTATTCCTGCAAGGAACAGAAAGGAAAACATAAAAGAAGAAGATAGATGAAACTTCTCGCCTTGTCCTTCGTGTATTTCGCGCTATTATCAAATTTTCATAATGCACCAACTAGCACAACTTCATACCTTGTTGCACCATCGAACGTGTTGTTCACATGGTAATGACGTCAAGGAGGAATCCAAAGGAGGGCGTCACCAGACATCTCGCCGCCATTAGGCGTTACCAAAAAAAAAATTAACGAAATAAGTTACTCGCTACTAGCAAAATAAAGAAACGGGTTACCGACCTACGTTACCCCGAGGTAAAAGGAACGCGTTACCTTTGCCGTTACGGGCAAAAATTAACGTACGTTACTTTTGCGCTACTTTTTTAATTATGAATTAACACGTTTTACTGTTTTGACGTTATCGGTATGCATAAGCACCATATTAAAAAAAAACATTATGTTCAATCAGAAACTGATAATAATTAATCTTTTTTGCGGTTTTAATAAATACTTACAAGAAAAAACGCAGAAAAACTAAAGAAATCACACGACTTTGCGCCTAAAAACACGAAAAAAAAATTGTAGTGTGAATGTTTTTAAGTTTTGGGAAGAAAAAGTTACGAGTAACATAACTACGTTACCCGTTGCTCGAAATAAGTAACGGATGTACATTACCCGTTACTGTTTCAGAAATGTAACGAGCGTTACCTAAAAAAAAAATTACGCGTTACCGGTAACGCCGTTCCTTGTAACACGTTACCGGTAATGCCGTTCCTTGTAACACGTAACCGCCAACACTGGTTTGAACACAAATGTCAGGCAGGGTGGGCATAAATGGAAGTAAAATGCGCACGATTGCACTTTCTAACACTCCTTCCTGCCCCTGCTTTATTTAGATTACACCGAGGATAACGACCGCTTCATCCTCAGAACGAAGTGTCGCCTTCTCCACCTCGGTTGAGTAACATTTCATCTTCGCAAAACACCTCTAAATCTGGCACGCGCGACGGCAATAGGGAGTTTTAGAATAATAGAGCGCCCCAACTCTTCAAGTCCCCCAAGCTGCTTGGGAGGCCCAAAGCATAGGTGCGTCCTTTATTCTAAAACGGTCGTAAAACGGTCGTATAAATGAAGGCCGTGTAAATACGCTAATAATTGAAGTGCAGGGAAACGTTTCACAAAGGTGTCTTCAGGGGGTTAATTTATCGTACTCAAATTTCGGTAGTGGACGTTTTTGCTTGCGATAATGTTCAAGAATAAAAATGCTTTATATTTTTCATGCCAGAAGGGAAGAAGAAACCAAAGCAGGGGGGCTATGTTGCGCTTTTTGGACTCCCAGGAGACTAGGGAGAAGGAACTGACGTCAACAACGCAGCAAATGCAGATTGGATGTTGATTTCGTTTTCTTCTGTCAACATCCAATCTGCGTTTGCTCTAGTCGTTGACGTCACTTCCTTCTTCCAAGTCTCCTGGGAGTCCAAAAAGCGCAACATAGCACCCCAGGATACTGCTTTTGTAGGCCAGCATTATTTATATGTATTTATAAAGTGAATAAAAACATTAGATTTATTATTATTATTATTATTATTAATATTAAATTTATTATTATTATTATTATAATTATTATGATTATTATTATTAAACAGTCTTGCTTACGCTGCTACTCCATATCGTATAATACACGCAATCCGCCCTGTTGGATGCGCTTTAATATTCTCATCTCTAAGAAGCTTTCAAGTGATTGCGGTGCCACGTGTAAACTACAGCGTCAACAGGACGGTTTTGTTCTGTTTTCCTCTCGCGCATAAAAAATAATAAGTTTTTTTTATTAACCTGTGGTCACGAAATTTTAGTATATTAAATTCGTCACCTAAAGACGCATTTAGCAAAGGTTCAGTGCACTCCGATTATTTGCTTATTTTTACGATTTTTTTAACGTCCAAATAGAGCTCTAGAGCTCCCTGTAAATAAAAACAAAGCTAAAACAAAACGAAAAGTGGATTTTTTTTTTTTTACATTTTATTTAAAGTGATTTATCATTCTCGCTTCCCCGAAGACCTCAAAGATGTTCACAATCGACTTCACTCCCAAGTGTAATTCGGGGTCGGAGGAAACGGCGATTTCGCTCGTTTCCGAAGTCGTCGATGATCTATTCGCCGCCGCACTGCCTATGTGAGGGAAAGGGTCAACGGCCCCGTCGTTCCTTCGCCTGTTCGACGCCGCGTCTCGTGCCGAGTCGTCAGCGTAAGTGCCGGAGACCCCAGCGACGATGACGGCGACGAGTCGCGCCTCCACAGACACAGGGAGAACACGCAGACGAACGCCAGCGAAGACACCGACTTGGAGCCCACAAGGGGGCTACACACCGTTACGCACGCACTCACAGACAGACCCGCACATACGCGTGCGTTCGGATTTGATGCGGAAATAAGGACAAGGAAGATGCGCGCGCCGAAAGAGCTTTACTCCACTCAAGCCTGAGCTGGCAGAGGAATGTAAAAGCTGCGTGTGCGCCGACCAATCAAATGTCGTCTGAGCGTCACGTGGCAGGGTTTTCCGTGTGTGGGTTAAACGACGACCACGCGGTCTCGTCTCCGACGACAAACAGTCGACTGGTCCCACCGGTGTGTCCAGTTTCCACCGCAGTGTCAGCTTTAGGTTCCAACCCGAACTACGAGGATTGCAGTTGAACGAGGGATATCAAGGGAGGATCTTGCGTCGGCGTAAGAAAGCTCCGCGGCTTGCTGAGGACGGGGAAACGTCGGAGTGCCGCTAGTTATCCGACGAGGCGCCGGAAAAGTCGGCCTGTATCGCGTACGCGACAAACGGCCGTTTGTAGGGGGGTCCGTGATTCGGTGCGCGTGGCTTCGAGAACGACGCCGGCTTTGTGTGAGGCGTTGCGAGACAACGGGGGATTGGCGCAGGCCCGAAGGGGATTAGGCGTCGAGGATGGGCGCTAACGAGAAGTTGAGACAGACTCCGGGCTTCGTTAATTGATATACGCCCTGGTGCCACATCCTCATTCTCGCGTCTATTTGGGGGTTTTGGGTCTTATAGTTGGTTGGGTGCCGTGTTCGTCGGACGGTCTTGGGTATTAATCTAGTTCATTTTCCGACTCAAGACATGGGTAAGCGCGCTGTCATTACTAAAATGAAGTCAAAGAAGTTTTATTCTGGGAAGTAAGGTTTTCGAGGCTGCATAATATCCAAATCAATTATCCTGCATTTTTATTGCTGGGAAGACGGTATTATGTGGGGTATTTTATGATAAGAAATGTTAATATAAATCACTTCAGTTTCTTTCAATTTTATTTGTTTTTTTTTTTCTGAAGGGCAGAGTTAGCTAAATGTTTCTCTCGCCAAGGTCTGCAAAGCCCTCCAAAAAGTGAAGGTTTATTTTGAATTAACTAAACCACCTCGGTGGGAAGTCTACGGCGACGCTAATAATTAGGAAAAATTTGTTGTAAACATTTCTATTCAGAGTGTATTTCGAAGATGCGACTGTAGATTTTTTTTATTAGAAAGTGTGGCATTATTGACGATTCTCTTAACGCACAATACTCGAGTTTACGAATATAATGCTCCAGCAAATTAATTATTTAAAATTCGGTGCTCCAGCGAGTTTGTGCTTCAATAAACGTCAACGTTCGCACTTACTTTGTTGAAGAAACGCTTTAAACGTAACTGCTTGTACTCTGATGTTGGCGGTGCCCGGAATTCAATCGAGTAATGAAAGAATTGGAGCATTTATCTTCGTTCTCGGTCCCATAAACCGGAAACACTTGGTTCTAAAGCGGGTTTCATAACCGCGAAGTTGAAGTAATAGGGTTTCTCTCAAACACCTTCGTATCGTCACACGTTCTATTTCCCACCTCCGATAAAGACGAGCGTGAAAATTCCCGAACGCACAATGCCATGGCAAATTCAATTAGCGCCGTCGATGACACCTTCCACGCCGGCACGCGCGGGCGTGCACCTATAGCAATACGTAATATTAATAATGACAAATAATAATAATAAAAAAAAAATCTCAATTTCCGACGATTTCGGAAGCGGACTGCGCTCGCGCAAATGCATCGCAAGTAGAAATAAAACGCCGCGTGGTGAGTTCCTTTCATCAAAGTTTTCTGTACCGGATGTGGCGGTGGGGGCTCGGCGGAAGTGCTCCCGCACGCACGGTCGGGGAGATTTTTGCCTCTTCGAAACCCAATTTCCTCTTCCGACGATCGGAACCCGCGTACCCGGAAGGAATCCTGCCGAGTTCGATTTTTGCTTCCCCTTCCCAATTCCTCTTCGTTAATTCAAGTGCGCTCTCGATCTCTACTCGCTTGGCTCGGGGAAAAGCCTAGATTTTTGTTAATTCCTTCTTTGCACGCTGCAACACGTCCCCAAACTAGCTCCTCCTGTCCCGTTAGAGGAGTTGCGCAGCTGAGCCGAACCTGCAGCTTGTTAAGGAGATTACCCGCACAAGTCTACGGAGTCCTAATTATAAAAAGCCCGGACGCGGGAGCAAGAAAAGGTCGCAGCCGGAATGTGGCCAATCCATCCAGACTCGTCGTCCCCTCTACTGCTCCCGCCTCGTTGTCTCTTTCTTTCAAACTGCCGCAATGAACACAACAAATTCCGACGCACCTTTTATATATATATATATATATATATATATATATATATAGAGAGAGAGAGAGAGAGAGAGAGAGAGAGAGAGAGAGAGAGAGAGAGAGAGGGAGGGAGAGAGGGAGAGAGAGAGAGAGAGAAAGACAGAAATATAGTCTCTATTATTTTACGATAAAGCCACCAAATAAGCCACGCTCGGAATATCGGTCCTCTAGTCCACGATTATCTCGTTGGCGCCGCAATTTTGGTGCTAGGGCAGGGTGGGCTCAACTGGCGATAGTTGCCATTTGAAAAGAGAGTCTTCCTGAGTTTTAGGTGCGGTGTCAGATGGCACAAGTGATATCAGTTATTTTTTCCTTTGTCACGACTGTTGTAAAATTTCTGGAAAACGAGAAAGCGTTCCCTGCGATCTCAGATACAGCGTCGGATAACTGGCAACCATGATCTTAAGCGCCAAGATAGAAAAAAAAGGAGGACGAAATGTTAGGCTAGGTGGCGCAAGCTGCCGCCCAATACAAAGGGTATAGCCATTACCATCCATCCATTCATCCATCCATAGCCTAAGTGTCGTTAATCCGAAGCGCAGCTTCGTTTGTGGCTATAGCGCATAGCTTACATTGACGTCACGTCAACCACCTTTGTGATGGCTTCTGCAAAATGCATTTTGCAACATCAAGTTCTTTTTTTTCTTTTTTTTTGCAAGAACAAGTGGCAATAGCAGCAACAGGAATGATGTGGTGACCTCACGTCCGAGCCTTGAATAGTCCAGCGCTCACTGCAGAGAAATCAACGGTGAGCAACGCGCCGGTGGCGTCCTGTTATGGTTTCCACACATGACGTCACGAGCAGCATTTGCTTTTCATAACAGTGACCCTGATAACTTATCGCATATTTCAAATGATAAGTCTCAACCGTGCGCGTAAAACGCATGGCGTGGGCTTGTAGCCACCAGGTTCTCAGAGACCCCACTTTCAAAACTTATATTGTGACATTGCTTTTGTTTCTCTCAATGAAAGCAATATACGTCCTACTAAGGACTCAATGGTTAGGAGGTCTTGGCCAGTTGTGAAAGGCTGACGACCGCGACAATTTTCGCCATGCTCAACGCCATATACCTTCAATTTAATTTTCAATGGTTTCTACAAAGCATAAAGATGCACCCACACTCAAAAGGCCGTATTATTTTTGCTTAAAACAAAGCAACGTGTAGTCATAAATACACAAAAAAAAAACACAACGCAAAAAACAAAACTAAAATGTCCCCACACGCGCGTGCGCCTTTTTATCGTTGGTGCTCTTCTGTCCCTGTTTTCATCTCCTCACTTTTCTTTTGCTTGAGACGTAATTGATCATGAAATTTAGATGCTTTGTAAGCAACATTTATATAATATTGAATAACGGCATTCGTAAAACATGTTTCTTTAACGCTATTGCAAATACACCACGGCTCTTCTTTTTGAAATACCGAAAATCGGAGTCAGGAGTGATGTCGACTCCTGAATTTTTATCTTCCTTTCTTTTTATTCAGGTACCCACTTCGCCATCAGGCATTACAGGGGGGGGGGGGGAGCAAACAATATACAGCCACACAAAAAACTCACACATTCAGTGCGTGAAAAAAGGCGTCATTGGAAGCTATTGAGACAGTGTGTGATGGAAGGGAGTTCCAATCACGCGCGATCTCTACAAAAAAGGAGTGCCCCATTACGTCACCCTTAAAAGGAATTTCTATAATGTTAAAGCATGGTCGTTCCTGCTGGACACGTCAAAAGGCGCTTTCATTTATTCATCATTTTCTACACCGGTTTTACAATGATAAATATTGTGAAAACATTTGAGACGGAGGTGCTTTCTGCGATCTTTTAGTGATTGCCACTTAAGTTTATGTTTCCACTCAGTCACACTTAGTCGCCAATCGTAATTACTTAAAACAAAGCCTCAAAGCCAGATTTAGGTATCTTTCAAGTTGTTGTATAAAAAAGGCGGTATAAGGGTCCCAGACAACGCAATCATATTCCAGAAAAGAACGAACGTGTGAAAAGCAAATTGTTTCTCTGAGCTTCCCTCGAAAACATAGCGTTGCTAGGCACATGGAGCACTGCGGATGATCGGTGAGTCGGAGAATCGGACGAAGTTCTCTTTTTTCGGATATATAACGAGCTCTCGAACTTCGAAAAAAAAAAAATCGTCAAACTGGTTAAAACAAATATATGAAAGCGCCAAAAACGACATGGACAAAGAGTGGAAACCACACAAGCCGCCTGTGATGTTTCCACTCTTCTTTTTTCCTGTCGTTTTTAACACTTTTGACTATGAACCAGGTTGCCCAAATTTCCACTTTGCTGCGGTCAAAACAACTGGGTTTGGTGTCTGTGTACCAATAGTTTCGGTTCTGACTCCGCCGGGGCAGCCTTTCACGCAAAACCGGTGCGACGTGTCCCCTCACATCGCTCCCAAAAGTGCACTGCGTGTTCTCTTCGACTTCGCACAGTTTCAAGGAATTTGAGATCGCAGAAAGGGCCTTAAAAAACTTCAAAATCGAAGGTGAAGCGTCGTCTGCTCACAGCGATAGGCTGCACGCACGGAGAAGAGCGGTTGACCGTGGGACGCGGGCGAACACAGCACTTCGGGTCGGGACGGTTCGGAGGCGTAGCAGAAATTCGAGTTGCAGGACGACTCAATCGTTGACGTCACTGCCCTGGCGCGGATCGCGCGGGAACTTCAAATTTGGTTTTTGGAAATTGTTTTTTAACTTCACAAATACTGAGTTCCCAAGTTTCGAATGTTGAGGGTAATGTCCGCGCATGGTTTTCAATCGTTTTAGATAATAAAAAAAAAATGATTTTGACCTGTCGATGCCCCTTTAAAGGTGCCCTGAGGAGGTTTCTGAGAACGCCTAAATATAGCGATAACTCCCTCTGCAGGCTCTAAGCATCCTAGAAATCCCTAAATCATGACAATACGTGGCAAATTTCCCTGTTCAAAAAAATGAAAGCCGTTTACAACTCCCTGTAACGCCGAATAGACCTATTGCTAAATTACCCAAGCATCAAAATGCTTGTGATGGGAATGTATGGACACGCGCCACACGCGCTCGCCTTCCCTGTATAAAATATTCGAAGTAAAACACCAAAATAAAGCGTTGACAAGCGCGCGTGCAAATGCCATTTGTTTTAGACTTTTGCTTTAGAAAAGCTACTATTGCTGACGCCAGCACATGCAGCGCGTGTAACTACACTCGGAGCATGCTCCCTGGCGCTTGGGAATTTCGCAAAAGGTCTATTGGAGCGCAGCTATTGAGGAGGAGGAGGAGGGAAGGGTACTCAGGGGAGGGTATACCCCTCTGCATCCTCCTCCTTCTCCTTTTCCCCTCATCCTTCAATCTCCTCCGGGGGGGGGGGGGGGGGGGGGTCACGTGACTACGGGTGGGGGGTCACGTGACCTCGGAGGGGGAGGTCACGTGACCTCGGGGGCGGGGGGGAGGGGGCTCGCGCGGTGCATGTCCCAACATGCACCGCGCGGTTACGCCGACGCCGACGGCGACGGCGACGCCGACGCCGCTCAAGCCGGAAACGGGCGCCTAAGAGCTGCGCTCTAAAAAAAATCAAAAGTCACAACACACCCAGGTCATCTCCGGCGATGGGAAAAGCATGTTCCAAAACCAGAATCACAGTCAGCCAATAGCAAGCAAAAGATTCTCGCGTCTCAGACCGGTGGAACCGTGGACATATATCTTGAATGCGCGCGGCTCGGTGTCCATACAGTCCGGACTACGATTCAGCCCAGCGAGCGCGCGCTCGAGAGCTGGCTACCGGACACATCATTACTGTAAAAGTGGAAAAAAAACATAGTGCGCCGCTTTTGATACAATTATTGCAGTATTATGTTCCCTGTTCGCGAAAAGTTAACATTTTTCAACTTCTTTTATTTGCTTTTATCATCTGCAAAAGCAGACACATTTTGTAGTAACGGCTTTTGCAATGTCAAAGAAGTATCGCGTTTTCATTGTTTACATATCGTCCAGGCTGCCGGAACAAGGCTCATGCATCGCCGGAGATGACCTCGGTGTGTTCGATCTTTGATAACATTTTTAGTGGTGAAATCGTTCACGCATCGTTATGATTTATAAATTTCTACGACACTTAGAGACCGCAGTGTGAGTTATCCTGATGTGCGGGCCACTTGCGCAATGACGCGTCTGCAACAGACTCACGATTCTTTTTTTGGTGAAACAGACATTTTCGCCTGATTGTGTTTTTATGGCATACTTTGATGTATCTGTGTACAGGACAGTGCACTGCTGCTCAGGCCACTTGGCTGTTTGCAGGCACGCAAATAAACCCCATCTATCATCATTTATCTATCATCTATCTTCATCGCTATATTTAGAAGGTCTCAAAAATCTTCTCGGGGCACTTTTATGAATCAGGCTGGTTGTTTCACATTGAGCAATTTCGTTTACTTGTTTTTTTTGTTTTTTTTTAACAAATAAATGCAAGAAGTAGGCATTCCTGCCGAAGAGGTGGCGCATGCTCTGGGGTGTCCTCCTAATGAAGTTTACCGCCGGGGTTCTTGTCATTTTAGGGAACTGGGTAAGAAAAAAAGAAGGAAAAAAATTATTATAAAACGAGTTATGAAACATTTATGGCCAATTGCTAGGCAAATGAGTTGCATACGCGAAAGGGTGTAGCATCAGAGGCTTTGAGGGATACTCTGAGTTTTCAGACACCAGAGGCCTACTTTCACTGTGCTCTTCATGAGATGGTTTAACGCGAATCATGTGTACACTTGATAGTTGTTTCCAGAATGAATCGATACTACCGCGAATAGAGCTGAGAAACCTGGCGATCTTCCAGAGCCTTCCATTTTCTCGAGCTCATCTCCTTCAGTGCGCACAGGTGGTCGAGCTCCTCCTCGCCTACCCGTTTGGTGGGATGACCTTCCCCTTAATCAATCAGCGTCGAGCACCCCAACTCCTCCTCTCCCACCCGTCAACCAATCACTGTCGAGCCTCGCGGCCACAGTTTTATCCAGGCTTCACTCTTATCTTTGAAATTGAAAACAGCGCGAAAAGACGAGGACCACACAAAGAGGTAACACGGACGCAGCGAGTCTAAAGGCTTCACTAAATGCCGAACTCCTAGCGAAAGGACGTTTCACATTAAAATTCGCCCCCTTACCGTACCGTACGAGCGTGTCAAAGGTAACAATGTAAATCAGACTTTCTCGTTGCCCGTTTAAGTGTGAGGTGCAGTGGACGGAGAGTGCGGAAAACAAGAGATTGGGAATACGGCAGCGTGCCAAGCAGAGCCCTGGCGACAGCTCGCGGAAGGAATTTTCAAAACGCTCCACCGATCCTTCAACCCAATGCGGCAAAGTGAGCACGTCTACTTTATTTTCTCTGCTTTTCTGCCGCTCTCTATACACGAACTCATCTCTCTCACGTCACGGCGCGGTGGTGGCGCGTCGGGCGCACTTTCGGTCTGGGGCTGTGGGCGGAAGTCCCCATGTGAGACGAGTATTCCTGCGTTGTTTCGAAAGAAACCTGACAAAAACCTAACTTATTGTCAAAACGCCGCGACTGGAGCTGTACCAAAAAAGTCGAGAAAGGTTTGAAGATCATTTTTAATGTGATCGGTTCGTCCTTGAACGTAGACATGTGCCGTGAAAATGGAAAACCAGACGCCGTCGGACCACGATTGCTTGGGTGGGAAGCACTTTGGGTTGAATTCACGGATACTTGTGGTCATCAGATTTATTTGTTATGTTCCAACATGAGCGCCGAAAAACCGTCAACTTGTACGGACCACCTGCGGACTACGTTCAGTGCGTCTTCAAGTTCGAACGGCCGCCTAATCGTTCGAACTGTCGTCCGCTCTTTCAAACGCTTCTGCTTGTCGTCTGCTCTTTTAGACGACACCGGCCCGTAGACCAAATGTTCGGCCGGTACTAGCGATAGCAAGTAAGTGCAGGCATGAAGAGACTAAAGTTTGAAGGTTGGTAAGAAGGCTCGATGTAGACAGTAGATACAAGGAGATGTTGATCATGGTTACCAGTGGCCATCACCGACTTGTTATGCCTGATTCACTTGGTCCGATTTTGCTTGCGATTTACAGTGTCAACGTCGACCATGGTTCACGCTTTTGCAGCCCTAGCGATGTCGCGACTGAAAATTGCGAGCGAAATCTCATCACGCAAATCAGGCTTCAGCGTAAATTTTGCGGCGTAGTTTGTAGTTGCCTCGCCGGCGGGTAGAGGGCGCTGACGCACTTGGCGCCATTAGGTTGCTTCAATTTGGTTGGTTTCGGGTTCAACGTGCACGCGGCTATGTTGCTGTTTTACGTGGTTTTTGCTTAATTTTGTGATCAATTATTTACCTTGTTGCACACAACGAATGAAACAGTGGTATTAAGTCACTTTGAGGGCTACAAGGTGTTTTTTAGCTTAAACTGCGGGCTTTTTTACCAACTCCTTTGATGTATTTGATTATGGTCAGTTGCGAAACGCCTGACTGATGTACAGGGAAGATTAATCGTCTACGGCCGTACCCGATGACACTAGTTTCAAGAAAAGACAACTTATGAAGAGACTAACACGTGACTGTAAAGAAGCATATCGAAAGCTTGATTAGCAATGTGCTGAATTGGGATGAGCAGATGAACTCGCGAGTTTATTACTCAGTGTTTGGTTTTCGTGGGCACCCAACCTTTAGTGAACTTCGCAGAATAAAAACGTATCGCGTAATGACGCAGATAATTTTATAAGCTAGTATCAGCTCGGCCTTTTTTATTATTTTTTTTTTAATTCAGTTATCGAGCATACTTTGACAGTGCGACCTAGGCTGAGTAAGAAATTTCTTAAGTTATCAACCCTGCTAAAGTACTTATAAGCAGCATTTTACGATATTGGCCCTAGGAAATAAAATATTTTTATATGAACATTTGCTTACTCAAGCGACAAACCCGTCAGATTAAATCTGGCATTTGACTTCCGTAAAATTGGCCAAATAAAATTAAAGGACGCAGGAAAATATCTCGGAAAGTTTGGCTGAACTCTAGCGCTAGACACCACTTTACGGGCCTATGTGAACAAATATTTATTTGTTTCAAGTCGAACAGATTCGCTTTGTAAATATTGGCGTCGCCAGCCACCAAAAAAAAACATCGACAACCCTGGACTCACTTGATTTTTACAAGAACGTCTTTTTTTTGCGTCAAATATTCCGTATTTCAGATAATGGCAAAAGTTAAAATAGCATACGCAAAAAAAAAGCGTTGTCATTATTGCGTTTGCAATAATGCACTACAGGTCTTACTTGAGCCAGTTGGTACATACTTGAATAGGGTCAGCTGAAGAATTACAAATTAGAAAAGTGAAAAGAAAAAAGAAGACGAAGTATTAAAGGAAGAAGTTGATAGTCAGCGGTGTGTATGTCTTTCCCTCTCACGGTTTTTCTAATTTGTAAATGTTCAGCTGACCCTATTCATGCAATAATGCCCGTGTTTTGGATTCACTAATAGAAGCGGCGTTATTTCTTTGTGCACGCTATTCTAAAACTCGCTACTGTTAAGTTGTATGTGGCAGTTTGTTACGCGGGAAGTCTGAACCTTTATGTTAAAATAAATTAAGTGCATTGAAATGGGAGCGAGCACGGTATACAATTTCTTAAACTTCAAAAGTAAACTGACCAACCGAATGTTTACGTCGCAAATAAAGATTGAGACCCTCATACACATGTAGGTGTGATATTAAGAACAAACAAATCGCCTAATGTTGTCGTACCATTATTTCTAGCCTCAGATAAAATACAAGTTAAACGTTCGTTGTCTCTCCTCCGCGAGTTTCCTCACATAATCAACATAAACTGTTTTCGATATATTATAAATACAAAGGACGATACTTTCAGGAAATACAGATAGTCTCTTTGCACTGACTATTTTTGACACCTTCCGATCCTAAATGCGCGATATAAATATACGCGCTTTTTATTGTGAATGTTCCGCCACTATTAGTAAACAAACCTCGGTTGTCATAAGGACCTTTGAACCCTCGTGATGTCTTTGTTGTCCAGTAGACGTATCGAACTACAGTTTCCGAAATAAGGCAAAAAAGCGCGGTGAAACGCGACAAAAAACACGAATACAACGCATCCCCCTAGGCGCGGAGAGGAAAGCGGAGCAACAAGTTGAAGCAACCTAATGGCTGCCGCGTCACGTGATTCCAAGATGGCAGCGTCCATGCGAGGGAGGATGAAAAGGTCTATAGCGCTCTTACCCCGGTGCGCGCTCGTTTCCCAGAGCAGAGCGTCGCTGTATTTCTTAACACGTGGTGTTTTGCGACCGCCGGGGGGAGCACAAAGGCACTGGAGGAAGACATTCGGCTGGCCCTAGCGCCTAATCAGCAAGGAGACGAGCGCTTAGTCAGCGTTTAGCCAGTTGTCAGCCTGTCGACTTCCGTCCCTGGTTGGAGACCGGAAATGGCTAAACTCTGTTTCATATAGAGCGTGCAACGCTGGGAAAGGTACGGAAGTGGTGCGCATGAAAACACACAAAAAAAATGTGCTACTCCGCGCGTTTCGTGGACGAGCGGTACGAGGCGCTGCTCTGGCGATCGCGACGTCTCGGTGGCGGTGGTTCATATCCACAGAACGCGCACGTTTTTTTTTTTTTTTTTTTTGCTTTCTATTTGTAAGTCGCCGAGAGGCCGCATTTCTACCATTGCTCTGCCGCTATGCAAGTGTTATTTTCCTTCAACACCGAGTTATATTGCTTTTTCGTGCAGCGTGTAATGAGGAATTGCATTGATAGCAGCCTTGTCCTAAAGTTTATAACAAGACGTTAATCAACAATAGTTGTGGCCTGTACAGTTTATTATGAGATAGCTGATTCAATTTTTGTCCACACCTTTCTTCCATCAGGTGCTTTATTACATACCGGAAAAATATTTTCTCACACAAGTTACTGCTGCGAGGTCTGGGCAAATCTGATTCTCGTGTCTTTATCAGTGATTTCCCTACACACCCTCTAGGGGGGAGGGGGAGTTGTACATCCCCCTTGTTTTTCTGAAGGCATCCCCTTAATTTGGAATGACTCCGCTATTCTCCATGCCCCCCTTCCCCCTAACATTTAGACCCCCCTCCTCCCCCTAATTTCAATTCCTGAGAAACCCCTGGTCTTGATGTTGTAAACATAATTGGAAAGCTAGCACAGTTTGTTAGAGATATGCTCCCATCTGAGGCTTCATTTTATAGCTCCCCTCGCATCATTGTAGAAAAGAATGTAAACAACCTATAAAGAAAAAATCACGGTAAAACACTTTACCCCTAAATCACTGTCATTCTCATGCTGGGATAATAAAATGTTTGGATTCGAGTTATATACTATTTTACATAAGTCAAATGCAGCACACGTATACTGGTGCACAACACCACAGAGTAAGATCTTTCTCTGGGTGATATTTAAGCGATAGAAGATGGGTATTTCCTTCAGTGTCTCCTTTACGTTATTCGCAGGCGCAGGTTTAGTGTTACGACTGCAGTACTCGTCCGCAGCTGATTACAAGGTGTTTCACAGGGCGAAACAAATACTGTAGAAGGACGATACAAATGCTCGTCGTTGGATGCTTTCTCGGCTATCTGCTTCAAATGCAAGTCTTCCTGCCAGTGATAGCGAGCGAAAAATGGCAACCGACGTGGGGATTCCTTGCACACATGCAATGATGACACTCAACTCCTTTTGCATTCGTGACTTTTTTTTTTTTTTGTTGAAAGAGACACAGGAGTTTGAAGCCATCGAGAGACGCCCGATTTGCACAGATTGTTGTGGCCCACACAAGGGCCGTTGGATAGACGAAAACACAGGCAGAGTGCCCGCCCGTTACTCAAGTTCCTCGATGCCGCTCAGGTCTTGGCTAGATTCATCGGAGGAGCTACTCGTGTTTCCAACAGTGAATACCACTGGCTCAATTTCACTGTCGACAATGATGTCCCGTTCCCACGCTTCATCTTCAACACGCTCAACATGGGCACAACAGTTTTGCCAGTCCTCTTGGGTCACAGATGCCAGTGCTTCTGGTAGGAGCCGCTCGACCTCTTGGAGCGTAAAAAGCTTGTTTTTGCTCGCCACGTACCCGTTCACCTTGCTTCATACCAGCTCAATGGGGTTGAATTCACAGTGGTACGGAGGCAGTCGCAGGACTTCGCGGCTGTGGGCAGCTGCGAAGGTGTCGATCCGGTACACAGTGCCGGGTGTGTTGACCTTCTTGGAAAGCTCCAGGAGTTCAGCCTTCACCATGTCACCAGACCATGAAATTACTTTCTTTGTGAGCCATGCCTGGATGTCGGCTTTCCGAGTCGACGACGTGGGTGCTTTTTCTAGAGCAACACTGTGGTATGGAGCATTGTCCATCACTATAATGCTTCTGGGAGGGATCTTGGGTAGGAGCTGGCTTGAAAACCACCCTTCGAAGTAGGTGCCATCCATCTCGGAGTGGTAGTCCGCAGTGTTGCCTTTCTTTGCACTGAAGAAGTCGGTAGCATCTTCAACGAAGCCTGTTTCTCTGCTCCCAACATGGACAAGAATCAGACGGCCTCCTTTACCAAACGGCGCTGCCAGACCTGTCGTCAAGCCCTTCAGGAACGCGTCCTGCGAGGACTTCACAGTCTTGTCTTGCCAGACGAATTGCTTGGTGTGTCCGGCGTTCACCCAGGTTTCATCATGGTAGACGATAGACCTGCACGAAAAAACCTTATATTGTTATTTCAAATTCTGCGTTAATTCCAATATCACAATAATGTAACACGCCATAGATCATTTACTGGGTCAGGCTTAATTTTGCACACTTAGTTAACTATGGAAAAGTAAAATGAAGTTATGCGCTAAGCTTTTCTTAAAATCTACGTATCTCAATTAGGGCAATCCGTGGGGTGAGCAAGCTGTTCCAAATAGCTCAAGGACGACATTTGACAATTCTGAAATCATGGACAAAGTGGAAAACTGTAAACGACTTAATTTTCGCGAGGACCTGAATTTCGCGAATCGCCTACAATTCGCGAAAAATAGGTCCCGCGAACAATTTCAGTAAAATGTAGACATATTGAAATCTACATTGAGATCCCACCGGGTCGCGAAAAATAGAACCCGAGAATTATTCCAAAATTTCAGCTTTGACCTAAATCGCTAAAATATTGAGCCCGCGCGAAAAATAAGCCGTTTACAGTTTGTGCGACGCGAAGACGGCATGCATGTTCCATATTAGCAAATTCATATAGCACGATCCGTACCTGCCCTGTCTTCGGAATTCTTTAATGGCTCGCAGATACCTTCGACACCAGGCAATGATGTCGCTGCGCTCGATAAGCGCCAGTCTCCGTTTCCTCTTCTCAAAAGTGAAGCCGATGTCTTTGAGCAACCTCCACAAAGTCGTCTTCGACAAGTCGGGCAGCTCGTCGTCTTCGTTGACAGCCTCCAGTATGCTATCAAGAGTAGGATTCTCCCTCTCAGAGTACTTCCGATGCACCTTCAGGCGAATGGCGTTGAGTGTGAACTTGTCATGCTTGACGGTCCGCGAGCTCGAAACCTACACGTTGCGAGGTCTTCGCTTCGGGGACGCCACCTTGCCAGATAGACACTGCGCCTTGTACTTCGCGACAGTACGGGCGCACACTCCGGTGTCGTTACTGACCCTCTCTAGGATTTCACGAACCGACATCTCCGGGAATCGCGTTCTTGTACTCGCGTACACGCTGACGATCACCTGCTTGCACTCTTTCGAGATCTTCGCACAACGAATCTTCGAAAATATCCGAGCAGGAGAGGTACTTGAGCTTGCTGCGTTAGACGCCATCTTCTCAAAACCGACGAGGCAGGGGCAGACCAAGGTATATGTACATATGGTAGCGAAGCTTCCATAGAAGCCCACGTGTCGAAAAAATGGCGGCTCATGTGGCTTCGCTAGCGCCATCTACGTGTCGTAATAGCATTTCCGGCGGAACAAAAAATAAACAGGAAATGACGTCACTTCCGAAAAAAAAAAGTGACGTCACTTTGGTGTGCGTTTCGGAGCGAAAATTAAACATAACACGAAACCGGGACTGCAGGCAAAAAGGACGATCGTTTAGTGTGACTAAAAAGCTTTGTTTGGGAGTTTTTAGAAACTGGGACTGCAGGAAAAAAAGACGATCGTCGTTTTTGCCTGCAATCACGGTTTCTAAAAAGTCTCAAACAAAGCTTTTTAGTAACACTAAAAAGTCTCAAAGTTGTGCCAAGCTATGTTTAAAACTTTTTAGTGTGTTGTCCTTCTTGCCTAAAGTCTCCGGTTTTTTCTGTTTTTTTTTTTCATTTTGTTGAATCTACACCATCTCGTTTGGACCATTAATTCTGCGCGAAAATCGTTTTCTTTTACGCGGCCGCCTTTTTTAGGCAGTTCGCTTCGAGAATCCTTTTTTTTTTTTTTATCCCATAGAACTACTTTGAAAGAACCGCGTTTTCCTTTTTCCTTTAGTTTTTTTCGGAAATATGGGAGCGGCTTAAAGGTGACTGACCTCACAAAAAAGTGGATAACAATACCGTTGCTCGAGTGTGTTCGCGTTAAAGTCACACGACAGTGATTCAAATGCAAGTCTAATCTTGCACTAACTTTTTATTCACATACAACTGCTTACAACCACTCAACCAGGACACTCATCAGAAGCCTACAATCAGTATCTAGTTTTAAGGTAGAAGAAAACTAGTAGATGAATACATAAATCACATTATGACAGGATACCACATAACACACTATACAATTGGCTGCCTGTTGTGTGGGCATTGTCAGTTTATAGACAGCCATCAATACCCCATATTTTAAACTGTTTCGAGGAAAGCTGTGTTCAACACTTAAGAAAATACAGAAAACAATAACAGCTGTTTTTTGAAGTTCTTGGGCAAGGTACGATCATCCAGAACTTTTTCACTTGCGTACAATGGTGCTGCGTATTCTGGAGCCTTCCATGCACGCATAAATTATTTTGGAGCCCTCCAGTACGCTGCACGGCATAGACCAGTGTTTTTGGACCTTAAAATCAGAGGTTTGAATCAGTGACTAAACAACATGATCAGTCTCTAACCCATAACACTGTAAGCACCTTAATTTTCGCGATAACATTTTTTTCGAGAACTTCGCAATTTGATACAAATCGGAAAAAAAAGGAGTCATTCATGAATATGAAAGCATTAAATATCTCTCTAGATCGCGAAATTTTGCGCCCGCCAGATTTTCTCGAAACAGATACAATGCGAAATATTGTGCCCACGAAAATAATGTATTTTACACCATACGAAAGACTAGAAAAGCAAATATACTGCTTTGAAAATGTACTCTGTGTGGTCTCACGTGCTTAGCCTTTGCACTTGTTGCCTAGCTTTACACTTTGCTGATGCATCAACGAATTCAGTGTGTTTTTTTTTCGTGCAAACCAGTGTAGCTTGACTTTAGCAAACAGAGAGATCAAATTGTCATACACATAGTGGTTACACACAGCAAGATACGTTTGGACCTCCTGATAAAAAAGTACACAAAGAGTACGCCCTATGCTCTCCTTTGAAATGAAGTTGTTGATGCTTGCCTCGAAAAACACGCTCACAAGCCTCAAGGAACGATGTGAAAGAAGGGAGGGGAACTGACAGGGTTTCCAAAGTTCGAGTCAGCAGCGCTTTTTACACTCAAATACAGTAGCACTTTCAGTAGTTAAAGTGGTGGGTTAAAAGCTAGGTAAACCATAATTAACTGTGAGGTGATCGCAGAGCATCCTCAGAGACCTCATTGTCAAGCAGAAGCCACAAATGCAGTTTGGCTGCCTTCTACATCCGAGTGCTTGCAGGTTTTTAAAGACTTCAATGCTTTCTTTGAAAAGCTCCTCATGAACATAGCCATTATGCAGTGCAGAAGCAAAGGGCGTCTTGGAAAATTTGTGCGAGCTATTTAGGTTGTCACAAAGAGACGGCCGATTTTTTCAATGAATCTCGCTGTGTGAATAGCAGAAGCTGGCAATTGCTGGAACTTTAGAAAGGCATACATTGCAGCAGCACAGTGGTTGCTAAACACTTGGGCCGCTAGTTTTACCGACATCTTTTAGCAGAACGTCAAATTAAAGTGCTTCTCGTTCAGCTTGGGCATAGAACGGATATCAAGTGTCCAGTCCTTTTCATGAGCTTCGTTTATGTACGAAGTTTTCACTACGTGATCACAAACATTGAAGTAATACTTAAATAACACGTTTCTGAGGCACCTCAGCAGGTGCAAAGCATCAAAAAGGAAAAAGAGAGGTTTGCCATTGACATATATGTAAGGCTTCTTGGAAATTACAAGGCGTGAAAAAGAGAGACGTTCTGACTCCCCTGATCACATACCACAGCTACTGGCTCCAGGCCAAGATCCACAAGGAGGCTGTAGCACTGGTAAAGAAGATGCTGTTGGACAATGGTAGTCGTGCCCTTATGAGCAAAAAAGTAGCGAAGTGGCTGCTTCCATGGTGTTCGGATTCTTTTTTGCCATAAACACGAGAGCCTTGTTTGACAGGTTTGCATCTTGCGCACCATTAATATTCTTTTCAAGTCCTTCGAACCTGTCAGATGAGGGGTTGTCTGAGAGATCGTTTTTAATGTGCATCTCATCAAAGACTATGCCGCTGGCCCGATCGGCTAGTGAAAAGGAAGTTGCTCGCCTCTTTACCCGCTCGAAAGTGTCGGGGTAAAATCCAACTCTCAGTGGAACACTGAAGCCACACTGCAGTGATCGAACTGGTGACAACCTAAGCAGTCGCTTACAATACTTACAACCTTTTGAGCCATGAAAAAGAGGACGAAAGCCAAAGCCTTGTTCTGGCTGCACCGTCCTCGACCGAACCCGCTAACATTCCTCATCCTAAGCTGGGCCTCAACGAGTGCAGCGACGGCTGGAGACACATGAACGCAGATACTCTCAACTACTTCAGCAACAGTTTTCATCTGACGCTGCCGTTGCAGCCTTCTTTGTAGCCTCTTGTTTCGTTATTGGGTCTGTCATACCTTGGCTCTCAGTGTGCCCATCTTTCTCTACTCAATGCGGCGGCCCTTGCTTGATGCTGCGAAGTGACAAGTAACCCAGATCAGTATACTCCAAGAATGTTTATATATGTAAATGGTAGCCAATAACAACTTGCATTCCTTGTCAAGTTGTACAAGGTTTTTAAAAACAAGAACTTCAAAAAGTTTGATAACATACTAACATATTGGCTAGAGCGTCGATGATTATGACCCCATACTCCTGTAGGTCAAACCAGCACAGGTAAATTCGATTATCCTGGGCGATTTCGTAATAAGCGCTAACAGCGCTGCAAATGAAGAGCGAATTGAAAGCTAAAACGTTCTAGTAAAAACACGCCACGCCTCCAGGCAGTGCAGTAGTGAGCCGAGTGTACCTTTTTTATTTGTTATTGTGCACATCCAGCCAACCGTGATAGATTTGTGAAAACTAACAACAGATAGGAAAATACTTTACAAGGGGGCCATGGCATAACATAACACAACAAAGCAGGCATCTCACTGACAGTAACAGATTCTCACCTTCGAGTGTCGACAGGAAACCGATGCAGCGAGACGCCAGCCGCGTGGTCGTCTCTTCGGCATTCTTCTACGGAGCAACGTCTCGTTGCATAACGTGCGGAGCTCATTGTCCCAAAGGACGTTGAGCCGTCGCACGTAGCAGCGTCCAACCGCACGAAGGCGACTGATCCTATATCACTCTCACGTTACGCTCCCGCGCACGTAACTGGGGTAATCACGCTGAGCGAACAAAACTTTTCAGACTGTGTAAAGTACCGGTAGAACAATTCAAAATCACGTGGAGTCCTGAGAAACAACAAGCAGACGGACGTCGAAAGCCGGCCTTTCCGCGCAGCACGAGGTCTCTGCAAATTATCGCTATTACAAGCCAGCCTTGTTGCTTGTGGAGTTAAGAGGGCGCTAAGAACAAGTTCGTATATTATTAGTAAATAAGCTATTTCTGCTTTTCTCGAGGGCAATAAACCTTATTTCAGAAAACTATCAGTAATATACAAAATTTAAAAATACAACTTACTATAATTTAATTTAATATAATTTTATTTGTATATAGTTTGCCATAACGTCTTCTAGTCGCGCTTCAAACGCACGGTAACCACGTGACCCTCTAGGTTGATGTCGCTGGCAATTTGTTTGGTATCGTGTTTTGGGCCAAGTTTCGCTACCATCTGTACATCTGCCTTGGGCAGACGCTGGCAGCCGCACAACCCAAAACCCGAAGCGGCTGCCGCACGGACGAAAACTGAAAACAATTTAAAGTAGTTTACATTATCTTTTACTTTTTATTGAAACAAATCTGTGTTCCGTCGAAATCATAACGCCATTATCAGTTACTAGCTCCGAAGATGTACATTTTTCGACTTTTTTGTTTTTTTGGAGGGGCCGCAGTATTCTGTGGAGCGAACGTAGGCGCGGTCGGCAGTGCAAACCGGCGCGCTAGCTTTGACTGCGTTGCACGCCGAGATGTTTCGGTGGCGCCCTCTTATGGTTTTCCTCCGTGACGTCACGACTGGGATTTGCCTCGCCGTGACATCACCAGTTGTTATTCTGGCTACTTACCATCGGGTGCGACGACGAGTTCGATGGCGTGTTTAAAAAGCACAGTGGAAGCTAGGAGATATCGCAATCCGAAACTAACACCGTCAAAGTTGACAATCTGACAGTGCTCATATGCCCATGGTTTGGCCAATCGTGGAAAGCTGACCACAGCGACGCTTTTGGCCGCGCACATCGCTAATAGGCGCAGCCAAAACACGGCGAAGGGCAAAGGGGGTGTGCTGTATGCCGGGCGTTCGAAAGAGACTCGCTGCCTTTCTCACTTCCTCGGTGACCATAGTGTTTTTTTATCGGTGTTACGGAGTATTGAGGTAGAAAATACCAACCTAGCGAGATAATCGGGGCAAATATTGTATCGCGCTTCGCTTCGAGCGGCGCGTCACGCGCCACCTCTCGCGCCTCCAACGCGTCGATGCCTCTTTCAATCATCATCGGGGCCGACGCTGAGAATCCCCCCGCTAATGTCCGAGCACGGCTACACGTCCGCCCGCACGGGAGTCGGAGGTCGGAAAAGGGCCGTGCCTTCGCGGCTGGGCCACGATACGCCGCGGCGAAGGAAAGTATCTGATCAGGAACCGAGTGGACAGGCTAATGATAGATCGGCCGCAGCGCCAATTGACTCTGGCAGCGGACGCTATTGGGGCGCTGCTTGTCGGCGTGTTGGAGCAGGCCGGAAATGGCGGACCGCTGGCTGCCGCTCCACCTCGCACCGGCACTCCGTTTTCCCCTTGTGATAGACCAGAGTGAACGTTACGAACCGTCGGAACCAATCCGATGGCGTTTGAGTGTCACATGACGATTCTGCAGAAGCGCGACTCTTAACAAAAACTGAATATAAGTTTCTTTTTTTTCCTGCAGTACACGGAGCTAGCCAAATACGGAAAACAATGGAAAGTTACTGCAGAATGGGAAAGCTCAAGATAGGATTCTATCTGAAAATCTGCGCAGAGACAATGGGCAGTTTTTACCTGCTCGACGCTACTACCGACATCGCTTTTTTAGTTATGTTTCATCGTATTTTGAGATGCGTCATTTTCTAAGATTATTTTATTGTTCAGCGTAACTAACTGTATTTGTTTTCTGCAAAAACAAAACAAACTGATTTGGTTTTTTTTTTGGTTTTTTTTTGTGTAGGTACGTTTGAGGTGTGTAGTAACATGATATACTTTCACAAGGCTGGATTGGCTGGGATAGTGTGTTAACGTCCACCGCGGTCCATGGTAACGTGAAGCAAAGTGTGGCACCGGCCTCGAAGCAAGAGTTGAGAGAGGGACGAAGGAGTGGCACGTCCAGGGTTGCCGGATGACCCGGCGTCGCAGTGATGGATGGTTGGGGAACGCGGCCCCCGTAATTTAGAAGTTGCTCACGTGGTTTTCGAGATCTCTCCACACCCTCCTGCCTACTTACTCGAACCTCACGATTCAGAAGCCGCACGCTCCTAGACGTCACATTCGGAACAAGATAAAAAAAAAGAAGTATGCGAAGGCGGGCAAAAAAAAAAAAAAAAGGATGACTTGAAAGATTACCTTTCTTCTTTTCCAATTTTTTCATCTCTGATTCGTCTTTTTGTGTGAATTTCTCCTTGTCCCGGCGTGTCTTTTATTAAGGTAGTTCCAGCTTTGGTTTCCTTTTAAAATCCTTTTTCCTTCTTTCTTTTTTTTGTCGTAATATGGAAAGCCAAGAGCGTTGGTGTTAAAACTTTAGTACAGTTTCTGTCTTGTGGTGGCGGCCGTTGATTTTTTTTTTCGTTTTTTTTTAATCTCAAAGATGCCGTTTTTATTGAGAGGTCGCGACACGTGAGCCCGGATTTTTCGACATTCGTAGCGGGCCCAGGTGTTCCCTAAGGAAGACTAGTATTAGCTCGAAAACAGGCGCTTCGGGAAAGTCTTTTTTTTCCCTCCAGGACGAGCACTGGCTTCGTTCATATTTATGATCCAGAAAAAAGATACGCCGGGGCTCTACTGGAGGGGGCAAGAACCATACGTTAAGAACCCAGAAGAGGCTTTGCCTCCAACACATGATTCCCGCCCCCCACCGGGCTTTGGCCGAGGGTTCACGGAAGTGTTACCAAAAGCAGAAAAGTATTTCTCCAAATGGACCCTTAACCTATCACCAACTGTAATTAGTAGATAATGCAATGACAGTTTTTCGAAGAGGATATAATCTAGTGGTCATCAGAAGAGGCGACAAAATATTGAGATCTTCGAAGTAGTTTAATTATCTGATAAATATCTATTCTGAATATAGCCAATTATGAGCTACCTGGTGTAGGGCGTTTTGGATTCGCTGTTTCCTTAATTTCCAGCTTAAATTACAATGTCACTAGAGCAGCAACTGCAACAGGATTCGTACACGGTCCTTGTTTTCACTATTCTTCGTTTCTGCACAAGTCCAGACGCAGCCAACGCTACGAGCTAATGACACCAATCAAGCAACGTCAAATGAGCAAGTCACTGTGTCTTTCTTTATGATTGGTTGAGCGATAATACGACAGGTATAGAAACATGGTGAACACTGTGGTGGTGCATTTTTTGAAGCTGTCCGATTGCTCCCATCACCTCTTAGCGTCTGCTACGACTGGACGTTACATAGAACGAAGTATTCGAGGTGTGATAGAAAAGTAATGAGACCGATTTTCTTTTAACCATGAATTTTATTCCTTTACACACCAAGGTTATCCCTATCAATGTATAGTTCCCTTGCACAGGTACGCACCGACGGAGGAGCTGTTTTCATTGTTAGTAGCAGTGCTGGAAGGCTTCTGCTGGAATCCCTTTGTGTTCGTCGGTTACTGTCTTCTGGATATTATACGAAGTACCGAAATGGCGCCCTTTCAGGTGGTCTTTGAGCCTGGTGAAATAAAAAGAAGTTACAAGAACTGAGATTCGTAAAATAGGGGGGGGGGGGGAAGGGGGGAGAAGGCTGGGAAACCACAGGAATGCCCTTTTCTGCCCAAAATTATTGATGGAGGTTGCCGTCAAGGCGGTAGAGAAGATCAAGGCGCACATCCCTCCAATTGGCCTTCCGCTCAGTCGTGAGGATCTTTGAAACCATCTTAAGCACCCTTTTCTCATGCCCAAATGTTGCGTTGAAAGCCCATGGACGGTAAATTGGTTAACATTTGACTTACTACTCATCATTCTTAGCGTCAGTTGCCGGTCTGACACCACACGGTTCCTCACTCTTTCCACGTTATTGTCTGCTTTTGAAGCTGAAGGTCTTTACGTGAAAGGTTTGCCTTCCACCTCTTCTCGACCCTCTGAAAAGGCCTTGCGACATTCGAACGCTTGTGCCCTGGGTAGGGAATGTTCTCCATGAGCTTTTTGTGGCTTTTCCTAAGCAATAGTAGCGGATTCACTAAGCTTAACACAGAATTTGATGGCACTACGTTGCTCAAATTTTGCTGGTCCATTTTCGTAATTCACTTCACAAACGCAACTTTACTTGAGGCGCTCTGAACAATCCTGTAACAACTGTAACAAGTTCAAAGTTATACCGAGTCTACGGCATGGGTTAACCTAACATCCATGTGAAGGAGGAAGCAGCAGCATTTTTGGTTCGTGCACAGTGTTGCACGTCTCATTACTTTTCTGCCACACCTCGTAGAAGTATCATATTGTAACAGGCTAACATTCCCACCGTGACAAGTGAGTTTATTTTAGAAAAGCAGTCGTGATGTTATAATAAAAACAGTCGCTCTCAGATGAACTACAAACATCACTGAATAAACATAATGATAATAAATAGCGCGAAGAAAAGACAAGGGCATTAACACGACGACAGGGCTCGCGTTATATCGATGTCCTTGTCTGTCCATGTCCTCTGTCATTAGTACTATTTATGTTCGTTATGTAAACTCAAATAGCCCACTTTAATGTTCTAGCAGATAATAGCCAGATATTAAATGATACATCTGCCGTAATATTGCTTTTGTTTGTTTAATTAAAATATAATATCAGCACTCATATATGTAATGAGGATAATATAACTGTATTTCCTCCTCAGTTTGTATTAACCACGATATTCACTATGAGATGTCCCAGAAGTGCAGTTCGTAAAATCGTGATAGCGTCATGGATAAGTCGAATGTCCTTCATTCACGCTATTTATTACGTCACGGCATCCCGATCATCATGCGGGTCTTCAAGCTGCTGCTGCCAGCATTACTTATCTAATGCAGTGACTTTAAAGCACTAGGAGTTTCATAGTCCTATTGGGCGTCAATATATATATTTAAAAAAAAAGAAACACAATATTGGTTTCTAGGTTGTATATGTTTCGATATTTACACAAAAAGAAAGGCACACGTGATTCAGACAGCCAGTGATATTTCCAATATTTTGCAGCCTCGTGCAAATGTTGTCGATTAATGGGTAACAAAATAGAAGTAATACTAACCTGAGGTCAAAAAACGGTTGTGACGGGGTCAAGGAAAACTGATCCTGTGCCTCCCCCTCCCCCTCCTCGGCCCCAATGTTCAGATTGAAAACTCTACCAATTCACTTGAGTGCGCGCCATTAAAAAACTACATAAATTAAAATATTTATAGGAGTATTTTTGGCACCCTCTAAACGCAAAACAAGTAGCCCGTCTACCGAGCTATCCGGAATAATTATGCTAATACATGAAGGTTTCCTCTTCTCTACGTTTAATAACGTTTATTCCACCAATCTGCATTATATGATTATACTTTCCATATTAGCATGATCGTCGCCGTTTCGCAACTATTGCGGTAACTAAAACGCAGTTTGTTACTTTTATTTATTTATTTTCTTTGTTTGTAGTTTTGATTATAAATTAAAAAAAAAAAAAACTCAGCTTTAGTCTCGAAACAATCTGATACCGGAAACTCCGGTACCTTACAGAAAATGATTTCCAAACAAATACCTTACTTTCCCACGTGCCGCGACGACCGTGTTATCATCTCCACCTTTGTAAGTCGCCAAGGGAGGCGCTGTTCACATACCTCGAGAGTTGCGGAGTCCGTGGGTTGGGGTGCCGCCGTTCTTAAGCCGGCTTAAAGTGGCCCGTGTTTACCCAAAAAAAACCCGGAGGTCGGACGTTGCCCGATCTGCGTCGGGCAGCCTCGGAACGAGGGGATCGGGCCCCTCTCCGATACCCCCAGGATTTGAGCTCCGAGTATCTCAACGTCTTGGGTGAATGATCGAGGGAAAAGGATCGATATTCAAATGCCGTTATCTTACCACCAGGCGTGTGCGCCGAGTTCGGAGGGAGTTAAACAACGTCGGGTATCGGGAGCCGTCGTCTCTTGCCAACCGCTATACTTGAAAGATTGCAAAGGAGGCCGAGTCCGAAAGCCAAATTGATTGGCGTTGGCGCGTCTCGGACATGTAAACAACGTGTCTGAGCTCACGCGTTCTAATAACGTGTATAGGATTAGAAGTAGCTGAGGAAAATTTGCATTGTTCGGACGCCCGAGTCTGGCAGATCACCCTCCATCTCCTTCGATTGAAACGCACTACCGCATTTGTTATGACCCGAAGCAGTTCTTGGTGCTTCGTTTGGCGTGTATTCCTGTCTTTGAGAAGTTTGTGGCCTCAACTAAATGAAATCAAATCAAAAATTGATTTTTTTTTTAATTCGGAGGGGGAAAACGAAGAAAGAAGCAACAGAACGGTTGCTTGACAGGCCTCCATCTCCCCTCAGCAGCAGGCGAGACAAAACACACAAAACAGTTAACACACAGAAAGAATAGTATATGTAATTATTCGTTTGAAAAAAGAAAAGCAATGAAAATGACCACACGTCATGCACTTTCACTAACATTGAAGGCTCGACGAGAAATGAAAGCAAATATTTGTTTATCATGGACGAAGTTTCAACGTTTAATTCCTTTAAACGATTGAAGAGACGGGGAAGAGTACTTCGCAACATCTGTTTTCCATATTTTGATCTGGAGTGCGGCACTAAGCAGGTATCTGCGCCGCGTGGTTAGTGCTGCACTCAAGAACTAGACATAGAACGCGAAATTTGGGTTTCATACTTCAGGCTCTCTGATGACTTGAGAGAAAATAAGGCTTGACGGGGACCAAAGACGCAGTAAAAATGCCGCATTCAAAGTTTCAGGTCATTTTGATTCTAATAGTGCCTGCAACTTGATGCAAACAGCTAACGACTCGAAACATTTCGTTAAAAAAGTGAATTGAAAACAAAAACGTCGTAATGTTTTTTTTTTTTTGTTGTTTTGTTTTTACCTATATATATGTGCGTAAATATCGGTGCATTTTGTTCTTAACAGAATATTTTCAAGATGCTCAAATAAATAGGCAAAACAAGTGTCCGATCCCAAAAGAGCTGGATTCTATATTGAGGAGTTTCAGCGACGGTGTCACCGCCCTGGCGGCCGGTCGCCGAAAGAGAAAGAGGGGGATAGGTTCGGTGGGCGTTGGCTTTGTGTAAATGCGTTGGCCGCGAACGTAGGCTTATAAACTTCGGCAGAAAGAATATTACGACGCTATAGCGTTCCGGTACAAGCAACAGAGGCTACTCGATCTGCTACGACTAGCTAAGACCACCCGCCGCAGAGATGCCGGCGATGCAGGCGTCGAAGGAGCGCAACCTGTGTACTACGCAGTCAGTCGCCGTCACCCGACTCAGATCGTTTGGCATTCAGGGCTTTCCGCCCCGGGTTCTTCATTTGTACATGGAACCGAGGATTATTTCCTTTGCTTGTGTATGTGCTCAGTGGCTGGATATGGACCTTAAGACTCAACAGCGACTCAAAGTTGACGGCGGAGGGGCTTGCAGCAACGCTTTCGGTTGGTGCACTGGTGTGACGACTACACGAATAAATTTTAAGATTGCTGCTAGCAAGGTGGGCCATAGTCGCTTTATGTTGACACGATTTTAAGTGTAAGTACTCCGTGCAAAGGCGAATCTATCGTGTTTATAATCCACATTTGTTTTTGATGTTTTTATCACGCACGACCGACTACTAAGCAAATGCTTCTGTACCGTTCTTGAAGTGAATGTCTTCGGTCTTACATTGCGGAACGCCCAATAAAAAGTCATGTTCGTTCAGCGAGAAAACTTCCCTTTCGAGTGACCTTTTTGATTGATAATTTCTCCCGTATCTAGGTGCTTTAATCGACACGATCGATTAGGTTTGCTTAACTAGTTAAGACATTTTGCTGCCTCATGCGGCACTAATGCTTGGCATGATGCATGCCACTGGTGGTATTGTGAATCGGTTTACTTCCAAAGATAAAGTGTAACAGGTGGGACCATTCAGTTTGCTAAAAATGTGCTGATATGGGAATTTCGTTGCATAACTAGCTTTTTACGTTTAAGATTGATAGGAAACATCCTCATGTGATGATGCATGTCTACAGCATAAGCTTTGCAGATCCAGAATGAGTGTGCTATAGGCTACAACCTCGAGGTTTTTAATGGGCCAAATTGGTGATTACACGGCAATAAATATTGTGGTAAAAACCTGCCCATTGACTCGGTGAGTTTTGATCGTGACCATCAATGTGCTGTTGGCACAACATTACCACTGGTGTGCTGTTGGCACACCAATGGTAATGGCACACCTTTCCCCTGACCATCTGCCTTCAACGGACATCGCATCTAGATGTGCTTAATTATTTTTATTTCAAGGTTCAGTTGACCCCTCTGCATCATTATAGGAAGGCAGTCTCAAGCCACAACAAACAGCAGTGAATATACAATGCATAATAACAGGCACCAGTGTCCAGGCGTATGGTCTGCAGAAGCCAATTTGAGCCTAAAATGTTGTTGTTTTGTTTAGATAGTTTGCATTTGGTGTATAATCCGCAGGGTCTGATTTCCGCGCCCAGTCTGCCAAACTGGTGGGTTGTGTCTTCGTGTTTTTTTTTTTTTCCTGGGTGGTAGTTTCTTCAGAAGTTCTTCGGCGAACGCTGTTGAGCCTGAAGAACTGCTCTTGAGGCCCTTATCTAGCCACTGAGCACACACACAAGCACAGAAAATAACACTCGGTGCCAAGTACAAACGAAGCACATGGGCGGAAAGCCGTGAATGCCAAACGAGCAGCGTCGGGTGACGGCGACCGACTGCGTTGCGCCCTTTCGATGCCTGCATCGTTGCGGTGGGTGGTCGTAGCTAGTCGTAGCGAGATGATCTTCACTTCAAGCAAGAAATCTTGCCATACCGTAGTCAAGATATGTGTGTAAGTGTTCGACGACGTGGGTTCTCTCACGCTGGTGCAGCTGTCATCAAGAAAGGTACATATCAACAATGTTTGCTCGTTTGAGGCAAACTATGACGCATACTTTATCTAAACCTAAATTTATCGGTCTGCGGCTACAAACATTTTCGTTGACGTTGCTTAGATGTTGTAACCATTCAGGTCTTGCATTAAATGGTGTTGCGAACTCTTCGGTTGTGTATGAAAAACCTATTTTTGCCTTAATAAAAGACATTTTCAAAAGGACACGAGTCTTCTGCTGATACATATCTTCCAATTTACAATGCAGAGGCAAAAAGAAAATTAACTGTGTACATCTACCACTTAGCATAAGCACCTTTTGCCATTCATTCTTGAGCACACTCAAATATCAGCTTAGAGTGCTCTTGTTTTAGAAGCTTTGCCCTGTTTTGTAAAAAGAAAAAAGTTAAAAAAGCTTTACCTTTGTTCTCCTTCTGGCATTTAATACAGACTTGTTTGTTAGCAGATCACACACAGCAAATATCACCGTGCACATACAATTCGAAAGACTGATGAGACTATTGCTATTACAATAAAGCTTTCCACAAGAGCCAAAAGGAGGCTTCTAGGGGTGCACAAGCACATCGAAATGAGATTGGCGCTTCTGGAGCTTGTTTACATTATGCGTAAAAACAGGACGATCGGCGACCAGCTGATCGCAATATAACACGAACGATACCGATGTTTCGATACATAGAACGCAGGATAAAGACCTCAATCGTCCCTTGTATGCTGTAGCTGTTATACTTTCCATCCAACCGCTTTTCAGCACAATTAACTAGAACAACCGATGAGTTCGCAACACCGTTTAATGCGAGGCCTGAGTGGTTACGTCAACGAAAATGTTTGCAGCCACAGACCGATAAGTTTAGTTTTAGATAAAGTAGCTCCGAAAACATTGTAAAAACAGTGAATTGACGTCGTATTTTTCGTTGTGTTTTGTACTGCATTGCCCTCGGGGATTTGGAAGAATATTTCAAGATGCTTAGGCTATCGTGTCGATCCACGAGTGATTCAATTAAGCTTCGCGAGGTTTCTCGCACCGCGCAAGGAACAGGGGGAGGTGGTACGACCGGAAACGTTGGCGTGACCAGGCTTATAAACTTCGGCAGAAAGAATATTACGACGCTATAGTGTTCCGGTACAAGCAACAGAGGCTACTCGATCTGCTACGACTAGCTAAGACCACCCTCCGCAGCGATGCCGGCGATGCAGGCGTCGAAGGAGCGCAACCTGTGTACTACGCAGTCAGTCGCCGTCACCCGACTCAGATCGTTTGGCATTCAGGGCTTTCCGCCCCGGGTTCTTCATTTGTACATGGAACCGAGGATTATTTCCTTTGCTTGTGTATGTGCTCAGTGGCTGGATATGGACCTTAAGACTCAACAGGCGACTCAAAGTTGACGGCGGAGGGGCTTGCAGCAACGCTTTCGGTTGGTGCACTGGTGTGACGACTACACGAATAAATTTTAAGATTGCTGCTAGCAAGGTGGGCCATAGTCGCTTTATGTTGACACGATTTTAAGTGTAAGTACTCCGTGCAAAGGCGAATCTATCGTGTTTATAATCCACATTTGTTTTTGATGTTTTTATCACGCACGACCGACTACTAAGCAAATGCTTCTGTACCGTTCTTGAAGTGAATGTCTTCGGTCTTACATTGCGGAACGCCCAATAAAAAGTCATGTTCGTTCAGCGAGAAAACTTCCCTTTCGAGTGACCTTTTTTGATTGATAATTTCTCCCGTATCTAGGTGCTTTAATCGACACGATCGATTAGGTTTGCTTAACTAGTTAAGACATTTTGCTGCCTCATGCGGCACTAATGCTTGGCATGATGCATGCCACTGGTGGTATTGTGAATCGGTTTACTTCCAAAGATAAAGTGTAACAGGTGGGACCATTCAGTTTGCTAAAAATGTGCTGATATGGGAATTTCGTTGCATAACTAGCGTTTTACGTTTAAGATTGATAAGAAACATGCCTCATGTGATGATGCATGTCTACAGCATAAGCTTTGCAGATCCAGAATGAGTGTGCTATAGGCTACAACCTCGAGGTTTTTAATGGGCCAAATTGGTGATTACACGGCAATAAATATTGTGGTAAAAACCTGCCCATTGACTCGGTGAGTTTTGATCGTGACCATCAATGTGCTGTTGGCACACCATTACCACTGGTGTGCTGTTGGCACACCAATGGTAATGGCACACCTTTCCCCTGACCATCTGCCTTCAACGGACATCGCATCTAGATGTGCTTAATTATTTTTATTTCAAGGTTCAGTTGACCCCTCTGCATCATTATAGGAAGGCAGTCTCAAGCCACAACAAACAGCAGTGAATATACAATGCATAATAACAGGCACCAGTGTCCAGGCGTATGGTCTGCAGAAGCCAATTTGAGCCTAAAATGTTGTTGTTTTGTTTAGATAGTTTGCATTTGGTGTATAATCCGCAGGGTCTGATTTCCGCGCCCAGTCTGCCAAACTGGTGGGTTGTGTCTTCGTGTTTTTTTTTTTTTCCTGGGTGGTAGTTTCTTCAGAAGTTCTTCGGCGAACGCTGTTGAGCCTGAAGAACTGCTCTTGAGGCCCTTATCTAGCCACTGAGCACACACACAAGCACAGAAAATAACACTCGGTGCCAAGTACAAACGAAGCACATGGGCGGAAAGCCGTGAATGCCAAACGAGCAGCGTCGGGTGACGGCGACCGACTGCGTTGCGCCCTTTCGATGCCTGCATCGTTGCGGTGGGTGGTCGTAGCTAGTCGTAGCGAGATGATCTTCACTTCAAGCAAGAAATCTTGCCATACCGTAGTCAAGATATGTGTGTAAGTGTTCGACGACGTGGGTTCTCTCACGCTGGTGCAGCTGTCATCAAGAAAGGTACATATCAACAATGTTTGCTCGTTTGAGGCAAACTATGACGCATACTTTATCTAAACCTAAATTTATCGGTCTGCGGCTACAAACATTTTCGTTGACGTTGCTTAGATGTTGTAACCATTCAGGTCTTGCATTAAATGGTGTTGCGAACTCTTCGGTTGTGTATGAAAACCTATTTTTGCCTTAATAAAAGACATTTTCAAAAGGACACGAGTCTTCTGCTGATACATATCTTCCAATTTACAATGCAGAGGCAAAAAGAAAATTAACTGTGTACATCTACCACTTAGCATAAGCACCTTTTGCCATTCATTCTTGAGCACACTCAAATATCAGCTTAGAGTGCTCTTGTTTTAGAAGCTTTGCCCTGTTTTGTAAAAAGAAAAAAGTTAAAAAAGCTTTACCTTTGTTCTCCTTCTGGCATTTAATACAGACTTGTTTGTTAGCAGATCACACACAGCAAATATCACCGTGGCACATACAATTCGAAAGACTGATGAGACTATTGCTATTACAATAAAGCTTTCCACAAGAGCCAAAAGGAGGCTTCTAGGGGTGCACAAGCACATCGAAATGAGATTGGCGCTTCTGGAGCTTGTTTACATTATGCGTAAAAACAGGACGATCGGCGACCAGCTGATCGCAATATAACACGAACGATACCGATGTTTCGATACATAGAACGCAGGATAAAGACCTCAATCGTCCCTTGTATGCTGTAGCTGTTATACTTTCCATCCAACCGCTTTTCAGCACAATTAACTAGAACAACCGATGAGTTCGCAACACCGTTTAATGCGAGGCCTGAGTGGTTACGTCAACGAAAATGTTTGCAGCCACAGACCGATAAGTTTAGTTTTAGATAAAGTACGCGCCATAGTTTCAACGCGCGAGCATTGTTGAGATGTACCTTTCTTTGGACCCCCGTACATTCGGTTCAACTTGATGACAGCTGCACCAGCGTGAGAGCTCACGTCGAACACACATCTTGACTATGGCAACACTTCTTGCCTTCGGCTGGCTTGAACACTTCATTTGTAGCATCACGGTAGGTCTCGCTTGAAGCGATGATTGTCTCGCACACGGCAACAAACATAGAACGACACGCTTTGTTTAATTTATACGCTACCGGTCTACGGGCGTCGCAAATCTATCCCCCTCTTTTCCGCCATGTTGGATCGATCGGAGCGCCCCCTATATGTGCTGAAACTCCTCAATTACCTTTACCGGAATCTGCTACGGTTTTTATATTGGTGGACGGTTCCCTGGAGAAACTGTCGAATTTGATTAAAAAAAAAAAAAACTGATACAATCATTGAAAAAAAAAAAACATAAGCGGCGCAGTAGCTATTCGCGCCATCAAGTTGCCTAGTAGACGGCTCGCGTATACTAAAGGTCTATCGGCAAACAAAAAAGAATTTGAAGAAAAAAATATTTTCTTCAAGACGCCGAAAGAACGCGATCTTCATACCGTGCGTCTAAAATATCCGTGATAAAATCAAAACATTGTATTGTGCGTTTTAACTGGGTTTCAAACCTGGATACGTAGATTCGGCAAAGAAAATGTCTTTGACCTAAATAGTCAACAAATGCATGTCTTGACTTGACAAATAAAACATATATTGTCTTAGTTCATTATAATACCGATATTGCGAACAGAAGTGGTGGTAATGAATCTTAATCTCTGCGAAGGAAGGATTAACGATTCCACTAATTAAATTATTGTTTTGTCTCCCGTCAACTTCCGTGGCTTTCGTGGTTGCCTATAAATTATAATGCAGCGCTTTTAGAGTCCCGTGATACGTAGATCAATGATAGATATCTACAGAAAAACAAAATGAAATAAGGGGAAGCAGGCAAGGCGCGAAATATATTGCGGCCTCAAAATGATCAAAGGGTTGTTTCGATGAACGCCTAGAAATGCTAGTTTTAGTAAGCAGGGAATAGGTTTTAATCACCCGATACTGAGCTTAAATCTGACTAAGGAGCCCAGTTTTGTTTTTTAATAATTACTTTTTTATTGGTAAAAAATAACGGTAGGTTCTGGTTTATTATGTCCTCTAACCTTTGGTCATCATTTACTTACGATTATTTTCCAGTGTTTTGACAAAAAACAAAAAATAAGGAGCATGCCCTAACTTTGCTGCCAACTTTTGCTTAAATTGCGTTACCATGTCAGAGCTTACAAACAAGGATCCTACTTTGGCCTAACAGTGTATAATGAGGAATTACATACGCAGTCTTATTTTTATACTTAGTCACAATATAGCTTAAGACCCAATTAGCAGTCGTTTCGCATACGTACTGTCGGGTCTTCGTTAGTCACGACCACTCCCGCTATCATTAGAGCCCCCCGCATGCTTCCCTTTACAGCGGATCAAAGTTTCCGTCGAAAGCGAATCGTGCCCAAAGAAGGACAAGAAACCAAAGCCCGCACGCCATGAACGGGAGACGGAGTAGACCTCGTCGACGTTGGCCACCCGCTTTCACCGCGGTGGCTGGCGCGGAGCTCAAAGTTTTCAGCGCGCATTTCTGGGCCCTGACGGCGAGCGATGATCGATACGTCCTGGGCTGCGAAGGGAAAACCCGCGGCCAGCATTCGACGTCGCCGGAAGCTGGTTCCGGCTGGGGCGTCTCAATCGCCGATCCATCGATTCGGGCGTGTTCGGGCGTGCTCGGGCGTGCTCGTGCGTGCTCGGGTGAGCTCGGGTGTGCTCAGAAGCAGTACTGTAGCGTTACAAAAACGTTACTCGTTACTTGCAAAGAAAAGGAGCGCCATACTGACTTATGTTACCTCAAAATCAAATTCACACGTTACCGTCATTTTTACCAGTAGAAAAGTAACGCAGTTTATTTTTGCGCTTCTTTTATTATTTATGAATTGAGACTTTTAACTGCTTTGACGTTACGGGTACGCATAAGCGCCTTATTTCAAGAAATATTATATTCATACACAAACTGAACATAATTACCTTATCATTCTTGCGGTTCTGATTTCGATTGTATCTGGCGTGTGTGCGAAAATTCGTGACTTGGTGCCCAGAAACACAAAACAAATCAAAGTGTATTTTCGTTTTTATGTTTTCGGAAGAAATCACAAGTAGCGTAACTACGTTACCCGCTATTCGAAGTACTTAACGTTAATACGTTATCCGTTACTATTTTGAAAATGCATCGAGTACGTTACTACGTTACTGTAAAAAAAAGTAACGCGTTAGCCGTAACGCGGTTTTCTGTAACGCGTTGCCGCCAACACTTCTCGGGAAGCCCGCGAGCGCGAGCCCAGGGTCGCCGACGTGACGAGCGCGCGGCCGCCAGGACAGTGGCTGCTCCCTCCTAAACTTTGGCCGAGAAGAAGGCCCGCGCGGAATACGCCGCCCACGAAGCAGTAAAACCCGGGCAATAAAGATAAATTTACGGCGAAACCAAGGAGTTTCGTGCTCGCCCCGTTTCTTCGACCCATTGAGGAAATCCGGTTTGGGCTGGAAAATAAAATCGACAGAGCAATCGCTAAGAGACTTAACTCTCTAAAATAAGCTTCAGTGGGAGTAAGCAGCAATACAGGAAAATACGGGGCAGAGTTCGATATTGCAGTAAACAAGAATGCTCAGAGTTTGTGTATGTTATCATTCTAGCTCGATCTAGAAGGCAATCCGTTTTTTCAAGACGAAAAAAAAAAAACAATAAAGAAAGTTGGGGTTCCAGTCTACGCTGTGAAGGTGGTTGGTCAGCGAAGCTGTGGTATCACCTGCAACGATTGCCTACTGCACTATGCGAAATGCCGCCGCCGGTCGCAGCACGCCGCGGCTGGTCGTATTGCCGTTTCTTTTCCCTTTGCCGCTCCTAGTATTCACGCTGCTCCTCGAGAGTCCTAACTATCCGTGCCCTATTTATCGCGGTGCTGCAGCAACAATCAAATCAGTTGCTATACTCCGTTTCATCTTACGTTTAAGCGCAGCGGATGTTACGAGCCATCGGAGTCAATCGGAGGTCGTTTGATTGTCACGTGACCTTAAGAGGGGGCACAGCGGCGCGCGGAAAGCGTATCACGGGCCACGTCCTCAGAACGGGATTGGCTAAGATAGCTCGTAGCATCCGCTGTGTCCGGACGTAAGGTGAAACGTGGTATAGGCGGGTTCTTTTTTTTATATACGAAAGGCTAGTGACGTCATTCCCCACGTCGCAAGCTGCCGTCGCCACGGCAGCTTGGGAAACAGTAATTTCACCGGAAACGTATGCGGTGAGCGCTACGTGCTTCGCATTGTTTTCAGGACCTCCTTATCATTCATTATATGGTTAGGATGCTTGTTTTGTGCTTAATCTTTATTGAAACGAATGTTGTGCTGTATGTTGTATGCGTGGTATTTGTACTTTTCGCTTTAATCTCCTGAAGTCTTTTTTTCCGTGAGAACGCCGACACGAAAACACACGCGGGGAGAAGGAACGTGCTTCGCATTGTTCGCAGGCGCCGTTATCATTCATTGTGCGGTTTGCACTTCACACGAGGGTTTCGAATGACGTCAACCACTGTCGAAGCAGCTGCAAACCTAATATTTACCGGAACGCGTGGGAGGGTGCTCCTATTGGTCAAACGCGCCTTATCATCCATCATGTGGTTTTGATGCTTGTTTTGTGGTTTTCTTTATCGAAACGGATACTGAGCTGTATGCTGTATGTCTGATTTCAAAGAATATATGCTGTTCTGCCTTCAATTGTTCGCCGGGAGGTTTTTGCTTTCAACGCCAACGACACGAACATTTCCTTGCCTGGTAGAGGTATACAGCTTCGCTGTAAAACACAACAGTCTACGACAGCTTAAGAAACGCAGGGCGTGGCATGTCATGTTGTTTGTTGCTTGTTGTTTGGCTTTTTTATTAGTTAATGCCGCCCCAATTTCACTGCCTGTGGAGCGAGCGGTTCCTTCAGGATCGCCATGCTTTCCGTATTTTAGGCTGTCGGACACTACGAGCCTCATGAAACTTGAAACATTTTCGTTAAAGCTAATTAAACTGAGATCATCAAATAGAAGTAGTTTTCGCTAAAAAGAAAAAAAAAAGAAGAAAACAATTGCTAATCAAAGGAACAAGTTTCTCTATAGCTGCATTGGGCGCCTCTTTCTAACGCTGACGTGGAAAGAGAGGTGCTAATTGAAGAACTTTCTCAGCTGGGCTCCCGACCGTTCTATTATTATTTAGCGTTACTTTACTTATTTTGTAGAAAATAGCAATGGGTTGCGCGGCCATGCAGGCCCGTAGGTCTCCGTTGAGGGGGGAGGGGGAGAAAAGGATAGAAGAAGAGATGAAAAGAAGGAAATAAAAGTGAAAATGTGGCAGTCAAAGTTTCGTCATCGTTGTCGTGTATGGATCAGGCGTATCATGGGCTGCAGTGCAATTGTTCGGCTAGGCGGAGGAAAAGCCGGACTGTCCCTGCGTATGGCGAGTAGCACTCGGGAGTGAGGTTCTATGTCCATCTTCCTAGGCGGTAAGACCTTCTTGAAGCGTTAGTAGTGACGCTATATTGTGTCGTTCTTTATCCAGAAGGTCTTAGGAGCGTGGGAGAGCCCAGAAAAGCTGGCTGATGCGACAAAATACCTACTACGTTTCTTACGTGATACCCAACATATTTGTCGTCTTTAAGGAGAAGATATGGAGCACCACGTTATTTTGATGTGTTTTTATTAATTTCATCTTCTTGCCCTTCTTTGGCATCCCCTATTCCCCTTCCCCAGGACAGAGAAGCCGGTTAATGCAAACTGCATGAAGCGACCTCTCTGTCTTTCTAAATAAACTTCTTCTTCTTCTTCTTTCTGACGTTAGTCTGAGTTCATCAAATGAGGAGAGCGACGTTATTACGTTTTCTTTTTTTTTCTCCTTCCTGAATAAAAACATACGTAAGAAAATGTCCCCCTTCATATTGGTTAGGACGCTATTATAAATAAGAACTTTTAAAACTAGATAAAAAAATGACGTTTATATTTTAAAAAAAAAATTACTCCTTCGAAATAACATACGGACTGCAACAAACATGAGGTCACGAGTCACGTCCTTGACGTCACGTTGAAAAAAAAAAGTAAAAGACTGAACTGTCAATATTGAACTAATTTCGGAAATATTTTTGCTAGCCGGCGTATTTTAATCGTATAATTTTAAATTTAATAAAAATAGGTACTCGTTGTTTACGCCGTGTCAATAGTTGTGCCCAGCACAAGCGAAGGGAACGCCAGGCGAGGGGAGAAAGGGCAAGCACTAGGAGAAGCAGGGCCAGAAGAACGAACCCTCCTATGCTCTGTAACGTGTCCTCTCCCTCCAGTACCCGCCTTTCCCGTTCCGCCTTCCTAGTGCTCCCCCTTCCTCTCTTCGGCTGGTGTTGCCTCAGCCCTAACTGCACACAACTAGTTACACGGAGTATAGTAAAAAGTAATTATACAGCGTGCTTTTCAGCGTTAAGTTTATGGCTGCGTTGTTGCTAGGAGGTAAACCTACCAGATCCAGGGGGAGGGGGGCGAAGAAAGGGATCGGTGGCCGAGTGTGTTAGTGCACCGCAGCTCGAAACAGATGGAGCGAAAGCTTCCTCTGCAGAAACTGGGAATCCAGGGTTCAAGTTAAGGTTCCATGGGTTCTGCAGCGTTGACATCCTCGCAGTTAGCACTTTTCTTGTTTTGCGTGTTTCTTGTTTGAGCACGAAGTGAAGACTATTATTGGTGCGTAATATTTTTTTATTCGTTTTGGCATCCGAAGGGTATTAGGTATTTTTAGTTTTTCATAAACTGAGTAAAGTGAGACTGTTAGCCTTCTTGGACGTTTACTTCATCTATGTAGTCTGGAAGATGTATCCCGATGTTGTGATCTTTCGACTAAGATGTCATTTATGATTGTATAAATAATAATATGGCGAAATGTATACACCTGGTAAAGCCGCGTATTGTTTAATTCGGTGAGTCGTTGTCGGCCCGGCTTAACACAATGCTCTTTCCATTCAGTCGTGGGAGACTCAGCTCAGCTTAATCAAAACTTTCTAAAGAAAACATGAGGTGATACACACAAAAACTCCCGTTGGTCTTTACCTTGCATTAAACAGAAAGAAAACGCTACCTGTCGTTTTCATTGTTTTCTTAACAAGGCAGAAACACAAAAGAGGAACGGCTTTCTCACTACCGGACAGGCTGCCATGTTTGTCGTTTTTTCTACCCTGGGGTCCCGCCCCACCGCACGCTCCCGGAGTAAGAAGTTGTCTTTCCCTGGGGAAGACAGAGACAAGGTACGTGGCTCCCTATGGCTTGCGTGGTCCATCGCAGAGTCAGACAAGGAACCCAGAGTGACTAGCGGAATTCTCCTTTTGTTTTGGTATATCCGTTTTTTGACAACTTAATTTCGCCCGTTAAAAACGCACAATAAAGGCATGTTTTTTTGTTTAATACGACAATTGATACTGCCTCTTTCTACTGCGTGTTACAACACTCTGATTGAAATGTGGCAACTAAGACACACATTTAGAGAAGTTGATTCGAAAACAACAAATAATTTGTTCGTGAACTTTCACAATAAATTTCACTACCCCAAAATAATAATTGATTTACTTCATGTTCTCGTTTTTTCTAAATTGGTGGTCTAACCAAACACGTCGTACATGTTACTTTCCTCAAAACCTCTTCCACATTATTGCATGTAATGTTTCGTTCACAAGCTTACGCGCGACTCGCAATACAGATACAGTCAGGAAGGTGGCAAGAAACTTCTATTCTGAGCATCGTTCGAGATCTTGTGGGCCCTAAAAAATGCTCGTCGATCCTGTCTTCTTTTCCTTTCTTTCCCCGGTTACTACTTGTTACCCCTAACACTAGGCTCGGACGCCATGCTAAATTAACACCACGAGTTACTACACTTAAAAATTTCCTTGCGTGGGAAACGGCTGACTAAGGTGCAAAGACACTTCCGAGTTAATATTTTACTACATGATTGAGTGCTCACTTTTTTATTTCAGCGAAACAAAATGAGAACAAAAATTAAGGTGCCCACGCGGAACAGCGGGACGTCACGCATTTCCGAAAGATGATCCCCAAGGGTAAAGCAAAAAAAAAAAAAAAAAAAAAAGGTCGAGGCAGCCGGAAAGAAAGGAATCACCGGAATTCACGTAAATTGTTTCACTCCTCAAGCTCTCACAGCCGCTTTGTACTAGGACCACCCGTGAGCCTTTTAATTTTTTTTATTCTTCTCCCTTCCCCTTTATAGCCCCCCCCCCTTTTTTTTGTAAGAAAAAAAAAGAAATTTTACAACATACGACGTACGGCACAGAAAGCTTGCTTTGTTTGTTGCTTTAGAGGTTAAAAATATGCATTGAAGTGTTTTGATCGATGCCAGGATATTTCTCAACATCCTCGCAGATGTTTTCTGAAGAAACCATGATTTAAAAAGCATTCAAACCCTAAAAATATGTTGATTAACATCATGTTTTACACATCAGTGGAGATGATTGCATTTTAATACACTTATCTCGGTACATGGCAAAATTATGTTGTGGGCGTGGAATTCTTAAACGCTCGAAGAGGTAAAGGCCCTGTCACATTCAGAAAACAAGGCGGCGACATCAACACAACATGCTGATCAACGGTCGGGCGTCATGCTGCTGGTTGGCTCTGTTGCCCAACAGACCTGTGACATTGCGGGAATGGCAGCACGACATGAATAACAGAGTCATTGTTGTCTTGGTGTGGCGGCCTTCGGTAACAGAACAGCAACAACTTGTGTTGGACAGCGCATGTTAGCCGGTTTGATGGAGGAGCGAATTTTGGGTCAACAATTCGACAACACAAAAATATTTGAGGGTAAAGCGCCCGATCAGTAGCGCGTTTTTTGTTTTGTTTTTTTTAGGAATTTACTCTGGTAAATCTTTGGAAAATGCGGCTTAACAGTATTCAGTTAAAGCCTGATGTGCAGCTGAGATAATTTCCTAAATAAATGCGTAATTAGAGAAAGCAAATGTTGAAAATGTCACAGCTCCTTGCTTAAAGGGAAGCTGAAGAGCTTTTCGAAAAAAATGAGTTAAGGGTTGATCCTGACGTGTTTGTGCCTGCTGAGTCCAAATGTCACAACCGTTCGACCCAAATAATCCCTCAACGCGAAAAAAAGCGAAGAAATCAGAAGCGATCGCCGCAGCGGCACGCCATTGGCTAGTGACGCGTGACGCTCCACTACGTCATAAAAGGACCATCTCGATTCTCGCTTGCTCCGTCGCTTGCGGAAGTAGCCGGGCGCCGGGTCTTCTGCTCTTGTATATCGGGTTCGGCTTCTGATTTTTCGAAATCTTTCGGTGAATCCGAAAGAGGAATGTGTCCAAACGACCCTAGACGTGACAAAGTACGCGTTTCCAGCCGTTGGCAAAGTAGGAAAATGACCCCCGCAGTAATAAAAGCAGACTCGAGGAACCGCTTGCGCGGGCGCCGACATAGCCGGCTTCATACCATCAGGAACGTACTGACTGCTACTTATTGTAACCTAAAACGTTGACAATAAACGGAGTGCTTTTGACGGGGACGCCTCAAGCCGGATTAGCGTGACCCTCCCCAAAACGGTCGTCCGAGGACAAGAATGTCTGCACACATCGGCCTTCGTGCTTGCCAGCTGCTGGACGCGTAAGCGTGCAGGCTGCATTGTTCTGAAGTGGTTTCAACTTTGAAGGGATAGTATAATCGGCTTCGAGCGACGGGAGAGCTTCCGCTGAGATGAGACGGGTGATAAAACAGGGTCACCGTTCTGCCACCTCCATGTCCTTGCGCACTATGCGAATAACTGCGCAGAAGGTCCATCCCTGTGATAGCGGTACACTCCGCTGCGTTTAGTTTGTTTGCCACAAACTATTACGCCATTATAGCTTTAGAAAAAATCGGAGATGTGTGCCCGGCAGCCCTTAATTTGATGCCAAAATGATGTCAAAATCGTGAAAGCTTCCTGGGCCTCTATATTTGCATAATTCTACCAAGATTTGTTGACTGCATCACACCACCACCAAGCTTATCATCGTCCGATCGCATTTCTATGGCACAAAGAATAATTGCATAACACAATCTTTATACGAAAAACACTGCGTAACTTGTAAAAAAAGAACTCAATTCAGAAGAGAAGGTCACATGCTTTGTATTTCCAAAAGCTCTCCTGAAGAGAATATGAACCTTTGGAAAGAAAAATTTAACAAAATTTATGTTACGTTTAAAAAATATGTGACCTCAAATAATGTCAGCAACTGTAAAAAAAATGTTTATGCTAAACAAGTTGCACCGTGAAAGTCGCATTATGAATTGCATGACCACTTATTAGAGCAAGCCCTCCTCTCCCAAGTGACTGGGTAGCCGAGTAGATAAAAGGCAAAAGAAAAAAATCTTGGGCTACCCAAGATTGTTTTCTTTTGTTTCCCAGATTTCCCGGACCGGAGTCGGTCCGGAAAATATGGTCACTTCAGCAATATAAGAAACCAACTCCAAAACACTAATATAAGGCGGTTAACACAAGAGAGCCAGTAGAAACCCGCTACTCGGCTAAATGATCGCGGCTTTTCTAGCACACTGCACAATTCTAATAACGTAATTGCTTTTTTCTAGAACAGTCGACCTACAATTCCTACCTAGTTACGTTTCCCCCTTTGCTTGTGACTTTTAATGCGCTGAATTGCCTTCTTACCTTCAAAGATGGTCGACAGAGAGTCGGGTTCAGGCGAGGACTTCTTCAGACCCAAACCCATACGTATATAGTTTCATATGCGCCGTCCGAAACACGTTTCGAACAATAAACGGTGTACTGCTCAACCCACCCACCCCTTTAAAAGCTCGGTGACGAAGTGGAAAAGACGGTAAGCGGGAAGAACAACTGCGACGAGCGCTGTTCGTGAAAGCTGGCGGCTACACATGAGTACGGCATCCTGCAACAGCACTAGTCAGTTGGTTTGGTGCCACGAGAATTCTGCAAACACGTGAACAAACAAGAGAACAATCAACACGTCATGCGATTGAGTGAATAGCATGACCGGTCAACGGATCAAAGCAAGCGCTATGCAGCGGCAGAATGACGACGGCTCGAAAGGACACTAGAGCAGCCTACGAGGAAAGCGCGGCCAGCCGCGGCGGGGTCCCCCAGTCGGTCCTTTTGTGACGCCGGCTGACGGGCTTCCTCCTCTCTCCCCTTTCCCTCTGCTTCGGAGAGGCGTGGCTTCGGTGCTACTTTGAAGGCGCTTTTTCCGGTTAATCCGCGCAGAAAATAACCAAACGAATACGCTATTCGTGATTGCTGAGGCCTCATTAACTAGGCTTAGGTGTTTTTATTCATATTTAAAACCGCTTCAGCTTCCCTTTAAACCTTCAAGGTCAGTTAAAACTGGACTGGCCAGAAATTGCCAGTATACATATTTGTAGAATAATAAAAATATCAATAATATCTTAAACATTATCCACGAAAGTGATCGACACAAAATCCGAAGCTTGAAAACAAACGACCACTGCCGATCATAATCGTTGACGCTTGTTTTTCTTTTTTTTCTTGTCGTTTGCTTGGAATAAAGTGCTGCGGTTTTCATGGCATAAATTTGAGGTGTTTTCAATAAACCTGACTATAAAAAAGATTCATTATTACGTCATATACGGGTGAGAAAGTGAGCGAGAGGAAGAGGTAGGTGTGCGCAGAGAGTTCAAAGAACCAAGCTCTTGATTGGAATGATTAGCGAGTAGACACAAAAAACAAGCTGCCTTGGTCTCTACCCATTTTCTCCCTTTAATCAGGGCCAACATATAAGAGCGTAATCTGGTCCTCGCGTAGTGTCTCGCGTTCCAGCGCCGGACACCGGCCTTCGGCGTTCAAACGCGTTCGAACACCTAAAAGGGATAAAGGCAGCTAGCCTCCGCGTCTACCCACTATCCTTCCAATCAGATATTGACTCTCTGATGTCCCCGCGCGTGCTCGTCTCCTTCTCTCCCTCAGTTTTTTCACCGTATAGACACCTTTCGAAAGTCACGTGCAACCTCGCAGTCTTTTGACTAGAAGGATAGAAGACTGCGAGTGCGCAGGCGAGCAGGTGGTAGCTAATCATGTCGTTTAACATCTGAAACTGTGGTGCAGAAAAAGGGAAAACGTTTAGTCGGAGGAACAGACACAAAATGGAACGTCTCAAATTTAAACGAGCTGTGCATCGATTTTGACGTTGAAAGAAATTGCATCTTCTACTTTTAATATTGTTCATCTTGTCACAAAGGGCACAAAACACATCTCCTTCCTTCGAAATGTTGCGATTCTGCCGCGAAATCGCGAGGCAAAATTAGAATATTTCCCGACTTGCAGCCGCGAGCGGCGGCCATGAGAACCACGCGGCATGACGTCAATGGGGGACTTGTAAAAAGATAGGAAGTTGTGCGAATACCTGCTCAATAACGGTGATTTTTCTATAATATTGTTGTTGCAACATAAATATAAATGCGTCAAAACCTGGTGTCATCGACAAAACTTTTATTATGCGGAGGCTTTAGTGGCGCCGTCTATCCGAGGTCAACAAAACCTTCAGCTCTATCTGCTACCGCGAACAGCCGCCAGAAGCCGGAAGGGGACGGGGGCAGAGCCGGATGGGGATGGCCGGACCCGGATGAGACTTTCCTCTTTTCGCCATGTTGATCGCTCTGCGCAAGCATGTAGTCACGTAGTCACGAGCGGGTGAGTTCTCGCTGCTCACTGAAGGCTCTAGAGAGAGAACTTCACCGGAACCCCGCGCGTCCACCGTTGACGTCACAGTGCACGTGACTCGGAAGATGGTGAAGGAGTTGAGAGGCACGGAAAACCTCATTATTTGTCCATTTTTAAAATAAAAAGTAGGATATGCAGGCAAAAGCTGTTTTTTGTTCTTTACTTCAGAAGGGTCGAGACAGCAACTCCCAAATTATTTAAGCAAAGCACTTAAATTGTTGCACAGCTCCTTTAACTACTGGTTTGTTTCTGAAGCATCCCCACGGCCACTCTCATCCACCTTCTTGGCGCACTATGGCCTCCATTGCTGCTGTGCCAAAACAAAACACCAAATTCATTCATCCAACTTCTACGCAGAGATCTTTGCTGAAATCATTTTAAATACAAAGAAAATACACGTTCGCAAGAGACGCAGTGGTCAAACCCTGAATACAATCATTCTCAACCACCTTTGACGCAAAAATCTCCTGTGTCGAGATGTTGCCTTCTGTGTCTGTTTCTTCAGCTTATTGTTTTTTTTCGGCACCCCAGTTTTAGGTGTTAAACGACATGATTTACTAGAAGGTCGGAGCCACTGCACAATGGCGGAACAACTGACATCGTGGAACGTGCAAGTCGTTTCAAAAGATAGGTACCGTCGGAACTCGGCCGATGCTCTGAGCCGACAAGCCAAGGAAACATCGTTGAAAGTGCAATGTCAATGCGCTCATCACCTTTTTATTTGGGTCTAATTTTGCCTTCTACTCCAACCAAAAGTAACAAATGTGCCTTGACGTTGCGGTTTTAGACCGCCATTGTGCGAGGATTCCACGGCTGCCAACAGAGGGTATAGTCTTCGAAATGGGGTCTATTGCAACGTTATTCACTCAAATCAATGAATTGAATATTTCTACGAGTGATTTATCGTCATGATTTTATATTTATAAAAAGTTCCGAAGGTTGCAATTTTAGTTTATTCCGTAAGACTCTTAACTGAACGAGATTAGGAAGATGGCGATACCGGTTAATAATGTTCGGTACTTTCCCTACTGAAAAAAATTATATGAATTTATTTCTGATATGTTTATTGGACACTTTTTTTCATATCAGAACTTATTTCATATCAGTTTCATATGCTGCATATCAGTTACACTAGGTAGGTGGCGCTAGGTACCGCCCAATTCATGAGCTACAAAAATATTTTTAGTTACTCACGCCACCATGTAGATACATTACGCATATCACTGGCATCAGCTGGACATATATTTTGAGCGCATACACATACACGGCAAAGCAAACATGAATACAACAGCACACCCAATAACTACTTCTGAGCTCTGCGTTTCCGCCTTTTATACAGGTCGTTTTGTAAGTACGGAGGTTTTCGGTGACCACCTAAGCAATAAATAATATTCTCAACACGTTGGATTTTTTTTCAGTAATGTCATACCAGTGAGAGTATTTTGAACGGCTCAGGGGATGAATCTCTTAATAAAACGTAAACGCTCATGCAGTAGGTATTTGAAAGCCAGTAAATCAAGCCGCTCCTCTGCGGTTCCAAGCCACGTGTTTGTTTTCCCGCGCGGCACCTCATATACGAAAAAACAAATAAAATGAATTTATTTCTGATATGCTTATTGGACATATTCATATCAGTTGGCAAATGTTGCATATCAGTTCTTATATGTCGCATATCAGTTTTTGGATATCTCATATCAGTTTCATATATCGCATATCAGTTTTCGGATATTTCATATCAGTTTCATATGTCGCATATCAGTTTTTGGATATTTTATATCAGTTCTTATATAGGTTCATATAATTTTTTTCAGTAGGGTTATAAGACTGTTTTTGTGTGCTCCTGTTTCTCCTGATTTGGGGAAGCATATTTATTATTTTTAGTATAGTAACGGTGGTCGCTTCAAGTGCAAAAACGTCGGAGAGTTCATTGAAAGAGTTGGTAATAAACGAAGCTATTCTTGGGTGTTTCTCGGCACGCCGTAAAATGTGCCCGAGCCTTATATTTTTCGAATGTGCGCAAATTTTGTGGTTTTCAATGTTACCTAAAACGTTTCTAATCGAAATTATACCCTTAAATGTTCCAAGTAAAAAAGTCAACTACTTAAAACTTAATGAAAAGCCTAAGTGTACCGAGCGTTGTTAATTTTCTCAAATTGGCCATTTGGCAGAATCCAACAGGACGTGAAGCATTTTTCTACGCGATGCGTACTTCTTGCAGGACCGATTTGGCTCGGGTATCGAGAAACATTTTGTATATTGTAGCTGATATCTTACAAACATCCGGGCTGATCACGCGCACGTTTTTGGCTTCTAGAATCGTTCTTCGACGTTATTTCTGGCACTGCCTCATTGTTACTTGCAGCGAAGTGATAAGAAGTTGGTCGGGACTCTTTATTTTATTTATTTTTATTTATTTACAGAGTACCTACATCGCCTCGAGGGCATTATTGTAGGAGGGGCAGGAAATAACACAAATACATAAAAAACACAAAGTGATCACTTGTCCGCACAGATTAGATATACAGCCGAGAAAAAAATACACTGTTGTCCAAGGTGCTCACCACATCATCAGGCAGCAAGTTCCACTCTCTAATTGTCTTTACAAAAAAAGAATGACAGAAGCTGTTTGTTTTATAGGAATATTCAAAAACTTTTCTAGAGTTATCACACCTAGCTGAAACATACGTTGGCCCCAAAAGATACTCATTCTTATTAATACCAGTATTATTATAATAAATGCGATGGAAAAACTTCAATCTTAATTTTTGCCTTCGAATGCTCAAGGGCTCCCATTCCAGCATGGTTTTAACCTCTGTCATACTAGCGTATGGATCGTAGTTGTTACTAACAAATCGCGCTGCTTGATTTTGAAGTTTCTCTAATCTATCGATCAGATACTGCTGATAGGGACCCCATATAACGCACGCATAATCAAGCATTGACCTTACGTGCAAGAAGTAAAGAGTTTCTTTTACGTCTCGGGACGCGTGTTTGAAATTTCTACGGATAAAAAACAACATTTTACTGGCCTTATTAATTGTGTAGTCAATATGTTTATTCCATTTAAGTGATTGGTGAAAATAAACGCCAAGATATTTACATTCAGAGACATTACCGATTGTCAGGTTTTTGATAGTATAACTTGTAAAAAATGTAGAGACGTTTCTAGCAAAATTAATGAGGTTACATTTTCCAATATTTAGGCTCATGTTCCATTGGTTACACCAGTATGCTACCTTATCTAGATCGCTCTGTAGGATCTCGATGTCTCTCGTCGAATTTATTTCCCTGTAAATAACGCAATCATCAGCAAAAAGTTTTATTGTCGACTGAATATTTTGTACAATGTCGTTAACGTAAATTAAAAATAGTAACGGTCCAAGAACACTACCCTGGGGGACCCCTGAAGTGCCCTGCGTTTCTTACTTTGTCAGCTATTATAGCGAGCAAAACACACTCCTTAAGTTGTCGCTCATTTTTGTGAAGTGTGTGAATTACTGGACAGGTGAGAATTTAAAGTGACGCATTGATACTTCACAGTCTCTAAATAGGGGATTAATTGGAGCGCAATAGCCTGCGCCACCGTTTGTGTTTGAATGAAAAATAAAGGTGTCTTTAGTTCCACAATCTTTAGAAAACTGTGAACGGAGGGGATATTTTTCGGACACTGATATTACTCACGGTATCTGCAAACCTCCTTATTAGTTCAGGGGAAGAGTTTCAAGGCATTCGTGATGCTCTTGAATAAGAAACATGGCTGGATCAAAAGAGCGTCCCCCGTGCGTTGATGACATGTACAGTTTGTAACTAAGTATACCTGACGCAGACGCAAATACGGAACAGTAAGGGTATAAATTGTAAACACTTACGCTACCCGTAAGGAGAAACACAGCGACCGCTGAGGTGTGACGTCGCAGCCGCGAAGGTGTCATTTCGGAGCGGATGGGCTGAATGAACGGCAAAGGTTCGAGCGTGCATCCACAGAGTCCGCGTAGGTGTTTTGTATTAAGCCGAGTAACACACCAGACGAAATTCCCATAGCATTTTGGAACCAATGAGGGTGTACTAAAGGAAAACTGAAGCGGTTCTGTATTTGAGTAAAAACAATCAAATTATCTTCATCTAGCCTCTAAGATTACAAAAAAAAAACAATTAATTCGGTAGACGGAGGTTGCAGAAAATCATTTGCAAAGTACCGCTGAAGCCCCTCTTTCGCGGTGCATTAACGTCATGAAAGGAGTTTTCAGAATCCCCGCTCTCGCGCATAGCGCCTATCAAAGCTGTGAACGCGCATTCTCGCTAGTTACAAAAACGTCACAAAAAGACGTCACGACTTGTGCCAGTGCGGGGGAATGGGGGGTATTCACTGGCCGCCATATTTGAGGTCACTGTTTAGAGCGCATGCTCAGAACGAGCTCGCATTAATAGGCTGCCAGAACCGGCAATCTTGATGGTGCGGGGTGCACGTCGCAAAATAACTGTGGAAGCTCGCCATCAGCACGTGCTCAGCATTAGCCCACACAGATATGGCAGCCAGCAACGTTACTAAAACACTCAGTTGGGAAACTGCCATGGAGACTGCTCTAAAAAAGTGGCCCCGATCTGTCCTCGCGAACCGTGCTAATGGCAAACACAACGCCTCCATTTCTCCCGCAGCGGCCACTCGAGGAACCGCACGTTACTTCTATTTTGGCTTTAATCGACCATTCTGGCGCCGAAACAGATACAGTGGTGATAGGGGTGCCACCCCAGTCTCCCCAGCGGACGCTCCGCGTCTCACTACCAAAGTTAAAATGCACCTAGGTCGGGACGCGCTACCTGAAAGCACCGCTGAGGCATGGTTGTATAAAAACAATATTAATTGTGCTGCCAAACCAGCAAACTAAAGATTTTAAAAACTTCACGCGCCCTTCATTTTGTACTACACTCCAATAAATATCATACAAAAAGAGTCTTTTCCGTTTGTTTTTACGCACAAACATGCTTTCTAAAAGCTCAAGGTGACCACATTACAGACAAATGATAAAGAGTGGCGCTGTTGTCGTATTTAGCTCGGTCTCGGTAGACGCCAGCGGCCCAGGTTTCGACGGCGAGTTTCCCAACTGAGTGTTTTAGTAATGTTGGCCGCCAGTGAATACACCCTATATAAACGTTTCCACTGTTTACAAAAATCACAGTACACACGTGCTAAATCACAGTCTGGCCAGCGCTCGCCAGACCTATTCGCGACGTGAATGATCAAAAGCGTCGCTGTGGTCGGCTTTCCACGATTGGCCGAACGCTGACTATGACGTCAGAAAAGGATTTATCATCGACGGAAATAAGAGGAATGAAAGAACTTTAATTTTGACGGTGTTGGCACTGTTCATTTGAGAGCGCAATGATTTCAAGCTTCCACCATGCTATTTACGCTTATGGTCAAGAGGTCCAACGAGTCAAAAGGTCCAAAGATCAAGAGGTCCAATAGCCACGTGACAGCCGAGTCAAGAGGTCCAACGAGTCAAAAGGTCCAATTCTAGTCAAGAGGTCCAATGCGTCAAGAGGTCCAACGAGTCAAAAGGTCCAATTTGTGTTAGAGGTCCAACGCGTCAAGAGGTCCATCGAGTCAAGAGGTCCAACGCGTCAAGAGGTCCAACGCATCAAGAGGTCCATCGAGCCTTATTTTTATCTTCTCTGTTTATAAGTATATTGCTATTAATGACTGCTTGTGACGGTTACTGACTGTTTGACCTATTTGAATTATTTTGGACAATACAAGTACCACATAGCCATTGGAGACAAGTAGACAGATACTAATTGCCACATTGTATATGTATTTGAGTGTTAAATAATGGATAGTATCTGGCGACATATTTTGGACTTGTACTTAATATCTTCGTTCAGTCTCTCTGTTCTAGGAGTCATTTATGCCATTTCTACGGAAGTGTCTTTCCAATTCCCAAGATATAAAATACAAATGCACCTCAGCATCTCCCGTTTAACCTTCCCTTTCAGTGTATCTCAGTATTTGTAATCGCAAATACTTCCTTGGGTAACTTTGTCCAGTCCCGGTTTCTTGTATGTTCTATTAAAACTATGATGCACTACTATTTTATGCTTTAGTTTTTATTCACTGAGTTCACCGAATCACTAAAGAGGTAAATAACACTACATGGGAAGAAGCTCAAATATCATTGGTGGGCGTCTTTAAACGAGCCCAAATTATGCCACTTGGCGTCCAATAGAGTGTTGCAAATGAATGCGAGCATTGTCGCCTTGAAACGCTATGACCGGTGCAAGCTATAGCGGGTTAATTTGGGCCGTTGGCTAACTCAAAAGCACGGAGCAGCCGCAAATACTTATGCTAGCGATATGTAACTCCTTTACTGCTCTTTATTTTTGAGAATGCTGTGAAATAAACCATGAAACTGAACGTTTCATGATTAAGTATTCTTGACACGAATTACCGAATACTTGTCCGTCGATATCATTTATTTTAGTTGAAATCAGTGGCGTCACAAAGGGGGGGGGGGGGGGGGGGGGGGGGGGGGCGGGGGGGAGGGGGGTGGACCGCCCCGGGTGCAACGCTCAGGGGGGTGTCACGGCGGGCCACGAGAGGGGGGGGGGGGGGGGGTCGCGGCGGGCTACCGCCCCGGGTGCCGCTAACCCTCGTGACGCCACTGGTTGAAATTACGCGATGTGTTAGTCGGTTGGAATTGTAAGATGGTGGGTTAGTTGCTCAATCTTTTTAAGAAAATTGGGTCATGAAGATTGAAGTCGATTGAAGAACTGTTCGTGTCGGAAAGCACGTCAATCTCTGAAGCCCTTAGATCTAGTATTGTCAGTTCTAGGCCATGGCGAATGGAAAAATTACTAACTTTACATGCCATGCTGCGTCAGGGCAAACGGTATCTTTAAGTTCTTCGAAGACCAAGCACTTCAAAATATTAATGAAGCTATTTGGACGAGACGCGAACAAATTTAAACAATTATTACAACTTTTGAAAATGATGTCACAGAAATGAAAAAAAAAAATCTCTGTTCAGTTATCCTGACGTCAAACGCCGTAGTAGTGCTTGAGTGTGACGGTGGACGTCGAAATAGCAAATAACTATGGACATATCTTTCGTATGTAACGAAAGATGTGTTGAAAATAGTTTTACAATTATTTCGAACCCGGATGTCGAAGTCTTCCTAAAGTCTTCCTAAAAAAAAAGGCATCTCAAATCGTGAAATGTTAACATCTTTCCCTTTTACGTCTTCGATATTCGCGGGGGAGGGCAACACGGGTGTTGCAGATTTACGACTTTGTGGTCAGGGGTAGAAGAGAGAAGGCACACAAGTCCCCAACTAACGAATGTTGACATAAGCTTGACAGTTTATAACAAAAATGATTTCCGGTGTTTACAAATCCAGTGCCCAGCATGCGATTCCCAAAGCCCAGCGCGCGCATATCTGTCGCTTCAGAAACCAAGCGAATCACGGGTCATACGCACGAACACTGATTACATCACCGGCCAGAATCGATGTATCAAAGCCGTGTTCGTGGGCTCCCCCCTGCCGTGTGCAAGCCTTCACAGCTCAACATTTTCCTCTTTTTTGACATTTTTCTTCTCCGCCTTTATTGTTAGAATCTCTGTTGTCTGCTTTTTTAATGCGTGAGCATTACCTGGCTCAGTCAGCGAAAAAGCCGCCCGCCAAATCCATCGTCAAAATTCGTGACTTGTCCAACACAATCTAACATAATAATAATAAAAAAAAAACTCTGGTTACGTGATATCTTTGGTCACGTGATCGCTCTGGTCACGTGACCAAACCAAAAAAAAGTCTGTGGTCACGTGATCAAAAAAAAAAAACACTGGTCACGTAACCTCTCTACTTACGTGAGCACGAAACCATCCCCTGCCTGGTTTCGAACCTAGGCCCTCTTGATCGCGCAACTATACTTCGTCTCACCTTAGCATGGACTAACCGCGAATGCTGTGCTAGCGCGAGCGGCTGGCGTTGACTGCCTTGACTGGAGTACTCGCTGCACGAGCGCTTGTTCAGCCGCCGAGGCTTCATTTGAAGCGACTAGCTCGCGCTTTGAGCACGCGCGGCTAACAATAGTCCATACTAAGGTGAGACGAAGTATAGACCATTCTAAAAAAGAGCGTGTGGCCGGTGCCATTTTGAGTGTTCGTGCGTATGGCGCGTGCTTTGCTCGCTTTCCGAAGCGACGAACACGCACGTGCTGGACTGTGAAGATCGCACGCTGGACTGTGATTTTGTAAACATTGGAAAGGTCTATAGCGCGCTATTCGTTGCGGCAACGCAACTCGGGAAAAGGTAGTGCTCGCGCATTCGCACATCGTAACAGAAAGCTTAGGTGCCCTCACAGTTTTTTTTTTCTTTTTTGCCTGTACTTATTTCACACCCTTGCCGGTACATATTTCACACCAAGAGATACAACGAGTCAAGCTATCCAATATTGGACCTCTTGAAGCGTTGGACCTCTTGACACATCGAGGCACGAGTCAAAAGATCCAATATGGGTCAAGAGGTCCAACGCGTCAAGAGGTCCGACGAGTCAAGAGATCCACGGCGAGTCAAGAGGTCCAACGCGTCAGGAGGTCCAACGCGTCAAGAGGTCCAATATATATTGGACCTCTTGACTCGTTGGACCTCTTGACGCGTTGGACCTCTTGACTCGGAATCTGCTATTTACAAACACCATCGAACTTGTTTTTTGCAAGGTAATGACGTCACAAGGGGGAACCATAGGAGGGCGCCACCAAAACATCTCACCGCTAATAGACCTTTCCAAAAAAGGGCACTTGCAGGTTCCATTTTCAGTGTTCGTGCGTATGGCGCGTGATTTGCTCGGTTTCCGAAGCGACGAACGTGCGCGTTCTGGACTGTGATTTCACACGTGTGGACTGTGATTTTTGTAAACAGTGGAAACGTCTACAGGGAGTATTCACTGGACGCCATATTTGTGGGCGATGTTTAGAACGCATGCTCAGAACGAGCTCATATTAATAGGCTGCTAAGACCGACACTCTTGATGGTGCGGAATGCACGTTGCAAAAGAACTGTGGATGCTCGCCGTCAGCACGCGCTCAGCACTCGCGCACACGGCCATGGCCGCCAGTGAATACTCCGATACCCAAGTATCAAGGAGAATGCAGGGGTCGGTGTTCCACGCGCCACGCGCGCACGCCTTCCCCGTATAAAAATAAATTAAGTAAATAACCAAAATAAAGCACTGACGAACGCGCGTTGAAAATGCCATTTGTTTTAGGTATTTTCTTTAAGAAAGGTTACTACTGCTGAGGCCAGCACGTGGCACGAGGAACACCAATCCCTGCATTCGCCTTGATGCTTGGGTTATATAGCAATAGCTCTATTGCGTGGGTAGAACGTTTACTATCGATGGTGAGGAAAACAGTAGCTCCCCCAGCGAGCTTCTCACCGCGAATACATCATACAAAAGATGGTATATGTCCACAGATTCGAGAGCGAGTCACCGCGAGATCCCTGCTTCGAGTGTCGCTTGGCAATGAGATCAAGGAGAAACTTGGCACGTGGCTTTCGAACCATGAATATTGCAGCGACTTGTGCTTGCAAAACTTTCTTTTGTATTATGTACGAGCAGTGTGACCCCGGTTACACTACTATCACAGCTATCACAGTAAAAAAAAAAGAAAAAAAAAAGAAAAAACAACAACATTGAGGACTATTTTTTTTGTAAGAAAACTGTGTCACGGGCTCTGTATTCCATTAATTGCTACAAATAATAATGAATCTCGTAAAAACGTTTTTTTTTTTTTCTGTGCAGGAACGAGAATGGATTTGTGAAAACAATATCAATGATAAGAAGCATTTTGATTTAGCTGAGCAGTCAAGCCGCAGAAGAACCTGGACTACATTCAATGGTGAGAATTTTGCTGACATTGTTGCGCCTAAGTAGCAGATGGGAAAGTGCATCAAAATACAAAAGTGCAAATACGCGCCAGGTCACCTTCCCGGGGCCCTAATCTGGACGCTTGGCGAAAAAGTCGGCGAGAAATTCGGCAACTTTTTCTCGTAGGTAGCTGAAAATATTATAAATAAACGACTTGTTAAATTTTTGACTTCGAATAATATTCTAGTAAAGGAGCAATTCGGTTTTCAGAAAAATAAGTCGCCAGCAGTTGTACGGCTTGGAATAAAAGAACAAATCCTTGAGAATATAGAACAAAAAGTATATACGCTAGGCATATTCCTTGACCTTAAAAAAGCATTCGATTGCGTTCAACATGACATACTCTTAAAGAAACTTCAGTTCTACGGCGTCCGTGGTGTTGCTTTATTATTATTTAAAAACTATCTCGCGTCCAGAACACAGTATGTAACCATAAACGGACCGAACTCAGACCTTCAACAAATCAGATATGGAGTCCCCCAGGGATCTATTCTTGGACCTATACTATTTTTGTTATATATCAACGACATTGTAAACATACCTGGTAGTTCAAATATAGTATTATATGCAGATGATACAAATATTTTCTTCTCCAGTGTAGACATTCACGATCTCTTTGGAAGGGCAAAAAAATGGTTGAGGGGGTTAGACATGTGGCTTAAATCAAATAAACTTTATTTAAACGTAGACAAAACTAAGTACTTACTATTTAAACCGAAAGGAATGACATTACCGTCAAATTTTAAATTAGAATTCCAGGACTCTTTCATTCAGCAGTCTTCAACAATTCGATTCTTGGGAGTTCTATTCCACGAAAACTTATCATGGACACCCCATATTGATTCGCTTATAGGAAATCTTTGTCGAGCTGTTGGTCTTTTAAATAGATTAAGATATTATCTCCCCCAAAAAGCTAAACGTCAAATTTATTTTGCCCTCATACACTCTCGCATAAGTTATTGTTTATTAGTGTGGTCTAGTACGTCCCAAACAAACTTAGAATCGTCTCTTATCTATACAAAAGCGAGCATTACGAGCAATTGGAAACATAGATTTTTTTAGGAATGCCACACCATACTTTAGAGCATACCAAATATTAAACTTAAGAGATCTACAAAAATATAAACTGTCCCTCGAGATTTGGCGGCAATTTCATACTGACAAATTGTTGTTCCATGCAAAGTACCCCGTGAAAATTAAGCCGTACAATTTAAGACAAAATGTAATAATGAAATCTCGTTCACGGACAAATTATGGAGATCAGAAGTTAAGTTTTCAGATACCAGATTTTTTGAACCACCACCCAACTATTTTAAACTTTCTAAATAGTGCCAGGTCACCCCTTAGTTATAAGAAAAGTGTGAAAGAAATTTTATTTATGGATGAATAAAACAACGAAAAATATGTCCTAAACTTCTTGAATGATAAATGTATGTGATAGAACAAAAAAAGTATTTTTTTTAAAAGATCTGTTGAAGAAAAATGTAATATTATAGATAATTGGCCCATCTCTGTTCGCACACCACTGGTTGTTTCTTATTTGTCTTCTTTTGTGTTTGTTTTTATTGTATAGCTGTGGAAGCATGTCTCTCTTGTTTTGTTTTGCTACCGCTGTTGCCAAAAAGGGCGGCGTGGCCTCGTCAGGCACTTCAAAGTGCCTTTAGCCATGTCCCCCGAGACATTCTGTAAGTTTTGTCTCAAATAAACTTATACAAACAAACAAAGCTATGATTGGCCGAAATCAATGTGAAGTTCGGAGTTGGCAAGTCACGGCCGCCGGATTTCTTTCCGTGGTTTTCGCCAAGTGTCCAGCTTACACGGTAAAAATATGGCCGTGCGTCTACTTTCTCGCGCCACACTCGGAGAGCCGATCAGCGCAACGTATGGAGGCAGTTCAGCGAATGACGGCGCGGGAGAAAATATTTAGACCAAAAAACGCAGTCTGAGTTGTGACATTAAGCAATGCAAAACGTCACGCTTGCATTGCTTAATGTCACAACTCAGACTGCGTTTTTAGGTCAAAACATATGTTTCGGCTTCGTCATTCGCTCAGCTGCCTCCGTAAGTTGCGGTGATTGGCTCTTCCAGTGTTGTGCGGGAAAGTAGACGCACGGGATTTGTATTAGATTTTAGAGTCCCAGTTGGCTAGATTGACAACTCTTTCCGACACACGCTACAGTGCAGAGAGTCGTAATCGGCACCACAGAAATTAGAAGAAATAAACCGTAGGCGATCAAATGTGCGGACATACGGTGACTCCCATGTTTTACATGCCGTGATAGGCGTCACTCAGAGACAAAAAGATAAATACTATAGAAGTCGTTCAAGTATGTTTGAAATTCGAAATTAGCTAGGGCATCCGCGACGGTGGGGTTTGGCGGATACTGATATCTAGCAAGCGCCACTGACTCCTGTGCGGCTAAAAGACACAAAAATAAAAAAAAGAAACACCTGTTGTTTTAACATGAATGCCCACGGCTTCGAAAAAACCTGATCACCGTGCGCGTATCAAAAAGTGCGCAGTCACGCGCTCGCTTCGTCAACAATTCGCCGGAAACACACGCGTCCACTCGTCGCTCTCTATCCCTCCTTTCCCTCTTTGGGCTATCGAATGGCGTGCACAGCGGGATGCGTGGTCATGGCAACGGGAGAAGCCTTCGCCTTCTCTCAAGTTCCTCGCCTGGACGCATTTTTTTTTTTTATCTGGGCGAGTCTATTCTGGATTTCAAGGGAAGGAGGGAGAGGCTTGAACCGCAGACGCGGAGAGAGAGAGGGGAAAGGGTTCGGGCTCCCGAAGAAGGGGCTCGCTCGAAGCGCGCGCTTTCAGCGATCCCGGCCAGTGGTGTCGGCGCGGGCGCAGCGAGTGGCTACGGCGTCGGAGTTCCTACGATTCCCCCTTTTCTGTGACTCCAGCCGGGACACGTGAGCTCGCGCAGACTCCGCCGCACTGACCGGCATTCCGTCTGAAGACACGTGGAGCCCGGGGTCCCAGCTCCCCTTGTTTTCGCTCTGTTCGGCGCGTGTGGCAGTGCCGATAACGTGTCTTCGATTTCAAAGGTGTATCTCCAAAGAAGAACGGTTCGTCAAAATTTGACGTGGCTACCGTGTGTGTTTCATTTTTCATTCGTGATTCCTCAACGGTGTTTTTTCGTCAGTCCTCCTTTGTTGGAGGTAAGCTTGAAAGTTAAGAAGAAACTAATATCCTTACGTTTTTTGTCGACTTTTCACCCCGCGTTCGAGCGTCAAATTTCTCTTTGGTGGTTTCAACGTGTTTTGTAAGACCGCTACCGTGCTACGCGTGCGTGTCGCGGTTGGAGGTGATCGCAACTGGACTTCCGAATACGCCGGCGAGACTGACCCTTGAACGCGCGATGACCGGCGTCACGGACGCGGACTCGTCGTCCGGATGTCGGCGCCTTCAGTGATTGCCGGCTGCGGATCGAGTAGTGTGGCGTCTTTGGCAAGTGGAGGCATTGACGTGACGCGAGGCTGAGCGGCTTCCTCATTGTCCGCCGGTCGGGATAAGTGCGGTTTCTCGGGCAAGGACAATCGGCCGACATGCGTCCTCGTGGCGGGCTGCCCCTGGCTTGGCTGCCCGTCTTCGTCGGGAGCGTCCTGCTCACGTCCGGTGAGTTGTTGCCCACTTCAAGGCCGCGATCACGCTGCTGATATATCCTACAGAAGACAGCCCACAGACACACGGTCTGGGCGTGTTTTTTTCTTGTAGGATGGTTGTGTTACATTGATCATGCTAAAACTGTCTGCAAATTAACAATATAAGTATATATGAAACAGTCATTCTTCGAACATATAATTTGTTCTTGTTCGCGGAAAATTCTGCCATCATGTCTGGAGTTTTATATGATCACCACCTGGTAGAATTTTTTCGCAACCCAGAGTGAGGATACTTCAACATCCTCTGCTGGTGCAAGCACGCGTGCAATGCCATGCTTCTGTGCACTATGAAAATTAAAACATAACCGCGTGCGTAGTGTGTTCAACTCCCACAGTGAGGAAAACAGAAGTGCCCATAGCGAGCTTGTCAGCGCGAATGGGGGCAATCTGACGGCTCCAATTCAAAAACGCTACCAAAAACACTCCTACGCGAAGTGTGTCAGAAAGGACGATAGGGGGGTTGTGAAGGAGACCGATTCGTTATTACTGAATCAAGTGCTCATAGCTACGTTGTTCGGTTTCCTCCCAAGGGACGTCGTAGTAACTGACAGAAGGAGAAGGGCGGGACATGTGTCTTCGGAATGCCTGGCCCCCAACACGCGCTCTGTGCCTTCCACCGTGCTTTGGCTGCGCGCCCGCGTTCGAGATGCAGGAGACGCCGAACCGTTGTCGAAAATAGAAAGCTGGCGCTAAAAGTGAGACAACTGAAGATCTACTCTGCCGTTGTCGCCTTGTTAGGAACTATATCTTTTATTGCTTATTAATAATATTCCGGACAATATAGGTACGAACAGTCAAGTTAGATATGCTTTATCACGCCATAAATAACGAATAACTAGTTAATTAAATATTGCTCATCTTGAGTGCGATGGTAGCCAACACAATACAGAAGAAAATAAAAGTAACATAAATTGATTTGCCATTTTGATGATCTTAAATGACAGATGAATCGCATATTTAACTGTGCAGTAATAATAACAATGTTTTATACCCACAAAATCATCTCGGCCCTATTTTTTCAAAACTCTTATTACTACTACCTTTGAAAGATTCATAAATACACTGACGAATCTACGAAGTAGACAGACGTTCATTTTGAGCGATCTAAAACTAAAATTTGCCGGTGAGACTAGCATTGGAAAAGTATCACATTTCTGTGCACAAGGTGATTTCAATGCAGTGTTTTTAGGCTTCCATCGACGTCGATGCACGAATTACGTGCATCGTTGACTTTGCAAAGATTGCTGACTAGAAAAGAAGAAGCTGAACTTATCAGCTTCAAATAGCACCCCTGATGCTTCAATGACTTAAATTCGACTAGATGTAAGTATGTCTTTTTTTTTCCCATCTTTTAACAATATATTGAAATACTCCGAACCATTTATTTCTGCAATGCATCTAAATGCGAGAAGCATAAAAAATAAGGAAGACAACCTTACGGATTTTTTTTCCTCTGCCTAAAATTCGATGTCCCCTGTTCACAGGAATTTGGTTAACAAAAAATGACGTCGCCCCAAATATTGAAAAACGCAAGTATGGAAGACTGGTGAGGGATAAAAACAATGAAGGGGGAGTGGCAATTCACACGAAAAGAAGTATATCATACAGAGTTCTTTGATTTTTGCAAACTTGATATGAACATTGAATGCAGGACAATAAAAACTAAAAACACAGTTATTGCAGTATTAAAGAGATAAGATAATCCGCCAACCAAAAATTGAAATAGTAGCGACCCTACGTTTCGAAACCGTTCGTTTCTTCTTCAGGGGGATGAATGAAGGACAGCAGCTTCTTCTTCTTCTAGATGTTGAGCGACTTATTTTTCTTTTTCATTGGTCTTAGTAGGCTGGTCGTGCCGAGCGCAGGCTGTTATAACATCTTGGAGGCCGGTAATATATAAAGTTGGAAGTGCCCCTAAGGACCGATTGGTGTTGTTAAAGGTTGTTTGTATGTACCATGACTCTACGAGGTGTCTTCTACGTAGATTTGATGCCGTGTCTAGGATGCTTGCGTTTTTAAAGGCAATGCGGTGGTCGAGAGTCTCGCAATGTTCAGCGAGAGCACTGCGTTCTCTGTCGAAGTTTCGCACGTCGTTTTTATGTTGGCGGAGTCGATCGTGGAAGTTCTTCGATTCGCCGATATAGGAGGCGGGGCATTGGGAGCATGGAATCTTATAAATGACGCCCTCGGCCCTGTCCTTCGGTGGCTTGTCCTTTGGGCGGGGTAGGAAGTGCCCAAGAGTTGACACCGGTTTGTGTGCCACCATAAGATGTTCCTTTGCGAATAGTCTGAATAGTAGTTCGCTCGTTCCTTTCACGTAAGGGATGCTGACGCGTGCTAGCGGTTTGGAAGCTGTTCTTGCAGGTTGGTTTATCCTATTATGGTTCTGACGGCGAACCACATGGCGAATGAAATTACCGGTATAGCCATTCTTTTTTAGGTCGCTGATGATTGTTTGTTCCTCTTTTCTTTTGTCGTTTTCAGAACAGCACACAGCCTTAGCTCTCGTAAACTGTGTGGAGACGACAGACGCCTTGTGGCTAACCGGATGGTTGGAATCGAACCGGAGGTAACGTCCGGAGTGAGTTGGTTTCCTGTGCACGGTAAATTTTTAGGGTATCACCTTGTCTTCTGACCAGCACATCGAGAAAGGGCAAAGTGTTGTTGTGTTCGCGTTCCACGGTGAATTGTATAGCCGGTTCTATAGAGTTGAGGTGGCCGAGGAAGTTGTTCACTTCTGATCCTGTATGACGCTCGTCATACAGAGAAACTTAAACAGCATGCTGGCAACAATTTTTAAAAACTACCCGGAGTCAAAGAACCTTTACCTTCGACTTATTTGCAGAAATGGATTCGCTCCAGGATTTTACGGACTTCCCAAGATCCATAAGCCCGACGTTCCTCTGAGACCCATCGTTGACTTCACCACTTCACCACTTCGAGCTTTGTCAGACTACTTACACAGAGTAATATCCCCTCTTGCCGGGAATACGCCGACTAACGTACGGAATTCCAGCGATTTTGTAGAACGCATATTGCAAATAAGGGTCGACAATGACGAGTGTCTGGTATCATTCGATGTTGTATCCCTTTTCACAAACGTCCCGATCCCTCTGGCTGTCACCGCAACAAGAGAAGCTCTCGAGAAGGATGAAGACTTAGACACAAGAACTTGCCTCAGCATCGATGAGATATGTCGTCTCCTAGAATTCTGCTTGAACAATACTTACTTCTCCTTCAAACAACAATTCTACCAACAAACTAGTGGCACGGCAATGGGCGCATCCATCTCCGTTGCCATGGCCAACCTGACAATGGAAGTAATTGAACAGAAGGCTCTACAATCTTTTGCATCCAGACCTCAGATATTCCTACGGTATATTGACGACTGCTTCTGCATCATACAAGGATCAGAAGTGGACAACTTCCTCGGCCACCTCAACTCTATAGAACCGGCTATACAATTCACCGTGGAACGCGAACACAACAACACTTTGCCCTTTCTCGATGTGCTGGTCAGAAGACGAGGTGATACCCTAAAATTTACCGTGCACAGGAAACCAACTCACTCCGGACGTTACCTCCGGTTCGATTCCAACCATCCGGTTAGCCACAAGGCGTCTGTCGTCTCCACACTGTTTACGAGAGCTAAGGCTGTGTGCTCTTCTGAAAACGACAAAAGAAAAGAGGAACAAACAATCATCAGCGACCTAAAAAAGAATGGCTATACCGGTAATTTCATTCGCCATGTGGTTCGCCGTCAGAACCATAATAGGATAAACCAACCTGCAAGAACAGCTTCCAAACCACTAGCACGCGTCAGCATCCCTTACGTGAAAGGAACGAGCGAACTACTATCCAGACTATTCGCAAAGGAACATCTTATGGTTGCACACAAACCGGTGTCAACTCTTGGGCACTTCCTACCCCGCCCAAAGGACAGGGCCCAGGGCGTCATTTATAAGATTCCATGCTCCCAATGCCCCGCCTCCTATATCGGAGAATCGAAGAACTTCCACGATCGACTCCGCCAACATAAAAACGACGTGCGAAACTTCGACAGAGAACGCAGTGCTCTCGCTGAACATTGCGAGACTCTCGACCACCGCATTGCCTTTGAAAACGCAAGCATCCTAGACACGGCATCAAATCTACGTAGAAGACACCTCATAGAGTCATGGTACATACAAACAACCTCTAACAACATCAATCGGTCCTTAGGGGCACTTCCAACTTTATATATTACCGGCCTCCAAGATGTTATAACAGCCTGCGCTCGGCACGACCAGCCTACTAAGACCAATGAAAAAGAAAAAGAAGTCGCTCAACATCTAGAAGAAGAAGAAGCTGCTGTCCTTCATTCATCCCCCTGAAGAAGAAACGAACGGTTTCGAAACGTAGGGTCGCTACTATTTCAATTTTTGGTTGGCGGATTATCTTATCTCTTTATTATTTACCCAACCAGAGAAAATTCTCTCAAACATGTTTACCTTATTGCAGTATTGTACCGCCCTCCATCCGGTAGCATGTTAGATTTTTTTTTTTAATTCCTAGACAAACTGTTTAGTTATGTAGGTTTAAAAGGCACTTCATTTATGATACTTGGACGCGTTAGTATCAACACGATTTCCCAGGACGTAAACGAGAAAGAATTTAGTGATATTATAAATCAATATGCTTGCGTCCATTTGGTCACGTTGCCCACTAGAGTGACTGCCGATACGGCAACTTCGCTTGACATCTGTCTTAAAAATGTAGAAGAAAAAGACTGAAGAAAGAGTAAGTAAACAGGCGAGTTTGTTGATGTTACACATATTTGAAAAGACCGGAGACGGCGAACAAAGCAGGCGACAAACGCAAAACGTATCAAGTTGAGACGTTTTGGGTTTGTCCTCTTCTTTGTCCGACGCCTCCGTTTTTTTTTTTTTTCTTAAATAAGAAAAAAAAACACTGCTTTAGGCGTTTTCATTAGGCATTTTAGTGACCATCCGGCCATTAATTGTTTGTGATCTAATTCCAAAAGATAACAAGAAATAACAAACGCACCATATCTTTATATGGCGATAAATACGGAATCATTAGCATATTTCTCTAGTCTTATCGAAAGAGCAAAGTAGAATACTGTGTGCTCAGAGGAGAGTGGAAATATAGCCTTTTCATAGTTCTTAGAAGTGTTCAAAAAGTGTTATGATGAAGCTTTTCCTACTAAAACAACAAACCCCAGAAAAAAAAAAAAAAAACAGTCAAAACCATGCTAACTTGCGATCTGTATAAAAGAATAAGGGATAAAAACAAAATGTGTCATTCAATCATCCAGATCGAGATATAATCCTTCTTCATGAATTCAAAAAGAAGAGAAGCAATTGGAACTCGGAGTTAAAAGAGCCAAGTATACTTATTACCTGAGTAGCTTTGGGAGTATATATGGTGAAAAGACACGGCAAACGTTAAATGACATGTCGAGTAGAAAGAAAAAAAGACAGCCTTGTCGAAGAATTTTTGTTAGAAGAATATAACAGGGAAAGGAGCCGCGGATATGATGAGTCAGCTCTTCATTGATGTGGGCAGGTACCCACTAGAACATGTAAAGAGAAGTGGCGAAAACTTCCGTACAGAGGGCATTACGGACTCTATAATAGGGAATTGTAGTAGACCGTTTTTCTCCTTCGCTACGGTATCCCTGAAGAAAACGCCGCAGCTGCGCATGCGCGCCGCCAGCTTTGTCTGCATAGTTCAAGGTCTTGTGGCGGATTACGGAGCGCTATCCGGGTGCTTAGCGAGCTGCGGAAACGGTCTACTACAATTCCCCAATGGTGGTCCCGATGTCCCCACCAGAAAGTAAAAAGAAATGCAAAACAAAAATTAAAAAAATGATACGGCAGCCGGTGAAGATGAAACGAAGCCCCAACCTATTAAATATCCTAGAATCATGCACGCTGACGATTGGAACGTATTCTTTAGTGGTAACATAAAACAAAATATTGAACTAGCAGCAAACTCTTTTTTTTTTTTTTTTTAAACTGTCGCAATGGCTACAAAAAAAAGTAGATTGCAAATAAACTCAAGCAAAACAAAATACATGATTTGTAAGCCAGTAAGTAAACGAGACTTTGATAGCATCCCCATAACATTTGAAGGGTCGGAACTGAAGCAAGTAAGTGAAAACCGATTCTCGGTGTTTGGTTTAGTAAGAACTGTAATGCAATAGTCATGTTACCAAGCTAAATGGCGATCTGTCCCGAACTATTGGCATACTGTATAAAATCAAGGATTATATTCCAAGTTCGTTGCTTAAAAATATGTATCCCTCGTTATTTCTTCAAAAGCTAAGCTACACGATTTTGATTTAGGGAATAACACTGTCTCAAATTATAAAAAAAAAATTAGTACTTAAAAAAAATACGTATGCTCGAGGATTACAAAGGGGATTCTTGAAATATGCGTACTAAACCCCTGTTGCTTTTTTTAGACAGATTATGTTTAAGGTAAATCAAATTTATTACCTTAAACTGCTTCAATTAATCCACAGGAATAGAGCCTACTTCATAATCGAAAGTGAACTAACACCGGTGTACAATATTCGACGACTGATACGTAAAGTACCTACAATAAGAACGAATTACGGACAACAAAATTTAGCTTTTCAGAGATCAACAAGTTTTAATCATAGAAAAACTCGAATTATTTTTTTATGTGCCAACATACAAATTTAAACCACATTGTAACACAGATCTTCTTTCCAGTGGTCTCACAGTTTGTTCGCACCAGTTCACCTTCTGATATATACACTGCTATTTTTTATATTCACAATTATTGTGCAGAAAGTGTTAAATTGTATTTTAAATTTTTCTTTCTCTTTTTAGAAATATGTATTCGACAAATGTTTGACCATTGACCCTAGTATAAACTTGTGCATACCTCTTCTGTTTTAGACTATTAAACTATTCCATGAAAAGGTATAAAATTTCTATGTTTTTAGTGCGTCTAACTTATTGTTTATTGAATATGAATTATTCTGGTTGTTCTTATTTGTGATTTGATTTGGCTAGTGAACCTACTTGAAATTTTTTTGTATTGCGTTTTTTGTATTTGTTCATTTTTCTTTGAGACACTTATCTGAATGATGACCGCTGCATTCCACCTCATAAACAAATAAAGAAGAAAAACGTGAACCAGGAGCTTCCTCAGCACGTGTCATACTTCTTTTAAAACAATGTTTACATTATTTTTTGCTACTTAAAAGGAACGTAAGGAGCTGAATCTTCTTTTATACTTTGCCACATTGGTGTTGGAACTTACGCGTTACAAGTAACAACGTTACTGGTAACGCGTAAGATTTTTTTACTAACGTACGAACGTACTCGTTAGAATCACAAATGAAGAACGAGTAAAGTAACGTCGTTATTATTTTACGGTATATACTATCAAATTACGTGACCCGCTACTCGTTACTTTTGTTTAAAAATGGCCGCATGATTCTTTGAAAGCAAAAATATTGTTATTTTGTACACTACTTAAAAGTAGAAAGAAACCCCAACTAAGGTATAAGCGGCGTCATTTCGAACTTCTTTGGAAGACACTGTTAACGTTCCCACGATCGGGCCCAAAAGGCGGGAAGTTATCGCTCCGCGGACCCCTAAGCGTCCTTGGTGCAGTCTTTGTATAGAAGTTGCGAAGATCACCGTCGCCGTATCCTGAGCAGCTGTCTCGCTGGAAAGAGACATTCGTTCAGAAGGCAACAGTCTGCCGCCACTCGAAGAATTTCGCCTCAGCGTCCCTAGCTACTCTATCTGGTCATATCCTTCTCCTAATAACATATAAATTCTCGTTCCGTCAACAACAGAAAGGATGAACTCTAAGTTTGGAAGCGTTGACGTTCCCACGCTTTGAACCAAAATAAGTGTGTCAGCGGAAACCGGGTGCTGACGTGTCGTTAATTGGAAATGCGTCGTTGGTTCGTGAAGGAATGAAATATCGTTTATTTTACCGTATTAACTTTTATTACACAAAGATGTCGATTTGGCGGCCGTTACGTGGCGCGCATCCGGTCGTTTTTTCAGAGCAGTTTCTTCTGCCGAGGCAGGTGCTATGGGCAAAGTTCGGTTCTCAGAATCGCGCTCGAGAAGCATCACGTGTTCGAGGATGTACATTACACATCCTGCCGATGCCAGACAAACACGCTGGCCCAGCTAACAAGTGGCAAGGTTATCGCTGCATTGAACGGCGACCGTCACTAGAAAGACGTCACCATCTTTTAGAATCCCTGCTGCCGTGGTTCGGTTTGTGTGAGTTTTCAACGTATAAATGTGATCTGTACCGCACTCCTCTGATGTAATGCTCCTGCGCTGCAGAGTACAAATAAATAAATAAATAAATACTCTGAACATGTGCATTGTTGTCAAAATTATAGAGGTGGTTTATTATAAACAGCTGTCATATACTCAAAGTAAACACAAACTAACGAAGAACTAAAACGTAAAAGCAATGACCATTAGTCGTGGCAAGTAACGACACCGGTATTTCGTTAGATCAGCAAAATAGTAACGGAACTCTGTAACGCGTTGGCGTTTTTATAAGCCAACGAGTAAGGCTATTTTGTTACTTATTTTCGGTAACGGGCACAACACAAGCCCACATCAGTCAGATAATAACGGAAGAGGATATCTGCAAAAGAGTCATTGATTTTCATACTGAATACAGTTGAACACGAGACGGGACTACACCAGCCGAAAGTACATTGTACAAGTTTAGGTAAGAAACTAAACTCTCATGCATAGGTATCTCCCGACTCGGGTATTGATGGCGTGCGCAGTCGAGTATTGATGTGGTCGCTGTGGTCGGCATTTACAAATGTTCAAACTCTCACCGTCGCGTCTTAAGGAAATTAATTTTGCTTTTATTGATAGACATAAGATTAATGCCGAACCGCCTACTGCGACGGTGTCTGCTTAACGGGCCGGAGCAATTATTTTATGTACTTTGCGTAAATATTGCTTAGGATGAGCCCCCGACGTTTATAACCTAGAATACAAGTCTTTTTGTTTTTCTCCCCACGCAGTGGTAATAGCAGAAACAAATGGCAGACAAAACATGCGGCCACGTGATCTGAAACCGAGTGTATGCAACACCACCCAAAATAGTGAAAGCTTGTGCACTATATTTTGGATGTCATCACAGCGATCTCGAGCGAAGGCGTAGATTGGATACGAGTTCTACGTCAGTGCTCGGATTGGAGTCGTGTCCAGTCAGCGCGTCGGGGGACGCTCGGCATCTAGTTCGGATCCAATTGCTGAGTTGGCGGCATACGACTGCGATGACGTTCCATGGAGGAAGAGTGAGGCGTTCGGCGGCCTTCATTATTCTAGATGGCGTTGGTATATGCCTCCACTGTTTATGGTAGGTACGCACTGGGGATCCAAACATTTTTAAGGTTTGTCTCTTGTCGGTATTGCAGCGATTGGAAACGATTCACGACCCGAATCAACATGGAAGACATTAGGGAGATGTAGAATGTAGAAGCTTGGGACGTCGCGTGCGCAAGCGCAATGGGACACCCCGAGTCCCCAGTATTTTCGGGCTTCCTACTCGAAAACTTCCTATCGGTTATCCCGAGCCCAAATTGAGAGCTCACACAATGCTCTGGTCCAATCTCTAGGCCGCATTCAAATATCCTTTTTAGGGGGACTGAACCAACTGCGCGACCTCCGAGCTGTATGTAATCAAGTTATGCGAAGGAGAGATTGAAAGAGATGGCTCGCTCTTATCTTTGAAAATACGCCGCAACGAAGATGCTCCTTGGTTTGCGACATTGCGTGCGGGTATACTTGCGCGCCACTGTCCTTGGGGACAACGTTTCTTGGAAGGGCATTCAAAAATACGGGTACGAGCGCCTTTTTCCGTTTTAAGCATTGATAAAAGCTGCGTTCGCGCTCTCCTTCTTTTCTCGAAAATGCCAAGAAGAATTGTCATCGGGCACGATGCTAATAAGCTCGTGTAAAGTGAAAAACGCTCCACCTGAATATCGGTGCACCGCCCCTTTAAGAATGCGATGACTCCTTGCTTCCATCGTGTTTTTGACACACATCGTGCAGCTCGCAGTTCGCAACTGATGATAATTATCCAGGATCACTATTTGTGACGTCACGACAAAGCAAATCCTGGTTTTGACGTCTCAGACGGAAACCGTAATAAGGCGTGAATAACTTATATTGGCAACTTCAGCGACATCGACGGCACCTAGCGGCTAAAACAGAAAGTTGAGGCGGCAGGTTGCCTCGCCAGCCATCAGGAGCGATTGATGTTGTCGCAGCACCCGGTGGCCAAAAAACCAAGCCGCGAAAACCGGTTAAAAAAACACGCGATGAAAATCGCCAATATAGACCTTACCGAAACGGGCTTTAGGCCGGCGCCATTTTGGGTGTTTTAGTATTGCGAGCAATTTCCTCGCTTTCCGTAGCGACGAACATGCGCGCGGTGGGCTGTGGAAAACGCACTTTGGGCTGTGTGTTTGTAAACATTGGGGGTAACATCGGTGGCCGAGTGGGCTAGCGCACACCAGGGGTGCTATTCTGGTCACAAACGGTCACGTTCGTATTTCTCGAAAACTCTTCCCCCCTACAAACCGCGTGCTCCTATTGGTCACAGCGCGCGTGATAATTCCACGCGGTTCCCATGAGAACGTTCGCGAAACACGAAAGCAACCGTTTGCCCTAACTGTCGCTCTTCGAGTTCGGACCGTGACGACAAAGGGACGTATGACCACGTCCGACCTACGTAGCACACAGAGGAAGTCGTGTAACTAGATTGACTGCGGTATTACTCGACACACCCTACTCTCTGTTTCATTGTGAGTGCGAGCTACTGCGAGTGAAAGAGCGAGAGCGTGCTCCGGGCTTTCAACGTCCCTGTCAAGCAAGCGCGCTTGCGCAGTGCAAGCCCACGTTCGTGAAAACATCGTTCGGGGTGATGTTCTCGTGCTTTTAACTTCTGTTTCTATTGCACGAAGAGGAACAAGCTTTGGGCAGGATTCTAGAGCGTAGAAAATGGCGCGATGCTTGTTGCGCAACGATGGCTCGACCAAAGCGTACAAGGACGGATTTTCCGCGAGCACTAGGTTGGCTTCGCGACTCACGACGACTATTTGTGACGACAATACCGCTTGTCGAAAAGCACCATGCGATCGCAGTGTGACCAGCTGCGCGACGGAGACGACGACGATGAAAGATGATGACCGTCGAGCAGCAGCTACTAGTCGAATCGCACTGAGACTTTTCGCAACGGGGAGCTATAAGCGCGCGGTTGCCACCGATGATCACATAGCTAATGCCCAGTCGATGGTGATCAAAGCCGTGACGGCCGTCGCGTGTGTCGCTGTCAACCGGCTGAGAAGAGACGGCTGGGTCAACAAACCCCGGACCGAGGTAGCTGAGGCATGTGCGAAAGGAGGCTTTCGTCGCCACGATGACAAGCACACCGGTGTCATCGGGTGCGTTGACTGAACCTAAAATCTAACTGAAACTTCGTCACCATCATCATCGGTCTGAAGGAGACCGTCACCGTTCTGAAGGACTCCAACTCTTTGCCGCAAACACCACTTTGCCATTAACAACATGGTGGTAAGTTGACGTTAAAACTTCAGGGTTTCTACCGCTTTGAAGTTAGTGCGCGCTTAGTGCCTATGTCTACAGTTGACCATTTGTTGCGGTTTGTAAATACTGTCAAGCACGCGATAAAAATCTGGATGGGTTGCTAATGGAATTTTATTGCATCAATAAATTATTTTACCTTTTCAAGCCAAGCTTCTGGAGTTGCATGTCAGTCATCGAACAGTCCCGAGAAACACTGTTTGATGCCCTGCAATGAAGTATGAACAGATCTGCCCTTAAATGAATCGTCAGTTCTTTAGACAGCAGAAGTTAGTCTGGCAGAGTATGGTAACCCACTGTAGACGAGGAATGTAGCCTGTGCAAGCTTGTGGATGGTTGTCATCTCCGTGACCAAGAAAAAAAATAAAGATACTATTCTCCTACATTCAGCACACGTATGTTTATTGTAAAGGTTATGGTACCAATTAAATAAATTGTCGTTTCAAAAGTGACACTAACTCATTGAAATTATAGACTAGTGTGAACCGGATTTTCGAAATTTGTCTGTGATGCAGAGCAAATACGCACTGTTGACTTATCGCCATCAAGCATAAACGACAAGCTGAAGCAGAGTAGATGTGTGAAGGAAAAGCGAGCATATGTACTAAAGAAAGAACAGCCACGTAAGGTGAAGAATGTCGGCAACTATCTTGCCATTGTGGTACGAGTTCAGCGTCTATGCACATGTTTATGGGAGCCTGTGAATGTAGGATGCTCCCCATATGGTATCATCCAGTGGCGAAGCCAGGGGGCGGGTGGGCGAGGGGAGAGACTTATGGGGCTTCGCCTCCCCCCCTTTCCCCAAATCAGGCGGGCCCTAGAATATACACACACATTTCGACACCACCCCCCTCCCCGCACCCCTAGTAATGAACATCCCAGCCACCTCAACCTCTCACCCCCCCTCAAACGTTCCTGGCTACGCCACTAATATCAACAGCACTCAATAGATAGTCAACATTATCAGGATAAGCGAAATCTCCTTTATTTTATGCACCGTATAGGCAGTGTTTCTCTCTTTATACGCATGCTGGCAAAGCGCACACTTCAGGAAGCACTTGTGTGAAGGCTGCGTTCACAATGCAGTCTCCGTCAAACTTTCAAGGCGTTAACGAATTCCGCAAATTAAATTTTCATCGAAACGCGTTAGTTTTTGCAAAACGCTGGCAAACTTACATTCCGTTTTACATCACTCACCTTTGTCGTCTGATGAATCAGCAGTCAGCGCTACACAAACCTCAATGAGCTTGTCGTTTGTTTTCTTGCCGTTGGGGCGATCGCTGGCGGTCGCGGCGGCGGTACAATTCTTTCTCAGACCGTTGGTTGCTGCTTCCGTGCTCGCGGAAGCGTTGGTCACTCTGTGTCAAGGTGAAGTTTTGAATCATGACGAATGGCACCGCTGAAGGAAGGTCTATTACCGTCTTCGTAATCTCAGCAAGGCTGCCATTACGAGCCACAACAACAACACCACTTTCAAGCTTCGTTACACCAGCACAAATAGAAGCCAAGTCTTGCATCTCGCCAAGTTTTATATCGGAGACATTGAACGCCAGCTCACCATGCTCTTCGACCCGGTCCTGCCGCCGAATGGGCTCATCCAACAGCACAAAAGCATTCGTGTGCGCGTAGATCAAGTTACCGATCGCATGTCAAACCCCAGCCGCGGTCGATCCGACGAGCATCACGGCCATGTTTTTTTCGAGTTTATGTCGCCAAGTGTACGGTTGTCGAGTTAAAACAATGCAAATACTCCCGTGCATTCTTGTTCTTACGTCATTTTGTCGTCACCACCCGAACTCGAAAAGCGACTGTTAGCGGCAAACAGAGGCTTTCTAGTTTCACGAACGTTCCCATGGCAAAGAGCGTTGAATCTTCACGCGCAATGAAGCCAATGGGATAGCGAGGTACCTATGTAGGGACGTGTAAACACGTAAACGCCGTTTTTTTTATTTATATTTTGCAGGAACGTTTCTGCAAATAAAAAAGTAAGTAAAAAAGACTGCCCGAGATCATGCGGTCGCGTCCATTTCTTCAGCGCCGAAAGAAAAGAGCATGGTTTATGGGGACTACCGTCGTAATCAGTGCAGTGAGCAAAGGGAGCAAAGCATTATTGAAACTGCCCGAAGAAACTTTCCTGCATCATCCACAGCATGTTCACAACAGGTGCAGTCTGCGTCGATCTCACGACTTGTCACATATTATCACAAAGTAGTCGTCAGCGCTGTATCCATTTGGAGTCTCCTTCACAGGCAAACAGAACATTTCATTTGCAGCTTATGTTCACGGCGGCTTCACAAAAGATGATCGGTGTCGCAGCGTACCTTCACATAATATTTTCCTCTCGTAATGCCATCCGTATCGTGCAGAAACAGGGAAGGCAACGACGCAAACGAGGCACAAACACCACAAGGTTGTTACCGCGGTTTTCGCCATGTTTGTTTTGAAAGACCGTAGCGAAAGACTTCGAGAAAACAAGTTGAGATATCTTATCTAAATTTACTTTACGTCATAATTATCGGAATAAGCTTTCACATTTTATAAAAGGATAATATTTTTTTTTTTTTTTTTCTGTTTCTTTCCATTTTCCGGAAGGTAGCCTTTTCTCCGTTATTCGCTCGTTCTAACTCCCGGAGGAAAGAAAGAAGATAAATGCGGGGATTTCTGCGCTCTAACTGCGTGGACACGTCATCGCGACGTAGCGGGATCGTCAGATTCTAGCTGACCGCGCGCGTGAACCCGAACGTTGGAGCGGAGCCTCAAACAAGAATCATTCTAGTTTGAGGCTCCGCCCCTTCTTTCTCGATACGTCACAACTCGAAAGGTACCCGTTTGCGACCAGAATAGCACCCCTGCTTGGAGCACGTGGAGCGAAAGCTGGTGCTGCAGAACCCATGGATCCTCGGTTCAATCCCCACCCCTGCCCGTTTCGATCTGGATGAGCATCGTACCGGCGTGCGGTCGTTTATCCCTACTGCGTGTTGCATCACGTTAAAAACCCCAGGCTAGCGGTTGTACCGCACTGGCTGATACCCGTGCCACACGGGTAACTCGAATGCCATTTACAACAAATGACATTTGTGTGATCGGCGAATCAGCTCGCAATCTGTCGCGCATGGAATGCGCTACGCCCGGAGTGTCGCGCGCTGATTGGCCGTCCGCTCAAATGTCATTCGTTGTAAATGGAATTCAAGTTGTCCGTGTGCCACGGGTATTCATTTCTCACCTACAAGTGGGAGACAAGTCCCCCGTTGGGACAGACTAGATTCTAGACTGTATAAGCATACACACACACACCAATGTTGTTGTTTTTTTCTTTTTTTTGTTGTAAATTTTGGAACGGTGCTTTTTTCCCTCCGCGTGTATTCCGTGACTTAATAACCTTGCTACTTTTTACGGATGATCTAAAGGGAAAAAAATACTTATATTTATTTAAATACCCAAGCCTCGTTTGCCTCTGACTAAGAAAGTAATTAGGAAATTGATCAATGGCGAAAATATATATATGAAAAATAAACAAATGACCACAACTATTGCAGACTGCGCCTTTTTTACCCTTACCATCGGTATACTCGCACGAATAAAACAACCAATGGTCGCGAAGGTTGTGAATAGTATTGATAATTTTTCAACACGTGTTTCTGAACCTACTTTCACGGCTTGGTCATTTGACCGCCAGGCGCTGTGAATATCTGATTCGCTCGAGAAGGCTCGAAAGCGAACCTACCGTCACAGCTTCCTGTTCTAGCCGATAGGTGCCGTCGAGTCTACTGGAGTCGTCAATTGACCTATTGAATAAACTACACAAGCATCAACGAGGATGCCGGAAATGTAGGTATACCCGGCGCAAGTGCTGACTTCTGCAGCAGCATGCAGCAGTACCTCTTCTTAAAGGGGGATCAGCAGAAATATTCTTCAGCCTGGCGGAAAGTCCTCCTCCCCCTCATTTTTAGGGGCGAAGCTCCTTAAGGTGTATCCACACGACGGACCAAATCGCTGTTTTGGTCCGCGGGCCGCGCATCACGTGATGTTACGTACCGGTCTTTGAGGTCCGCCGGCAGTCCGCGGCCCTCGCTCCTGAGAAATACCAAGCGACTTTTCTCGCCCGGACCTTGGCGGCGGACCGCGGCGTTTTTAGTATAATTAAAATGCTAAGTCTGGCAACAAGCTGACTTTTGTTGTTTGGATTAAATCCAAATCCAAAGTCGTTTTTTTTTTTTGGCGCCAACTGTTGAAGACGAAGAAGACGAACCTTTTGTTGTGCGACGATGGCGGCATGGTGCGACAATGCAACTTTTTACTTCATTGCGCTCGTGGAGCAATTCCCCGCTCTGTGGGATTGCCCTTTTCGGTTCACTTAAGTCCTCCCCGTCCTCAATAGTCAACACCAGGGCCACCGCGGCCAAACGTCTCTTTCGTTCAACCTCCATCTTGGCTCCTTACAAATAGCCTCAAAGCAGCTCGCTGCATGCGTTTGGCGGAGGTGTGAGGTCAAGGGTTAGACCGGCCCGTTCGCTCTGTCGTCTTCTCTTTTGGTCCGCCGTGTGGATGCTCATTGCAGCCGGGCGGCCCGCGGGCCGCGCATTACCTTATCAATCGGTCCGCGGCCCGGTCCGTCGTGTGGATACACGACGGACCGGCTAGCCATGTCCGTATGTCCGTCCGCCGTCGGGTGCTCGTGCTCCTGCTCGTGAGCTCAGGAGCAGGAGCACGAGCACCCGACTGCTGGTCCCCTTTTAAGCAAAAGCCCAAAACAAATTGCATATTCCACGTGCGTTCGTCAACGCCTCATTTTGGTCATTTACTTCGAATTTTTCAACGGCGAAGGTGAGCGCGTGCGGCGCGTAGACCTTTATTCACTGCATTTCCGGTGATTCCTTGGCATTTGCCCGTGTTATACGGCGGAATTCTATTCTACATTCGTTAAAAACGCCAGGACTTGCTTGCGGCTATTTTATAATATGAATTTTCAAAAACAGAAGTTAAAAATTGGCTAATTTTCAGACTTTAGTCCGCACCCCGTGTAATGTCCGCAGAAGACATTTTTGGACGGAACAAAAATGTTTTTCTCAGATATTTCGCGAGCGGTGAATGGTCCGCACGAAGGGCACGCTACTACCTGCTGCAAGACGTGGACGTAAGACAAATTATTATACAGGTTTTTTTTTTTTTTTTTTTTTGAGCTTTCCAGATTTGTTTAAAAAAAGCCGTGAAAGTTACACTCATGCGGTTAGTGCAGGTGAGTTATACGATTAGGAGGGCATTATGTGGGTGGCTAATTTTTGCGATAAATCGGCTAATTAATTAAAATTCATTATATTAACTGTATAATTAGTGAAAAGAGACATACGGCTCCTATTACAAACTTACTGAGCGTCATCGAAATCCACTAAATCAACTCTTTTTAGAACGACTTGAAGCTCGTGGGAAACTCGGGGGCGCGCCAAAGTTACCACTCGTGAGGCAGGCGCAAAGCTAGCAGTGGCGGAACGCGATAATGATCATCCCCGCTCCACCACTGTTAGCTATGCACCTGCTTCACGAGTGATAAACTTGGCGCGCCCCCGAGTTTCCCAGGAGCTTCAAGTTTTTTTGTTTTTTTTGTTCCTAATTCTATGGGGTTTATATGGATACCTTGAAAAATGCCTGCTTTGTTAGCTGAAAAGAAAGTTTGTGTAATAAAAAATAATCATTAAGATAACCTTTTATTCACAAAATCGGTCACTTCTCGTCACAATGAAAGGTCCTAAAAACTAAATTCAGGGATGGTCTGCACATGTATATTATTTGCAACCCGGGACCAAAATAGAAGGTATGTATATAAGCAAAACCGAGCTATTACAACACTTTCGCTGTAAACTAAAAAAAAAAATTGTGACAACGTGTTTTTTTAGTCAATTTACGACATAATAGAGTATAGCAATGCGGCTCCGGATACATGCAGCTCTAAAAGTAAAATATTTGCAGCATATACATCCTTTTTTTATTATTTTCCGTGTCCTTAAATCAGTGTAAGCATAAACTCTTGCCAGCTAACAAATCAACTGAGCAAACAGGACCTATTCAGAAGAAAAAAGAAACTCTAATTTGACGAAACTGAATTAATTCTTAATTAGTCAAATGAACGTGGAGTAAGACCATATTCGTACGGCAAGCATGGACCGAAGTTACACACAGACGCAAAAATCTCTATAGGTCCCGATTTATCCTTAATGATGAAGGGATCGAGTGTGGTGGAGGGTCCAATATTTGTTTGCGTACCGACAAATTTGTGCTGTATCGATTTGTTTGCTTAGTTTTCGTAGATTGTGTAGCATCCTACGAAGGAATAGATTGTATTGAGTGTTTGAGGAAAAGAACGAAGAAAAAACGTGTTTTTCGGCCAGCGTCAATAAACTACGCATTGCGGAAAACTCAAACTCCGTGTACTGGCCATGGTGATATAACGTTAACATTTAAAAAACATAACGTTGTCTAAATAAAAAAAAAAAAAGAAACACGAATTTGGTTTTTGTAGCCGGGGTGATGCTGTGATACATCATACAACAACAGTCTGTAAACAATGTCATAGGCGTTTTTTTTTTTTTTTGTATGGTGGTTTTGTTATATCTGTCATTTCTCGAGCATTTATGTGTTAAAAGCAAACGTTCTTACAACTTGCTTGAGGCATGTACGCATATAATTCTGTCATCATGCCTGCGGACCGCGTCGTTTCTGTGATGTCCGAGCAGTCTGACCGCCTAATGGTGTAAAAACAAGAAAAAACGTTGTGTGCGCCTGTCGCATTTATTTCAGTTAAATAAGCAATAAAAATTAAGTATTTTTTTTTGTTGTTGTCAAGTGTTTATCTTTGATACGGATGCCACGTGCATTCAGAATCTCGCTCAGAGATTGGCTACAGTGTGTATGTAATATAATTAAACCTTTTTAAACACTACTTTATTAGTTAGGTCATTAGATGTTAAAACAAAAACAGCTTAAAGATTAGGCTACGTCTGTGAGGTCGTGGTTGTTTCGGAAAATAGTGTTCGGTCCACATTTTTTGATCAGAGTTTCCGCTACGTGCTGCGCAAATACATTATGCGAACAATGAAGGGTGGTGCGGTTTCTGTAACTTTTTTGACCGACACTTGACAGCGCGGTAAAGATAGGATTCGTATACTATGCTGCGTGCTACCGTACGTCGGAGCGTAGCCGACGGTATAGTCCAGGGGTGGCCAGGCTGACTCGGCCTATGAGCCGCAAACAAAACCACAAAACTTCCAAGAGCCGCGGGGGGGGGGGGGGGGGGGGAGCAAACTTTTGTCCAGAGCAATAAACGAAACTCGAACTACTTTCAATCTGTCCGAGTCAAAAGCAGTCCAACTGTACGTAAGTTAGCAGTAGCACAAGACTTCCAAATTGCAACCTGATTTTCGATTTAAAACGCGTTCCATTTCTCTTTTTGGAGAAGTGTGGGAGGGGGCGGGGGGGGGGGGGGGGGGGGGAAAGGAGGGAGCCGCGCGCCGCACTTTAACTCGCGAAGGGCCGCAGCTTGGCCACCCCTGGTATAGTCATTCGTGAGTTTTAGTATTGCGTTTACGAGCCAACGCAAGCACTTCGCGTTTGCGTTAGCGTTGCGTGTTCCACACTGCGCGTGCGCGGAGCCCAATACTGCTGTCTCAGATTTGCACATGGTGACGACGCGCGCACGCGCGACGTGGAGCACGCAACACACGCACAGCTTACGTAAATGCAAAGGCGCCTCCGTTTGCCCCTACTCGCGATACTAAAACTCTCTACGGACATCTTAAAGGGACAATGAAGGCAATTTCGGATATTTTTTTGGCGATTGAACTGGGTTCCCGGCACGTCTCAGGCCACGTTGCCCGAATTTCAGCCGAAACCGGCGCTTGTGTGCCGCGCAAATCAATTAAACAGTCGCGGTAATAATCGTACCGGGATGGATCGAGGCGACGCCCCGAGCGTTGCGGGAAAACCCAGCAGAAGCGGAGGTCACGTGACCCTGCGGGGCCTGGAAGCGTGACGTCACAAGAGACGCGTCAGCTATTGGTCGAAACAAGAAACGTGCCCTCGGTCACGCTTTGGTTCGTGGTTTTTATGAACACTGTTCTAATGCCACTTGAATAACCATGAAAACTATAAATCGAACCGAAAATGATAACTAAACCGTAAATAAAACACCATAATTATTTTTCTCTTTGTTACACTGCACGCGAAACGGGCAACGAGCAACTATGGGCAAACAAAATATATAAAATAAAGAACACAGCGCGGAACACGCGCGAGACTTTTGGTTCTGGTTTCAGATGTCGGTGTCGTGTTTACTTTTGGAACACGGCACTCGAGGGATTCTGCAAAGCGGTAGTCATGCCAAATTGGTGCGCTGTTGAAGGATGTTCAAACGGTCGACTGAAGACGAATTACTCTCGGTCGGCGGCAATTCTGGGGCGTCCTCGTAAAGAGGCATTCCAGAGTTCCGCGTCCTCAGGAGCATCTCCCGTTCTGTTGGTGTCAGGTCACTGAACGGGAGTCCGAATTCGCTCGCGAGAGCGGCATTGCCGTCTATGTTGGTACGACGAAACGACCGCGCCACCGCGCTGCTATAAGTTATAACCCACCGCGGTAACCAGAGTCTCGATGCCCTAAATGCTACCGGTACCGACTATTCACATGCGACGTCACTCCTACGTCACCTCCGTTTTTGGAGGCCCAAAAATGAGAATGCAGATAGTTCAGTTTCGGTTTCTTCAATTCTTTCGTAGGTACAGAAATACCCGTCACAATGTCTATAAAAAATTGGGCAGTATGCCAGGTTCCCAAGAAGCCTAAAAACACCATTTAAAAAAATTAAATAAAATCGTCTTCATTGTCCCTTTAAAGGGGCCCTGCAAGGACTTTTTTACTGGTTTTTAATTTCCACCGAACCAGAGCGCACTGAACGTAGTGACTTATGAAACTTTTCGTTTCTCAAATTTCGCTTTATTTTAAAAGCTATAGGCAAATTAAAATTACAAAAACGACCGAAAAATAATCTCCTTCATGACGTCCTTGGTCGCTTAAGTGGCCGTGAACTAGAGGAGAGGTAGTGAGCTCAACGAGCGCTCACGGCTGCCGCACTCCGTGTCGACGGCTCGAGAGGGCGCCCCTAAAGCATGTTCTGGCTAGGCTGTATGAAGCGGGCAGCCAGGGCGGCTCGCATTGCATTTGCTACGCGATTAAATACTAATTGGGCATGACACTTTATTGGCCAGAAATGACAGCAAACACGGGGTAAAGATCAGTTCAGAACGGGAGCCACTTCGCGCTGCCATACCGCGAAACGCCCAAACTGCAAGCCAACGCTGCTCGCCGAAGGCCTTCGGAACGCTCGGAACCGATCGGATCCTCCAGTCCATATGACCGCAGCGCCGCCGCGTACATCCGGGACCTTTCTACGCTCGCCGCTCGTCGGTGCCTGATCACACTACACCTTTCTAGTATGCGCCGCCTTTTCCACCGCTTGGTGGCGGGTATGTCGACGGGTCATTTCTTGTTACCGTACTTTCTAAACTGCATTTTTCTGTTCTAATGTAAATACCAAACAAAAACTACTTTTATAAATAACTGAAACGGTTCGCGCCACTTATTTTGTATTTCGACTAAAAAGAAGTTTTCAGCAGCTGTGACCAGTAGTAAGCCCAGGACAAAAGACGTCACATATCGCGCGCTTTCGGCACCGCGTGTCGCCCCCGTTGGTGGAGAAGGTTTCCGCGTCGTCCGGTTAAAATATGACTCACTGATATTTAGTTACTCCCTCCGTGCCTGCTGGCTTGCTCGAATTCCTAGAGACGTGGAAACCGCAAAAAAGATAGAGGATTGCAGGGCCCCTTTAAGAAACGAGTGCCATGGCGCGTTCCGAGTACCGCATGAATTCGAAAATGGGTCGACCCTTTTATTGATAGACCTCCTGTGTGTCTACTTTTCCGCAGAACTCGCGGAGACCAATGGTTAAGACTTACCAAAAAAGCCGGCGAATGGCAAAACAAAAATAACTTTTGGAATTAAAAAAAAAAGAAAGAAACTGCGGTCGGCACAAATTTTGGTTCTGCGTTCCGACGTTATCGGTCCTTCGTTACTCGCCGGGTATCCGCTGTAAATAGGAACGATTGGCTCGAGCCTTGCAGAGACTAATACACGCGCAGGCATTGTCCGTAAGGAGGTCCACCTGCTTTCGAATAAATATGGTATCAGATTATCGCTTTGTAGCCAGTGGGATTCCGACATTCACCGATAAGAACGCCCGAAAGACCGAATCGCCAAGCAAGGACCGCGAACATGTTTAGCCACACCCTCCTTTTCTTAACAAGGCAGTGAACACATGAGCCGAAGAGCCAATAAACGAAGCACCGGAAGCTCAGCGTCCTTGCATTCGTCTCATTTCTCTGAATCCAGTATCGGCTTTTCATCCAAACATAATAATAATAATCTCCGGAGAAGGGGAACAAAGGGGACAAACGACAAACACAAATCTCCAAACACAGATAGGTGACTGGTGCACGACTGAAAAAATCCGTCAGCCCGCCTGGTTCATTATCATCATAATCCAACCAAACGCTGAAAGTGAGCGATGTTGCGGTTATTGTCTCTCTGGGTATGTAATTGCCTGTTTTATAGCCTTTAACTGCGCTTTTACTTGAAGCGAAGCGAAGTATACCTGGAAAAACATTGCGAACACGTGTGCGATTTTGATCAAAGCTTTGCCTCATAAAACGTTCAGGATAGTTAATTTTACACTCGTGTGTACTTAGACCTGAGCGTACGGGCTAGCAAATTTATTCACTCACTAAGTGCGTACTCGAATAAAATTGCGAAGAAGAACAAGTTCGAGAGAAGCTAAATACAAATATGGTGGCGAATGCCTCCGAAAGCATGCACCATTTTTTTTTCTCTCATTCTCTCTCTTTTTTTTTTTAAAGCTATGCAAAGCAAGGAAACACATCGAACCCAATGTTTGTGGTATTATTTTAAAGAACGTTTTTAGCAGTGTTAAATTAATTTTTTTGAGAAGTGAACGAATCCCCAAACAGTATTTCTTTAAAATGAAACAATACAAAAGATTTTACCCCAATTCGTTTAAAATATGTTGTCTATTTTCTCCTCGAAGAAGTATAGCCTACCCGCAACGTAAATCGGTTTCTATAATAAACAAATTCCGAAGATATAAAAAATAAATTTGCGGAAAAAATTATAATAAAATATGAGTATATACATTTTTTTTTAACTGCTGGAACTTGAGATTCGACAACAAAATCAGGCAATAAAAAATTTCATCCTTTCCGTAATGCGTTGAAAGACATTATTGTAATATTCGCGAGGGAATTTAATCCACAAAAACGCTTTTTTTTTTTTTTTTTTAGAATAAGGAAAATTATGTGGAGTGTATTACGAGCCCGAAAACCGCGCAACCTTTTCATGGGCGTTTTTTCCATCAATTTTTTTTTCTCAATTCACCGAAAAGGGACCTATTGTGGAGCTTCGCACCATGTCGTAAAAAGTTTATTCAGAGTGAATATTAATACCTGCTGCTCCCATTTAACGGTAAACAACATTCCGACTATCCTCGCTCAGCACGCAGGATATGCCATCAGATGTTTCCTGATAAAAAAAAAAATCGGCTTGTATTTTTTATAAAGTCCCACTTTCTGCAGTCTACCCGTCATTAGAAAGCTTGACATATTTTGTATGCAACGCCTACTCAGCGCCATTTCGTCTATAGGTTCTTTTTTTTTATTTTTAACTGGAACCCAATAAACCGAACGACCTGAAATACGGTAAACAGTTTTGCTCCGAATTGTTTTTTTTTATTTTTTTCTTTCCGGCAAATTATTTTTGGTATGCATTGTTTATGTAAAACTTTTTTGGGGACGTAGGGGAAAAAACAAAAACAAAAAATTAAAAAAAACAATGGTAGTGGCTTATCAGGACTGCTGCCCTGCTCCGCAGCGCGTTTAATCTTTAGTGCTTCTGCCGGCCCAATTTTGTTTGGTAATAATAATAAGTCTTTTGTGCGCCGGTGCGTATGTTTCAGCCCTGCTTCACAAATTTGTTAGGGGGAGGGAGGTTGCTTGGCAGCTGTTGGCTCGCTCTTTGAGCGTAGAAAATGCAATCTCAGAAAGTGTGTTGGCGCCGCCCGTAATGTCCCTACCTTTGTGATTTTTTTTTTTCTCTCTTACGTTCCGGTATTTATTACGGGTAAAAGTGAACGTCGTTGAATATTAGCCGCGAGCCTCGCGTGTGTGTGCCGACAACCGCCCCGCGTGCTTTCCTTCGATTTCTGGCTGATAAGCTGCAGGCGCGTGCAAGCATAATCTGCCAACGGCATGTTACAGTGTGACCCCTCGGAGCACATTTCTCCTTAGGTTGCCGGTCTCTTTATGGGCGTGGTTTCCTCGCAAATAAAAAGGGGGGGGGGGGGGGGGGGGGGAGCGGCGAACTCTTGCTTACCTAACGCGGTTATGTAATAGATTGTGAATGTAGAGCCGCGTCCACACTGCTCGTTCAACGTACACAAGACACGGTAGTTTCTGAAGGCATACTGTCACAATTATCTGCGGAGGCGCCTGAAGCACGCTTGCTTCATGCGTATGTATTCTCCGAACATGTCTGTGCTTATAGTTGTTTGTGTGACCGATGGGACGGACCAAACACGCGCCCGACAATATCTCCAGATTCCTTTTATTTTTGTGTGTGTTTTTGTATGATGCATTTTCAGTGTGACTTCGGCCTAAGGGTTGTGGGTTCGAGAGCCTTTGTACTGAATCTACGAGTAGTAAAGCACAAAAGTCACTCGAGATACGGTGACGTTGTTATCTTGTTGCTATCTTGATAATTCAATTCTCCTTGCGCCTCGGGCGAATTTGCACTTTTTTGTTGTTTTTTTTGTTTTTTTTTTACGTGAACTTCGTCTTTTTTGTGCTTAGAAAAGGGTGCAAAGTGGGGAGATCGATGTCAAGGAAACTTGGTCACAGATATGACGTCACACAGATAACACCGAAGCACCGATCGATTTGCATCTCCGCGCTCCCTGACGGTGCGCCGTTCCGGCTGCCGAAAATCACGCTGTGAGCACGCCCGTCTTTTTAATGCGATAACATTCTTTATTACTGTCGTCACATCGCACAATTAACTTACAGACATATTAGTTTTTAGGACAAATACACAACGATGTGTGTATGTTGTGTGTTTGTCCTAAAATTACTGTGTGTGTGATATTGTGCGCAGTAAAGTCACTAATATGTCCAACCTAGTCCAACCAATTCGCCCAAGCTGCAGTTTGACAAGCATTCTTTAGCTACCCCCCCCCCCCCCCGGGTTTCTTGAACCTTCTGGCTTGTTCATGCGCAGTAGGTATGCACAGTAGATTTCAGTTCACATTCGCGCCCTCTTCGAAGGACTTGACGACATTGACGTCGTCCTCGCCGTCGTCCTAAAGGTCGTCTTTGAATTCGTCCTCTAGAGCGTCTTCCTCGACGTGGTCTTCAATTTCGTCCTTGAAGTTGTCCCTGAGGTCGTCCTAGAGGTCGTCCTAAAGGTCGTCCTAGACGCCGTCCTTGAGATCACCCAAGAGGTCGTCCTCTGAGACGTCGTCCTCGACATCGTCTTGGGAGACGTCCTTGAGGTTGTCCTGGACGAATTCTATCGCAATTCATAGACAACCAGCAATAGTGGCTTCTGCAGCAATTTCTTATCTGCTGGCTTGCTCGTTTGCTCGCTTGAACGCGACGCAGCTGTCTGACTAAAACGGCGATAGACGCCGCCCGGCAGACGTGATTCCACAATCTTCGCTCAGCGCTCTAGACAGCGGCGGAGCTGGCGTCCTCTGCGGCACGGGCAGTTCACGCGACTCTCAAGCGCGACTCCGCGAAGCGTTAACCCCCCCCCCCCCCTCTCATTTCTCGCGCCACCCACACGTAGTCCTACTGAGATTTATGCAGAACAGTACACCTATGCACTGACCCATTTTTTTTTCTTCCTGCTGACGAGAAAGCTGGTATTGGCGAATTTGGCAACCAAATTCGCCAATTCACCAATGCTTATTAACACAGACAAAACAGTAGCCATGTCCATAAGTAGGAAAAAAACATATTCAATCATTCTTATGAGATCAACGGAAACACTATACAAAACGTCCATGAGTTCAAGTACCTGGGTGTCCTGTTCACAAGTGATCTGGACTGGGGCATGCACATAGACGCAGTGAGCAAAAAAGCGCGGACGCAATTGTGGTGCATAAGAAGGCGACTAAAATACGCTTCACGTGATACCAAACTGTTAGCCTACACGACACTTATTCGGCCTGTGCTTAAATATGCCAGCCCTGTTTGGTTCCCCTTCACAAAAACTAACATACACAAATTGGACAAAGTGCAGAGGCTCGCTGTAAGATTTATTACTAATCAGTTTGGCACGCGTGATTCACCATATGAGCTGTGTAGAGTGCTCGGCGTGCAGCCATTAGAAAAAAGAGCTAAGCTCACCAGATTAAAACTAATTTACCAAATAGTCAATAACTTGACTAAAATAGAAAAATCTGAGTACCTTATTCCCCACGATGGAAGAGAAACCCGTTCAAACCATGGGAAATTATTCAGGGAGTTCCAACCTAAAAACAATTGCTTTAAATTTTCATTTTTTCCGCTAGCAGTCCAGGAATGGAACAGTTTGCCCGGACACGTTGTCCGCGCTAGCTCGCTAAAACAGTTCATGGATGATGTCGAAGCGCTCATGATGTGAAAATACCATGTCTCATCCACTCCGTTTGTTTCATATATTTTTAACCTCTGTATAACTGTTTTTGCTGCACTATGGTTATGCATCTGTGTTTTTATACCACCCTACTAAAATCCTCCAATGAGGATTAGTAGTATTCATAAATAAATAAATAATAAATAAAAAGCGCGGCTGTGGTCGGTTGTCAGGATTGGTCAAACGACGGACATGAGAGCACCGTCATACTGTATAATTTGACTGCGTGGATTTAAGAACAAGAAGACTGCTAGCTTCTATCGTGCTTATTGTGCACACCATATAGAACATGTCGTCGCAACTGTTGATAAGCAGCCAGGATCACAACTCGTGACCTCACAGTTACTAAACTCCTGGTCGGAAGGTCACTGAAAGGAAGCATAAAAGAGCGCAATCAAAACGCATCGGCGCTAATAGTTATGGGCAGAATACGTATCGTACCGGCGTGCGATCGTGTATCACTACTGCGTGATGCACGTTAAAGACCCCAGGTTAGCGGTTGTACTGCACTGGCTAAATTTCTTATCTACAGCTGGGAGACTCGTCGCCCCTGTGAGGCAGACCAAGTTCTAGGCTGTATAAACATACACAGGAACCCAATTTTTACGGGCAGAATAAGAGTTCCAGCGATGTCCTTCAGTTTGTCCTGTCTCCACTGGAAGCTTGCCACCTTTGATCACTGCAGCAACTTGGCACAAGCCATTCCCAGATTCTCGTCGAGACACTGATTGTCACAAGCCCAGGCCAAATGTTCACGCGGTATTCGTGTTCAATCTATGAGTTGCATTTAAATATATCCATTATTCGGAGCGCCAGTTCGTCTGCTTATTTTGTAGGAGTTGTGGTGACGTGAGAACGCCGATGTCTGATTGGCTCTGATTGAACGGGCAGCGGGTGGACCTCAACCCAGCTTGCTTGGAGGTCAATTAACCCACTATCCGTCAGGCAGATCTCGGCATTTCGACGTCACCACAACCTCTGGAAAAGGGGCAGACAACCTTTCGTTCCGCAAAGGGTAATCACCGTGATTACGACGACAGTGCAATTCCCTTAACTACGTCATCAAATTTTATGAAGGTGAGACTAAATATAAAAAAATGTCAATGTTTTTTTATGACTTTTTACCGCGCTAACGGCACTTTTTGGTGAGTGGCGTTGCGTGTGAGTTGGGAAACGTAATACCAGAAAATTTGTGCCAGGTGAGAAACGTTTCAACGGAATATAGTTGCACGGCCCCTCTTAAAAAAAAAACAAAAAAAAAAACGGTAAATTAGTTCGAGGCTTTGCGCCCATGGGCGTACGTCGGTCCGCCCATTCGTTAAATGCTTGGACGCCTGAGGATCTATTTAATAAACAAACCAATAAAGAAATAAATAAATTAATTAATTAATTAATTAATTAATAAAAGAAGTTTCTCTTAAAAGTGTTTAACATGTCCTTCTGACAGGGGCATAAAAACGCAAGGCGTAACGAGCTCCGATAACTGTGTCGTTCCGCAGCCTATGAAATTTTTGTATTAGACAATAAAAACGCTGGAGAACCAATCACGTACCAAGAAGCATGGAGATAAGAAGTGATGCCTTGCATAGTTCTGAAGCAGTCAAAAATTGATTATGCTGTTTTTGTTTTAGGCTTGACACATTGTTAAAAAAAAATGTTGTCAACGCTACACTAATCCGGTTTATACAATTGAGTTATACGGTAAGAAAGTGTTCCAAAATTCGTTTTCGGCGCATCGGAACTGAATAAGGGGCTCGCCAATCAAAGACCAACCTAGAAAACTCGTGGGGAACGCGTAATGACGAGCCAGCCAAGCTGGGCCTGTCATTGGTTGAGGTCGGGGGGGGGGGGGGGGGGGGGGCAAACGTATGTGGGCGCATTTAGGGTATAAACAAACGCACGAGGTGCGCTTGGAGCAGACTAACTTGCACGCCGTATACAGTCAGCCGTACATAATATAGGGGGCTAATCGTCAGGATAAGTCAGCTAGTAAACTACAATGCGTTAACTATTTTTTTTTAATTCCTGAAACTAAGCGAACAGATAAACACCGCTCATACAGAAACTTCTAGAGCGTCGACAAAAACCATTGAATTAGTAAATTTTAGAGAGACTTGGAGCAGGTGAAAAAGATACACGGTAGACCGTTAAAGTTAGCACTTGTGCGGCAAGAGCGAGGCTACCCGTGCGATAACGCTCCCGCTCAGTTTTTCGCTGTCTTATCATCCGTGTTTTCTGATTGCCAGTGTTGTGCCTGTTTGCTCGAGTAATAACTTGAGCGCACTACTGCGCTTTCCGTGCGCTCAAAGTCTGTCTAAAACAATACTAAATTGGTGGTTCTCGGTGACGCAAGTTTCTAATTGTAACCTTATCTTTTGTTTTCACTAATTAAATTTTTTATAAACACATTGTAGTTCTTATTCAACCTATAGTGACAATTACCGCCTTATATTATGCCCTCTTGACCGTATGACTCACCTACACGGACCACAATAATGTAGATTTCACGACTTCTTTTTCAGTTTAAACAAATCTGTAAACCTTACAAGAGGCACCCTGTAGATAAGTAAGTGTCCGTATAACTAATTTCCTCACCTGGCACGCTAACATTGTCTGTCGCGGCCTCATGCTACTCAGCGCGTGAGAGATCTCTAAAATAAGGACAGCAACAACGAAAGACCAACATGAATGATCGGTAGAAACATTCCGCACAGCTGTGAAGTTACGTGGACGGATGAAAGCTTTTCTCACGCCGGCAAGAAAAGCTTATGCGATCAAGGATAATAGGAGTACGGGTACTTTGGAGGGTGCAAGATCGGTGAATGCAAAAGCCAGTAAGCCCCAATGCCTACATCTGTCGGATTTCGCCATCATGCCGTGTTATCGTGCAGCGCGTTTTTGCTTCTTGCTGCTTTGGGCCTTGTGAGAGAGCGTCTGCCTGCTCGAACTCCTAGCTTTGTTTCGATAAGACTAAATCTGCCCTCGTATTTTTTTTTGTTGCTGTTATTTATTGTTCAATAGCGTTATTTTTTTTACTTTTTTTTAGCCTCGCCCTGTACATTTCGGCCGTGTCGTAACGTGCCACGTCTTTAAAGGTTGTTTGCGATCACAAGATGTCGGCATAGGGTGTTGGAAAGCATCGGAGCACCTCAAGAAACATTGAGCCACCCTATGCTCCTTTTCGAAAATATCTACAGTGCAGTCGAAGGAAGAAACCTGGCTCAGTCGAATGCTTTTGTTAGTGCGAGAAGTCGCGCATAGAAAGCCCCATCCAAAACCACGAGCTCGCAAGCTTGCCTTTTTAAGCACTGTGTGAGGCAAAGTACAATGGTGCCTTTATTCTTTTCGTGGTTTTGAACTCATTCTCAAGGATTTGTCTTTAGACTCCTAGGCTCGTGAATATTTGATTCCCTCGATGATTCTGGCGCGCAACCCTACAGCTACTGTTTCTTTTTTTTTTTTTTTCTAGCTTCTAAGCGTTGTTGATTTCGCAAAAGCCGCCAACACAGACGGAGAAAAAAATTACCCCTTTGCCATTCCAGAGCTCTCCATGTTGTTACTGTGTAGACAACCATTTTACGTTTTGTTCGTAATAATTTCGTTTTTCTCTCAAGTGTTCAGTGATAGAAAACAGCCACGCGCGATACAAATATTTCCAGGACGCTTTGTATCAAAGAACATCCGCGCACTGAATGCTGAATCTCGACAGACTCGGCCGGCCTCCTGCTTCCCCAAACACCTCGCAGAACGTAAAAGATGGCGAGTAGGCACGCTAATCACGCCAAGCCGAGGCCTGATTTATGAAGACTTTATATTTTTATTCCAGGAGGTCGCCTTTTTGCTGTCGATGACTAAACGGGGCACAAGTTTGTCTGCTTCTTGCTCAGGGGTTGCGGCGACTTCCGAACGTCGAGCTCTCACTGGCTCCGATTGCAAGGATAGTGGGTAGACCTCAATGCAGCTAGCATTGAGGTCTTTACACTATCATTCCAATCAGAGCCAATAAAAGCCATTCAAAACTCGGCGCTTTGCAACTTCTGCGCAAGGAGTAGACGAACTCTGGCTCCGCATAGACGCTGTCAGTTTAAGAATCGCAAGGTGTGGCCTATTGCGATCATGCTGTTTGCTTCGTCATTCGTTCTGCAGCGTTCCTATAGCGGTTTATGCCACAAACTTACTGGCTACTGAGCCATAGTGAAATGATCGGGGCTCGCCATGCTCTACAATATTTTTAAAGCTTTCGGTTACCGCAGAAACTCCGACATTCCACGTTCACGCTTCCAAACTACGTCCCTACGTATGCTCGTTTCTTTAGCATGTTTTCGAACATGTCGGCTACCTGTCACGAGTATACAGTGTAAACGGCGTCACCGAGCTCTTATTGTCCGTCCACGGCCAATAGGATGCGGAGGACAAGTTCGTCTGCCACTTGCGCAGGGGTAGCGATGACGTGACAACGCCAAGCAACGATTGGCTATGATGAAGAAATAGTGGGTAGATCTCAAAGCAGCTAGCATTGAGGTCTACTAACTATTCTTTCAAGCAAAGCCAATAAGAACTCGGAGTTCTGACGCCACCGCAACCACTGCGTAAGAAGCAGGCGAATATGCACTCCGCATCGAGGCATTAGGCTATTAGGACGCTATGTAATGAATATCTAACAAAAAGCGTGAATGCGATAGGACATGCGCTGCGTGTCTTAAAGGGGCACTAAAAAGGATTCTGCGATTGTCTTTTCTTGGTCATACCTGATGTTACAGGCCCTAAGCATACTAAAAGTCCAAAAATTACAATCACGCGACGCTAATTTTCTAACCAAAATGCGATGAAAAATCGGGACACATCATTTTAAGAGCGAATTTCTCCGCTCAGCAGCAGCATAGGTGTCAGCGCGGTGACAAAGGGCGCTCGTCGGCCAATCGCAAGCCGCCTTTCCAAGAGAGCCGAACGCCGAGCGGCGGAGGGATCCTTGTGATCTTCGAGTTGGTGCCGTCGGTACGGTCGGACTCTGTGGACCACGTTAGGACTCTGTAGCATAACAGGATGCAGACGAAGGAGAACGATATGATCGGGTCAGTCGATTGCTCTCAGTGAAGTATGGGGAAAGGCGACGCACTCCCCACAAAGGAGACGACGGAACACGTCACTCCGCGGAGGTGGGCGGGACGAAAGCATAGTTCGCTTTTTTTCGTAACGATAGTTGCAGTGCTACATTTCCTACACCACAGAGATTTCGCATGTTTGTCAAAAACTAACCCACAAGATATCCGAAAACTGCTTTAAAAATAACGCTCGCAATTTTGTATAATATGTAGTTTTTTCTTTAGTCCAATTTTTTCTAGAGGGCAGGGACAGGCAGTTGCCTTTAAAGAAAAAAAATAGGCCCTGTTTATTTCGATTGGCACATTTTTAATACGCAGGTTTGGTTTCCGGAACTAAGCGTATTTATTGCCCGACACGCACTGAGCAGTATAACAACAAAAACATACTTTTTTAAAAATATATGTTTAGTTCAACTTTAAGCTGTCGAAAAACAAACCTGTTTCGCACCGTCCCTTTTTTCTTCTTTTCGCTGTTAACCCGCGTGACGTGGTGTCCCCAGTATACACGTTTAAGCCGGAGCCTCTTCGTTCCAGTAGAGTATTCAGGAGAGCCAATCGCCGCGATTTCCGGAGTGAAAACGTCGTACGACCAGGCTCGACGTATGTTTAGGCCTAGGAAAACAGTCTGTCTTCTATCACTGAGGATGGTGAAACGTCATGGCTCAGTGCCACAGCCCATGCTATCGCACAAACGACAGCCTGCATACATTTTCTAAGGCGTGATTCTTCACTGTATGTTGGCCATGCAAAAACTGTCTGCGTTCGAAGCATACAAACCTTTAAAGCAAATGTGTTATGGACATGCCTGAGACGTGTACGCAGATAGGTTTGTCATACTGTGTGCAGCGAGCGAACACCGCGCATATTGTTCGACGTATGTATAAGCAGTGTGACCCCAGCTTCACAATGTAGGACTGCCGTTACAGTGAGCACAATTGGGTTGTATCCCGCGCATCGAACGAACCGGTATAACGATCGTGAGACAGATTGCCCCCCATTCGTCTATCTATCTGGTTGCCGTAGCCGCGCAAGGAGCGATCGAACTGTGGGCGGTGTCTGTCTGCACCGAGGGAAAACACATTGATCTGCCTACCCACGTCGAGATTGAGTTGCATCGCCATTAAGCACTAGGTTTAAGTAGACTTTTAGAGCGGCCTTCGTTGCTAGTACATCTCGAGGACTTTTTGGTGGTAATATTTAATGGTACAAGCTACCGTTATCGCTCGCGACGATCCATCGTGGTCGCGCTAACGACACCGGTGGCACCATTATTCCTGCGTCTAGTTAATGGTGCATTTTTCACTCGAAGAGTTTTTCGATACTTGGGATCGGGGTATCGGATTTAGTTTCTTTTTATTAAAGTCCCCATGTCCCTCATTGAGAAAATAGCTTCGAACAAATGTTGTCGTTGTACACTTGAGGCCTTTAAAGTTTGAAGTTCGATTCTCGAAAATTCTTCTTCTTCTTCTTTCCAGAACCGGGCTAAACAAAATATTTTATATCTTAAAATAATAAATAAGGGTAGATAATTTTTCTCCTACTTGTATTTGTTTTGATTTTTATTATTCATAGCGTGGTGGTTAAAAATAATGAAGAGAAACACAAAACAGTACGAGGCGTATTTTCTGATAAATCGAGTCCTGCGCGGATAACAGTGTGATCATCCGCATTTGATCCGCATCCGCAGACTTTGTATTGGCATCCGAAACGCATCCGTAAATTTTGGAACCGCATCCGACCCGCCATCCGCGCATTTATATTACGTATTTAAATCGAGCGTGAATTTAAATCATAAAGTGTCTGGTCGGTACCTCTTACGCCGTCTGCTTGTCTCTCTACAGGAACTCTACGACTATGAAGATGGTGAAAGTTATTGTATCGCATTTTGTTTTGTCGTATTTGTATTAAAAGCGGCCGTCCTTGTAGCGGTATTTTGCGCCACTGGAACGATGTTCGCAGTAATGACATCGTTCTGGAAGAGTGCGACATTCTGCCCAAGAAATGCGCTCAAATGGAAAAGCATTTTCCTATATTACTTTTAGTTTTGTGACGCCCACTTCACGCACACGCGTAGTTTTTAAACATCGAACTTAATAAAGGGAACACTAATGACATTGTGTGTGTTTTTATTTGGGTCAAACAATAAAAACGTTGAATAGTAAAGGCGTTCACTCACCACAGCGAAGTACTCGTATATACGTGGCAAGACGCGAGTATATCACAGGAAAAATATCACAATTATTGAATAATGACAACACCTCCTATCAGCTTCACTTTTAAACTCGACCCTAAACTGCGTGCTCAAAACAACATACTTTTCAAAATCTATCCAACTGTCGCGAAAAAAGAAAACAACAAGAGACACACAGACACGTTACGTTTCACTTGTCGCAGAGGCTCCTACACTCTTGTGGCTTGTACGTTTTTGGGTTTTCTTTCGCAAAGAACGTTTTCATCTTTTCTTTTTTTTTACTGTCAAACAAGAACACGACTTTTAGGACGTCCTATACCCCTACATTTTTTTTTTTTACTTTTTCTTGCGATAGCATTTTTGGCTAAATAAAACATCTAAAGCGATCCTCGGAGGTAATCAGGTCTCTCTTGGCGTAAAGAACAATCTTATCCCCAATCGGCTCCTTTTTTCCAAGACAGTAATTTTCTCCAACGAAACATTTGATGATGCAGTTTGTAGTATCACCTCTTCATTCACTGTACACTCTAAAGTCGTAGCTCACGTTTGTGGGCCACGTCGACAAACATGTAGCTACGGACCAGCGGATATCCGCATCCGATCCGCAATCCGCCGAATCTAATTCATTTTTATCCGGGTCCTCCAGTTGACTGGGGATATACGCGTATCATTCGCAGGTAACTCCGGGGATACCCGAGGCTCTAGCGGTAACGCAAGAAACGTAGGGTGGGGCGAGTTACGAGCAATTAATTATCGCCGCACGAGATTGCGTCACTATTTAACGAGGACGACAAAAGAACAAAACACGCCGCAAAAAAAAAAAAAGTGGGAGCGTAAAAAGACATACCCGGAGAACCCTAAGCTGCCAGTGACTATATTATTCTTTTTTGTTTCTAACGCAATACTACAGGGAACGTGTTCGCGGCACATTCTTCACATTTTCAAAATCTACATAGGACCACATTGCGTGACAACCTTCCAAAATACATCGCTCATGCGCGCACGTACACTCGTATAATCTAAAAAAAAAAAAAAAATCGTTCACGTTTTGATAGAGAGCTGTCTTTTAAGCCTTAGTCACACTTTCAACACATCATGGAAGAGACAGTCTGTAAACAGTGTTTCAGTAGTGTTTCTTAAACTTTGTTTCTTGCACGACTGCCCTCTCAGATTGGTCATAACAAAGTTCTCCGCGGGCATGTTCCAGGCACGCGTGTATATGGGACAAACATCATTCACACATAAGCGTGTATGCAGACATTTCTGTTATAATGTCCGCGGAGAACAGAGCGGCTTTTGTATTATATACGAAACGTGTGACCGGGGCTTCACGTTTTGAATCATCTTAGGAACGTCCGAACAGAAATCTCCCCGGGTACTTTATAAAGTCGCAGTCGCAAGGACGCGGCAACACGATGAGTCTTCTGTGGTCCCGAGTCACGCATGTTCGAAGGATGCGACTTTATTATTATGTAAGCTTCGAAGATATCTGCGGACTGTCCTGTGTGATGTGTCATACTCGGCGACAACTTTTCTTGGCATTTCAGCGAAGAGGAAGAGAGCCCGCGCACAGCTTTATTCAGCGCTCAAAATGGGAGAGGGAACGCGTGCCTGTACCTTCCACTGCATTGCCAAGAAAAGGTGTCGCGGAGTTTAGCGGGGTGTGACAGCGACTTAAAAGCTACCGTCGGAGGACTCTGCCGTGTGGGCGTGTGCGCAGCGGGAAGGCAGTCTGCTTTGAGATGTACTGAGTCTCACAACTCGTGTATCGGGTGACGAGGTACTGAGGTAGCCAGTGTGGCACCGCTGGGGAGCTCGAAGCGTAGCAGTTATTTGTGAAGTTGCCAAGGCGAGCTTCGTAGGTTTGCTCCGATTAAGTTGTCCCTGGAAGACGTCTTGGACGATCTTGAGAAGGCAGTGACCATCTGCTGCACGGAACTATTTCAGATTTTGAACACCCGATGACGAAAAAAGAGCAGGTGTCGTTTACCTTTGGTAACTAAGCATCAAGATGTGGACATACCCTCGCAATATATTTATTTTCTTTATCAACTTGTCGTGATATTCTTACCGATGTTTGTTTTTATCTTATGAAACGCGTACCGACTACCCAACTACAGACATTGCTCTTAAAATTTCACCGTTCGAATTAATTAGGCGACGCATCTGATGCGATTCTTCGCGGGAGCTGTATACTGTAACTAGAGTCGATTACAGGTTAAGAATCCTGTAGAAGCTCCGTCTCTAGCTCGCAGTTGCTGCCATTCACCGTGCTGCTCACCGAAGTGTTACCAAAGCTGGAAAGTTCACGTTTTTTCGCAGTTTAAACCCTTTACCGATTGTAGTTCCGAAGAGCACTATTTCTTTTTAAACTGTTTTTCGCATCTACAGGAAACTATCTAAAACACCCAGCCGAACCCGAGTTAGCGAAAGAAACACGTTAAATGACGCGGCGACGGCAACGGGAAATGGGTTAGAGCAAAAGGAAAACAAAAAAACGCGCCAAGCTCTCCCATAGCGGCGAATGGGGTGTGGGTGCTTTTGCAAAGACGCGTGAAGCGGGCGAGAGCACCCTCCAGGGGACCTTGCAACACACCTCACACGCCGCTCGCGCTCCGGCGGCGGTGAGCAACCAGCGTCTCGTCGGTCTCCCGCTCCAGAAGCGATTTTGGTGTTTTGGGAGGGGAGCCCCCCGTAAAGAAGGGGCGTTGCGGTGGCGGCGAGAAAGCCAGGGGACGTCCTCGACCGCGACTAAGTAAGATGGATACGACGCGTCCCATTTGCCTGCGGGAATGCAGACCCCTGTCTCTGGGACCTCCGACGGCCGTCCACCATTCGCCGCCGCCACTTTTACGCGCTCCTCTCCCTCTCCGTTGTTCGCTGTGCGTGGCGGAAGCCCCGCGGACCTAATAGAAAAATATTGGCCCCAGCGAGGTGTCTGGGAAGACCCTGCTATATGTTCTTTTTTTTTTTTTTTTGAGCGGGTAGTGAGCTTCCCAGGGACGTTCTGTTATCTGCACTCGTTTCGTCCAATTATTCTGGAAGCCGCGTCGCGTCATATGATGGCCGAGTTGTTAGGCTCGCGACACCCGTTAGGGTTTCTCCCCAGGCGTTATGTAGGCGTGTGAAGAGGTAACAAACGGAGGAGCTGCTTGTCACGCACGAGTTTAGTGCCGAACACGCGGGTTATTTTTGTGGTTCGCGTGAAACGACACATTCGCCTGCGAGCAACAAATCCTTCTTTAGCAAGAGGGCTTATCCTCGTTGGGAGAGGCTAGACACCAGTGGTGAAAGAAATAGGCTTGTGCAAGCCGATGTTTTGGGTTGATCTGGTGTTTCTCGGAGAACCGCGGTCTAACTCCGAGAAGCGGGGAGAAGCGCGAAAGGGTTAAAAAAAAAAAATGTTCTATACTGTCACTAACGAGATAGAACGACAGGGCGTCTCTTTTAGACTATATTTATATTTTTCGCCAGTTTTCGCGAGGTTTCGAGAGCTAAAAAAGAAAAGATTGGTAGCGCAGATGAGCTATACTCTGTTTCATACTTAGCGTGCAACGCTGTCAAAGCTACAGGCGCGAGCGTGGGGCTTGATCTCGTTGATCATTTGCACGCGTTCTCGTGCAAACAAGGCAATAGATGAAGCCACGCGCTCGCGCCAGTAGCTTCGACAGCGTTGCACGCTAAGTATGAAACAGAGTATAGTGAATGTTAGTCACCATAATAACACCCGGAACACGGAAACAAAATTGACGCACACAACACCGCCTCCGACGGAGTTGTGCACGTCCATTTTATTTCCCTGTTTAAGGGTTTACTATTTCGCCCAACATTTGAGAAACCGTTAATTCAGGATTGAATTTGTAAGTATGAATATTATTAGTGATATTTTACCATAAACGGTGCTGGCGTGAAAGAGTGCAATCGACTTCGGCTTGTGTGAAAATTACTATATCGGCTAAATTTTGTTTTGCGGCTTGAGTTCAAAACCTGCATTGAGAAGAAATCTGCGTAGTGCATTTCAACTTTTAACCCGAGGTTGTAAAATATTCAACGTCGGTGAAACAAAACCGTCCCCCGATCACGGGATCGACCGTTCTGGCTGCGAGCTGAGGGGGTGAACGCTTTGTTGCTTTCGGGAATGCAGTTTCGAGGAATGAACTAAAATGCATTTTTTTGTTTATGTTCGTAAAATATTTATTCTCAGCAGTATTTTACAAAACTAATCGCAATATTATTACATGTTCCCATTATGGCTCTATTTACATTTTCAGACATTGTTGCTGATATGAAGCGGACTGTCATAAACAGACCTCTATGACCATGATGAAATTTACACGCAGATTCGAGAAGCCACAGAAAGAGTAACAAAGCAATTCACCACTCGGTTTTTATATAACACACTAGATTTAACTTCTTAACAAAGAATTGGCAAGCATTTTTTATAAAATGCCGTTATACTGCAATCAGTTAGGGCAAAGATGTTCAAGTACGAGCATTATTTTGTTTCTACTGATATCATCTTTAAAAAGGATATTGAATTCCAGACATCTTTGTGATTGGCCAGAAGTAAACATGGTGCGACAACACTGTTTTTGTTGTTTCGCCATTTTTTTTTTTAAATTTTAAATGAGTGTGGCATTTGTGCATTCGAAGCACTGGGAAATCATGCAATGTAAATAAATTGGTTAAAACAATATAAATATTTAAGTGATTTGTTTCCTTCCTCGTTCAAAATTTTTAAACTTAAAGCACAAATATTAAAAAAAAAATAATAATATTAAGGCGGCAAAATTTTGAGTTGCTGAAGTCAAGCATTGCGCCACCATTTCGCATAAGGCATCGTTCATTTTCTGTTTGTTTCTTTGTTGTTGTTGTTGTCGCGGCGGAGTTAGGTGTCATGCCTCATTATCGACCCCACTTTCTCTCCCAACGGCGTCCAACCAGCGACAGCCGTTAACAGGAAAGCTGTTGCGTTTGTGATGTCGACTGTTTTTGGTAAGCTAAGCCGCGCGCACTCGCTTACGACAGCAAATGGACGGCACAGTGACCCCCCCATCTCTCCACTAGGGGTGTCGCGCACCGGCGGAGGTTCGAGTTCGACCAGGTTCGACTTTTTCGAACTTTCATGCGCGACAGGCTGGGCAGTTGGCTTCGGATTGGATGGTGATGGCTAAGAGATGAATTAAGGGCAGCGCTGATTCTCTATTTCAGTTAATACAGTACAAAAAATTAAGTTATTAACTTCCTCAGTGATCAGAATTATTTTCTTTTAATTACAGCTGTTCACAAATTAAAATGACCCTTTGCATAAAAAAAATTCTCCAAAACTAGACATGTTTGTATCAAGGTCTGGCCACACTGTCCACAAAGTCGAACCGGTCGAATTTGGTGAAAAGTTCGAAGGTTCGTCGAAGCGGTTCGACCCAGTCGAATCCCGAAAGTTCGACCTAAAACTCCGGTTCGACAAACGTTCGCGACACCCCTACTCTACACCAACTCGAGCCCTCTGACGTCACACGACTGCGGTGGCGCTGCTGTCAAACTGCGCATGCGCAGACGCTTAACCCCGCACGAATCTGGTTTCAGCGCACGCACAGTGCCCACAGTTGCTGCGGCGCGCGCTTGTTTTGTGATCAAGGATGTTTGTGTAGAGTAACTGAGAGCTTAAGAAAGGCAGAGAGTGTCCACCCCCGCGCATCTCATTATCTATCCTCAGCCAATGATACTGAAGGATTCGCCGAAAAAGACGCCGAAGAACCCTTCATGAGGACGAAAACGGGTGCATAATGAGGCACGCCATGTGTTTCTTAAAGTGACAGCGACTGTGGTTCCATCAGACGACACAATCGAAATTATTTATCGCGGTGCAAGGTAGGACGCGGACCGCACCAGCAGGCTCTCGTAATGAAGATAATAGAATTAATGCTGGGCTGGAATAAATGATTTTATTCTGGGATTTTACTAATCGCGTACCGTTTAGGGGGTTTAATAAAAACACCACGCAGAGGGTATAGACGCTTTCAGGCAGCTCTGCATGGGCGCCGCCATAACCGACCTTCAGTTTTTCTTCCCTCTTATTCCGTTCGCTTCACTTCATCATAGCCACACCAGGACAGGTTATTGCCATTTTAGTAGATACTGGGTCCTCCTTCCTAACATAGTCCTTTGTGGAGGCTCGTCAACGTCCACTTCAGTGGCTCGGCATTTAGGGAAGACAAGAGAAGGCCGGCAATGACGGCCAACGTTGATGACGGCTGAATCTGATGCGTGTTTAAAGCGTCTACAGAGAGCCGAAAATCCGCTTTTTGGTACGGAATTTCGAAAATATCGAGCTGGCTATTTCTTACCTCGCTTCCTCGGAGCATGTGCTTGCACGCACGGGGAACCAGTGGCGTTCGCCATGACTACAATTGTCCATAATCAGTGTAACCCCTTGTTTAGGGTGTATCCGCGGCGAGACGTTTGAGTATAGCCGCCTGGCGGAATTTCTTCACAACCCAGAGTGAGGATACTTCTACTTCCTCTGCTGGTGTAGCACGTGCAACGCAAAGATTCTATGCACTATGAAAATTAAAACATACCTGCCTGGGTAGCACGTGTACTAACCATAGTGAGGAAAACAGAAACGCCCCTAGGAAGCTTCTCACCGCGAATAGCGCGATAAAAAAAAATATATATATATATATATGATCGAGGTCGTTCTTGTTGTACGGTTCACTGGTGGCCATAGCTGTGTGCGCGAATGCTGAGCACGTGCTGATTGCAAGCTTCCACAGTTCTTTTGCTTTTGATTCCAGAGCATCAACATTGCCGGTCTTGGCAGCCTATTGATGTGAGCACGTTCTGAGCATGCGCTCAAAACATTACCCTCAAATATGGCGTCCAGTGAATACAGCCTATAGTTGGTGAACCGTACAAAAACGACGACCTCGATCATATATGCATATTTTTTTTTTTTCGATCGCCTAGTAGACAAGTTTCCATGCATGGTACTCCCTGTTGCCGTGTCCTATGTCCAGGGCAGGAAGGTGTCTGCGCCTAATCTGTAATTACCGCCCGGCATTGGGGAGAAATTGGGCGAGCTAGGCGGGTCCGCAAATAATTTGCCGTATCGCGTGGAGTTCGGTGCAAGTGCACCGGACTCCACGCGATCTCCGTTCGGACTAAGCCTTTTCGCCGGTGACAGGTACTTCGCTGGGCCCAATTTATTCGCAAATTAAGTTAACGCCATAACTAACGCCCCCATGGCCCTTAACAATGAGGTTCTATTTAGCAGGCTCAAGCGCACATTTCGATCGCGAAAGCCACTGGAGGATTGGAAGCGGGCTATTCGTTTTCTCGGAATCAGCTCGCCCACGCAGAATGCACTCGTGAGGACGGTGTGGGACTTTTCCAATGCGTTAGGTGGTGGAATATTAATAGGGTTTGAATGGAAGGCAGTGGGGTAGTTTAGACACGTTTTTAAGTTGTAGCTACTGCCGGAACTTTTAACGTTGAATGAGGTTACGTTTTACGTTTGATCGGTGAATTTTTAACGCTTTATGTTAAATTAGTTCAATGAAAAGTTAAAAATTAGTTAAATGAAACATCGATCGTATGCACCAGTGACACTAATTCAAAAAAGGTTGTACGAGAACTACATAACGTCTTTTTTGTGCTAATGTGACGTAAAATTTTATTACACATATAAAAAATAATGTAACAAAAAGGTTGTACGAGAACTACATAACGTCTTTTTTGTGCTAATGTGACGTAAAATTTTATAACACATATAAAAAATAATGTAACAAAAACGCGGGACACCACGTCACGTGACGTGGTGTCCCGCGACTTTAATTTTCCCTCTAAGTTTGGCAGGGAAACTACATTGGTGTAGTGCTCGCGTGACGTCAGGTGATGTGACATGAATTTCTCCGCCAAATTTAGCTGGCAAACTGAACTGGTGCATAGGTCGTGTGGTGTCATTTTGTTTCCGCTAAATTTAGTGGGTAAACTGAATTGGTCCGTAGGTTCATTGACGGCAGGTCACGCGACATCAAATTTCCCGCTAGATTTAGCGGGGAAACTGAAGTCGTGCATAGGCCACGTGACATCAATTTCCCCGCTAAATTTAGCGGGAAATGCACGGACGGAGAGACAACATTTTCAGATGGGTTTGGGGGGGGGGGGGGGAAGTTAGCGTAAAAAGCACTTCACGTTTCAAAAAACAGCGCGCTGCGACACTGCGGTACCTGCAATGTGTTTTTGACGGGTTTTTGGCGTCCTATTCCACCGATGCATTCAAAGTGGTCCCGAAGATGGCAACAAATGACGCCATAAAAGCCGGAGTGTCGTGCCGTCGGGTGTCGCAATACTGACGGTTGGGCGCAGAAGTTCTGGAGAAAAGCCAGTGTCTCTGTCGTCATGGCGTCCCAACTTCTAGCTGCCCAAGCTTCCGTGGACTGTCGCACTGGAGAAAGACATTCAGCAGAACACGCGCCCGTCACATTGACCACCGCTGTTGGGACACCGCCAGGATCGCGACCGGTGACAGCATGACACGTTTATGACGTCATAAAATGGAAATCGAGGGACCACTACCCTTAAACGCGCTCAACACACCACTCAGAGACGCGTTCCAGGCACCATAGTTTAGAGCTAAAAAAACAAAACATGCTGAGCGGCGACACTGAGCATGATGTTTCCTTATACTCAGTGCTACAGTACAGCCATTGGAAAATTAAGTAGACGATAAAAAATTTTTAGTGTTTGTAAACATCTGGCATAGAAAGAAACAAAACCAAACACTGTCCCGGTAGCTTTTTTTGGGTCTTTTTGTTTTACTAGTGCAACACATTTTTTTTTTCGGGGGCACTCGCACCGAAACCTGGCTTACGCAATGCTTTCCCAAACTAAAAAGCAAAAAGCACATAGAGGCTTTCGATATCATATTTGGCTGCTATGTTCATATCTGCCCAATCGTGGGGTGTTACGAAAGGTCTGCGAACAGGAGCACATGCTATGCGGAGCGCAAGTTCGTCTGCTTTTGTGCAGGGGTTGAGGTGACGTGAGAACGCCGAGCTATGATTGGCTCTGATTGAAGGATGGTTGGTAGACCTCAAAGCAGCTTGCTTTGAGGTCTACCAACTATCCTTCAATCAGAGCCAAACAAAGCTCGGCGTACTCACGTCACCACAGCCCCAGCGAAAGAAGCAGACGAATGGACCTTTTTCACATGCCGAGGGCACCAGGCGGTGGCTGCACGAACTAAAAATCGAGGAAGTGACCTACCTGCGCTACCAATCGATAATGGGAGCAACGCTACCAGTTTCTTCGCTCTCCGAGTAGCAGCGCGTGCCCAACGCGACTCTAAAGAGGGGGATCTGTGGCGTCCACCCAAACGTCATGTTTTTCTTTCCGTCCACTTTCTTTTTTTGTGTAACACAATTATATATATGTTGCAATTACGTGTTCTACTCGCTGATCCACAGCCTCCTTTCGAATTTCCTCGATTTCTAGTGCCGACTTCCGCCGCTTGGCATCGAGTGCTCGCGCGTGCGCAGAACGCTTCTCGGAAAAGGTTCATTGCGTTCCGCATATAAGTAATGTGCCGAGAAGCTGAAGATAGAAAAGGAGATGAGAACGTGCAGGAATGTCAGAACGCCGAGCTTGGGCTGGAATACTTAGTGCGTATACACATATAACTAGCTGCCTTTAACTCTACTCGGTCTTCAAATGCATTCGAACGCGAACGCGGAACGCGGTACACCGGCGTTTGGCGTTTGAGCGCATTCCAAGTGTGAGCAGAGACACTGTGGTAGAGCCAAAGGCAGCTAACTTCGCGTCTGTCCACTAATCACGCTAACTACGGTGCCTTCATGTGCGCTTGGCTTAGGCGGTCGCATAGCTTCCTCTATAATCACAAAGCCTGGCATTTCGATGACGGAGCCATAGAGTGCCCGGTCGTAGATTTGGAGCGCGAGGATCTGGTAGCGCACAGCATCAAAGAGCCGTTTCTCGGGGAACCTGGACGTCAGCGCACAGCTTTTGCAGCGGCGAGGACCCGAACACACACTTGTTCGCTCGGGAAAAGTGTGTTTCGGGGTCTCGCCGCAGCGGGGCGCCAGTCAGGTGGTTCTGCTTTCATCCGTTGTCTGCCACTTCACTTTTTACATTTCGGCGGCCGCTTCTCATGGCGATCTGCCAGGCTTTGTCAGCATATAGGAGACTATGGCTTTGCTTAGGATGTTGGCATTCTTTGTAGTATCCGATGACGACAGCACGCACTCTCGAGAAAAAATACGAAGAAATAGCCGCAACATAATGTCAATGCCAAGAGCTCGTGCGCGGGAGGGGAGAACAGATAAACCCCGCAGCTGATTCAGAACGACACAGTTTCATCCTCCGATCGTTGGTCGACTTCCTGAAGACGGGCAATCTCGGCAGGGAAAACACAGTGAGAGCGCAGGTGAGCTGGTGTAACTTTACCATTTTGTTAATACACCTCAGACTGGGTGAGAAAATCTGCACCAATTCCAACCCTACTCCCTCCCATCATCCCGATAACCATATATACATCTAGCCCTACCATAGTGTATACCGCCAGTTGAATCCCGTTCTCAATAAACGTTGCCTGACCGGACCTGACCCGGTATTATGTCATCATCCTCAGCTAAGCGAACGTGAAGACACCCTAATCTTAGCCAGAGCTCGACGTCCTAACGTCCTCGCCCGTTCTTGTCACTTCTCCTCTCTTGGTTTTTCGCCGTATAATCCTTTTGCTGAATTATTCAAGCGCCGAGGAAAATGCTGGTAATGTTAGTACAATCTCGGCACGTGCTGGCGTCTGCAGCAGGAACTGCTTTATAAAAACAAATTTAAAACAAAAGGCACCTCGCACGTGTGTTTCTGAACGCTTTATACGAGTGTTTACTTCAAATCTTTTATACGGAGAAGGCGAACGCGCGCAACGTGAGTACCTACGTTCCCAACATTGCACCCGATTACTGAGTAATTTAACGACAGTTTTTTTTTTTTTGGTAACCCCGCCACCGTGGAATAAAGGGACAAGTAAGGGACAAGTTATTCTCGACATACTTTCCCGGCCATACTGTGCTGAAGGGTCAAGTATTATTTTAGCATGTTTAAAAATGTATAAGCTGCCCTGGCAAGGTCGTGAAAAACTTGTCTCGGCCGGGTAGTGATTAAAATAAAAATATTACGCCGGGACAACTTTTCTTCTTTTTTTAATTATTATGAACTTAATTTTCAACCTTGCTCAGGCGCTTGACGCAATTTTTATTTTTTCTTTGTGGACGAAAAATGTCGTGTGGAAAAAGGAATCTGTTACAGCTTCTGGGGTTCCTTCTAATTACGCTTAAATACGCAATGTTGCAGACAATTGTTCTGAAACTCACCAGAAGAATATATTGTTTTTCGCTTTCTTTTTTTATATGAATTTCTCCATATCTTACAAGACAAATTTTCCTTTTTTTCACATTCTAGAGCGCAGCTCTTAGGGGCCCGTTTCCGGCTTGAGCGGCGTCGGCGTCGCCATCGCCGTCGGCGTAACCGCGAGGTCACGTGACCCCCAAGGTCACGCGACCCCCCCCCCCCCCCGAGGTCACGTGACCCCCGTGAGGGGAGGAGGATGAAGGAGGGGTATACCCTCCCCTCAGTACCCTCCCTCCTCTCCTCAAGAGCTGCGCTCCACTTCGGCGTTACAGGGAGTTGTACACGGCTTTCATTTTTTTATTTTGTTGCTTTAGTTGTATTTTTTTTTGTTATCAGCAAGTCCGCGTTCGTGCTGATTACTTCTTGTCGCTGGACTTCGTGCTTCTTATGTATCTTTAATGCGAGTGACTCCACTGCGAAATATAAAAAAATCTCGTTTAATAAAAAATAAAGGAAAGCTTATGTATATATGATTTATTTAAGCAGGCTTACGGGGAAAGATGAAGCCAACTGAGGCCTTTTGAAAACAGCCTTCACTGGATTCCGCGCTTAAGGAAGACTATTCGAAATAATAAGGTCCTTACATGTACATGAATTCAATAGTTGAATCGGTCGCTCGATGTTTTACGTAATGTTGTGTGCAATATTTGTTGTTACTCTGTATTTTTTTCTTACGAAAGCTATATTCTTCAGACACTGTGTAATCCCCGGCCACCCCGAAAAATAAGTCTGTAGAAGGCGTAGCCTTCGTGGCGACGTTGGCAGTGAAGTTGATTGAATAAGAGGATTTTCGCGCGAGATATATCTTCAAAGTCGGTGGTGGAGAATCTTCGCTCTACCCCGACTTTCAATCATGAAATTCTTTCTTTTTTTTTATTGTGGCGAGTAGTGGGCGAAGTCATGACTTTTGAACTGATCCATTTTGCATTCACGTGTCTAACAGTGTAGATTTTTTTGTTCCATCTCCTCTGTCATACGTCGAAGGACGTGCCATCAACCTATATTTAAATATACGTTGTATGTGTTTGCTGTGCCTCGGCATCTTGGGGGCTTATCCGCTGTGTTTTGGAAGTTGTTTAAGTTGAAACTCCCTGATGCATGTTTTATTGATTCCTTCTTTTTTTTTATTATTCAAGAATGCAGTCAAAAGTATTACATGCAGTTCATACCAATCATTTCTTGTTGCAAAAACAGCGTGTGCGATGCTTACGGATATTGTTGGTGCTGAAAAGAGAACATTTTCATTGTGCGGCGCCGGCGCTTTTTTCCGAAAGGTTGCAGCTCATCAAGCCAGTCAGTCTGAGCGTATGCTCAGACTGACTGGATTTAGTTCAGCGAGTGCTGATTTTAATATGAATAATTTGAACGGGTAAAAAGCTCCATCCGCAACATATGACAGCATATGTACAGCCAAAAATGGTGCCTGATTTTTTTTTTTTATTCTTCCTGCGTCTCCCCTTTTTTCCCCTTTTTTTGTCCTTTTGTGTCAGGATATATTATGCGTTGTACATCTCTTTTCTTAAGAGAAGTGTGAGGGGGTTAGAGGTGACAGATTTGAAATGCATGCCTTGAAGTTAAAGCGAGCTACTTTGGATGTTATTTTAGAATACTTTACTTCAGTGAGTTGTTTGAACTTCGCTGTATTTATCCCAAATACAACCCCCCCCCCCCTCTCACCCCCCAACGTTGTCACAAGAAACCACTGTAGGAAGCGTAAAGCTTTCTAATCTTCCGTCTTTTTTGTCTTTTTTTTCGGGATATAGACAAATCTTCAATCACGTAAATTGAAAAAAATGTTGAATAAATTGCCTGATTAACTTAAAATCTTCCCGTAGAAAATTTGAGTAGGGTATATTGTTGATAGCTTTGCTGCGTTCCGTTATTGAGAGCCCATTCAATGTATTTATTTCTAACAGTGTTTGCCATGCATCAGGCAAAGTAAAATTTTCCTTGCAGATGGCATACGATTTTCAGACTTGAAGCACAACTGAATTATCGCAGGTTACGGTTATGTTTGCATAGAGGAATCGGTTATATTTTTATTACGTCAGGTTACAACTCTAAAGTAAACATTTGCTTCAATTGGACGACGAGTTCAATGTCTTGTTTGCTTCAGGAGCTCCAATGCGTTGTAACTCTGCAAATGCATCAAAAATATTCAGCTATACTTCGTTTCAGCTTCCGTCCGAGCGCAGCCAAAGCTACGTGTGGCCGGAGCCAATCACACGCCGGCAATAGGTCACGCGATCTCGCCTGCACTTTTGTGTCCCTCCGCTGCGCCGCGAGTCGTCCGCGCCGCCCGCGCTCTCCGAGTATTTCGTCTGCTACGAGTGTATCAACGGTATCGTCTGCTACAGGTCTAAAAAGTGCCCTTTCACGTTCTGAAATTTAGTCACAGGGGATGTCAGTACGTAAGCTGGCCGCTGGCGTCTATGTCCGAGCTTTCCAGCTGATCGGCGTTTCGGCATAGTTTCGAGATGTAAGTACACATTGCAAGGTGACCGATGACCCGGCCGTTGATGTTTCGTTGTATTGTCTGCATATACCAGGGCTCGAGGCGAAGTCCTTTCCACCAGCTTCTCGGCGTTCAATGTGATCGGCAGGTAAAGGGGCGCCCTGATTTCGCCGCGTATCAGTGAATTGTAGTGGCCCGGACGCTTTTCTTGATTACAACGCATTCGCGGTACGACGCGGCCGGAGTCTCCTGCCGAATTTGAAAGCAGACATTCATCACGACCTCTCGCGCCTGACGCCCAAACGTGCGTTTTCGGAAGGACGTTTTGAAACGACCACAGAAAAACCGAGCACTGCAGCCGTGCTGCCAGCGGATGTACGTGCTTCACCAAACCACATGCATTCACATATATTAATAAAAACATAAACTTCAGATGTTTAATTCCTTTAGTTGCAAATTATTCTCAGCACTACACATCTGGAATATTGTGCAATGTTTACGCACAAAACAGTTATTTAAAAAAAAAATATACTTTTGCGGACTAATTCGTGGTGCGTAGGAATGCTCTTCTCGAAGTTGCAAGCCATCCCTCAGCCTTTGGTTGCGCTCGGACGGAAGCTGAAACGAAGTATAAACGATGATTCGTAACTTATTTGGACTTTGAGCAGGCATATATGTCTCTCGCGAGTCAGTACCAATTATTTTTCTACATATAAATGAGTCTTTTAATTACTTTGAAATAACGTCTTATTTATATGACATTGTTTTCGGGGGGATTTTTATTCGTATATATTTAAGAACTGAAAATATCACACGCCGCTACCACTAATGAAACAAAACGGAATGAACTTTCGAATTTTTACATCTGATAAGAATAAACAAATATAGTGCTCTTATTTATTTTAGGGATACTTATTTAATGTATGTATTTATGTTTATTATCGTCTATTTGGTGCAAGAAAGGCATTTGTGTTTCATATAAATGTATTTATCAGCTCTTCATTTACTTATGTGAAAAGTTGATTAAAAAAGAGGAGCACGAACAAAGCAGCAGGCAAGTCCCACTTTTGATATTTTTGTGCTTTTATGAAAATTTATGGGTCTTCTCGTCACATCATTTATTGTACTTTTTACGCTTACAATTGATTCATCAGTTCATGGCACTCTTTTTTTTTCCTTCAACCCAATGGGCGTTTTGTTACACGTAGTTCTGCCGAGAGCCGTCCCAAGGGAAAAAAAAAAACTTTATGCCTATTTTTATGTAGTATCGTTTATGTAGTACCTTTGAAATGTAGGATAATAAGACGAACAACTGCAATAAGGCTTCCATAAAAATTACATTTTGGTTGTTTTCCTTCATGGTTTGTTGGTCTGATTTCTTTTTTCAATTTTACTCAGACGCCTTACGTAGCTCAGAATAGACAATTTTCAAACGTCCACGCCATCTAGTAGGATATTGTGTAGATTATTCGTGTCCACCATTGTTTGGGCACGCGCTCTGACCACTTATTAGAAACGTGGGCTTCGTCAGTGTTCGGCTTGAACTCAGGTACTGTCACACGCTACGTGCCGAAATATGGCGTCCGTCCATTGTGCTTTATGGGGTCTCGATAAGGGCCTATTCTACAGCTTACAAACTGAATATCGTATGCGCATGATTGGCTCTTATAAGCAGAAGTTAGCCTTCAGTGATAAGAGACGATTTCCGGAAGATGGTAACTTTAAGTCTGCTAACACCTTGAAATTTTCTCACGACGCCTTCAACAGCTACAATTATTGGGAGGCTGACATTGGTGCTACTTTCCAGTCAGGTTTGTGCGTTGACACTCTTTCACTATTGACCTCCTATTTATTGCTAAATTCCCCGCGTAGCTTTGGTATGGAAACGCACTCCTCGTCCTCAATAACAGGAGGAGCATTGCCACGTGCGTGGCAGAGCTAGCATCGAAAGCGGTTGCCACTAAACACCCCCCCCCCCCCTCCCCTTCAACTTCCTTCCTTAGTGCAGTTCTTTCTTGCATCAAATTCTGCTATTCTGAAAAGTTACAGCGCATTCTCGGCTGTCGTCCAGCATCCTCGCTGAGAATATTCCCGAACGTGCCGCATGTATAGAAGCACAGATGGCGTGCAGCTTCGGGGCAGTCGCCTTCCCGTCTCCGACGCGTTGTGTGTGTGGTACAATTTTTATTTTACTTCACGGCACAAGTACGCCACATTAAACGTTTCGTTTGTGTTTTACACTCATCTGATGTATTTATTCGTGACAATGTCTCATGAGTAAGTGCTCGGGAAGGATAAATTCCTTCAACGATGGGGCTCTTTGTCATTATATTTTTTTCTTTTCTGCTGAACGCTTATGATGCCTCACGTCAACGTCTATACAAAAAAAAAAAAAATGAAGCGCATAAACCTGCGTTTAGTAATCACACTTAAGAATTCGACATTTATGAGGAATTGTAAAAGGGAGCGCGAAAGCTCGGAATGTCGAAGGAGAGGACACATTTTCCCCCATTTCAAATTACTTGGCGCCTCTCGCTTCGGGGCATCATTTCTCTCGTCTACGACGGCGTTATTACTGCGGAGGAGCCACCTTGCAGGTTTCACATCCTTAAAGAGTCGGGCTTTCAGCTCGACCAGGCTCGCCCGCTTTGCCGAGCGCGCTCCTTTCACGTTCCATTCGAGAAAGCTCGGCGAACAAGGACCATAAATAAGCGACGGCCTAAACAGAGCGCGCCATAAAACGGAGCCGGAGAGTTCAGAGGAGGGCGAAGAGCATTGTCTGGCTTTATTTTGATTTATACCCGAACCAAACTTACATTCTTCTTGGGCCTAGTCCTTCGACGCCGCCGCGAGAGCCAGCGAGCCACTCTCAATGAAACGACTATTAATCTTGGCACGGGCGCACTTTGACGCCGTTGCTGCAGCCTCCTTTGCTTTCTCGTGCTTAACATATTTTTTTTCTTCGGTCGAAAAGAAACGCTCAAATTCGTGTCTACGCATCGCAAAAAAAAATGTATATATATATATTTAAATTGCATAGATATCTTCGCTTTTCCGTTTTCTTGCGTATCAAAGAACGTCGTGAAATTTCGGTGGGGGCCGAACGTTGCCTAGATTATTGTTTGTCGGGCGTTTCACGCTTTATGATTTATAAGTGCACCGCTCATACGTTTTACACTGCGAGGATTCGAGTTATTTTTGAGGAGAAGGCAATTCGACGTGAAACTCGAAATTCGCTTCTTTCCACCGGGGTCGCGCTTCTCGAGTTACTGGGGACGCTTTTTTTTTTATTGATATATGTTTGATGTCGCAGTAAGCGCCAATATCATGTTACGCAAAATATGTCGTGATCCATTTTTGTTTTGTTTTGTTTACTGCTTCATCGAAGTAGGGCAATTCGAGCGAACGAATTATGATATCCAGAGGAAGGCATTTTAACGTGGGTTGGTTCTGGAATCAAATGAACGCATACGTCGCCATATTTATAGTTTATAAAACGTAGAGCAAAACTTTTTACGAGGGCTGTTGGTTTTTCAGATTCTGATAAACTGGGTCCAAGAACAAGGGTAATTTAAAATATGTTATTATGCACAGAATGTAGATACATGTACTTTAGCTAGCCTTTTCAGATAACAATTGCACAGACTTAGGCTGGTATTATGACGTGGCGTGCGCTTCGGGAAGGACGAACGTATGTCCTTAATAACGGGGTAAAAAAAAAAAAAATCGCCTGTGGTGACTGGCAAGCCTGTCGAACTCGCGATGGAATGACTGAAGACCCAAAATGTAACCTTCTCTTGGGGAAGGCATCCAAAATCTTGTTCCACGTCATAATCAAGTTATTGTGTGCGGGGAGTATACGGGAAAGCAGTTAGAGCTTGTATCTGTCCTTTGTGTATATGAGCATGCCTCGCATTCCTGTTTCTTTTACAGCTCATCCCGAGTTGAAATAAAAAAAAATCGATAATAAAAAACTTAGCCCTCTTTGTCAGGATTGTTGCTTCGAGCTGCTTCAGAATTCTGATTTACTAATTCCCTAATCCCCACTGGCGACGAAAGAATAATAATATTGTAGGGAATCTGTCACGCCCTTTGTCCCTTACGCTCTCAGAGTCTATAGTTTGTATATTCGGAAGTATTGCTATGAAGTTCGTGTAACACATGTTTACGTTTCAACGGTCTTGCTAAAGGAAGATATTAAAATATTGAAAGCCTTCGCTGAAATGAGAATCAATTGCTCTGTAGAATTTGCGTTACAAGAATACTACATATTTTAGAGGGAAGCATCGGTGTAAAGCATCAAATTAAAACATAAATGTGTGTATTTTGCGACTAAAAGCACTTTCCGCACTATTTCGCGCCAAATACTATTTTGCGCAAAAGAACTCAGAGCTCGAGTTGTGCTGCAACTCGGAGCTAAAAAAAGGGTGTTTGACAACCTTAGCAGTCAACTTTTTTCAACTAATTGCGGACTGTTTAGAGCGTAGACGATTTTGGTGCTGGGCACTTTACTCAAATGGAATGTTGATTGCCATCAAACTCGAGAGCTTGCTTTACTGTCCTAAATAAGGGCTTTCTACCACAAAGGTTGTTTCTGCAGCAGCTGTTACATTTTAGAATAAAAACAGAAAAACAAAACGTGATATCACATGTCCATGCTAACGAACTCTAAGAAAATTGGAACGTCAAATTTTCCGTAAATCTTTCTGCACAGTTAATCGTTGCTATCTAAAGATGTAGTTCGGAAAATTTCGAGGCTGAAAATATCTCATGGAATAAAAATAAGTATATAAAACTATATATATAAAAAAAAAAAAAACGTGATAGACCTGCAGTTACACTCTGCGCTGTGCGACAAAGCAGTCTTTTTTTTATGTGCAAACATACTATCCACCAATGTAGAAAACAAAATCTAAATAAAAAATAAACTTATTAAATAACTAAATTGTTGTTGGTTGAATAATCAAATCGATATGATTTATATCAGATTGTGATTTAAATCGCTGTACCTAAAGAAGTGATTTTTTTACAACTAGATGTATTTGTAAATACGGCAGATGGATTGAACAATTCGTTCGATCACTGATAACACTGCTGAGGAAAGGATTACTGTAAATTTAGGGTTTAATTACCATTTTTGTTTTAGTGATGCAATCCTTGCCATACTACATAATAGAATACAAATGTCTTGCTTTTTTTAGTCACTAGAAAAAACTTCATTTGATGTATTTTTAGCTCGGACTTGATTGCAATGGGACAACACTTTTCGAGTTTTTTTTTTGCGTTTGGATTTTGTGACAATGGGGCGTTACGTAGCAAATGAACAAAGTGGAATGTAGAAATTAAGCTCAATGGACTTTTTCCAAAATTCTGTCCGGCCACCTCGATAACCATCATCACCTAAGTTTACATCATGTGCACACGCCACCGTATGCCTTTTGATGAATGACGAAGAAAGAATTTGAAGATAGGTTAGGACAGGCACCGATGCGGAGCCTGAACATTCCAAACGTTAGGTCTCTGGATTCTTGTTCGATGTCAGCGTGGCGAGACTTGTAAGCGTTTGTGCGCTACACTTTTGAGGGTGCCAGGTGATTCTCAGGAATGCTCGGCTGCGGCACGCCGCAGGCAGCTCATGACAAAAAAAAAATGTGCTAAATATTACCGACATATTCACTTGAGTAAGCGACTGGTGCAGAGTTATTTGTGATGCCATTGAAACTAAAACTAATAGATAAAGAAAGAAGTGTATTGGGAAGGAAACCATAACGTCCGTACGTGTGCCGTTGACGAATAGATACTAGATTTTGACCGCCATTCGCATGCAAAAATATAGACTGATATTTGAGCTACTAGATGGCACTGCATTTTTTTAAAAAATATATTGCTGCGATTTGGTCAGAAGTGCACTTTCGTTTGCTCGTGTTCAGTTTTATGTAAATCTTCCTAGAGGCGTGATTTATTAAAAATTTTGATACAACACAAATGCATATAGAAAGCCTCAAATGATACACAAACGGCAGATTAAAAAAAAGAATTCGGGACTTGGTTAGCGGAAAAGGTTTGATATAAATCATCGCAATGAAACTAATCTGATATAAATCTCGATTTAAACACCGATTTAGGTCGTTTTGAATTTTATGCACCACCTGAGTTCCAACAACGTCATCCGCCAACCTCAGTCGGTCGATTGCAGCGATCGGTTTTTCCAGTTTTTTTCGTGAGGTAGACCCTCCAACTTTTTAAAAGTGTAGTCTTGCGCTGTGTACATATCTGGGATGTAAAAAAACAACAAAAAAGCCGAATATTAAGTGAGGCAATAAATATACCATGCAAGCCGTTTGTCGGCGGATTGCATAATACATTACAAGTGATCACTTGGTACAGGTTTTCTCAGACTAAACATTTATAAGACAGTGCTTCAAAGATGGACGATATGAAACGTAAAAATTTTCAGCCTTTCCACTCTGGTGAAGAAGGAAGACCAGCGGAGCTGTACAATGGAAAGTAATGGCCGGCCGCAAGTCGACAAGACAGAGTGGAAAGCTGCCCCCATCTATGAGCGACGGCGGCAACCAGATATGTGGCTTGCCGCCGTCGCTCATAGATGGCGGTAGCTGTGCAGAGGGTTGTGTCGATATTGATTTGTCCACGGAAACAAAACTGGGGAACCTAGCCCTTAACAGCTCCGCTGTAAAAGAGCTCCCTTAAATTACACCCTGCGTATAGACTGATGCTAAAGGTCGAACGCACCTGCAGAAAAAAAAAGTATAAAGCGGCGGTCACACTGGCAGAATTCAAAGTAATATGTTTAATGTAAACAAATTTAATAAGAAGTGTGAACTGTTAACTGAATATCGTTTTTCCTAGGTGCTTCTCGAGGTCGGCAGACGTTAGCTGAGAAAATAGTCGTCGTACTAAATTGGCCTATAAAATAACATCTGTTAATTATGTTTTTCATTATTGGTTTTATGGGTCATGTGGCAATTGCAGAAATAACGATAATAACTATTAGAGGCCAGACCGGTTAAAGAAATTTGCTAAATTTTATTAGTGTCTTTATATATGAAATAATCAAATATCACGTTTTCAGCCCGATTTCACAATTAAACGCAAAACGCTCGCTCACTGTGGGCAAGGCTCGCTGCGCACACTTTTTGCGCTCTTTGCGCGAAATTTCTAAATCAGACTAGAACACGGGAAAAGTGATTAATTAATATCTCCAACGCCACTCAACTTTTGCGAATGCTTTTAATTGGTCTTGCCTTTAATGGAATTGCTGCTAATCCTGCAATTGCAACATGATCCGTAACACATAGACTTAAAAAGTTAATTAACACATCTTATTTAATTACCCAAGTTAACATGACTCCCTCAGCTCATGTCCGCAGAACTCGAGAAACACATAGCAAATACGGCATAGAGCCAGCTGTATGCACTCTTTTTTTTTAACAATTCTGTTTTAGTCAAAACGCATCACCCTGTATGATTAATAATGCAATTAAATGCAAAGGTGCAAGCGAGCTGGACAAGAATGACGTCACGCGGTATAATACAAAAGACAGCCAGCAGGCACCGTCTGGGCATCTCTGTTCCTTATATGACAGTCCTGTCACATTCGTCATACAAAATCTTTCTTCCGACATGTTGGAACGAACTTGAGGGGTAACCGCCGATAGTTCTTGCGCCACGTTTGCGGCGAATACCGTTTTTTTTTTTTTTTTTGTACATGGTGTATGATCAGTGTGACTGCAGTTTTACGGGATCACGTTTTTTTTTTATTTCTTCGTATATGCGCTTGGGAAAAAACTTATTTTTTCGGCTCTCCGTGGGTTGGAACGCCTCGTAAACGACTGCCAAGAAACAACACGGTGATGCACTTTGTTGCGCCGCGACAGTGCCTTGACTGTATCCTTAAATCAAGCTCCCCATTTTGTCCAGTGCGCGGCCGGGCGTCTCCCTTCATTTCAGTTTTTTTTGTGTGTTTTTCTTTTTTTTTGTTTCGTTGGAGGATCTGGAAGTGCGAGTCCCTTTGCCGCTGCTTGGGCGCGCAGCTGTGGACGGCGAGTTTGAATCTAATTTGGACTCCCATTTGGGGGGGAGGGGGGGGGGGGGGCTTTCTTCTTCCCATGTTCCAGAACTTCTTCACCAGTGGCGAGCGAGATTAAAGGCTTGTAGAGCAACCCAATTTTCTCCTCTTCACTATACGCAGTCCTTCGTGGACGAAAAGTAGGACCGAACTGCTTGGCTTCTTGTTTTTTTTTTTTTCGTCTTTTCCTCTTCTCGTTTTAGGTTTTCGTTGTTTTATTTTTCTTTTTACTGGTCAGTGCCGTCTGTCATTATGAACGTCATTTCCCCGCTTCACAATTTGCCCTTTAGTTGTTGGAAGTTTTTTCGTGAAAAACAGCGCGAAAGGGACAAGGGCAAAAAGGAAGGACTTCACAGGACAAGCGCTGGCTAACAACTGATTGTTTATTAAAATGTGTAGATGGCACTATTTTTCTATTGTGACCGACAGTTTAAGAAATGCCAGTGATTACGTTTGCGATTTTTCTGTTTCGTTCTTCCGCGTTCCTTTGGCTTATGCCGTAATTTAAGTGGCTCCGAAGCGATAAGAAGATGCCATGGACAAGTCACCGCCATCGTTTCTAAGATGTATAGTGAGCATAGCATATCTGCCACCTCTCGTAAGAAGGCTCTCCCCAAATCACGAAAGGTTATTTGTGTTGTAGGTTTGAGTCTCTCTATTCTTAATTGTATTAGTTCGAGCAATAAAAAGTCAAGGCGCTAGGAGGCCGATAGCTGTCTATATTGCGCGTCCAGAATCGTTCGTCCGTACCAGTCATTCGCCAACGCGTTGTTTACGAACAAGCCAGCGTTTCGTCCACACCAAACGTCGGCATATTGAGCGTACGCAGAAACGAGATTTGTATGATGCGTGTCCGCACGCGCCTGGTGCACCAAGATTATGCGTTATGACTACAGCCGCGCCACCGTAGCATCGTGATGTCAAATCCTCTCGCTGGTCTAAGGCGATGAATCCTGTATACGCTTCACTTGTAGTGTCAAGTTGCTTATTGCATTTCCAAATGCATCGTCTATCTAAAAAAAGAAAAAAAAACTTGGAGACTAGCGTGCATAGCAGCTGCGGACATCTATTTAGCACTAACATATTCGTAGGTTTTCAAGCTAACAAAGTCCGTCGGCTCTTTTGTGTGCGCGAAGACCACGGCTGTCCTTCGATGCCGCGCAAGCTCCCATTTTGGGCCTTCTAAAAAGGTTAATGTAATGCAAATTTTTTCGACCCGTGTTTATATGCGAAACTCCATTTGTCACAATGGCCGCCCACAGTAGTTCTCCACACACTAAAAATAGCCTTTTGTGAAGAATAAAAGAAAAACAAAAAAAAAAACTTGCACTTAAAATTATTGTGTAGGCAGCAACGCCTCTCCGCGGAGACGCGTAGAACACAAAATGGTCGAAACCAAATTAGCCGGGCACGGCGGTCGCTCTTTGCAGGTTAAAAGCCTTCGATCGCTTCTTTTTCGTTTATTTATTTCGCTGGCATCCTTCGCTTCGGCTTTAATTTCCGCTTAATTGGTCGCTATGCAAATCACTCGTTCAGACCGCTCACGGTAGGAAACCTTTTTTCCGGGTCGCCGGTTCCTCTTTTGTCTTTTGCCTTCGTGACGATATAATCAGTACACAGTCGGCGGGGAGCGCTGTGTCTCGGGCAATTGCACTTGTTACAACGGTGAAGCCATGACTCTGTTTACATTATAAGCTCGGCGAACACTGCACTGACCTGTACGGGTTCGGAGTGACGGGTCTACCTAAAGCATGATTACTGTACCCACAATCGCAAAACTTACCTTCTATCCACTGCCAGCGCCAATGTCTCGTGACGTTGCAGCTTGAATGGGGACATTTTATCCTCAGGTTTAGCTCGATATTTTGTCATTGCAATGTACACGAGTAAGCTTTCCATGTATTGCGGCTCAGTGCTCTGACGATTTTAGAATGTTTACGTTGTCGTAGTTGTTATAAATCTGATACCGCCGTCGTCAGTCACATACGATACGTGTTTTAATGCGAAAGCATTAACTGTCCCATGAAGCGAGCTGACGTCATCAGTTTGAAGCGCAAAAACGGCACCTAGATTCTACTATCGCAATAGGAGCGAAGTAAAGCTGATGGTTTCGCCTTCGGTTCCATTGGCTGGCGCGCGTCAACGGGGCTCCCATTGGCCGCTCGTCAGTTTCCACGACAGTTCACCCCTAGGCGCTGCGTGTCCATCAGCGCGCCGTTAGCACATAGTACAGTTTACACAGAAAGAATAAAAACACAAAAAATATACGATGTACTCTCTCCAACGCGCTCTGCTACGTGTAACAGAGGTCAGCGTGCCAAGGGGAGCGCGCGCTGACCAGCGACGAAAAGTACGCAGCAGACGAAAAAGGGAGCGGACAAGCGGATTGCATGCTTTTGCATTCGCAACTCATAAGAAGAGCTATCGGTATTACACTCCGGTTACGTTTTAGCTTGAGCTAGCGTCAGTCTTTGTACATGTTTGCCATGAGGGTTCACTCGTGTCATGCACGCATTTTCAGGGACGATAGAGACTTTTAGCAAACCGCTACCGTGTTCGGCGTACCGCACTACCGGAGCCTTTGAAGCATCCTTTTAAGCGCGCACCCCGCGGTTACGCTACTACCCTGGCGCGCGCTTAAAAGCATGCTTCAAAAGCTCCGGTGGTGCGGTACGCCGAGCACGGCAACGGTTTGCTAAAGGCCCTAATATTTTGTACATCTGAAGGATCGGCTTCGCTCATTCTAGGGGCGACCCGAATCTAGGGGCGACCCGAACTATAGATAATTTATTTTTCGTTTTTGTATGTTCTTGGATAAGCCAGGTAGCCAGGTAGGGGACGAGCAACACTCTCCCGTAAAGGTTGTGGTTGGGTTGCCCTGTTGCATGCCCATCCGGGAGGAACAACACGAAGCCGGGGTTTCTATAACGAGAAACTACATTTATTAGAGTAACGGGAATGGGGTGTTAGTATCAACGTAAAACATTGCCGGAGCGTTCGAACTGCACGCCTCCGTGACCACGGTCCGTCTCCCCTCTTCTGTGGGCGTGTGCCGTCTTTTATAGGCTTCTGCATCGTTCTGCATCGCTGTCCTACGTGTGCTGTTGTGCGCTTCAGATGTTGTCCAGTTTGGGCGGTTGGCAGCGGCCTCTGGCCGTGGTGGCAGACTCGCTCCCACACTTCCCCCCCCCCCCCCCTTAAGCGTCTGGCATGTCGATGCCAGGGTTGTCGTGGTCGTCATTGGGAGGGGGTCGTCGTCGAGGGTGTGGACGGCGGTGCTGTATCGGCGCTAGGGCGCGCTCCAGGTCGCAGTCGTCCTTGATGGCCGGCGTTCCCGGAATCGCCGGCAGTTTCAGTTTTCGGTGCCTGTGGACCGTCTTGCCCACTGGCCGCGGTTCCATGGGGTGAGCCTCGCCGGTTGCCGCCGTCGGTGACTGGGACCGCCACGTGTCCTGGGACCCTGGCGTCCAGATGCCCGGGATTGGTGGTGGCGTTGCCCGTAATCCATCTTCGTGAATCAGAACGAGCAATTGCCATGGGTTACTCTCATGTGTAACCCCTGGCTCTATATTGCATAAAAAAGGAGAAAGGATCTGGGGTGGGCACACAATCGCGCAATATTTCCCCCCCTCAGAAAAGCGATCAGATCCGTGGGATGATATACCATCGAGGTAAAACGCTTGAAACCCGAAAGAAAGAGAAAAAAAAAAATAAGAAGAATCTTGTCCACCGCTCTACAACTTCTCTCTCAGCCGTCACCGACGTCGCAGGTTGTACCGCCTGTGTGGCGGCGAGGCGGGGTCCGGGACCGGGCAGTCGTCGGCATCAGTCCGATCCTGCGAAAAACCCTCTTCCGGGACGTGGAATTGTTTAAGGTCGGCGACATGAGTTGGTCCTGTGGACTCACTACTGAAATGGGGAATTAGTGTGTATGTAAGCGGGGAAAGTTTTTTGCCTACACGAAATGGACCATCCCACCTGTTGGCCAGTGAGGCCGTGAAGCCTTTCGCCGCGTCACTCAGGGGGTGAGTGCGCCGGAACACCAAGTCTCCCACCTCGAACTGCAGGTCTCGGCGTCCCTGGTTGTACTGGTAGGATTGCTGCAGTCTGGCAATGTCAAAGTTCTCCCGGGCTTCCTTGAGGTTGATAGTGAAACGCTTTCGCAGGTCGTCTGCGAACTGTGTTATTGCGGTCCTGTGCCCTGGGCTCTGTCGAATGGAGAGTGTTAGTGAGAGGAAAGGCAAGCTCTCTGCCAAAATTGAGCTGGGCAGGGGTGAGCCCGGTTGACCGGTTAACCGTGGTGCGGGTGGCGAAGGCCATTTCTGGGAGCTTCGCATCCCAGTCTTTGTGACGCTCCGTATGCGCAACAAGCATCACCTTAAGGTTTCGATTTACCCTTTCGGTTATATTTGCCTGTGAATGATACGGCGAAGTCCGTTTATGTTCAATTCCCAGAACCGTGCATGCATCGACGAACACTTTGCTCGTAAAATACGACGCATTATCCGAAATTAGGCATGCCGGGAAACCAAAACGCGCGAAAACTTGAAGTAGGCAGTCCCATATTTTCTGCGAGTCCAACTTTCGTAAAGGAAACAGCTCCACCCATTTGGTGAAATGGTCTGTTTCTACGAACAAGTACTGGTTTCCCCGTGGGCTACGTGGAAATGGACCCATGACGTCACAGCAACAGATCTGCCAAGGGCTCTGGCTTGCGATCGGTTGCATGAAACCTGGGGGTTGACCACCACGTGGCTTCGCTTTCTGGCATGACGGGCAACTACGCGCATACCTCAGTACATCTTGCCGCATGCCGGGCCACGTCGCAATCTGGGACAACTTATCGCAAGTTTTGCTCCCACTGCTGTGTCCGGCTAAGGCAGAGCTATGCATGCATCTGATGAAGGCGACTCAAGCATCATCATCTGATGATGATGCTTGAGTCGCCGGCACCAGGGCGCTCTTCGGACGTCCACCAGTGGCCCCGCATTGAACCAAAATTGGAGCGCCACCGGCTGCTTTGATTGGGCACTCTGTGCCAGTCCCGTAGAGGTCTTAGCGCCGGGATTGCCTCGGGGCCCTGCCAAGCACATGCGGGTTCGAGAGAGTTTGCGGCCAAAGGCGGTGGGAGATAGCTCTTCTGAGCGAGGAAGATCTCCTCTGTGCTGCGGGCATGCCGGGCTAGCTCTTCAATGGTCTCAAAGGTGCGGCCGTGTAGGTACACGTGGTACTTTGGGTGACACTGTCTGAGGACCCGAGCTATAATCTCCGACTCGAAGGCATTAGGTTGTGCCCTTCGTGTGAGTTCCTGCAATGCGCGAACATACTGAACCAGGCTTTCGTTCGGATGTTGCGTTCGGGACTCGAGAGTTCAGGAACTCTGCTCGGAATTGCCGCTCAAACTCCGCTAGGCTGGTGAACGTAGGTTGCAGCCTTAACCAGCACGCAGCGCTAGACTGTGGAGCGAGAGGGAGTATTCTGCTTATCACGAGGGATTCCGAGGCGCCTGAGGCGGCTTTGTAGACGTCGAGCTCACCCAGAAAGTCGGCGATTGACTTGGCGTCGTTGTAGCCAGTGTACACCGGCACCGTTAGCTGGGGACGCAGCTCCGGTTCACGTGACTGCTGCACGGCGAGACGCTGTGTGACCGCATCACACATGGCTGCCACTAGCTGCCACTTTCAGTAGCAATTCGGCTTGCGCATCCGCCAAGCCTGCTCCGGGATCCACGCTTGCTCCAGGCTTTTCGCCATCCTTCGTCTCGGACCGTAGTGTGGAAGACATGGCGGGAAAAAATATAAACGCCAAGCAGACAAGAAAATGTGCGCGGAAACAGACAGTAACGCCACTCGAGAAAAAAAAAAACACGCCCCCAAAGCGATAAACACGCCCCCGCGTGACTAAGCAATGTTTTGAGGCTCCAATTCAACGAGAAATCGCGCTGTCGCGAATGCCAGCACTACTTCCAAAAGAAACACCGCAGTTAAAAAAAAAAACTTACCGAGAGAAGAAACCCAGCCCCGTGTCGTTCCGACAGGAGGGCAACAAAAGCACGTTGGGCGCCATGTGGTTGGGTTGCCTTGTTGCATGCCCATCCGGGAGGAACAACACGAAGCCGGGGTTTCTATAACGAGAAACTACATTTATTAGAGTACCGGGAATGTGTTGTTAGTATCAACGTAAAACATTGCCGGAGCGTTCGAACTGCACGCCTCCGTGACCACGGTCCGTCTCCCCTCTTCTGTGGGCGTGGGCCGTCTTTTATAGGCTTCTGCATCACTGACCTACTTGTGCTGTTGTGCGCCTCAGATGTTGTCCAGTTTGGGCGGTCGGCAGCGGCCTCTGGCCGTGGTGGCAGACTCGCTCCCACAAGGTTTGTAGTGTACATTTACGTGAAAACGCGTATATATTTTCCAAAATGTGGACTGTCAAAATATCCGCCCTTTATATTACTGCGCAATTAATTCCAGAGAAACTTTGCCCAATCCCGATCTTTCCCTTCGAAGTTGTACTTGAAATAGTCATGCAGAAACATCTCATCCCAAAGATCTGCTTGATCAAAAGACGCCACCGACATGCAGCTAATGGTTAAACGTTTTTTCTCAGTTATAATTGATTCCCTTGAAGATGTTTACTGCTTGTGATGTCGACAATAATAATAAAAATATTTATCAGATCATTGGAGCTTTTTTTAAAAAATAATATAGCGTATTCTATCTCATAAAAACACTTTAACGCTTGTGTGTGAGGACAGGCAGACCAAGAGATAATATTACGTGACCTCAGAAATAAGTAAACTAACAGATAAAATGCTCTGACACAACTTTTACAATATAATTATTATGCGATCTGAAAAATTTCATGTTGCGGGTTATCACAACGCAATCAATATTTTATATATATATATATTTATCACAATGTACATCATTACTTTTTATTTTATCCCGCGAATAAAAAAATCTAGTATAAAGTTCTACAGAGAACGACACCAACCAGAAAAAAGGAAGATCAATATGAACACGAGACCATAAATAAATTATACGCAACTATACTCGTAAATTGTCTCCACGTAGAAAAAATGCTGAGTGCTGATTACAACATTTTGGCAGAACTTGCTGCGTACAACGCAAAACAAACTGCTAAAAATCATAATCTAAAATTTATAGACCCTTAAAACCAAAATCAAGCCTAAAAGACACAATTTGAGCTTAACACAGACGTAGGAACAAAACCGAAGCTAGACGCCACAATTAACAAAATGGCGAATGGTAGTCCGCATTACAACCGACGCCCTGCTTATGTTTTGAGTTGAAACGTTTGCAGGCTCACTGATGCTGCCACTTCTTGTCACTGACAGACAATCAACATTTGTGCGACGTGAAACGCTTGCAGCGTTTGTCTAATACCCTGAAATGTATGCCGAAGAGTATGCCGAGCTTGAAGAAGCGTAAAAGTGTACGTGCTTCAGCTAGTTGGTAAGAAGCGACTGGCAGCGACAGCAATTCTATGTATGTATTTTAACACTTGCGAGATAGTGCCACTGTAGAAAGGGCATCCGCTTTATGGTGAAGCAAAATTGTATCCGGTATATACAGGGTGTTTTTTTTTTTAAGCTTAACACATTTGTTTAAAAAAAGCCGTGAAAGTTACACTAATACGGTTTGTGCAGGTGAGTTATACGGCCAGGGGGACATAGTATAGGGGACTAATCGTAACGATCAGTCGGCTAATAATTAAAATTCGTTCATTAACGTTGTAAATATTGAAAATAGACATATGGTTCCAATTAAAAACTTGCTCAGCGTTATCGAAAACTACTACATCAACTCTTTTACAAAGGATATAACGCAGGGCCAGTATATTACGGCGTTACGTAAAAACGCTCAATTTGAACGCGTTTCTAGGTTTCGCTTACTTATCGGAGCGCATCTCTGCGCCCGCGGTCCTGCTTCCCCAGTGGCTGAGACGCTCAACCCACGTGCGCCCAATTTCCCTCCATGCTACGAGGGAGGCGAGGGTTGGTTTAGCGCCGCGACCACTTGGGGGGCGGGATCGCGGGCGCAAAGATGCGCTCCGAAAAGAAAGCGAAACCTAGAAACGCGTCCAAATTGAGCGCTTTTTAGAAAGGCCGTAAAATGCTGCCCCTGCTTTAATTCCTATCTAAAAAGAGTTGATTTAGAGGTTTTCGATGACGCTCAGCAAGTTTCTTTTTAGAACCATATGTCTATTTTTATTACTTAAAAACTTGATTAACAAATTTTAATTAATTGGCCAACTGATCGTTACGATTAGTCCCCTATACTCTGTCCACCTGGCCAAATAACTCACCTACACAAACCCCATTAGTGTAACTTTCAAGGCTTTTTTGAAACAAATCTATTATGTTAAAATATATATATATATACACGGTATATTGTTCAAAAGATCTCCTCTTGATGAAACGAGTGCCCAATTTCATTGTGTTTTTTTTTTTTCTTAAGCGACCAAATTATGTTTTATGTAGGACTTCGTGTTTTCGGTATTTATTCTTTTTTAATTCGTTTTCTTTTTACTTATTTATTCAATACACCTCGCAGGTCCATTCCTGGACATTACACAGGGCGGATTTAGTAAACGTACAATCTAAACGCTTTTAAACTTTTAAATACACATGCATCAAACGAAGGGTCTCGCGTTCTCTCAGCCATGAACCATTTTTGGCAGAAACACAACGCAATATCTACATTTTAATACTGTTTTGGGAAGAGTGCCACCAGACTCAAATATATTGTATTGTACAGAAATGTAAAACATTATTGAGGTAAGGACATCACGAGAAATGAAAAATAGAGGACACTCAAGTAACCTAGGATAGCAGCTCGAAACGCAGCGGTGTCTGAAAGGGAGGCCATGTTTTCAGGGAGACTTTTCCAGTGCATAATTTCGCGTGGTCATGAGGAATTCTTGAACGCAGATGGATGTCCGAAAATACGCCTATAACGTTGACCGCTATACGCGTTTTCACCTCAAGAAAACAGCAAGTTTTGCCCATTGTTCATACGCAGCACGAAGTAGTTCTTACGAGATTTACGCGTAGTTGTCGGAGGAAAAAGCGATGCTTTTAGCGTTTGGCACGTGTGCGTCTTGATAAGATAACATAAAACTTATCTACAAATCACCTACCTATATCTTAATTCTCTACATAAAGGGGGGAATCAGTGATGCTCCGCGAGAAGCCGAACTTGTTTTACTATGGTTCTTGAGGTGAAAACGGATATAGACGGTGTGACGTTCGGTTAGGAGGCTCCAGGAGCTTGGCGATGTCTCAGGGGTCAGTATAGCCTGATTTGTGAATAAGGCATTTGAGGGCAGCGTTCCGACGTGCCTCGAGTAGCTGTGGGAGGATTGAGAATTTAAGGAAAGAAACTTTTTTACGGCGGGAGTAGGATGATGTTATAAACCATGTAGCACGATTTTGGATGCTTTCAATTTGATCAATAAGGTATTTCTGGTGAGCATTCCATACGGCGGCAGCAAAGTCAAGGATTTGGCAAACGTATGCTTCATATGTCAACTTGCGTTGGTGAGGGTGTGCAGAGTAAAGGTTGAGTCGTAAATATCCCAGTGTTCAGGATGTAGAGCTGGTGGTAACATTTGTGCGGTTAGTCCAAGACAAGTCACCAGGTAGATGAACACCCAGACATTTGTAGGGAGAGGGGGGGGGGGGTACAAGTCGAGAGAACTGAGTTACCTAGAATATCTGAATAAGTTGATAGTGTTCGTTTGCGACTGAAAGGTACTAGCCTGCATTTTGAACTATTTAGGGACATTAGGCACCTGTCGCATCAACCATTACCGACGTTGAGGACTTGATCCAGTGTAAAGTGATCATCGGAATTAGCAATTTGCCTGTAAATAACGCAGTCATCCGCAAAGGGGTGAACTTTAGAAGAAATGGAGTCAGGTAAGTCGATGATGTATATTAAGAGAATAAGAGGGCCCAGCACAGTTTCTTGTGGTACGCCAGAGATCACGTCTGACGCGTTGGACCGGTAGTTCTCGCAAACTGTGTATTGGCGACGTAGTGTTAGGAAGTTACGTATCCGGGAGTGTGTGAGGGAGTCAATGTGGAGTGAGGACAGCTTAGCCAGTAGTCGGCAATAAGGAATGCGGTCGAATGCTTTAGCGAAATTCAAGAAAATGACATCGGTTTAAATGTAATGGTTCATGCCTATGCGAATGTCGTGAGTAAACTCTATTAGTTGTAATTCGCATGAGAATCCATTACAAAAACCATGCTGCTTCCCGAAAAAATGGCTTTTTTGAAGGTGACACACTGTGTGAAAAATTATGATATGTTCTAGAAGCTTGGATGCTACGCTTGTCATGGATGTTGGGCGGTAGTTTGTAACAAGGTTACGATCACCATTTTGGTGTATTGGTATAATCTTTCGAAGTTTCCAATCAGTGGGGATTTGACCAGTAGCTAAGGAGTATTCAAAAAGTAAGTGAAAGAAGTTGACTAGAATTTTTTGTGGTGTTATTTATAAGTTTTATGTTATCACTGCCAGGTCAGGTAGACATTTTCAGATTATCAATGAGCTTTCCCATTTCATGTACAGAGACAGAGATAGGTGCCATAAAGAGGTAGTCAACCTCGGCAACTGGGAGAATGTTGTGAAAATTTTCAATGATAAAACCTGATTCGTAATACCCATTAAGTGTGGTAGCAAAATCAGCTTCTGCTATAGGTTAGCCTACGTCATTAAATAGTTGTATCATGCTGGGGGTGTCGTTCATCGATATGAGTTGACAAAATTTCCTGGGATTATTTTTTAGTGTTGAAGGTAATTAATTTATTATAGAAGAAACGCGATTTTGTCTGACGCAACCTCAGCAAGCACGTTCTGTAAGAAATCAATTCGGCAACGAGAAGATTACTTGCTTCTTGTTTGGTAGGTTGTGAAGTTGACCATTATACCAGGGCTGATTTTTATCAGACCTAATATTGATAAGTTGAATGAACCTAACATTTAAATTGGTTATTTTTGGTTTATACATTGTTTGTTTGATACACAAATTCAGATAGGTGTATTAAAAAAAATATCCGGAGTCTGGCTTTAATTGCGTTGTCGTTGGCCTTATTGTCGTCCCTGATTTGTTTGGTAATAGGGCTGCGGGTAAGGGAAGGTAGGGAGAGATTTATTTACAATAAGCAGTGATCGCTAAGGCCAGCTCAGCAGGAAAGTGAAGTGATTGTTTGAGGTGCAGGAGTGAAGATAAGATCAAGAACGTTCACGCCGCTCGTTGGTTGGCCGACCATTTCCGCTAGGTTAAAAAAGGGTTGTCTCTATAAATTCTCTGCTCTCACGAGTGGGGTAAGTTGGAACAAACCAGTCAATCGTTAAAAAATTGAAATGACCACACAAGTAAACATTGCACTTGGGAAAGCTAAGTTGCATTCCCTCTAAACTATCGTGTAATATTTCATTATATAGTGGCTCGCAATGAGGAGGTCTATAGCATACGGCCATTACTCTTTCGGTGGTTATTAAATAAATGAAAACCCCAAGGATTTAAAGATATTTATCGGTTTTCATAATACGTGATGACAAGTTTTTAGGTGTAACTATCAGCACGCCACCATCTCGCCTATAATCGCTGTCATTGCTATAGGCTTAATATTCCGTGCTGCCAGCCAGCACGTCGTTATCGGAAACATACGGTCACAGTCATGTTTCGGTCAACATCAAGTCATCTGGCTTGCTTTCATCTAAAAGGGCCACGTGTTCATACCGGTGATCAATGGCACTTCGGATGTTCATGAATGAAATCGAGAAGGAAGTTCACGGTTTACTTGTTATACAATGAGGCTGTTTTGCTGAACGTGATTCCTCCGCTGATATGGTTTGCATGCTTACCGCCTTCGTAACGTGCTACCGCTTTCTGTGTTGTGTTTGCTATTGGCTGGCTCTTATAACATCTCCCGAAACAGAGTCGTACGCACATAAAGCGTTTTCAATAATAAGCTTGTCAAAACAAAGCTTGAACGGCTTACTTTGATCTTTGGCGAATGGAATGAACTTGCTATGCGCCACGCGATCATCAGCGGAGAAGTCCTCGCGGATAGCGAAACCTGTGCCTTTAAGATTTGGGCCTCGTGTCAAAATACGTTCTTTATTTTTTTTTTTTTAAATGGCTCAGTTTTACCAGTATAAGATGGTTATTGTCCCCAGCTTGCCTTCCAATCCTATGTGCGTGTTCTATGTTGTTCGGGTCGATATTAATGTTCAGCTTCCTTGCATAAAATATAATACCAATCTCCTCAGACTGTGCCCAGGACTCTGATTGGGAATCGGCAAGCCCAAGAAAGAGAATGTTGCTCCTGCGCATTCGGGTATTAGCGTCATCACTCGATATACTGAGTGCTCCTATCTGCAGTGAGAGAGACTGGACGGTGCGGCTTGGAAGTACGGGACTTTGCATGGGTATTTTACAAAACGTAACTTCCACCCGCTAAGGCCGTCACTCTCAAACTTAACACACGCACAAGTCTTTTCACTTTAGTATGTTTGTCGTTTATATTCCTAATTTATTCTAGAACCTGAGCCTGCCCTAGTTCAATTCTTCGCGATGCTTCAAGTATAGGGTCCTATTAGGGACAATCATCCGGCCCTGGGTTTGCCTCGACGTCTCCTGATAAAAAGAGCGGCAGGTTCGACAGCGCTCCATTGCCACAAGCCTCGGCGCACATGACGAGCCTGAAGTGAGAACGGGCATAAGTGTATCGTCGAGTGAGCGGTGACGTGCCTCAGCGAGGCGGTGCCCGTCAGGCGCTTTTATCCCATCGCAGAATTGAAGTTAGGAGGTATCGCTTGCCAGGTGAGGCTTGTATTCCTGCCGCATGTCGGTAGCAGCAGGTTATCTATCGATGTTATTTTTTTCCCTTTGAATTTGTGATTTTTTGGTATTTAGTTTCAATGCCTGAAAGAAGTCGGTTTTTGCATGTTTTGTGTTCTAACGCGTCTGTATAATTACTAGAGAAAATATTATAATTTATAAGTTTTAAATTATAATATTCTCAACAGCAATGCTGGTAAAAAGAGAGGAACGGCGCAAGGAATGTGATTTTGATGTGCCAAATTTAATTCAAAGTATTTAAATTAATTATTTACTTTGAAAGCGAAATCATCTATCTCCCTACTTCATCAGCTCAAAATCTCGAGCATTTTTTCTTTAAATATGGCTTACAGTGAATGTATAATGACAACCGTTGAAACCTGTTTTGTAATGCTTTTAATGCTCGTACTTTTGCATTAACTGCATTATATTCATTTGTAATGTGTGTTACTTTTCGTTTGCACTGAACTATACTGTGCCTGTATGTATTTTTGTTGTATGTAGTACGTTTTTGTATTTATATTTATCTTTGAACTGTTCAATGTTTTTTTACTACTGGGTTTTTATGCGTCTTTATGTGTTTACTTTTCTGTGCCCCTGCTGCCAAACCTAAAAAGAGGGGCCGAGGGGTCGTGAAGCTGTATCATGCAGCTTTTTTTCTTTGTCTCCCTCCGTCATTGACCGTTTTGAAGGAAAATAAACACCATTTATTTATTTTTAGTTATTTATTTATTTATTTGTAAAAATAAACAACCCCAAGGGCAGTTCAGTGCGGCTGTGTTTCAGGTGAGCGAGATAAAAAAAAAAGTAGGAAAAAGTTAATTTCCGAACAGCTGGCTTCTTTTTTTTTTTCTTTTCAAGGACAGCTTAAGAGTAGGGGTTTTCGGTTTTCACCGATTCAGATAAAACTGCCTCACGGGTTAATTTTCGGTGTTTATGTTGACATAGCTAAAACGCGCAACCTTAGTTATAGGTTAATATATAGTTGCGTTTTTTGTTTGTTGTTTATATGTTGATCCTCTGCACTACAACCGTATACATATACGCGACTTCAAGAATGGCACCTTTTCGGTTCTACAGTCAATGCCTGCTACCAAAAACTTACTAACCCAAAATACGTCACAGTGTGACGTGACATCATGACGCCATGTGACATCATGATGTCACGTGACAGTGTGACGATATTATTTATTTTATATTTTATTTATTTATTTGCTTCCTGTTCACCCGGAGGTGGCAGAGACTAGAGGCGTGATGCCTGGCAAGGTCTCTCCCCTTTAACAGTTTTAGCAAGAGCAACGTCGTTTTAGCAGAAGAAAAGCAACCCTACACACTAGAAAAAATACACAACGATGCACAGCAGCTACTCAATAAAGAAGGACAAACTAACGATAGTTTTTAATAATTAATTGACGCAGTCAAACTAAACAAAAAAGTACAGACTTTGAAAAGCTTTAAAAAAAAGTACGTCAAATCATAAATATGAAGTATAAGCATGACTCATGCGAAACGGAAGACCTGATACGAATGTATTCGCCCACCAGAAGCGCCTTTAGCTTATTTTTAAATTGGATTAATGAGACGACGACGGAAGCCCTACATTATCCATTCAAGTGGCGGGAAAAACCCAGAACAGGTATCTCTGTGAGAAACTGTTCATACTATTTTTTAACCCTAGTGCATCATACACTTATAGCTGCTCAAATTGCATCTGTAAAAAATGTGGCGTTTTAGATCAACTATCAGTTGAGAGACGGGCGGCGGTCTTATTTCGAGTCGAATTGCTCGCTCCTTGGCAGCACCCTGTGCTTTGCGTAGCAAGATAGACGGCGCAAGCAGATTATTGCAGTTATTATTATATCTCTCAAGTCTGAAATTTGACCCTTTTAATTTCGCTTCGCACGGCTCGCGTTTCCCCGGGTGCCTCGCTTAGAAAGATCAATCGTTTCTTGAACTGCGTGTACATCTAAGCGGCCCCTTGCAGGTATCCCGTTGGAATGACAGCAACATACCAATCTAAAAATAACGGCAGTTCCCTCAATTTTCAACTATAGACTTAGGAAAAGGAAACAAAAAACACCATAAAAACGTCGTCAAAATACCTATATCAAGGGATTCTCTTCGATCACCTTTCGCGAGCAAATATGAGTCTCCTCGAGTAGGAAGGCCTTAGTAAATTATTTGGATAACTCCAGAAAACATGCGTTCCCGATACTTCTCAAGCGCCTTTGCGCCAGCATCGTATTGTTATCGGATATCGTTATTATACAGCGTAAAAACGACCTACTACAACTCTCGAGTATCCTAAAAAGCAAGATTAGCGTTTTTTTTTTCTTCTTCTTTTTGCGCGCACATAATAGACCTTACACTCCATTTCACTTCAAGTCCGATCGTAACCGAGGCCACGATTCGACGGAGTCAACGGAGACTTTTAGCGAACCGTTACCGTGTTCCAAGTGCCGCAGCTATAGACCTTTGCAAAAAAAAAAAAAAAAAAAAATCGCCTTCTGCGCGCTGCCGTCTTTGTCTGCGGGGCTGTGAAATACCTTCTGAGCATGTGCTGTTTTTCGGCTGTGCGGTATAGACCTTTCCAAAAAGCGCCTTCTGCGCGCTGCCATCTTTGTCTGCTGAGCTGTGGAACGCCTTCTGAGCATGTGCTGTTGGTCTGCTGTGCGGTATATCGGATGCTGCGCATGCGTCCACAGCTCAGTGACTCAGCATTTTCCGCCCGGGCGCTTCGTTCGAGACTGCCGCTGGAAAGGTCTATATCGGACGCCGCGCGTGCGTCCACACCTCAGTGACTCAGCATTTTTCGCCCGGGTGATAAACGACGCAAAGGTCTATACTGGAGCCTTTGAAGCACGCTTCGAAGGCTCCAGTGTTGGGGTACGCGGAACACGGTAACGGTTTTGAAGCAAAGTTGAAGGGGCATTGTCGCGGAGCTGCTCGTTGTATTTAAGAGAGTGTGTGTGCTATCACCTATTAAACCAATTCCGCACAAAAAAAAGGAACAGGATCACAGCGCATTTACTGCACGTGATTGGTTGACTGTGAAGGCAAAGGCACAAAAAAGACGAGTGCCGTGACGATGCAATTTTGGGGCCTCTTGATTGGCTCCATTCGGATGGTAGCTTCCGCTGCGGTCCGACTTTAAGTGAAAGCGAGTATAGGAATTTTCTTTCACTAATCCCCAGTCCCAATAGAGCGACAAACAGAAACAAACGATCGCGACACGCCTCAAACACATGCAGCGTGCTCGCGACGGTACCTTTGGTTGGGAATTTAATCGTTCGGTGCTCGTGAAGTAAGCACGAAGGATTGCGAGCCTCTGCCAAAAGATACCCTGGCGTGCATCATGCTCGTGTTTGAGCGTAGCCTCCTTTATTCTACGAAGCTTGACAAATCGCGAAAGAATCCCGTTTGAGGCTTGTCGCTGTAGGCTGTTTCTGTTTGTCGCTCTAGTGGGACTCGGGCATTTCCAAGCAGACGCGAACGATGAACTCCAGACATCTCGGTCACATTATTAAACCGCCCGCTCTCGCATAACTTAAAAAAAAAGAACTGGTCAAATGTAGGGCGATTGTGTTGCGTAAGGAGAGACGTTCTAGCATCACGTGACATCAGGTCACGTAACGCCAAATTTCCCGCTAAACTTAGCGGGGAAATTGAATTGGTGTGTGGGTCCCGGGACGTTAATTTTCCAGCTTTAATTCAGCGGATAAATTGACGCCACGTGACCTGTACACCCATTCAACTTCCCCGGTAAATTAAGCGGAGAAACTAAGTTGCTCCGTAGGTCTGTGTTGTCCCATAATGCAACACTGCGCGCGTTGCATTATAGGACATTACAGGCCACGACTTCACAAAAATCGGCTTCAGGAAATCTGTAGAAACTAACCAAAAAGCGTCTAACGTTAAAAAAAAAAGTAAAATAATTTTTTTTTTTTTTTTTACCACGGGTTTTCTGCTTTGAACAAACAAACTTCTCCCTAATCATCAAGCCGTGATTTAATCTTCGTCAAAAATTTGCCTTTACGTGGTGACAGCCGTGATATGCGTTTTCAAGTGGGCGGTGGATGGCGATTTTCAATGTGCTCGAGAGAGTTCAATGGAAGTGTCACGGGTTCGCAGCACGCACACCATAGGAGCCGGGGCAAATTGCTGACGCCGGTCTTTGCACCGTACATTTTCCCCTTCCCGGTTTCTCCACCCTCACCACGTACACACCGGTTCCGGGCGAAAGATACCGGCCGCCAGAAGCAAGATAAGATGACGAAATAAAAAAATAAAGAAATAAAAAGTCTGGTACAAAAACAAAAATATATTGCGAAAGAGGGAGAAACGGAGCACAGGGCATATAAACACGAAAAACGCGCACCGACCCGGAGAGACTGGTGGACTGTGGCGAAAATCGTTACTCCCTCACCAGGCAAAGGGAAGAAGAAGAAAAAAAAACTAACAAAAGAAATGGTCGTCATCATCACTTCTTTCTCTGCTTCAGCGTTTCTGTTCCTAGTTTCCTAATTTCTTCAACTTTTTTTTTTCGCTTATGTTCTTTTCTGTTGTCTGTGAGGAACGTCCTGAATTTTTTGCAACTATTTCATTTATTTGTTCTTCCAGTTTCTTACTAGTAGTTTGGAGTTTTTTGGGTTTTTTGTTTTGCTGCGGTTTTTGCTAATAGCCGCTTAGTTCTATTCTCGTACTGGCATCTTACCGTGAAAACGTGGAAGGGTAACGTGAGGCAAAAAAAAGAAAAAGAAAAAGATAACTCGGGAAGATGAAATAACAAAAATTGAGGCGCAGCACGAAGATTTGGAGTGACCCTTAGTCATTTTTTTTTTGTTCGGCCTTTAAGGGTGTGGATGGGTGGAAAAGGCAGAGGGAAAGTAGAAGACGGAGGGTGGTCCTTGATCGAGTCTCAGCGGCCTGCAGTGCGGAGATCTGCTGCTTCGTACATTCTAGTTTTCCCCCTTTTTTTTCCTGCTAGAACCGTTCACTTCGCGGTAACTATTCTCGCCTGTTCTCTACTGATTTCTGGCAAAGAGGGAGGCTAAACGCCCACACACTTGCTAAAGGGAGAAAGGTACGTTTCATCAAATAGTTATAAAGATATCGTATTCTGCTTGATTTTTTTTTTGTTGTTGTTGTTGTTTTTTGCCCTTTGTTGTGCCACGGGAAAACCTCAAGATAGAATATGAGTGTTTTTACTGCACATACTACGAATACAAAAAAGCACAATGCTTCCGAGTGATCGAAACTGAACTGAAAGTATCTAATTAAAACAGATCTAGATAAGTTCTTGAACTCTTACATTTGTTTGTGAATACGCTTATCCTAAGAGTTGAAAGTTTATTTGGCGATTGCCCAAAAGTGACATTGTCACGGAATTTAAATGTACGCACCAGAGGTCGGCATTTTTGGTCCTCACTTAAGAACTCGAGAACTCTCTTAAGTCAGAGTTTATGTCAACGTACGTGATGAGGTTGGGCATCGGTAATACAACAAGGATATGGCGAAAATGTTCTGCAGTTTGTCAAAGTATTCCTTGACACAAGCACTGGCTGGCATACGAGTGTGCTGACAGGTCATAATGGGAAGTTTTTTGCTTCCCGAGATCATATATTGGAGGTTCCTGAACTCCTCTAATAACAAAATCGCTAAAGGTTGCGGGGGGCGGTGAAGACATATACAAGCAAGCTGCGCGCGATAATATTATGTAGGTGTTTTCCTACTTTTGGTGAGAGTCAATATATAACAAATGGAATCCCATAAATGGCTGTCCACAGTGAACACAAATTTGGTCGTGTAGGACAGACGCCTAGCTCAGCAGAATGATTTTTTATCTACGAGATCGCGTGCATGGGAGGCACTTTCCAAAGCCACGCGCTTGTAACCATTCCTTCGTTTGCACTTAAGATATCTGTTAGATGGAGTAGATTATGCATAAGTTTGTTCCACTAACTTTGACATCGATGTGAACTAGATATTAAACGGAGTATAGCGGTGTGCCGAGGGCAGGAACGCTGCTCGTTTTTTATCAGCCACTGATAATGTTCGACAACAATAACAATTAAAGTTTCGGAAGTAAAAATATCGTTTCATATCACTTTGAAGGAAATTTAGCAATTAACTTATCGTCTGAAATTGTTCTATGATAATCAACAATAGAATTAACTTTTATTTGGAACCAAATAAATGTAGCAGCTTTAAACAGGCTTCAGAACAAGTTCGCCGTTTCGGACGTACTCGAGCACAAAGACGTGTATGCGTACTTTCTCTTGCATAACTCCAGAATACAACTTCAACAAACAAGAATACAAGCGAACCACGACAATTCGAAGCCGGTGTCCATTTTAATGCTTTAGGATTAGAGACCGTTCTAAGACAAGCTCACTCAACATAGCCACTTCTGCCTTGAGGCATACAGCCGTTGCGCCCGTTTTCCTCCTTCACTCAACAACAAGACGCCACGCGTATACCGATGCCTCTCAAAGTTCACGGGTGCGGACTAGGCCTTCTTTCTCGTCATTCCGCCACAAAGCAGCGACGAGTCGCAAAACACCACGCCAAGCCGCCATGAAGCGAGCCGGAGACCCGAAGACAGCAGATAAACCCAACGGCGCCTTTTCCACCTTTCCCATTACTCGTAGAGAACTATCCGTACGAGCTGACAGCTTCGTCGCGAAGGAGGCGTTGACTAAACTTCCCGGAAAATGTACGAAGTCAAATAGCTCGCACTTCCTCGATGTCTTCCCACAAACTCTCATCTAACCCATGACCCCTCAGGAACGTCATGACTCGCCAAACTCATGAACTCACTGACCTCATGAATTCACGCCCCTCACCGAACTCATGAACTCGACGAACTCACGCTTCTCACCGAACTCATGAACTCACCGATCTCGTAAGCTCACGCCCCTCACCGAACTCATGAGCTCGCGCCACTCACCGAACTCATGAAATCACCAAACTCACGCCACTCACTGACCTCACACCCCTCACTCAACCTCAAACTCACGTGTTTTCTAGGCTTACAAACTCACTCACCTTCACCTCTCGCCTGATCTGTAATAGTGGGTAAGGTGAGTAAGTGCACTCGTCAGTGAGTGTTGTCGAGGCATGGCATGCACTAGGCGAACAGCGCCGCGAGGAATCGGCGTCTACACCCGCTCGTTATGCTGACACCATAAGAAAGGTAGGCTTGGACCTTGTGGCTTTCTAACCGGGCGATACAGCTGTCTTATTAGTCGCTTAGGATTTAAAAAATTGACGGGGCTCACCAGGCTCCGCGTTTGTTTCTTATGCTGTCGGCGATTATAAATATAAAAACCCGCCTGGAACACAAAATACAAAGCAACATAAAAGGGGATTTTGACCGATACTCCAATAAGACATTCATTGACATCCTCAGAAACGAAGTGCCTTGACCGATGAGAAAGCCCCAGATGTTCAAAACGTCGTAATTAACGCATCACTCTTACTATTAGGAAAAACAAATATAACTTTAAAAAAAAGTCCGGTGATCGACAAAAACAAAAAGAAAATAAAAAAAAGTGCACCCCTCTCACGTAAATGCGCGAGTTTCAAGTTTTGATTTTCGTGAAGAGTTTTGAATATGTAACTCGAAATATTAACTGTTAGCAATAGAACGTAACGGCACATTAAATATAAAGCATGCATCTTGTAAGTCATTTTCACGTTCCTTGAACCTGTTTACGTAGCCAGCGTGCTAAACTCCGGTTACAAGTTCTGAAACGAAATTCAGCCATTAAAAGTGACAGCGAGGAAAAAAAAAGCACGGTCGAGTTGAGTGAAGGGAAATCTTTGATTTTTGTGGTCTTACGCGAGACGAAATGGCCCGGTTTTGACGTGTTACTTCTCCATCCGAATTCTGTATGAAAACTAAGTTAGCTACTAAATATCGAAAACATTTTAATGACTTTCTATTTCGATGTTTTTTGAGTAAGCTTGCCTAATGAAAAAGGATGTTGTCGACGTTTGTCAAACCAACTTGGGACTAATGTTATCAACGCTTCAAATGACTGTCCCTTTTACGAGTCTGCGTTTTTTCATACTTAATAAAACATCAGATATTTTACTGTTTGTTTAGTAAATCCCACTCTTAATAGCGCATTCTTTATTAAAACATTTCTTAAAACAAATACTACAAAACAATTTAAATATTAATTCAAACAGGCATCTATTACGTTATTTAATTGCTATGTGTTCTGATATTTGTTAACACTTGTCATAAATAGAGTTAATACGTTGCATTATTGGAAAATATTCTTCCATGCATTACGAGGAAGTTGAAAAAACTGGTTGGATTAACTCCAGCTGCAACTCCCTGGTGAACCTCATTATGGCAACCGATGCGTTGATTATAGTTAAGCTAAGCCTGGTAACAAAACGTCGGATAACGTTTGGTGACTTCCCAAGGGAAGTGCCTTCTGGTAGTACTTTTGACCAGACTAAATGCACCTATTCCATAATTGTGATATCTCTATTGCGCCTATGCCATTTTGACCCTAAATATTTTACGAACGATATATTTAGTGCCAGCTGAGGTCTTCTGCTGCGATTATAAAAATGATAGATTGCGAGCATATGAAAACTTGATTCTTTTTTGTGCGAATACAAATCAAACAAAATATTCAATCGGTGCTGCATAACAATGTCAAACCAAAAAAGGCTCCGTGTGTCCTCAGTTATGGCACCGAGAGCACCTCGTTTACGCTGTGGTACCGTGGAAACTTAATCAATAAAAAAGAATTCACTCCGACTTGACTTATCAATATCAGCAATTTAATCAGACGTTTAATCGACCTCACAAGAGTCATCGGCGCGTTCCGGCCGAGACACGAATGCAAACGCCGCTTGACAACCAGTTTTTATCCTTGACTATGTTCGCACGCAGTGCTGTTGCCTCCTTCGAGCAGGAGAGACGAAACGTACCATTAAATCGTTCATATTTTAAGTGAACTCGGTTCAGTTTCATAATACCGACAAATGTCTGGTTTTGAAGATATATTTTATTTCCTTCAGTAAATTAACAAAAGTATACCAGCGGACTGAGACAAAACTCAAGAAGTATCATTGTCCCGGACTTCTCCAGAAACGCAGGTTTAGTCGTCCTCTATTTCTTTATAACGAATGAGAATACTAAATTCGCACATAAAAACCTCTAAGAACATATCATGAGTAAAAATCATTAACATAATTAGTCACGTCCTGTATTTCTGAAGCTCTCGGTTATTACGGTATCACTTGTTGACAATTGCAGTTCGGAGAAAAATACTATAGATTAATAAAGCTATGTATCATAAATCATGACTGACCTGAAATGCAATCAATATATCTGTTTCCGGAACAACGTAGAAACAAGCCAATGTGGTATTTCAGTGTGATGTAAGTCTTAAAGTCTCATTTTAAGACCTTCTTTTGCCTGTTAGGCAACGCTTATTTTTTTTTCTTGTTTTTTCAATGCAAGACGTGTGACGAAACCTGACGGCACGTGAACTCTCAAACAACCGAAAAGCGATGATAAAAAGATAAAACCGGTATCGACGTTAGGTCCGTCTATTTCTTGTGTTTTCAGACTACACATAAATATTTCGATAAGTAACCTTCAAGCCTCGCAGGCAGACGCATTGACTTCCATGGAAAATCCCCGAGGATACGGACGATAGTTTGACAGAGCCGAGCGGTGAATCAATACAAGCGTGCAGCCAGCACAAGCGGTTTATGGACGGCCGTAATCCTTAATTAAGTTTACCTATTTAAATTATCCGCCGCATCGAGTCCACGTCCTTTGTAGTACGTACCCGATGAAAAAGTAATGTCCTCCTCGAGGTCAAAAACAAACGAAAAAATTACAGCTCCTTTCCGTGCCGTGCAGATTAACTTCGGCTGCAGACGAGACGCTGGACACTGCTGCGCCCCGCTACCCTGTCGTGTTTAAATTCAGCGCATTTCGCGCTCAATTTAGCGGTAGGTATTCATGTGATACTGTGACGTGAGGTTGCACCATGACGTCACGCTACACTACATTCCTTTTAAATTTAGTGGCAACAGTTTTCTCTATATTTAGCAGGAATCTCGACGTGACGACTTGAAGTGAAACTTTGATTTTACGCTAATTTACACGGTAAGAATTTTTCGCGAACGGATACTTTCTTCGACTAAATTTAGCGGACACTTTTTGAAACCTTGTCAACAACTTCAATGGCCGTAAAAAAAATACCAACTCTAATTAAGGAGCTGGCATCTGATTCCTCTCGCTTTTCAAATATGTCGTTTCATGTCCTCAAATCTTGGTTCTCTATTGCGACGTAATACTTGAGCTCCGTGCGAATGTTAATTTTTTACAGAATGTTTAGGTCCCAACTGGTTTGAGACTAACCGTCCAGCTGTAACAATATCTCTCGGAAACGTCCTTGATTATATTACTCACATCTTTAAATACTCGCGCGACCGTGCAAGGTTAATCTGGGAATTATATCGATGGGAACACAAGCACGAGCCCAATCGCACAATCATTTCAGAACTGTTGAAAAAAGACAGTTTAAGTAAGGGACATATCAATGCCCATCTTGTTGCCACAACATGTTCCATATCAGTGAACTGAAACATGTACCATAATTGTTTTAGCACGGGACATGTTGTTGCAAAGAGGTGAGCGTGAAGTTGTCCCGTACACCACTGTGAGTGCTGTTTGTTCGCCATCATGTTGTGTCACACATACATGCGCGTATAGCTGGCGAAGCCGAAGATTCCCATAGTGTGGATGCTTCATCCTTTGCGGAAGTAACTTCGCCGGTTGCCTGCAATAGGAGCATGTACCAAGTAGGTGACGTAGTTCTAAATTAATAAAGATTCGAAGAAAGGCGAAATATACATTCTCGGGTTCTGATGGTATCGCACCATTAGAGTGAACACATTGCGAAGGCAATACAAGTTTTTATTGCCTCAACATTTTCAACATTTATTTTCAAGACGAATAGTACGAGTGGACTAGATAAAATGAGCTGCTATCAAGTTACAACTTTCAATGCAACATAAATTGTAAATGAATCTGCCATAAAAAAATGAAGAAGCATGGCCTCTTGGATCAATTATTAAAATCCCCATATGGGGATAAGCAGTTATGATTAAAAAAAGTTAAAATGTATTTACATATATATAGAAAATGTAGCTCATTGTCCCTCGCAAGATAAAAAATTCGACGTAGGGCGCTCCTTCAAAGCTCTCTGGCCACCATGATTAGTGTTTTTTCCTCCTCTCCTTCTCACTTGCCTCCTCTGCAGCGTTTGCTCTGCTAAAGTGGAAAGAGTGGAGGGCTTTCGTGAGAGCAGCCTGTCCGGCTGCGTTTCTTATATAGCAACACACTACAGTGATAAACTCTCCTGCCACTTCTTCTTGAACTTCAACAGCTCTTAAAGGGCTCCTCGGACCTCCGGGTGCAGAAGAGCCACCTTCTGTGAAGACTGTCGTAACCCCTCATCTTGGTCCATGCCCACGAGTCGTCTGTGAGAAATGTTATATATTAAAATGCGAGATGGGTTTTGTTACAGAAACACTTATAAACTCTCTTAACTTAGGCGTATTTAGTTAGTACTCCTACCCGGAAAACGTACACGCGTTTTATTTATTAGTTAATTAATTGATTGAGTGAATTTTTAAGTATTGCAAATATATTCTTCTGGATCAGTCTGTCACATCCCCCCGCCAATCTACCTACAGTGAATACCCCGATGTCAAAAAACCAGCCTAACTTGGGCATCTTTTGAAGTAGGACAGGGTCACCGAGTAACTACATAGCATAAGCGCTGTAAACAACATACCTCAAAACTTAAACATCGCTTTATGTTAGACAGTTCGAGTGAATACCTTTAGTAGTAATAGTTCGAGCTTTTACTACTGTTTTATTTTAGGAGGAAGTTGTAATTAACCTCACAAATCCGCGTCATCTAGGTTTAGATCTAATACTCTGGCATGAAATCCTCTCTTTAAGGTCCACCTGGCCAATATTTTATTGCTAATTTTTCAGTGATCCGATTACATTAAATCGTTTTGAAGCTTCCTTTATAGCACCCAAATGTTCCTTTTGGAGAAGTAGGAGACAAAACAAAACAAAAAAAAACATTCGGAGCACAATGTTATATTTAATTCTAATTCGTTACGCTACGGATATTAGGATTAGATTAGCTTTGCAGAGCGCAAGCTCCTCTGCTTCGTTTGCAGGGTTTGTAGTGAAGTCAGAACACCAAGATCTGATTGGCTCTGAGTGAGGAATAGTGAGCAACCCTCAAATTAAGCTGCCTTGAGGTCTACCCACTATCCTTCAATCAAAGCCAATCAGAGCTTGGCGTTGTGACGTCACCGCAGCCCCTGCAAAGGAAGCAGGCGAACTAGCGCTCCTCTTTACGTTATCGAACTAAAACAGAATACATTTTTCGATTTTTCACTCCACAGAATAATTTCTCTTAAGTCATACTCCAAAGCACCAGACACAGCAACAAGAAAAGCACTACTTTACAAGCGACGTTTTGCTTTGATTTGGGTTTGCTCTGGAGTGCGTAAAATAGCGTCTCCCGGGGCGAACTCTAATTGATAATGATATGGCCATTTCGTTATAGGTTTCCAACTCATAATAATCCAAGTGCAATTTTTTTAATCCGAGAGTTTTTACTTTTGCCTTTACTGTACTACAGTTTAATCGAAATGGTCATCAATTTAATCCAAGCAAAACATAATTTAATCCACGTTATCTAAAATTTAAAACCAACGCCATCCATTTTAACCTAAGAGCCTCTTCATTTAATCTGATTATATCTGTGAATTTACAATGCCTGCCGATCATCTATCAGAACTGTTTTAGAAGTATGAGATGCGTGTATCTCATGAATATATTTTGATTGTATATGAAAGTTTTCTGATGTTCCAAAGCCATTCCTTTGCGGTATAATCGCCGCCGTGCCGCGGTTTCATCAGCGGGCGTTGACTACTACTTTAAATCGCCTGCAAAAGCTTGGCGGCATGCTTGCTGCCATGTCGCGGTCACAGACGTTGTATGTCGACTAAACGATCTTCCGATGAAAGGTCGTTCGATGAGCTGATTTAGTTGTTTGGCTCCACGCAAAGACAAGGTCAATACGCCTCGCAAGTGGGCTCATTTTCGTCTTCTGCGCCTGAGAAAGGAGGTAGCGGTGACGTCAGAACGCCGAGCCCTGATTGGCTGATCGCGACCCCCCTATCTGAGCGTCGTCTGCTCCTTTGCAACGTCGTCTGCTCGCAACGTCGTCTGCGTCTGTCTTACCTTTCCTGCGACTTTCGGAAGTGCAGGTCTTTACGAGCGAGCTTGACTTCGCCTTTCAGAGAGGGGAGACGAAATAACTCGAGCGGTACGTTGTTTTTGTCGAACAACTAGCAGACGTGCATCAAGGGGGGAAGTCAAGGGACTCGCTGGCGAGGTGTCCCGAGGCGCCGAGGTTTGTCTGCTAAGAAGCGAGAGTGTCCGCAAGTTCCCTCCCAAATACTTTTTCCCTCCTTGCGTGTGCGGCGAGACTCCTCACTCTTAAACGGCGTCGGCGGGTTGGTGCAGTTAACGTCGTCTGCTTTACGTCTGCTAGTCAAAGCGATGGCTGCTTTACCTTTCCTGCGTCTGTCGGAGATTCACCGCTTTTTCACCGGCGAGAGTCGCCGCTGTCTCGGAAAACGAGGCGATGACAAGAGGAAGAGATTGAAGGGTTCACAAGGGTCGCGCGGGCATATTCCATTCAGCACGCCAGCCGGTCGTGGGCAGACGGTCTTGGCCAAGGACCGTCGGAGCACCGCTGCGCCGCTGCTAGGCCTATCTGCCGAGCTCGCTTGGACGGGGTCAGTGGAATCGTGGCCGTTGGAGCATTTCCCGGGTGTTTGTGGATCCAGCGTTCTTGTTCGTCGTAGTTTATTTCAAGTGCTTTTTACTTTTTATCTTGCTGCTTGTAGTCGTGACGCGTGAGAAGAGCACGTACAAAAATAAACGTCCGTTGGTCGTCGCGACCAAGTAACTGAGCGACGCTGTCGGCCATGCTGAGTTGATCGTCGTAGGATTCCGTCGTAACCTGAGCAAAACTTACGATAATTTCGTTTCGTGAATACGAATTTGTTCTCACGTTTTGTCTTACGCACTCTTTCGGCGTAACATGGTTTTGTGAATCTGGCCTCTGCACTTCCGAAAGTCGCAGGAAAGGTAAGACAGACGCAGACGACGTTGCAAAGGAGCAGACGACGCTCAGATAGGGGGGCCGCGATCATCCAATCAGGGCACGGCGTTCTGACGTCACCGGTACCCCCTGCGCGAGAAGCAGACGAACTTGCCCTCCGCATACATCGGGTGAGTGCATTGAACCGTCGTACAGAGTGAAGGTGGCTTGTTTTCGCTAGTCTCCTGAATTGAAGCTACTTGATAGACCGAAGAGGAGTTAGGGTGTCTCCGAGATGCCCGAGGGCCACGTCGAGGCCCCCTGGGCAGTGACGTAGCCAGGGGAAAGGATTTTGGAGATCCCCGAAATCCGTGAGCGTTGTTGTTGCCATGATGCTTGCCCATGCCGGTGCTCGCCGAGCCTGTTAGGCATAGCCAGACGTTCGGCGTGGTATGGCGTCAAAGCCCCAAACGGAGCAATAAAATTGGGGTGGAGTCCCTGGAAAACGTACTGGTGTTACCACTTAACTACTTGTTAGGGGTGTGCGAATATTCGAAATTTCGAATACGAATCGAATATTTTCCTTATTCGAAACGTATTCGATTCGAAAATTGCATATTCGGAAGTTCCCGAATATTCGGCCGAAGCCGAATATTCGGGAAAAACGGCGAATATTCGCAAAAACTACGAATATTCGAGCAAGTAACGAATAATTTGCTTGCCACGCATTCCCCTATGAATATGTTTATTCACTGAGAAAGGCGTATGATCCGTGCGTTATCGGTCTGCTCCGTTTCTATCTGTCCGATGGCAGCAAGACAGGATCAGTTTCGGTTTCTTTTTCACCAAGCCCTTTGTTGTGTGGCGCTTATATAGAAATATGTGATGCAATCGCACTTTCTGTAACTTGATGCAATAAAATAAACCTCGAAAGTGAAATATAAATATAAAATATATCTCGAGAGTGTCATCTAATATAAATGTTTGAAAATTATAAAAAGGAAAAAAATAGAATATCGCGAACCTGCCCAGTTTCCAGTTCGACTAAGTTCGACTTTTTCGACCTGTCAACGATATGTTCGACAAGGGTTCAACTGAAGTTCTACCTTTGTGCGCATGCGTTAATATTAAAAAAAAAAAGAAAAACTAATTGACTCAACTGGCGGAGGAAAAGTGCAATATTTGTTGGGTTTATTGGCATCACAGGTTCACATTAATAACTAATGAAAGCGTTAAAAGCGCATATGTTCGCTTTTATATAAGTAAACATTGGTTACCATTTTATAAAAAATAAAATAAACTACTTTCTATATTATTTGTTTCCCGAAATTCGAAATATTTGTGTAGTAGCCGAGCAACACTGTGCATAAGTCAAACTTCTTCGAACTTGAGGGAAATTCCGCAGGTTTTCCGATTTAAGGGTCTCTCTACTGGCGGAAATGTTGTCACGGCGCATTGGGAGCGCTTACTTTCTGAAGAGTTGAACAGTTAATTTTCTTACACAGTAATTGTAATGAGTGCATTACTAGAAGCATCTTTAGCCTGCTGCAGCCCAGTAAAATGCAGTTGCATTTATTTATTTTGAAAAGGCAATAAAACCTGTTGTTACCTCTTGTTTTGTAAATTTTCATTACAAGACACATATTCGTATTCGATTCGATATTCGAAGCCCGTTTTTTGTCTTATTCGTATTCGATTCGTATTCGAAAATTTCAATATTCGCACACCTCTACTTCTTGTATTGGGTGGTATCCAAGATGCGGGTGATGCTCATAAAATATAAAAAAGGGTGATGTTTACGATTTCAATGCCGCTGATGTTCTGCAGAGGAAGCACGCGAGCGCTTGCTCTAAAGAAGAGAGATGCACATGCAGAAGAGATCCGGATGCACGGTCCGGTCTCACGCAAGTGGTGGGTTGAATCTCTCTAAAGTTAAAACACCTTTTTAGATTTCGAATTCCGAACGTTTATACCTAAATTTGGGCACGCGAACGTCGATTGGAAAGAAGTTTTAGGTATATTTTTTGACAGTTTACCTCAAAGGCGGTCAAATTAAAAAAAAAAAAAAAATCTATTGCCGCGGCCGAGAATTTTCAATGTTCTATAAGGCGTTTTCTGCCGTCTGCTGTCTGGTTCGCCAGCTCGCTCCCACGTGTCACGCTGAAAGTAAAAAACGCCGAGAACGCCAAAGGAGATGCGGGCGACGAGCAGTAAGTATCCTTGCAGTAAATCGTATTTTAACGATATACATTAAACAAAATTAAAGCTATATTTTTCAAGAAAGCTTATTTGTGTGCATTGATTCCAGTGTGCAGGAACATCGCGGGGCCAGCAAGGAAGCACAGAGCTGGGGGAAATAATTTTCTAGCAGCCATTAATATCAACCGTGGCTTCGTACTTGGCACAATTTGTTTTTTAAGTAACAATTGTTTTCTTTCTGATCTCAATATATGATAACTATAGTGCAGATGAAATATGGCTTCAATTATTCGGGACGCAATGCTCGAGTCGCTTGTGGTACGCAGGGAAAGCCGATTCGCGCATACCATCGTGAATCTCCAGGAAGGCCCTCCGAATATTTTTTTGGAGCTCATCCAGAGTGAGAATTCGTTTCTTGTACACAAGTTCCTTCACGAAGCTCCCCCTTTCTCCCACCCCCAACACACAAACACACATTAAAAAATATCAGTCACAAATGTTGAATTTGGGGGATCTCGAGGTTCACTCCATGGAGGCAGACCCCAGTCCGAACCACCCTTGTGAGACCGTTTTATCTAGGGTGCCTTCATGTGCGCTTTGCTTAGGGTGGAGACATCTGGCTATTTTGTCCCACACTTTTATTTTTATTTTTTGTTCAGAAGCGCGTGGAAGAACGTGTCCCTGCACGCGTTTGTGGCGCTGACTGTGCTATGGCGACATTTTGTTTTCGACGATTTCTTTCTATTTTACCCGTGAGCGCGTGCGGTCGGCATCGGGTACTACAAAGGGTGGCATCACCCTGAACAGAATGACTTTGAGGCATCCTAGTTTTATCTATACCAAGCCCTGACGCTTCTGGCGTATTGGGGAGCCGCCCATCCTGCATAAAAATACATTTTTAGGTATGTACAAGCTTTCAAACTCGGGGAGAATTTGTGTCCGCGGCATCTTGAAAAAAACCGGCATTTACGCTGCCACTAAAAAAAGAAAACAAAAAACAAGCGCTTATTAATTATCTACGTCAAATTCCGCCCCGCACGATCAACTTGGTTGAGTGTAGTAGCTCTTCGCGTATCGTATGAGGTTTTTCACGAGCACACATTCTGGAGTTTTGATGGTTTACACCTCCATCAATGTAAAAGTTCCCCTGTCATTGAATAAAAAATATTGCATGTGTCTGGGTTGGTTCTTAATTCGGAGAACTGCAACCGGTGTGCATCGTCGCCGTCGGTTTAAGGGGTTGGAACACTTGCCTCCTGTACTGCGAAAATTTGTTTTGTTCTTTCCGCAGAAGATATCGCACACTTTTGGTCCCAAACATTCCAAGCAACGTGGCTGTTGGTCTCGTAGACAAACCAGGGTCACTTTCGAAGGCAGCAAGAACTCCGGCACCGAGTTCCTCGTCTTTTTTTCTTTTTGCTCTTTTTTTTTTAATAATCACCTACAGTCTGGTTCTTTTTTTTTTTTTAAATAACTTTTGCTCGCGCAACGGTTTATCCAAGCCAAAAAGTGTTAATCGAGATTACGGGCGTTTACGAAATTCACTACGAAATCTCCGTCGTTTAGCGTTCACCGAGTTAGACTCCACGTTCCACATAATTGCCTGAGAAGGCCCTCTTGTCGAGTATTATGGCATTTCAAACAGCGGAAAGACGATCTTGATGATGACTACGGCCGGAAATACAGCACAGAAGCGATAAAGCTGACAAACGCTTATTTCATTTGTCGTCCGCTATTCGTTCGCACACCTCTGTCTGCTACGCAGGGATACGCGAACGGAGAAGCAGACGACAAAATGGAACACAAATTACACTGCTTAGAATATATCTTTGTTGAACAAAACAAATCTGTTCGTTTTTCTAAGTGTCAAATGAAAGGACATAGTTGTTTATATATTTTATTAAAATTATTATTTTTCGCAATTATCCTGCTCGTCACCCGCCTCATTCTGTTCTCGGCGTTTTTTGCGTTCAGCGCGCCGCCTGGGAAACGAGCTGGCGAACCAGCGAGCAGACGGTAAAAGACGCGGTATAGGAGGAAATACCCGGCCGCCGTGGTTATACTATGTTTGTTTGTTGTTTTTTTTTTGTTTTTTTTTTATTGCTTTTGAGTTTTTTGAGTTGAGTTGTGAGAAAAATACACACACCTCTTCAATCGACGTTCGCATGCCCAACTTCAGGTATCTACGTTTGGAATTCGAATTTTCCAAGGCGTGCCAGATGTATTAGTTCGTACGGCCCCACCCTGTACGTACGTTACAAAGCAGGGGTTGAAGACTTGAAGCCGGAGCACGCCGTACTCAGTGCGTTTTCCAACGGGCTGCGCAGAGACTGGTTCGATTCGCTTGAGTGGCATGATCTTGTGGCTGTTGTTATCCGCGCTCTGTTCGCTGCGTGCCGCGATTCGCGTTGTGGTGTGCTCTCGCGGAATGATACAGTTCAAAGCAGATGAAGAATGTTTTGGTGTATTCAGTCACACTCAATGTGCGGTGAAGATGTAACAAGCACATAGAGGTTCGTCTGTAATAGTCAAGGGCGGGACCCCCTTGACTATTACAGACGGGGGAGGATTGACGTTTATGACCTGAACATCGCATTGGTGCTTCTACGGTATAGTTCCTCTTTGTCAAGAAAAACGGAGACAGTACATTAGAGGTAAAGCCGAAGGGCGAGAAATGTTCTGTTCCACTTTTCTCCGTACATTTCTGCTACAGTTCTTGTCTGTGAATGAAAACAGTACATTGGATGCAATATCGAAATACGGGACATGTTCTATTCTTCCTTTCTACGTAAATTGCTGGTTTTATTGAACAATGTGGCACGCCTTTTTCGATAGGCTGTGCCACTTATAATTATGAAGAAGTCTCCCGCGAACTTTATTGTGCCAAGAGCCGCTAAAAACGTAAAAACGGTGGACCCTACGGACGCATTAATTAGCTCTGCTCTTTTCATCTATGTTTATCTTTTTTATTTTACCGTCTCTCATTAAATCAATAGTATTATGAAGCGACTCGGGATCTGATATCTTCTCGCTTAGGAGGAGATTCCACGAGCTGCTTGCTAAAGATAGGCGCTTCCTTCCTTTATGATCGTGGGAGTAGGGGCCCGGTGAAGTTTAAGGGAATCGATAACTTAATCCCGAACCAGTGTTTGCGTTGCGTACTATTTTTTTTATTTTTTTTTAAGCAAATGTCTTTCGGTAATATTTTGTTTTTTCTTGGATAGTTTCTCTCTGGACTTTCTCTTTCTTCTACAGCGGTAGTGGAAAGTAGAGAGCAAAGAAGGATCCTTTTCTTTCTCAAGTTGCGCGCTTCGAGGCTTCTTTTAATCTCCAGGGATCGAGTCCGAAATTAATTACGCCAGAGAGACTGATTTGTTTGTCTTTAATTACTCCGGGGGATCAGGCAAGTGCAATCAATTTCTTACCAATCTGGGCACTAGCGAGCTTTTCGTCTTCTCGTCCAAGTGGTTCATTGTGCTCCGAAATCTTGTGGCTGGCGTCATTCAGAGCGGCTCGGCGGTCGGCTCAAAAGCAGGGCAAAGAAAATCGAGGAGCTTTATCGAAGGAAAAGATAGATTCGACAAATTACCTGGGCGTTACTCCACAAATATTTGCGTTTCTTGCTCAAATTGTGACCGTATATTGGACCGTTTGCTGACGCCGCGTGACTCAGTACTTCCGAGAATTCACCCTCTACTTTTAGATCTTTGTGTATATAATCATTGTATATTGTTTGTGATTTGATGGTTTAGTATCATCAGCAGGGTAACGAGACAACACATAATAAATTCGAGGCGTGGTTAATGCGGACGACAAATATTGACTCTCGCTCGGTTCAGGGGGCTTCATTTTGCAACGCGTCTCCTTTATAGACATTTCCTGGTACGTTGAAGATAACTTCCATCATTTTCTAAGTATGGTTTTTTTTTAATACAGACGCGAGCATGTGCATGTCAAGTTGAACCAACACTTTTCCAGGTGGAGTATCGTCACACAACAATCAGCAGCCTATTCTTACCGCTAAAACAAAACAAAAAGGTTGAAGTTTGTTTTGTTGGGCTCCTATCAGTCTAGGATAATGTTCTGAAATTGAAACTCACAATCACTAGAAAGTTCTTTGATTAAACTCTCCGTACGTTAAACAAAATATAGCCATAAGCCAGAAATCTCTGACACTGAAGCATTATCTTCGGGTTTTTGTTTCCCACGAAGGCTTAGAACGATGCGGTAGATATGGTTGTCTTCTACGCCGTCCAGTCCTTGTTTGATATTGAATTCAAATCTTTCACGGAACGTCAAGCCAAACTGTCAGGACGTGGTGCAGCTTGGTTGTAGTGTGGCGTCTAGGACGTCTCTCCGACTGGTGTGTTTATCGCGTTCTCAAAAGCGGTCCCTCGATTTTCTTCTGATGACGTCGTAAAAATGTCACGCTGTTGCCTGACACCATCCTGGCGCTGGCATAGCAGCAGAGGTGAATGTAGCAGACGCCTGCTGTAGGTGTCTCTGCAGCCAGAATGTCCATGAAAACGCCACGACGCCACGACGGCAGCATCCCTCGCGCCCGCTCCCCTTATTCGTCAGCACTTCTGCGGCTAAGCACCGTGATAACATCATTCAACAGCATCACATGCCGGCCCCTGCGGCGCAATTTATTGCCACATCAGAGCCAATTTTGCTGCGTGGGTGGGGGACGGCGTTAAACGCACTATACCACCTGTTTCACTTTGGTCCGGACGCAGCAGACGGCGAGCTAATGGGAACAATCAAAACAGGGTCAAACACTCGAGTCACTAGGCCTTCCCTGATAATGATTGATTGATGATAGAACACGTTCAAAAACATGGCAATCACTATGTCGGTGCACTTTTGACGTGATGCTGTTTGATTAGTCCCGTCACCTCGTAGCGTCGGCTGAGTCCGGACCTTAGGTGAAACGCAGTATAGCGGAAGACGCGTTCCAGGCGCCGCAGTTACGGAGGGTAGGCCACTGTACGGAGGGTATTCTCTGGGCGCCATATTTGAGTGCGCTGTTCACTGCGCATGCTCGGAAAGAACTCACACTTATTGGCGAATCCAGCGAAATTGACGCCGCGTAGTGGCAACGCCGAGAAGCTCAACAGAGGAGGTCTATTCGACTCTGTCGTGTGCTATCGCTGCTTAGTTCTCGTAGGCAGCATGAAAAGAAACGTCGTTTCCAGTAATATTTTTATGCTTCCGCCGTGCCATTGCTGCCCACTGACTAAAAGAAGGTTTCTACTGTCGAAAAATTGCTTTGCTTTTATATGTAACACCTATTTTATGCTGCAATTTCAGAAATTTATGGTGGTCCGCGTACTGAACAACGAAAATGACCTCCTTTCGTCCGCCATTTTTCCTTACCAGCGCGCCCCCTATAGTTCGCTGGAGTCACGAGTTGCCAGCTAACACCGGCTATTTTTTATGGTCTGAAATGCACGTTGCAAAATAACTGTGCAAGCTTGCCGTCAGCACGCGCTCATCAGCCGCTGACTCAGTTATGGAAGCCAGTGAATACCGCCTATTGACGACGAGATGTTTCAGTGGCTCCCTCTTATGGTTCCTATCCGTAATGTCACGACAAGTATTATAGATGGACAGCGACAATTTCGAGGGTGCCTAAACAGCTCAGTTAGCATAGTTGAAGCTTGCAGCCGTCTCGTTGAAACCAACACTATCAAGAGTTGTCTGTCTGACATTCTTCTTATTTCCATAATGGAAGTAAAAGTCATCATGCTGAAGATGTCATAATCAGCGTCTGGTCAATCGTGAAAGGTCGACCACAACACCGCTTTTGGTGGCGCACGTCGCCCATAGGGACAAAGCCGCGGATCTTTTCGCGTGACCTTCGCCGCTGTTGGTGACTTCCAGCGCATCGGCCTGAAGCGCCCGTTACGCCATCCGAGGCAACTCGGCACGCCTGCGGCGGGGAAGCCGTAATGCGACGGCGCATTCGCCCCAGCGAGCCACATAAAGGGATGTCGGAATTGAGATAGCGGCTGATTAATGAGTCGAACGGGAGCACGCACGCCCGGAGCCAATTTTCCCTACCCCTCCCGATTCCCGATTAGCTTCGTTGCGTTCCGCCTCCTCGCCCCGGGGTCCTCACCCGGACTTGTGAAACGGATATCGGCCATCTTACGGACTGCCGACAATGGATGGTCCGTTCCGGAGGAATTGTCCACCGCGGGAAGAGTTAAGGGAGCCGGACAAATAGCTCAGTCCGCTCGTGAAACGTTAGCCTCCGGGGACGTCATCCAGAACGTTTCGTCGCGCTATTTAACCTGCGTTTTCTAAGACAAACTATGAACACAGTCGTCACGGGAAACGTAAAAGCGTTAAATCAAATCATATTTAGGGGTTTTACCTGCCAGGCTGACACTAGCTAGCCAATACCACTCAAAAGACAAAGGCCCGCACCTTTCTTACTTAAAGGGATTATCCGGTCAAATTTCGTATTCATGAAAACATTTAGACCTCATTGTCAATGGCTGTAGGAGCATCTTCCACGACAAATCTGAATTTTGTGTGCTTCCCTGGAGGAGTAATTGTATTTTAACCCAAGCGTGCATAAACGGCGTTTTCCTCTTCCACCTTCAGGGAAGCGGAGTTTCTGAGGTAACATCAGGCAAAGAACGCGCCGAACTGAAGTGCACTTCGAATTTTGTCCTCCGCGTGAGCGGTACGACGTGGTTCACCCTCGCTGCTGCGATAGATTTTTTTTTTTTTTTTTAGAATGAAAGGATATTTTTGTTGTGCGGCTGTCACGCTCCACACTTCTCCGCGTGGCAAGTAATATGGAATGCTGCGGTGCGTCGGGAGCACTGTGTTCCCACGTAGGAATGAGGCATAGGATATGACAATTGCAAAACTGGTGTGACGTCACGTCAGGCATGGGAGTGCAGCCGTTGATACTTGCGAAATTTGGCATGGAGTTTCGTTCAATTATCCGTCGTTGATTACACTAAATTGGGGTGTCGTTTAATGGAATAAAAATGGCCTATGTTAATCATTAGGCTCCCACGAGGTAACCATCACGAAATCTTACGAACTTCCGGTTTTCACCGGACAATCCCTTTAAACGTTATCGTTATACTTCGTTTCAGCTTAAGTCCAGGCCCAGCCGATGCTACAAGCGCGAGCTCCTGGCTTTCAGCGTCCCTTCTAAGCACGCGCGCTCGTGCAGTGCAAGCACTGTTCAGGGCCACATGCTCGCGCTTGTAGTATCGGCTGTGTCTGAACTTAATGAGCTGAAACGAAGTATACGCGGCGTTGATCTTGCACGCTCCAGTGGAGGACTGACGATTCATTTAGACCCCCTGAGGTTATTTCGACGTGCGAACCAAAATGTCGGTTACACGTTGCAACCTCCGCAGGAATCCTCCCTTCACATTGCGGGCACCTCGGCCGGGATTCGAACCTGCCCCCTGAGGAGTAAAATCTTTCGCTTAAAGGGATACTGAACCAAAGAATTTAGTGTCCATAATAAGTGGCACACGTTCTTTCCACGAGCCAGCTGCCGCCGGTGTGCGCGAGCACACGCAACGAAAATGACGTCAAAGACCTCTCTTCGCGGTTAAGAGGACAGTGAAATGCATGGACTTCGGGCCAAAGAAGAATAAATACAGGCGTTTCATCTCTACAAGTGAAAGCTACGTGCTTGTTAGACCAATTAATCGCTTACTTTTTACAGCAGACACCACTGTGTAGATGTAAAACTTGTCTTTATTCTCCTTTGGCCCGAAGCCCATACATTTCACTGTCATCTTAACCGCGAATGGAGATCTTTGACGTCATTTTTGTTGCGTGTGCTCGCGCACACCGGCAGCTGCTGGCTCGTGGAAAGAACGTGCGCCCCTTATTATGCACACTAAATTCCTTGGTTCAGTATCCCTTTAACTAGGTAATAATGTGGAATATGCCTTATAGGGCTGGCAGTGTAAAAGCAATGCGACACAAAAGAACAGCATTGAAAAGAGACAGACTCCTAAAAGCGACGTGAAAGAACCGTCATTTGTGTAAAGTCATCACCATCGCGTGACCAGGTCACGCGATGTGACCGTGGTGGTCACTTGACTATCGCCTGCTCGATTTCGCGGTAATCAGGTTCCCGATAAAATAACTATAAATTTAACTGTTTTGTTAATTGCCGAATTTAGCTAGATTTAACTCCTCTTAATTTTTACTTGTTTGATTTCGAACACTCGTGACCATTGTAGTTGTGTCACAACCGCACAAGGGCTTCCTTGCGGAAGGTGCCTCACTCCCATTGGCTGACGTAGGCCATCACGTGACCATAGCGACAACCAATTGCTACCTTGTTGGATGTCGAGGTATCTGTGTGGGTGCATGAACGATTGGACCAAAATGCATGCACCCGAAAACGTAATTTACGTACGACCATTTTGACAAGCATGACCAAAGTACTTCGCGAATGTTTTATTGGTAACAGCAAACCAACGTAACCTGTTACGAAATACACGCCGTCAAGTATATTTGGAAAATAAATGGTTTATTTTGGAGATGGCAAAAAAGACAGTTGAAGAAGAGCATTAGATTAGAGGTGTGCAATGTTACGGAAATGTTAAACAGAAGTAGCGGTGAACATGCCGGTAAGCTGATGAACACCAGCACACACACACACACATACACACACACACACACACGCACACGCACACACACACGCACACACACATAGAAACAAACAAAACACGTGACTCGCTCAAGTTACCCTCATGTCTGTACTCAAGTTTCAAACGTAGTGTTAGTTTAATATAAACTTGCTAATGAAAGTCTCATGCCGCAGGAAGATGCGTCCTTTCTCAAGAGGGGCAGCTGCGACGTTACGAATTAAAAAAAAAGATATTAACGTACGCAGTGTTTTCTGGTAGCCCGGAGGTTTTCAAAGGCGCGTCGGCGGCGTTCAAGGATCGCGCTGTATCAAAGGTCGGTGCCGAACGAACCGAAGGGCCCGCATGGAGCGCGCATCGGCGCGAGAACAATGGGCGCCCGAGATGAAAGGATGCCGCCGACAAAAGGCGAGAGGTCAGAGCGCGATGAATGTCCCACTCAAACGGACTCCTGAAGCGGACCGATGGCGAGCTCTCGGGAGCGTACCACAAACACGAAAGGAAGTGGAGCTATTCACATGGACAAAAAGGGTTCCAGACCGCGTCCAAAGGGGTGCAATCGGCGTCTTTAGGGCGCTTGTAGCGCTCACTATCCTTCTCGTCCTTTTACTACACCGAAGCCTCGCTAACTTCCGTGTTTTCGTTTACTACGGTAGGTCGGCTGGCAGGAGCAAAAACGTATTTCAGGGCCACGTCACGAGTGCCCCGACTCGCAATGTTGTTATTAGTGAGTTTTAGTGTTGCATGTACGAGAAAACGCAAGCACATTGCGTTTGCGTTAGCGTTGAGTATTTCACACTGTCCGCGTGCTAGGCTGAAGTGAAATGCACACCCTCACACGAAGTATTTGGCCAAAACTGAACTAAAGTTTTATTTCCTAATTATCAAACTAAAAATATCAAATAAACAGGAATGTGAGATGCGCGACACGGTTCAAGCAATCTCTCCAAGTGGACAATATTCGTCTACTTGAACAGGCTTGTCCAGGCTTTCAAATTTTTTATCCATTATTTTTACTGGCATCTAAATCATCTCTAGGGATGTCGCGAACCACCCTAGGTTCGATTTCGAAAGGTTTCGATATTTGCGAAGCGAACTGAGGTTCGATTTAAAACAATTTCGATATTTTCGTACCTACCGAGGTTCGAATTCGAAAAATTCGCAACTTTTGATCACAGTAGAGTTTCGAATTCGAAAAGTTCGAAGCTTTCACGGTTTCTAAAATTTCGAGGTCGAATATTTCGAATATTTTTTTACTTGAGGTTCGATAAATTCGAAGATTTCGAACTTTCCTAACTTGAAATTCGATATATTCGAAAAATCTGGATTTCTTAAGATCTGAAGTTCGAAAAGTTCGAAGATTTCGAAATTCTTTGGAAATAAAATTCGAAAACTTCGAACGCTTCGAATTTTTATAGACACGAAGTTCGGATAATTCGAAGATTTCGAATTTCTTTCTGCATAAATTTCGAAAAGTTCGAAAGTTTCGATTCTCTTTTAACGCTGAATTTGAAAAAAACCCAAAAAACTTCGAAGATTTTGAATTTTTTTCAAGTCCAAGTTTTCAAAGTTCGAAGTCTAGTTTTCAAGTTCCTCCACAGTTTCAGTTTCAAATAACGTTTTGACGACTCACTGGTTTTCACGAAATCAAGTTTAGAAAAGTTAGGATGTGATACCTAGGCTCTGCGAAGTTGGTCAGGCAATTAATTGAGACGACAAGTGTCCCGGATGTGCTGGAATATTAGCCAGTGCAGAGTGACGTGTGACCATAGATCAGTAATTGTGACCGCCAGCCCGGGGGGGGGGGGGGGGGGGAAGGGGGGGGGGGTTCTTTAACGTGCATCACGCAGTAGTGATCACACGAACACACTGTTTTACGATACTCATTCAGTTCGAAATGGCCAGGGGCGGGCAGGAGGTTCAGGCTCAGAAAAACTTTGAAGCGACCTGGCAAACTACCTCCGCACCCGTTGCACGCTGGTAGTAATCCGATCGAACGCCGCCCGAGTGACGCTGGCATATAGTAAGTTAAGTTTGTAATTGTCCTGGAGGTTTATTTTTTGGGACGGAGGAATCGCCTCGCAAAAAGCACAGAAGCCGACACAACTCGAGGTCGAGGAGCGTTCTACCATACAAGTGGCGTCGGAAGAGGAAAAACGGGGGAGGGAAGAGGAGAGGGGGGGGGGGGGGGGCTCAGCCCCCCTTCCCCCCTTCCAGATATTTCGGACTGTTAAAGAAAACGATACGGGGAAAGAGGGCGTGGTCGAGCTTATTTTAATCTGAAATTATTTATGCCTATGTATAGCTACTGTCGCTCTTCACTGCACAAAAGATCGCGTCGATGGTCATTGTTAGAAACTCGTTGTCAGAAGGCACTACTCGTCACATGCTTAGTGGTTCGGAAGTTCAAAGCTATGTCTTTACGACCTAAATAACTGTGCCAATGGTAAAAAAAAAAAAGTTAATAAATGCGGGGATATAAAGCTGGAGAAAGAAAAAACTATCAAGAACTCAGGTTCAGAACTTCGAAACAACTTTCTCCTACCAAAATGTGTACAGGCTAAAAGAAACACGTCCCAGGAACGTGAAGCGAAAAAAAAAAATGGCTTTCTTTTAATGACGTGCTGAACTTGAACAATATTAGAAATCTTCTCCCATGAGTTAATTTATTTCTTAACGTGAAAAAAACAATAAATACATTATTTTGTATTCTGCAGATGGCAATGATATGTACTGTCTGTGGTGTTAATTTAAATGCGATACCTCAAACAAGTTAGACGAAATTAAATACCAAGTTTAGGGCATAATTGCATGTAGATACATGTTTGGACATTTCTTCGAAACTCACCTTGAATAACAATAGTCATATCTTAAGACGACACTTATCTAGGCTATACATAGATCATTCTTAAAAAGTTTAACATCTCTACCATAAATAGCTTCGGCTACATCGCGCTTCAAATCTGGCATAAACGATAATCGTCAAAAACCCGTCGTCCTTCCTCGCTCCTTCGGGAATTTATTTCTTTAAAACTAAGCTTGCCAGAACGTTGAAATAAACGGCATCTTTCGTAAAGAACGGAACATCGTATGTAAAAGTTCGAGAAAAAAAAATTACGAATATACCTCACTACTTGAATTCAAATGAAACCGTCCGCCGGTCTTTCGAAGTTCGACGGACGTCGAAATTTTACCCTAAAAGTTCGAAGTTCGTCGAACTTCTGACTTTTCATGATTCGAAAGTTCGAAACTTTTCGAATTCTACTGATAAATAAGTTCGAAAGTTCGAAAATTATCGATTTCCTTAGCATAGGAAATTCAAAAGTTCGAACTTTTTAGTGCAAGAAAATCGAAAGTTCGAAAATGATCGAATTTTTTGGTCAGTCAAGTTCGGAAGTTCGACAAGCATCGAATTTTGCAGTCTGATAAGTTAGAAAGTTCGAAAAAGATCGAATTTTTTAGCGTAATAAGTTCAACGGTTCGAAAAGCGTCGAACTTCTTAGCTTAATAAGTTCGAAAATTCGACTTCCGTCGAATTTTACGATATAGAAAATTCGAAAATGCGAAATCTTTCGAACCTTCCGAATCGCTTGATTCGATCATCGAAACTTCGATTCAAAAAAAGTTCGCGGCATCCCTAATCATCTCCGGTACTTGAAGAAAAAAAATCGCTTTTCGCGTTTCTTGTGTGTCTAAGCTAAGATAATTGACTCAATACTTTATGCTTTGGTCATTAAAGGGAAGTTGTTATATTATTTTATTTCGTGAGTTATACATTCTTATTATTGAAGTATTTTTTAGTAAATATGAGTAAATAAATTTCACTCTTTAAAGTCGTCAATGGCCTCGTAAAGATGTTCTACAGCGGGTACAATCTTTTTTCCACGAAATGAAGTAAGCGAACATGAATAAAAACATCTTACAAAATCTATTTTTATCCTCCAATATTACAAAATGTAATGATATTGTTTAAAGTAATTAGGAACTCACGGGATTGGCTTTAAAGAGCAGGTTGAATGAGCAATGTGCGATTAAGGGGTCGATAGTTCATTCGAAAATCCCAGGAAAGCGTCTCACCTTCCACCTCACTCGCAGTAACTGGCGTCAAGTTCCCTGGGCCCGTTTGCTCGAAGCGCGGTTAAGCACTAACCGCGGCTAAAGTTATTCCCACTACCTAGGAGAGGGATTTTGAAATCACGTGACTGGCTCAGTAGGAACGGCGGGGAAACATGGCGGTGCCCCGGTGAGTTTGCGCCGCTCGCTTTGGAACTAATATGTCATTGTAGCTGCAATATCGGGCACGTTAGTCAGCAATGAATGGTGCAGGAGCCTTTCGCTTTGCCTTACCTCACTTAAATCGAAAAGCATGAGCAATGACTTCGCCGCATTTTTTAGATAGTCTTTCGATTCTGGCCATTCCTAAGCCCAAATGAACGCGATAATTGTCAGCATGGCAACGTCTTTGGAAAGTGGATTGCCTTGACTTAATCTACCGGGTATTGATAGCACACAAAAGCAGACAGCGTCCCTAATCACGACCGGCTTTATAGGGGTGACCATAGTCACCTGACGCAGCGCGAGCGCGCCGAATTTGCTTTTTCTTATTTAGTACTCTCTCTAGTTCGCAGAACCGCCACCGCGTTTTCTGGCGCTGTAGCTTAACACACTAGCGGACACTTTCGCGTGTGTATCTGTGTGTGTCCGCTCCACGACCGGCGACGTTTTTAGGATAATCGGCTGTATTTTAAGGACCTTTCTCATCGTTATTGCGATTGCACCTTCGGTAAAGAGCTGCAAGCTGATCTAGATTGCCATTCTTCTCCGATCAAAAGATAACAAACTTCCCCTAAACGTAAACCAAATACGCTACCATGCACATCACGGCCTCGCGCCAACGTTCGATCCCTCCAGCACTTTTCCTAAACCGAGTGGACATACCAAGAACAACGCATATCCACCTCCTAGGTGTCATCATCGATCAGCATTTCGATCTCCTCCGCTATGTCCAAAACGTCGTGTCCGGGAAAAAATGACTCCTTGGCTTCGTCATTCGGTTCACAAGAAGAGCCAGTCCCGATGTGCCCAGATTGCTGTTCACAGTACTGATGTTGCCCATCCTGGAGTTTTGCTGCTCGGTGTGGGATTCGGCAACCATGGCAACTTGTTGCTTCCTTCGAGTCGGTGCAACGTCGCGCTTCCTACCTTATTATGAGGCGCCAACTTGGCCCCCGAACACCAAACTATCAAGCACTACACCTCCTCCGTTCAATCGGCAGGGACCCGCTTCAAAATCGACGTCAAGTAGCGACCACGCGGCTCCTAGCCACTTTTCTGCTACCGGACTCCTTGCTTCCTTTTGCCTCTTCCCTGCGGCGTACTCGCACTGGTGAAATGCAGCTTCTTTTAACACGTACGCTTCGTCACTAGAACTCCTTCGCACCCCGTGCAATGCAACTTTGGAGGTCCTCCCCCCCCCCCCCCCCCTCACGCCAGTCACCAGTTCACCACCAATCAACAGTGTCTCACTTCAGACATTTACCAAGAGCGTGTCACGGCCCACCTGCGGAGCATCTAACTCAATATTTTATTCCGATCACGGGAGTGGGCTCCAGCAGGCGGACTGGATGCACCATCCTGTACACTCGTACACCCTATAGATGTTTAGCTCCCAATACTAACTCTTCTGCTTGAGAAAACTATATTATAGTGACTCATTTTAACTTATTTTATACACACTATGTGCTAGCAGTATTGCCTGCCTATTAAATGCGACAAAAATCATCTGAAACCAAAGTTATTTCCACACGCTCCCATTGCCTTCCATAGCGGCCGCTGCGCTTTTGGTGTTGAGCTAGGGCGGCTCCTAGCGGAACACTCGGTCCCTCCAAGCCGTTCGCGTGATATTTCTTGGCCCACGCGCTCCCATAGCGAAACGCGGAGTGAGCTGGTCGTGGTCCGAGTAGACCTTTTTCTAAATTTTCCAAGCCCCGAGGTGCATGCTACGAGTATATAGATGTTTGCAAGCATGGCGTCCCGGCTGGTGCCCCATCCGTACAAGCACGTGCAGCATGCACGTGAAGATAGCCTTGCAGGCCTGGAATTCCACGTGCTTGCTCACACGAGGAAGAGCATGGCGGCCGCCAGATGCCCTGTTTGCAATCGTCTATAGTTACACGCGTTGCACGTGCTGGCGTCTGCAGTAGTAATTGTTCTAAATCAAAAAGTCTAAAACAAATTTTGCCTTGCACGCGCGTTCGTCAAAGCCTTATACCCGAGTCCCACTAGAGCGACAAACAGAAACAAACGACAGCGACAAGCCTCAAACCAGAGTCTTTCGCGATTTGACAGGCTTTGTAGAATGAAGGAGGCTATGCTCAAACACGAGCATTACGCACGCGAGGGTGTCTTTGGGAGGCTCGCAATCGCTCGTGCTTACTTCACGAGCACCGAACGACCAAACGCCTGCCAAAGATGCCATCGCGAACATGCTGCAATGGGTTGGAGCAGAGCCGTATATGTAGAGAGTTTGGTCAATGGGAGGCGCGGGCAGAGCCAGGGCGTGCGGCAGACTCGGAAAGAGGGCTTGGCATGCTCTCTTGACCAACCAGAAGCCGAAAAGAATCCCCTAGCGGTGGTAGCGAGAAACAGTTCTGATCAAAGGTCTATGTTCGTAAATGGTTTTAATAAGCGCGTAAGAGTGATGTGTAGTAACTCTTTGTGGTTGAAAATATGGTACACGTGTTGTTTTCATCATGATCATGCAGAAAGATGTAAGAAACGAATGCGCCGCTCAACTCTGTTTTGCTCGGACAGAGTGTGACCGCTCGGACGACAGATTCCCGGCCCTCGGCGCTTGGCGTACGGATTATGTCGATCGTTCCGCTAGTCGCACTCTTCCACCATCATTTTGGATGAGCGTGATTGAAACATCACGTGTACCATATTTTCAGTCATCGAGAGTTACTCCAATGCAGTTATCAGGTTTGTTTCTCGCGACCACCGCCAGAGTATTATTTCCGGCTTCTGGTTGGTCACATTCGAATTTCTGAAGACGCCCTGGAACACGCCCAGCCCGCTTTCGGCCAATGGCGCCTCCTCATTTCTCTCCTATACTTCCCAACGAATGGCCAAACTCTCTACATATACGGCTCTGGGTTGGAGGCTTGTCGCTGTCGTATGTTTCTGTTAGTTAGCTATAGTGGGACTTGGTCATTATTATGATTATCTACTTCGAATCTGTTATAAAAGGAAGGCCAGCGCGCGCGGACCGTAGAATTACACTTCCAGCGTTCTCCTCGATGCTTGGGTAATTTACTAATAGGTCTATTTGACCTCTTGGCGAATATGTGCTGCCTCCTAGACACGCGACTGGGTTCGAGCTTCGAGGCTAAGTGGCGAGAAAACAACGCGCGCGCAAGGCCTCTCCCACCCGTTCCACACCCAAAACGTCAGCTACATGCTGTTCACCCATTGAGGCGCTGTGACCTAGATACGGTTCCCCCAAACTAGCCTTTGTCCCCATCGTGCGTAATCTTCCACCCCGAAGTCGAAACAACGAAACCACCTTCCCTCTCTGCTCGGCCAGAAGGAATAGAGAAAGGGTACTTAAACTATTTACTCTCGAACCGATGTTTCTACAAAAGGTCCATTCCACAACCCGGACGATAATAGTTCCGACAGCCGAAGGCTACACAGTTCACCGGCATGATTGCGGTGCACGCCGTAATCTAGAATGGGCGTCGTCAGTACGTTGACTCGTGTTCACCTTGTTCGCAACATCAAAACTTGAGTCTCGAGGGTCTCCAAGGCGCTCAAAGGCGAGAAATGCAAGATGGCGGATTGTTTGGAACTAGATACTCTCGAACCCAGGCGCATCAAATACTCCGCGCATGCGCACCGCGTATTTCTACAAAAGGTCCATTACAGGTTTTCAATCTATGACGGTGTTATATACGGTTCTTACATGCTGGCCAACCATGATACCGGTGTACCGCCCGCCTTTCACTGCTCACTTCTTCTTTATCGTTTCCAGGACTGAACTTCGTCGTCCTCTTTCGAACTTGGAAGGATATTTCAACGAGTTTTGTCCTTCAATTTAGACAGCCATGCATTTAAAAACTTTCCAAGCAAAGGTGAATTTAGTTTTACCTTACCCAGTATCTGTACCACGAGCAACCAAAAATGTATCTGCTCAAATGTATGCCGCGCTGCGTCGCGAGAACCCGGTAGCACGCGTTTTTGGGTCCCCCTTTTTTGGGAACTTTTTCCACGGAAGCCACTTATATGTGCTACAACCAGTAGGTGACACCAGCTATTACCCTATAATAAAACACGGAGCTATCGCTCATCCAGACCTCGTCAAACAGGGCTAGGTACTTGTAGGTACCTAGTAGGGAAGGGCGGTCAACTTTTAACCGCTGTGAAAGTTAACCGGCTTAGAGCAAACGGGCCCTGAAGACAAACACCAATGCGATCGCGAACGTGGAAACTGCGTCCGCGGCAGCCATTTTGTCAAACGAAGCGACGGGGCCATGCGTAGCGCCCCGCATCCCTACCGGGCGTGTCACGTGACTTTAAAATCCCTCTCCTAGGTACTGCGGCTAACTTTAGCCGCTGTTAGCGCTTAACCGCGCTTCGAGCAAACGAGCCCTTGTTTTACGATTTAATTTGTTTTGTGATTCTCGCACCAATTGTATATTTTTAATACAATCTATTCACTCACAAGATTTCTTCTTGTGAAACAAGCATCTAGTTGATATGGCTGCAATATATCTTTACATTAGGAAAAAGTTTAAAATTTGCTCGGCTACAAGCCTCGAGTAACCTTTCTTAACTGGTTTGGCAATCAATTTGGAATATATTTTGTTAAATAAAAGAAAGTAAGTGATGGAAGACCAAACGTGACGTCCCCGTAACCTCTTGCCTTCTTTCGTCATTTTATGCTCTCTCGTTTCGCTCCCACACATCCTTCTTCTTATTCAAGCTATTATTTTGTTTCCTAATACCTCCGAGCGCAATAGAAGGCTCAAACACATACAAACACCAACACTCATACAAAAAGCGCCCGTCATCGGGCAAACTCTGCGCTCGATGTGCTTGGCAGATAATGCAACGCGCGTAGAAAAATGATGACCACCCTGACATTGTATTTTTAACCCGATTTCATTGGTGTCATCGGCTTGCAGCGTTAGCTGCCCTCACACGTGGGAGGAAACAAGGTCGCAATAGACCAATTTCACCCGAGTCAGTTTCGCTACGCCGCCGAGTCAGTTTCGCTACTTTATACTCTGTTTCACTTTATGATGTACCGCAGTAAAGGCTACAAGCGCGAGCTCCTTGCTCAAAGGCACATCTCGGCGGCACAAGCTCTCGTGAATTAAGAACAGCTGCCAACGCTATGACCTCGCGCTTCTAGCCTTCTCTGTGGTACAACATAAGGTGAAACGGAGTATAGTCGTTTTGAACGTGCAACGTAAGACCTCCCTGGAGCTTTATACGTGCAGAGCAGGAGACTGTACGAGTCGTCTCGTGCACTGCCGCTTGCTTCCTGGGAACTAAAGTTACAGAGGCATCACGCATGCGCCGAATGCTTTCTAAGATCGGTCTATCTATACTTCGTTTCCCCTTATGTTGTACCGCAGCGAAGGCTAGAAGCGCGAGCTCATAGCGTTGGCAGCTGCCCTTGGTGCACGAGAGCTTGTGCCGCCGAGATGTGTCCTAGAGCAAGGAGCTCGCGCTTGTAGCCTTTCCTGCGGTACAACACAAGGGGAAACAGAGTATAGTGCACAAAAAAAAAGAACGTCAGGTTCGATTAGAGCGAGTGCCAGTCGTATTCAGCTGCCGACCAATTTTTCGCTACATTCAATTACGATCGTGAGAGTAAAAAGCAAACGAAACGCTTCCTTCGTGCATTGTTTCCTGGCAGACTGGACGATCCTCCGCGTATACCGAAGGCGGAAGAGGAGGGTCGACAAACCGCGCGAAGGCGAACAAACTTGCCCTCGCACAAATGACGGGACATCAGCTCACGGCCAAAGGAAAAAAAAAAAAAAAAGAAAGATGAAAGAAGTTATAAGAAAGAGAAAACAACCGTAAAGAGAATACTTCAGGGCCAGCCTCGAAGGACAACTAACCGAGGGTGGAAACAAAAGAAAAGACGCCGGAAAATCAGAGAGCATAGAGAAGGTTGGATCCTGAGCGATCGGATGCTAAGAGAAGCAGATGCCGAAAGACACGCGGTCCTGATTCAGTTGTCCGGGAAGAAAGAAAGCCAGAAAGAAAAAAAAGCAAAGTGAGAGAGAGAGGGAAAAAGAGAGAGAGGAAAGTGGGGTTTACGCTTGGAAAGGGTGAAATGTTCAAGCGAGCATGAAACACGACCACTACGTTTGTCTTCGCCTAACCTCGGCCCTTGCCGTAACGCGGAGACAGAAAGCAAGGGAGCAACGTGACGTCGAGTGGTAAAAAATATTCAAAAGGAACGAGCAAATCGAGAGCCGCACACACGTTTTGTCTACAAAAAAAAGTACAAAGAATTAGTGCTAAGGATAAAAAAAAAGAGAAAAGAGCAGAGTGAAGAGTCTCACCGAGCGCGTGGCGATTCAGAGCTTCTCGCTGTAAGGGGATCATAGAAAACAAGCGGGAAGCGGGGCATTTGAAATCGTATAAAAGCCATCATCTTAATGACCTGATCCGGGCTTCTGTTCCCGCGTGTCGTTTCCTTTTTTCGCTCCCATTTCTTACGCTCTTCTTCGCCCCTCCCCTTTTCTCCTTCATCGTTTTCTTTTTAATATATATATATTTTTTTTTCTCTTTTCTGGGAGGTCTGCTCCTCATTCTTGTTCCCCATTGTTCCCGATTTCCTTGCCATTAATTTTGCCCCGCCCTTTTTCAGACTGCCTGGTGAATTCTATCTTTTTTTTTTCACCGAGGCTGAGTCTGCTTTTGTAACCGGCAATTTAAAGCTGCTGGCGTTCCTCCGCGTCTGGCAGCGGCATTGGTGATGCCGCGCTTTTCTCTACGAATGTTTCACCTGGATTATTTTGCTCGTGGAAGTAGAAATCCTTGAGCTCTCAGGCTGAGGCCTACAGCGCTCAAACTCTGGTAGGCATAAACCGCAACGTGTACAGTACCCAGAGTTGCTGTTTATTGGTCGCGAAAAGAAAACAAAATCCTGAGTAAAATCAGCATTATGTTTAAAATAAAATCGGCCATTAGTCAAGCTAAAGATTTTTGACGCGTTAATTTAAAATTATGTTGATGTTTTACCATCTCATTTGCTTTCCTTCTCTCTTTCTTTCTTTCTCTCTTTCATGCTCTTTATATTTCCTATTTTTTTCTATTTTGTTGTACCCAGGGGCAACGTTCTTAGCGGTACGTGTACAAACTTATTTATTCACCAGGAATTTTACGCGACATAATAAATGCCCCCTTCGACGACAAAAAATATATACTTCAAAGTTTGGCCTGTGAAGCCTGTATTGGTGTTCGGTATATAATAAATGAAAGGTTTATTTGTTGTAACTTATCGATACATTTCTGGAGTAGTTAATGAAGGTTTTAAAATAAATAAAAATACGAAGCATTGCCTCTTGCAATTGCTCTTCCGTCCAAAGAACAAAAAGAAAGAATAGGTAAATTTCTCTACTAAGTTCAGGAAGGTACAATTTGTATAATCAATATCTCAGCGTTCATTGAAGAGATTTTATAAAACAAATTACACTTTGGGAAAAAAAAATTTAATTGTACGAAATATCAGTCACTTACTTTTAATGACAAACTCATTTTGGGCACCGCGTGACATCTCAGAGAAGACAAGTGCCATATATCATTTTATTTTTGCTTATTCGCCACGCACACGCATGGCCAAGGTGGCTAACGGAGGTATAACACATTAAATCCACTATTCGTAAAACAAAACAAAAAACCTAAATGGCCCGTTTTTTTGTTTTGTCTTGGTTTTTGTTTGCGTATGTGTGTAATTCTAGTGTTTTGCGAGTTTTTCGGGGTCCTTGGGCACCAACTTAGGCCCTTGTTTTCTTTCTTGCCTACTTCGTACCCTTGCCACATGGCGAATTTTGATGCAATTAATATTGAATGACATTGCGCGATCAAAAAATCAACTCGTGATTTTGACAATGAGCCTCACGAGGGGCACCTCCTGCCAGAGTGGCGTGCGCTGATTGGCTCATCATGTAATGCCATTCGATAACAAGTACATAACATTTTACAGGGTGGTAGCGGTATATTGTCGATCATTGGAAATTACCTAAAATGATTGAGGCGATTCTGTTCAAAAAAAAAAAAAAACACACCTTTTATGAAATAAGTTTCATTTAACTTGGAGTCTGTCCAGAAAAATACGGGCTACAATACCGCCGATTCGACAGTTTGTTTGGAACAAAACAAAACAAGAAACCTAAGTCAAGAAACAAAAAATCTATATTTTGAGAAGGGCTATGCATACCATGCCCGCGCAACCTTATCTGGCTCTTCGGACCGTTGTTTCAGCTTCCAGCGCTCGCTTGTTTTCAGTCGTGTAGGGCGCCGCGGAGATGCTTCAGCTCGCGTCTCAAACATGGACCAGGCGCGTTGGAAATAAATTGACGTTCACCAGCTGTTTTGTTTACACGCGGCGCCCCGGCTGGTCGTTTGGGACGTTCGCAATCTGCACGTTGGCTCCCTCGGTCTCAGCCGCAAGCCCATCGACCGCCACGCATTGATTTTGGGTCCCGGGTGAAGCAAAAACGGTTCGACACAAATAACCCGCCCGCTGTAAGCATGCTGCCGCACATCCCGACTCCGAGGGAGCGGGAGAACGAACCAAGTTTTCGGGGCGTTCCGGTGGAGATATTAACTTGGCCGCGTCATCTCGTTGTAGCGAGGGGACAAAAATGGCTGCCGCCCTTGTTTGTTTCTTATATTGTGTTTTTTTTTTTTTGTTCTCGTCGTCCCTTTGCTTTTGAGCGAGTATGTAGTGCTAGTAGGGGAACTGGAACAAACTTCCGGTTTCGTTCCGTGTTTAAGGGGCCGAAGGGCGCCCAGTTTCGGAGTTATTTATATTACATATCATCGATCCTTGGGAGGTTCCGGCAAGTAGTAATGGAAACATATTTATTCTTTAGAGTAGACATTGCATATTGAGTGGAGAAATCGGTTATGGGATAAATGTGTGTTTGTTAGAAGTGTCACCGCTGTTTCGTGAGGAGATGCCATTAGCTCTTGTTTTCAGTGGGTATAGCTTGTTTATGCTTAGTAATACATTGGAAATAAAATACGAATGGCTTTCTAAAATACAGTGGCGATGAACGCTAGTGTTGAGCGTGTTCCTTTTGACGCAATCCGGCGTGCAAACCGTTCTTCGATGGAGGTTTTGCGTAGATGTGACGAGAACAGACGCCGTTGGCAAATATATGACGCTTCAAAAATTGCAGTGACTAAAACTTACTTTAATCAGAAACATCAGAAATACGCGCACAAACTGGGCAGTATAATTTCCAAACTCGTTTGATAATTTTTTCTTAATTTTCTCTGGAGAATTTATTTTAGTGGAAGGGGTCTGGATTTGTGTTGCGTTGCCGTAACCGCATCGGGCGGACGGAATAAAAACTCAAGTGACGTCATCGGTGAAATTCAGCGTGATAACGTTCTGCTTAATTTAAAGGGACGTCGCTATGGGTCACGTGGTGTGTGTGAACGTTATTAGGTTACCACATTTACGGAACTGCACATAGACGCTGCATGCACGAGCACGTGGTGTGTGTGAGTACGTGGTGTGTGAGTACCCCGCTCACTCACCACGACTCGCCTCCCGTCGTTCGACGCGCCGGACGGCTGCTTTGGTAACTACAGTGTATTCTATGGGATACGTATGCTTCGAAGCGCAGCATGTAGATGGCGCTTCATCGTACTCTATGGAACACACGGTTCGTATTTGAAAATCTAGATGGCGCTTCGACCGACGGCAGGAGAACTGAAGTGAGTAAGGGGGGTACTCCCTTTCGCGGGAGTTCCACAACTGAGGTAATCTAGTAACGTCGGTTTGTGTAATCATGAGTCACGAGGTCACGCGGCCACATGATGCGAGTCAGGTTAAAGGGGCTATGCAACAATTTTTTTACTTTGCGCAAATACCGCTTAGAACGGATCCCTGACGTTAATGACCTATGAAACACGCCTTCGTTTTTCACCCGACGCATTAGAAGTCCCAGAAAAAAATTAAAAAACAACGAGCAGCGTTCACGCCCTCAACTCGCAGCCAGAACAAGCGGCCACGTGATCTGGAGCCGATTATATGCCGCCAATGTTGATCATAGCCACGCGCTGGGGTTGGCAAAGCACAGGACACGCGCTGAGTTCCAGACATTGTTATGGCTCGGCTATTGTCGTCGTTGCAGCGATTGGACACGGGCCACTACTCGAATGCTTCTCGAGCTATCAATTATCACGAGCCTAAATCGAGTGCCCACGCAATGCTCGGGTCCAATCTATGAACCGCATTCAAATATCGTCATACGGGTGTACTGCGATCCCCGCGTTACGTCATCGAATTTTGCAAGGGAGAGATTGAATGAAAATGATCGCTTTTGTCCTTGAAATTACACCGCAACAAAGGAGTTTCTTGGCCAGTGGCATTGCATGCGAGTATCCTTGAGTCCCACTAGTGCCAGTAAGTTCGTGTAAAGTGAAAAACATTCCAATTGAATATCGTTGCACAGCTCCTTTAAAGGGATACTGAACCAAAGAATTTAGTGTTCATAATAAGTGGCGCACGTTCTTTCCACGAGCCAGCAGCCGCCGGTGTGCGCGAGCACACACAACGAAAATGACGTCAAAGACCTTTAAGGGGACAGTGAAATGCACGGGCTTTGAACCAAAGGAGAATAAATACAGGTTTTTCATCTCTACAAGTGAAAGCTACGTGCTTGTTATACCAATTAATCGCTTGCCTTTTACACCAGACACCACTGTGTAGATGAAAAACTTGTCTTTACTCTCCTTTGGCCCTAAGCCCATACATTTCACTGTCATCTTAACGGCGAATGGAGGTCTTGGACGTCATTTTTTGTTCCGTGTGCTCGCGCACACCGGCGGCAGCTGGCTCGTGGAAAAAACGTGCGCCACTTATTATGGACACTAAATTCCTTCGTTCAGTATCCCTTTAAGCCAGGTCACGTTACGCGACTGTGTTGCCTCACGGTGTCACGTGACATCAGATCCAGTGACTACACGGTGTCGCGTAACCCGCGGTGTGATGGTGCGGTGTTACGCGACAGCACGGTGTCAACGACCACCTTCAATCTATATCCCGTCCTACATTTCAATGAACCGCAGCGGACACTACGAGACATGCCAGTCAATCTGGAGTGCTGAACATTTCACGTGACTGCGCGTGTCGCGAGCTCCTGCACACGGCCCGAAGGTCAAGTGACCCACGGCATGAATTGTCTTCGATGGCTCGTTGCGTCCGCAGCGGTCCATTGTAAGGTGAAATGAATGAAATGAATGAAGATGAAACGGAGCATAGCAATGTCAAGTAGTGATGTCACTTGGCGTCAGGTCTAATGAGGTCATGCTGTGTAACATCATTGTCTTACGCCGTGGCGTCACGGTGCCCAGATTTGCGTTTATATCGATCATGAAGTCCGCATATGAGACGCTTGGGTGGTGCATCAAAGGAGCACATAAATTGTTCTGCAAATTGATTTAAAAAAAAAAAACAAAAAAACGGTTCGATGATTTTGGACACGGTCTCAAACTGCGTATTTTATTCTAATGTAGAGTTACGCTGCGCTGGTCGTAGCTAGATCAGCTAAACTGTGGGGAGCTAGTTCGTGCATGTGGGGCCGGCAAATAGTAGCTGGCTTGTCACTTCGCATGTTCTGCCTCAAACCGTCAAAAAGATTGTACATAAATACCTGGCTGCTCGTTCCGTTCACTTCAAATCGGGCGATCGTAGACCAGGTTCCTGAGTGATTTGAATATTTAATAAAAATAATTTCTCATCGGTCCTACTCAAGCCCGTTTGAAAAATGGCGGGAATGGGTGGTCTGGGCATATAATTTATTATTTTATGCAAAGGCTCAATCTGTAGGTTCTAAAAAAAGATTGTCGCCTTTTCTGCAACTACCTATCAGTACGATGATATAGCGAAACGTGAAGCTTAGGATATGTAGTATGACATATTTGAGAATTCAAACAACGCAAAGGACGAGGGACCATATGAAGAAAGCGCTGTGTCTGTGTCTTTCAAATGCAGGTCCCTCGTCCTTCGCGCTGTTTTACTTCTCAATAATATAGGTTTGTTACAGTCATGTCTTGTTAATATAAACCACGTTTGTATAATTACCAAGCTATGTAGACAAAGCAGGGTTGGCCAGAAATACTCAAAAATGTATTTGGAAATACAAATACAGGAATACATTTTAGGGAGGGCAGAAATACAAATACAGGAATACTGATACTGCAATACATTTTTCAAATTTGTTTGAGAAATGAGATTAAGCTTGAAGTTGGAAGTGGAAGTTTTCGCTCCTGAAATTACTTTCCCTTAGGCTTGGCACTTTGCCATGAAGGTAGTGATTTCGGACGACTAGGAGGCTTCAATGGGCTAAAAAAAAACGTTCCATCAAGGACTGACCGCGGTCGCTTCCCCGAAACCCTGTCTGTCTGACGAGGGGTGCGAAAAGACTTCGACCTCTAAATAAATTTTATGATCCTCCTAAATCCCATTAAAACGTCACCACGCCCCTGCCCAATAAGGACGCCACTGTCAACATTTATCACATGATGTCACGGTGGAATGAACTGGTATTCTTTATCTGTAGATGTGGCCTTGGACATGAAACTTTACCACGCTGCTGTATGAAAGGACAACATGTACTTCCGTTGTAGATTACCTCGTTGAAGGTCGTGCAGGCAGTGTCAATTTGAATTTTCGAGAATAGTGTACCACCTGAAGCATCCTGGAACACATGTCTTATCTTCTTTTACGGTTGAAAAAACAATACGGTGGCATCCCTGTTGTGAAGGTCTTTCCTGCTGACCCTCCGCCAGCGACGCATAGATTGCAGTCGTCAAGTTTCGTCTTGCATACTCCAAATAGAGACCTCGTGGATTGCGACCTGATATTGCCGCACAGGCGCGAGCTCTCCGAGAAACACCGCGCTCGAGACGAGTCGCAGGTGTACGAAGTCTGGGTCGGCACAGCGAGGCCACGTCTGACTTATTTCCTAGGTTTTGGATCACCAGAGCAGTGGGTCACTTTCACATCGGCTGATGACGTACCCTTGAGCCGTGCAATATTACGGGCGCAGCCGCAGACGCATTCGAATATGTGTTGAACTTCACTGCGTGAGTCAATCTACTATTTCAAGTCAACCACCACCAGGCTCGTGCTGCAACGGACTGTGACTCAGCTTTGCCGGCTGGGTGTACTGTGTACGCTAAGGTAAGATAGATGGTTAGCAACGGGCTTTGGATGCCAGCAAACTATGACTCAAGAAACCCCTACCTAAGGACCTGCGGCAGAAGATGCTCTGACTCCACTCCTGGCACGCCACCTGGTTCGAGTCCCCGACTACGCAACACTCCTCAGAAGAGAGGAGAGGACGCATAGAAAAATAGTTTGGGGAATCGGAAGGAACCTTGGTCAGCATGGTAACAACTGCCCCAGCCTTAACCCTAGTGCCCTCTAATATAAAAAAAAAGCCTTCGGATTTTTTTTTTTTTTTTTTTAGTGTGTGTGGGGGGGGGGGGGGAGTATTTTTCAAGAAATGTAACGAAATACATTTCACCCTGATTGTATCGCGATACAAAGGAACATTCAAAATGTATTTCGATACAGAAATACAGATACTGGTGAAAAAAATGTATCGCGATACAGAAATACAGATACAAAATGTATTTCTGAAATACTATCGCAATACATTTGCATCGCGATACTGCCCAACCCTGAGACAAAGCTTTTCCAAGACAAACTAAATAAATACTTGCATTTTTTTTTTGTGAGCAACTTACAATAGGAAGGAGCTTTTTTTTTTTTTTTTTTGTGGGGGAGGGGGGGGGGGGGGGACGAAGGTCTCCACATTAACGAGACATGACTGTATACCCAATCAGGATCTCGATATACGTTACATTATTGGCTTACTCTCTTTTCTATGAGTTAACTAGAAAGATATATACAAAAGATATGAAATAAAAAAACAACCAGATAACTAAGCATGCATCGAATATGAAGAAAAGCACCCAAAAATCACTTGTACGTGTTGAACGATGTTTGTTGGAGTCACCTCTATAATTAACATTTGTCCTATTTTTCCTAATATTCTGAGCAAAAAATAATCAAAAGCTCCCGATATGTGCGGTAAGATGAAGTATTTGGCGAGTTGCCTATACATACTTATAATTAGCAGCGCACAATAACAATTTACAATGAAAAGCGCTCACCGGTAAAAAAAAAAAAAACAGTCATTCAGCCGTGAATGACTGGTTCTTTTTTACTGGTGTGCCTGTTTTAATGAGAATTGCTCTTGTGCTCTGTTAATTATAATCATATACATCGTTGGCACGTTACAGAGTCGCACAGCAAATTCGGCCGTTCCCACTTGACCTTGCCACGAGAAAAAACATTTGTGGAGTGGAATATGTGGTGTAGATGATACGCTCGCTGCAGCAAGGTCCTTTACAACGGCCACCGATGTGATGTCAGTGCATACCATACATATTTGTAAGAGAAACCGGCGCAATGACACACCTCTGCAAATGCGCCTACCATGAATAGAAACTTGGAAAAAACAGCCTGAACTTAGGGAGGAAACGTAGAGAGAAAACGGGAGAGATGACAGGAGACAGCTGACTAACAACGAGTTTTAGTAAAAAAACTTCTTCCTCATGCTGTCACGTTTTCCGGCAAAAGCATCTACTAAAAACTTATATACAATATTTTTTTAATGTAAAGAGGAAAACATTTTCTTTAAACTGCCTACAGCATGAGGAAGAAGTTTTCACCAAACCTCGTTGGTAGCCAGCCGTCTCGACTCATCTCTCCTACTTTCTCTCTACATTTCCTTCCTAAGTTTAGGCTATTTTTTTTTCATCTATGTACCAGCACGCGAAACTCATCACCGTTACTTATTTCGCCTACCAGGGTGAATTGTTTGTCACATTGGAGGTTCGGAACACCTCAGTGCTGTTTAGCGTGTCCTGGGCAGCTGCCGACAGCGGTCCTGCTTTGAGCGGCCAAGGCCGTTATGGCTTCATCCCAGGTAAGCATGAACGAAAACAAGCGTTCTCAAAGCGACCCGGGTTAATCGTTATTAATCTGCCAGGAGCTTCCTACGTGACTGATCACGAGCCTCGGCATGAAATTTTAATCAGTCTTATGGGGTCACGTAATCCACTTTTTGTTTCCTGTTGTCACCGAAGTTTGAACCGCCGGTACGGCGCGTGATTGTATTTCAGGGCATGTTAAGCCGATAGGACCGCTCGAACTTTATATATATATTGTATTCTTATTTTTTTGTTGTCATTTGATCCAGAGCGTCTGCAGTCTCGGTTTATGCCCAGCCTACGTGTGTTAGGTGTATGATGGCTTAGGACGAAACTTTACTGGGATCACCACTCTCGGGAATGCAGCTCGTTAGATTCACCTTTCTGGCAGGCAAAAATGCGTGACTTGGTTTTTTTTTTTTTTTTTTTTTTAGATCGCGACTCAATCTTTTGCTAAATTGCGCCAGATTTGTTGTCACGTTTAACCCTCAGCGGTATTGCGTCCTGCTGAGAAGACAACGTGATTACCCGGTGTTACTTTGCACGTATTTTGTTTTTGTAGCTGGTGTCAACTTGCTATCTTGCAGCCCAGCCAAAAACATCGTTTTAAGCATGACCAAAAAAATTAGGAGTCACGTTTGCTATTGGCTGCCTGATATTTGTGTTGTGAGGTGTACTTTATGCAAAACTATATAAATTTAAGAATTAGGGTTTTTTTTACTCTCACGTGGAATAATCTACGAGAATCAGTATTACGTGAGCTAAATCTCTTTTGTTCCGCACTTTACTCTCAAAATAAACCCAACCCTGACTCTCATCATGGCTGCACTAAAGGCTGGTTGAAGTATTTGTTTGCGTTTTGTGTATTCGCGATATGTTTACGCTTGTTAACAACCGGTTATCAAGAGGTGCTGCGGTGAGATGCTAGAAAAATCAAGAACAACGCAAAGCGCTGTAGTTAAGCGCAAGGAACGCACTGGAATGCAACGCAGACACCGTTAATATCTGAGGCAGCCTTACAGTCAGGTCATACAGATTGCATGTATCTGATGCTATTTAACATATTTCTGTTGTGTGTATGTTTCGTTAGAGTCATCAGACAAGAAAAAACAAACAAACAATACCTGGTTTCACCAAAGGTAAGTCAGCTTGAACATTAGGGACATAAACACAGTGAGAAGATACAGACATACAGACCGCTGACTATGAACTGTGACTTTACACTTCTTCTTCATCACCTTAACCCAAATACGTTTCCCATTTTCATTATAATTCTGAGCATAAAATAATGCAAATAAACTAAATTAACTTATGACCCACTGCACATTTCGTTCTTACATCATATCACTTAACACAAGAAAACCCCATCCCTCTTATTTCCCCTCAAGTCTCAAAAACAGTTTTTTTTTCTTTGTTTCTTGACCGTGATGGAAGACATGCTCACAGATTCATTGTAGCTTTCTTCAATTGCCATGGCTTCTGGAATCTATCGCGCAAAATCATTTTTGTTCACGTTTAAGAATGGAAATATTGTTAAAACTTGGACTGGACCCACTCGTTCATTAACGTGCTGAAAGATGCCAAGCCGCCGTGCCCCTCACCGACGCTGTGTGCTGGCCTGTTCACACATACAGCGGAGCGCTAAGTTGGCGCTACGTGAGCGCTCCAAGGAGCGCTCATGTGGCGCTTCTGGCGCGTGACTTAGTTCTAATATAGCGCGCGATTAGCGCTTTTGTAGCGCTTTGTTAGCGCTTCAGTAGCGCTCTGTTAGCGCTTCAGTAGCGCCTTGTTAGCGCTCCAGTAGCGCCTTGTTAGCGCTCCTAGTACCGCGGTGCTGCGGATTAGCGCGTGCATTGCGGTTCTGGTTCCTGTTGTTGGGTGTGCATCAGCAGCACCATGGTGGACATGTGGGGTGCTGAAATAGAAATGAGACAAATGCTCTTACATACGCGATTAGTGCATATGTGCGTGGACGGCTTAACGCCCACAGGAGCCTTCTGGGTGCCAGAAATATTTCGCCGCCGAGATACCGACGGGTACCCGGCGAACCTTGTTCCTAGGCTGAGGGACCGAGACACAGAGCTCTTTTGAAGGCTATTATTTTTAACTGCGTGTCTTTGAAACCAGGATCACGCATATCGAATAGAAAGCGATGAGGTCGTACCAAATCAATTAATCGCTCAAAGTTTATGACTTTGGATCGCCTGCCCAACCCTTTGCTTGGAGAGCGGCTCTTTTACTTCCTCTTCTTTCAATGCCAAAGGAAAAACAACAACAAAGGAATCGCCGTGCACGCGCTGTTCCGCAGCAGCGGGCACGGCACAAGGAGCTAACAAAGCGCATCTGTAGCGCTAACAGAGCGCTAACAAAGCGCTTCTGTTAGCGCTTCTGGAGCGCTAACCGAGCGCTACATCTCGCGCTAGGAAGCGCTCACGTAGCGCTAACTTAGCGCTCCGCTGTATGTGTGAACCGGCCTAACTCCGTCGTTAATGCAGCAGCCCGTTTGCCCGCTTTGCAATATCCCACAGGACATTGGTATCTCGTTCACAACACCAGCTTGACAAGTGGCGTATTGCGTCCTGTGCACAGTCTTGCATATTGCCTGGTTGCTTTTGGCCATATTTACTTTGCAGCACAAAGAGTTCGCTCTGCTTGGTGCCGAGCACACCACCTGGACATCCTGTCGCGCGGCGATCTTTTTGACTCCGTGAGTGACACCGTGAATGAGACTATAGCGATTTCTTTCGTGGTGTCTGCTTTGTTTGCTCAGTTCTTGGCTCCTAAGAGGACAACTATAAGAATAATTCGGTTACTTCCATCTACAATGATGGTGGAGGTCGAGGAAAGAAGCTGTGAAATACATATAGCTTGACAAGGCCCTATACCTTACATAGGCACAACTGCAGAGGTACAGAAAAAAATGCTACTTCTTGCGAAAGTACAAAACGGGTGGATAATATACGCACAAAACACACAAATCAAAGAAGATGAAATAATCCTGGAAATATTAAACAAAGCGCCAGATCACTGGTATTTTAACTATCTAAGTCTACAAAATATTCTCTAAGTTGCTTAAATGACATCCTTATGAGATCCAACTTACTAGCATCAAACTGGTTGAGCAATTTAGGCAGCGTATATCTAATCATCTGAGAGCCGTAATTGGTCCTCCGTGCTACCATCTCCCAATGTTTTGCGTGACGAGTGGGGTAAACCGGTTCCTTCACAGATAAATGTGCCAAATTCGCAAGAAAACGCGTGTTTCTGTAGCTATTCAATTTGAAAGTATTGCTAAGTCTATAGTTGTATAAACTGGATATATTAATAATGCGGAGAGCCGTAAACAGACCAGCTGTATGAGAGTCGAACGAGACGCCACCGATAAACCTCAACACCCTTTTTTCTAGTAAAGTTTTTTCTCAAGATTGAATAATGTAGCTAAGCCCCAGACGGAGATGGCAGTAATTTTAGTGGGATTAAAACAGTGAATTATAAATTAATAACTTCACCTTCTTCGGCAAAATTGGTCGATGACGGTATATCCATCCAGCTATTCGTGACAGTTTAGGGATTATAAAATTAATGTGATTGTCCCAGGACATATTTTTGGAACAAATTATTCCCAGTGCCCTGAAATGACCCAGACTCTCGATTGGAGTCGAATTTAGAGTGATTTCTCGCGTTTGTCTGACCGAGTTATTTTTGGTGTGAAAAAGTACAGCTCTCGTTTTGTTTATGTTTATTTGTAATGAGTTCTCCCGATTCCGCATTTCCAGTTTGGACTACGTCAGATTTGCCGTGTCTACTAGCACATCGCACTCCACTCCTGAAATAAGTATTGTTGTATCGTCGGCATAGTTTACAAATTTGACTTTTGGGTTAATGTTTACCACCTCATTTGCATATAGGTTAAAAAGGAGGTGACCTACTCGACTCTGGATACCCAGAGTCGTGTAACTGAGTGATCTGTTTTTGACAACTTGCGTCAGCTTGATGGTGATATGACTTGCTTAGTGCGGACACCAGATGCGTGTTTGGAACACTTCGTTTCTAAGTTTTCAAGTGGCCAGATGTAAATGAAAGAAAACCTTTGCTGGAGCGGTGTTCGTACCTCCAGCACACAAGTCCGTCTTTAAATTATATATGTTCTAATTTACTTGACCCACAGACTCTCGGCCTTCTAATCGCCACTACTACCGGACGGGCCAAGAAGCTTTCACGCAGCATCGATAAGAGGATTATTTTTAATAATGTCCGGCAGTTTTTTGGGTCTATTTGCACCGTCACAAGGACGTGCCATGTGATTGACAAAGATCCTCAGGTCAAAAACGTAGCGCCAACAACGACTTCTTACTGTCTTTTTGTGTGCTAATTGCTCTAACTACAGCATCTTCATAAACCACCTGGCGATGACAAGATATTCTACAGAAAGCATGTGAAACTTCTGGTTTCTTCCCGCCCTGAAACGACATATGGCACCGCGAAAGAAGGAACACATGAAAAGGTGGCCGCTCTAGATCCTTGGTGACGTCCACCTCTCAGGAAGAACGACATCCATTATCGAGCAGGGGCCTAAGTATGCTGTATTACCGCAGCTGGAGGCCGTTGACAAGGTTGCCCTTGTTCGGACCATTGCGTCCCGAGCTCACGAAGAGCAGAAATCACTTATTATCTCTGAAGGCGTTGAATGCTTCGCAACCCAAAGGTGCCCGGCACCTTCAGGCATGGGCTTACGGGCTTTTGCTGCGTGGTACCGGAGTCACAAAGTAAAGATCTCCGGTTCTGTGTCTCTAGTAAAAAGGGAGGTTTTATAGTCCTCGATCCCGTCACCTACGGAAAGAAAGCCACTGCTGCCATGGCGAAAACTCTTCACCCAGACTGTTGCGAAACGAAGCCAAGCAGCTAAGCTCGCCGTTAAGAGGCTGCTAGAAGATAAGAACAAAACCATCCTGGGCAGCAAAGTGAAAGCAACAAAATGTGGACACATTGGCGTTTTCTTCACAGCAAAAACACGCAAGGTAGATGTACCGTTTCTTTCCATAGTCCCAGAGAGGAAAACGTGGAAAGCTCATATGTCAATTTTTCTTGCAAAGCACTTGTCCCAAGTGCACTGTGATTATTCATACAGGATACGCAACTTAGCTCATGGCTTATCTTGAAGAACATGGATCCGAGGTCGTATCTGGATATTTCATCGACATCCACGAGATGTACTATCTAACACCACAGTCGAGTCTCATTCTCATTCTATGACAAACCATCGAGGAACATGGCATAGCGCCATTTCGAAACGCCGTGTCTATTTAAAGACGACGGTGATTTCGTATGAGGCTCAAGACTACGTTAAAAAAAAGGGGATCTGCATTGGTTCTCGTGTGGCGCCACATTTATGCGACCTGTTCTAGGCGGCCTGTGGTAGGCACATACAATCTACCCTGAACGATGCCAGAGTCTAAGCAATTTTTAGGTACGTGGTTGACTTCCTGATCCTGAGCAGCATAGACATCGAGATTGAAGCAAACGAGTGCAGAAGCACGGTCATGGGAATCTCCCAAAAATGTTGCCCCGACTTGGTCTTCACTTACAAACTACCAGTTGACAAGTTCATGAAGTTCCTAGACCTCGCACTTGAATTTAAAGACGAACATGTGTGCTGGAGATGCAAACCCCGCTCAAATAAAGTTTCTTTTTTTTTTTTTCATTAGCATCTGGCCATTTGTAAGACATAAAACGAAGTGTGTCCAAAAGGGCTCTTGTACTCGCACTAAGCAAGTCATACCATCATCAAGCTGATGCAAGTTTTCGAAAACATATCACCCGGCTACGAGACTCTGGGTATCCAGTCGTCTTCCTAGGAGCCGAATGTGAAACCATATCCAGAAAATTATTACGAAAATCACCATGTACTGAACGACCAAAGCAGACACCACAAAAGAGCACCGCGGCAGTCTCTTACATCCAGGGTGTTCACCCACCGCCTCAAAAATATCGCAGCGCGATAGGATGTCCAGGTCATGTGCTCGGCCCCAAACAAAGCGAACGTCATGTGCCGCAGGTTAAATTGAGCCAAAAAAAACAAAAAACCAGACAACCTGCAACACTGCGCAGAAGGACGCAATACGCCATGTGCCAAACTGGTGCTGTGTGCCAGATTCTAATGTCCTGCGGGAAATGCTACATCGGGCAAATGAACCGCTGTATTAACGACCGAGTCAGAGAGCACGCAGAGGCGGCGAAGAGCACAGCGGCTGGGCATCTTACAGTCCATCGCCCCACGTGCATCGCCCCACAATATTTCCATTCATAAAAGACACAAAAATGCATTTACGCGCGAGATTCTAGATACCATAACCGTCGAGGAAAGAACCAATGGACGTGTGAGCATGCCTTCTATCATGCTAACCAAAAAAGAAAAGCAGTTTATGCAATGTGGCACGTCTCCGGGAAGGGAAATAAAAAGGATGAGGTGTTGGTGGAGTTAGGTGAGGTGGGGTGAGAGGGAAATATTTAATGGGTCATAAGTTAATTGAATCTAATTGTATTATAATATGTGCAGAATAAAAAGAAACACAGAGAAACGAATTTGCGTTAAGATGATAAGGAAGAAGAATAAAGGCGTAGTTGATAGTCAGTGGCGTGTGTCTCTTTCTATTCTCTGTGTTTTTGTCCCTAACTTTCCAGATGACCTTCTCATTTGCATCAATGTGCCAACTAGCTCAACTTCAGCTCGTTATTAGGTTCCACATTAAACCCAGACGCAGTCGTTGCCGAGCTGATGCTCGCAAACAGACAGCGTCAAGAGCGCACCATTATGGTGATGGTTATGTTTTTGTACGTATTCTAATATCGCACAACCGATTGTAAATTGCTCATCTACAGCGAGTGACTCGTCGCAACATTAAAAATGGCTGACCAACGACTCGCTGTATAAATATCCACACAACCCCGATTATTATAAGAAAAAAAAAATCCGGTGACTTGCGCTTTTCGTGTTGCTTGATTGCTCCATTAGCTCGTAAGGTAGGCTGCCTCTACGCTTAAGTTGAAACAAATTAGAGAGGTGTCCAACTATGTAGGTTTTAAATGAATAGCGCTGTGTCATCCTGACTGCAACAGTGCAAAGAGAAGCGGTTGTCTTGGACTTCCGTTGCATTGTGAAGGCCAGAAATGACGCACCACTATTCGATTCGGGCCAATATTCGCACAAACTTCAAGAAGACGTCGTTTCTTGAACCAGCTTGCCCGCCTTCTTTTTCTTTCTTTTTTAACTGGCAATTTTATTTCGTGTTCTTTTAGATAATTCGTAAGATTTCAATTGTGTCGTGTATGACACATCCGATATCTTTGTATTTTGATATTGTTCACTGCAAACGCCTTGACTATCGCACAGGGCGCTGCGATATTTAGCAAACAAGTGTTGACTTGCGCTTTTTTTCTTCTTTTATAGCCGAGAAAATACTAAGTGCCGTTTAGCTTCACGTCCCCATAACGTGCGTCCCGCGTGTAGAATAACAAATGCGTGGCTGCCAGAAAAAAAGCATTCATTTTTTTTTATCGGTCCTTCCGCCTGTGTGGCTATAGTTCGCGCGTGTCATGCGGGCACGTATTGGCCGTTACACACGCGGAGTCATTTATCAACAGAACGTTTGCTCATTTACGTCTGTTTATCGGGCCGCACAAAAACAAAACTGGTGGCGGCGGCAATTCCCTCGGTTTGGCCGTGATTACTCTCATTATAATGGCCCACCAAAGCCTTTGAGCTCTTCAACAGAATCACGTCGACGACGTAAATGTCATTAGTGTCCCGGTGATATTCTACCCACAACTACGCCTGTGCCTTTTTTGTTTTTTTTCTTTCGCACTGAAAGGAACGCGATAATCCGACCATTGCAGTTTGGTTCATGCCGAAGCTGTGCGCACTGTATCCCCATACCGAGTTATCGCATCATGCTTATTTTATTTCACAACGAACGTATAACTGACAGCACATAATAGGATGAAAGAATAAAAAAAAAAACATTAAGCTTTTCTAGGATCAATTAAAAAAAAAGAATACATTGAGCAAACCTGGTTATCAATATACCTGTTTATTTTGGCGCAAAATACGCTAAAAGGTATATAAAATTTGGGTGTTTTTGTGTATGATACTTGAAAGGTGAAAGGTCAATTTTAGAGCACGCAGGTGTTGTGTTTGGATCTCATGATGAGTTCTTCATTTGTACTCTAGACGTCGTGTAAAAACAAAATTACGGACTGCGCTCAACTGGTAGTATTCTAGGGCGAATTTCAGGCTTTACTGTTATGAAACAGTCGATTGCTTTTTTTATATATATTTTGACTATAAATAGGTCAGCTTAAGTTGTTGATATCGTGGTGCATAAAAGTCTGCAGTGGTATGTTTATCTTCTAGTTTAAATTAGGAAGTAAAGCACACGAGACGCAAGAATCTCCAAACACTTACTAAAACTGAATGTAAAAGGTGGCTCAATCGAATTCGACGCTGTCAAACGAGCCGGAACACTTGACAACTGTGCATAGAAAACTCAAACATTCTCCAAATGGGCATTAAGCAGGTCAGTCTTACGTCGTATAACTTCAAAGCTTAGTTAATATTTTTGAGCAACCAACTTGTTAAAGTCAACATTGGGGGCATTCGCAATCGATCGAGTTAGCAATGCTGTCAACTTCAGCCACCATCTCTCGATAGGCGCAGAGACCATACGAAGCACCATTTTGCTCTCACAAGCGTTCAACGCTGCCAACGTTGACTTCGGAAAGTTTATTGCACCAACTTTTCACAGGACGAGAAGTACGCCTTGAATTTACAGAAGTTAAAACTGACCTGCTCAATGCGCAATGGTGAAAGTTAGACCTTTCTACGTGCAGGCGGACATTTTTGCGGCTCATTTGAAAACTCGGGTTCGATGGTCGTAAAAGATACGCGCGCAGGAGCGCACACTTATACTGCGCGGAACAATTAGTGTGAACACTGCATGGACATTTTATAAAAGTTCATTCATAGAGTATAGTGATTAACACAGGCTTTTACTGCCTAGGTTGGTGAACAGGTTTAGCACATTTCATAGTCCTAATAAAACCGATGTCCACCGTCTAATATTTGAACATAAAATGTTTAAACCTTTGACTGATTTGGCGGTAACGTACTACAACTAACAGCTAGTGTTACCGGTCGCTCGTTCCTTTTTTGGCGGCGTAGTAATGTACTCGCTACATTATTGAAACAGTAAAGGGTAATGTACCTATGCTACCATGTCCCGTGAAGTATACAAATGCTCTGCCATACTTGTACGCGGTAAAAATAAACCTCATTTTAAATGTTTCGGGTATTCCCAGATTTAAAGTATTCAGTGCACCATGTTGCCGACCTGTACGCTTATACCACGTATTTTTAGAGCCCTCATGAATGGAAACGGGAGATGGAGGATGGCACTTTTTCTTCACGAATAAAAAAGTAATTACCAAGTTACGTAAATTACATTTTGTTTCGCTATAATACTGTGATCACAAAGGGTGAGAATGCGTTCCTTCTTAATTGTAAAATTAAGTAGTAAAATATTTCGTTACTTATTTTCGATAACATTTACATCACTATTGTAAAATGTTCCCGGCACTGTACGCTCCGGCTTTCTAGATGTGATACAGTTCTTTCAATATGTTCATATAAAATAACTATGTTTAGTGACGTAAAAAGATCGTCCAAATATGGTACTGCGTATCGCTACTCGTGCACGAAACTAAATGAGGGACCCGAACGTTATTCTGTATCCTCGAAAACCAGCGTCGAATTTTCCTCGAACAAGCACAATCATGTTCGACTCGTTCCGACTGCTTCTTTCACCCATTCATTCTTTCCTGCTCCTCGTTAACGAAACCGGCCTGATTATTTTTGCTTCCTCATATTTATTTTTGGTCGCCTCTGAAAAGGAGAATAAAAAAAAAAGAAGTTTCGGAAATCGCTAAGGACACAAGAGAGTTGAGATAGAAAGGAACGAGAGATCAGAATTTCCGAGACTTAGTGCCCCCTTCCCCAAGCCCATCGTCCGTCGAGTCAGCAAACACGGTGGCCGCGGGCCGCTTCGTCGGGGGATAAATCTTGCAAGTGGAACCCCCCTCCCCGACTCTGGATGAGAATTTGATTGAGTTGGTTGCAAGGGGATAAGCGCGGCCATGGGAACGCTGGAAGCGTACATCTGTGGCGCTTCCTCCGGCAGAGAGAATGGCGCGAGAGGTGGCCAGGGAGCGCGCTGCTTGTCGTGCCGGCACCTAAAGAGGAAGTCCGCCTAATCCCCAATTGCTCTTGGTGGCCAATTACGTCCCGACAGCGCGCTGGCTGTCTTGCTGTCTGGAGGTCGCGTGGGGACTGTCCGAGCGGCTACCGTAAACACGTAAACTGGACTCCGTTCCCCTTTGAGGTGACGGTGGAGTGGAGGCTACGCTGTGACCTGACCAATCGGCTGCTTTCTCTGCGGCAGGTGAGCGGTCAGCGTCTCGAATGTGTTCAGCTTGAGCGGAGGTAGTCACGTGGCGTGGAGACGACATTTCATTGATAGAGTGCATTGCGTAAGCTCCGTTCTGTTGCAAGGTTAGTGAACCGGATCCTACGTCGGGCGGGTTGGCGGACCTTGTTACCGGTATAGTTGGAAGTTGGGAGTTTAGTCGAATAAACACGCTGTTTTTTTTTTGTTTTTTTTTTTGGCAGGAAAGCTGTTGTCGCGAGCTTGCTGTCAGAGAACTTGCTGTATTTAGAGCCCGTGACGCGTTTTTGGTAGCTATTGCCTGGCTGACCTTTGTTTTCAGCGCCCTGCAAGCGTACAATTGCGCATGACAACATCAACAGGGACTCAAAAATAATAGTAATGAGAACCCTAATTGCGCAGCAAATTTACTGTGTGAGGCAAATTGATCGTTCCCAGTACAAGTATATTGCGATCAAAAATCAGTATGGTACTCTATACGTAATCTTTCGGCACACACGAGTGGCTAGGTTGGGCACCATGTTCGGGAAAACACTGAAGAAAGCACTTGCTTCAATAAAATACCCAGTAAGAAATATTTGTTGTAGATCAATATTATGGTTAGAGTTTAGTTGTATCAATATAAATAAAAGGCTGTAGTTCAAAACTATAACATTTGACATACAAAACATAAAGGGCGAAAACTAATCATGCCGACTCGGTGTTCTTCTTTCATTTGTTTATTTGAAGTTACACGGTGCCCCTCATCAATAATTTTTTTTTTAAATTGGACTTCAATTTAAGGGATGTGTTTTTACTGGTAACTTTTAGTTAACTCATTTTTTTGTGTACATTTACACAAAAAGCGCGCCAAACAGTTACATCTTTGTCGTAAATTACAGTCTAGTCAAATACAAAATCGATATTTTTTCTTTAAACAAATTCGACAAGATTCATCCTGCGCACGATGGCAAACAGGCGTAGCCCGCATGTTTCAGAGTTAACCAAGCAAGCACCGTAATTAGCTGAAGCCGAATAATAATAATAAAAAAAAAAACACGTGTGTGCCTAATAGCTAAAAAGAAAAGACGCGGGGGTGGAAATCACAGTTTCAATTCGAAGCCGTAACCTCAGTATCAACACAGAAATAATTCGATTAGAAACCAACAGCTCGGATGATCCCGACTCCGTTTCACACTCAGTACGAACGCAACCGACGCTACGATTCGAAGGAACCACTCAGAAGGAACCAAAAATGCATTCCGACGTTCTTCGTCGTCTTTGTTGGGTTTGCCATTACCGCCTAAACCGACTTACGGACGGGAAAATGTCCACGGCCTCGTTCATTACGCGCGGCTTGATCAGCCAGTGATAGTAAACGCGTAACGACGACGAGCGTCCCGTGACGAAGCACTTCTGGCGCTGCCTGCTTTTCGGCTACATTAAAGTCCCTTGATACTTATTTTCCAAGTAACGACAACCAATACAAATGACAAAGCACCTTCTGCTGGAACAGAATGGCGTCATGCAGTTCAAACCTCTGCTGTGCGTCACCATTCGCTTCCTAAAACCTTCACCGTCACGCAGTCGGCGCTTGAAAGAATGTCACCACTTGTACGAAGATCTTATCTAGGCACTTTAGGCTACATCGGATCACAGCGCCACCCGCGCTCGGTCGGAGCTTGAAACGGAGTGTATAGACCAACTCAACCCTCTGACGTCACGCCCCAGCGGTGGCGCTGCAGTCGGCACTGCGCATGCGCAGGTGTTTCAGTCCTCCCGAATTTGGTTTCTGCTCACACCCAGTGCTTGCACCTGGTGTGGGCAACGCGGGCCTGTTTTGTAAACTTTTTGTTCGTGTATGTCGAGTCGGCTGCATTCAATAATGTTGGGATTGTGTGACCCTTATTGAAACGCGCCACGGTTTAGCGAAACCGAGAGTTTGCAAAATCGGCCTGTTCACACGCGGAGTTTGACGCGCGAAACCTGTGACGAAATGATTTACGAGAATTCTGTCAAACCTTGTCATCCGCACCGCGGATATCGAGCGTTTCGCATCAAAATGGCATGAAATACGCAAAGTGTGACGAGACAGTCTGCTTTATTAATAATACCACTCCATAAACTTCGCCGCATTCGGCTCACTGGGTTTACTAGGCCTGCCGGACCCGGGAAAGACCGCGAACGTCAAAGAAAAGGCGGATGATCTCGAAGAATTTCGGACATTTTTGCACTGCTAAAAGGAAGTTATTCCAGTCATCGCGTTTATATGCAGCGCTAGCACTCGTCGCGACTGCCAATGAATCTGCACTGCGCCACCAACCCGTATACTGCTAACACATATCGCCCGGATGCCCTTACGCACCGCTTCTTCGCTTGTCGCTCGCCGCCATGTTTACTTTTCTGTTTTCGGCTTTGGCTCGGATACAGAATCGGTCAAAAATCAGACTCCTCTAAAAGATTGCTCCGCCTAGAAAGTAAGCCGTCATAGCGAAGTCGAGCGGCCATTGGCAGCGTCCGCGTTTCTCCTTTATGTAATTGACAGGCCTCCGTGAGGTTGCAGCGAAATATTTCCCCAGAAGCAAGGAGCACGCGTAACCTTTTTCGGAGGCGCGCCAATTTTTTGGTGGCATTCACACGAGTAATTTGTTTCCCGAAACCTAGTTTCGCGCCGCAAGATTTGTAAAGAAGATGCATCATGTGAATATACCTTAAGAAAAGCTGGGTATGGCGAGTTTCGGGCATCTTTTTATCGGTTCATAGTCATTGAGATTGCTGCATTAGCCAATGAGGACGGTTACTCAACCGGAGCGTCAGTTCCGGTCGCGTAAGCGCCGATTACGTAAGTTCCGTTCGCGTAAGCTCCGTTCGCGTAAGCGCCGGTCGCGTAAGTTCGTAAGTGCCGTTAGCTGAAGATGGTGTGACCGGCGCTTCATTTACCGAGACCGGTTCTTGACATCGTCCTCGACGTTGTTATAGAGGTCGTCCTTACGTTGGCATAAAGGTCGTCCTAGACGTCGTCTTTGACGTCGTCCTCTTAGACGTCGTCCTTGAGGTTGTCTTAGAGGTCGTCTTATACATCGTTTTTCACGTCGTCCTCTAGAACCTCGTCCTCGACGTCGTCCCAGACGCCGTTGGGGACGACGTGGAGACGTCGCCCTAGACGTCATCCTTGAGGTCGTTCTAGAAGTCATCCTAGAAGTCCTCCTGAAGGTCGTCCTAGACGCCATCCTTGACAGCGTCCTAGACGCCGTCCTTATGGTCGTTTTAGAGCTAGACGTCGTCCTCGATGAGTGTACGGCATACTACAATCATTTCATTACCGTACCATTTCCTTTTAGAGCGCAGCTCTTAGGCGCCCGTTTCCGGCTTGAGCGGCGTCGCCGTCGCCGTCGGAGTAACCGCGCGGTGCATGATGGGTAAATTTCCCCGCTAAATCTAGCGGAAAAATTCCCCCGCTAAATCTGGCGGAAAATTTTCCCCGCTAAATCTAGCGGAAAATTTTCCCCGCTAAATCTAGCGGAAAATTTCTCCCGCTTAATCTAGCGGAAACATTTCCCCGGTAAATCTAGCGGAAAAATTCGCCACCTAAATTTAGCGGAAAAATTTCCCCGCTCAATCTAGCGGAAAACTTTCCCCGCTAAATTTAGTGGAAAAATTTCCCCGCTAAATCTAGCGGAAAAATTTCCCCTAAATCGAAGGCGAGCAGGAGAGGAGGACGGGCATAGCCTCCTCTCCGTACGTTCCCCTCCTCCTCCTTAAGAGCTGCGCTCTAATTCGGCGTTACAGGGAGTTGTAAACGGCTTTCATTTTTTTTAAATGTTTTCACTGACGATGTTTTTGTAAATCTACCGCATTTCATCGCGTAGGGTCGAGCAATCAAAGTAGCATGCATTTTTTAATTGCCCCTGTGTATAGTTAAGCAGACCATGTGTTCAATGTTCTGCGTCCCTAATGTCGCTCGCTTTGAGGTGTAGCACAATTTGACCAGTTTACGAAAATATTTTGTGGGACCGACAAGAATCAATCGTAAAGTTGAGGACAGACCCTTAACCATAGTTTCGGACAGCTCACGAAAGGGTGGGCGTAAATTATTGTATTCACGCTTGTTTCTTTTGTGACTCGTGCTTAGGTGTTCTTATGACATAATGAAGGAATCTCATTGTCGTTGGAGCGTTAATAAGTCGCACGGGACTTGCGACACGCTGCGTTTCTTAAGCTCGGGTCTGCAGTACTTTCGCCATTCTTATTGCGTTGCTTTCATTTCTGTCTGGCGATTATGTTACCGCCATTCAATGTCGCCTATAATAGTATTATGGAAAAGACGACGCGTTTTGAGAGAGCGTCAGCAGAAAATTACGCCACGTAAATTTTACCTTTTCTAGGATTTTTTTTTTTTGTTTTAGTTTAGCTTTGTTGTGATATTTTAGGAAACGCTGTTGTAGTTTCCGGACAGACCGCCTGCAGTCTCATTTCTTCTGGTGGGTAACATGTCCTCACACGCTTTTTTCATTTTTTTTTTTTTTTGCAAAAGAATTTTGCAGCCGATTCACAGCAGGTGGCGGTTTCAATTTGTCCAAGACGCACGTGTGGTCGATACCGCTTCAGAAAACTGTTTTCGCTGCGCTGGATGCGGCGCGAGAGTCGGATTGAACAGTCTCCTAGTCCTTTCACGAGGTAGAGTTAAGATAACGTACGATCACACTTGCCGCAGACAACTGTCAGCCTCGTTCGGCTTGGCGTTCGCCCGAAAAACTATTACATTAGAAATGTCAGCTACAGCATGGCGTGTGTCTTTACACATAAAGGTCGGAATTTTTTTTTTTTTTTAAGATTAAATATATTTAATTAGCAGCACTGCCTTTGAGTGCTCGGGTCAGACAAATGTTGAGTTTGTGAACATGCCTGCAGGCACCAATCAGATTCGGATTCTATCTTAAACCTCGCCATCTTTCCGAGTTACGTCAACGGCAACCTCGCAGTTAGGCCGGTTCACACATACAGCGGAGCGCTAAGTTAGCGCTACGTGAGCGCTCCAAGGAGCGCTCATGTGGCGCTTCCTAGCGCGTGATGTAGCGCTCGGTTAGCGCTTATGTAGCGCTCTGTTAGCGCTTCAGAAGCGCTTTGTTAGCGCTCTCACGCTCCTTGTGCCGTGCTTGCTGCTGCGGAACAGCGCGTGCACGGCGATTCCTTTGTTGTTGTTTTCCTTTGGCATTGAAAGGAGAGGAAGTAAAAGGGCCGCTCTCCTAGCAAAGGGTCGCGCAGGCGATCCAGAGCCATAGACTCTGAGCGACTAATATATTGGGTACGACCTCATCGCTTTCTAATCGATATGCGTGACACTGGTTTCGAAAACACGCAGTTAAAAATAATCCCCTCAGCCTCAGCCTAGGAACAAGGTTCGCCGGGTACCTGTCGGTATCTCGGTGGCGAACGATTTCGCGCACCCAGAAGGCTTTTCTGGGCTTTAAGCCATCTACATACATATTCACTAATCGCCTATGTCAGAGCATTTTTCGGATTTCTATTTCAGCATCCCACATGTCCGCCATGGTGCGGCTGATGCACACCCAATTGCCACAGGAACCGGAACCGCAGTGCACGCGCTAATCCGCAGCACCGCGGTACAAGAAGATACTGAAGCGCTAACACGGCGCTACTGAAGCGCTAACACGGCGCTACTGAAGTGCTAACAAGGCGCTACTGGAACGCTAACAAGGCGCTACTGAAGCGCTAACAAGGCGCTACTGGAGCGCTAACAAGGCGCTACTGAAGCGCTAACAAGGCGCTACTGGAGCGCTAACAAGGCGCTACAGGAGCGCTAATCACGCGCTATATTAGAACGAAGTCACGCGCTAGGAAGCGCCACATAAGCGCTCCTTTGAGCGCTCACGTAGCGCTAACTTAGCGCTCCGCTGTATGTGTGAACAGGCCTTAGTTATATCGAGCGTAAAAAGAGTAGCTTGTTCTACTTACGTTTTTGCGGTACCTCTTTTTGTTTTTACACGTTCGTTTTTTATGTTTGTTTGATGTTTCTATATGAAGGGAACGGGTTGGTGATTGGAGGCGCTCAAAAAATAACTTTTCAAACACACGCGCGTAGATGGGAACTGCGAAAAAGCATTGTTTACAGAACACGTTGCTTATACCAATTGCGTTTTCCTAATATAGCCGCAAGTACACGGAAAGGAAAGCAGACAGTAAGCACTGAAGTTCTAAAATCCTTACAGATCACACAAAAGGAGTATAGGAACGTTTCGACATAGGCTCTGCTTGAATATACATAACATATCAGGCAGCTGATCAGGTTAAGGTTGTTCAACTACAAACCTCAAGTTTGCTTTATACAAAGAAGCCCATTGCAGTCATTTTGAAGTACTACATTTTAAGCTTGCGTCATGACTGTTTTCTTTTCTTCATTATCTCAACTTTCTTGAATCAGTGGTGCAGGTAAATAAACGTACGGAATATCATCTGAAATATAAATTGCGATGTATGAGAAAATGCGGCATCCCATCGCTGACGAAAGTCTTCTTCTTACAAGCGTATATGTTAAAAGTTGATTCTTGGAAATTAAAAAAAAAAAAAAATTGTATAAACACTTATGCTAGTATCGTTCAGGAAAGCAGAGCATTAAAGCGAGGTAAAGAGAGATATATAATACCCTTGTCACACGAAAAAAAAAATGTAATGACATTTCTATCGAATGAAATTAGGGGATTGGTGAACAAGACCTCGTTCCTGACTACAGCCATCACACGGTTGTACCGTACTGCGCCAAGAGTGGCGCGCTCTGGGGTGCTATGTTGCGCTTTTTGGACTCTCAGGAGACTTGGAAGAGGGAAGTGACGTCAACGACTAGAGAAACGCAGATTGGATGTTGACAGAAGAAAACAAAATCAACATCCAATCTGCATTTGCTGCGTTGTTGACGTCACTTCCCTCTCCCTAGTCTCCTGGGAGTCCAAAAAGCGCAACATAGCCCCCCTGATTGGTCGATCAGATAATATCATTCGATGGAACGGACACTCACCAATAAAAATTGACATCAAAAGTTTGTGACGTAAATAAAATAATATAAAAACCGTGTCATGGCCTCGCGAGGCATTCTGGTGCCTCGTCAGTTGATGTCAGGGTAAGTGTCACCACCAATGTTGCGCCAAATGGCTGTGACCCAGAGGATTGCATCTCCGAATTCTCGGTGTACTCTTCATTATAATTTTTTCCTTGGCAAACCCCCGAGTTCAGCATATAGAAATGAGTGCAATAATACGAAGTTGTTGAAAGTGAACTCTCAATACATAGGTTGCACTGACGTAATTTGGTCCTCCTTTCTGGTGGCCGAACTTCCTCGAGCGTAGCCTTTACTGTGCATATTCTACGAGCAGTACACGAGCGTCGCGAGCGAGCGGAAACGAGTGAGCACAGCTTCATTATACTTCGTTTCACTTTATCTGCGAGCGAAGCCAAAGCTAGAAGCGCGAGACCAGCGCTTTTTGCGTTTCTGCCCAGCTCGCGCGCTCGAACAAAGCCTGAAGGCACGGAGCTTTCGTGCTCGCGCTTCCAGCTTTGCCTTAGCTCGCACATAAGGTGAAACGAAGTATAACAGCAGGTTTAAGCCACCAGAAAGGAAGAAGGATATGACGTCACGTGCAACCCATGTATAGTACGATCTCACCAGTCAGTATGACTACGCCGCCGCTGCCACAGGGCATCGAGGGAACTTTAGTCTTTCTCTACGTGCAAGAAGTCTGCTGGAGCTCTGCAGTAGAGCACGAGACGGCACGAGCTTTCGCATCCAGGGCCGTCTGCCTCCCGTGAACTAAAGTTATGGCGGCGTCCTGCATGCGTCGAACGCTTAGTGAGATCGCTCTATTCGATACACATTGGAAGAGCTCCAAAACCCAATAAACATATATACGCCGACGATTTAAAGTGCCTCGTGCATCGTCATATGAACTCAACAGGCGAATATCTTTAGCGTTAAAAATATTACGCTTAATTTTCACGTCCCCTTACCTACCTAGAAAGCGCGAATAGCGATTTATAAATAGTATTTACCAGCAAAAAAAAAAAGTTCGAAGAGGGATGTGCGGGACGTCCTTAACCAGCACAGCTTCCTCCTGAAAAGCTTCGTTCTTCACACTGACGAGATGCCGGTAAAGGGGATGAGAACTATAGCAGACGGATTTAGGCATTTTCACTCCCGACACTACCACAGACGAATCGAACAGTTTCTGATTTTTAGTACCCAGGTTTTCATATGTCAACATGTCTTTAAAACCACACTAATTGCCTTCCAAGACGGGACTGTTTAAGCAACTCTAGCATCCCTCCCTCCCCACTCTGCAGACCCGTGTCACAGCGCCTTATCGCAAAAGCCTGACGTTTGCGTCACGCCATAATGTGATGGGTGTGTGTTACAGACGACCAGACAGCAACAAGGAATTTATTATAAAGCTCTATACCTGTATTTCTGAACTAACAAACAATACATTAATGCCTTAATTATTCTTTTTGTCGATTACAGTTACTCGGAAATTGACTGGTCTACGCCTTCTTCAAGTTGTGCTTCTACTCAAGAGTTTATTGATTTTTGCTTAGATTTTAATAGACCGGTTTCACCAAGCGTCCGGCGCATGCGTGACGCCACCATAACTTTAGTTCGCGGGAGGCAGGCAGCAGTGCACAAGACGGCTCGTGCCGCCTCATGCTCCACACGCGCAGAGCTCCAGCGAGGTTGTCGCACGTGCAGAAAGACTAAAGCTCCCTCGATGCATTGCGACAGCGGTGGCGTAGTCCAACTGGCTGGTGATATCGGCCTATTAATTAAATAACATCACTCAACCAACTAGGATTACTAGTCATTGTTCTCAAACTGTGTTTAAGTGAAGACCCTTCACTATTCAGTAACAGCACGTACTTACCTGGCATTACTGATCACCTTTTCATTGAAGTGACACAGCCACTACCCGTTCTTCGTAACTAACATCATTGTAAAGAAATTCGCAACTCTGCGAGGGCTAACTATGCATGTATCACTTTCAACCTCGAAGGTTTTAACGCTTAAGCATTAACTGTCCCATGAAGTGAACCGACGTCCTCAGCTTTGAAGCCGCGCCAAACGGTAGCTGAACTCCCCTGTCCCAACGGACCGAAGTGAAGCCGATTTCTGATGGATAGGCTCCCATTGGCTGGAGCGCGTTATCAAGGAACGAGGCTCCCATTGGCTGTCATGCGGCGTAGTTCCATAAAACGCCACCAGAGAAGCCCTCTTTATGGCGGCGCAGCGCGCGCAGCTGCCCGGCGGCCGGAAAGAAGTGCGGCGGTGTGGGCCTGGCCGCGCAGACCGCCCGGGCGAACTCTGAAGGGGCTATACGGCCGAGCTCAGCGCGGCACGGCCACTTCATGAGAGCGTGTGTTCGGCCGTTGGCCGGCGAAATGTGGCCGTCCACGCCACTACGCCGCAGACGAACTAAGGGAGCGGAAGAACGACATTCATGCTTTCGCATTCATAACTCATAAGAAGTGCTTAGGTGTCCTCGGACTTTTCATCACATATTTATATTTCACTTTAAATCAAGAACTGCCAGTGAAACCTCTACGCTATGCAAAGATAAGCTAATTCGTTGACCCGCATTATATATGGTAACCTTAACCCATGGTAAAACAAAACAGTTCATAGTCACTCCTGTAAAAAAATTGACTTTACAAGCAAGCTAAATCAACCGACACTAAAGCTTCCTTGAAAGCTTATCACGATTGTCGTAGGTCTTATAGATCCGTTGCTTATTAGGGAGTTTTAGCGAGTCGTTTTTCAAGCACACGGTTCCGAAATCACGAACGGTACAGCTGGTCCGTTCCGTGAAACCGTACGTGAAATTTGACATACTTTAGCGAATCGTGAAAGTTGCGCGACCGTGTAAACGATGATGATGATAGTACTTAACGGTGGCGCCATCTTCTAGTAAACATGTGAAACATTCTGCAACGTGTAAATCCGTGGCGGACACCGTGGTGGCGGCTCGTGTTTCCGGCGTACGACTGATGTAAACAAGACGGCCGATGTAACATTTGCCGGTCGGAATTTCAAGAACTACGAAGCTATATGGAGTAAAAAGTATCTAAACGACCGTAAAGGTATGTGGTGTGTCTCCGTCATCCTGAACTTGAACGATCGTTCACGTTGTGTGCCGTCGAACCAAATCATTTCGTCTGCTCGCGGTCGCCACGGCAGCCAGTCTGCCCGCAGATCGCAAATATTTACTAGCATGCGTAGTTTACAGCATTCACGATCGCTTACCACTGTGAGCAGTCCTCGAAATGATTTGGTTCAACCTCTGAAATGAAGCAGACTAAAAGCACGGCAAATCTCCTCCCGCTGTCCTAAGCCTAACGCTCGGCTGGGTCGGCGAAGGCAGTCGCCGAACCGACCGCCATCTTTTTTTTACCCGAGTCGTGAACGGTGCTGGCGGCGTTGCGGTGACGACTCCAGCGGCCGGAATGGGAGAAACGAACGAGAAGAGCCTCCCGACTTCCCGAACGACTCGCGCGCGCATGCGCAGTGGCGTCGCCGATGCGTTCGAGGGCGAACCGTTCGTGTGGAAACGACCTGCTAAAACTCCCTATTATGAAAATAATAAACTTCACTCGCTCGACCTCCCCAACATTCTAACTAACAAACCAAAAAGTTTTGAAATAAACCCCCTTCCCCCCTTTTCGGAATATAATATGGGCCTCAGTCTTCAGAGATTTTTTAATTATATATTTAGTAATGAAAACCTGTCTAAAATTCCTGACACACGGCAGTTTTCTCGCCCTCATATGAATCCTATCATAATTAACCACGCCGGTGTCCTGCAGGCGCTCGAGCAACTGACGGTCTCGAATGACCAAATTAACTCTAGGGTATTAATAAACACTAGGAATATCTCATGGATCTTTCTCTCCGACATATTTTCATTCATTTTCTTTTCAATTCCATATGACTGAAAAATCGCTAATGCTGTCCCCGTCCACAATACCGGTGACCGCAAGCTAATCAGAAATTAACGGTCTCTCTTTCTTACTACTGTCCTGTCTAAACTTTTGGAGCATATATTTTACTCAAACATTATGAACTAACTGGGCTCACACAACCTTCGTTTTGAACATCAGCTTGGATTTTGTAAGTCCTACTCGTGCGGAACCCAATTTAAATAATTCATTGTCGACATGTACTCAGGATAGGTTTCAATGTTCAAACTGCCGCTATTTTGATTTACTTGTTCTAAGGAATTCGACAGGGTTCCCCGCCCACGTCTTTTACTGAAACTTAGAAATCTTAATATTTACCCCTCTGTTGTTAATTGGACCTCGGAAGTTTTGATTAATCACACCTCATACTCTTCTACAAACCTCTTCTACAAACAACATGAATTAACCGACCTCTAAGGTAACGTCTGGCGTCCCTCGGTGGACGGTTTTGGCCCTTTTTTATTTCTAATCCGCATTAATGATTGGTCTAATAACGTCTCTTCTTCAGTGCGCTTACTCGGCAATAATTGTGTACTTTACAAACCTATTCGTTTACATAATAATCAACTAACTTTACAGCACGATCTCACATTAATAACTCAGTGGTGAAAAAAATGCCAAATGGCTTTAAATTTTAGTAAATGTGAATCGCTCTCATTTTTACGCCGTTCACTTGTTACATCATTTTCGTATCACCTTGGTATCACCCCAGTCAAGCCTTGTTCATGATACAAATACCTTGGAGTCTGTCTTGAGCTACTGACATAACCTCTGTCCTTGCTAATGCTAGCAGCACTCTCGGGTTTTTACCCGCGGCACCACCGTGTCGTGAGGTCGAGGGTGATGCTGTGGTTGATTCAGCACGCTGTACCGCGTACCATAGCACCGCCGCGACGTCAGGTCGCGGCCGTACAGCTCATGATCGGCGTTGCCATCTCTCTCTATAAGATAGCCTCAGTTTTGCCGTAGACACCTGAAAGCAAACTTTGAGCCACGATATTCGTTGGACTACACGCAATATAAGAAACAAAAAACATGTACTTTAGGGACCCTATATGAGCGGAAAACTGTCGTAATCCCAAATTAGAAGATATAGACCGATGTTGCCTTTTAGTTTGACTACAACCTAAATTTAAAAAAAAACATAAAAAAACAAGAGTGGCATACGCAGACGAGCGCCGCGATGCACATTACGCTATGCAGGTCTTATATTTCTTTGATTTAATTTTTCCCCATATTCCGCTTTATCTTTTCCACGGAGAGCTTTATCGAGTTAGCCTTCACCCTTACCTTTTACTTTACGCGGGTATGAATAAGACTTAATATACTAGGAGTCTCAATAAACCGATATTACCAGCCAATTGCACGACACCGCCGCCGCCAAATATAGTTAACTTTTGTCTTTCTTCACGTGCGACGTCCACGCTGTAGATCCTCGGGAGACATATCCACGCTGTAAATCCTCGGGAGACATCTCGTGCGGTGCCGCCTACCCTCTAGAAACTAAAGTTGTAGCGGCGTCACGCATGCGCCGAACGCTCGCTGAGATCGGTCCATTGGCGCAACCGATCTCCAAATCTCGTCGATCGGGGTCACTACTTATCCTAATGCGGTGCTCCTTCTGCGGTCCTCGAGCCAGCTGCTCCCTGAAACATCCGCGTATTGGAATCATCGTGTCGTCGTGTCGACGTGGAACACCGGACCCGATCCTGGCGGGGGAGTCGGGCCAGTGATCCGATAATAGGTTATATGGGCCTTCGTCTCTCCGTGGACTGCATGAATAAGTAAGCCGGTTGGCGCGCGGACGCCGCGGGCGCGATGGGCCCCGACCCCCCGCTGGGCAAACAGCGACACGTCGATCGCTCGCCGGTCTCGTTCGGTTGACGGCGTCGGTAAACAAGTCGCGTCACCGTCCTCGTCGGCGGGGGGGCCTTTTTGCCCGGCCTAAATCGTCGCTTCTGTTGGCGGCCGCCGTTAACAGAACGCTGGCGAAGGCGTTTTGGTGCCGCTGCTAAACACGAACCCCGAGGGGCTGTCAGGAAATGGCTGAAAGGGTAGGCTGCGCGTTCTCAAAGCTGTAAGCAAGCGGGATCGCTTAGTCTGTATACTGCCTTTAATAAATTAATGTGTGCGTCACCTTTTTTTTATGCACGTGTTTTTTTTATTTAAGAAAAAGAGAAACAAAAAGAGAGGGAAAACGAGAGCCTTCGGGCTTGTTTCGCTCACGTTAATTTTTATGAGGGCCTTAACTTATTAATTTTATTAGACACAAGGAAAGGCGAAACAATTAGAGCAATCGACTGGCAAAGAAAGAATAAAACAGACTCGGGACAAGGAACGACGAACATTTCTTTCAACTGGCAACAACATGAAGAAGCCTAAAAGCACTCCCTGCAATTCAGAACCGTCAAGAAAAAACGAGATGAATGGTGTGCGGTGTATTATGTGCGTGTTGGACACGTATAGCCGACATGACGTATTGAGCCAAACAATGGCGGTGTAGCCAGCACGCTCTTCAGTTAATGTGTAGAGCAATTAGGGTCGAGAAAAATAGCTCATTATTCCAGCTGGTAGAGCTATCTACACACCAATACTAGGGTGAAATGTACTAGAATGGGGGGGGTGTGCCCTCTGGCGAGCGTGAGTCTGTCGCGACGAGCAAGCAGGCCGGTGAGGGCGCTGTGCGCCAGAGCGCGGCCATCCAACGGCTGACAGAGGCCTGGCGATTGCAGCAGAGATGCTTTATTCGGCGTGAAAAGGGTAATATCCTTGGTTTGTTTTTGCCTGTTCGGCTGTGAGCAATAATACTTTCCATCCTATCTTGCACCCTTGTAAAAAAAATCGTGACTTTCGGGAGCGGCAGAAGCTTATACTCAAAGTGAAAAGGCTGTTTGGGTGCGATCAGATACTTGCATAATCTCGCTTGATTAATTTGTGTTTCGGTTGCTGCGATAATAATAACAAAAAGTGTCTATCTCACTTTACATGTGAGCATCAAGAAAGCGAATTTTGAGTATGATATGATATGCGATGCTTTCCACTATACTTTAGTGTCAACACTCTGCTAATTATTTTTGCGGCGGCTGTAGATTTCGCAGACCTTTAAATGCCTAGTTTTTTTTCTGTGGTCAGTACATATTTTTGTGTATCATGTTAGCATTGTTTAATTAAACCGAGCTTTTCTTGACTTCTGCATTATTAGCCAGAGTATTTACACTAGTAAATATCTGAACTTATTTAATCTAGTGAGTATGCATCATATGAAAATAAACAAAAAAGACTCGCAAGATAAATGAAGCAAATTCGACTGCTGTCTTTAATGAAGAGTAATCTCACTTGGAGAAATTTGTTTTCTCCGACATGCCACACAGGTGAAACATTCTTGTTAGACTTCTATATTTTTCTCTGCACCAGTTTTTTTTTTCGCTTCAGAAAGATATGCAATCATGTGACGCAAATCTTTCAATAAGAAGATCCCATTCCTCCAACAGAGGCGTCGCTTGGCGTTCGAAACAAGGAGTGTTTCCATTTGCACGTATTATGCTGCACTTCGGACAAATTTCTGTCTTTTCCTTCGCAGTATTTGACATCATTGTGAGTCCCTTTATCGTTGTGAGTCCCTCGTCTCTTGGGAGGTGCTAGCAAGTATATCATTTTGTATCACTTCACACACAAGGATAAACAAGGAGAAATAGTCGCTCCAACACGCCCCACGCCAGCCTCGCTAAACAGTGCCCGACTGGCCTACTGGCCCTGCTGTGACTGGCAGCGCCACCCGAGGCCCTTGCGGTGGAATTGGGCCACACGACACCCAGCTCCTATGGAGAGGCTGACGCGGTCGGCACACCTCGCAGTTCTAGTACACCCTAACTATACTCCATTTTCCCTTATGTTGTACCGAAGAGAAGGCTAGAAGCGCGAGCTCATAGCATTGGGAGCTGCTCTTAACGCACGAGAGCTTGTGCCGCCTAGGTGTGCTCTAGAGCGGGGAGCTCGCGCTTGTAGCCTTTCCTGCGGTACATCATAAGGTGAAAAAGAGTATAGTGTGTACAAGAACTGAGAGCTGTGTCGACCGCGTCGGATGGGAGCGTGTGTCGTGCGGCCCAATTTTGTCACAGGGGCCTGAGGTGACGCTGCCAGTAACTGTGGGGCCAGTAGGCCAGTCGGGCACTGCTTAGCGAGGCTGGCTCGGGGACTGTTGGTGCAACTATTTCTTCTCGTTTTGCGTTGTGTGTGAAGCGATACACCATTCTGTGGCTGCTAGCTGTACCGTTGAGACAAGGGACTCCCAACGATGCCAAGTACTGCGCAGAATAAGACAGAGTGGGGTGTTTTGTGCCGGGGTGCAACGTGGGTTGCAACACATGCAAAGAGAAACGCTCCGTCTTTCAGACGCCAAGCGACGTCTCCCTGTTCGCGGAATATAATCGTCTTTTTATAAAACAAAATTTATGCAGGACAAAAAATGAAATAAGTTTAAGAAGAACGGGTGACCTGTGCGACATAGGAAAAGAGCGGACATAAATGAAGCCCCGACCATGGCGCCTCTAGCGGCAAACATATCGTTTTCGTCGGTTGATATTTTTAGCCACCGTACTCAGATTGCGTTCGCTCAAGTTTTGCGCCACGAAAAAAGCTTGCGAAATATTTTGGAATCTTAAATCTCATCGGAATAATGACGGGCACACTAGGCCCGCGCAATTCCTCACTATTGCTTCCCGACGAGCAGGTGGCGACAACCGCTAGGTGGCAGCGAACAATTAGAGAGCCTGTACTACAAAGAGTTTCCAACTGCTCGACCCGGAACACGTTATTTATGGGCTGCGTTTGCATTACGATCTACAGGTGACGAACGCGTCGGTCGTCAGCGAGCGTCTCCACCTTTCCGCCTGCTCTCCTCCTAGCCACGCGACAACGCAACGCATGCGCACTAGCGACCAATCTCCGACGGAGGCGTCCGCCATTAAGCTGAAAACGCACCCCATGGTTTGACTTTGACCCTCTCAACAATCTGGGCTCTCTACGAACAATATGCGACAGAGGCGACGCCACCGGCGTGCTGCTTTCCCATGTCAAAGAAAACAACTTCTCCCAAGTGAGACTGCTTTTGATAAAGACAGCAGTTGAAGTTGCTTCCTTTATTTTTCCAGCCTTGTTGTATATTTTATTAGTCTACAATGGAATAGAACCCGATGCTGGAGGCCGCCGGGTAAAATCACGAGCCTGTTAGAAACAAGGTGGTATATTTGCTCCGTCGTACGTATCACTGCGGCAAGGCGCGTCATGCGGAATCGTGTTTTTCGCCTGGTTATCGAGCCCTCGCGGCGGCTCCATGGGCTTGCTACCACTGAAAACTAATGAAGGGATTAAGTAGCTAATGGACGCGATGGGGCGAAGAGAACTCGGGATCAGGACCAGTGTCCATTACGAAATGAAGAGGAGCCGGATCGAGTTTTCGACATTGGAGCTTACGTACGTACAGACTAGAATCACGTAAAGACCACGTGCGGAAGCGAGATACGGGTCCGGGTACATCGACATTACTAGAATACTCATTTTTCATTTTCATTTTCTAAGTGAGTGCTAAAATAAGAAAAACTGAAATGGGTCTTTCCACGTGCACCGCCAAACTGTAAAACAGGTCTAATGCAATTAAAAATAAATATATGCGATCTAATATGACCAAAATGGAAATTTTGATTTAAAAGCCAATCAACAAATCAAAACAGGGAGGCTGCGAAACTACTAAATCGTCAGTGGTGTTTTATAGATTATAAATTTAGGGTAATAATGTCTTAGTTTAAAATATTCTTCATTTAGTTTTGTGCATCTTCGTCTTGTGTTTTAGTTGAAACGACGACGAGGTTTCTTTACTGGTTTCTTTTGCTTGTGTTATTAATTTTTTGCAATCTGTAATCTGTTCTAAACTGTTGTTTTTCCGTATTCAAACAGAAAACCGCTTCAGTTTTCATTCAAAAAACAATAATTAAGAACGAGCTTTAAAAAAGGAGCGCAATTCGTCTGCTTCTTGTGCAGGGGTTGCGGTGGTATGAGAACGACGAGCTCTGATTGGCTCTGATTGGACGATTAGTGGGTAGACCTCAATGCAGCTATTGTAGAGGTCTGCCCACTATCCTTCCAATTAGAGCCAATCAGAGCTCGGCTTTATGACGTGACCACAACCCCTGTGCAAGACGCGGACGATCCTGAGCTGCGCGTTCGCTTGAGTGCCTCACTCGTGCTTACGTGACAGATATTTTGACGACAGTAAGAAAACTGTTGGAAACTTCGGTGCAGTAGGGCATAACGTTTACTTGACTGTTACTGTAGGGTTGTAAGTTAAAATCACATAACGAGAAAATACGGGCTCCACTTTTGCCGCTTCAGTGTCTCAGCAAGGATGCAAGGCTGTTTAGAGCACAATCTATTTTTTGCGATAAGCACACTTTCAGTTTTTTGAACGGAAGCACGAGAATATCTACCTCTAAATGGTTCTTGCTACTACGGGCGTTCATATGTTTGTGCACTTATTTTCGAACTCAAAGACGCGTGTCGCTGCCCGGTTACCATTGTGGCGGCATTCCGCAATTTTCAGGATTCAAAGAGGGCACATTGTAATTGATCTAGTGTTAGGTTTAGCTGGTTGTATTGAAACCATGATATAATAACTGTTCTTCTGATTATCTGCTATGTAACGTCGTTCTTTTAAGATTTAAACTTCTCCTTGAGTGATTTAACCTTACCTAAATTACCTGTCAGTGTAGGCGCAAACACATTTAGTAAGCGAAACATTGTGCGCACCTGTTTCGTGACAATAAATCACTTAATAACTTAATATCTGCGCCACGCAGGGTCCGATAAAGATTTATTGCCTTCTTTTTCACCTATTGAAACCTAGCAATACTCAATACCGTGATTATATTGCACGTATACGACTTTATTAGCGAGGCACTGCACTTTACAAAGTACGTCCCGAGCGTCCTTAACTCTCAGCAACCCGCAATACTCGCGAATAATTATGTAGCTCCGAGTTTGTACACCCGCAGCCCAACAGAGCGTTCAAGCCAAGTTTTGCGAGTCAAAAGCTTGCCACTCGCTACACTAGCACCAACCTAGCCGCTCGCGAGCAGTCTGCCGGGTTTCGCCGACAGGAGCACGTCATCCGCCTGAGCCTCCTTCTGCCTGAAAAGAGCGCGCCTCTCCTGAATCGTCGCTCGTGGCCCGGACGAACATTATGGCGCCGCCTGCAGTAGACACGGGCTTAACGCCTCGTCGAGCCTGCCTAAGGACGCGGCGAGGCTGCCCGTTCGGGCCTCTCGGAAGTTTACGACTCTGCGGGACCTGTTTGGTACATCGTCGCGGTACACCGTTTTGTAAAGCCACGAAGACAAACGCTGCGATGTTGCGGTCGCTGTCAGCTTGACGAACGCGGGGCGTCGCCTATGCGGAGAGCAAGTCGTCTGCTGCTTGTGCAGGAGTTACGGTGACGTCAGACTGATACCGAGCTCTGATTGGCTTTGATTAAAAATATAGTGGGTTACCCACTATTTTCTTCAATCAGCCAGTAAGAACTCGGCGTGCTGACATCCTCGCAACCTTTGAGCAAGAAGCAGACGAACTTGCGTTCCGCATTGTCATAACACCCTCCTTGCATTGTACTTCGTTCGTCGGAACCCTCATCAACTGGTGCCTCTATCTCGTTGGCAGCGAGGCAGTATAATGAGATGCAGCGTGATTCGATGCATCCTGCGTTTTTTATGCTGTCATTTACTCTTGAACGCTGGAGTCGGTTTAATGTAACGCAGTGCGTGGTGAAACCCTGGCGTCCCGATAATTAATTATAGTGCGGTTTATAGCCAATAAGAAAGTCGAAGAGTGACCCAGGAAGGAAGAGGTGTAAACTTAATGAACCCCGCATTTGAAATTGGGTTTGGGCTAGTTAGTCGATACTGGTTAAGAAGGCTAAAAAGCGCAAATAAAATAACGGCAAGGAAGACACAAAGACGACAGCGGGACGGGCGCCTGCCCTGCAGTCATTGTGTCTTCATTGTGCTCGTCTTGTTCGCATTTTTTTTAAAACATTTAACCAGTAATGCATGCCCTGCGTCTCTTGAGCTGTCGTCAACTACACCGCTGTAATCACAAATAAAATTCGAAAAAACGGTCTTGCATTTTAAGAAATTCGGAGCGTCTATTTTTTCAAAAGCATTTAGGAGAGCCAATATCTGCAATCTACAAATGGAGCTAGGTGAACGACGAGGCAGAAAATATGTTTAAACCTAAAACATGTCTGAACTTTGGCGCAAAAGACTGTCTGCAGGCATAAAACGTAATGCTCAGTGTCACAGCGCAGACAGTTTCTTTTAACACTTCCGGTTTAGTTACATCCACACGAATTAAATGTTCCTAAGTGACGGAAACGAATTTATGGTTCGGAGCTAATTTTTGTTAGTCGCTACAAAGTCAATTTTATGTCGTACGATGGTTTTGGATCCGATGCAACGAGCAAAAGCAGACTTCAGTATTTTATTAACCGACAAATAGATAAATAGAAGAGTTAATTCGCCCGCGCGTTAAAGATCAGATGACGAGGGGCGCCCCCGCCAGAAAACGGCTACAGATGACTAACTTCCGCAGCAGAAAGGGCCCCGAGGAATGAGAGCGCGCGTGTCCGGTTAAGCAATCATGATGCACTCTTAGGCCGGAGCACGGTGTCATACGTCATACAAAAAAAGACAGCGTGCACAAATTGTCTGGCCGTACAGTCGTTTTCATATCGATTATAAAAACACTGTCCTCTGACACGTTCAAAACATACATATGTAGAAAGCAAAGATGCTTTGAACATCCTTGAGGCCTATCCGCAAATCCATTTGTCATACGTGTATTCGGTGACACGGTGTTGTTTGTGTGATGTATGTACAATGTGACTGTGGCTTTAGTAGAACTTCTCAACAGCAACGTCACGTTTTGACTTATATTTTTCTCAAATAATAAAGACTTATAGTCAAATAATAATAATTACAACAGGCGATGAACAACTATCAGGGATTCATTGAAGCATTTATGAATTAGGGGTAGACACGCATGTAAGTAGTCAATAACGTATTAAAAATGTTTTGAAATATTAGTTTTTTATAACCTAAATTATATCTCTTGTGCGCCTATAAAACTAATACTGCTACCATTTTATTTATGTATACAATTAGTATAAACATTACTTGCCTAGAGATATGGCGTTTCAGGATTCGCACTGATGCGGCGTTATAAAAAGAATATGAATGAATACAGCTAACTTCACATTGCTCCCAGAGCGCGACGAATGACGGCTGGTGGAGAGATCGCAGCGGATTGGATGATGAGAACGGCTCAGACAGAAGAAATCCGACCATGTCCGCAAATGCAATTAGCCTGGCATTCACGGCATAGAAATACGCAGGAAATTCGGTGTCCATACTCGCGAACAGCCTGAAATTCCCACTGAGCGGCGGTTCACTCTAAGAATACGAATAAAAAAATACGCGATACGTGGCGCTGTTGCGAGGTTTTCGCTAGAGTTCCTGTATCGGCTCCCTACGGGAGCCAGAGTTGCGCGTTTGATTCCACGTGCCGCGTGCCGCCCTCGCCGCTATTCGCCGAGATCCGATCACGTGAGGAGCCGTATCAAGTGTCGTGCAGCAAAGTAGACGTTGCACGCGCCCCGCGGCGCTGCTATTCGCCGAATTCAGTCACGTGAGGAGCTGAATCCACATGCCATGCATGAACGCGCAACTCTGCAGCATGGCTCCCGTAGGGAGCCTATACAGGAACTCTAGTTTTCGCGAGTAAGCAAGCATCGTACTAGTGGCGCGCATTCCATACTCAATTAATCATTCTCCATGCAACGACAAATATAATGCCGTGTTTGCGAATAAAAACAGTACGAGGGACGGGAGGCTCAGTCGAAGTAACACGTGTTTCTCGTTTCATCCGTGGAATGGTGAGCGTCCTCACATCCACATGTTTGCGTAATGACAAAAGCAGAAATCACCGGGACCGACATTAAGGCAAATAGTCTGTGCGCAATTCGCTCGGGTCGTTGCGAATGACTTTTCGGCTTTTCTAACCCCCCCCCCCCCCTTTTTATATTCATTGGGGGCGTTTCGTGACCGCACATCAGACAACGTGACTTTATGCTTAAACCTTTTCTTTTCTCACTCTTCGCATATTTTATGCGATTTGTATCGTGTTCGTCTAATCTAGATGCAAGGAACATCATTAAACGGCAAAGGATTAGTGCAATAAGGGCAGGGAACCGGCTGGGATGTTCGCCTACGAGGAAGCAAGCTAAAAAAGTTAACCCCAGTATGAAAAAATAATTACAAAATTAAAAACAGAAGGCAAACGCAAAAAAGTGCTCATGTTTGTCACTCGTCTTTGGTTGCGACCTTTTTATTTTGTGCTTAAGTTATTAAACAAAAACAAAAATACAAGAATAACTTTGATATTAAGTACGACACTCGCGATACATCGAAATACGAGAAACGGAGCGCGTGGCTTTCTGTAAATGCTGCGCAGCCTGGCGACGGCTAGGACAGGTTGCGCATGCACAGCAAAGCCAGAGATGCGAGAATTCGCGTCCAACTACGTCATGCCTTGACCATCGGTCGGCCCGTGCAAGCGCTCTGGCTCGGCACGCGAGCGCTCTGTCACAGCGCGCCATGGCACATTGACATCAAGGCATATCGCCATTGGACACGAATCCTGGTATCTCTGGACTTACTGCGCATGTGCAACCTTCCCTAGCCCGTCGTCAGGCTGCGGAGCATGTGCAGAAAACCACGCGCTCCGTTTTTCGTATTTCAATTTATCGCAAGTTCTACACTTATAAGATAAATGAATAGGAACAGCCCATCTTGGTTATATGGGGTTTCTGCGAGTACTTAAGAACGTTTAGTCCAAACTAGGGCTGAACATTTAAGTTTAGGTTCCTGTCTCTTAACTCAAACAAATCAAGAAATAACGGAAAAGCGTGAGGCCGCAGGCATACCAGAAGTGCGGATGGAGTGTTGTCGCTCATAGTTATTCAAGATTGTACATTGCGTTACACTGCTCTGCAAACACAAAATTCGCGCTAGTTCGAAATTTACCTTGTAAAAGTATTGGCGGGCATTAATATTTACCGCATAGGTAAGTGCCCGAAATTAGCACTTTCAACTATACTAGTAATTTAGGTGAAGTCTCGTTTGTTATAAGAGAAAACCTGTAAAACTTAAAACCGGTAATCGCTTGTTCGCGCTGACACTTTCGCGCTGTTTTAAAGACCAGTGTCTGCTCTGCTCTATGGGCACCGCCATGTTTGTTTATGTTGACGCCGTGACACGGAAGGGGTTCCGGCTTTTTGCAAGATTCCGTGTATTTAGAAACCTTCGCACATATCGTAGTGCAAGAACGTCAGAAATGCATAGTCACGAGGCTCCAAGGACAACACCGATGCCAAGAGTGCAGTAAAAAGCAAAAATCTTGTTTAATGAGCAGCCCTTCATTTTTGCAAAATCCTGCGCTTGAGATTATTATTTTCCATTTCTTTTGTCGCTGAGGGAAAGGATTTCAGACACTAGTCTATTCAATAGGAACTTTTACCAAACGTTACCATGCTCCGAGTATTGGCGAGGAGATCGAACTATAGGGGGCGCAATTTCATTATCATCATCATCACCACAAACAATCGCTGTGTGGCAAACAACTCCGACGCCAGCACTCGCTTAGCTTACGCGGTAGTGTTTCAGCGCTCGCTGCATATTTGTTTGTAACGATACGGTGCGCACTTGCTGCGTACCGCAGTGCTCGAAGCACACATTGGAACAGAGTATATGCAGCGCGGAGGACTGCAGCGCGTACGCGACGATACGGACATTATCCGCCGTCGCCTCTGGTGCAACGCTGCACTTGAGAACATGATTGCAGTTGAGCACGTCCTCTCCTTCAACGAGGCACCGCTTCCGTTCGCCGATGTGGTCATATATGATTATAGCAATACACATGGGTAACTGAAAATGGAAGTGCGCCCGCGGCCCACACGATGGAGCTGGCCCGGCACGCCTGCGTGTGAACAGACATACGTTTGTTTTGCTTTCTAAGAGGACTTCGAGGACATTGAACGCAAGAGGGGACTAGATCACTTCTATCTAAATGCGTTTAGAAGAAAAGAATAGTGTTACTTACCTTTCAAAAGCCTTGCGTGTACGTCTTTTCTGGGAGCAAATGCATTAATGACTGCGGTCGGAGAGTTTGTTTGCCACAGCGTGATTTCCCGATGTGGCCGCTAGCGATCGCCACTCCTCGATCTCCTCCCCACTCGCACTACCTGAGGCTTTGATGCGTGCATCAAAGGTTCAGGTAGTGTGGTACGCAGAACACGGTAACGGTTTGCTAAAAGTCCCTATTATTAGGCCTTTTTAGCAAACCGTTAGCTGTTCCGCACTACTGGAGCCTTTGAAGCATGCTTTTAAGCGCGTGCCCGGCGTCATACCGTGACCATGGAGCCCGCGCTTAAAAGCAAGCTTCAAAGGCACCAGTAGTGCGGTACGCTGAAGACAGTAAATGTTCGTTAAAAGTCTCTGTAATAATGGTTCTCTGAAGTTTTCGCTGATATCATACTGCAGTAAGAAACCTCTCAAGTTTAGAGCTCTATGGTCGGAAACAAGTTAAGATTCTAGTAGATACTCCAACACTCGCTAGTTGCCTTCAGCCGGGATTGGGCTACGCGAGGCGGAGCATCTCCCAAGGCATAGCCTCCACTCTACCCAGAAAGCCTGGCAGTTCCCCGACAGAGCCATAACGTGCCCGGTCGCAGATTTGGAGCGCGAGGATCTGGTAGCACAGAGTATCAAAGAGCCGTTCCTCGGGGAACCTGGACGTCAGCGCACAGCTTTTGCAGCGGCGAGGAACCGAAACGTAGTTATTCGCTCGGGAGAGGTGTGTTTCGGCGTCTCGCCGCAGCGAAGCACCAGTCACGTGGCGCTCCCCTCATCCGTTGTCTGCCACCTTAGCTTTTCCATTTCGGCGGCCGCTTCTCGTGGCGATCTGCCAGGCGTTTTCATTATATAGGAGGCTATGTCCAGGGGCGCTTTGCTAATCTCGCGGCCGCGGCCACGGCTGCGGCCAAGAGGGATTTTATGTCACGTGACGAACTCCATGGAAGCATGGAAGGACCTCCATGGAAGCCACCGCTTTTGTCTCGTGTGATTTCTCTTTTATGTTGGCTTATATTTACCTTCCCCGGTCGTAACTTTACCTGCCGCTTCTGAAGTATAAAGGGACGGTTAATCGGACACTAGTTAAAAGCCTCTGCGGTCAGTTTCTGCGTGAGAAAATAAACGTTTTTACTCGAAGCGACACAAATTTCTCTGCCGTTAGGCAGGGACGCTAGGAAACTTCCATATCCCCATGGAGTTTGTCACGTCACATAAAAACCCCTATTGGTCTCAACTTCGGCCGCGGTCACTGATCTCCACTAGAGGGGCCTGGATGGCGCATTGAGCAGACAGGTATGAAGCCACCGGAAGTAAGCGCGTTTGTCCCGGATGTGAGCGCTTGGCAGGCTTTGTAACCCTTCCGCGCGCTGGTTCGAAAAACGTCGAGGGCGCTGAATTTTCGCTTGTTCCCTCAAGAGAGCCTGCTTGTTGCGCAGTGAGCGCGCATGCAGACCCAAGAAGCATCCTGGGAAGCCATTCAATGTAAACATTTTTGAGATTCTAATTGATCGAGTGTGCATATGTCCCAAGCTCAAAGGCATCATTCTTGGGATTTAATCCAGAATGGGAGTATTAAAACCCAATCAAAGATACAAAAAAGCGTGGTCCAAAATATCGACTGAAGGCACTAGGAAGCCCAGCGCACGCCCGACTTCCGGGACAAGCATCACACTTCCGATGGTTTCACTTGCGCCAGGTTCGGACAGCAGCTAAGCGCCATCCAGCCCCCTATAGTAGAGATTAGTGGCCACGGCCGCGAGAGGGCAAACAAACAATTTAGTGTCCATAATAAGTGGCGCACGTTCTTTCCACTACCAAGCAGCCTCCGGTGTGCTCGAACACACGCAAACAAATTGACGTCATAGTCCCCTATTCATGATTGAGATGACAGTAAAATGTATGGGCTTCGGGCCAAAGGAGAATAAACACAGGCTTTTCATCTCCACATGTGGAAGCTACGTGCTTGTTGGACAAATTAATTGTCTATGCATGAAACCCCAATGTGGAGATGAGAAGCCTGTCTTTATTCTTTTTTGGCTCGAAGCCCAGACATCTTACTGTCATCTTAATCGTAAATGCGGGACTATGACGTCAATTTTGTTGCGTGTGCTTGCGCACACCGGCGACTGCTGGATCGTGGAAAGATCGTGCGCCTCTTATTACAGACACTGAAATGTTTGGTTCAGCATCCCTTTAACCTGTCACTGACTATTAGCGACGTGCGCGACCAAAAGCGTCGCTGCGGTAAGCTCTCCACAATTGGCCAAACCACGAACTTAAGAACATTGTCAGACTGTCAACTTCGACGGTGTTAGTTTCGGAACGCAATGGCTCATAGCCTCCCCTGTGCTTTTGAAACACACCATCAAACGTTTCGTCACATCTGACGGTAAGTAGCCAGGATAACAACTCGAGACGTCACGGCGAGTCAAATCGCGGTCGTGACGTCACGGGTAGAAACCATTAAGAGGGCTCAACTGAAATATCTTGGCGCTAATAGGAGCGAAAATGTTAAACCAGGCTTCGCACTAACTTGGGAGAGTGAGAACTAAGGAACACTTGCTTTCACAGTACACCTTCTTTCGAATACATTTTACACCGACGACAGCACAACACCACGAGAATACTTCGCGAACTTTCCTTTCAAAGAGCGAAGTCTCGAAGTTGGCCCTTTTCTCGCGCGCGTGGTGTAGGTGGCGCATCCGCTAACGACATTACAAATGGGCCGCTCGCCGCCAGCGGCGCCGAGAATGCATGCACCACACCTCGCTCGCAGCAACATCGAGCAAAAAGTTTTCTTTTCCCTTCCAAGATTATTCGCGCACTTCTTTATTCTCTGGTGCGCTGTTTACGCACCCCCTGGCTCCGACAGATCTGCTCTGATATCGGAATTTCCAGTCACGTTAGGCGGAATGTTCGCCCGTCGCTACCGGATGGAAACTGCGGCTCTTTTATGTTCCTCTGTAATGGAACCAATGGCTCCTTTTCGTCCTCACGTCTCACTTTCACTTCCGTTCTACTCTTTTCTTTGCCCATTATTATTTTCCGTCCGCTTTTGGTACTGTTCATGCTACTGTTTCCCTTTTTGTGCGTTCACGTTGTCTATTGTTACCACTCTATTTTTTTTTTTTTTAGTTTTCGTTGTTTGCGGGTGTGTGCTCTTGTGCTTCTTGCGCTCGCTCAGTAAACTTGCGCTCTTTCTTTTTTTGCGTTCATTGCAAAAGTTCGCGCCTTGTGCTGCTTTGCGCGATACGAGACACGCGCAAAATGCTCCAGTGTGGAGCGTCTAGGGGTCATAGCACACACACAAAAAAAACGTATGTATATATATCTTTTTTTTTTTTTTTTGCCAGTCGTAGAAGAGGTTGGAAACCGGGCGAGAGTTCGAAAATGTGCGATGCAAGAAAAATAGAAGGGGGCGTGTTGGAAGGGCCCCTTTTTGCGAACGGTACACACGACAATGGAGGAGCGAAGGTTTGCGCCGCCGTTTCTGCTCTCTATGCATATTCGGGTGGGCGGACGGGCGGGCTCGTGTGTCGCGCAAAGAGTTTTCCGAGGAGATATTGAAAAACCGTTCCTTTCTCTCTCCCTTCTCCTGCTCCGCCGTTTACGTAGCCTCGCATTCCCAGTTCGGTATGGGTTCGTTTTTTTTTATTTTTTTCTTAGCACATGTGCTTTCGTTGTCACTCGGGTTTCGATGTAGTATCTCAGTTCTCCGGTCCCGGTATCTGAGGAAAACAGTTTCCAAAACTAGGCGTTACGTTTGTCGCATATTTCTCTCGCTCTACGTCGCCGTTGGTTGCGTCTGTTTCTTTTTTCCTTTTTTCCAATTGTGGCATTTTTTAAAGTAATGTTAGAGGCGTACAAATACGTGATAGGAGATGATATGCGCGAAGTACTGGCGTGTGACCAGCAACTATTGAACTTTAATATATATATCTGAGAGGATGCATCCTCTCCGTCAATAAAGTTGAGACCATCCCGGGGTTAAATACGGATTTCTCCGAGTTCGTTACAGGACGCATATACTGTCGAATGCCGTTATGCGGACACAAACTGAGGGAGTGAAGGATTAGAGGACGCGCGCTAGAACACAGACGTCTGGTTGGAATGATTAGTGCGTACACGTTCAAAAGCTATAGCTGAATGTGTCTGCACTGCACTCGTTGAACGCGTTAAGGCTCTTTTATAGTCCGACGTTGAGCGTAGCGAACGCGGAGTAGCGCAGGAAGTGCGCGTGTCATTGGCAGGCGAACAGAAACTCGATATCTGCGACCAATCAGTAGCTGTGTGCGCTGCGCTACGCTGCGTTTGCAGCGCTCAACGTCGAAATATAAAGGAGGTTTTAGAACGCGAAACGCAGACGTCGGCTGTTTGGCATTAGCGCTTGAACGCGTTAGAACACTGCAGTGGGGCCACAAGGTTCCTTTGGCTGTGTTCCAAGATTTTTCTCGATCCAACTCCGGAGCAAAGGTTTTGTACCATGGCGTTTCAGAACTTACTCGCGATTACTCGGTCACGTCAAAACTCGAGTTCCATAACCGGGTTGTTTACTATGAAGTAATTACTTGCACTCCCCACCTCCGACAGGTGGGTAACGTCGGATAAAAAAGGAGTAATGAGGTCACGTGCTCTGTTCGCCGTGTGCTCCTAGTCTACGTTCTGCGCTCACAGCCGTCAAAACTTGTCTGCTTCGTTGGCTTTGGTAGCAGACGTTCGAAATGGCAAATACTGAAGTGCATTCACTCATTTGTGGTTATTGCGATTCTCTGTTTTCAGCGCACAAAATGACTGTGCCCTACATTAAGACCGTGCACCTTCTGCAGGAAAGTATACCTGTTGTTATTATGCGAGCGCAAACAGGAGCTCCTCCTCATTTTCGTCTCCGGCGTTGGAGTGAACTTCGTATTCTTACGTTCTAGGTTGAATGCATTCAGATGCAACAAATGATGTAGAAGTCTGTTTTTTTTTTTTTCAGAGTGTTTGCAATGAGAGGATAACGCTTGTGAAACAGGGCAGACTTCTAAGATATCATGTCTTCATGTCTCTCAGAAAAAGCCATACGGAGTATCGTCAATGCCCCATGTGATTCTCATGCACAGCCCCTTTTTAAGACTCTGCATATCATTCCAGTTACCAACCTGTATGGCTGCACAATGATTTTAAGATACACAACGGGTATTAAACCGAACACTCCTTTATTTCAAAAGATCGCTGGTCTAGCACGAATTATAAAATTTTATTCTACTCGTAATGAGGATGTCTGGAAGGTACAATACAGCAGAACAAACTATGGAACACAGATGTTGAGACACCACCTCCTATCAATATTGAACAATCTAAGGAGCAACAACTTCACCATAGAAACAGTAACACCTCGTGCCATCAAAAATATGTTTCTGTAGCTCACTTATTTTTGTATAGTGCCTTATGATATTAGTGTTCTATTTCCCGGATACAAGTGTCTACATGTTTTGTTTTGTTTTTTGTTTTTCTTACTCGTCTTCCTGCTATATAATAATCGATTTTGTTTACATTTTCTTACAATTTGCTTATCCGCCTCTGCCAAGAAAACGGGGGTGGGGCCCAGTCAAGCCAACATGTATTGGCTTTCTGCCCATGCCCCTTTCGTCTGTACATATAGACGAAATAAACTCATTCTGATTCTGATTCTGATATAATCAGTCAACAGCCCCACCCCTCTCTCCCCAAGAAAATGCCTATGGCGGTTTAAAAGTTCCCTCTGTGATTTTGTAATAATATTCGTGTCAAATCGACATATCACTGTTGAGAAAGCCCCCTGCGCTATATCGCAAAAAACAGTAGGAAAGGGAATTTAAAGTTTCCGAAAAACGTAAGGTTTGTCTGCTTTCTTGAGCAGGGGTTGCGGTGACGTCAGAACGCCAAGCTCTGACTGGTTCCAATTGGACGGAAAGTGGGTAGACCTGAAGGCAGCTATCATTGAGGTTTACCCACTATACCTCGGTGAGAGTCAATCAGAGCTCGATAATCTGACGTCAGGGCAACCCCCACGCAAGACGCAGACGAAATTGCGCTCCGTATCCGTTTAGGGTACCCGAACTGGACTTACAGCGATCGCGCTGCATAAAACAAACGTTTGGTGTCTAACTGAAAGGAGTAAGTAATTGTATCTGAATATACAGTCCAAAAGGAAGGTGAGCAAATGGAGCCGCTGGAGCCACCTCCGAAAACACCAGCGTCGTCATTGTCAAAAAAAGACTTCGCACTGGTTCATGTTATCGCCTCTTCGAGTGCTTTTACCATGATTAAAAACGATCCTCTGATATTTTCCGCTATCACTGTTATGTTTTCTTTCTGCCGTAGCCCAAGACGAGGCCGATCCGCGTAGTATCAAGATGATAATCCCGGCCATTCCAAAATCGTGTCGCGGATCGGTTACGTGCAATGTCATGTGGTATTGCCCGCTGACGTAGGAGACAGGTTACTGGGGTAAAATTTGAAGCATAACTCTGGGACACTAATCTAGACGGTGGGACAAAGCGGGTCGAACGGACCGGGACATTGCCACCTTCTGTCATTGGTTTTTTCAGCGGAGTGGCTGTGTCCAATCGCAGCAGGTGGCGATGTCCTTATCAATTCGTCCAGCTTCGTTCTACCGTGTATTAGGGTCCCCGGTCTACGCTGCACTTGTCGAACACGTTGGAACGCTGAACACCGGTGACGGGCGTTTGGCATTCGCAATCGAACGCGTTCGATCGAACATTTCAGTGGAGACAAAGACTGATATCGTCGCGTCTTCTCACTAATCGTTCAGACCAGATCTCGGTCAAATAATTTACTAGAAGAATACAGGACACCCTTCTCATCTGCATTAGACAGGACGACGGCCGCGCCATAAACCACCCTGGTGGAGTGGTTTACTTGGCGACGCCCCTCTCCCCCATCCCCCTTTTCTCGCCCCCCGGGGCACGTGGAGGCGACGCCTCGGAATGCGGAATTTTTCTTCGCGTCCGAGCGTCGCCTCGGAATTTTTCTTCGTTGTCGGCTTTTTTTAGGTACTCCCGGGGAGTGTCCTGTATTCTCGTAGTAAAGTGTTTGTCTCGGTGTTCTGACGTTTCCCCACACTCTCGTCTTCTCTCTCTCCGTTTTCTGCCCGTATAGTCACTGACCCGATGAGAATGACAAGAGGGAGCTTTAGTTGATTCGCCTCCAGCGCAAGCTTCCTACCTTTGATAACGCTTTGGCTTCTGGTGAGCCTGCCGTTCTCATCTTGTCAGTGATTTTAATATCACAATTTATCTTAAGATTCTTCATATATCTATTTCAATTTCCTTGTTTATTTTTGGGAAACGCGGTACACGACGATTTTATGCATTTAATGGAGAGATCGGTGGCCGAGTGGGCTAGCGCATACCATCTCAGAGCATGCGGAGCGAAAGCTCACGCAGCAGAACCCAAGGGATCCTGGGCTCAATTTCCACCCCTGCCCGTTTCGATTTGGATGAGCATTGTACCGGTGTACGGTCGTTTATCACTACCGCGTTGTGCACGTTAAAGACCCGAGGCTAGCGGTTGTACCGCTCTCGCTAAATTGCTAATCTGCAGCTGAGAGACAAATCTCCCGCTGAGGCAGACTAGCTTCTGACTGTATAAGCCTACACATAACACAATTTATGTATTTAATGCTGCATATTATTCCGCACACAGTTATAAACAGTGCCGAAGTTGTTTTACGGCGGTAGCTGCTATGGGCTCTTTGCACCTGTTGAAATTACGTCCGTTGCTTATGTGGTGGTTGTTGTTGGTGGTGTTGTAGTTGGCGATCTCGGGCGCCCGTCGTCGATGCTGCAAAATCCTTCAAAAAGATCGCCCGCCCTGGAATCAAACCTGGGTCCGCTACGTGCGAAGCGGAGACCTTACCAATGAGCTATTTTCTTTTTGTTCTATTTATTGCCAGAACTTATTCATTCGCTCAATATACACTTATAAAAATGGACACGATAAATTACGACTGACGCAGTCTAATTAATATAATCTTAATGTGACCTGTCCATCAAGGATGGGCAACCAATCAGGCCCATCTCCAAAAACCTTATAGACTTCTCTAATCTGACTAATGCTCTGAAAATAATACTGACACACAGATCGAGCGTATTCTTTGGCATGCCGCACTCTCATGCGTTTTTTCGCTATAGTGTGCAAGCCAATGACCATAAATAAACGTATGGCGCATAGTCGATTAGGGCAACAGGTAAGAAACGTGTCCCGTGTTCGCTTAAAAAGAGCTCTTTTTCCGGTGCTCGAAGCAGTACATCAAATCAAATTTTCTCAAATGAAAGTTTATTCAGACAACTGTGTGGAATACAGTTGTCTTAGGGGCCGCGACAAAAGGCATCGGCATGCCTGACGAGGCGACAACCCCCCCTCCCTTTCATGGCCAGACCATTCAGCATGCCAGACAAAATGAAAGTCCCACAGAGGACGAAAACTACTTGGTCATGACAGATCAAACATAAAACCCTTTAAGCAGCAAAAAAAAAAAAACACTGTATACAAAAACAAAAACCAAGGAACTAAAACCAGATTGTCCCCAAAGTTGGACAAAAAGCAACGACGCACATCAGTTTTTATGTTTGAAAAAACACAGTAAACAAAGGGGCCACACACAACAACGTAGTACAGACATCCAGCCATCTCTAAAAAAACTTCTTTGAACCTGTAAAGAATTGCTAAACAAATGTTTACTTTTGAAGAGACAATAAATAAACATTAATGTTTTTTAAAAGCTTGTATAGACATAGCTTCCTGAATAAGGGTCATGAGATCAGGGTGGTCATTTAGAAGTACAGGTATTCGGTAATCTAATGTTTGCATGCCATAGTTTGTGCGTATTTTTTGCTTTTGTAGCTTGTGTGCCGAGACTTGTATGGATGATATTTCCAAAAGTACGTACTGAAAAATTCAGTTATCTCTATTTTCACCTGATTATAGATCAATAAATATAACTTCTTATTTATAACATTTTGAATTGTTAATTTTGTGCTTTCTAAAGAGCGGAGCAAAGTGACTCCGCTAGGGGGGATTTTCGATCAAGCAATGGGCATTTTCCTGGAATATATACATGGTTTCTATATTTGTTTTTATTGTGGTCCCCCATACAAGAAGACAGTAGTGAAGACGTGAATGAATTAAGATATAATATGGGTGTTTTTTTTTTACCCAGTGAGGCAGCACAATTTTAATGCTATAGGTAATTTCGATAGATCATGAGATTTCCGTTCTCACTCTCTGCACATGGTAAAAGACAATTTAGAGTTTCATCAAACAGAACACCTAGGAAGCTAGGTGATATAACACGTTTGATGATTTCGCTTCGAAATTAAAATTGAATTCCCTGCTGAATACCTTATTCTGTGGTCGAAATATAATATACTTTTTCTTTCGTGTTTAATTGAATTTGGTTTACTTTAAGCCACGATGATAAATTTTCAAGCCATGCGTTCGTTTTGTGCTCAAGTACTTTTAGGCTTGTTCCAGAAAAACACATGTTTGTGTCATCGGCACATAAAGTTATATCAGTATAAAAAATTGCATCCCAGTAGAACACCGCGTCTCAGCAATACAAAAGCCCATGTTCTATCGACTCGGGCTTTTTGCACAAGATACAGTTCACAATCCAGGGGACAAATATGCCCTTTCGTCAAGCCATGTTTTAATCGAAAGTGTTCCAGTGTGATGATGAAAAAAAAGCTTGTCATTGTGGCCGGGACCAACATTTTCGTAACGCGGCGAAGTACATTCTGTCCTCAAGATGTACTGTCAGTAGCTCAGTACAAAGGGGTTGGGAAAGGCGTTTTTATTACGTTTTTTTATGAGACGCTTTTGAGAAACAGTACTCAGATATTCAAAAAAGAAACTTGCAGTTAGAAATTTGTGTGCACCGGCTACTTCCTTCAAAGAAGCACACTGTGGTCTCGTAGCACCGTCTGCAGATGAAACAATTTAACCGTGCAAGACACCCAACAATTGAACCTGACGAACAGGACGCAGAAAGGTATTTTCTTGATCTGGCAGCAAAAAAGAACGGTTAACAACTTGGCGTATAAAACGTTGTACTAAAGAAAGACCACCATACCGAAAGCGTCGAAACAATTTTAGTCGGCTGACGCGCTCCAAGTTGTACGCCCACATATACAAAACGAACACCGAATTTAGCTTCTAAAAGTGAAGTCGAGGACAGTGCAAGACCTATGAAAAATATCAAAACCTAGCGACAAAAATAAAAAAAAAACATTACACACTAGCTTTCGCGAAAATAGGCGAATGGCGGCTTGCATCGGGGAACGCTTTCTCGATCAGCTTATGCGCTCCACAACCCGCGTTGTCACGATAGTAGTGAGTTTTAGTGTTGTGATCGCGTTGCGTGTTTCACACTGCGCGTGCGCGAAGCCCAAACTGCGCCCTTGGATTGGCGAATGGCGACTTCGCGCATGCGCTGCGTGGGAAACGCAATGCTAACGCAAACGCGCAGCGCTTGCGTTTGCTCGTATACGCAACACTAAAACTTACTAGTATTCCAATAGTACGCCTAGAAAGCGGGTGGGAAGGATTGACCAGGCAACGTGAGTGAGAATATTTGGTTTTGATACCCATCCACCGTGCCAGGAATCCGAGCATTTAGCCCAGTTGACGGAACATCCGGTCTGAGAACAAGTTTTTGTGATTTGGACGTCCTTTTCAACTCTCTCCATCTGTGCGAAAAATATAAATGTCTTCCGCATAGGCCAAAATGCGAACCTCGCGCGCATTCAAGGTGAAACCACGAACATGCTAATTCTGAATGATAATCAGGCAGAATTCAATACACAAAGCAAAAAGTAATGGCGAGAGCGGACACCCTTACCTAACATAAGATTTTAGAGGAATGCATTCACTAACTCGCTTATTAACTATAAGACACGTTGTGTAATTATAATACGGAACTTTGTTCTAATTCAGAAATAATAGATCCTATAGAGTCATGTCTCGTTAATATGGACCTTGTTAATCTGGACCCCGTTAATATGAATACACCGCTATATGGAAACCATTTTCGGCGACAGACTGGGAAATTACAAGCATTCTTGTATCGTTAGTATGAACAACTCACATTATCAATGATTTTTGGAGGGGGGGGGGGGGTACGGTGGCGTCTATATTAACGAGACATCACTGCATCGATATGCTTCGAAATGTGGCTTAGAACGTCATCAGACACCCAGTCGAAGGCCTTTCCTAAGTCAACTTGTGACATGGCAACTTTGCTCAGCTCAGCGTCACAAGACTTTAAGATACTGCGCGTAGCATGAATGTTGGTAAAAATAGTCCGGCCTTGTAGCCACGTCTCTGATTAGGCCCACCAACACTCGTTTCGACACGCTGCCAACGGTGAGCGATGACTTTAAATAATATTTTATAATTAACATTGGTACAGCTTATTGGACGTTAGAAGTTAACACTGCGGAGCTTAACGGGATCGCCGCACTTTGGGATTAACAGGTGTGTGCGTGAAAAGGAGGATAATATAACCTTTCTTTCATATGCCTCGATAAAAACGTTGAGTAACACGTATGAAATTTTATGTTCAAATACTTTGTAAAAGTCAGCACTTAAGCCATCTGTCTGAACTGTTGCAGTTTACGTACAAAAATTGTAGGAAAATTAAAACCAAAATAAGACTGGGAGGTAATCATATGGGGACTGCTGCATAAGAGTGAAGGGCGAGGATAGCTGCGTAAGTGCACCGTCGATGCACTTAACCCCGAGTTTTTTTTTTGTTGTTGTTGTGTCGTGAGCTTGATTGCGTGTATAAATAGTTAGTTTGTTTCCAACGAACGTTCAGTTGTAAGTAGCGCTTGGTCCTGTTCCTTCTTTCTGGTGTCCGCGTATTTTTGAGGCGCTTTTTCACGTAAGCCATCTGGGCCTGGCGATTTTCCAGATTTCAAGTCATCTATCGCGCTTGTTATCTTTGACAATTGCTGGTTGGTTCCTCTAAAAGTTCTTATTGATTTCTTCAAACTTCGGCAGTTAAGAAAGCAAGTTGTCCTCAAATCCTGACAGTGGTAGGGCGTTACAACTAAACAGATTTTTACATTCTTCAACAAACGCTTCTTCGATACGAGGTTTATTGCTGAACAAAACACCAAGGTGTACAATTTAAATCGTATATCATTAGTTCGTTCGTATTTCTTTACCGCCGCCACCATTTTATTTTTATTTTTTTTGTCGGCTGATCTCCCACCAAGATTCACTCTGAACGCGCCCGTATAGCCGCCCCTTTGTATCGGTCGCGATAGAAACTCTCGAGTTTGGCTTTCAATTCGTTAATATCCTGAATGAAAACGCCAGGTGCTCGGCATTCTTCCTGTAGCAACTTCTCCTAGTTGCTCCGGTGTTCCAATTTTTTTTTTTAATTTTTTTTATCCTGATACGTGAGGAGACACGTCCTTTTAAGTGCAGTTCATTTTACGTCATGTATAAATGTCCCCCAGCGCTCGCTCGCACTGCCTCGTTTCAGTTGAACGTCTCACCAGGTTGTCTTAATAATTAAAAGAAAATATTGATCCCTCAGACGTTTCGCGTTCAATTTCCATAATTCCCACAAAAAACTGCCCCCCCCCCCTTCTTTTTCCTAATTGAAAGGGGATCAGGCAGTGAACGCTAAATGAAACGTAGTCTGAAAGCAACCCCGACATAAATATACCAGGTCCGATGAGATATACGTCCGGTCCAGTCTAGCATGACTGGCACCTGAAAGTGCGCGAATGGCATACAGCTTGACATTGACACACAACATGCGACGCTCTCCAGAGTAAGGTCTTCAATAATGCTATTTATTTCTGGGTACTGGCATCCGTATAGCTCGTTCGGTTGGATCTGTCTTCAGCCCGGCAGACACAATTAAAGTTACTTAAAATAATAAGAAAACGATCGGAATGTCAATGTTAATAAACACTTAAAAAAATAGCGCTCCATAGCATCATTAGGTACATAAACACAAATGACGCGCCATTCGTTACCCATAACAGAGAAGTCGCACATGAAAAACCTCCCAGATCGGCAGATTGTGACGGTTTTCACGACAGCACCTAGGAGTTATCTGAGGAACAGGTAGTAGCCAGCCAAGAAACCAACAGCATGACTCACGCAGACCTTATATTGCGGTCAAAAAGACCGCACTATGCAGTCTTTCTGGGCCTTGCTCTTGACCGTGATCTTTTGAATTACGACAATGTCCAAGTCATGCTCGGTGAACAGCCGGTAGAACTGCTTCTGCCGTCGTCTGGCCGCGAGTCCGCGAACGTTTATTGCTGCCACGCGCATGTAGTTTTCAAGGGAAAATTTCGAAAAATGAGTCTCAGACCTTGTACGCTGGACTCACCTCTCACTCTACCTGGGAAGAGACGAAGAGCGGCCGCAGCCAGCGCGTCGCCCCCTCTTGCCCGTCTTCCCCAACCACGGATGCTCAGTCTGCTGGAGCGACTGGTCAGTTTCGTGCACTGAGTCTCTGAGAGGCAACTTGACCGTCGCAGTCGCGAAGTCCATTGCAGAGTGCCATCCCCAGCGTTCAGTGCGTCTGTCGCGCCCCTTGCAGCCGGTTTTGTCTGACTGGCGGTTTTCGTATTCGGCTTATTTTCAAAAACTGCGCTTTTTGTCGTCAATGCTGCGGTGAAAGAAACCTGGCATTCTGGCATCGCTAAGGACGCGCGTTGCTGCGCGCCGGACGCCTGAAAGTATTGCGAAGGAATCCCCGTGGTTGGAGTCGCCGCCGCCTCCGCCTCTTTCTCGTTAATTACTAGGTTTGTGTCCTGGCTGTTGGTGGTCCTGCTGGCGGCAGCTCGAGCGTACTACCGTACGCAATTCGAGGCATGCCCGTAGACTCGACACTCTTCGCACCTTGGCACTCTCCAGTCACGCAGTATGTGCCCCATGCGAGGACAGAGGAGGCACATCGGTGCGCGCCCGGAGACGACAACCAGTTACGTGCCTCCGTAAATGCTGAGCGGATGCGACAGAGACTCCGGTGTTAAGTCTTCACGTCCGCCAGGCCCTCTATCTATCAATTCCCGCAGGTGACACCCTTGACGTCCCCGTAGGGCTTGAAGGCCCGCCAAAAAACGTCTGCAGATACGTCTAATGCCACACAATGGACGTTTACCATAAGCTCTCAGTTCTCGGGATCAATAACGAGGCGGGGTTGCTCCTTCACCTGCATGGCCCCCGCTCGCAAAAGCTTCTTTTTGGCGGACGTGTTGTGCAGCTTCAGCAGCTAGACGTGCCCCATTCGAAATACGTAAGGTCCTGCCACGTCTTCCGGAACTCCCACTTGGCTCAGAGACCCGACGAAATCTTCAGCACGGTAAGGCTGCCCTCGGGGTATCAGCGTGCAGCACAAGGCTGCATTTCATGGCTTCTCCCGTCGGAAGAGTAGGCAGCATCACTGCGTAGACATTCGGAACATCGCCGCGCACTGCATCACCGCGGCTTGGTGCCGCCGTCATCGCACTCGCAACGAAGCGATTCACTCCTCGTACGCTCGCCACCGCGCTCGTAAATAGGACAACTAAGTTACGCCACAGATTTTTTTTTTCTTTATCGTTGAGCTACGCCACAGCGTTAGTAACCTGCTCTATACTCTTGGTTTTTGTGATACCATAGCCTCCTCTATACTCACAAAGCGTGGCAGTTCGACGACGGAGCCATATATATATGCTCGGTCGCAAATTTGGAGCGCGAGGATCTGGTAGCACAGAGCGTCAAAGAGCCATTTCTCGGGGAACCTGGACGTCAGCGCACAGGTTTTGCAGCATCGAGGATCCGAAACACGCTTGTTCGCTCGGGAGAATTGTGTTTCGGCGTCTCGCCGCAGCGGGGGATCAGTCACGTGGCTATCCTCTCATCCGTTGTCTGCCGCTCCACCTTATCTGTTACGGCGGTCGCTTCCCGTGGTGATCTGTCAAGCTTTGTCAATATATTGGGGAGGAGATCGAACAGTCACACGCTCCCTGAAAAAAATTAATAAAAATTGTTGTATCACTGTCAATACCATATGCTGGTGCCGGGAGACGCGCTTTGAAGGAACAAAAAAAAAGCGTTCAGAATAAAATATAACAAAAGAAAAGCGTTCGTCGAAAAATAAATAAATTAATTTCTATTTTGTTCCCAACAATTTTTTTCACACGGTGAGTGAATGTGACACCGATGCCCAATGACTTTTCCGTGACGTGCCTCAGCAATCGCTCTGACTTAACTGTGGAATAGCACAATACTGCTGAATTTATTTTTAAAATAAGATCTATTGCTGTAGTTATTATGTTAGGGTTGCTTGAGTAGAGCCAGATGGTGACATACAATACCAAAATTTTTTAAAAAATGCTGCGGCAGGTCTTTGTTTTTTAACTTTTATTATTGAAATTCTCGCTTTACTTTTCTACATTTTCAATCTGCCTTAATACCACAGACCGTTTTTATTTTCGCATTATAGAAATTTGTTGTCGTTGTTGAGTTTTTGAAGTGGAACAGTTTTACCCATTAAATATGTGTCTATTCGTGACGCACCGAGATTGTACGTTCCTATTTATATAAATAAAACGTCAAACTAAAGCAAACTTAAATATGTGAATCAGAACGTTATTTTCTAACTCAAATATGAGTTATTTGAATTAGAAATGGAGTTAGAAGTTAAAAATAAAAAAAAGCATTCTAATTATAGTGTTAGTTTGATTGCGTCCCCTGGAGGGGCTTACCATACGTTCTCAGGTAGTCTTAGAAATAAAGTTCTGCCCATTAAAGCGAAGAAAAAAAAAGTGAAAGCCGTTTACAACTCCCTGTAACGCCGAATTGGAGCGCAGCTCTTGAGGAGGAGGACGGAAGGGAACTCAGGGGAGGGTATACCCCTCCTCCTCCTCCTCCCCTCATTCTTCAATCTCCTCCGGGGGGGTCACGTGATCTTGAGGGAGGGGGGTCACGTGACCTGGGGGTTCACGTGACCCCTCTCCCCCCGCGAGGTCACGTGACCCCGGGGGGGGGGGGGGGGGGGGGGCTCGCGCGGTGCATTATGGGACATTTTCCATAAATGTTGCTAAAGTTGAAGCCTGGGCGAGTTGGAATGACATTTTAAAAGGTTAAAACAGCGCAAAAAACAACGGACAGGGTAAAGAAGGACACAGACAGCGCTCTGTCTGTGTCCTTCTTTACCCTGTCCGTTGTTTTTTGCGCTGTTTTAACCTTTTAAAACATTTTCCATAATGCACCTCGGGGGGAGGGGGTCACGTGATCTCGGGGGGGGGGGGCGGGGGGGGGAGTCACGTGGCCTGAGGGGTCACGTGACCCCCCCCCCCCCCCCGAGGTCACGTGACCCCAAGGGGGGGGGGGGGGGGCTCGCGCGGTGCATTATGGGACATTTCCCATAATGCACCGCGCGGTTACGCCGACGGCGACGCCGCTCAAGTCGGAAACGGGCGCCTAAGAGCTGCGCTCTAAAAGCAAATTAAACACAATACAAAAATATAAAGGATTGTAAAATGTACTTGATGATTATTTTTTATAAGCGCTCTAAATTAAGGACCTGCTTAAACGTCGTTTGATAACTGCCATGTTTAAAGTGTGGTGTTTTTAAAGATTGTGGTTTTATGAACCCACAACAACGGTGCATAAAACGAGCTGGCATAGCTTTTGTCAAAAGACGGCAATAATTTAACATAAATAAACGGGTTTGGCGGTGTTCAAAACGAGATTGCCCGCGAGTGCGGCAAAAACACCTTTGGTCGTAAAGCAGAGGAAATGAGCTGCAGACGATGCACACGCCCAGAGATTTCTTTTTTCACACATTAACAAAGTTAAATAAAATATAAAAAACACTGTGGTAGGCGCGGAAACACTAATTCTGCTATATGTTCCTGTGTGTGTGTGTGGGGGGGGGGCATATAGACTGAAAGAGTATAAGTGAGAATTCTTACGTCAGAGAGATATCCTGAAAGCGCGAAGGAGAAGCTACCGCGCGCCAATTTCTTTCGTTCCCATCAGTGCCCTCTCACATTTCTTCATTTCCCGCCAATGGAGCCTCCTTTCCTCCGTCTTCACGAGAACGTATCCCATCTGCCTACGTGCCATATGAAAAACTTTTTTTTTTCTTAGGAGAGGTCAGTTTGGTCGAAACCGCAATGCCGCTGAGAAAACTACTTCAAGTCTGCCACCCAGATGACAAGGCCCATGCATGACGTCATTGTTCGTGAATCCCAGGCCCACCCCAAGCGGCGAACACGCTGACGAATCCCTACGAAAGTACGGCGCAAACCGACCGGCAGACGCGTGAGTCTTAGCTTCGCCGCGCGCTAGCGTCGCCCGCGTCGTGAAACGCCGCAAGACGCGCTGGCGGCGTCGCTGATGCGAGCTATGCGACGCTGCGTGGATACACGAGCGATGACGTTTTGGGAAAAAAAGGAGTGGGACTTGTGCTCCCCTTAGTATTGAGCCAGCGTGGCACCTTGCGGCCAAAAACATAAACAAGTGACAAGGAAGGCAGGAGGACCCGTCTCGGAATGAGAAGTGACGACTCCCAGAAGGCTCGACCGAACCAACGCAGCGCCCCCGTTCGGACGACGCGCGGCGGTGGCGGCCGAGATCGACTGGAGAAACACACCACACCGTCCCGGGTTATTGGTCCGTCCGTTGTCGGCGGCTACTCGAGCCTATCGTCCCGCTTCACTTCAGGACGGACCACAGCGGAGGCTATCCAAACCACCCCCTGCCAATCCATAACTTGGAGGGTGTCACGTGACCATTCGGAGGCGGCGGAGAGACGCGCGGAGCGCGAAATCACGTGTCACGCGCGGAGTACGGGACTGGCTCTAGCGTGGCGTCTGTTGCGGTGCGTCCTAGGGGCGAAACGAAGTATATAGCACGGAGGCGGGAAGGAAAACAGGCCAAGACCGGGCGGCAGACAGAGTAGAGCCAAAGAATACAGTCTTGCGGCGTGGATTCTGTAGCCCGTGCGAGCGTGCGTGTCGAGGCCCTCGTTTGCGGCCTAATAACAGAGCGTCTCTTCACCTGACGGACGGAAGGCGGGAGGAAGAGACGGCGTCTATATTAGCCGCTTTCCAATATCGGCGGCTCCGGTAAATAACGGCGCAGAGGAGACGCCGGCCGGCCTGCCAGCCGCGGTGGTTGCGTAGGTGGACGCGGCTGGCTTTTGCGGTGCTTTTGCATTTGGGGGTTGCTGGCTCGGATAAATAGAAGCGGCCTTGATTTCATTGTTTCGGTCTCGGGGAGACTCCGAGCGAATGCGTAGCGACCGCGAGTTGTGGAGAGCCTCCCCTTATGAAAGAAAGATTCGCGTGTTTGCCGTTTAATACTCGTTGGTCTTGGGGGAAATACGCGCGTGTATGTACTTAGAATCCTGAGAGAAAAATCAAAGCAAAAAGAATCGAATAAAACAAAAAAAACAGTCTCGTGGGCGGTTCACACTTCAGTTCTTTTTTTAAATTTTTATTGCGTTGTTTTAAGATACGTATCCTTCAATATTGTAATACGGGGTTAGCAGCAATGTGAACCGATTGCACGGGAATTGATTACCTGTCGTTAGACCTGCTTTGATTGATATTGCCGCGTGCATGATTGTGAAGATACGCTTCTCCATTCATTAAGAAGATTCGCGTACACTCTTACCCCATTGTCGCCCTAGCTCTTCCCCGAACATTCTAGGTCGAATATTCGAGATGTCGAGCATCGTCGATAAAGAGCCTAGCGCCGTATTGCCGATTCATTCACATATCCTCTCTTGCGATAGCCAGCTGCTACGCCGACGCACGGTCGCCTGCCGCTGCCGCCGCTGACGCTCGCCACTGCTTTCTCAACGTGTGTTCTCCTTTTCGCTTCTGAGACAAGTTCTCATCCCTTAAACCTTTAGTTCATTTTGTTTTACCCTGCCTCATTGTCTGCCATTCGTGAAGATATGTCAACTTATGTTCAAATAAAGTCTCGCTGAAGACAATAAGTAAAGCTTTGGCAAACCCCTCATTACAAGTAAATGCAATAAAATTATTCTGGAGTACTTAGTGTTCCACTAACGATCCACTAACGATCGGCGTTCCACTAACGATAACGTAATGCACGACCCTTGACTTCCAAGTGATATTCTGTCAAATGAGCCTCGCTCGCCTCTAAACTGGCTCGAACATGTCCGTTGTAATGTCCCGATGCCTTTGTCAAAGAAAAGAAAAAGCGGCGAAAAGATTTATTGCTACCATTCCCTCCGAAAATTTTCGCACATTTTGTTTCTAAAAGATAAGAGCTTTTTACGCAAACTAGTACCGACTTATCGTGATATTCGCTCTCTAGAGAGGAAATAAAGAATTATCATTATAAAAATAAGCGATATCTTGAGAGAAAAACGAGAAAACGCTGCTCTTAACTCTATGTTATAAATGCTTGAGATTTCTTTTTGTGTAACATGTAGCCTGATTTGTTTTACATCCATCATATTTTGAACATCATCGAGAGCGCTGATCGGAGAGTTTTAGCTGTTCGCGTTATTGCGATGTTAGACCACAATTATAGCTGCCTTGAAGTCTACCCACTATCCTTCAATCAGAGCCAATCAGAGCTCGGCGTTCTGACTTCACCGAAACCCTTGCGCAAAAAGCAGACGAACTTGCACTCCGAATAGGCCCTTGTTTTTATATCGCCCGGAGGAGGCGTTGTTGGCAATTTACGTCCACGCGAACTTTGAGTCAAATGAGAGGACAAAGAATCCCCACCATATCACCGCTCCTTTAAATGCTCATGAGAAAAATTTATGACCATTTCTCCGGGTGGTTAGGACCTATGTTAAAATGTACTTTTGTGCTGCCCCTGTGAATGGGGTAAAAGACCACCGATCACCTCTTATATGTTTCTTAGCACAACATAAGGGTCCCGCTGGATCCTCAACTTCGGGGTTTCCGTAGAACTTCATCGTCCCAGGAAGTATGACATCAGCAGGCTCAGAAGGCCTGCCGAAACGGAGCGACCGGAAGATTCTTGGAAGCCAAGAGATGGCTTGTATTTGTAAACACTAAAAGGCTGTATATGAAGCTAGATGGGGGTCCCTATCGCAGGTCGGAGTAATACATACAACGTTTGAAAATAACGTAAACTCGCCTTTGAGAAGAAAACTTTTGTTTTGGTTCTGCAATTTTACGCCTGGGTCTTATCGCGGTTGGCGTGAGAGGACTAGACGCGAATGAGCTCTCACGCGAGACAAAGAAACAACGGAAATCTCGAGAATGAATCCTTTCTGGCGAGCTAATGCGCCGTCGAATATTGATTTTGCAATTATTCCGGCTTTGCCAGACGCTCGTACTCTCTCGCCGACTTCTTATTGTTTTCCGATTGTATTGACGTCTGCACCCGTCGAAAAAAGATTATCAATGACGGCTCTGTTCCTTCTTATCGGGAGCTCTCTCCGCACTTCTTTGTTCCCACTCTTCCATTTGCAATAGGGATTATACGCGGGAGTCTGTTAGGTCGTCTGCTTTTTTTTTTCTTGATGAAGTTTGCTTCCGTGTTTGTTTACGGGGTCAGTAAAAGAAAGGGGAAAGAATCACAATCTTGGGATGGAGGCTCAGATTGTTGACTTTGCCGGTGTTATTTACTGATGCGGGAGTAGAGTTACTTTTGGGAAAGTATCTAATCTCTCAATTGGTAAGCTCGGGGATATGTCAAATCCTGGAAGTCAGACGAACGACGTATGGCGCTAGCGTGCCTAACAGGAACCACACATAATATCTATATTTTCGCTCTGCTCGGCTCGAGCAACCCTGGACATTAGAAAGCATCAATAGTCGTTTTCTCATCGCTTTTTTAATCTCGAAGGTCTGTGTTTGAATTTTATACCGAACGCCTCAGCCAGTGCATTTCAATTGATTTGTAGAGGATATGGCTACGTACTAATGTTGCGGTGTCGTTGAGTGACAATACGTTCACCTACGTTTTCAATAATATAAGGGTTCTTGTTATGCTAGAAATGAAGAGGTGTACTACGGGAGAGACTAGGCTTACAGGCACGGAGAAACAGATATAAGAGGAATAAGAAATAACATGAAAATATAAGAATAACAAAGCCAGCAAGCCTCTACCCTCGATTTGTTAATGACGTGCACGGGTTTTGTTTATCCCACATATGAATACGTAAACTGAAATGAGGCGATTCTGGAGTTGTGCATACGTGTGTAGTACGAAAAAGCAAAAACAGCTATGACTGCGTAGAATAATTAGTGTATGAATAAGAGTTGAATTCACAAAGCGCTGAGCGTGTCGAAAATGCTTAAACTGTCATGCATCTTTGTAACGCGGCCGATTCAGTGTCTGGCTGCATACGCTTTCTTTTTCTAGGACATGTTAAGGGGCAGTGTCCTCAACTGTATTTTGCGACCCGTTTAAATCTTGGTACACCGTTTATTCTAAGTTTCGTTCATTTTTTTTTTATTAATAATATTTCTTCTCGTTTTCCTGGGTACCGTTTTCTTGGTACCGTTTGTTTTTAACTAAGAAAAAACATCGGAGCCTCCTGCATTTCATCACTCAACCTCCACATTTCATTTCTTTTTTTAACAGGAAAAATTGCAGCGCACCGCAAACCCTCGAAAAACGGGAGATGAGTGAAACTCTCTCGCGAGAGCCGAAGCTCTCTCTTGGTTTCGTCGATTATTCAAGCAACATGCTGGCTGAGGTCCTTCAAAAGATGTCCCGGGGACCGACCGAGGCAGCCGCGGGGAAACTGAGTGAAGAACGAGCGAGCCTGCCGGAGCGGTGTCGTAGAAATGGATATTACTTCCAATCCGTTTAACACTCTTTGGGACACGGAGAGAGGAAAGTGGGGATGGCAACCTGCGGGACTGTATATGCACTCCCGCCAACAGAACCGGAGGGGGAAGAAGTGTGTACTCAAGAGGAGAGAACGCGTTTCGTTTTCTTTTTGGCACGTTCAGTCGATCCCTGCAAGCCATAATCGCCTCTTTGCGAGTTTCTTCTCAAGAGAGAGGTAGAAATAGTTCAGTAGAAAAAAACAACAACCAAGGCTATCGCGGAAGTGTCAACTGATCGCCCAATAAGGCAGCTGTTGTATAGGAGTGTAATCACTTTTCAGATTTTCCTTTTTTCTAATCTGATATTTTATATTTACTACTATATAATTTATTATGGACGATGTAAGATTGTTTAGTTAAAAGTTATTTTTCAAAAATTGTACGAAGATATTTTTTTTAGCAAAACTGATTTTGTGTGACATTTCTAAACTGCGTTTAGTATGCTTGAAAAAAAAATAATTTTAATGATTTGGCTAAAGTTAATCGTTAGTGCAGCTACATTAACGCATCGCTAATAAAGGTAATGATAATGTTTTACCAAGTTTGTCTTAAATTTGGGCTAATATCTAGACAAGACCCGTTTACGATGTAGTGATTTATTTGATGACAACAAAGCGAAGAAAGAGTGCGGAAAACGGCACTTTTTTATATACAAAGAGACGATAAACCTTATTACACAACTGATTACTTTTAGTTTCACTCTGAGCTGCGAAAGTTTTCTCATGATTCAATAACCTGTTCCTCGTGTGCATTGAATGCATCAATTTTACCGTATGCAAATGTTACATAACGTAAAAGTATTTATTTTCGCGTGCGCAATGTTCCGGGAATTTCGCCGAAAGTTTCCAGCTCAATATTTCGGGAATAATTCGAAGGTATAAACTCACGTGACTGAGCGAGATAGGCAACATATTATTTACTGTAAGGATGCAATATAGCGAGAAAGAAAAGGACGACGAGAAGACGAAGACGACGAGCCAGCGCCAGGTGCGGAGAATTCGACTAGACAGCCTCACCAACACCCTCAACGCAGTCATTCATCGTGCATTATAAAAAGAACATTAAACCATCTCACAAGTGGTGGCATAGCCTTCTCTATACTGACAAAGCCTGCCAGATCACTACGAGACACGGCCGCCGAAATTGAAAAGGTAGTGCGGCAGACAACGGATGAGAGGAGAGGAATGTAACGGGCGCCCCACTGCGGCGAGACGCCGAAACACACTTCTCCCTAGCGATGGAATGTCCGCTCGAGCTCCTCGCGTTTTTCGCACTACCGCTTCTTTTTTCGTCGTGTTTGAAAACCATTCTTCGGGTCCTCGCCGCTGTAGAAGCTGTGCGCTGAATACCATAAATGCTCTCTGCTACCAAATCCTCGCGCTCTAAATCTGCGACCTGGCACTCTATCGCTCCGTCGTCGAACTGCCAGGCTTTGTGAGTATAGAGGAGGCTATGGTGGTGGAGGTCATTACGTTCTCCTATTTCTACGTTTCTCTCTATCCCCAAATATACATAGGTTGCACTGACGTAATTTGGTCCTCCTTTCTGGTGGCCGAACTTCCTCGAGCGCAGCCTTTACTGTGCATATTCTACGAGCAGTACACGAGCGTCGCGAGCGAGCGGAAACGAGTGAGCACAGCTTCATTATTCTTCGTTTCACTTTATCTGCGAGCGAAGCCAAAGCTAGAAGCGCGAGACCAGGGCTTTTTGCATTTCTGCCCAGCTCGCGCGCTCGAGCAAAGCCTGAAGGCACGGAGAATTCGTGCTCGCGCTTGCAGCTTTGCCTTCGCTCGCACACAAGGTGAAACGAAGTATAACAGCAGGTTTTGGCCACCAGAAAGGAGGAAGGATATGACGTCACGTGCAACCCATGTATACGGTGGAGCTTGGTATAAAGCCCCTTCATGTTTCAAAAGTATCGCAAGGTGCGTCGATGCACGAGGCACGTGGAGCGTCCAGCCCTTGGGAAAATCATGGTGGCACAGCGCAGCACTGAGCTAGATTTCAGACGCCATGTTCTTCCCAGAAGTGGCGCGCGGCACGTGTCTCAAGCATTTCCACAACGATGAATGGCGCCACTTTTCTCAAGATAGAGGGGCTTTAGCTTCGCAGTGGACGCACTGCCACTATGGCGGACTCGGAAGCCAGCACGTCTCAGCAGCACCCACCTTGACCGCACTACCATCAGACCGCTAAGGCCTTCTCGAACGCTGGTCCTTAAAGGGAAGCTGATACACTCCTTATTTTTATTTCGTATTTTTATCTCATGAATTCGAATATCACCTTCGTTTTTCTCAAATATGTAACTTAACGTAAGAAAACTCGTAAAACCTTCGACCATTCGTGACGTCATACTACAATCTTTGGGACGCCAATCACGTGTCGCTCCGGTGGGCAGCACGTACAATTGCAAGCTTGTCTGGTATATTCCCCCGCACTGACAGCAGTCGTGATGTCACTTTGTGACCTTCTTTTTTTTAAAACTAGCAAAGTGCTTGTGCATATCTTTGACAGGCGCTGAAGATGAGCGAGAAAAGAGATTCCAAAAACTTCTAATAGGACGTCACGCCCCTGGAAGGAGGGGCTTCAACGGTATTTTGAAAATTAATCTCTGTAGCCTCCGTGCACCAAATTGTAAAATGATCTCTATGTTTGTAATCCTGGAAGCGAAATAAAGATGATTTAGATGTTTTTGCTTAAATACAGAATCGCTTCAGTTTCCCTTTAAAACTGGTATTTAAAGCCAATAGCCGAACGTTAAAGGCTGAACTCCATGGAACGAATTATGTGACGAATAACTGGCGAACGCCGCCCGACGGCACGCTCGCTTTGCGCGCGACGTAGCAGCCACTGTGTTGATTCCACGCGCAGAGCAAACGCCGCCGGGCAAAATTCGTCGGTTATTCGCAGCATATTCGTCCCACGGAGTTCAGCCTTAAGAATGTCTGGAGCTCAGCGCGTGTCTTGAGTTTTGCCATAGCCTCCTCTATACTCATAATGCCTGGCCGTTTAACGACGGAGCCATAGACTGCAGGGTCGCAGATTTGGAGCGCTAGGATCTGGTAGCACAGAGCATTTCTCGGGAAACCTGGACGTCAGCGCGTAGCTTTTGCAGCGGCGAGGACCCGAAACATGGTTTTCAAACACGACGAGAAAAGAAGCGGTAGCGCGAGGAACATGAGGAACACGAGCGGACATTCCATCGCTCGAGAGAAGTGGGCTTTGGTGCCTCGCCGCAGCGGGGCGCCCGTCACGTGGCTCTCCTCTCATTTGTTGTCTACCGCTCTACCTTTTCAATTTTGGCGGCCGCTTCCCGTGCCGATCTGGCAGGCTTTGTCAGTGTAGAGGAGGCTATGGCTTTGCCAACACCCAGCGCGTGGCTGCGATAAACATTAGCGGCAGATACGGCGTGGGGTATTCACTGGACGGCATATTTGACGGCGATCTTTAGAGCGCCTACTCAACACGAGCTCACATCATTAGGCTGTAAAAGACCGGCGATCTTCATGGTGCGGAATGAACGTTGCAGAAGATCTGTGGAAGCTCGCCGTCAGCACGCGCTCAGCAGTTGCGAACACAGCCCGAGAAAAGGTTCCTGGCAGGTTCCATTTGTAATGCTCATGTATATAACGCGTGATTTTCTCGCTTTCCAAAGCGACGGACATGCCCGTGCTGAGCTGGGGAGATCGCACGCTGGGCTGAGGGCTTGTAAACAATGAAATGGTGTATACACGCAACTACAAACCACAGAGACGTCCACGGCTTCTCGTTGCTCCACGTCAGCTACCACAAAATGTTATACATGCTAGCCACGATTATCCTACCACGGGCCCCACCTTGGCTTTTCAAAAACATACTTCAGAGTTCGGCACAGCTTCTTCTGCAATGAGATGCATCGATCCATTAATAGAAACGTCCGGGCATTTCACCTTTGCAAGACAACGAAGAGTCCAATTACGATCAGCCGACAAGGCCTTCTACGCCCCATTTCACCACCCAAGAGCCCTTTTCAACAAATCGGTATTGACATTTTGGGACCTCTTTCTGCATCCACCTCTGATAACCACTAAATAATTGTGACTGTGGACTATTTGACCCGTTGCGCAGAGACGAAAGCTTTGCTTGTCTCCACTGCGTGAGAAGTGGGAGACTTATTTTTTATCTTTTTGATTTAGGCCATCGAGCTACACAAACTATATACGTGACCGTGGCACCCTTGTTACCCCTGAAGTACTTGCAGAAGTTTTTCCATTGGGTATTACCGCTCACAGTGCAACAAGTGCCTATCACCTTCAAGGGAATGGACTCACAGAACACCTAAACTACGCTTTGAATACCGTTCCCTCTACGTACGTGACCGAGAGTCACAACAACTGGAACCACGTTTTGCCGTTCGTCACCTATGACTACAACACCGCACGCCAGGCTACCTACCACAGGGTTCTGGCCATATTACGTTTTGCACGCTCGCGACCCACTAACAACCTTAGACACACATCTTTCCAATGTCAGTTTCCGAGCTGAGGACGCTCGTCAAATGGCCCGCTTCGACACCTTCAGGTGACAGCATCTGCATCAACTCCGTCACGGAGGGGATCTCCTCAACGTCCTGTTCAACACTGGTGACAAGGTTTTGTTTTCAACCCCACTCCGTCAGGTAGGCCAATCTGCCAAGCTAATGACAAAATTTGTCTTACCATACCGAATCGTCCACCGCCTCCCTTCAACAATCTACGAGGTCGTCCCAGTCCAGCCACGTCGTCGTGACCGTCGTTCAAGGACAACTGACTCATGTAGCCCGTATAAGGCGCTACTATCGCTTCAACCAGAACACAAATATTCACGCAGTGCCGGTTGGCCGGTGCTACCGCCCGTCGGGGGAGTTGTAAGGAAAACAAAAAATTGACCGCATCTCCACGTGGTGAACGATGTTGCTTGGGGCGAAGCTCTGGTGGTGCTTGTCTGCGTAGACGCCGAGCCGCAGCATGCCGAGCCTTTTCATTCATGTCAGTAGGAGAATGTGTGGTTTTCTTCTTTCTCTTTTTTTAAGCAGACAGATGGGATGGCATCTCAGAACCCCCTACTCTTTTTTTTCTTCTTTTTCTTTGAGCCTTTTCATTCATGTCAGTAGGAGAATGTGTGGTTTTGTTCTTTTTCTTTTTTTAAGCAGACAGATGGGATGGTATCTCAGAACCCCCTACTCTTTTTTTTCTTCTTTTTCTTTGAGCCTTTTCATTCATGTCAGTAGGAGAATGTGTGGTTTTCTTCTTTCTCTTTTTTTAAGCAGACAGATGGGATGGCATCTCAGAACCCCCTACTCTTTTTTTTCTTCTTTTTCTTTGAGCCTTTTCATTCATGTCAGTAGGAGAATGTGTGGTTTTGTTCTTTTTCTTTTTTAAGCAGACAGATGGGATGGTATCTCAGAACCCCCTACTCTTTTTTTTCTTCTTTTTCTTTGAGCTTTTCATTCATGTCAGTAGGAGAATGTGTGGTTTCTTCTTTCTCTTTTTTTAAGCAGACAGATGGGATGGCATCTCAGAACCCCTACTCTTTTTTTTCTTCTTTTTCTTTGAGCCTTTCATCATGTCAGTAGGAGAATGTGTGGTTTTCTTCCTTTCTCTTTTTTTAAGCAGACAGATGGGATGGCATCTCAGAACCCCCTACCTTTTTTTTCTTCTTTTTCTTTGGAGCCTTTTCATTCATGTCAGTAGGAGAATGTGTGTTTTTTAAGCAGACAGATGGGATGGATCTCAGAACCCCTACTCTTTTTTTTTCTTCTTTTTCTTTGAGCCTTTTCATTCATGTCAGTAGGAGAATGTGTGGTTTTCTTCTTTCTCTTTTTTTAAGCAGACAGATGGGATGGTATCTCAGAACCCCCTACTCTTTTTTTTCTTCTTTTTCTTTGAGCCTTTTCATTCATGTCAGTAGGAGAATGTGTGGTTTTCTTCTTTCTCTTTTTTTAAGCAGACAGATGGGATGGTATCTCAGAACCCCTACTCTTTTTTTTCTTCTTTTTCTTTGAGCCTTTTCATTCATGTCAGTAGGAGAATGTGTGGTTTTGTTCTTTTTCTTTTTTAAGCAGACAGATGGGATGGTATCTCAGAACCCCCTACTATTTTTTTTCTTCTTTTTCTTTGAGCCTTTTCATTCATGTCAGTAGGAGAATGTGTGGTTTTCTTCTTTCTCTTTTTTTAAGCAGACAGATGGGATGGTATCTCAGAACCCCCTACTCTTTTTTTTCTTCTTTTTCTTTGAGCCTTTTCATTCATGTCAGTAGGAGAATGTGTGGTTTTGTTCTTTTTCTTTTTTTAAGCAGACAGATGGGATGGTATCTCAGAACCCCTACTCTTTTTTTTCTTCTTTTTTCTTTGAGCCTTTTCATTCATGTCAGTAGGAGAATGTGTGGTTTTCTTGTTTTTCTTTTTTTTCTTCTTTTTCTTTTTTCATAATTTTTTTCATCTTTTTTTTTCCAATTTTTTTTGCCCTACACGAGCACGTGAGCATGTGCTCACGTGCTCGTGAGCACGTGATCTCACGAGAAAAAGCACGAGCACCCGACGCCGGCCTACGGCGGACAACAGACGGCGGACGGACATGGCCAGCCCCTTAAGCCTGGTTCAGACAGTTGCGTTTGACTGCGTTTGACTGCGTTGCGGCAGCGAGAAACCAGGACATCCCTGCTGCTAATATCGCGTGCCAAGATGATTCCTTGAATTGGATTCCATGCTTCATACGAAGCACAGATGTGCCGGTGACTGGCTTTCTGCACTCGACGTAACGCAGTCAAACGCACTCAAACGCAAGTGTCTGAACCGGCCTTAAGGAGCTTCGCCCCTAAAACGAGGAGCAGAAGAAGACAATCCAGCACCAGAGGCAGCGAATTCGTCAGTACTTCGTCTCAACTGTCTCAACTTACCATGGACTATTAATAACCGTGCAGGCTAAAAACGCGAGCTAGTCATTTTAGATGGAGCGTCGGTGGCTACACGAGCGCTCGTGCAGCGAGTGCTCCAGTCCAGGCAGTCAAGGCAGTCAAGGCAGTCAAGGCTAGCCGCTCCCGCTTGCACAGTCTTCGCAGTTAATTCATACTAACGTGAGACGAAGTATAGGAAACCTCAGCAACTTCCTCAACACAATTATTCAACATGCATTGTAAAACGACATTAAGCCCTATCGGAATATACTCAAGTGGCCTATTTTGGGAAGTTTTCAAAGTCACAAAATTTGTGAAAAGTAACCGCCGAATTCAGAAACCTCACTCAAACTACACTCACACTTAAGGGCCGCTCCACTTCCTCGAGGAAGGCGCGAGGGCCGGTGCTGGCCAATCGCGAGGACGGACCCGCCGTCGCGATTGGCCAGCGCCGGCCCTCGCGCCTTCCTCGAGGAAGTGGAGGGGCCCTTAAGTGTGAGTGTAGTTTGAGTGAGGTTTCTGAATTCGGCGGTAAGTCCTAGTTAAAATATTAATTTACTTTAATCACTGCCTTCTTACAGGCCTGTAGCTATTACGACATTCCGGGTTGCAATATTAAATTATGCGATTTGCGTGTTTATTTAATGAAGTTAGAAAACACACAGAAGTACCAATCTAGCTATGCTATTTATTTTAAAGATATCGGTTACCTTAATTTATACCTTTCGCCATAATTGATTAACAGCACCTCACCCGCAGTAGCAAAATACCTATTCACGTTTCTACAAATTTAGCGTGTAAACTATGCGCTCGTGCGAGCACCCCAATTAGGAAACAGATTATTAACCTTGACGTCACCGTTCAGTTACCTTCAATTCCCGAGTTCTTTCATTTTCTCTGTATGCAGCGTGCTCTCCACAAACGCGGTGAAGAACATTCTAAACATCTGATGTAGTCTACGGTTAGTGACATCGCTGCGTTTTGTTAGGGCCGAACGATGTACGAATAATAAAATGTTCACGTCGAAGAGATGTTTAGTTCAATTGTTTACGCATTATGTTTGAGTTATGAGCATAGCACTATAATTCCGTGAACTGATTTACTTTAGAAAACCCCATTACACCTTATTTTAATGTTTACTTTGTTTATTTATGTTTTTGCACAGCAATAAACTTTCAATTGCAAGCCAGCGCCGGGTCGGTGTGTTTCTTCGTCCTGATCCTACGTCTTTTAGCGCTGTTCCTTCCAAACATGTATGCATTACGCACCCCCCCCCCCCCCCCCCAAAAAAAAAAAAAAAAAAAAAAAAAGCTAAGCCTATAAATGAAACTTCGATTGTCCGTAGAAAGCTTTAAGTAATTTGGATAGAAATATGCCCATGACATAACTTAATGTAGTCAGCTATAAAACACAATGCCTCCTGTTTCTTTCCTCCCAAGTGCACAATCTGCATCTTCGCGTAGTTAATGAGTCGGCTACCGTGATGACACTGTTAGCGAAGCGGCAGATAGTGCGACAAAGTGTGCTATTAACGGCATTAAAAGGATACTGCAACAAAATTTTGGCGCCTATTTCTTGGCCTATTTGTGTTCAAGGGAGCAGTATCACATCAGGCACACCATTTATTGTTAGAAAAGACCCGAAAAGGAATTTTACAACGAATTAAACGATTAGCAAAGACCACCTGGTGGATGTCACTAAAGCCTCGTTCCTAACGCCCGTCTACGAACCTTGACAGGTAGTAACAGCGCTTGTCTCGCCTCCGGTCACCACGAAAGAAGCGGGGAAGGAGGCACTCCCCTCTCACCGGGACTCTCTTTTGTGTGTCCCAGACGTCGCTATTGTCCCTCTACAAGATTATATAAGTTTAACCCGTCACTCAAAGTTCGTGCGAAAGCAGCTTTGGGGTTAGTTGTGGTGGCCCAATCGCTGGCGTGCTTCGGCCATTTCGGTGGCTGGAATGGCTAGAACATCCTCTTGACGTCAGCCTCGCCGCAGTTTTGCTCGTCACGATAAAATCTACGTCACGATTGCACCGGATGTCACGTGCTCTCCGCTGGCTACTCTCCGAGCGCTTGCCAAAGTGGGCCGTTTATAACAAAAAAATATAGCCATCCGGCTGAAAATACAAACGTGCGATTGTCATTTACGGATATTGTGGATAATATTCATTTTATTTCCGAACACGACGGGCATGTTTCAGATTTCGTTAAAGTATTCCTTTAAATCTTGGACCCATGCGGTTCAGATGTTTTGGCTCAGGCCCTCAAGGAAGCATCATTTTACGACCACGGGCCAAACACGCAGTCCTACTATATTCTAGACTCACTCCATGGACCATCGTCACTGTGTACCCTTCGATCACTGCTATTAGAGGCGAGTTTACATCGAGAACACAACGATTTTGAGGTAGTAAACTAGCGTGTTGTTGTGACATCTGTGAATCAAGAAGGCTATGGAATAGCTCTTGAGTGAGCCAGCGCGAAGAAACCAACAAACGAAGTTCCGTAGTGCAGCAAACGTTACCTGTAATAGAATCCTAATCCTTTAGTGCTTTTAAAGTGTTCGGTAGTTTGGACGAATCTCGCCTGTTCCTGAAGGCAACCGGAGTCAAAGAGCGGGTGGTGTTCTGAGCAAACACTGCAGACTATAAACAACCTGGTAGCTGTTTGCGTGCACGTGTATCGTACTTTCTTTATAATTCGGCGGAATTTCGTACCCCATTTTTTTCTTGCCTGACACTCCTCATTTTTTTTCCTTAAACAGAACAACAAAAAGTAGCCAAAAGTTTTCTTCTTTTTTTCACATTTAGGTTTACATTTCTGTGTTGCCATCAAAAAGCTAACTCTTCCTTCTTTTCACTTGATTCTATAACGCGAATCCCTGCCTATTTGAGCCTTTTACACACGTATAAAGTGAAATAAATTGTTTAAATAAATAGTGTTGAAAATATCAATTGAATAACGGGGCACATAAAAATCAATCGTGTTGACCGAATATTTCAATATTTTAACGGTTCATTTGCTCAATCTAGCTTTTTTTTTATTAATGCACCCTCATGACACTACCATCTTTATGAGGATGGTTAACACAAAATTACACCCTACGCTTCAATAAAAAAAAAATAGCCATGACGTAGTCATTGCAAAAGGATTCGATGCTTATGTTTTAACGTGGAAAAAATTTGCTTCACTAATGCGCCACTTTGTTTTTAAAATTACGAGCTTATAATAGGCTTTTATAGCGCAAACGTGTTGTAATTTATACGACAACATAGAGTTTTAGAAGAGAGTTCTGATTACCTTGATCAGGATTCTCGATACCAACAAGATGCACGAGCAAAGGCAACGGTGGAGCATCGAATATGGTTTTCAGAGTTAACGAAACTCTCAACTAAATCCTCTTTATTTCTCAATCCTGTTGAACGTTACATCAGTTCGAGCAGTGTCGAGAACGTCCGGCCCATAACAACTACAAAACTAAAAAAAAAAAGTAACCGTTCGGCTTATCTCATCGAAACGTTCATTATGCTCTAAAATATTTTTTTACTTCTCCTTTGAAAGCGCCGCGTATAACTCAACGAGACCGACGCTTAAGACCTAATGCGGTGCAAGAGTTATAACGACAGGCCCATGCGTATGAGTTTCATTTTGTATATTCTTTCGTCTCAAGCTTTACACCGCTTGCTAACACGCGCGGGAGTCTGTTTGTTTGCCTTACCCCTAAATGTCCGCCGGACCGGCTCGTTGTGCTCGGCAGGACAACAACCTCAGGCAGGAGTTTTAATATCTGAATATTCACGGCTGCTGGCGCCACGCGTAATCACGTCCCGCTGAAACCTCGACAAGGCTGGGTAAAAACAAAATGAACGCGCAGCTCCACCGCAGTTGGCGACTGAAGCCGTAAGGAAGGAGAGAGAATGAGAGAAAGGGGAGAAGAGGGGGCTCGTGCGCGCTACAGGGGTGTAATTCAAAACCTTGTGCTGAGCACTATACTCTGTTTACCACTAAGCTGACAATGCGGGTGGAGCTACGTGCTCGGCAAACTACTCAGCCGTCTCCCTTTCATCACTTTACCCCACTCTCTACCAGTCGGTATAGGGTCGAGCGTAAACAGGTGGTGAAGGATAAGCGTATGATTGGTCCTGCAAACGCATAGTTTCCACCGCACTGTCTGCTTGGGGCAGAATTGAGTAGAGCGGGTTCAGGGGAAAATGTAAGGGGGAAAAAAAGGGAGGGAGGAAGGGGGAGGGGAGCAAGGTATTTTGGTAGAAAAGCTGTCTTTCAGAGGACGTATTTTCTAAAGGTGGGGTGCGTAAAGGTATAGTAGTGGTTTCACCATGATTAGCCTGACCGTCTCAAGTGTTTGCTTCTCAAGCTAATGGCTGTAATCAGCGTCGCCGGCATGAATCGGTGTCCATAGCACATGATTCTAATTGGAGGCTATAGACCAGGGGTGACCAGGCTGACCCGGCCTAAGAGCCGCAAACAGAAGCATTAAAGTTCCAAGAGCCGCGGTGGTGGGGGTGGGGCAAATTTTTGTTCAAAGCAATAAACGAAACTCGAACTACTTTCAATCTATCCGAGTCAAAAGCAGACTAACTGTATGTAAGGTAGCAAGAGTACAAGAATACTGAACCGCAACCTGTCTTTCGATTTAAAACGCGTTCCATTTTCTTTTTTTGGGAAGTGCTCGTGTGACCGGGAGGGAGGCGAGGGAGGGGGGTGGGGGGCGATAGGAGAGGGAACCACGAGCCGCACTTTAACACGCGAAGAGCCGCATGGGGCTCGCAAGCCGCAGCTTGGCCACCCCTGCTATTCCCCTTTGTCTTCCGTTGTCTTCGGTTTTAATCATGTGTAACGTTAACAAGCTCGCCTGTTTATTACACTTGTCTTCTACCGTAGCACGTGACAGGTTGTCAAAACCGAAAACTGCGGAGGTCAACCTTGTTTATGTATTCTGAAAAAATCTGGCACGGAAATTGAATACCTACTTGCACTGCATATCTTATAAAAATCACCGATTCATTCTTAACGATAGTAAGGAAATTTTAAAACAGAGTTTTATGGTTGTTTGGGAACATCAATGAGCTTTTTGAAGAATACTTTATTACTGTTGATTCACCAGTATTAAAGTAGAAGGCCCCAGGGGGCACGAAACTAATTTTGTAATCAGTAACAATCAACGTTATATTCATAGGGGAATGGAAGTATCGTTACACTTAATAAGCAATCAGACAGTGATTTTCTGTATATTTTGTTCTTGTTTATACCAAAACTTGCTGCGCCGTTAGGTATTATGCAAAGAGGGGGGGGGGGGGAGGGTACATGAAATACGTACGGACAATGAATATATAAAACATTTATGCATGCGTAGTGGAAATACTTGTATCTTGACTCAGAAATATTTTCCATTGACTCACGTTTGTCAATCTTAATGATAACTCGCGGTCACCGCAGAGATAAACGTGATATCAGTTTATTGAATGATTCTGTATCACAACATGAAGGCGTTCTTATCCCACGCACAAGCATAAAAGTGCTTGCGTGAGGGGGAAACCAATAAATGTTTAAATAAACAAAAACGAATTTCTACCACCGCGACTAACATTAACTATCCCAAAAGCGCGCCACTAAAACTTTTGCGACAACTATAAAATTTTGCGCGGTTTCTGTTATGTTCCGAAATCGATTTGTCTCTACTAAGCTCCATGCCGGAAGACACAACGTTAAAAATAAGCTCAAATGAGCCCGTATCGCGACCCCTACCAGTTTTAGTCTTGATTGTTCTAGTTTCTCCGACGGAAGCCATTTTTATTGTATAGACCAGGCGCGGGGCGGGGCCGGGCGCGATAGACGCTCGGTTCGAGCTTGCAGAGTTATGGGCGTGTGCGGAGAGCTCGGTTGTTGTATGTATCGATCTCTATCGACGTACAATAAGCTGTCCAGCGCGTTATTGCAGCCAGGCCCAGAGGCGAGAAGGACGGGGAAGGCGCCTTCCCAAGTTTTGACACACGAGTTCGCCTTCGTAAAAGCAAAATTAAACTAAAACGAGGGATAAAAATGTGCCGCTAGCTCTTTCTCTATCCCTCTCGTTTTATCTCTCGCTCGATTTCTCGTTGTTTCTCGCTCTCGAAATAACGCACTTCCCGCCGGAAGCCTGGCGAGAAAATCCACCAAACATAGAACCCAAAATGACGAGCTAAAGAATCAGAATATATAGAAAAATAAGCGACGAACGGAAACAGCAGAGAGTGGAGCCGTTTTCGATCAGCACCGGTGAGTACGGGTTCGAGGTAACACAAAATATTAATACAAAAAAAAAGAAGGTAAAAATTAAAAAAAAAAATGAATGAGTAAACAAAAATGGTGGATATTTCGAGAGTACGACATTGAATATTGGGTCGTTGATTTTTTATGTTGTTGTTTCTGACAAGTTGCGTGCAAGCTTTTGTTTTTGGAAGGTTCGCTTTGGTGCTGGAAGTTGGCGTGATGCACGTCATGCAGCGGTTGCTCTTCTAGTGAGTATATTGTTTACAGCAATGACGGTGTTGAAGCCTTTAAAAAAATGCATAACCTCTTTTAGTTTCTATTTTGACGTCGCTCTATAAAGTTTGTCTACAATCGATGACGCTAGACTGTATGTTATCTGGTTGTGCTGGTTGATATGCGTGCTTTGTTAACTCGTGAAACCAGTACGTTGTCATGGAAACTCCGATAACAGTCATGTTATGCGCGTCAGCAGATGACAATACAATGACGACGCCCGGTGTGAGCATTTACGTACACCTCAAAGTCCTTCTTTGAAAAGATAATTTGATCTAATGCGGACAACTTCGTTTCATTTCGTCATAAAGTGTTAGAATATTTGAGGTGAAGATTTCGGTTCATAATCTTGTTATTTAAAGTATCACTGTGCCAATACTTACACAGAACTGATACCAGTATTTTGTTTATACTGAACGCCAATATTTTTGTTTTTAACGTTTACCTTTCGTTTGTTTCTTAGTTGAAGTAATTTCGTTTATTTGGTAGAAATCGCATTGCACGGCGGTGTTGGTTAACTTCTTCTCACCGTAAATAGAACTGAGTGTAAAAAGTATGACGACTTCGCATATTTACATTTTTGTAGACAAAGGCTGTCTTAAATATTGCTACTATTTCGAAACTTATTCTGAAAACGATGTTCTTCCCTAAACTAAATCAGTAAATTGCGCACCATTGCAGACAATCTGTTCACACCGACAGAGTTTTCCTCTGAACATATTAAATCGTCACAGCAGCAGCCCAAAGCAGAACCTTAATACAAAACAAATATGCACCTTCAATACTCTGTTTCACCTTGTGTTGTACCGCAGGAAAGGCTACAAGCGCGAGTTCCTTGCTGTAGGGCACACCTCGGGGGCACAAGCTCTCGTGCACCAAGGGCAGCTGCCAACACTATGAGCTCGCGCTTCTAGCCTTCGCTGCGGTACAACATAAGGTGAAACGGAGTATATCTTATATATATATATATATATATATTTATTTATTTATTTGTTGAGAGAATATAAAACGCAGGGCGTGAACTAGTACGTTGGCGCTTCTTTCTTCTTGATTCGTACTTCGGTGTTTTCATTGACCGTATTCGCAATTGCATCTGTAGCGGAGCGACTCTACTGCTAGACATTGAGGAAGTGGAGGAGATGAGACTGAGTGGGGATGTCAGAGCACCGATCTCTGGTTGGAGCGATTAGTGCGTAGACGCAAAGCTTGCTGCTTTTGTCTTTACTTAGTGTTCATACGTGTATGAACGCGGACGCCGGACGCTGGCGCTTGTCTTCCCAACGTGTTCAGAGAGTGAGTAATCTGAACACTTGTCAAAAAAGTCGGCGAGGAATCCGGCGGTCGAATTCCTCGCCGATTTCCTTTTTCGCAAATGATGTCCAGGGAAGAACCCCAAAGCTCCTTGCTCCGACGTCTCCGAGCGCTGCTTACCTTCGTTTCTCCTTCAGCTTCTAGCCATATATAATTTCCGGGAATCAGAACACTTTAATGGCAAATTACACTGGTCGTCTTGGGTCACTACTCTAAATCCTCTACGGAGCATGCGATCCGTGCGGAGTCACCGCTCCTCCGACTCTACCAGCCGAAGACGTCAAGCCTTCGGGGGTGGCCTACTGTCTTCCCGGCATTCTCCATCCCGCTGGGCTCTCGTCATTTTCGGAAAGCGCCTGTATCCTCCGTCTGTCGCCCGCCCGCCGTTCCCGTCATGCTCGGTGAGGCAGGAGGTCGCATGCCCCTCAGAGATCGGATTCCGCTCGGCTCCGGCAAAGATTGCGGCAGATCGAGATATTGGCGCTCTGAACCGAGATCTGGAGTCGGCGCCGGTCTAAAGCGACGAGTGAAAGACTTCCGGGTTGATTCCAAACAACCAATAATAAACGCGCGCTCAAAAAAAAAAAAAAGAAAAGAAGAAAAGGTCGATCACGGAGCACGCCAAAACAACGGATCCGATTTTTGCCACCGCGAGAACGAGATCTAATCTGCATCTCGCGGAGCGCTCTAAGATAGCTTTCCTAGACAGTTCGTCGGCTAACGCTAGCGAAGAATTCGGCTGGTCAGCTACGAAACGTCATTCGCAACGGGGAAAAACTCAACTAGTCGGTTATACATTTGCTGGTTCTTTCTATTGTCATTCGCAGACAGAAATAAAACGAAAATACGCCATGTGTTGACTTCCAACAGATCGGTAAAAAAAAAGATGACCGTCTCCCACGAAGTGAGCGCCACGGTGAAGTGATATCGGAAGCAGGCAGAAATCGTTATCGTCTGCTATTTCACATTGGAAGCGATTGACGACTCGCGCACAGTTTGCAAATGTCAATTGTCTACTGTCATGCAAAAACTTACATTGACCGGTGGATGAAGGAGTACTGAAAACGAGCGTCTCAGAGGACGCGAGACGTTTCTCGCCAATTGTGTGTTGGTGAGACGTTCTCGACAAACTTTTGCCTGATTACGAAGTCGCGAACAGGTCCTAAATTTCTTATTTTTATTTTACGTGCAAGCAGGGGTGCCACGTCGTCATCAGCCTGAAACGCTCTCGCTTTAACCTTGGCCCAAATCGGACCCCGGATTTCTCACTGTGTGAAAGTTGTTACTGTCTGCGAGAAAAGCCCGGAGATGTTGTGCCGCTTTCAGGTCGACTCGCAGACAACATTTTGCCGGTAACGAATGCTGTGACAGCCGAAAAAGTTCCAATATATTGCACAAAGCAGTTTTTTTTTCAAGGATTTTTCAGTTTTTTTTTACGTATTTTGAAGACTGGCTACAAATGTCTTAATAAAATGGCTTAATTCGGTGTTTATATCCCTGCACTCTTGTCCTTGACATAATTCCGGAAATATCAACTCAAAGAAAAAATACTGAAGTTCCCCCTTTTTATAAATTTTAAAGTTTCAAATGTCTATTACGCATTAAATATCAGCTTGAAGTTTAAGGTAGATATTTATACACCTTATCTGAATAAAATAATTCCTGGGGATTAACAAAGTGTTCCGTTGAAGACGTTTGGGTTTCCTTCTCTTAAATGTCTGCATCTTTATAACTACCAGCGAACGCGTCCAATCTTTTACGTCCTGAACAGGGTGTAAGATAGACAGGTGGGGAAACGAGAGCCAAATGAGCGACCGGATTGTGTCCCTTTCGGGTTTCTCTTTTTTTGTGGCGCCATCTATGTGGAGCACCGCGAACTCTCATTCCAGGTGGGAGACCGGTGGCGACCAGCTAAACCGACGGAGATTTTTTTTCTTCTCGCCGCAGCGCCATCTGTCGCAAATCGGGGGTACCCGCAAGCAGACGAGTACACAATCCGGTCACGGCATTGCTGTAGGCCTCTATGGGCCGTTTCCCCACCTGTCTATCTTACACCCTGGTCCTGAACGACCGAATTTGAGTGGACATTGTTAGCATTTCGGGGGCTTGATCAGATATTCCGCAGGGAGACAGCGCCATTCAAAGTGACAAGGATTGTGGGGCATCTGGCCCTTTTACAATTAGAGTTCACTTCCCCACATGAAGCATATCTTTGCGGTGGAGTCTCCTCTGCAGGGAAGCTGCTCGGGGTTGCGATTTGTAATGCGGCCGCAACTAAAAGGGTTTTGCCGTGAGCGAGCAGCCTTCCATGTTTGACGATAAGTTCGCTGAGGCGTATTTAATATATAAACTCCTTTTTAATCTACGGAATAAAGGTTAATAATTCTGTCAACTTGAACAGCGTTTTTTTTTCTTTTTTTTTTTTTTTTGGGGGGGGGGGGGCGTGTAGTGAATACAAGGTTCCACGCTACTGTGCTAAGTGCACATGAATATTATGAGTTACGATGATCTTTATGGTGTATGTTTACAAAGAGAGCGCAAAACTGTAGCTAAAGCTTAATGACAAACGAAGCAGTAAAGTAGGCGGTAATCTGAAAGGGATCATCCTTCTTTCCATGACATTTCAGGAAAAACATTCCGAGGACACCTAAGCACTTCTTATGAGTTGTGAATGGGAAAGCATGAATGTCGTTCTTCGGCTCCCTTAATTCCTCTGTGGTGTAGTGGCGTGGACGGTCACGTTTTGTTACTGTGAAGGGAGCGGCCGACGGCCGAGCGCGCGCTCTCGTGAAGTGGCCGCGCCGCGCTAAGCTCGGCGCCTTCCAGAGTTTGACCGTGCGACCTCTGCGGCCAGGGCCGCACCTCTCACCGGTGGGCGGGCCGCTGCGTGCGTTGCGCCGCCATGGAGAGGGTTTCTCCGGGTGGCGTTCCTTGGAACAACGCCACGCGTGAGCCAATGGGAACCTCGTTGCTTGAAACTATGACGCGCGCCAGCTAATGGGGGCCTATCCATCAGACTTCTGCCTCAGACGACAGGTTTCGCTCTATTGGGACAGGAGAAGTTACCATTTGGCGTGGCTTCAAAAGCTGATTACGTCAGTTCGCTCCATGGGGCAGTTAATGCTCTCGCATTAATAAAGCCTAAAATTGCGAACATCTTCGTGGTAGCAATCTGAGGATGCTTTTCCTTATTAACTGTGCATCTGTGGTGAAGTATCCTCTTCTGACCAAACGGAGACGTTCTTTTTTAGAGCGCAGCTCATAGGCGCCCGTTTCCGGCTTAAGCGGCGTCGCCGTCGGCGTCGGCGTAACCATGAGGTCACGTGACCCCCCTGAGGTCACGTGACACCCCCTGAGGTCACGGGATCCCCGTGACGTCAGGAGGGTCACGTGACCTCACGGGGGTCACGTGACCTCACAGGGGACACGTGGCCCCCATGGCGGAGTAGCAGGCCGGATGACGAGGTGAGGAGGAGGGGTATACTCTCCCCTCAGTATCCTTCCATCCTCCTCCTCAAGAGCTGCGCTCTAATTCGGCGTTACAGGGAGTTGTAAACGGCTTTCATTTTTGTGCTTAGATATATTTGGTTAGATTGAGTAGAGTTAGTTTCTGACAGCAACCAGGAAGAAATCTAACGTCATGGACGGGTACGACGTCACTGGCGAAGTTAATTGCCATGGGTTCGATTTTGCACTAATTAGGTGCAATATAGCGTAGATCTCGTTTTACTTTTTTACATAGTTTAGTTGCATCTTTCACCTTCCAAATAAAATTTCTTGCTTCTATGCGCTTTCCAAAAAAAAAAGTTTCTCACTGCATTTTATGAAACGTACGCTGTGGCATGTATTGCGTATCAAATGCGTAATGCAATATATATCTAAGCAACCCTATTTTTTTCCCTTTCATTGCCGCAGCAGTGGACGGCGCGAGGCAGGAACGGCGCGGCCCAACTTTCAGCTCGACGCCACCGTCTCGAGTGGAGTTCCTCAACTCGACGGAGACGGCGATTCCCTGCGAAGTCCAGGGCACTCCTCCTCCCGAGATCTGGTGGGCTCGGGTCGGGGCGCCGGGTCCCATGCCGGACATCCCGGGACTTCGTCACGTCCGGCAGGACGGCGCCCTCGTATTCTCGCCCTTTCGCGCCGAGGACTTCCGGCAAGACATTCACGCGGCCGTGTACCGCTGCGGCGCGAAGAACCCCGTCGGCGCCATCGTCAGCGGCGACGTCCACGTCAGAGCCGGTGAGTCGTTCTTTCGCCGCTCAGCTTTGTAGTATGGTTCCTAGAACTCGTTTCCGAACGATGTTTACCACGTCCAAATGACAGTCCGCGGAAGCATCGACAACAGGCAGTTGGAACGCTGCGACAAAAAAGACACTCGCGACGTTTGCTCATGCTCTTTTGTTCTCTTTTTTTTTTTCCAAAACGTTTACGACCGACCGCCAGGAGCGCGACATTCGACATCGCGACACTACGGCTTTTGTGACGTCGTATGTTGTTACTTCGGGACCACGTTCGGTACCTGGGTGGAATAGGACGCTAATCTTCCCAGTTTGAGACGAGTTCCAGGCTGCGTTGTTCCCTAGACGACGCTGAAAACGAACTAGTCTACACTTAGTGACAGCTGAAAGGCTGACTGGGACATGTGCGTTTAAGTGTGATGGACTACGTTACAACCGCGTCCCAACACTTACGACGAAAGAATACACTGACGCCATCTATCGGATACCCCAGGAACACTTCCACCCTGAGTACATTTGACCCGTTCTTCTTTCGCCGTGTGCTCGAAATAAGTCGAAAAATCTAATAGGCGATTGCTTAACGCGGAAAGTGCGTCAGTTTTTTATAGAATTTACTGCAAGAACCTTGATATTACGAAATGAGGAGCCTGAGGGAAATAAGTTACGTCCGGCGAATCTTAAGTCGTTCGTGAGTATAAAAAAAGCTGAAACATATTTTGCTCGCGGGATTACTTGACGTGTTCTTTGGGTATCGAACCGGCCCTCGAGATATCGGATTCTGCCAAAGATGTGTTCTAAATTTTAATTGTATGAATTTCAGTTGCTCCGGTGGTTTGTTTTACGTAACAACACAAATAAAGCAACGCTGAACGCTGGTTGGTTTTTGAGCGCCAAGGTACACGACCTGTACTTTGACGTGTGTTTCATTAAATTCGGAAGCATAAACAAATTGTTATGTACAGTCAGCACGAAATGAAACCCGAACTCCGGAACGCGTGGCCGTTGATACAGGCTGCTCCACCTGGAGGGCCCCTGAGAACTAATGAAAATGCGCCGGGGTGCGAGGGTGCGGGTCCTACTAAGATGAGCTCGACCCTCGCGCGGCGCGTCTAGGTGTTCCGCGTTTCGCTGGTGGCGCGCTGTAAGCGCCGTCACATCCGATACAAAAAACACTGTCACTCGCTTTGTGTACCGGATTCCCAGCGATATCTCTTCAGCGCTGTCATTGATTATCGCTTTGTGTATCGCAAGGGCGAAATGAAAGTTGAAACATTTCGTGCACAGAAGACCCGTAGTGCTTGATGACGTGTCACCGAATCCACGATGGGGCTCCGGTGAACAACGTGCCACGTGCGGTTTTTGAGAAATAGTGAAATGTCATAAACGCAAAATAAAATTTGTTTATTCGCAAGACCATATTCTTTACGAAAAAACAAATGCTGCAACAGACCGACGCGGAGGCCTCGGTTTTTTTTAGCAATGCCCATGTTTTTGTGCGAGGTTATCAGTCGAATCTTAAAAGCGATGAATTGCTTGCTGACGCTCTCTTTGGTAACCACCGATATGCCAGGCGTATCAATTCCGGAGCGGAATAAATTCATCACCCTGTCCAAGCAGGGTCTATCGCAAAGAGCTATAGACAGGTTAAGCGGCCGCCCGGTGTCGACCGGGCGACAGTGCGGCGACAGAAAAGCACCCCGAGTGACGGCGCTTACAGCGCGCCACCGCCGAAACGCGGAAGTCCAAGACGCCCCACTCGAGGGTTTAGGACATCTTAGTAGGACCCGCACCCTAGCATCCAGGTGCATTTTCATTAGTTCTGAGTGGCCCTCCAGGTGGAGCAGCTTGTATCGATGGCCACGCGTTCCGGCGTTCGGGTTTCATTCCGTGCTTACTATACCTTATGCGGCTTTCGTTAGACACACATTATTTCCATTTGCACTGGCCAAGTACGCCTTTAATATTGAGTAACACCAACAAATTGGCAGTTGTAGTCCGTGCACATTTGTTTGTCGCACTGTTCCAATTTCCTGTAAAAAATAACCTTTTTTATATAAAAAAGGTTATCAGGATTTTGTTATGTGATTACCTATTTGAAGTTATTATAGATGATGGCGACACCAAAACGATTAATACATCTTTATCGTTACAATGATACTACCTTACACTCACAAAATGAAGGCAGAAGCTTTATTGTTAAAAGCCGTATGACATGGATATCCTCTATCTAATAAATTATGCTATTTCAACCAATGTGCAGTAAAACGAAAGGTTTGCAGTGCCTTTTTCTATTTTCCTGTTTTCACAAAATCTTTTGAGTTAAAATATTCCTACTGTATATGAATACTTTTTTCAATGATTATTGCCGGATCCAAAGCACATATATAATCAGCCAACGCGGTTTTCTAAATTACAAAAAAGTGTACTCTAATAATTTTGATACCTCAAACTCAAAAACATGATTATTGCGGAGGTGAATAGATTGTGTAAAAAAATGCACATATTCGAGCGTAAAGCGTAGCTGAGTTTGCAAGATTCAATTGAATCTAAGACGAAACTTGATTTAATTAACAAACACCTCCAGTTTAATGATCATAATAATCCCCGGAGAGGCGGAACATGGAGGGCAAAGGATAAACACAAATCTCCAAACACAGCTATGTGTTGTAGCGCTAAGCTAGAATAGTGACCAAAAATATCATTATTCTTTTGCACTACGCCTGCACATTTGCATTAACTACATTATCACCTCCTGTTTTTATTCTTATTGCACAAATATAAGGCTTCATTACGTTATCAGGCTTGCAATTGCATTTCTTATTAAATTCCATCATCCTTTTAGTATTTTAACATGTAAAATTACAGTGAGAAAAAAATATATGTATTTATTTTTGTTCTTTGTATTAGTGTGTGCTTGGCAAGTTAGAAAACACAGTTGAATGTAATCTGACAACAAAGAAAATCTTAATTGCTTTTTGTGATTCGGGCTTTTTGCAGAGTTCAATATGTACTAAAATAAAAATCAACCTTATATTAAATTACGAGTAAACCAAAAAGGAAGTGCCGAAATGTTTTTCAACATTGTAATTTCGCTAAAAAAAAGCGGAAAATGGTTTTAATTTTTGTCGCGCGTGAGTTTCAGCCGTCCGTGACTGCACAGTGTGTACTGTCGCCTTTTCCACATTGTATGATATGCCTGAACGGTCCGTCACTCCACGTTATTTAACAATTTGTTAAAAGAATCTATGATCATCTTTTCTTTTTTAATGGGAGCTTCATTTTGGGGTAGTCTATTTAATTCCACCAGAATCAAGACTCCGATTAATTTGTATATTCCATAACGTTTATGCAGATTTCTCTTCTAGAAGCCCGAATTTGCATTCACAATTTCCAATCTAATAGTTCATAAACCCTTATTTTTGGTGCTCTCTATCCCGACTGAAGCTTTAATTCAACTAAATTGTCGCTAAAGTTAAAACATAAAAAGTCATTCTAGGTGAAGCGTTTTAGAGCGTAACCATTGTACTTTCTCGTGTATATGTGCAGACTACCCACGATATAAAGAAGACTCCGTAAAGCAGAAATATAGCAGGTGGCCTAATGAATAGCATTCTTTACTGTTTACTTTTATTAGAGATACAACGAAAAACACAAAAATATATCGCAATGTAAGAAATGTCGCTTGTCTCTCATGTCCTGCTAAAAAAAAAAGACAAAACATATTGGAGTGGCGCGGTAGAGAATACAGAGGTCTGCATCAGAGCGTAGCAACGAACATGTCTTGTTGATTTTTGCATTATCATTATTTCAATAAACGTTTACTTATCGAATTGCTTCTTCTGGTTCTCGTTGAAATTCTCTGAGGCATATGTAGTTATAGCAAAATTGTAAAATCTGCGTTGCCTATCGGTTTTTTTATTGTACAACTGTCCACCCCAATTGAAACATACTTACCTTCTAAACAATTATCGTAAAAATTATGTCAAATAAAACTGAAGGCTACTCGGCAAATATTGACTTCTGATTTGCATCCACGCCACTAAAAAAATATAATGTTATCTTTTAACATTATCTGTTATTTTCTAATTGATTCCGCTGCAAACTCCAGACCGCAGAAGAAAAAAAAAAGCCTGTCTTTTTTGTACCTCCCAAAGGCGCTTGAAATGCGTAGCATTCATAGGCCCTCCATGATGTCACGACTCACGATGTCCCTTGATATCACGGTTTTTAGGTGACGTTGATCATGTGCCGTCACGTCATACCATCACGTCACAGTCCCTCGTGAACACGAGGAAAGCGCCCAGTCACATGGCCTTACGTGACATGACGTCATGAAAACAACGCCGTCACATCGTCACGTAAAAAAAAAACACTATGATTTATGTGTTTCTTAGGACTCGTCGCCTTTTCCAGCAGCACCGTCAGACACCAACTGTTGAGAACACAGTAGCGTTGTCCGCGTGATGTCAGGGTCAATGATATCCATGGTACGGACGCAATAAAAAAATAAAACCTAAAGCCGCAATGAGATTGCTCATATACGTCGTGCAAAAGACGCGGTTTTCGATGGAGACATAAAGAAAAAATTAAATTATACGTGGACGTGCTTCCACCATACGTTCCAAGCTTGTCTGTTTTAGACGTATGTATGATCCCAAGATGTCCGCAGAATATATTTTTATGACCAATATCACAGGGTAGTCGTGCAAGGAAGAAACATGCCTGATGCACTTTCTTCAGTCTGGTGTTCATTTCGTGTGATGCCTTCGCAGTGCGAGCAAGGCCTAAGAGTTTGCCCCATAAATGCTACGCATTGAGAACGGCAGGGTGTCAGTCTGAGGCCTTCGATGAAACTGCGCATTATTATTCGAGTCGGTCCTAGCTCCGCTTTCACCGCTAGACAGCTTGAATAGCCGAAATTGTGGAAGCACCCTGCTGAACGCTGCTCGCAGCAGCAGCGAGGGCAGTGCCGACGCTAGGTCGCGCTGTTCCACGCGCTGCCTAGTCCCAGGGCGGAAGCCCTTTGTGTACGCGTCTCCTTTCTTCCACGCGCTGATGGCTGCGCGCGCAAGCGAGCCTCCATAGCCGCCGGCTCAGGGGGTTGCTGTTTTGCGTATCGCCGAAGCGAGAATAGATTTTCCACCTTTCTCGAACGACGCCGTGGAGAAAACTGCTTCTGGGAGAGATGCATAACGGGCAAAAAAAGAAAATAAAAATAAAACGAGAAAGTGGGTGTATTAAAAGCTTCGAGTCCGCATTTAAAAAGAACGCGGAAGGCGCTAGTTTACATTTCTGAGGCTTTTTTCACGAAACAGGAAAACTGAGTACGCAATGAAAGGAAATATATATAAATATATATATAAATATAACTGGTGACGGCCTCTCTTTCGAATGATTTCTATTATAACTGGCATTCTTCTCAAAAGAAAATGAGTGTTCATTGTTGCAGAGTTTGCAAAAACTTTCGATTTAAGGGAGGGGGGGGGGGGGGTCCTAGAGCTTTTGTTTGTTTGTTTGCTGGTGTTGTTTGCGCCTGCGAGCGACTCTGACGTTGATCCCCGAGTTTGTTTTCGGAGTGAGCGAGGTTCGTGATGATGAGGCTTTCTGGAATGCGGAGTCGCCATTCTGCGCGCAGTCGCTGTGAGCGAGCGAGAGTCGATATTTCAAAATATAAAAAAAGGTTCTTGACAATGCCCGGAATTCCCGTGGCAGTTCATCAACCATATCTTTCATTCTGGAATTTCATCAGCACCATCGTCGTTGCGACGATGCATTTTTATCGCGCACTTTCGTTGTGTATGCGTGCAATGCCCGGCTATTGAAGAATTGTCAGAAGCAGCTTTCAGCATGCTAATATCAAAAGTTCGTTTTTGTGAATTAATTACACCCAGCTTTGTACTTGAGATAGTATCATCCTCAACCATTTCAAAATAATTACTTTCTAACTTTTGTTTTCATGAATACATATTTTTATTTTTGCTTTTTAATTTTTTAATTATAATCATAAAGGATCCCAAAAACAAGAGAAGCTGTAATAAAGACAAAAACTACGGCAACGCGCGACAGAGATCTGTCGCGTCTGCACTTATACGAAGGGAAACTGAGGGACAGGGGGAAACGAGATCGCGGGCAAGACAAGGCCAAAGTAAAAGGTAAACAACAGGACACATCGCTGACTCTCAACTAAAGTTTATTCATGTTGGCACTAGGTATGAATAGCACGCATGTTAACCAAATAAACCATAGAAACCACGAAACATTTTCTTCCATCGTTTTTTTTTTATGATTTATTTGAGTGGCATGCACGCTATTTATATTATAGGCCAATATGAATGAAATCTCGGTTAGAGCCATAGGTGTGTCTTGTCGGGTACTTTTTACTTTATTCTCATCTTCAATGTTTAACGTTCATTAAAATGAGGAGCACTTTTTCTTGCATTTTTTTGTGAAACCATTGATATCGGTGCTGTCTTAAGAAATAAATTTTTTAGCATTTTATTAACGTATATCGGTGTCGTACGCCATATGTGAGTGCATATGCTCTGACTCCACGGAAGGGCGTTTAACTAGCCCTTTTGATAACAACCTTCCAACTATGCAACAAAACAAAATCGTTGGAACGACCACTGATCCCCTGTTTCTCCTGAAGGTACCGTAGCTTGAAAATATTGTGACGCTATAGGGCCTAAATAGCTTTCGGTATAATGCGTACAACAAGCGTCATGACGTTTTATAAAATGCTGAATCCATCTTCACGGTTCGTTACAAATCTAAGTGGAATTACAATTTATTCGGTATTTCGGCGTCTGCATGGCGGCGATTGCCTCAAAATATATCCCCCTTAAAAATGCAAATAAAAAAAACGTATAAATTGACACGCGCAAAAATAACCGTCTTATAGGCACTTGCATTTATTCTAATTCACTCACGTGCGTGTGTCCAGAATAGCGGATTTCGCAATCACTCTTTTTTTTTTTGCTGGACCTCTCATACTATTTGTTTTTCATAAAAAGAGAGCTTTGTAAGCTTAAAGTTTTATTCAACGATTACAACATGCAGAGAAGCCACTCCAAACCGTACCGACTGCGTCATAATGCACGCAATAGGTGCATTTTCCCCAGATATTGATTTCTCAGACAACGTCGTGGCGCACGCATAACGGTAGAAAAGGGAAGGCTGTATCTCCCGCAGTTGCTTTCATTGAACTGGCACTATGAAGTATCGAGGAGTGCCACCACCACTTTGTGCCAACGCTGTCTAAACGATAAAATTCTTTCGGACACCAAGATAGCGTTATATAATTATGATATGTTATCTTAGGTAATATTGTGATATATCACAATATTACCTAAGATAACATATCATAATCATATAACGCTAGCTTGGTGTCCGAGAGAGGTCAAGTACCTGTTTTATATGACAGGTACTTGACCTCAGAATAATGAAAATCACACGCACAAAGGACTGCGCAAGAAAGGTACACGCATGACAAAAAGGCGCCGACTTACAACTAATATAATACATAATAATAATGAAAAAAAACGAGAACAAAATAGAAACCGGCATGTGGAACAAATATTTTGTTGGCTGAAACTGAGACACACTGCGTCATTGCGTTTGGCATGTGGACGGTCGAAACAGGTAACATGCATTATTGAGGTTGAGTAAGTAGACCTTAGTTTTCGTGTAGGAATACGCTCAGTTTCTGGAGGGACAGAAAGAGTATCCTGTGCTTTTAGATATTTTTATTGTAGCGCTACACCGCTATTGTTAAACACTAAATATCTACTGTTTCGCTCCGAGATGTCAAAGAATCAGAAACACCTAATCTGATGAGCTCGTTTTTAAAATTTATTATGATGGAAACCTGGAGCAGGTATAAGCGCATGTTATATATCAAGAAAAGCCTTATTTAACATAATTTAAAAGTTTGAAAAGCCTTGTCTAAAACCCTGCCTTATCAAAAAGAATGCGCGCTGACTGCAATTTCGCTGCTTCCAGGTGGGAAACTTCACTCTCGCGTGAGGGGCTGCGGCTCAGGAGCTATTACGTTTATTATTTTTTTATCATCACACTCATTGTCGAGTATTTTGCTAGTGGTTCGTAAACAATTCCTCTTTGAAAGGTATCAGCTATGAAATCGAATTAACACAGCAGGCAACAAAGCGAAACGAAACGAGCACCTAAACAAAATATGGAAAAGAGGGGAAAAGAATACAAAATAAATCATTTCTTTGTATCTTCCTTTCTCGCTTATTTTCTGTCTATCTGTCTCTCACTGCATCTCTCGTTCTGTCTCTCTCTCTCTCTCTCTCTCTTTCTCTCTCTCTCTTTCTCTCTCTCTTTTCGATATTTTTTTCGTTCTCTTTCTTTTTCTTTTTCTGACATAAAATTAAAATATTCTGCGGCATACAAATCAAAAAAAAATTATCTCAATGCAGTTTTCGGTTAATATATTTCATTCACGTACCAGACGAAAAAAAAAATTAAACATCAGCGTTTCACGAGCTATACAAGATCAACTGACGATTAAGTAGATGAAAAAACAAGGTACATTCAATCACCTCTTTTTCCGTCTGGAATTAAGCGAGGAAGGGTTCGACAAAGCAAGCAACTGTGTTGGCGAATTTAATATAGGATATTCTGAAAAAAATCAATCCGACGGCAAATCGTTGAACACAAAGCCCGTCCTTACCGAAAAGTAAGGAAAGCTTTGAAGATTGCCGCCGGCTCTATGAGAACACCCCAATATTTCCCACCGTGTAAGAGCAAGTGTTAATGGGCAAAAAATAAAGCCAAGAGTGTGTGCGCGGCGGTGAAGAAGGAAAGAGATATTATCATATTTTATAAACGTGAGTTTTGGTTGAATCCTGTTGATATTATCATCGCCTTTATTTTAATTTTTATGATTATCGTCATAACCTTCGTTGTTGTGACCATAAGCATGAGCATAAATGATATCATTATGATCGTCATGCCATTTATGATTAGCATGATGAAAATTATTATTATCGTTATCCTTTCTATTATGATTCTTAGCATTACTTTTAAAACATATTGTTTAGGGGTTGATTGCGCGAACAGCGGCTTTGATCGTCAAATTTGCTGGGTTGACGATGCTAGCAAATGCATGGTGACATGATCGCTGCCCTAACGTCGACGTTAACCGAGTTCAGCTGTTAGAGGAGATTTGCATTAATAACGAGGACAGGACGACAGATGCGTCGTCTTGTCCTCGTCATTTATGCAACTCTCCTCTAACCCCGTAACTTTACTATTACGCTCCATTTCCACGATAAAAAATCAGGTTAAACGTTGTTGAATTTTGCCAACCTCCCGGTACTACTCGAGCCAATGCACCCCGAAGTTTTGCCAAATGTTTATGAGAGGAAAAAAAACACGTTCTTTTTTTGTTTCTTTTTTAATTCGCGCAAAATAGGATATGCATCACACAGAGCTTAAACTCAGTGAAAGTGTGATACTAGTGTTTGTGATAGAAGGCGAAAGTTTGAGAACATGATGTTACTTGAAAAAAAAAAGAAAAAAATCTAGGTTTTTTCATGAGCAGACATCGATTGCACGTGCGCCACATCTCTTTCCCTCCTACGAAGGAGGCGAAACTGTAGCTGCACGCCTCGGCTGCACGCGAAACTGCAGCTGCACGCCTGCGCCACGCCTGGCGCAAATACAGGCTTCGACGAAAAACTGAAACCTGAAAATCCGTCAAGTTTTGGGCGCTTTTCTTTTTAAACGCAGTAAAATGCTCAGCGTGCCCCTTATATTTCTAGGATAATTTGATTTAGTAGTTGTTCGAGGATCCCCAGTAAGTTTCTAATTGAAACCAAAATTCACTAATTGAAAGTTATTAATAAACTAATCATACAGGTCGTTAATAATTTTATCAAATGGATTTTTTGGTAGAGATCATTACGCGATGCGTACTTTTTTCAGGAACGATTTGACTCGTGTTGGAGAAACCACCTGTATAAAATGATTCGGACATGTCTGAAGAGGCCCTTTAAACCTCCAAATGAGTGTCTCTTGCGCGTCGATAATTTACGTGAGAAGAGGTAGATTTCCTCTACTTAAAGCCTTATTTTTACAGGCGTGCCACATCTGTTTTTATGTTAAGTATGCGATATTTAAGACGTTTGTAGCGTAGAAAAAGAAACGACTCTCGAATATTCTACAATGGTGCTCCTTCAAAGAACCTTAAGAGTAAACTAAAGAATTTAAGCTTAAAGCACAGCCACGCGTCATCCGTATCTGGATTGTATAAAACCATCAAAGAACTGGATCATTAAACTTGAGGAAGAAAACGAGAAGGGACGGACAAAACACAAACTTCCAGTTTGTGTTTTGTCCGTCCCTTCTCGTTTTCTTCCACAAGTTTAATTATCCTTACCAACCCGCTCGTTCTGTCCCTAGAACTGGATCAGTTGGCTTTGAGTATAAGGTACTCTTGCTTCATAAAATGTTGAGAAGTTAAATCGCCCCGTCTTACACTGAGACAAGGGGATATTTGCAACTGACGTATTTACGTCTGCCCTAGTTGGGTGCACAAATTATAGCTAGCATGTGGCATCGCGAAACTTTCAAATTAGGTTTCTTTTTTTTCTTTTTTCATGGTGTGCATTTGAATTGTTTAAATCCACTGCGCAGCATATAAAGACCCATTTCTCACCAGACTACATTATATTAAATGAACTCGTGCCCGTTCATACATGAACATGCTTGGGCACATGAAGTGTAACAAACCGATTTTAAAATAAGGTGAAAGATTTCATGCTTTTTCTTGGTAGTACATGACTGCCATTATCTTTTTAAATGTATGAAAGTGCACCTAAGTGAATTTTAAGGATACGGCTGCTATAGCGCTTAGCATTTCCAATAATATTAGCAATGCTGTCATATATTATCAATGTGAATTTTCATCGCTATGTCATTTCTTTCATATTTTGTTCATCTCAACTCATCATAGCAGGATAGGGTAACCTTTGTTTATTGTGTATTATATAACTGTCTATTGAAGAATTTATTTCAATATTCTTATTTATATCGCTCTTCCATACCTTCTCTCATTATATTCCTGGGTCTCTATCCTTTCTACTCGATATTCGATTCTTTCTTACACTCTATCGTTTTAACCTTTTTTTTTATTGTTTCTGGATCTATATGTTTACTTAAATATTTATTTATATAGCTATTTATTGTTCAAAACGTGAGGGAGAGTAATACTGCGCATCATCTTAAACAGATGAGCACTTCTGGTGAGACAGCTAAAAAGATAGAAGAAAAAACTGCAAAGTGTAGTGGTGTAAATATTTGTACACATAGACAAAAAAGATACCTAAACAACTAGTGAATTAATAAAAGATCAGAAGCAGTCCTAAAAAAATGTACTAATAAAAAAGCGCATTCTGTTGATAGGACAACGTTTCAAGAACGCGAGTCGCATAGATAAATTTTACAAGCAAGGCGGAACTTTTCAATAGATAGGAAACGCTCACCTCAACCATGTAGCCTGTATCAATCATCGTTCACCGAAACAACTCAAAATGTTTTTAAAAATAAAAGAATCTACTCATGCTTTTATTCAAAGCAATGTGAAATGTGGTCCCTTGTCGGTAAAGTTCCATCTCCTCAGAATGGATTTGGTCTGATATATTGAAGACTTCCTTCCGTCTTACGTCGCTAGGCTCCGTGGGTTCGCGCGTGCTTCGGGGCTTGCAGTGCAAACCTTCTGAAAAATTCAGATCTGGCTGCATGCAAGAAACTGAGCGAAAAACATGTTCGGCAGCATGCGCCCGCATATTGATTCCCAAAACTCGGCCTCCATATCGGAGTGTATAGGACGCACGCTGCGCTCAGAAGATAGGTTAGAGCGGACATGTCGTGTTTGTTCTTAAACGCAAAGAAACGAAACTACTACGATCTTGGAAATGCGGAGCGCAAGTTCGTCTGCTTTTTGCGCGGGGGATTTCGGTGATGTCAGAGCAACAAACTCTGATTGGCTCTGATCGAAGGATGGTGGGCAGACCTGGAGGCAGCTATAGCATTGATGTCTACACACTATCCTTCCAATCGGAGCCAATCGGAGCTCGGCGCTTTTTGATGTCACTGCAACCCTTGCGCAAAAAGCAGACGAACTTGCGCTCTGCATAGAAAAACACTGCGTTCCTCTCAAAATTGGTTTATAGAAATCACTGCTGCTCAGATGGATACAATATACGTCATTTCACTCAATTCCGATCAAAACCGACGCCACCCGAATCGTTGGAGCCAATAGAGCAGCGCTAAAAGTGCTTCGTCACGGCGCTCTTCGTCCCTGCGCCCTCTGTCATCACCGGCTATGCTATACACGCACAATCGATACACTATGATCCTGTGGGAAGTGTTTTTGGGTGCGACTGATTTAACCGGCGATACCAAACGCACAGACGACAAACACAGAGACGATGCAGTTTTGGAGCTGCATGACTGTCTCTGTAGGATCGTAGCGAAGGTTTTGGACGGACTTCGAGGGAAATGGAGTATGAACAGCCCTATTCTTATGCTCTACTCTTCGTTTCACCTTAAGTTCAGACGCAGCCGACGCTACGAGTTGTTAGGAACAATCGGACTGCGTCAAAAACGTACCATCATGGTGTTTGTCGTGTGCCTGTGTGTGTTCTATTATCGCTGAACTAATCGTAACTAGGAAAGGCCTAGTGACTCGCGCTTCTGACGCTGCTTGCTTGGAACTATTCCCTAGTGGCGTCTGCTGCGTCTGAACCTGAGTTGAAACGAAGTATAGTTGAACGTAACCGCAGTTAGGTGCTACTGAGGTTAGACTTAAATCAGGTTAAGGGTTTCTATAAAACTAGTGTATAGTTGGCAATAACTGCTAGGCATATTTAAGGGGAATTCGTTTTAGGATACCCGTCAGGCACGCTTAACCCCGGTTAAATGTAACCGAAGTCAGACTTAATGCCGCATTCACACTGGCGGCTGAACTCCATTTGCAAAGCGGTCGCGAACGTGGTTGCTCAAAGAAGCCGTAAAAATTCACGCGCATTTGATGATGAAAATGAGCGGATTCGCTTCGCGCTTGCGATTCAAACTCCAGTTTGAAGGCAGGATAAGTGTGGTAAGGGATGCTCGCTTAACTATAAGGTATCAATGTATGGATACGCGATCACAATCGTCGTCTTCTGAGCGCTGTCATCTTAGTCTTCTGGGTTGTGGAACTGATTATGAACATGCGCAGTAGCTCTCTTCCGCATGATGTCAAGCGTCCCGCATGCTTCCACAGCCCCATAACTCGGCACTTTTTGCCTGTGTGATATACGCTCTAAAGGTGCATGGTTTAAGTCCGATTTCATCGGGGAACCGGAGGAAAAAAATTTCACTGTCTTAATTCATTCGTTTAGTGACAACCATTCTAAAATGCTTACTTAATAAAGGAATAAAAAAAGCAATAACATATATTAAAAGAAACTTAAAACAAACCAGAGTTCGAAATCTTTCTATTGTATCTTGTTTATATAAAATTGAATCAAATAGAAGGATCATGTATATATATATATATATATATTGAACGCCTTTTACTAGGGTGGCCGCAAGGTGGACCTGATTTTAATAATAATAATAATAATAAATACATTTATTCAGTAGTGCAAGTATAGCCAGTTGAGTGTCGGGTCCGATCAAAGCCGTCAGGGACTTGTGGGACCAGACCCTTCACTGGACAATACAAAAAAGGAAGTTCGCACGGAATAACATCACGTGCAGAAAAAAAGAACAAGCAAATAACATACAGATGATTGACTTGACAGGATGTAGTCGGAATGTTTGTGTCAGTGATTCGGGTGAAGCAGTGAAGATGAAACTATATCAAACGATGTCTTGTCTTGATCACTGTGTCAATTACAGTCATTAATGTCATAAAAAAAAACACTCATGCAAGAGTTATTTCAAAACACTGTATGAATATATTCAGAGACACAGTTCTTGAATTCATGAGTCTTTTTCTGAAATATTTCATATGTTCAGTAAAAAACACACACAAAACACTTATTAGTAGAAAGAAAATCAGTCAAACAACGGGTCAAAGACAACGAAACTTCACGCAATAAATGCAGTCGTCATTTGGAATGTCCAGCGGTTACAACAAAAAGCAGGTACAGCACCATATTACAATAGAAAAGGAAAATAACGACATGGGAAAAAGTCACTATCTAGCCACATCGGAGAACATGTTTCTCAGAGAGGTCTTCAACATTTTGTTTGAGGTAATGGCAAGCAGAGCAGCTGGAACGTCGTTAAAAACTTTTGGCACATAAAAAGAACGCATGCTTTCGCCATAGTGTGTTCTCACTCGAGGAGATTGAAAACGCAGAACAGATCTAAGTTCGCGAGATGGACTGGCCGAGACCTTAAACTCACTCTCCCAGAAGTGTCGCCAAATTACCGTTTCAAGAAAAAGTGAATGAAAACACGGTAACTTAAGCGAAGCAAACAAGCTCGCACTAGATGAAATGTGTGTGTTGTATGCTACACTCTTCAGAATTCCCTTTAACGTACGATCAATTCTTGAGTGCCAAAAGAGTGGACAGTTAAAAAATACGCTTATGCCATATCTTAGTGTACTATAGGCTAACGCGTGCATAATGTTCTTTCTAATTTACAAAGGTAGAAATGATTTGATATTGTAAAGTAGACAAGAGACAGTTCTCAATCGTTGGCATATATATGACATGTGAGAGTTCCATGAGAGATCACTGTCAATGTGAAGGCCTAAATACTTTACGGAGCTAACATATTCAACAGGTGTACAGTTAGAGCATGAACAATTGGAGTTGCGGAGAAATAGCTGAAATGTCGAGCTTACATTTTTTAAAGGGCTATGAAAGCAGACCAGCTTCGTTTTTGAAGCATTTACCCGAAGCTTGTTGGCGAAAAACCAGTCCATTATTTTAACAACATCGATCTGAAGCATTTCAATTGCGCGCTCGTACACTAGATGTCGAGAAAATATAAGGGTGTCATCCGCATATTGAAAAATTTTGGAAGTTGTGATAGAAGTTGAAATATCATTTACGTAGATGTTAAAAAATAATGGAGACAAAATAGAGCCTTGTGGAACTCCGGAAGTTAAGAACGCGAGGGAGCTGCGTACGTTACCTACTGAAACAACTTGAGTACGATTTATTAGAAAACTTTTTAACAATGCATGAAATGGGCCACGAAAGCCCACTCTGTAGAGCTTGTCTAAGAGGATGTTATGGTTTACGGAATCGAACGCTTTAGCAACGTCGATAACAAGTGCGCACACAAACATGTTATTGTCAAAGGAAGAGTGTAGAATGTCCGAAAAATCTTCAAGAAGATTAATGGTACCACGACCAGTGACGAAACCGTATTGATGTGTCGAAATTATACTGTATTTCTCAAGAAACCCAGACATAGCAACAAATATATGTTTTTCCAAGATTTGTGAAATGCAGGACAATATTGAGATAGGCCTGTAGGATGAAACATGGTTTGGTACTCCACCCTTAAAGAGTGGAATAACCATGGCCTGCTTTAAGTCGTTTGGAACTTCTCCAGTTTCGAGAATGTTATTTATCATTACAAGGAGAACATTCTTCAAAGAGCCATAATTTCGGCATAAGTCACGCACTGTTATTCTATCGACACCGGCCGACCTAAAGCGCTTGAAGGAAAATAGGTAGGACCGCAGCTCTGGCTCTGAGAGAGGTGGAAGAAAAGCGGAATCAGAGATAGATAAAGTGCCGTCTGCCGGATCCTCATCACTGTCTATCGAGAGAGCGACTGAATTCGTGAAGAACACATTAAAGGCATTGACAGTAGAGGTCAAGTCCGCCCCGAAATGTTTTTTCAATGTCTCATTCGAGTCCTTTTTTTTATGTCCACGAAGGTCATTGACAATTGACCAAGTTTTTCTGGAATCAGCGCGTGCGTTTGCAATCTTTTTGGCATAATATTTTCTTTTTGCTGATCGAATAAGGGCATTCACCCTGTTTCTTTGTATTTTACATTCTATTTTGAGATTGGCATTGTTGGGAGAGCGCCGAAGCTTTTTCCACAATAGTTCTTTCTGCGTTATACTGTTAAGAATATCTGAAGTAAGCCAAGGCAGTGAGGGTTTACGTTTCTTAACATATATAACGGTCATCGATAACTCCCGGAAATTTCTAATGATGTCTACAAATATTGAGTACAAGTTCGTGCGGTCGACTGAGGATAGGAATCTATTCCAATCATATTCTTGAATTAGTCGATCAAAAGTTGTGAAGTCAACCCGCTCTAAACGACACGCACTTTCGAAATTATAACCTTTTGTGGAGGGAAAAACAGATTTACATGCGACAAAATAATGATCTGTAAGCTTTTGTAAAATGACTGCGGAGTGTACGGAAGCATCTGGAGCTCGGACGTTTATATGATCTAGGCAGGATGATACAAGATTTTCATTTAATACTTCTTCGCGGGTCGCACTCTGAACGGTAGGTATAATTCCATGCTCGGCAAGTAGTGATAAATAATCACAAACATAATTGTTGGAAGTTTTGAGGGTGTCAATGTTGATATCTCCCACCAAATATAAATGTGCTTCATTAGACAATTCTCCCAAATTTTCCCTCAGCTCCTCTAAGAAGCCAGAGCAGTTGGACGAAGGAGGTCTGTAAAGTGCAAGCAAGCAAATCGTATAGTTAGAATTAGAAACCTTTAGCATCAAGCTCTCCGAATGTTGAAATGTGACATCAGTTTGAGTTGTTGACCATGAGTTCCTTATAAATACGCCGATTCCTCCTCCTCGAGTAATTGGCCGTGTATAAAAGAAATTTTGAAATCCTAAAATGCTAAACTGTGACAGATGATGGGCACTGACATTGATTTCTGTTAGCACAATTGCATCAATTTGGTCCCTCATTTGATCAATAACTGTCTTAAATTCATCCCAGTATTTTCGAATACTGCGAATGTTTATGTGTAAGACCGTGAAAGAGTCGGTTGAAGAAGAGGAAAACGAACTATTAAACGAGAGAAAATCGGCGTACTGTAAAAAACTAGCCATGTCGGTTATGTGATTAGGTCCAGGTCACTTCTCTGTTGAATCCGTACCGGAGAAGCGCCCTCATCTTTTCTGGCATAAATTCGAGCGTTTTTGACCCACACAAATTTGTAACCGCGTTCTTTTCCAAGAGCACGTGCCTGCCAGAAAAGTTCTCTGTTGGTCTGAGTTAAGCTGTCGTTGAAATACAGTCTTTCGGGTGGATTGTCACGAGACAATTGCCTAAGCTTGCTACGAGCTTGCATCCATTTGTCTTTAGTGGCTACAGATGTAAACTTTACCAAAATAGGTGGTTTTATAGATCGTTTGCCTGGTAGTCTGAAAACCGAGACGACATCGGCTGGTTGATGTCCCGGAATTCCTAGCTTGTCTGCCAGCCCCGCTAAGATGGAAGGGAGAGCCTCGTCGGGTTTGACGGTCATTCCATGAATTTCCATAATATGTTGACGACCGCGTTCGTCAGCGTCGTTCAGCTCGGTTTGGAGGCTTTTGATAGTATGGGCCTGTTCGCAAACCGTGTCCTTCAGAGAAGCCACTTCCGTACGCAGCTCGTTCATGTCGGTCGCATGAGCAGACACCGTGGCGAGGAGGCTATCGTATTTCTCTCCTAGGAAGGAAATGGAAGTTTGAACCTCCTCCACAGTCACTTTCATGAGATCTATGGTAGGCTTGAGGAGCAAAAGCTCATTCACCTTTGCGGGAAGCTCGAGTAGTAAATTTACGCTAGCCTTCAGAGAAAGTAATGAATCTAGCTTTTCGTTGATGGTCAGGATTCGCGCCGTGAGAGTCGTGGATTCGCAGGACGAAATCGAGTCAGAGCTAGCGTCGATCCCGTCTAGATCAGCACGGTTGTTCTTAGAACGGCAAACTTTGCATCTCCATTTTTCTTTTTTGTCGGGGCTCATGGCAGTAAACGTGGACTCTGCAATGCATGAGCACGTTTTCCCCAGATGATAGTTATGCTCGCAAACTGAGCATGTAATGAGTCGACCATCAGGCAAAATGCCTTTTTGGCAAGCGTCGCACACAAGGGACATAATCGTCGAATTAAATGGTATTAAAAAAGGTAGAAAAATTTTAAGTACTGTAAGCACACCTAGGCAGGCTACACCAGCGAAACAGTATATCAAGAGCAGCTTGGCACGGTCACCGAGAAAATGGAACTTCTCAAAGCACTGATGGTCGGTTACCGGCAAGGCGCGTCCGTGGATGTTCGCTGATTGGCCCCGGGTTGATGTCGAGTTGCAGAAGGACGCCGAACGTCACGGATAGGCATGGGCAACGCCTGCTGACTGAATGATCGATGTACAGTAATGGCGGTGATGAATGGGGCCGCAGTCACGATCTTCGAAGCAGTAAATCAGAAGCCACGACTGGATGTCGATCCTTGAGCCGGTAAGGTGAGGCGTCTAACTCCCCGTTGCACCGTTCAGCAGGTGAGATAAAGGTCATCGAATAAAGATTTTAAATTACAATTCTCAGAGCGATTAGAACGAATGCCTGGACATATTCACTTCCTCTTCTTAAATCATTGGGATCATTATGAGCCACATGTGTCATTTAATCAGGAAGATTAAGAAGGGTTAGAGGTTCCTGTCTGAAGATGATGATGGGTGTCGTTGTGTGCGGTTGAAGATACTGTATGAGCCTGCCGCGATTTTTCGGAGGCTATGGCAATTCCTCTGCAACACCGTAAGTTCTGAAGAGGAACCTGGTGTGGCGGATGTCTGGGGATTACAGTCTTCTATTTACAATGATAAATGGCTTAAGGATGCTACGGACCTATTCTGCCTTTATAGATTCCAAGAGCCTGCAGATTACGTTTGCTGCAGCTTGAAGCTTCAGAATCCACCTCTTACTTGGAGCTCTGTCTTTTGAAACGAACCGAGTGTTACGCTTCGGCGTTCTTCGCTTTCTTGGATCCGAGGCTCTGTTCCCTGACGTTGACTGATCTTCTAGTTGGATTACGTCAGGCAAACTGGGCCCTCGCTTTGTCGGAGGTGCCTCTCTTGTTATTTCTTGAATCCATAATGCAGTATATGCAGGCATCTTTGGCACCTAATTCTAGGTATTGATATTTAAGGTGTCCTGCACAGTTGAAAAAGACTGTTCACCTTTTCTGGGCAGCTAGGCTCACTTGGATTGATGGACTGCAGTTCCTGTAGTGTGAAAATCGACTGCGTGCTGTCTGGAACAATTCTTAGTTGTTTTTTTGTTGTTGTTTTTTTTTGCTGCTGTTTTGAACAGCATGGTGATGTAGCCGAGTATGCGTCGCCGCATTTAAAGCACTTCTCTTAAGCAGAGCAGAAGCCTCTCTCCGCATGCGTGCCGCTCTAGAGTTTGAACACTGATTGCGCTTGCACGTTGCCTCTTGATTTTCTTACCGGCAGCCCTTAAGGCAGTGTAGTGGGATCTTTCAGTACATAGAATCTGCATGACAGACATGAACAAGGTAAACATAGCCTGGCAACGTCGATCCACAGAGGGAGATCTTGACTGCTGAACTTTTGCCTAGTCGTCGAAGACGAGCGACTTTGTTTTCAGGGTACCTTAAGTTGTTTGCGATTTCCTTGTTTATAAGCGTGATATCCACGTCCCTGATTACAATTGTGGCGCAATCTCTGGGAAGAGGTTCATACGCTCTGACTTTGATTCTACAGAGCATTGTGCAGCGTAGCAACCCTCGCATCGTCTGCCCGGTTTTTGCGTACTACGGCAATGAGACTCTGGTTTTGTTGTACCTGATTTTGAAGATACATTACGGGGACATCTTCTCTAGAGCAAGAGATAGTTTCAGGCTACTCACCGACGTAATTACGTAGCCCTCTTCTAATAGGGTAAGTACGACAGTAAGCCCTTCATGAATCACTTCAACAGTGCAGACTGTCTTGACACTCAGGATCTAATTATGACTATTACTTTTCTTGGCATGATTTCAGTCTGGCTCGTCGAAATCAGAAAGTGCCATGTCACTGGTTGGCACAATGACCCGCCGCGAAGAGGCTGTGGCACATTGCTCACCTGGAGGGATGTCCTCCTCGGTATTCATGCGCGAGTCCTTGTCTTCTGATCTAGCGATCGAGCTGAAACAAATGGAGGAAGATAAACTTCACTGATCGGCGGAGATGGAATGACTTGAGAGTAGCGAGGGTTGCCCGGAAGACATGGAAAGGTTAATTTACATGCACCTAGAACAGCCCGGTGCGGCAGACCACACCTTGGACGGGAGCAGTCAACTTACGAACGTTGTCTGGAGTTGAAACTAATCAAAGCGTCTGATTAGATATACAATGTTGATCCAAGGAAGCGAACTATAAAAAAACGCAACCGTCTTCAAAACACTTCTTCCTCCTTTTATATATATAATACGTGACGCGTGACGCCTTTTTATATCGGTTACAAGACCCACTTCTGCGTCGTAGCAAAGCACCTCGCGCCATTTCTATCACTGAGATTGTGCCTTTTGACTACTCTACCTTCTGGCAAACGCAGCTATAACGTTCTGCCTGCCCATCAGATAAAGAAAAAAAAAAGAACGCCTCTAAACAAGCTTCGTTTAGAACGATTACAAATCGGTTCACGGCCTCTCGGGAGGAAATAAACAAACTAGAGACGTGCAAACCCAAAAATAAAGAAGAAAACAAGACACTCCGATTGGCCCCTGCCGGCTCCGCAAAAACGAGAGAAGCTTCCAAATAGACCTACTTCCACCGTCGACGCGTTTCTTACGGGCGATTTGCGTCCGCCGAAAGAAAAAAAGTAGAGTAAAAGCGTATCGTTCTCCTAACAGCCTTCATTCTCTGAGCCCAAGTGCCCAGAGCCGCACCGAGAGAGAAAAAAGGACAAAAGAATATGGCCGGGAATCGCACGCCCATAAAAATTCCCATCGCGTCTCGGTATCCTCGCCAATTCACGGCGACTCGAGCGAAGGAGCTTGGTGAGTAAAGTGAGCAACGGGCTGAGTGATGCAAGGAATTCCTTTTCCCGCCGACTGTGTCAGTCGAAAACGGCCCTAACGCCGCGTCTACCAAGATCAACACTTTGAGGCGGAAAAGACGCGTCTGAGAGATGTATAGTAGGCACGTCGAAAGACTACGCTGCGACCTGCCATTCAGCGACGCAAATGCTACACAAAACAAGTAGCAGGAAGCTTGCGATTGAACCAGCTGTGCTCGGAACCATCTGCCGAAGACACCGTCAAAACTCTGGCGCGCACCAGTCTCCTCATTTCTCGGCCGAACAAATGGTTCCCGATGGGCGCGCGCGCGCAAGGCAGCGTCGCGAGTTTTCGGCGAAAGGCTGGTGGGATAAGAAAAAAAAATGATGACACGATTTTGCGGTTTGATTTCAAGCGACGTCGCGAGCGTGTATCCGGGCCTCGACGGTAGTTTGCAGGCACGAGGAAGAGCATGGTCGAAAGCGGGGACGCTCGGAGGACCTTGTGGTTAGTTATTCATGGCGGGGACGGGAAGGGGGGGGGGGGGGGGGGGAGCGGAGAGGCGGAGGGGGTAGTATTTGATTTATGGCCGACTTGCCAGCGTCATCTGCTGCGAAGCATTAGAGAGTCTTTAGCGTCTAAGCCTGCGCCCCGCAAAAGAGCCAAGCGAGTAGCGGTGTACGCGTGTGGTTCTTCTCGGGTCGGGCGCAACGTGCGCGATTGCTGTGGGAAGCGATGTGCTGACGGCAAACCCATTGGCTGTCGGCGGGCGGGGGAAACGCGAGAAACGTTTTGCGTGGCTCCCGAATGGGAGTCGATTTTTGGGGGCACCTTGTTTCCAGACTGCGACCTGACAAATGACTTTCAGCCCGAGGTTTCGTCGCGGTTGTGGCTGACACGCGGTCCGCTCGTCTAACTCCCAAGCCCCTTAATCTTTTTGGTCCTTTTTTTTCCCAGCTGTGTGTGTGTGTTTTTTTTTTTTCATTTTACTAAAAAATTGGAGTGGAAGAGGGCTTGCTTGCCTTTCGATGAAAACATCAGCGGTAAATAAGCAGGAGCTTCTTCTTTAGGCGGAGCGATCACTTTTGAAGGTATTTTTTCCGGTGGTTTTAGTCAAAATAATGGTTTGTTGTCGAAAAACCATTAAGGACAGATATTTCGAGCTGGAGAGATAAGTATTAAGTTTACTGTAGGAATGCTGCTCCACCGTAGGCGCGTGTTGCGTCGAAATATGTGTGATATATTTCAGCGAGCCCCATAGTTGGACATAATATAAGGAAGCATTCTGAAGTATGCTCCACATCATTTGTGTTTGAAAAGTATTCAATTCGACGTCAGCATTTTCATACCATCTGACAATGCACTTTTCCAAAGAAAGTGTTTTTTGTGCATTTCTGTTCTGATTATTTTTTGAGCAGGACGGTTAGGAAAGTCACATCTGAGTGGCTCCAACATGCCTTACTGAGGGCAATTCTTGTATAATAGTGCCTATAAAACTTTTGACAGACTTTACTGACAGCCCGGAAACTTTCACGTCAAGTTCAAATAAAGAACATTGTTGCGGTCCCCATTGCATAGCTAATATATCCTAGACTTTTAAGGTGATAATGTTATCATATGTCGATTGCCTTAACTGTTCAAAGCTGTTGTCGTATAGGCCTGCACTTTAAAATCAACTGTCCAGGGCTCATCTCACATAACATAAAGTTTCCTTTGAATCTAATCCCGAGCTCAAACTCCTAAGTGTCAAAGCTCCCTAAACCTGAGCAGGAGTTTTTTTGGGCAGCGAAGCCTCAAGGGATACTTTCTTTCTCGATTCTTACAAAAAGAACAAAACCCAGCAGACGCTATACGTTTCCTGAACGGAATGTCAGCCATTTCCTCTCGCTCCAAGTGAGAGGAACATTTTTCTCAAGCTCCAAAGGTCCTATTCGTCACACGAGGGGATATGGACTGAAGCCGACGCAGAACTGTAAAGGCACAAGAGAGCAAAGACAAAATATTTGTCCCAGCTGAAAGTTTCAGTAAGGGAAGAAAAAGCGCTCTCACTGGGCGAGGTGTCCCGCGGGTCCCATGTCTGGCAGACAGGCGTGGAGGGCAGAAGAGGCTAGTGCGGCTAGATTGCGGAGTGCCTTCAACTGACCGATCGGGGGTCACGAGGTTTACGGGCCGCGTTTTCAGTGCGAGCGGCAAGGCGGGGACAAGAGCGCTGGTAGTCCGCAAACATCTCTGCCTTTCGAACCACTTCCTCACTTTCCACGCCTGAACGTAAATCACGCGCGCTAGCAATCCATCCGATCAGGATGTGTCCGTCATCGTTGCGAACGCTCTCCGTGGCTTGAGTCGTTCTCTCTCTTACATCTAGGCTCTCCAGAAGAGGCCCGAAGAATCATTGTCGTTCATTTGAGACTCGCAGCGGAGTCTAATCTCGGTGCCGTTGTGGAGGACCGTTATGTCTCCTTTTTGTCTCGAGTCTAATTGAAACGACCTCCCCAGTGGCCCGGGACGGAAGAAGCCCAAGGTCGCTGTGGCGCTTATTGCCGCCGTAGACCTCACGAAGGGGGCGGGAAAAACAACAACTGCGCCTCCACGGTCGTTGCAGCGAGAATGGCCGACGAGCTTTCAGCTGTAGAGATCGAGTCTGCCTCGTTTCGTTTTACGTGAGTCGCTCTGTTGTTTGCGACTTGTTTGGACGAGTTCGCGAGGTGTGGCGCCTTTCAAGATATAAAGATATGTCGGGTATTTTCGTAGTTTCTTTCGTTCTTTGTACTCGTGTGGTGCGACCGTGCCTTGCGACGACTTGGCCGCTTTGACGGACACACGTTTTTACGCGGCTGGGGAGTGGTGGACAGAATACAGTGATATCTTGGTATATAGACAAAAGCATCGCTGACGAACTGGATAACTTCACCCGTTTTGGTCTCGTTATTTTGATCAACTCATAATATGCACCCATTTTTGTATATATCCTTTTTTTTGTGGGAGAGGGAGGGTGGGGGGAGGCAGGTGAAGTGGAGGTGTTTACACTAGAAAATGACTGTAATTAAATGGATGCGTGTTTGATAATCAGGTGAAAAGGTAGGAGTATTTCGTCATTTGTAGCGCAATTACAGTTCCAAAGTATAATGCCTGATCTGCCGATAGGAAACACAAGCGGAGGGCTTCTAGTTACTAGAAATATTGTGACTGAAATTAAAAAACAAAACAGAAAACTAGGTTAGTCTTAAGAATGAAGAGTCGTCCTGATGATTTACACGAACGGCCGAGAAACATAGCGTAGGAGGCTCTTTGACATAGAACGTGGTTTTTCGAGGCTATAAACATTTTTTTTTTTATTTATGCCGTAAATAATATATTTCGGCTAGAAACAAACGACAAGTGTTCGGAGCCACGTTACCGACCGCGGTACACGTTGGGGCATGAGGGGGACGTGAACATTACTGAGCTAATAATCGACAACATTTCAGTTTAAATCTTAAATTCAATAGTATTTTTGTGTCAAATTTATAGTTCCCAATACATTAGAGTCACTGGCAGCTGAGGAAGCGCGGGGTGTGGCCTGTTTTGATCACGCTTATATATGCATCATTCGTTCTTTGGAATTCTTATTGGCTGATGACGCCATCACAATGCCCGCGGGATGATAACAGGATTTTCAATACCCTCCATATCTGCGTTTTCGGGGGGCTTTCAGCGACTGTATTGGTCTATTCTATACAATTGTAACGAAATATTAAAAGGTTCTAAGTGGCGATGCAGGCGAGTTGGTTCATTATACAACTGTAAGCAGCGCACAAATAACAACGGCGAAGAAGGTGTAAGAAATCATGGTACACTGTCTACACCTTCCTAGTTTTCGTTTTTTGGGCGCTGTTTCCGGTTGAATAAAAAGGTGATAAAAAAGGTAACCATGGCTAGAGACCGTTGATTTCGTTTAGCGAGAACGTGTGCCGACGAATAGCGAGTTTTAGCACAGCGTACGCAAAAAAGCTCTGGGAAGGCAAAAGTACTAACGTCGTCTCCACTGCGCTTGCTCAAAGTCCAGTCTGGTCTTGGATTGTCAAATGGCGACGAATCGCATGCGCAATGCGGAACGCTAACGCAAACGCGCAGCACTTGCGTTTGCTCATACACACAATACAAAGTTTCTATTGGCTCGAAAAATAGCAAACTATTTCTTTAAAACTTTCTGCACGCAACTTAAAAAAAATAGAAAAAAAAACAAGAAAACAAACGTTAGAAATGTAAAACAAAATAAAAAAAAACAGCAGGAACACGAAGAGGTATAAGGTATTCGAGAGACATGAAATTCAATAAACCTACCGCTTTAGTCGCGCACTCAGACTGCCTTCTGATGCGCTGATGCACCTGGCTATATAGATAATATCCTCGTACCTGAGTGTATGAAAAGGGAGGAAATAATACACGATGCCCCTCGTGATTCTTACTGCGGTTTTATTTTTATTTTTCTCTTTCGTTTGTTCTAATAGTGATATGCTTAAGCGGGGGCAACAAAGCCGAGTCTTTCTGGAAAGGTAGATGTAAATATGTCTGATAAATAAAGACGTACGGTGTACCGAATCCAGGGGGAATCAATTTCGCTTGACCATTCCCGGCGCTATCTGTGTTTCGCCGTCGCGTCTCTACGACTGCGAACCCAGATGGCGGCGGCGAATACAAGTTCGATACCGCTCCGGACGAGCCGCCAGGACAGCGGAGCTAGAAATCTCATCTCTCGCCGTCTCCCCACCCCTGGCCTGCACGAAACAAAGCAACAATAGATCGCGAAAGTTTGTATTAAAAAGGAAGGCCGGGGAAAACAGACGCTTACATTCGAGTCCGGAGAAGGAAAGAATTCGTGTTTACTCGCTCGAACAAGCAACTTTGATTGGAATTCTGGCTTTGGGAAGGCGGACTGCAGCCTCGTTTTATCCATTTCCCTCCCTTTCCTCGCTCGCCAGCTCTCCAGAGCCGTCGGGAGGATGAGGGAAAGGGCGGGCGGATGGGGACCGGGAAGACAAAGCCAATTTCGGGGTTGTCTTTGTTTGCTTGGAAGCCACCGCTGGTCGGTCCGGAACAAATTAAGCAATTTTTCGGCTTTGAAAAATAGGGTCCTCTACTGCCGCAAAACAATTTCAATCCTTTCTTCTTCGTTTGTTGATTCTTTTATTAACGAGTACTCTCTTTCCTCTTTTTTTTTATCGTGTTTTTCTCTTTTTCTTTATTTTTCTTCTAGACACAAGGTATGCCATGTGAGGGACAGACAAGGCGTCAATTTTGGTCTCGTTAATCAGCGCCTTCATTTTCTCTTTTTTTTTCTTTCATTTGTGGCTTTGGTAGCGACAAATTTGTCTGCTGTTGTTTTGTGGTTTGTGGAGGAGGTAAAAGGGGGAGTACACAAAATGGATTAAAAAAATGTTTGTGGCCATTTTGTTTAAGCTAGACGTTGTTTTGTGTCTAATTTCAATTTTTACGGTTACATTTTTTTTTTATTCTTACGAAACTGTTACAACCGCTCAGTTTTTATTGAAAGAAAAGCGAGAGTAGAGGCGAGTCGGTTTAAGGCTGACATAGTAACCATGGAGCAAAAGGATTCCAACAAACACAAAATTAAATTGTGGTAACCGTTCTTTTGTTGGTAGTTCTTAGTTTCTCGAAGTTTCTTTTGTGGTATTAACTTTATGCGTGTACTTACGCTAGTTTTTGGCCTACTTAATGCCATCTTGGTGCGACAGAATTTTTTCTGCGTTTGTGGTTTTATGCTCCTCTTTTTCTGCTTTCCCTTGCTCAGGGGTTACCATGCTAATTTTTCTATTTACGGTCACTAGTGTATTAGATCTTGCACGGCTAGCGCCCATAAATTACGGGGTGATTATTTGTGCGTGTAACGTGTATTTGAGATATAAAGGATAAAACTTTGATTTCGTTTATCTATGGTGAATCCGACATTCCTAAAATCGGTCGTAATCGGAAATAGCGCCAAGCTGATTATTAGAGAGTTTTAGTAGATCGTTCCGATGACTCCAATAACGATACCCGATACTCTGCCTCCGCCTTTGCGCTTACGTATATAGTATCGTTATCGGGGGTACCGGAGGTATCGGAACGATCTACTAAAACTCTCTATTATTAGCTGAGGGGTACGTGCTTGGGTTGCTAGATTTCTTCGCCCACGCCAATTTATAAATCAACACTAGTCCATCTCATACGTAGTGTACAACGCTTTAAAAGCAGCTAGTGCGAATTTGTCCTCATTTAGCATTTGATACGTAAGCCCTTTTCTGCACATGAGACGCTAGATGAAGCCGCTCGCTCAAGTCAGCGACAGTGCTGCGCACTAAATATAGAATGCATTAGAAACGTGTTTGGCCACAGCAGCAATGTCAAACTTGTTCGGGCGTATCCTCGCCAGGGGAACGAGTAGGGCTTAGTATGCGAAGGAGAACGTCAGCCTAACAGGCCAACATGCTAAAAAACATATAAGGTCGTTAAAGAACTCTTAAGCAATCTTCGGCTTATCCATATTTTGTACACTAAAAAGCTATTTCAAGCACTTCCTAAAAGGGTGCTTCGTAAAGAAACCGTTATCTTAAGCTCCTTTTTTTATGCGAAAGTGTACTTCATCGCTTATAAAAAAAGCAAAAACTTCGTCTCAACCTACGATGGACTAAAGGCAAAAGCTACGGACCGCCAGATTCAATCACGAGCCACTTAGAAATTGTGCGGTATTTCTCTTCGATGCACGTATCGGTGCCCGCGTCTCGGATCATTGACGAGGGGATGGGTGGACAGTGGTTTGAATTGGAGAGCACTGAGTGATTCAACAATTTTACATCGCAAAGAAAGCCACGGTATATAGGCTCTTCACAGTCTTGAACCTATAGAAATGATGTGGCGCTTTTAGATTCTGAGCATTATTCGTCCACCCCTAGTTAATGTTAAGCCTGTCATAGTATAGCGTGGAACATGATTGGACCTGACGGCCCGTGGCTTTGGCCTTTAGTCCATCGTAGGATGAGACAAAGTATGGTTGACTTTCTAGTGCGCCGGGGGCGATAGTGCTTGAAACCGTTCTTCACAAACTGAAAGAGTTCTTGGGGTGTCGAAGAACCTTTCAAGAAGTGATTTTTTTAGAGTGCATAGATTCATCACTCACACAACGGCGAAAATTGCTGGCTGCATCACAATAAAATATTATATATATTTCAGCGTCGCTTTATTAATTGTTGATCCACTGCCAATGTGTTAAAAAAACAACTGATGGTATTTTATTATCAATTTTATTAGAAATCACAGACTTATTGTTCCATAAAATGTTTAAAATGTTCATTTGGCGGAGTTTGAACGCATCGAATGTTTTCACATCAAAAAATATATCGCACTCCCGGAGTAAATAGCGTGCCTGCGGAAAGGAGCTCCTTATTCTGACATTTGTCTTGGATAAAATATACATAAGCAAAGTCATACAGCCTTTGAATTCTGCTAGAAAATGGTGTTCTGCATTCAAAACATAGGCAATACTGTATTTCGCCTGTATATTTAGGTAGAATATTACTTGCGAGAAAACGTACCTTTCATAGAACGTTTAGCAGCTTGTATATCTTTTATGGGAAACGAGAGCTTAATCAACGAAAGGTGTGGCTTTCTATGTTCACGGGGTAAGGGCTTCTTACTTCATGATTTGTTTTCATGCGTTCTTATCAAATAATGCGCCGCCCTCACTAGCTTGACGTATAAAAACTTTATGGTGTACAGGCTGCGATTTCCGACTAAATCGTGCGTTGCACCTGAAAGCATTTATTAAGGACAAATTACCTCTAGACATTTTACACATTTATTTTGGACAAGGTAGATAATCTTCCAGAAATAGCTTACCAGCACGAATTGATGATAATAAAGGCTATCTTGATTCCAATTTCAAAACAAAATTACAAGTAAGCGCTACACTTTCAGATGATGCTGGTTCCGTAATTCAGCAGCGAGCGGAGTCCCTTCGCGGCAATCAGCGTAATGAGCTACAAACCGGCGCTCGTGAACAAGAAACACACAAGGATGTCGTTAGGTAAAACATCTCGCTCCGGAGTACGTGTTTCTGGATGGTTATGTTCGTTCGAACGTAAACCTAACCTCTCCGTGACCCTGCATCACTTTCTCCCCGAACTCGCGTCTGAGACTTAATTTCGGCGCTCCCATTGTTCCCGAACGCTACTGTAATTGTCTGCATAGAGCTCTCTAATTGGATTCCGTTAATTTCAGACACCGGCCGGCGCTTCTTTCCAACCGACCATGTCTTTTTTTTTTTTGTTTGTTTTAGAGTTGGCCCCTGTTACAGACACGTCCGTAATTCAAAGATACTTAGAGATTAGTACGCCTTAGGCTCCTTCTGGGCTCTGGGTCGGCATGTCAGACGAACCGCTTCAGATGCGCCTCGAATGTGGAACACAATTTAGCCAGATTAAGCTTTTCTTTAATAGCTCGTTTGCAATCATAATAAAAAAACGAGACAGGGGAACGGGAAGGGACAAACAAAACGTAGACCTTGTTGTCTTTGTTCCTTCTCTTTCCCCTGTCTCGTTTTTTATTTTTTTTTTTTGTTTTTAAGAGTGAACGTTTACCTGCTAACCGGCGCCATAACACTTATTATTGTCGTTTGCAGTATCGCTTATTTCGCTGTAGTTCCGCATTTCACGTCCCATACACGCTGCCGGACTCGACTGCTAGTGCGCCTAGATTCCAGAGTGTCTCCAAGTGCTCGATCAAGATCATGTAATTTCATGGGCCGCGTTTTCAGTACGAGTTGAGAGACCGTGACGAAAGAGTCGACCATCCGCAAAGCGTCTCCGCAGCTCCGACCACTTTCCTCCTCTTCACGCGACAACGCAACGCATGCGCAGTTACAACCGATTTGCCTTGGGAGGCGTTTGCCATTAAATATCAAACGCTCTCCGTGCATTTGGGTTGCTCCCGCTCCTTAATCAAGGCCCTCTATCAACGGCGGCCAATGTTGGTCACTTTACCGGAATTCCCAAAGAGCCTCTCTGAAAGAGACTGGTTGCTTGGACAACTTACTTTCCACTACGCACCGTAGGTACATTCCACTAGGGTCTTAGGACATTTTCACTTAACAATTTTAATTATTTCGTTACATCGTTAATAAAAATTAATAAATCATCGATGGCTAGTTTATATAATACCTAAACAATAACTTCCGCAAATTTTAGAAGGCGAGTATGCCGAACTAATTTTGATCATGTAAACTGTAATTTTGTTTACGTTGTGGAGCCCAAAATAGAAAACTAAGTTGAGCTGGAAATTCGCATCATATCGATAGGAACAGTGCAAAATATAAGACATATAGCTGTTGCCTCACCTTTATTTTTTTTTAACGTCTGCGTTGCGACAGTGGAGGACCTTTTGAAATCAAACCCTTTCCTGCTCTATTCGCTGGCAATAAAATATTTTGCGGAATCTTTATGACGCTTAGAGGCCGGACACTATAAAGCGAATATGCCGCGAGCAAGCGACGAACTTCGCCCTGTGGTGTTCGATCATCGCGTGGCGTTGGAACATTAGGGACCCTTAGCAAACCGTTGCCGTACTCCGCGTACTGCACTACCGGAGACTTTGAAGCATGCTTTTAAGCGCGAGGCCGGGGTGGTACCGTGACCGCGGGGCGCGCTTAAAAGTATGCTTCAAAGGCTCCGGTATAGTGCGGTACGCGGAGCACGGCAACGGTTTGCTAGAGGTCCCTATTGTTGCGCTGCGCATACCGCCAACATTCAGCCGGGCGAAGTTGGTTGGTTGTTTGCTGCCTAATAACTCCATGATGTCTCGCCTCACTAGGCCTACAGCGTTGAAGCTTCGAACAAACTGTGGCGATCTCATTTTTGGTAGTGCAAGCTCAGCTGATAGGGTCTCGCACTACTTTCGGTGCCCTCTCTGAGCTTTTTTTTTTGTGTACTACTGAAGAACAAAAAAAAATTGCGGTGGCTTAGCTCGGCTATGTAAGGATATACGTAGCTTGAGCTTATGCGCACAAAATGAGAGGCGCTATCAAGCGGCTTCGGTGCAGCGTCAGACTTGGCTACTGCGCAGCGGAGGCACACAGCTGGGCACGCGGTGGCGCCAGTGCGTCTGCCGCGGCTATGACGTCACTCCTCTGGAATGCGCAGACTGGCGAAGCGCACGCGGTGGCGGCGGAGCGCGCGGCGGCGGCGGCGGCTCCGGCGCGCCAGCTGTGCGCCGTGTGACGTCACTGCTCCTCGCGCTTGCGCAGCACGGCTCTTTGAGAGCCACGCGAAACTGCTCAACCTCGGCCAGTGTAGCTCACGCTACAAAAAAAAAAAAAAAAAACCTTTCGACGTCCGAAACCCGCTAGATTCAAGGCAGGAAGACAATCGAAAGTGCCAAAATCACGCCACCACCGCTAAAGTACGCGTCTCCTATCTCTGGGTGGTGACGTCAAAACGCCGGGCGTCCCGACGCTTTTTTTTAACATTTGGTTTACGTTCCTAAGACGTGTTTGCACTTGCGGATTCGCAAACAGATCCGCGCGGGCGGAAAGTGAATTTTAGAGCCCGGTGGCGAAATCGACTTGTTGCTGGCGAGAAAAATAGACCCGTCTGGCACAGATATCCCGATTTGCCGCAAGTGTCGAGTAAAGTACGCCACACGGCTCCAAAATCCACTTCCCGCCTGCGCGAATCCACTCGCGAACCCGCAAGTGCAAACGCACCATTGGCGTCAGCTTTGACCTGTGCTTCGACGGCGTTCGAATTTTCGTTATTTCTTTGTATTTTTCTCATGATCGTGTTTCACACCAGAGCAGGTACGCTTCTACGTGTGTGGCAGTTTGAGACGCTGAAGTTTGTACTACCATAGCAAAGCCTGGCAGATCGCCACGAGACGCGGCCGCCGAAATTGAAAAGGTGGAGTGGCAGACAACGCTGAAAGGAGAGTCAAGTGACGGGCGCCCCGCTGCGGCGAGACGCCGAAACACAGTTCTCCCGAGTGATGGGATGTCCGCTCGTGCTCCTCGCGTTCCTCGCACTGCCGCTTCTTTACTCGTCGGGTTTGAAAACCATATTTCCAGTCCTCGCCGCTGCAAAACCTATGCGCTGACGATCAGGTTTCCCGAGATATGCTCTGTGCTCCCAGATCCTCGCGCTCCAAATCTGCGACCGGGCACTCTATGGCTACGTCGTCAAACAGCCAGGCTTTGTTAGTATACTGGGTGTTTCAAGAAGCGGCCAGGCTCTTTAAATCGATCGCAAAATTCGGTTTCTTAACCTATCCCGCTACGACTTTGTGCAGCGTTGCCCATGGATGGTGCATTTTTTTTTCTGTAAAATTTGCAAAGAGCGAACTTACCTGAGGAAAAAAGAGAAGAAAGAAAAAGGCTTAGCTCTTTTGGAAACACAGCGAAGCCACCGGTCTTCAAACAATGCGGCGCCGTTTTGCACCGGAGTCAAGAGATGGCGCAAGTGGTCGCGACGCCAACTGCCGCCAAAAAACCAGCATACAGCGCCGATAGCCGGCGTCTTTAGCAGACCATCTTCTCGACTCTACAAGCGGATCGAGCTTTTGTGATATCAGTGGCCAAAGCATTATTTTATCATCCTTACCAATAAAACATATTGAATTGACACATAATCGATTAAAAAAGGGTTTTTCAGGTTATTTTGACCGTTCTTTTTTCGGGGTCCTTATGTCGTCTGCTTTGCAGTCCCTTGTTGTTACAGCGCCTCTTTATGGTTTTGCGACCGTCTCGGCTTGCGGAACGCGCGCCGCTTTTGAGCCGAAAGGATCGTCTGCTAAAGACGCCTGCTCTCGGCGCTGTATGCTCGTTCGTTTGCGGCAGTCGGCGTCGCGACCGCTCGCGCCATCTCTTGTCTCCCGTGCGAAACGGCGCCATAATGTTAGAAGACCGGTGGCTTCGCTGCGATTCCATAAAGGCTAAGTCTTTTTCTTTCTTTACTTTTTCCTCAGGTAAGTTCGCTCTTTGCGAATTCTACAAAAAAAGTGCACCATCTGTGGGCAACGCTGCACAAAGTCGTTGCGCGATAGGTTAAGAAACAGAATTTTGCGGTCGATTTAAAGAGCCTGGTCGCTCCTTGAAACACCCAGTAGAGTACGCTATGGCACTACCCAACACAAGTCCTAAGAAGTCCCTTTTCGCAGCGCCTTCTGGGCAACGCAGGAGGACTATACCAATTTAGCTCGCGTCAAAAAATACCTCTATAAAATCGGGTCTGTCTACTTTCCCTCAAAACACTAGGAAAATTTATGCGGTTTTGCAATGACGAAGCTGAAAAGCTGTTTCGACAAAAAAAAATAAACCAGTTTGTGTGGGGACACTAAGCACGACGTAAGGGCGTGAAGCGGCATGTCACGAAGTGGAAGCCCTAGACTTCATTAACACAAAGTTGGGGTTGAAGTTTATGAAGCGCGCCAAGGACTCTCGCGACAATGACGCATCGCTTTTGTCACAAAGGCCCAATCGTATCCTTTCGCAAACTTTTGACTCTGACTTTGAGTTTGGCGCGACTAGAACTTCATACTCTATTTTCGATGTCTAGACGTGTTTTAATTGTCGTGAGTCACCAATATCTCTGCGCATATAACAAAACCCGGCTCTCCCAAATGCTTTGTAAAAAAATACGAGGGCGAATCAGAACATCTTCGCCCTTACTTTGTATTATTCAAAATAAGGTACATACAGGTAATTACAAATATACCTACTATTCTACGTACCCTAAACTAGTTTCCCACATAGTCCCCATACCGTTTTAGATATTTGTCCTATCGCAGCATTAAACTTGAAATGCCCCTGTGGTAGAATTCGTCCGGCTGACTGTGGAACCACCGTCGGACTGCTGCCTTGGCTTCATCGGCGCTTGTGAATCACTGTCCCGTCAGGAACTTCTTCAGCGGACCGAAAACGTGGAAATCACTAGGCTCGAGGTCCGGACTGTATGGAGGGGTGGTCCAGATTCTCGCAGTGAAATGGCCGGAGTTTGTCGGCGGTTCTGATTGCCACATGTGGCCTCGAATTGTCGTGGAGGATAACCACGTTGTCCACATCGAGAATCCCTCGGCGCTTTCGCCTGATGGCAGCCAGCAGACGTGATAGTGTGTATCAATAACTGTCGGCACTGATGGTTGCACCTTGTGTCACGAAATCTAGCAGGAGCGGTCCATGGCGAACTTAAAAGACCGCTAACTTCACTTTCCAAACAGATGGCACTGAACGGAATTTGTTTTGTCACAGGCGAACCCGGATGTTTCCACACCATGCTCTTCTGCTTCGATTCCGGCGTGAATGTTTTTATGTTGCAGTCGTGCGGAGATTTCCATAGGAAAATAAAACATGCAACAGTGTCGGTGCTGTGTAAGGGTGGTAAAAAGAATTATTTGTCTAATTATAGACCTATATCGGTCTTACCTATTTTTTCCAAAGGGCCCGAAAAGATTAATATGTGTCGTTTAGATAGTTTTTTTCAGAGCGCAGCTCTTAGGCGCACGTTTCCGGCTTGAGCGGCGTCGGCGTCGCCGTCGCCGTCGGCGTAACCGCGCGGTGCATGATGGGTAAATTTCCCCGCTAAATTTAGCGGAAAATTTTCCCCGCTAATTTTAGCGGAAAAAATTTCCCCGCTAAATCTAGCGGAACATTTTTTCCCGCTAAATTTAGCGGAAAAGTTTCCCCGCTAAATGTAGCGGAAAATTTTCCCCGCTAAATCTAGCGGAAAATTTTCCCCGCTAAATTTAGCGGGAAATTTTCCCCGCTAAATCTAGCGGAAAATTTTCCCCGCCCCCCCCCCCTCGAGGTCACATGACCCCCCCCCCCCCCGTGCCTTCCCCTCCTCCTCAAGAGCTGCGCTCTAATTCGGCGTTACAGGGAGTTGTAAACGGCTTTCATTTTTGTCAATCACTCAGTACTTTCTGAATCTCAGTTCGGTTTAAGAAAGAGAAAGCCGACGGAATCTGCACACCTCTTACAAAAGAAAATTATTCTACATAACATAGAAAAGAAAGTTGTGACATTAGGCATATTAATAGATTTTAGCAAAGCCTTTGATTGTATTAATCACAAAATAATTGTTGACAAATTATACCAGTCCGGCATTTGTGGTCCCTCATTTTCACTTTTGTGTTCATATCTAGAAGATCGTATGCAGTGTGTGTGCATTGGTGGACATTTATCGTCTTTTATGCCGATCAGATATGGTGTCCCACAAGTATCATATTAAGGCCCTAACTCCTTAATATTTAGATAAATGATAATACGAATACTGACGAGGACACTCATTTCATAATGTATGCAGTCGACACCAATCTGTTGCTCTCGGACGCGGATGCGGATAACTTAATAATCAAAGGAAATGTCATACTCTCCAAATTTGCAATGTGGCCAAAGCCAAATGGGCCTAATAACAATAAAACAAAAACTAAAGCAATATTATTTTGATCAATCAATAAACATGTAGCTCTAAACGAAACTCTCCTGTTTAATTCTAAGCCAGTTGAGCTAGTGAAAAATCATAAAACATCGGGTGTTATATTTTCAGAATGCTTGTCTTAAATGAACATATAAATTATATTACCAGTAAATTATGCAAAATCGTCGGTATTATTGATCGATGTCCTTTCATTCTCCCCGAAAATGTAAAATTACAAATATATCGTGCATTTCTTTAAATACTAAAAAACGTATTGTCATCATATTTGAGGTACGACGACAAATTCAAATCTTAGTAAAAAAAACTATTGCTTCAAAAGAGAATGTTACGCTTTATTGGAAAGGTTCATTATTTATTCCACACCGAATCAATATTTCAAAAATACAAAAATGATCAATATATATCGATTGAATGAATACCTTCTGACTAGGCCATTTTGCTTTTCATCACCAGAAGTGATTGGATTTTTTGAGGCACACATCAGACTTAACCAGGAATATAACCATCATCCGCATCCGCTGCCCGGAGAAATGGAGGGTGTCCCGTTATCGTACAAATTACGGCTTGCAGTTCCTTCATTATAACCTACCCACATTACTCAATAAATATTCCATAGATAATCTTGAGATTTATAGTATAGATTGTTAATCGCTATACCTAATTTTTGTATAATATCTATTAAGTTTTGTTAACCTTTTAGTGAACGCGTGTTTTTTGCCTATTTGTTACCCTGATTGTTTTTCCTGCACTTCTGTCACCATCTGCCAAGCTCTTGGGCCCGGCCCTAGTCAAGCCAACAAAGGTTGGCTTTTGTGTCCGTGGCTTCGGCATGTGTACTTGCAGATGCGAATAAATGATTTCCTTTGATTTGAAATACAGAATCCACGTTTCATCGCATGTAAAAGTGCGGTCCAGAAAACTCTCACCCTTCTCGGCATACCGTTGCAGATGTTTCAGTGAAGCCATCATTCGCTTTCCTTTCATCATGTCATCCAACTGCTTAGGCCCTCACAGACAGGAAATCTTCCTGCACCCTAAGGAGCCGTGAACGGTGTCGTAAACACTCCCATACGAAATGCCAAGCTCCCGGGAAATGTCCTTGAGGCGCACACGCCGATCCGCTTTCACCATTGCATCCACGCGGGAAACGTTGTCGTCAGTCAGCGGCGAACGCGGCCTCCCAGAACGCTCATTGTCATGCAAGTCTTCACGGCCTTCTTTGAACTTACAACACCACCACCTCACACTTTTCAAAGCGAGACACCCTTCCCTGATACGTGGGCTGCATTTCCCCGCGGACTTCGATGGGCGTTCGTCCCTTGCTCCATAGAAAACGAATCACACCTCGTTGCTCGTACGCTGTGGACGTGTGACAACTGACAGCAGCGCCGTGCCGCGGAGCTACCGGCAGATAAGGCTGGGCCGGTCCAAGAAAGGTCCACCGCTGGGAATGGATGTGTTGGCTTCGCAATTACAGCCATAATGTGGCTAAACAAAATAGGAGCAAAGACTTTCTGATTTTCACTCGTAGATGCAACAGATGATATTAAGAGTATATGCTTGTCAGAGAGTCGTACCGCTGAAGTGTGCCCGGGTCACCAGTACTCCTGCGAGCCTGATCATCAGGGACAAGTTGGGAAAATTTTAAGCATGACTTAGCATTTGAGGCAAGCGCTCGTCTCTTTATGTCGCTACATTTTTGGGGCCTAATATATATACTTTTTTTTTTCGCTTATGAAATTATTGTAGACTCTGCGCCGCTGTGCGTCGCATCATTATGCGTACATTATTTTTATTTTATTTTTTTCGGGCGCCCGCGCTGGTTTCCTTCCAGCTTCGTGTTGTCGGCGAGGTTGGCCACGCACAGTTTCTGCTGCGGTAGGCAGGACCGTCTCTGGGCTAGCGTTCCGCCTCCCGGCCGTCGGCGGAATTTGCGTACGCGCAATTTAACTTCTCGTTTCCCGCCGAGTCTGCGCCCGGAGGGCGAGCGCCGCCGCGAAGCGATCCGGCTTCCTCGGCACTTCGCAATAATTTGGGGCTCGCGAAAAGGGGGTGCTCACAGAAACTAAAAAGGGGGCACCTATCCGAACCCTCTCCACCTCCCCCGGTTTCCTTCCCGTCTTCCCCTATACCCCCTCTATCCCTCCGCCATCCTACTTTTGTTTTCGCCCTCCGTGGTGCGGGGAAAACAGTTTGCAAGTTCCGCAAGCTATTGGTGGTTGTGCGATGTTTGGGTTCTTCTTGAGCTTTATTTTTGGTGGAGATACACGTAAGGGCTGTAACGGATCCAACCGTGCCGAGTTCTTTTGAGTAGCTGAGTCGTCGGATTCTGGCTATTTCTTTTTTATTATTATTATTATTATTTCTGTTTGTGTGTATGTGTGTGTGTGTTTTGTTTCTGCGTGGTTTACTCTTGTGCGTCAATGACTCTAGAGATGAGTGAGAGATCTAAGTGAGGATTTGTAAACAGCGTGGAGCGAGCAGTCCGAAACAGTCTGAAAGGAAGTTACGAGAAGCAACCCTCCTCTTCGTACCTGCGGATTTGGACTTCTAATTTTTTTTTTTATAGTTACTGTTTTTGGTTCACCTTCGTTTTAAGATAGCTCGAGGGCATAAATCAAAAACTAATTAAGAAAACGTTGAATAAGGCGTAAATTTAATTTCGTTGAGAGGTGTGTGCCTGAGATGAATTTTCTACATTTTCGTTTTATTATTTCCCGGGTATTTGTCATATGACTAATTAAAATTGGCGAGGAGTTATACACTTTAAATCAATGTACAAATACCGTAACCCGAAACAGTAGTTAAAAAAGGCGGAAATTTTCAGGCAGATATCAAAGAATTACTGAGCGGTCGGGATGATAATTATCGTATAAGGTAAACAAATAAAAGTTTTACATAAAAGATATTTTAATTTTTGGCAAAAGCGTTCACTTGTATTTTACTTATTAGCCATGCTCTAATAAATAGACGTATATACACTGTGGTTTTGTTATGCAAGTCAATGAAAATGTATCATTCTTTTTTGTTTATTTCTAATTTACGCTCATAATATAACTAACCAGTTTTTCATTTCCACATAAGTTGTTTTTTTTTTTGTCTTGTTTACGTCAGAGTAAAGTTTACATTGATAAGCCTGAAACACTTATTTATTTAAACTTCAGGAGCGCGTCAAAGCATATTTTCACATTGGAAGCTGAAAAAAATCCAATTTTAGACATTCACGAGGCCGTAATTAGTTTCACTTTTACAGATCAAATAGTTGTGAACTTAGTTTTGTTAGCAGCTGTAATTAACTTATCTCTATGTTTCGAGTCGTATGTTACTTATACCCGTGCCACACGGACAACTTGAATTCCATTTACAACGAATGACATTTGAGCGGACGGCCAATCAGCGCGCGACACTCCGGGCGTAGCGCATTCCACGCGCGACAAATTTTGAGCTGATTCGCCGATCACACAAATGTCAATCGTTGTAAATGGAATTCGAGTTGCCCGCGTGGCACGGGTATTACTTTATGCCTACAGTCACTTGCAAATGCGCTCGCCTAGAAACGCATTTCTTCTTTTTATAGTATCAATAATGACTGTTATACGTGTTAATATCACTATTTCGAAATGTACTTCAGGGCATTTAATAGAATGGTAACGGTCATAAACCAATGTTTCTAGCTATGATTACCCGTCGAGCTTCTGGACAATTATAACACCCGTAGCCCACACCTCGTGCTGTTGTGCTACAACTCCCCGCGAGTGTTTCTCTCGCTTTATTTTTGTAAAAGAATAGGTATCAGTAATGCATGTAGAGTGATTACGACAACGCGACCGACGAGTGTTTGTTCCGCTAGAACAATACAACCAACTACGACCGATACAAAACCCAAAGGATACACAGGAACGGTCACCTATTTACAATCTTCGCGCAACCTCTCAAATCTAATAAAACTGCCCTAATAATTTAAACCATGACTGTCATGCATAGTTTAACTTTTTGCATCAGTTCCTATCTCATACTCGATCATTCTAACAACGCCAGAGCTCCTCCCCAAATCTCGATATTTGGGTATCCCATGCATATGTCAAGAGGTCATATCACGCCTTCTCATCCCAGTTCCCACACTCTCGAATGCACTTTGCCAACAGCACCATCATTCGCCCCCTGAATTTCCAACGACTATAGCTACTGAGAGAATGGGAACGACGGCGCGTAGTTTTGGAACGCACAGCGTCAAGCGCGTGCTCCATGCTTTCCACCGTGCTTTGGCTGCCTGAGCTCGCTCGAGGTGCACGGGTCGCCGAAGTGTTGTCGGAGTATAGGAAGCACGCACTGGAGGCGGGACAAGCGAAGCTCCTCCCCTCACCTTCCAACCTTTTTAGTCGCTGTACTATTCAAGGACGTACTGTAGGTGACCTGGGCCGGCTTGCTAGAACGTCGTCTCAGCTAAAACCGGGCGAAAGAAAGCAATGCAAAGACTGGGGCGCGCGCGAGCGTCTTGAGACCCGGTTTGAGTGCCGCTCAGCTCGCGCGCTGGCTTTGGCAGCGCTTTTTTTTGCCCAGTCTCAGCTGAGACGCTGTTCTAGCCCGCCTTCCCTGAACTGCCAGACGACTTCCTTCAGCGACTCTACTCTCCAATCTACTACTCCGTTCTTGCTCGTCTTCGCGATCTAGGGACCATCCCTCGAACGTCTAGGCAATCAAATAGGCGGCGCACGGGATGTTCCAGTGGCGCCCAATTTTAATCCATAGTAACCCTGAGACGTAGGCGCAATAAAAAAGGGACAGAAGAACGAAGCCTCTAACTTCAAAAACATAAAATTTTGAAAAAAAAATGATGAATCATAAAACCCGGTCATTAGCGTGATATATGAAAATCATCTGTATGCTGGTCAGCCCGTCGATGTTTCGTTTTTTATCCGCTAGGACATTTCTTGGTTTACTGACGTTAAAAGTTCTTTTTTTTTTTTATCGAATATGTATGAAGGTTTCCGTTTGCATTACAACCATGGAGCGAATAAGCGGCTCTGATGTCGACCGCGTTGCATGGCCACGTTCCTTGATGTCTGCAGCCCCGAAAAAGAGCGCTCAATCAAGAACTAGCCGAGGAGCGGGGGATTTAGTTTCTAATGTTAAACAACTCTAAAAATGACTGCGCAGATGAAATCGATAAGTATGCGGGAAAGTTAATTTTATGCGAGCTGCTGTCCTTCCATACGTTTCCTTGGCTTGAATCCTACCAACAATGTGTTCCCGACCGGTCGATATAAACGTCATCCTCACGGAACTCCCTGTTAACAAACTGACACGCACGGGCGCTGTCTTCGGGCGGCAACTACAAACGAAGCCTAAGAATCTCGCCGTTTCGAGAGCTTTGTGTTGGCTTCCCCGTAGCACCCCGCATTCCCGCTGCTCATTTCCCTCTCCTGCAGACCTCTCCGCACCGTCGTTCTCCTCGGCGTGTCCCCGTATGCCTCCTCACCCTCCAACTCCTGGTTGAGATTTGATGCGGCCAATTAGCAATTCAAATGCGCTATCAGCGCGCCCAGCACGACACACTTCATTATGCCTCGGAGCCAGTAGTGCCGGGCGCTACACTGGTTCTCTCTGTGACGGGAGATTGGCCCCGTCGCCTCGCCGCTCGCTGCTGCTTCTGCTGCCGCCCTGGTCGATCCCTGGCCCCTAAGCCCGCCCGCGTCTTGGCTTGACTTTCTTTCTGGAGTCGCGCGTCTTTTGTGTCTGCTCGAGATAGTGTCGCGAACAGCTTCCTCGAGAGCCCCCCCCCCCCCCCCCCCCCCCCCGACTCCGTGGCCCTATCCGAACGAAACGAGCTTTGCTACGCCTTTGCACCTTATCCGATGAAACGCGGCAGACACTACCAGCCGTCGAAGCAAATTTCATTCTGTGGGAGCGTCACGTGATTTACGGGAAGGGCACAGCTACTCGCATTAGGGTGGTCACGCGGTGCGTCCTCAACGCTGGATTGGCTGGGGTGGTGGGTAGCGTCAGCTGCGTTTCATCGTGAGGTGAAACGGTACAGTGAGGAGAGTGAGTGGGACGAAAGAGAAGCGCGGTATTTGATCTTTCGGAGCCGCCACGTATGTGACGTCAGTGTTTGGAAGGAGGCGAGCTTTGTATCATGGTGACGTAACGTTGACCGACACCAGCAGGTTTTTGTTAAGGTCACTGAGGGCTTAAGTAACGTGTGGCGTGGTTCGTTATATTCATGCATCTCGATCTGTAAATCGTCGTCCGTCATTCTTACCGGCGAAAGGCTCAATGTCATTGGCTGCGGAGCGGAAGTAAGAGGCTTAAGAAACGCCCTGGGTTTCGTAACTTGTCGGCAGATTTAATGCCGAACAGAACAACTCAAAACGCTATCAAGGTCGCACAGCGGAACTTTTTTTTTTTTTTTTCTGAACGGCACTTTTTTGTTGTATACATTGAATTACAACATATTCAATCAGTGTGTCTACCCAGGCTTTCTGTAAAACAATAATGGGAACTTTTTCTTTGATTAAGCAGTTTTTTTTTTGTTTACTTTTGCTAGGAAGAAGATTTATGTAGTCGTTGAGAAGAACCCGGCTGCTTTCAAAAATTTGAAAAATAATAAAACGCGTGGGCTGTCGCGACGCGCAACTTTTGCATCTCCGCTTGAATTGTGTGTTTCAAACTTAAACCTGGAAAGGCCTCTGGCAACTAATTTATCTCGTTTGACATAGGATGGCAGTCTCTCTGGAACCCGACGTGCTTTGCTCTAAAGTCTGCGGGTCCCTCCGTAGGGGACGTTCGTGGGCTTGTGCATCTCTTTTACCGCTTCCACAACGAAAGAAACATACCACTAAGAAAGGTAGCCAGAATCAACAGGGAGGGAGAGCAATGAGCTACGGCCGAGAAAACGTACAGATCAACAAAACTACGAATAGACGAGGGTGCGTGTATCTAACCGGCGAATATTCCGGCAGCAGAGCATCGTCGTTGTGCTGTTTCAACTCGCAGCGCAAGAAATGCCATTGCATGAAGCGGGGACTGAAGAATGAGGGTAAACTGGGAGGGGGAATTTTAGGGGAGGGGGGAGGGGGGCGAGGGCGAGAAAGATTGAGAAAAGAGCGCCGAGAATTCGCGAATTCAGCGGGGAAAACAAAAATCGAAAGGAGGGTTGGAGACTCAACCAGACGCTCTATGCTCGTTTTGTAAAAAAATAAAAAAATAAAATAAAAAAGAAATAAAAAAAAAACCCGAAGGACAGAGGTACGCCGCCGACTCCCAGTTTTGGGTCCCAAAATCGCTTTCTCCGGGCGTAGATATGCATGCCTCCTCTTCTCCCTGCCCTCGTTGAAAAAAACAAACAAACAAAAAAAAACTTGGGATTCACTGTTTTTTTTTTGTTTTTTTTCTGCTCGCACCGTCTCTGCTTGTTTTCTCGGCGCTGTCGTTGAAGCTTTGTTTTTCGAGGGAAGGAACGTCCGTTGACGCCGCTTTGGCGCCGAATCTTGCAGATTCCGTGAGCTCCCCGGAGCGTGAGACGGAGAGCGCATGCGCGTGAGCGGACTGCTGCTTGCTCCACGGATCATCGCCACAACGTTTTTGTTCTCGCCCCCCCCCCCCCCCCTTTCTTTTTTCTTTTTTCCGGGAGGATAGACTATCGCGTATATAGAGTATAACCTCGCGTTTCACATTTTCTTATACGGTTGTGTATTTCTCTTTCAGAAAGTTTGCAGCTGCATAATGCGGTAGTATTTTTTGATTATTATTATTATGGCCACGAAGATATTCCCTACTGCATTCCTATATTTGAATCTCTTTACTTGAAAGCGCCAGGCGAAACAGGCAGAATTCTTTATTACGTTTCATCGTGCTTTCTTTCCAACGTTTTTTGTTTTCCCGTGTACTGCACAAGCGTAAACAACAATTTAAATACGCAATTTAGCACGCACGAAACATACTGTATTTTAAGCATTTAGAAAAAAACATGAACGCATACTTGCGACAATAAAATTATGGCGCATTTCGTGCAACAGATACTTTCATGTAACTCCCGTTTCGAAAACAATGCATGATTCCTTTCTAGTGCTGAAATTTGCGTGCACGTTTGACTGTGTGCCTCGTGCGTACCTGGCACTTTTGCAAACACAGACATCTTAGAAAAAAAAAAAGGCACGGTGTGGCGAGTTACGAGTATCAGAAAGGGAAGCCAAAGAGCATTTCGAAAATGAAAATGATTTAATGGTTGATTCTGACGGGTTTGTGCCTGCTGAGTTCAAATATTAACAATCATTTGACCCCACAATAATTACTAAACACGACGAAAAGCGAAGGAAACGGAAGCGGTCGCCGCACCGGCACGCTATTGGCTAAACACGCGTGATGCGCCACTACGTCATGAAAGGACCATCTCGATTCTCGCTTTCTTCGTCTCTTGCGGAAGTAGTCGCGCTCCGAGGCTTCTGCTCTTGCAAATCGGGTTCAGCTTCTGATTCTTTTAGCTCTTTCGGTGGATCCTAAAGGGCCATGCGTCCAGAGGACCCTCGACATGACGAAGTACGCGTTCCAGCCCTTGGGAGAGCTAAAAAATTACCCCCGCAGAAATACGGGCAGACACGAGGAACCGCTCGCGCCGAAGGGTAACAACGCGGCATAGCCGGCCTTCCTACGTGCGGGATCGTACTGTCTGCTATTTATTGTGGCGTAAAATGTTGACAACAAACAAGGTGCTGTTGACGGGACGCGTCAGGCCAGATTAGCGCGACTCTCCCCTAAACGGTCGTCAGAGGACCAGAATTCGACACACATCGGCCTTTTCTGCTTGGGAGCTACTGGACGCGCGTCCGTGCACGCTGCATTGTTCACCGGCATCGGGAAACGGGGGAGCTTTGCGTGAGATATAGAAATGGGTGATGAAACAGGGTTGCCATTCTGCCTCCGCGATGTTGTTGCGTGTTTGTACTTCAAAGTTGCGCCCCCCCCCCCCCCCCCCCCAGCAACTTAGAATACCCGAATAGCTGCACAGGAGGTCCATCAATGCCATAGTAGTACCCTCTGCTGCGTTTTGTTTATTTTCGACCAATGATTACACAATTACAGCTTTAGAGCGATGTGTATTCGGTAGCCCTCAATTTGATGTCGAATTTCTGAAAGCTTCCTGCGCCTCTACATTCACATACATATCTCAAAATTTGTTTACTGCATTAGACCGCCACCGTGCATTATCATCCGTCCGATCGCATATCTACGGCACAAAGAACCATTATATGACACACGAGATTCTCCTAAGGCTAGTACTGTCGCAGAATATTGCGGGAACTGGGCAATTTTAAAGCTCTACAACGAAACTTGTAGGACTCTGAACGAACCTAATAGGAAAAACACTGCGTAACTCTTAACATAAGAATTAAAACTCACAACTAAATGTCACATGTTTTGTATTTCTGAAAAGGGCTCCTGAAGAGAATATGAACATATGGAAGGAAAGTCTAACAAAATATATGTTTACGTTTAACAAATATGTGCGCTCAAATAGTATCAGCAGCTGTAAAAAAACTTTGATGCAAAAACAAGTTGCACCGTGAATGTCCCATGATGAATTACATGACCACTTAATACAGAATAACCCCTCCACTCATAAGTAACTGGGTAGTGGACCAGATTAAAAAAATAATAATTTGGGTAGCCGAGTTGGTTCGAAAAATATGGCCATTTCAACGATATAAAAAGATATCGGAAGAAAAACACTAATATCAGGCGGTCAGCAAAAGGGCACTGCAAGCCCGCTATTTCGCTACATGATCGTGGCTTTCCAAAACACTGCTCAGAAGTTATAACGTAATAGCTTTTTTTTTTATCTAAAACAATCGACCTATAATTCGTACCTAATTTTGTGTCCTCTTGGCGCGTGCCTTTGATTGCGCTAAAGTGAATTCTTACCTCTAAAGATGGTCGGCAAAGAGTCGGGTTCAGGGCAGGCTTCTTCAAACTCCAAACCCGTACGTACATTGTTTTCCTATGCGTCATCCAAAACACGTTCCAGACAAAAAAAAAAGTATTGCGATTTTGTTGTGTTCGTCCGTTTTTTTATTGTTCCCCATCTCAGGGTTTCCAAGATGTCGAGTATTTGTTGGGCTTAAATTTGGCTGTTTGCATAGCGGGATTCCATCCTTTTGACATCTCGGTGTCAGAACAAAAAAAGAGCAACTGCGACGAACGCTGTTCCTGCAAGCCGACGGCCACACGGGAGTACGGCATCGTGCAACTGCGCGAGTCAGCTGCTTCGGTGCCCCCAAAATTCCGCAAACCCGTGAACAAACAAGAAAACAATCAACACGTAGGCGATTAAGTCAATAGAACAACCGGTCAACGGATAAAAACAAGCCCTATGCAGCGGCAGTACGACGACGGCTCGTAAAGTCAGTAGGAGCAGCCTACGAGGGAAATGCGTCCAGCCGCTTTGGTCAGCCGCGGCGGGGTCCCCCAGCCGGTCCTTTCGTGACGTCTACTGACGGGCTTCCTCCTTTCTTTCCTTTCCCTCTACCTCGGAGGGGCGTGGCTTCGGCACTACTTTGAACGCGCTTTTCCGGTTAATTCGCGCATAAAATAATCAAACGAATGTGATATTCGTGCTGGCCTGGGTCTAGTGAGTGGGGCTCGGGTATTGTTTTTTCTCATATTTAAAACCGCTTTCGCTTTTCTTTGAAGGGAAGATGGGGCGGTTCTGATTTTGAAAGAAAAAATACTTGAATTTTGTTCACTTGGACGTTAGAATAACAGATATTACAATTATATTTCAATGCGACGCGCCGGAGAGCCACAAGATCAGTTTCAAAATAGGGCTGAAGCCCCGCCTCCCTAGCATTGTGCAGCCAAAAGATCTGTCGATGACGTCATGTACAGCCGACTGCCTTTCGCATTTTCTCGCGTTTAACAATACTTGCGCAGCAAATGTTTTGGGTGTTCGGGTTCATGGGTAAAAATACACTAGAATTCACTTCTAACTCATTTTTTTAAGCAGCTCCGTAGCCTCCCTTTAATATTGCTCCACAGGCAATGAGTTTGTGACATTAGCCAATAAGAGCGCCGAAAAAGAAGTATCAAGGCAAAAACTGCGAACGTAATATATGCCGCTTCCTGCTTTCCTTAACATGCACGCAACTAAAGAACGAAATTACTGTTCGTGCATAAGTGCTTCGAGGATACTCACTCCTGGGCCTCGCATACGCAATTGGGCTGCCGCACCCAGTGTTCATAACCTGACCCTAGCGTTGTTTTGAGATCGTAAGTAAGTTTCTTTTAGATTGGGTCGAGGGGGCCCTTGGGGGGGCGGGGGGGGGGGCAATTTTCGGGACAATCTGGATGTGTGGTTTGCGACCGGGTCCATTGACCGTGAAAAAATCCCACTAAGGAGATCATAAAAAAACAACTTGCGATCAACGTGCGACAATTATAGACTGTATTTCATGTCCGAAGGAATGTATTGAGACGTATAGGTGAGCACCTTGACTCTTATTCTGCTGAAACAACAACGTTCCCAATAGCGTCGAGGACGCCGGACCCGCCGGTATAGAGGCGAAGGAGCGCTCCTTGTCTCTTGTTCGTGCAAATTCTGTGGTCACGGGACGACCACTTTTCAACATCCAGGTCGATCCGTGAGCGGGTTAATAAAGGAGCATTTCTGTCTGACGCTCGCCAACCGATATGCTCACCCTACAGGCGCCTAGCGTGTACTTCCAATGACCAGCGAGCAAAGCAACACATGTTCGCGACTGGAAACAGGAACCCGACGGCCGTACTCGTCGAAGCCCGGTTTACGTGACGCGAATGCCTCATTAGCTGTTCCGGTAATGGCTGCTCAGACCGCCCCCTGCCGGGGCATTGTGCGGGGCGACCCCGAGGCGTCGGGTGTTTATTGTTCGCGATCACGCCCTCGACTCTCGCGAGAGAGCGCGCGCGAGAAAATGAAAGATCTTCGCCGCACCTCGCCCAGTCGTGCCATCGCGAGGCGTCTTGCGACGGCAAAGGGATCATCGGACGCGGAGCCCCGGGAGAACTCCGCCCGGATGGTGTGCGTGACCGGCCTATTTGCGTGCCGGTGGACGCCGATGCCGTATTTGTCTTTCCTTTTTGTTTGGTTTTGTTTCGGTTCAACGCCGGGAAGAACTTTGGATTTTTGTCGGCCTCCCCCAGCTGCGTTTCACATAGATGCCTCGTTTGAAAACTTTGATATTTCTGTGAACTCCCCCTAAACAATGAAAATGTATTGCGCTGAACTCCGAAGTCATTAAAAGAAAATATACATATATAAACTGTTCCCGGGTAAAACTTCTAACACGATCAAATTTCGTTCTCCTTTCCTTTGTTTGGGAGTTCTCAGCAATACGTAAGTTTTCAGCGAGAAACTTATAATAGATCGCTTTCAAAAGTTCGCATCCTTTATACTTGTGTTTACCTCCAGAGCCGCAGTAAAAAAAGTCCGGCTCCTGGCAGAGCGTCACCAATTTTCGCTTCGTATGTTGAATCAGGATATGGGTGCACCCTAGGTTAACTTTAGTTTATTTTATGAATGACGTACAGGTTTCAGACACTGAAAGCATCGTCCCTTCCTTCAACAACCAATTATTTTTAAAACTACTTCCCGCAACGGCATTGTTAGGGCACTGACCATGAGCGTGTGTTAAACACGAGTGCTGAGTCAGCGTTCACCGATGCCTCGGAGATAAATCGCAAGTTTTGTGTAAAAACAAAATGATGACAACAAGTGTTGGTTGACGGGATTTTGAAAAAACAAAGTCTACGTGAGGCGTGGCTGAAGCCACCAACATTCAAGGTATTCATAACATGACGTCGAACTCCCTTTTTTTTTCAAATATCTATGGCAAGAACATCCTGAAAACCCGAGGGGTAGAAACAAAAACTGGACAGCACACACTCAGGTGTTTGTTATCCACTTCTTTGTTCCTAAAAGTCGGGGGTCACACTGCTTATACATCATACAAAACAGCCTGCATAGTGATTTGAACGCGAGTCACCGCAAAATCTGTGCTTCGATTGCCGCATGACAATGAGTTCAGGGAGAAAACTTGGCACGCGGCATTCGAACCTGGGATATTGCGGGGACTAGTGTTCGCATACTGTGTTTTCTATGATGTGTGAACAGTGTGATGCCGGCTTACGTCTCTCGTGTTCAAGATGTTGAAGGTTAACCAGCTCGCCTGAATGTTTTTTTTGTAATTTCCAACACTCATTTTAAAAGTTCAGAAAAACATTTGTGATTTCAATACATGGCTTCCATTGTAGAAAGATAGCCATCTTCTGAAATATTTGGAGGTGAAATGCAGTAGATAAGTGCACATTCGTTGAAAGTTCGAGCTGTCCAGGTGCAGCCGTCAATCGTTTCAGACCGTTTTACAGCGCTAGAATTCATTGCGTACACCCCAAAAAATTCACATTGAAAATACACAAAAACACTGACGCTATTGAACATATTAAGATAATTTCTTAAGCAGAATCACGCGTAATTAAAAAAATGACTGCAAGAACTGTAAAGAAGAGGAAACGAACTTGAAAAATGCGTGTCGACTGCGAAGGCTAACTACTTTGTATATAGGTGAGCCAAGGAATCCATAAGCAAATTTCGCAACCTGCTTGAAGAGAAATTGCTCACTTTTGTTTTGGTTGTTAATCGAGCTCATTTTACAGATCGCATACAGTCAGGAGTTTAGATAGATTAAACTCATGGGAACATCAAGCCCTTCCTATTCTATTACTCACACAAAACAAACCTTTCCGCGCAATCAAGGTTCCCGTGCCGATTGGATACTTTTTTGTCGCAAAAGGGAACAAAACAATCGAGCTCAGTGTAACAGCGTAACGAATTCTAAATAAAATTTTAATAGCGCCAATTTTAAAACCCAGTCTTTTTTTAACCTACCTGTCTTCTCGTAATCGCGAGGCTGAAACACACGAACGAACCTTTACTAAAAATTGCACGAAAATTGGAACATGATACAATATTTCAAAAACACTTTATGCGGAATAAACTATTCCTGGTTATTTATTGTGCAAAGATACCAAATAGGCGTTGGCGAAACCATTTTGTTATCATTTAAGTGCAGTACGTGCCCTAGTTAATCAACGATGTGTGGAAATAATGTTGAGACCTTCGGAATTCCGTGCGATTTTCGGCTAATGTTTTTTTCGCGCGTGTGTTCCAGTCTTTATACACTGATGGTTTTTGGTACCCGCACTCGCTACCGCCTCTTTTCGGCGGAGCCCTGGGCGCTGAGTATTTTCCTATTTTAGTTTTGCTCTGCGCAATTTCGCAAAATATTGTGGCACAAAATGTGCTCAGTTCCTCGGACACTTATTATGATTGTTAGTTTCTCGGAACAGGAACAAAAAAACGTCTCTCTGGATCTACGACTTTGTCGTGAAATATTGAATGGAAGCACTATGACTATTTAGGCAAAAAATACTCCAGCACTCTCGTGCTAACTAACAAATCAGGCCGCATACGGCAAATCCAACAATTATTTCTCGGGTCGTATGGTGTGTAGCCATGCTACAAATCTTTCGCCACTTCCTAATATATATATGCGTGTGTGTGTATGTATTATTGTCGAGAGCTATAATTTGCTAGATCCTCCGACGACTGTGTTCTCTCGGCTAGGAACGAGCAGTCTCCAAAGCATTATCCTCCAACAGCTTAGAGTTTCTCTAAGTTCCTTCGATGAAACGCGGGAAGCCCTCTCTAAGCCGCCACTACTTCTTGAGCTCTACTCCGTTTCATTTTACGGGGAACCGCGGAGGACCCTACCAGCCCACAAAGCCAATCGTATGCCATTTGACTCTCACGTGACACTCGAAAGGGGCAGCGCAACGAGCCGGGCGTGCGATCACGTGATACGTTCGCTGCTTCGGATTGGCTGCGATGGCTGGTATACGGTCCGCTGCGGTCCATCGTTTTGTGAAACAACGGAGTATGTTGCCACGCAACCCGCTTTCTGGCGTTCACACGGCACGTTGCATCGTTAACGGGGTCTAAAGGAGTCCTTTCCGACAAAAGGAGGGTCATTTTTAGTTGTCGTCGCGAGACAAAGGCGCCGTTGGTTATTCAAAAGGCGCGATTTACGCCCGCGCCTGCATGGCCAATGAAGCGACGCTGCGGCGCAACCGGTGGCGACGCTGGTCGGGCCCGATTAGGACGTGGGGTACAGCCGCACACTCGCAAGAATGTTCATCTTTCAGTGAGGAGACAAAGTGAGAGAACGAGGAAGAGAAAGAAAGAGAGATAGAGAAAAGAGTAAGACAACGAGGGTTCCAGGAACTGCCTTGGCTTTCCTTCTCATCTTGCGGTTTCCTCCCGTATTCTTGTCTCTTTTTGTTTAGAGGGCTAGATAGCTGAAGAGCCTTATCAAATATTTAAATGGGCCAGGGGGCATAAAAATGGTAGGTTCCAATTGGCAAGGTGTGATCCTCGCTTTCCGCAGTGGCTGTGGGGGCGAAGAAATAAGTTTTTTTTTTGTTTTATTGATGCTACAACGCACTATTACATTCGTTCGTTGTAAAGGTAATTCTCTCACATAATAATTATGTTTGATGTAGGTATTGTGATCACAATGTATGTAACTCTGTAAGAATGTTTTCGCATTGGCGTGGGCGCTTTTTGCGTTCTAGCAGCGCGTTTTTGTGACATTCATCGTTTCATATAAAAGTACTCCGTCCTATCGTATCATACGTCTTTTGTTTTTTGAGTTACAAGGATTTCCACATTTTTATCACGAAATCATTTTTGGGGTTGTATATGTTGTGTAACATCCTGTACTACGAAAACTGAATGCATCTAGTTCTGCGAAAAACGTTGAGGCCATATTCAGCTACTTCCACACACACACACACAAAAAGGGTAAAAGACGTACATCAATCGTTGCTCGCTTCGAGTCCTAGGAAGCGCGGCAGAAATGCACACAACGAGGCATTTTTGGCCGAAAATGGCGAACTGCACACCGACGACACGCAACGACTTGTTCTCTCTGCGATGAACGTACTCCAAAAAAGGGTAAAAATTATTAAAAAAAAAACAAAAACAAAAAAAAACAAGTTAGGGCGCGTTTTTGTTTTTTCTTTTTTTTTTATATAGTGGCACCTTATGGCGGTGTATGAGATACTCCTGAAAGTGCTTCTCGGACAGGCTAGAGCACATATTGAGCCGCGCTATTTTGCACCGCCCGCCCGTTTGCTCCTCTCTGCGTTCTCATAAATATTCCTCCGTTCGCCCTGCATAAATTATCCCGGGACGGTGAAACAAATCAGCGGATTATTGGGAGAAGACTACGAATTTGTTTCATGTTATATTTTTTTTTTTCATTTCCTGGAGCCTGCCGTGTTGCGATAACGCCGCCGCCAAGCATTACTTCTTCGTCAGAAAAGGGTTGATATGTAGTTAACATTAGAATACGTAAACGTTGCTACCGGAGCGACTGGTAGTGGCACAAAACTGGCTGCTTGCATTGGCGCTTCAGCGATTCAGCGTTCATTTGTTGGGAGCTGATGGCATCTGTAATTTGTAGCATTTTCGTTTGCCCAGATTGCGAGCCATTGAATCAGTGACTGTTGACGTGAAATCGCCACTACGGCGTCCGGAAAAACCGTTGAACCGAAGACATGGTGAAACAATGTGCCACTGAGTACATCCATCGCATTTGGTCTAGCGACACCACGTGAAAACGTTTTCACAGCCGACGCGCCTCATAACGGGAGTCTTGCACAAATAAAACGCTCCATATAGTAGAGCATAACTTGCCGAGGGCAACCAAATCACACGGTTGTCAGTTTCCATTGTATGATACTTGTCCAGCTTGTGTAACTAAGCAAATACATGAAACCGGGGGTTTGCTTCGCCCACTCCGCTCGGAGTTTCAGCGCTCTAGCACATGCGGCCGCTTTCTCGATTAATAACTACCGACTCTTCGGAAAAAGAGGTTTCTGTATTCCTGCAGCGTGTTTCCGCGGTTAATGACGTATTTAAATAGTTGACGAGTTTCGGTAAGTAATGAATGCGTGGCCGGGGTCATCCATCCCCCACTTCATCGATCGTTAATCAGGAGCCCGCCGTTCCCGACTCGAAAGCAGTGCCGTGCGTCAGGGCGCCCAAAACACTGGCCCTGGATCCAGAATGACCCGCTGCCTCGTAAGCTACTCCCCTAAGCTCCTCCGTGCGGAACGCACGTCAGCAGTTTACCCCGAGTCGTCGGGGCTCGTTAGCTTCGTTTAATTATTCCTATTACATAAAAGTAAAGAACGTAGTTTTTTTTTATGGTCAAGAGAGGCTAAAGACGTGCTACATCCACCAATCATGAGGCGGGTTTAGGTTAACATTTTGCTATTAGGTCACGTGTAACCATAACACACAATCCGCCTCGTTAAAAACAGTCACTGAAGATTTTTTGTCCCACTAACGCACATTCTTTTTTTGTTATTTTTTGTTGTTGTAGTTGTACATTTTACAAGACGTATGCATATTTGTCAGGATCTCTCACCGACAAGCCGTTTGTTCATGGTAACGACAGAACTTCGCGCTCCGACTTCAGTGACGCCGACTAAGTTTAGTGCTGTGGCTGGAACAACAGAGGCCTTGCTAAACCAGAGCCACGCTTTCTAACATGCAAGGCTTGAAAGCATCGAGACTAAAGTCATATCACATCAGGACGTAAGTAAGACAGGAAGAATGATGCGTCGAAACACGCAGTGTTTTCTAATAGAGATGAAAAAAAAAAACGGTTTCAGAGTAGGGTTTTTCTAATATAGTCACGAACAGCATAAAAAGTGCGTGACTTCAAACGTTTACGCTGCTTGATTCGTGATTATCTGTTTGGCGTTCTTATCTCTTCATGCAGCAATCTTATTAGCTTTGTAGCAACTGTGAGAGTCTCGGGATTGGTTACGCCCAGCCTTTCTTAAACTCTCGGAGACTATACTTTATAATGCTTCACATCGTTTAATGATGCGGTGACATTCAGGGTGCTGTCATGAGCCCTAACCTCACGAACAGGGTTGGTTACAACTATCTAAAAGTTTATGTTACTACAAAGGCGATCGAACTATAGAAGCTACAAACTTGCCGTTGCACCATTCAAGGAGAATCAATACGAATCTACTGACAGGCCAATTTCTAATCAGCCGAGAGGACAGGTTGACGGGCAATGCGAATTAAGGGTACTTAACTTCGTGAGCGAAAAAATAAACACCTTCCTGTTGAGCGTTCAGATATCAGTTTGTTCGAGCGTCGCAGTTGCCAGGAGTTGAAGGGGCATGATAACAAACAATCATTCTGACCCTCGTAATCTGCTAATCAAACCCGGGATTTGGCAAAAGTTCGCGCTCCAAGGCCGTAGAACTACAAGAGAATCGACTGTAGCAACCGGTTGTCGTTTGCGTGTTTTTTTTTGTTTTTTCGTTTCCTTCAGACGTTCGCGCTGTATCCCGGAAATGTTTCCCGCACGCATGGCGAGGCGACAGATGAACTGCCGCGCCAGAGTCCGTGGCTCTTCTTCCGAGGCCCAAATTTCCGAAACGATAATCGCCAGAGACAATTCACTGGGGGAGGAAAAGGGGGGGGGGGGGGGGGTACCCAACGTTTTCAAGATAGGCGGCGCTCGCCAGAAGCTACAGGAACAAGCGACAAAAAAATAAATAATAAAAAAAAGACTTGGCCGCCTCCGTATATGCACGAGAGGGCTAAATGGATGGATAGCTCCGACAGCCATTTCGCCATCATAACTCATTTCCGGGCGCTGGCCTCGCGAGACCACTGCAAACGGCCCCTGCAGAGCCGCTGACTGCATCGGACCCATTCGTGTGTTTCGCGCATTGGTTTCTATGGCATGGTTCCCATTTTCGCTCCGTGACCGTTCGCTGTCCGCCGTATCTTTCTTTGGTCTTGTTCGCTGCTGTTTTTTTTTTTTTGTATGTGTGCGCTGTTTGTCTGCGCTACGGATGATTCACTCGCATCTCACTGGGGGATCCAAAGTTGCTGCCGAGAAGAAACAACGAAGCGGCTGCAGTCCAGCGAGTGGAAAACAGTTAACAATGTTAACGCTTAGCTACAGAACGCCGCTTATTGTAACACAGCTTTCTGTAGTTATTTGCCGTCACCTTTTTCCCATCTTATTTTCTAAATGGATGTGTTGTGCGCGTTATAATCTAACGATTTTCCTCTCAATATGGACGCTTTCCAGCAGCTGTGCATGAGCGCCGCCATAACGGAGCTTTTGTTTTTGTTTCCGTTTACTTCGTTTATTTCACTTCATCATTACCATAGCAGGCCACGTCATGGCCATTTTAGACTCTACTGTGTCCTTCTTCCCATTCTGTGACCTTTGTGGAGGCTCGTTCAACGCCCGTTTCAGTGGCTTGGTATCTCGCTAAGTCAAGAGAAGGTCAGCAATGGCGGCTGTAATCTGGCTCGTGCGTAAAGCGTCTGTAAAGGAGAAATTCTGAGGCAGTAGTAGGTTCCAGAATGAAACTTAAAGTGCCTGACACTAAACTTTTACGAAATCTTACAGGTTTTTGACGACCTGTGAAAAACAAAATCATTGAGTTGAGTAGGCCATACCTTATTTCAAAGTTAGAGTTCGTTTGAGCGAAAAAGAAGCAAAACATTTCACGTATTTGACGAGTCTATTTTTTAACATTATTTTGCTTTGCAAACAAAAACAATCCATCACAAAACGTCTTCAAAATCGGGTCAACTCACAAACCTTTCACGATAATTGCTTGCTCGTCATGCCAGTGCGGTGTCGCTAAATAATTCATGGATTTCCGCTGGCACTGTTTTGATCAAGCTGCAATAACTGTCCTTGTTTAAAAAAAACAACAAAAAAACAGGTTTTAACTTTCAGTGATCTTAGGCAATAACGTCAAGATGGCTGGCGCTGGGCGTACAATAAATATTTTCAGCGTTTTTCGGAGCTCTCACTTTCACGTAAAGATTATACTTACACGCACCCGTCACGCCCCCATGCAAGCGCCCTCTCCAAAAGACACAACAAATTCCAGGCCATAAACGGACGTTGCGCACGCAAATCTTTCATTAATCACGCTTTGTTTCAACTCGGGAAGGACGAGTTTTTTTGTTTTTTTTTGGTTCTATCGTGGATATCGCTGCGGAAATTAAAAAAAAAAAAAAAAAAAAAAATATCAAGTGTCTTGCCTTTTGTGGTTTCGCGCGCTTGATGCTTAATGAGCCGAAATTGTTTTCGGCTCTTAACGTGTCCTCAGAATTTGCTTTTCCGGGTTGATTCAGCCTGCGGTTGTAATGGTCTCTCCCGCACCAGATTCGACGGCGTTAATTAATGCGCGTGGGTCGCTAAAGACGGATATATGAACCGATCATTATTTTTGGTTGCTTATGTCAAGCTTAAAAACTTGCTCAAAAAGAAAAAAGGAGAAAAAATATCGAAATGCTTGGAGAGCAGGCTTCCCTACCTAAACAAAGTTATCGCTTTTATGTTGCTGTTTTGGTTTTTTTTTTCTTCAGCTCAACCTTTCTTCGTTATTCTATACTCGACCGCGAATGTTAAAAATTAGCTTGCCGCGTTTCTTCCGATCATTAATACATATTTGGGTGCTAATGACGATTCGTAATTTGTTTCTACGTTTCTTTTGCACACTAGGGTATTTTCATCTTCGCGCTGCTTTTCCCGCCTGGTCCTGATCAGCAATGCCGAGATTCCGTCGGATGTTTCACTACCATTTCACCCAATCATTTTATATAAAAAAAAACTTAATCTGATAAAATGTCCCACATTTCTTTCTTTTTTTATGCTTGGAACTTTCTTTTCTTGTTTGGTTGTTTTAAAGAAAAGAAAAAAACTTAGTATAGAATGAGGTGCGCAAACTGTAATACCCAGAGAGACACATTTATTTGTTCTTTAAAATATTTCAGAGGGTGTTTTTTTTTTTTTTTCTCATTCGTTTCAATGTGTTCTAGCTCTTCAGCTTATATACTTGCTTATATTAAAATTCCAGATTTGGCAACCAGAGAGCAATTCTGCAATTGAAGTTTTATATTTGAAAAGAACACCACGCGAATGAGCACAAAATAAAAAAAAACAACATAAAGGTTGGTCTTGGTTATGAAACCGCAGCCTCACTTGCGCCATTTTGCATTACGTCAGACCGAATTGGCAGGCCGGACAGCAGACGAGTTAACAAAACGTTATCCGTATCGATTTGTTTTTCTGTGTGAAAGTCGTTGAGTGTGTAGCTTTGCGAAATCGCTGACGAAAAGAGATATTCAGATTACAATGTAACCGCGGATACTTTACTATGGCTAAACTGTTCTGAAAGGGGTTACAGTGTTCTAGAACACTGTACTGCACAGTGTTCTATAACGCTTACAGTCTTCTAGAACACTGTAGAAGACTTTAGTGTCCTAGAACTCTGTACTATGGCGAATACACACCACTCTGCTCATTTGCATTAGACTGCACAGCGCAGCTACAGCGCCATATCATCCCCTCGCGGTCTGATCGTAAGTCTTCGTCCCTCCACGCATGCGTAGTCAGCGCCAACGCGCTGACAGAATCCGCTTCCCCCCCTCGCCCGGTCACCAGGTTCGGCACACACCGTTGCTTCAGAGTCAAACTTGACGGCGTTATTTTTTTTTTCGGTTGCCGTTTAGTGTTCTCGCAACAATTGTAGAAGAGGTGGAAGTAGACAGTACAAAAAATTGGTAATGTAGAAGAGACCGCGTACTACGTTACCGGCCGCAAGGACCGTGGTTCGCAGAAAAATACCTGTCCTTTTCTCGTTTCCCTCAGGAAACATGCATGTAACTATACAGTTTTTATTTTAGCCAAGTCTATTATTCCTGCTGCTTAGAATGGACAGTTCGCTGCGGAACAGCAGCACTTGATGCCGTTTTCCAAGGACCATGAACCGGTGCCTTTGAATGAAAATGTGTCTACTCCGATCACTTTTTTTTACGAGAGCGACTTCTTCAACCTGTATAGTATTGTTTGTGGGAAAATAAAATGTTTTGTTGAATGACAGCAAATAGTTGTTTAAGAAATAAGTTACATAAAAATTACGTGAATTTAAACAGTTTTCCTGTTGTTTTTTTTGATATCCAAGTTCTGTTTTTGTGTGTGAAAAAATAAATTAATGTATCACAAAATTATTCGTTCATCAAAGATTTACAATTTGTGGACGTCAACACGGTTATAGTAAGGCCACGGTCCCACTGAATGTGGCAGTTTAGGTACTTTTTGGCAGGTCATTACTCGTCTCCTTTTAAATACTGTTTTGTGGGGTTGATGTCATTCGAAAGTAAATGCAATCCTCTTTCATTTGATATTATGTATGTATTGGTTTCTACTGTTCATGCGCATTTTTAGCGTTGCGAATATGATGGCGCGGACCCCCACTTGCTCCGCTGGTTCATGTTTCATGAAAAATTTATTAAAGATAACACGGTTCCAATAGAGCAGTTTTGTTAAGATGATGTTGGAGCAGAATGTAACGATATACGTTTTTGGTATTTGCACTACTTTGTTTTTTTTTCAGCTCTCCAAATATTGCCCTAAAATTGACATTTTTCAGCACAAATATGTTTTTAATGACAAACGCTAGGGCAATGAAATTAGCTACAGATGTAGTGTTTATAAATGGTAATATGCAGAAAAAATTTTAATATTGTGTACAATTTGTTTTGTTTAGATATTATATATCAAACGTAGCACTTTTTTGTGCTTCGAGTCATGGTAATTGAAATGCCGCTGAGTAAATAATTAAACTATGGTAAAATCTTTTATAACATTTAGAACTACAATAGTTGTCCAAGAGGTGGACGATGGCTTTTTTTAATTTTTAAAGTCATAACGCTCCGGGAGCCCTTCAAACTTACCTGTTTTTGACGCACATCTTTTTTGGACATCAAACAGATTTATTGGCATCTATACCTGTTTTCACCTTAAGAACCAAAGTAAAACAAGTCCGGCTCCTCGCGGAACATTACTAATTTCCCCCTTTATGTGGATAATGAAGACATATGTAGGTGAATTTTAGATTAGATATATGTTATCTTATCAAGACGTACACGTTCCAAGCACCAAAAGCATTGCTGTTTCCTCCGACAACCGAATCTCGTCTAAACTATTTCGCGCCGCGTTGGAACAATGCGCAAAACTTACTTTTTTCTTGAGGTGAAAACAGGTATAATAACATTTATTGTATGGAATAGATATACATTGCGATGTATTAGATTTTCCCAATGATCTTGCTTTGGTTTCTTGATAGTTGTAGAGCTTAGCTAATTTTAGAAACAATTAAAAACTGTTTGGGCGTTTTGTTGGGCTACCTGGCGGATGGCAGACAAAACTGCTGAATTCTAAGTTCAAAAAAGTTTCGAGGGCGGCGTTGGCGTCTGTATCATCATCAATCTCCGTGTCGTTTTACCTTCACATTTGGAAAATATATTTGAAGATTTACTATCGATAAATGAACGGTTTAAGTACTGGGTCAGGTTAATAAATCTAAGACAAATAATTACACAAGCGTAGCGTGATATAAAGTGTTCCTTATTCGATATAATTGAAATCAACAAACGATAAAGACGAAGAGGGAAAGAATACACCCGAGTTCACTTCATGCCTAGAGTCACTAAATGAGCTGCGCTTAAAGTATCGGCACTCCGTTTCCCAAAATTGTTTTGGGCGCCGCCATTTTGGGTCTTGTGTAGAGCAAACGCAACTGCCGATCGTCATGATCCAAAAGTGCGACTTTCTCTGCATTAGATGCGATGCTAGGAAGCTGATGCAATATTGCTATGCTCTGTCGCGGGTTGTTTAAACATTTGTGCAGGACGGAAAAGCGTTTCCTGTGATTTTAGATAAAGCTTCAGATAACTGGCAACCATAATTTTAAGCCACAATATGGCCAAGTGTCGTTACTCTGAAGCGTAGCTAATTTACTGGCACTAGCGGGAACAATGAGGAAGAGGCAGGGGTCAAAATGTAGTGGCTTGTGGAATTCACGGGGCTCACGTCATGGCCCCTCCAGGTATTACAAGCTTCTTGAACAAGGGCATGAATAGTGTCATTAAATAAGCTACGCTTCAGAGTAGCGACACTTGGCCATATTGTGGCTTAAAATCATGGTTGCCAGTTATCTGAAGCTTTATCTAAAATCGCAGGAAACGCTTTTCCGCCCTTCATTTTAAACAGTTTGCGACAAAGCAAAGCAATATTACATGAGCTTCCTATCACCGAATCTAATGCTGAGGAAGTCGCAATTTCGAATCATGACGATCGGCAGTTGCGCCTGCTCTGCACAAGCACCAAAATTGCGGCGCCCACAACACTGTCGGGGAAGAGAGTGCCGATACTCTAAGCGCAGCTCATATATTGGCCCTACTTCCCGCGAACCTCCTTTCCCCTGACTGAAACTGAAACTAAATATAAAAAATACACCATTATTATAGCATATTTAGTTTTAACCACCTACACAAAATGAGAGGAGGAAGCGGCCGGGTAGGAGAAACGCGGGTTTTATGTGCGACTGTTCTAATCAACGTTAGTTCTAACCGTCTCAAAAGAGAGAACGCGGGAGCTTGCGCTGGTTAAAAAAAAAAAAAGACGGTCCAAAGAAAAGAGGCGGCACGCTGTGTTCTTTGTGATTGTGCGTCTAATTGCAAATTGTTGTGTGTATGTTTATACAGCCGGAAGTTAATCTGCCTTAGTGGGCGTCTGGTGTCTCAAATGTAGATTAGCAATTTAGCCAGTGCGGTACAACCGCAAACCTGGGGTCTTTAACGTGCACCACGCAGTAATGATACAAGACCACACGCCGGTATGATGCTCTTCCAACTCGAAGCGGGCAGGGGCGGGGTGGGTTCTGCAGCGCGAGCTTTCGCTCCACGTGCTCCGAGCGCTGGTGTGCGCTAGACATGCACTCGGCCACCGATCCCCCCCCCCCCCCCCCCCCCCGCCTTATATAAGTATTTGAAGATCGACGATGGACGTCGATCGTCTCGAGGTAATGTAACGTAATAACATTATATAAATAATAAACATATTGAAGGATTGAACGACTCAATTTTTCAATTCTTGGATTGTAATATGGCGGTAGCCTGTTGTACTTACTGTTGATGAAGAGCACTTTGAGGTGACGAGGTAATGATTAAATGATGAGGCTCTATAAGGACGACGATATTAGTGGGTGTCGAACCACAACGTACAGTGCCAGACTTGTTTCAAGTATCGTGTACCCAAAGACCTTTCTTCACCCGCAACAGAATATGGTAGAATCAATGAGGATGCTGCTTTACAACTGTACGCGGAACAGGAAATCTGCAATGTGCAGAAGTGCGGCTTATTCGTTAATATGAAGGACGGATTTCTAGCAGCATTCCCTGATTGACTAATTGGAACAAATGGCCTCGTTGACGTAAAGTGCATGTCCCCGTTCCCAAAGATTCTTGAAGTCTACTGAAACCGCGAAGGAGTATGAGGCGAAAAATAAGAAAAAGGAGCCTAGTGTGAAAGGTCCAAATCACCACTACAGCCTCTACTACCAAATACAAGGGCAGTTACGCAATACACAAAGAGAGTTTTGTGATTTCGTTATATTTACACTCAAGGGCATTGATATCCAACGTATTCAGAGGGATGACACCTTCTTGTCAACCATAGACCCTTTTCTACTCAAGTTTTACATGGAAGGCCCGACTTCCGCTGAAATTCCTCATGTAGACGAGTTGTCCGACCAAATAATCTGCCATTACTCCCGATCTGGGAATCTCTCGATCTTCATTCATGGCCATAGTATCATGAGATCGAGGGGTGTGGCTCTTCGTCTGCCGAACATTGCTTCGGCGGGTGTTTTTACCGTGTAAGATTAGACCGTCGCGTGCTGCTGGAACAAGAACATGGAGATTCTTCACTGAACTGCTTCTTCCGTAAGCTTCAAGAGAGCTTTCTTCGTTTCGCACACCATCTGTTCTGCTTGCCCGTTAATTACAGGATGGTATGGTGCACTAATGTGATGCCTGATGCCGTTTTTTGTGGGTTCTTTTTTTAGGTGACTTGTTTATTATATTTAAAGCTAGATTTGGCGCGTTATCAGAGAAAAGTATTTTCGGTAGGGCAGAAGTAGGGAAAAGAAAGCGTAAAACGTCAATGACGGGTTTGTACGGATCGTGGCAGGCATCGTGTAAACTTCCAACCACTTAGAGTACGCATCGACCATGACTCCGCAGATGCGGATACGTTTCGCCACCCACAGACTGAATAGTGGATCGTTTTCAGTTACAGTTCATGATGGCGCTGGACTCGAGGAAGCCTTCGACTCTTTCCACAAAGTTAGCCCAGGAGCCAGCACTTTTGTCGAAAGCGGTAAGTGTTCGAAACGTCGACAACGTCGGTAGCCACGTGCTGTGCTTGACACTGGACGCTTACCATTCGCTGAGAAGAAACTTGCTTGTTCGTCTGCTACGAGTCGTCCGATATCAAGTCATCACCGCTACTCCATCTCCCGACAAAACAGGTTGTCATTGTCCGCATGTCCATAGTTAGCAATCACGTGAACTTATAAATTCTCATACGCTCATAACTTGCCGTCGCTAAACGCCATTCATTCATAGCGTCTTCATTGCAAATAAACGTCTTCCTATTTATTCTGATGGTTTTCATCATACTCCTCCTAAGCTGTACTTACAAACATTATATGTGTCGGTACTTCCGAAAATATTGCAACGGCGTTTGTTTTCAGGGAACTATAATGCAACAACCTTTACAAAATCTTCCGGATCCCGTGAAACACAATATTTCGTTATGTCACTTTTCGGTCGTCATTATATTGGTGAGGTAAGTACCGTAAATTGCGAAGCAGTTTACTTGACGTCCGCTTCCATTGGTGTCTTGGAAGATTGAGTCTACTGAGCGTGCATTCCTGCAGAAGAAGTTTTCATTGAAAGAATATTGATACGTCAATCAACAATTGATTCCTTCTTGGTAAGCTTCATTGCGAAAGCCCGTGACAACCGCCGAACCGCATCTCCCTATATCAGAGAACAATTTATACAAAGCCTGACATTCTCGCATACATGCGTTTGCTGGGCCGCGCTATTGAGCCAGCTGAGCAGAGCTGGCAGCGGCACGAGCAAGGCCACGAGGGGTACGTGATGGTGCTCGTGCCATCCAACCGTGAACCAATGTTTCGGCCACCCCACGGGTGCGTGTCGCCATCTATTGGTTGAACTAACGCCTTGTTCAAGATGGCTGCCGTGGGACCGCAGCCTTAAGTTTAGGATCTTTATCAACAGCTTATTAAATTCGATGAGATACTGAGCTATTACCACTTTAATTCCACATAAAGCGTGTAGAAATACGCTTCTTTTACTATAATTAAACCAAACTATCTCGTTCTATTTATTCTTGTGAAACAAGGTGGGGCATATCGATTGAACGGAGCGTGGCGCGTGCACTGCACACCAGAGAGCGCCTAATCAAGTGCTTCGAGCCGCCACGTTCACGATGATAGATGGCGCTCGTTACCAGCCCCAATTCTAGGGAGAAAACCCCCAATGCTGCGTCACATCCAGCCATTTGAACTGGCCCAAACCGGTCCGCTTCAACGCTTTTGTATTTCCCCGGAGTGAGATGCATTATCCCCAGTAAAGTATTTGGTAACGGAGAAGGCTTTCTCTTCAACTCACGTAAAATTTCGTGATCTCCCGAAAACAAATTGTAAGGCGCGCGATCAATTTATACATAATACATGTTAAAATGAAAGGCAAGGCCGTCTTCTTTGATCGTACCATGGTAGCTTGAACGGATCGCCATTCAAGTGCTATTGTCCCTGACTGCTATGCAAGGCGTGGTGAGCCCAGATATTTTGTCAACTCTTCACAACCAATCAGATCCCGGCATTAGCCGATAAGAACTCTAATGAACGAATCCTGGAGCAGAAAGCGTAAATAGCCCACGTCCTGCGTTCCTTTAGCTGCCTGACTATAGACGATTTCAGGCAGCTGTGCATGTGCGCCGCCATAAACGACCCTTCAGTTTTTGTTTCCTCTTATTCCGTTCTCTTCGGTTCATCATTGCCACAGCAGGACAGGTTATTGCCACTTTACGTACTACTGTGTCCTTCTCTCCAGCATAGGCCTTTGGGAAGGCTCGTCAACGCCCGCTCCAGTGGCTCGGCATCTCGGTAAGACAAGAAAAGGTCGGCTATAGCGGCTCAATCTGGCGCGTGTTTAAAGCTTCTATAGCCGCCATCAACTAACGCTGCTAAGTGACACGATTAATTTGAATTAGAATTCCAGAGAGAAGCTCATCCTCGGAGCCAAACTTGGTTGCGTAAAGCAGCTCGAATGGTGGCCTTCTTATGTTTACCAGTGTCCCAATGGTTTAATTAATATAGCAAAAAAAAAAAAACAACTTAATCCAGTTAATCATGCAATTGTTTTTGACCTATTTTCCTGCCTTATTATTGCTGTAGGGCACAATCCAGGTTTTTCGTGTTAAAGCTAACGAAGTCCGGTATTACACACTCTGGGAATGGTTGCCATGGCAAAACTGCATTGTACTGGAAGCTTCGTGTGGCTACACCGACCGTGGCGAAGAATTGTAGGTCGGTCGGTGCAGGCTGTTTACGTCATTCTGCCTTGCTTACCTTTTGCTTGCGTACTTTCAAATAAGCCGGAGTTCGGAGTCCGCGCGCATCAGTTTCGTGTGTTTCTTATTCGCTCTTTTCGTTCCAGAGGCGTTATTTCTTGATCGTGTCGTACTGCTTCCGCATTTGGTGTTGTGAAAATAATACTCCTCATCCAAAGACAAACATTAGCTTCGAGACCTATAGTCCGTTGCAACCTAAGAACGAAGGGCGAGGGTAAGACGGGCCGGGGAGGAGGAAGCAGACGGAACGCTAAAGAGAGAAGTAGGTTTCCCCCTCTCTTCTCCAGCGTTCCGTCTGCTTCCTCCTCCCCGGCCCGTCTTACCCTCGCCCTTCGTTCTTGGTTTGCAACGGACTATAGATATAATTCAGGGGAAGCGTGCTCATGTTTACCTATAATTCTCTATGAGACACGTGGTGATTCTTTCTGTCCAAATGTGAGAGATACAAAGCATCCGCGCTAACGGCACAGAGCACGGGGCAAGGGCACAGAGCGCGAGCTCTTTGCAGTTGATTCAAGTGCGCGAGCGCAGCATTGCCGCCTTCATGGCTTCGGCCTCGCGTGTGAAGCATTCGTTTTGCTCCAAGTAAGTGTAAAACAAGGCGTAGTTCGGCTTTTTACCGCATGACCCGTGCCGATCGAATCTCGAGGCAAATATTAGTGCCTGTTGGTGTTATCTGGGCGGACAGTGTGAAAAACAACGTCCGACGTAAGCTTTTTTTTTTTTTAACAAAGCCTGCTATGCCTGCGGCGCGCAAGCGCTTGATACCCGACATCACGTTCCACCCCATTCTTGCACCAACTTTGACAGTACTGCTTCACACATGTCGTCTTAGCTAAGACTGTGTCTAGCAAGCCGACCCTGGCTTCAAAGTCCTTCAGCACATACGTTCGGCGACACGGAGCCTTTTTATTTTTCATTTCCTTACTAAGCAGAAGATCGCATAAACAGAACGCGTGCGGCACAGCTATGCGTACGTAAAAAATAGAAAATAAACTTCTGGGTATATTTTAGTGAAGAAAGCGGAAGCGATAGTTCTCCTTAAAGGCCTGGCTCTAGGCTCGTGATCGTCCCATACTAGGAAAACGGCGAGCTCGCATTTTATGCGAGGGTGAAGAAACACATAACACAGATCGGCTGACGTATGGAGCCAATGGCTGTTCTCGGAGTTTTGGTTATTTCGCAACGGTGAGGCTCGATCGCAGTTTTACGCAGCGGCATCGCTTCCGCCTTTTATCCATAGACCCGTCTCGTTATATTCAGGCCGTGAGTGGCCCGTCTTGATATCCTTGTCGCATACTTTTATTCCGTGCATCTGTGTCTAGTTTTATCAATATAAAATGTCAAGATTTTGTTTCACCAAAAGGTTTTTTTTTTTTATATAACAATTGGGTTTTTATACGTTGACCGATTTCTTATACGTCCGATATGAATACGTTGAATTTCGTAAGGTGCAAAAAAAAAAAAACTATTGTTTTTTTGCGTTAAAAATATATATTTTCGAGCAAGTCGTGAGCTTCTTGTTCTTAAATAAATCACGTAGTTATAAATGAAACTTGAAACGATTCGTATCATTTTCTTATGCTAATGTACGACTGGTTTGTAATTTTGTATTTGGTTTCTTTAATGTCAGATGTTTTAAATGTCGATTTCTTTAAAGGTAAGACGCTTGTAGTCGTACTTTCGTTTATGTAAGTGTACATACATTGTTGTACAAAATGTTGTGCTAGAAATAAGCACATCGATAAAAAAAACTCGCACACGAATTTTGTTTAAAATAAATTTTTTTAGACGCGTTTTCGATTACTGTTTTCAAGAGTGCACAACACAAACATTATGTCAATTGGAACACCATAATTCTTCTACAATATATCTTCAGCTGCCATAATTCTTGTAGCGTTCCTTTTTCTAAACCATTAACTGCACTTCAACCTAGAAAACGGTCGTCGCGGTGCTTTAAATGGACCATACGTAAAATACCGGGCAATCGCCCACTCAAACTTTAGAGATAATCGCAAGAAAATGGGGGATGGGCGCTTGTCCGGTCGTCAATTTTACATATAAATGTTCTGTGGGTATTTTCTCAGATCTTACAAATTCAGTAATGGTAGCTTAATGTGGAATGGGCGGATGCGCGGTATTCTACGGTAGTTGTGGAGTAATCCCCCAGAAAAAAAAAATGTTAGATAGGTAAAACTATTTAGACCAAGAAAACGTAAAATATGATGAATCATCTGGTTCCGTAATGAACATTGGAAAATGAGTAAAGTGATATATAATCAAGAACACAACTCAAGAATCCACGTTTCGTACGAAACTTAGTTCTTCTTTGTGCCGTGCTTTGATTTCTTCGTTCGTACTGCGTCACACGGTGCAAGATAGGCATTGCAATTTTTGCTGATGCAGCCTTTGTGTTGTTCATGCCAAGAGTACCGCAACGCACACTTATCGGTGCATTCCAGCCTACTATCTAGTTTTTGTTTTACCATAACTCAAAGAGCAGCTCAACTTACGGGTCAATAAGGCCAATCAAGTTGTGCCAAAAGTGCAACGTCTCGAAGTTTGTCATTTTTCTCAGTCATCCATTAGAGGCTAAACCAATCAGGCACAAAGGAATGCTCCATGGCCTCGCGCTTTTCGTTTGCTTTTCTCATGTACTTTGGCTGGGCCCTCACGTAAGGCAAAAAGAAATAGAGAGTTGATGTTATCTGTTCATCTTTGTGCGTTTTCGCTCAAACCACTCTAGGGAATTCTGGCCGGAGCAGGCATTACGTTGTTGCAACCGATTTTTTGTTTTGTTTGTCGTTTTTCCAAGGAAGCGTAAAATTGTTGGGGATATAATAAAGACGTGAGAAAAGATTACCGCGAGGTGAAAGTTCCCGAACAATGAGGTGCAATCGCCCCGGCTTCCATTGATACCGCCAGCACTTACTCGCGTATTCCGAGGTGTGAAGGAGGGTATTCTGTCTTCCGCCGGTTAAATGGGACGGCAAAACAGATCGCCAACATTAAAATGGGAAAGTATATGGATCGCTTAAATTGGCACACTAATGATTCCATAATTTATTCCGCAGGTTTAATGAATTACCTTCTTTCTTTTTTATCTAGACGTAGTCGGCGTGCCCAACACTACTAATGGCAGTGTACGCTTCGTGTTAATCTGCCGGGAAGAATTAAGTCTAAATGTTTTTTATGCTTTATTCAAAAAATATGCTTCCAGTACTTCCTGATGAGCGTGTTAATGGGATTCCTGCAGATTTATTATTATTAAATTATTTTAGTTATCCGTAGTTTCGTACACGTTAGTAAAAAATTATTAAAATTACTATTACTCCTAGTTCAATAGTACTCAATTAGATTTCTTCATTACTTTAGATAAAAAGTAATTTGCCGTTACTTTTTCGATTATTTCAGAATTTCACATCGACCGATTTTTTTGCTGCCAGATTGAAAACGGTTCTTTTGTACTGTCAGGTATTGGGATAGAATCACCGAACAATAAACTAATTATCTTCTTAAACCACCAATTGTTTGTAAACCAATCTCCTGTCAGAGAGTTGGTTTGAGGATTCCGTGGAAGGCAACTTGTACAAATAAAGGGCGCCATAAGGAAGGGGAGGTAAAAAAAACACCAACCGTTACAAGTAATTTTAGTTCTTCAAACAGTAATCAAATTGCGATCATCATTCATTCCTAATAATATATTTAAATGAATACAAAATTATTTCTAAGGAGTAATCGATTAGAAGTAATTCGGTTACTTGTAATGAGTAGCAGATAAGTCTGGTTATCCGTTAACGTACTATAATGATGTGCACAAAACTCTTTTCTTGTCGCGTTGCGCTTCTGTATTCCCTGACAGACTAAAAAAGGCGGGCGGGCCTAGTACGTATCATTTTATTATCGCATCGCAGCGAAAGAAACTGCATAGTTAGTCAATAAGAAAGCTCTCCCAATGAATCACGAGGCAAGAACCGTTAACGTCATAAGCCACGCGTCTTAAGCTCGAGTGACTACAAAGATATGAAAACGGATTTAAACCCTCTCTCGTATTGGCTTTCGTTTTTGTTGTTGTTGCACCCATACGCAAGGAGTCTTGATGTTACGAAAACCATAAAGTCGAGCGCACGGAAAAGTGTTTATTGTTGCCAAGGATCTTTATATTCTTCGTTTTCGCTTGTGGGATCGTTCCACCTTATGCTCCAGTCGTTTCCAAGGAAGTCACACAACACAGCAAGTGCCATGACACTCTTTACTTACTCGCATTCTGTAGCCCCAAGTACCGTTCTCCTGTGGCGGTGGCTGCAGCGGAACGGCCCCTGCGAAGGGCTGCCTATGAGTTGAAACTCTCTGTACTCAAGACCTCCGATGAAGCTTCCCGATAAAGGGCCCATGAAGACTGTCCCTCAAAGACTCCTAACTGACTCTCAAGTTAAGACTGTCAAATGAAGACACCCCAATCACGACTCTCAGATCATGACCGTTAAATGAAGACTCTCAAATCAAGACTTTCTAATGAAGACTCTCAGACCCCAGCTTGCTCTCTCATTATTTAGCCAGCCCGACTCCTTTGTCTCCCCCCTCCTCTCGCTCCCACCAAGAAGCTCGTGCCCAAATAAGGCCACGGGCGTGCGCTACGGAGCCTGTCTGGCGAGAGGTCCCGGCCCCGGTGCTGTAATGCTAACCTCGACGGATGTTCGCCGGCAGGCAAATGGGGCATGCCATCCTCGGCGCAGTTTACGTGACGGGGTTCAAAGGGTCCCACACTGGCGGGGAACGTCGGCTTCGCCACTGGAGACGATGGAGGAGTCAACGAGTGTTCACACAGGCGGGAAATCTGGCCTTTTACGTGTATGATGGGTTCGTCAGGTGATAGTACACGGACTTAGACATTACAAACGCCATGATGGAGCGCTTTTGACGTTCTCTGTTTCGTTCCATCAGCTAAATGCGTCGGCTGCGCCTGGACTCAAGGAGAGACGAAGGATAATGGCACGATTTTGCCCTGATGGCGAAGAGGAGGGAGGGGAGGGGACGGGTCAAGAGCTAAATGCTTCACTCAGGTTTCACTTACCGGCTATATGTCATTTTTCTAAACGTGGCGAAAGGAGGCGATGTTGCATCTTTACATTCTCGCGAAGTTCCGTCAAATGAAGGGACAAACAATCCCCAGCATATCGCCACTCCTCGTAATATTAATGAAATGTTTTATGACCAGTTCTTCAGGTGGTTAGCTAAAGAACCGGTTAGCGAGAAATTTTTAGAATATTTTTAATGCACATACACGACCACCGATCTCCTCTTAAAGGCTGAATAGCCCAGTAAAAGAACTTCGCGAAATTCACAACTTCGTGATTTCCGCAGAAATTTGTCGTCACAGGAAACTTGACATCAAGAAGCTCGGAATGCCTGCCGAAATGGAGCGACTGGAAGTCTTTTGGAAAGCCAAGCACGCTTGTGTATGTAAACAAAGAAAGGGTCTTTACTCCCACCTTAAGATTCGGCACGGTTTGTGTTTAAACTGTTAGAAAACTACGCACTGTACTGCCTAATATCGTCCGTAGCAGTCGCGAAAAATAAATTTATTATTCAGGAAGATACTTTTTTTAAGTCTTGCCTGGGAGTAAGGGCCAGGTGTGCAATTTATTACCGACAACTGGTACTCGCAGCAGACTTCTGTCAGGCTGACTGGGAGAATATGCGATAGTCTTGCTGTTCTTATCGACAACATCAGAAGCACACGGTGTGGGCTATTGAGTCACGTTTCTTGCTTTGCTATTCGTTCTACGTTCTCTGATGCCGCGATTCTATTAACTGATGAGTAGTAGGAAAATGTTCGAGACTCGCCACACCCTGCGTTTATTAAGTTGTCTGCGTGTTAATAGTTATCTTGACCCATCTTTGCCAGATTGAAAAGGGCGGCAAACCAGTCCACATTTGTCGCGCGTATTTTCACGCTTTAAATCACGTTTATGTTTGAACTGTTCAAAGTAGGACCGCAGTCTTGATTACATTTAAATAATTAGTCACTAACCGCGTTCAAAAAGTGTGACATATTAACTGCTTCTTTGTGTGTGTGTGTTTCCACTTTTGCCTTATAATTTCGTGTGTGAAACTTCAACCAGACTTTTACCTCGTTTACAATTAATGGAGGGAAAGTCGTCTCTGCTTCGAAATTGCTTCGTGTGGATGAGACATTACCTCGTGGAATTCCGTGTTCGAGATTACCTCATGCGGTGCATCACGATAAACCTTCAGCTGAAATGCATCGATACCCGCAAATTCTGATGATTCTATAGTCGGTACTCCCAACATGTTCACGGGTTAACCTTATAAGGTAAACCCGTGAACATGTTGGGAGTACCGACGTGAATGTTTTGCCAGGTAGCATTATTAACACTACATTTCGTGAAAGATTTATGCAACATAATTCTTCGGAGTTTCTTTTTTTTTTTCATTTTGAGCTTGCAAGTTTGTTTGTGCTTTTTCTGCTTCCCTTAGGCATGTAAATGTGCACGTGCAGTGACAAAGTCGCATGTGAGTATACGTACAATTTTGCTTTCTTCAGCCTTGTAAAAAGAAAGAAAAAAAACCTAAAAAGATACGCAAGTTTACAAACCTTAGCCCTAGTGGGAACGGAAATCGATTTTTGGTAATACAGTTTATATATAACTGCCGAATTTAAAGAGAGCGGCTCTCTGAAATACGAAAGTCCGCGGAGTCCTTTTACAGTTTTTTTTTCTTCCCCAAGCCAACGACGTCAAAAGGAACGCTCTCTAAAAGCAAATACATCAACGTATATCGGGGAGTCAATACTCTTCTTGGGTATAGGGCTCGTTAGTAGCCCGCGCGCAATGATAGTCGCAAGAAGAACAGATTTTCTCGGCAGCCATTTTTTCTGGCCACCGTCGCAGCGCCCTCTCTCCGCGGGGGGAACCCCCGTTGGACATTTAAAGTGTTCCGATGTGTGTGCGGCTGGCCGCGCGAGCGGCGGTTAAACGAAAATCGTTAGCGTAATTGCGAGACACGTCCACCCGAGGCCGCTGCTGGCGGCTTGCCCAGGGTAGATCGCATAGATGCAAGAGAGCAAGCAACTCAAACAATTGGGAGCGTTTCCAATTTGATGGCGGACGCCGCCTGCGCCAATAAATCGCAAGCGCGCATGCGCTGCATTGTTGCGCGGCTAGTTAGTTCTCTGAGCCAAACACGTGCGAACCGAAAAACCGGCGGTTTTCGCTGCTGGTTTTTTGGTTTTTACGTGGCATCTTTGGCTCAAGTCTGGCAATTTTGCAATGGCTTGGTGTGCCAGAAAAAAAGCCGTAGAAGCGCCAAAGAAAAGTACTCTAGCCCTAACTAACGCCGTTGGGGCAAGACCGCATTAGGCCCAAGTTAGGCCTAGGCGTCTACGGTTGCCAAATTTGTAACAAGTTATGCGTTTTTTTTTCTTGGCGCGATAGCTGACGAGGAAAAAATTATTGCGGTCGCAGCCCATCAACCTCGCGACCCCGATCGTGCCTGTTCGAAACACTCTGAAATCTAAGCACACTAGCCCAGGCACTCGAACGTGGAGAAGGGTTTCTTCGAACCATAGGGAAAAGAAATGCTAGAGGAGATCAAGCGAAATTGAAGACGGAAGAACGTCACCCTCGTTGGCTGCGAGGGTGATGGGGAGAAGTGGGGAAGGGATTAGGGATCTAGGGGATACTCGCTTTTTTTCATAAGAACACGCCACGGGAGCAGAAAACAAAAGTAGCACTAGTAATCGAAGCTATTTTTGTGTTGTTTTTATTGGTATTAGTGACAGCTGCGGCTTTGGTTGTACCGTGTGTGGGTGTTTATATTTTTCTTGACGACTCGTTTTATTGAAATTATACATGGAAGTGCGTCGGTGATTTTAATTATTAATAGCCAGACGTTTGGTGTTTCAATTGACTTATCCAAAAAACCCAAAATAAAATGTGCTCTCCAGTGTAATATTGTCGGTTCTTTGCATGCTTTCCGATCCTCCCCCCCCCCCCCCAAAAAAAAAAAAGTGAACCTATCGTCCTTTGTTAACTATTTATTAAGGCCTATATTAATATTACACGCAACGCAGAAAACCGCTGGCAAACATGTCAACTGGACTAAAACTAAAGCAATATTGTTATCATCTAATGCTTTATTAATTCGTTAAGTCGTTAAAATCCTCTAGCACTTCGGTAGTACTTTTTTAACCCATATTATGATTTGCATATTAAACACATATTTTCACAAAAAAAGTTTATTATTTTTAGTAAATAGTTTTTCATGACACGCGCAATTACTGGTGGTATTGAGAGAGGTCTATAACTAACCAAATTCTTTCTTACTTCCACCCTTGAAGAGTTTTCGTTTAATCGAAGTTTTTAGTCCAGTTGGAATATTTCCGGTTTCAAATATCCTATTTATGCTTACGCCATGACATAGTAAGAAAGGAAGGGGGGGGGGGGTGGCTGCGCTTTTTGCAAGATTCCGTATTTTTTTAGAAACCTCACATATCATAGTGCAAAAACGCCAGAAATGCACAGACAAAAGCTCAAAGAACAACACCTATGTGCTGTACAAAGCAAAAATCTTGTTTTATGCGCAGCCTCTCTCTTCCGTAGAGCCTGCGTTTGAGATTATTATTTCTCATTTTTATGCGGGGGGGGGGGGGGCTAGGATTTCGGACATTGGTCTATAAGGGGGCCCTTTTTTCAGCTTGTTTGCCAGACAGTGTTTGCCCACGCATGGTCCATGCGCTGGATTTTTAATCATCAACTTCGACTGGGCACTGCATGGTTTGGACACAGGCACCTCGTGTTCACTTGGCACTTCACAGATCGAAACCTAGTTCCCGACAGCTTAAAAAAAAAAAACGCAAGGCGACTCCGAAACATCCTATTAAGTAATTATCGCAGCCAATGCATATTCCAGCCTTAGCCAACAAGAATATCAAAAACAAACACAAAATTCCACAGGTCAGAATATAGTAAGTGCCATGCCCGGCGTTTTTTTGCATCGTCAGCGTATTGGAGAACGTCCAACTACATTCCGCAATGGAACCACGAGGCTACTTACTGCGCGATTTCCTCTAAACTCGGTGTAAGTTGTCGGAAGAGCTGGACTGCCTACTCGTGCACGGACGCGCGGTGACCGGAGGTTTCAAACTCACCAGTGGTTAGGAGCGGTAGTAGTGACTCTGAAATAGCGCCGAAGCTACCGAACAAAAATGGGCGTGATCGGTCTCGAGCGCGCAGTCTTGTTTACACGCGGGGCGGTAATGTTACTGTCGAGACCGGTTATAATGAGGTAAACGGAAATCAGAAATCTCTTCGCTATATCCGCTATTTTCTTATAAATTATAACCGACTTCGGTTATAACGAAGTGCAAAAGGAAATGGGAAATTGGGATCGCTTCGCTGTAGCCGCTATTTCGTTATAACTGACTTCGCTATAACCGGTCTCGACAGTATAACCTTAGCGACGCCAGGACGATACAGGCAGCGTTCAGCGGCAGTCGCACTTTTGCATGTTTTGAAGCATGTTTGCTTCGAACATGTCATCTTTTTTCATGACTAATATGACAGGGCCGTCCAATTAGGAAGAAAAGCGCACCACACGCTGTCTGCAGACTGCCTTTTGAAAAATGTTTAAGCAGTGGGACCGCTGCTTTAGATACTCTACTTCTACCTCAGACTAGTGATGCGAGGGCTCGGAAGAAAACATTTTGGGAAAGAACTGGTTTTTCTGTTTTTTTCCCCGACATATTATTTGGAAAGAAAAAAGACCGAAACCCAAGTTTCTCATATATTAACAAACCTATCAGGCACATTTCTGCAAAGAACGTTAAAATTGATATCACTGATCCCATCGAAAGGGAAAATAGTCGTCACGCACCTTTGAAACGAGTTTTGTCGGAAAAGCAGGCGGAAATTTAACCACGCTATACTCAGCATAATACATCTTTCAGCCCCTAAGAAAACAAAACAGCGCGACAACGGGGAAAGTGAGGAAACAGAAGCACCTTGGGTTGTTTGCCGCCTCACCCCGTCGTTGCACCGGTTTCACTTTCTAGAAACTATCCACCGAACATCCCGAATGAACGTTGTTTTACTGTCCAGTATGGCTATAGATATTTAAGACTTTGATGAATGCTTTATACCAAGGATAAATTACAGTGCTCCCTGATGTTTGTTGGTGTAATTTGTACGCCTGGGATGAAGCCGTGTTTCGAAGTCATCTATGGCGTGTTTCTCGGTCAATAACTCAATATATGACACTCATAACTCCCAGTGAAATCTCCACTGTCGCACCGGCATGAACATAGCTTTAAGTAATATAACAACAGATTGACGAAGTATAGTCGCATGTCAACCATTGAAGAAAGGAATTGATGTATGTACTATCATGAAGGTAGTGCCATGTGCCACGTTAAATAATCATATTCAAAGGGCAGTGAAGTTTAAAAACTTTGATGTATTTCGTCATGACCCTATTCTCTTCTCAGTTTACAACTATTTCTGCATTAAAGAGTATAGGACCAAACCTAAAACCATTATTGGACGAGGTAGATATGCACGCGCTGACTAGATATCTTCTGTAAATTTAAAGGGCTGTTCCAAAGCAGTGTGTTAGTTAAAGCTATGCTCACTCCATGCTCGAGTCACCTCCGTCGTTGAATTTCATATCACGGCTCCTCAGTTCGAAATTCGAGTGAACAAACACCAACTTCTGCACTCTGTGCCCTTTGAGCCGGTTCCTACTTTTGGTGTGGACACCGTTGAACTTCGACCAGTTTTGTTCGCAAGCAGCGGAAAAGGGTGGAACTTAAAGAAGGCGACAAGCAATTGGTGTCAGGGGTGTAGAGGCACACAGTCCTTGCCGTCACGTGGACGTTAGAATATGCTTCGCCGAGTCCTCCAATGCCTTCCTCCACGAAGTGCCTGACATGTCCCGGTATTCGGCGAGATTTGACACTTTTCTCGAATCGAAACACATCCTCTCTGCAGCATCTGTGATGTAGTTCAATGTGTGGCCTACATTTTCTTCACTTAAGCACAGCCCTTTGAACATCGGGTCGAGCAAATTGGCGGCCGCATGTGCTGGACGGAAAATAAAGTTGCGTCGCTCACGCAGAATTTCTGCTACTCTTTCCTTTTCACCCATTGTCAAGGCAGAGTTTGGAAGGGTCTCTTCGACTTGTGTTGTTAATTTGAATAGAATCTCATGGACGTTTGAGAGAACATCAGTGTCTGACTCAGCCTCGGAAATAGCACGGGCAGCAGGCTCCAACACGTGGAACGCGCTTTGCACATCCGGCCAAAAACTGTCTTCATCTAATATAGTTGTTCTTATTTCCCTGCCCACTTGAAGCTCCGCAGCGATTACAGTTTCCAGTAAAGGTTCTTTGTTCTTCAGTAGACCTTCCAGTGACATCACAATCTCCGCCCAGCAAATTTCAGCTGGTAGTTTTAATGTGGTCTGGTTTTCTGCGAAGCACTCTTCTTGCCTCTTACCAAAGTGAGCCGAAACCACGTGAGAGTTCCTGACATACTTGACTACAGCCTTTTACCCCTTCTAAGCTTCTTGATATGTCACCAGTTTGAGCATGTCCGACAACAACAACTTTAGTTTGTGAGCACAACATTCAAGAGTAGTGATGCGCAGACTGACGATTGTCCACGCTTACTTCATGTTGCTTTTATTATCGGTGGCAAGAGCGAAAACCTTGTCGGTTCCAATTTTCTTCAAAACCTTCGAAACCTCTCCCGCGATGTTGTCTCCTGTTCGCCTCCGATCTTCCGCCTCCGCGGCGCTGTAGGAAATAGGCTTTGGTGTGGCCACTACCGCCCCCGTACATTGGTCGAGCTGTCTGTGAGTACAGTGACGCAGAGAGCGGCGTTGACTTTCTCTTCCACATGCATCACTCGGCCACACTCGACCTCCAAGAGTCGTCCACCTAAAGAATGCCTGGAAGGCGGCACGAATGCGGACCTGAGGAGCTTGAGCGCTTCTCTGTATCTGTTTTCCGTAACTGACAAAGGCGTTCCACTGGCATATATCGCTCGAGCCAGCGCCTCAACAAGCTTGCTTTGACACTCTTGCGTCATTCTGTCAATGAACACTTCTATAGAAGTTCGCTGCTTGACATACCTATCGGCCTCATTTTGAAAGCTTGGGCTTTCATTTCCCACAGGTTCACGCTCTGATCGTAAAGCTTCCACAGATGGACTTCTGGACTGACATACTCCAGACTCGGATCTTGTCGGGTCATCCAATGCTGCAGGCTTGATGTCCGGGGGCACTTCGGACAACTTGCGATATGCTGCCGCAAGCGGGTTGCGTTGAGAAATTCGAATTTCGCACAGCAAAATCTGCGCACCGCCGACCCCTTACCACTGCTTAGCACGTCATAGTTCCCCTAAACGTTGGAGCGCGGCCTCGCCAGGGCGCACAGCGCCCAGTTTGGACGGATCCACGGCGAAAGTCTTTACCCAAGAACGATGCGCGCGAGGTTTTGGAAACGGCGCTGGAGAAGCTAAAGCGATATAGCTGCCTTGGCTGGCCTCTCCACGGTGCACCGCACACAGTTTGGCAGATCCACGGTCCACGGCAAGTGTCCAAACCCGGTACGATGCTCACGACTTTCACTAAGGCGCTGGGAAAACTGAAGTGATTTGGCTCCTCCGGCTGCCCGACGGGAGCGCGAACGGCACGAACGGCGAGAACGAAGAACTGCGTAGGTGCTATCGGTTATTGTCAGATGAGTAGTCAACGCTCAGCTAAATTTACAAAAGTTGTCGTAAACGTTAAAAAAGTTAATATAATATAATAGTATACGGTAAAAGTGGCGGAAATATCTTGCGGTTGTTGAGCTCTATCGATATATTTCGAATTATTGCTGAATTATAGCTGTTGAAAGAATTTTTCAAATGCTTCCAAAATTTCCGGAAAAAACCTTGTTTTCTTTCGTCGTTCTTTCTCGGCCTTTAAAATTTCAGGATATTTTACATTTCTACCTCAGACAAGAAAGCAATTAAAAAAAAAAAAACTAGCATTAACACACCGTCTCAAGATTTGTGTATGTCATTTTTGTTCTTTTTTTTTTTGTTCATTCTTCTGACAGGGTAATGTATAGAAATCATTCACCAGTTTGCCACGGTTTCTTAATCATACAGCAATTATAGTTGATATAAGGATATACAATTATTTTTACGTTTCTTTTTTTTTCTTTCTGTACGTGCACCTCCCTAAGGCCAATTAACTGTTTGAGCGCGCATAAATATATATATATATATATAATAGATGGATTGATTGAAATAACGACCTTTCTCGTTTCAAAGGCATTATACACATCACACACACACGCACACAAGGATACCGCGACCTGCTCCGGCAGAGAAACGACTCCGAGGCACGGGCATCTTTGCCCGCCCCCCGAAAAAAAACGGAAGGAGGCGACGGGGAACGGAGTCCCGGTGGCAGCTGCGAAGTCAATGGGCAACGAAGCGAGGCTCTGCCGGGTTTTTTGCGGGGGTGACCGGTGATCCCCCGCCGATAGAGCTTCGGCGACCGACTGGAAGGTCCGTGTGCACGCTTGATGGGGCCCAGTTTGGGGAGAAGGCCTCCGGTTTCGCGATGGTTTTCTCCGCGTCGAGCCCTGTTTGTTCCTCCCCCCCTTGCGATTCTTAGCTCTCGCGCTCTCTTTCCGGCAACTGCGGGTTCGATTTGGGTCAGTGGCGGGGTTTATCGTGGCTGGCGGAATGAATTTCGGTCCCAGCAGTGCGCCGGATGACCGAGAAGCTGGGGAGGGAGCTGGGTTCATGGCCGGCGTCGGCTGGCACTGCGAATGTGTCGTCGCGGCGATCTGTGCGCGCTTCCATCCAGTCCCTGAGACGTTGAGGGTGGGTGTTTTTGACAAAAAAATGTGCTTATGGTCTGGATTTCATGCGAAAAGCATTACGCTCGACCGCAACCAAAAAACACTACACGCAAGCCATGGCTACGTAAAGCATACGTAGCCCTTAGCAGGCGATGCATAAGCCTACGGAGCATGCGTAGTCTTATCTAATCCTACTTAGTCATAATTATTGAGGTCCACCAGGCGGTACCGCGAGAATTGAACCCCGGACCATGCTGTTCGCAACCCGACACCTTTCCTCGGCGTCAATAGTAATTTTGTTTTTTCACTTCGGTCCGAACGCGGCCCGTGTTATGAGACTAAGGGCCAAACACAGAGCTGAAAAGGCACAACATCATGGCGTGCTCCATGCAGTTGATAAGACCGGCCGTTGTTCGCCGTCTTTCTGTGCGGGCTCTTCCGCCTGCTCGTATTATCAAACGCAAAGAGCACGCCATTACACTACGATTTTTGTGCTGTTTGGTTAGTCCCTCGGCTCACGACATCGGCCGCGCTCGGACCTAAGGTGAAACGAAGTATTGACCTCTTTTGCTCACACTCTCATCTCCAGCCACATTGTTGACAAGTCCGGCAAGCGGGATGAAAAAAAAGAAAAACATAACAACCTGGAACAGGTAAAAAAACATCGAAAAGGCAAAAGAATAATTATGGAGAGTTGCGAATAAAACGTGAGCTTCTCCCAATTTGCGTCTCAAGCCCGTCGCTCGCCCTCCCACGGCGGAAACGAGAGCGCTTAGTGAGGGTCCCCCGATTCTCCTGCTCAGTGGGCACGGCGGAGCCGCTCGCGAACAGTCTTTTCCAAATTCACACAGCAGTCTCCACTGTCCCAATGTAGTGCTGCAGCCGGTATGAGATTGTAGCTTTAGTGTTGCGTATATCATCAAACGCAAGCGCTGTGCGCTAGTATTAGAGTTGCGTGCTCCACGTGTGAGTCGTCACCGTGCACTAATCCAAGACTGAAATTTTGGCCTCCGCCTACAGGACAGTGTGCAAACCGCAACGCTAACGCAAACACACAATGCTTGCATTCGCTCGTATACACGGTACTAAAACTTACTACAGTTTCACCGGTTCCCAACGCCAACGAAACGTACTGCATGCAGTGAGGAGACGTGCGAGCCAGTAGGCGTTCCTTCGGACTAGAAAGGCTGAGATTGGCAAAACGACGGTGCGAAAAATGAAAAAAAAAAAAAAAAACTGTTCTGAAAAGTGCTGTAACAAAAAAAAAAAACGAACCTTTTTATATCTTTTGTTTAGAAGGATTCACGGCGATTTTGGAAGTTTTGCCGATTGCCAATAGCCGCGACTTTGATAGCACCATATTCTTTAACCGCAATTATTGTAATTTTGCGCGGATTTCTCAGATTAGCCATAATGTTTTGATTGATTTTAGACTTTGTTTATTTTATAACTTATTAATTAAAAAGTTGCAATTGGCACTAGCGATGATAAATTTCACACTTTTTATTGCAATGCTTGTTCGCGCGTTAGACATTAGATAATAAGCAATAAATTATATTACAGCCTGAAAAACCGGAGAACTCTGACATCGTTATCAAGATCGACGAGCAGTCAAACACGGTATGTAATATAAAGTCCCATGCGTCAGGCTGCTTTAAAAAATCATACACACTTCATCTGTCTGACTCGGATTCCGTCTTGGAATTTTTGTAGTGAGAACAGCGTTTCTTAATTTATACATTTTGTTAACATATCCTAAACTAATCACCCGTAAAGATATTTTTGTAAAAGTTCCATTAATTCTGTTATTCTTGTGATTGGAATATTAGTAAAGCAATTAATAATGTAAATACCCCAGAACCTATTAAAAGGCCCGCAGTTCAATTTTCCCAGGATAATGGTCAGAGCGAAAAAAGGCAGCAAGGACACTAATACTAGCACTATTTTTTTTTCAACAAAAATATTTTGTTGCCTTTTGTGTGTATGAAAGACCCTGTCTGTAAAGGGACGCTGAACGTTCCCAACTATTTTGAAGTGCCTGGATCGCACACGTATGTCACAAAATAAGTTTTCCGCAAACAACTACTTTAGCTCTATGATTACGCTGTGAGGAACATCTTCTTTAGTTAATAAATAATCCGAAATTAACACCTATAGACCAACACGCGGCCCTGACGTCATGCAGCTGCGGTGGCGCTGTCGACGGCACTGCGCATGCGCAGACGCTTTACTTCACGCGAATTCGGTTCCTGCGCACGCGCAGTGCCCACACGTGGTGTGGGCAAACGCGGGCTTGTTTGTAAACAGCGTGTCGGTCTATACCACGAAATTAAATCCAGAATAGAGGCTCATCTCGGTTTCGATCCAGAATTAAAAAGTGACTCCTGGCGTAGATAATTCTCCGAGCACCGTTTTTGTTTTCGGGGTAAAGAGCTGACCCACGCTCATAACACCCTAGCTTCCTCGTATAAGGGAAATAATTTATGTCGCTCAGTGAAGCCAGCACACTAGACAGGTTCACCAACTTGTAATACCGGCACGCATCTCTGACCCTCACTATGACCGCCATTTCGGAAAACGAGTGGCGCCACCTATAGTGCATTGGAGTCGCGAATAGTGTGGCGAGAGCCAAACAATGTTTTCCCGCATACCGAACGTTCTGCGATTCAACAGGGTGGTACCCGCGTAGAGAAGGTACTTAGGAGTCGGGAGGGAGAGTAAGCCGCTCAGCGTATTACATAAGGAATCCTGCGGTAGTGGTGACTGTCGCCGCGGGAAGCTGGCTTTGGAATGACATATCGTAGCTCTCCACGAGATCGCACGATGTTAGGGGGCCGGAATAAATTAAAACTTCGGTTGTTCCTTTTGATAAACCCAAAGAGTTCATGGGTGTATGGTGTGTGCAAACCACCGAAAGAACCTAAAGCATTTGATATCCGAGCATATCAAATCATGACGCAAGCATATGGTATTCACGGGACGTTCTGTGCTTTACGGCTTATCAGAATAATAGATACAGTTGTTTTTATTGTCGTTTGTTTACTTTATTTGAGCACAAATACGAAAGAGGATAATCAAGTCCTGAAAAACGTACACCGCTGAAAGCCAACGAAACTATTTTTCATTGAAAATATTTCACCGCAAGCGTAGCGCAAGGACAACTTGCTTGGTTCTGTAATCTTAAATTGTTCAAAAAAGACTTTTTTAGATACTCTCAAGGCTGAACTTTAGGGAGCGAATTATTCGACAAATAACTTACGACCGTCGCCCGACGGCACGCTCGCTTTGCGTGCGACATAGCAGCCACTGTGCTGATTCCACGCCCGGAGCACAAGCCGCAGGGCAAAATTCGTTGATTTTCAGAGCACATTCGTCTTCCATGGAGTTCAGCCTTTACTGAGTAACCATCTTGGACAACGGGAGAGCCAAAGAGACACTCGTCACGTGGTTCCGTCAAATAAAAAAAAGTTTTTTTTTCTCACATACAGCGTGGGCTAGTAGTAGTAAATTGTTTAATTCACGTAATCGCCTCACCTCCCTTGAATGAGACGTCAACCGGGGTCAAAAACCGGTCATTAATAAAGAAATAAAAGATCGACCTGGGAACTTGTTTTTCCCGCCTTTTTTTTTATTAATTTGCGCTCGTTTGAGCCTCTGAATCCTTTCTTTTCATCGAAAATCATCCCTATACTTTTCTACCTTCAGAAGAAGACAATTAGACCGGGGAAGAAGGGGGAAGCGCTCCAGGCTAGCTATTGACGATAAATCTCTCCATCTTCGGACAAAGACGCCAAGTCGCGCCATTGTTGGGAGGCGCGCTCGGCAGCGCGCCTTGCCCAAGTCGCTTCCCTCCGCCACCGAGTCCGGTGCAGGGACTAGCGGGGACGACCCCTAGGAAGGCGACGGACCGGGCAAAGCGGTCGGGACGATGGACGACTCATTCGCGTCCCGTTGAAACCGCCATCAATTAGGAAAAGCACAGCCAGCGTCACCATCTCTCTCCTTTCCTCCTTGATTATGGTCTTGAAGCTCACGTCCAAGCCTCGCCACTGTATTTTTTTTTTTATCTATCATCTTTTGCTTCCCCTTCCGGGGTGATCTTTCCAACCCGAGTCGCAACGTAACCTCCCTTTCTCTCCCTCGTTCTTGCTCCCCTCCTCTCCCCTTCCCTCCAGATCTATTTTAGTCGGGAATGCCTGTGAGGGCCTAGCGCCCTTCAATAATCGAGGGGCGGGTTCGGCTTCGTGGTGTGCGAGATCTTATAAGGGTCCCGCATGTTGCAGTGTAGTAACTCGCGGAACCCGAATTATCGAGCCAGCCCCTCCGGGCCGGCTGCTCTCGAAGTCGTCTCTAGTCGTCTCTCTTTAGCGCAGTCCTCGTCCTCCTCGACCGGCCTCCGGCGGGGTCGAGAGTCTCTTCCGCGGGATTCCGCGTAATTATATATTTCCCCGCGTCCGTCCGTCTGTCTGTCTGTCTGCTTTCGCGCTGTTTATAGTTTTCTTTTTTTCTCTCTATGACCGCCTAAGGGGTTTCTCGAGGAAAGCCCATGGTCGTAATTACAGCCGGAGCTCGAACCCTAGAAGGGACGAAAGCGGGAGGACTTGGGGACGCGGTCTTTGGGAAGAGTCCGATAGGAGGGAGTTTGCTTTGGGGTGCCGCGGTTTAGTTTTTGCCGTAGTATTCGTTGGGGTGGCTGATTGTTTCTCGAGTGGACTTATTTAATGCGCGGTTGTGTCGGCGGTGAAAATAGTCTCAGTTTTGGGCTCGAGTGAATTTTCGCTTCTGTCGGGTCGTCGTCTGCAATGCGGTTTGGACCATCGTTATTCCCTAATTTACAGTCTGGCGATGTCGTGGCGTGATAGATTATTTAGAATCTATTGATTATGTGTCAATATGGCAATGAAAAGAATGCTCCAGTTATTTTTATACAAAAATATCAAAGTTGAGACCCATCAAGTAAATTGAACGACACGGTTAACTTGAATACATATTCTTTTTACCATTTTACTCATGCAGGGCAGTGATGAAACAAAGTTACCCCTCAGGATGAAGAACATTATGTTCTTCATCACCTAGGTAAACACAATGTTCACCGTCATTTAGGTGAACATAATGTGAAGCAAACAGCTTTGATGCAAGTTTTTTATGTCTCAGAGCTGAACTGAAATACACAACACTCGTTTGATGTCGTTACGTCACGTTGTGTACCTATTAATGTAAACTATAAGCAAGAAAATTCTTGAAGATGCGTATAAAAAACGGTCTAAATTCACTCAAGTCAGAGGGAAAAAAAAAACAAAAACAGCGAATGTTTCGCTGCAGTGTGAGTATTTCTATAAATTTTCTCTTCCCTCTATTGGTGCTGATTGCTGCATTTTCCTTCAACAAGATTTTGCATGACTCGTATTGCACGTAACTCTGTGGAAGTATGTCCGCCCTATGGCTCGCTCACACTTGCGAAATACGCACTCGCCGCCGACTGGATTCGCTCGCCGAAAAAAGATCGGGCGGTTCACATTTGTTGCCGCCTGCGGAGTGCGCGGCACGAGCATCTCGCAGTTTCCCGAACAGACGAAAGCTGACGAGAGCTCCCGAACCTCCTCCTCGCCCGCGCGCGTCTCGTCGCCATTGTCGCCAGCTCGTCAGCGGGGATCTGACGTCAGCAAGCGCCACTTCTCCCGTGCGTTCTGATTGGCTTGCGGCGAGAGAAAACTTTTTTCCGGCGTTCAAACTTGGTCCCAGAGCGATCTTGCTCTGCGCCGGATATTCTGCCTGCTTTCGTCGCCGGGCGTCAGAATTCTCGCGGATCCGGCCGCCGGTTCGCAAGTGTGAACGAGGCATTAGTGCCTGTTTCTTCTTAAAAAAACATACAGGTTTTCTTAGAGCCGCTTTTAGGCAAGAGTTAATATATGTAATGCATTTGACTTCTGATTGGTGCGCCGTTACTGTGACAATGCTGGTATGCTAATCAAAACGATGTCAAGGCCAGAAAAAAACATTAACAAATTGTGTAAGGTTGCGGTCTACCCTGTGTGCTTGATTGAATCTCCTGGCAATAACGTACGCTCAGGGAAAGCGCCATGACGTTTCTTCTTTGGGGCTGCCTGGCACACCCCACCGGTTCGTAGTGTCAACTGAGCTATGGCTTATGGCGAAACAAATATAATTTTTTGGTCGCTGATCGTTTTGGCGAAGCGAAAGTTGATGAGTCACTGGGTTGTGAGAGCATGCGCGAAGATTTATATTCCACAGAAAAACAACTATACACAATACATCCTCACAAAACGCTCCAAAGCCCATTTGGGAGATGTAGTAGAGCGCAGAAAGCGATTATTGAAATGGTCTACAGAAGGGGTTTTCAAATGGGGGCCCGCGAAGGAATTCTAGGGGTCCGCTAAGCCCTGTCTCGTCAGTCAAACCCAGAAACAAAGTTTGTATTTTTTTAGATTGAGAAGAAACGTTCCAATTTTCGGGTGCGTTTCCTCATCTGTTTGTCAATGGGAGAAGTCTACTTCGCACTAGCCCTTAGTTACATTTATTTATTAAATCAATATCATAATTGAGCTATATTTTTCCCTTCCCTTCACCACAAACGGGGTCCTTTATTATCTCCGCCGAAGCACAAGGGGTCAGCGAAACATCATTTCATCGAGTATGGCTGGTCTACAGTATGACAGAATGAGCTACTTGAACTGTAGTCAGCCTAATAAACCGTATTTACTTTCTTGTATGTAGTAATAACTATTGACAGTTACGAAAACACTGTTCGTCGTGTATCGGCTCTTTCTCTTTTTGGTCGGTGGTATTTTGTCGTCTGTTTTTTATTCTAATTTATATAACTCACTATTTTGCTTCTAAGAAGTAGTAGCAGCTTTAAGGAGAAACTTTTCTGCAAATAAATTTGTATGTTACCGCACAGTTTACAAACTGGGCTTCCCCTTGGTAAGGACAGTTCATTTGTCTCCTGCCGCTACAGTGACAGCACAGTCAGCTTCTTCATTCGAGAGACAGACGGCACAAAGACAACATTGGAAAGAAAGAAAAGAAAAAGACACGGAGCTAAGAAGAGGACGCGAAAGCGTATTCCAGCTCCGACCCCTTCGCACTCTATCTGCGGCGCACACAGACGGTGTCATCCGTTTCCCCGCGAGCCGATTCCGCAGAATCTCCCACGCGTTGCAGACTGCGGAAAATACTCCTTGACTCCTTCTCTCACTCTCTCCCCATCTTTTTGTTTTTGTTATATGCAGTTTATTGTATAAATGCCTTTCTCAACGCTTACATTGTTCTCTTAGTTTACCACGCACAAGGCGACAAGATGGCTCTGCCGAGCAAAGAATTCCAAGGGCTTCCAGATCAGACCGGGGACGAAAGAAAGTGAGAAGATATGGTGGTACTCGAAACGTCGTCACAATGTAATGGCTGGAGGAAGAAAGAAAAGATAAAAAAGGGAAGAGGTGAGCGAACTGCCACGGTAGAAAAAGAGCTCGAGATAACGCAGACAGGCATTGTCCCTAATTCGCCGGGGGCTTCATCGATCAGGGGCAATCCGTCAAAGTCATCTTGTCGTTTCGAGATGCAATTGATGGAAGTTTCCCCTCTTCCGTGTCCTCCTCTCCCCGTCGGTGCCTGAGAATCGCTGCAGCCAGAAAGCCTCCGCTGTCTTCCGCTTCCCTTCTATTTGGGCCTTCCCTGTTTTCTAGTTCCCGAAAAACGAACAGGGAAGAATGGGTTGTCTTTATATATGGCCTGCAGATGCGCCGTACTGGTTTGCCGGATATTTTGTTTTCTCTTGTGTATCTGGTTTCTCGGGCTCCTGATGTGATGCGGCACTGCTGAGATTGCGAGCTTTGAAGTTAGAGCTGGGAAATAAACGAGCGCTGCATTTCAAAGGGTCGCGCCTTCTATTTGGAAGTAGGAGAGAGAACGGTTCCGTCCTCTTCTCCAAGAGAAGGGCAACAATTCGGGGGAAGGGGGAAGGGGCTGCACATGTATTTCTTTTGTTTCTGAAAACCGGTGTCAGACATCTCTGGCGAACACTGAAAAGAACAAAAAAAAACAGGGATACACTTTTTTTTTTTACTTTATACTTTCACCTTACTACAGGGTACAACGAAACAACGAATTCCCATGATAACACTTTAAACATGTTAGTAGTAGTAATAGTAGCTCAAAGCTGTTTGACGTCCCATAGGTTAGCCTACACTCTTAAAAAAGCTAGTATAAGCTAGTAACTGCAGCTGTTACCACCTTTTTCTGACCGTTACTACCTTTCACTAACTATTTACTACCTAAAAGGCGCGATAGGTAGTAAAAAGTTAGCAAACGCAGCAGTTTCTACCTTTTTCTGACCGTTACAACTTTTTTACCGGTTCTACTACCCGAAAGGCGATGACAAGATGGCGGTGTCTGCTGCATCTCCGATGGCCATCGTTTGCGACGCACTTACTGTTTTGAAACGCAGGGGGAGGTATCCACACAGAATCGTATCATCAAATATTATAGGAGAGCGCATGTTTAAGGGTTGGTTGCAGACTGTCGAACGATCGGCAGCCTCCTTTTCAGGAATTCGTGGAAGCCAGCGCTGCAGCGAGCGCAGCAGTCACTGATCTCTATTTTAGTAGGCTGAATCGCGGATCTGGAGCCCGTCGGTGTAGCCACCGGCGGCCATTGCTTGACACCAGGCAATACACGCAAGTCTAATGGAGAAACGCACAAAAGTAAGAATATTGAAGCATGTACGCTGTGCTCGGAGGCGAGTATTTTGTGGTGTGCTGCGATCCTTATGTTGGGTGTTTGGAGATCATATCGGTATTTGTGAAACGCTCGAACGCCGATTAAAAAAATGAAACGTACCGGAGCACCTACGGCTGAGCGGGCAAGCTTGCTCTCGTAGTGGAGTAAACAAACGAGCTTGCCATCAATGAGACCGTCCTCGGGGAAGCCCAGAAGTTGATGAATGACAAAGAAGTTCCATCTTGACAGCGGCTTACCGGGAGTGAGCGAATTCGGCGTAGCAAAGCCTTCGAGCTTGTCGTTTGCTAAACCCAACTCAGCGAAACCGCCACCGACTCCGCGGTAACTCTAGGTAACTCTCGCCTTATTGAGCTGCACTACAGCGGAGTCACTCTCGACCACAAAATATTTATTTATAAGAACGGCGAAGGCTATCAGTTTTAATGTTTGTACGCAAGCTATTTGACTGGCTTATTGAAAAGCATATAAAAAGTTTCAGTGCCGACAACAACTTAGAAACGGGGGAAACGGCACTTTTCTCATTCTTCCCATAGAGTCCCATGCATTGGCTGGTGTCAATCAATGGCCGCCGGTGGCGACATTTGGCCCCAGCTGCCGAGGCCGCGGTCCGCGATCCAGCCTACTACAATAGAGATCAGTGGCAGCCACTGGTCTCTATTTTAGTAGGCTGGATCGCGGATCGGGAGCAAGTCGGTGTCGCCACCGGCGGCCATTGTTTGACACCAGGCAATACACGCAAGTCTATGGGAGAAACGCACAAAAGTAAGAATATTGAAGCATGTGCGCTGTGCTCGGAGGCGAGTATTTTATGGTGTGCTGCGATCCTTATGTCGAGTGTTTGGAGATCGAATCGGTATTTGTCAAACGTCCGGTAGCCGAATAAAAACATCGAACGTACCGGAGCACCTACGGCTGAGCGGGCAAGCTTGCTCTCGTATAAGGAACTTGCCGTCAATAAGACCGTCCTTAGGGGAGCCCAGAAGTTGATGAATGACAAAGAAGTTCCATCTCGACAGCGGCTTTCCGGGAGTGAGCGAATTCCGCGTAGCAAAGCCTTCGAGCTTGTCGTCTGCTAAACCCAACTCAACGAAACCGCCACCGACTCCGCGGTCACTCTAGGTAACTCTCGCCTCATTGAGCTGCACGGCAGCGGAGTCACTCTCGACCACAAAATATTTATTTATAAGAACTGCGAGGGTTGTCAGTTTTAATGTTTGTACGCAAGCTATTTGACGGGCTTATCGAAAAGCATCCAAAAAGTTTCAGTGCCGACAACAGCTTAGAAACAGGCGAAAACAGCACTTTTTCTCGTTCTTCCCATAGAGCCCCATGCATTGGCTGGTGTCAATCAATGGCCGCCGGTGGCTACACTCGGCCCCAGCTGCCGAGGCCGCGGTCCCCGATCCAGCCTACTACAATAGAGATCAGTGGTGGCAGCAGTCATTGTTGATGCAATGGCGATGCGGCTTCTGGCTTTCCTTCTCGTTTGCATTTTTTGGGAGGGCGTTGAATATTTCATTTTGGTTTTAACTGGGATCAAAATAGCCATGTAGCACGTGCTAAAACCGGTTAAAAACTAGAAAGGTTTATTCTTTTTCGTTTCAGTCTTTTATTTTTTAAATATATGTTTCTCTTTCGCAAGAGACGCTTGGCAACATTGTACGACAAGCAGGTTGGGTCCAGTCGGAGTTCGCGAGACGCTCATTTCTGCGATCCGAACCTGCCGTTTTCACCCTGTCTCGTCTGCTGTTCTCGTGTTCCTGTGTTGGAGTGCATAGTGAAAGTTCGTGCGTTCGATTAGGGTGAGTGAGTGCGTGGACGTGGACTGCTCTGAAGATAGTTCTAACGAGCCGGTGCCACTCGTCACCGGACTGGGTTTCGCCATCCAAGGAGCTTCGCACCTACTTGACACTGAAAACATATTCTTCGATGTCTTCGTGTGCTCGGTGGTTGAATGATTCTGATAGAGCTGTCTTCGGGCGTCGCAGTGCACTGTCACGACCGGTGATGTCCGTCGTGAATAGTGTATTCAGCTTGAGGACCAATGAAAAAACAATGTTTTTTCATTCTAGGAGTTTTTCTGAATTTGTATATATCATTTCCAGAAACGGGAGCATTCATCAGTGAACTACAGACAAATTAAGATGCGAGTTGCATGCGGTATTATTTTTGCGCAAAATTCTCTTGCGCAACGCGCGAAAAGAGTGCAGTTGCCATCGTACTCGCCGTCAATTAAAGTCTTCGTTCGTCGCGGGTAACGAAAAGAAATCAATCTCTCGCCGACGATGTCCGCATTAGTAGTTATTCTCGATTAACGTAAGCGACGGGAAAGCTTGTTCGCGTCTGCTATGAGGGGAAACGAAGACATGGATGCTGAGAACCGGTGGGGAGGTCGTTTTATCGACTGTTGCAAATAACTTCAGCGTTTAACGTCCTTGCCTACTAAGAGATAGAAGCCTTTACTCGTTTGAAAACTTTCTTGAGGAAGAATATTGGTACGAAAGAGCGCTACATTTGCAACATTATTTACTGACGTGGTGATACACGACAAGTTTTCGCACTTAAATGGTTAGGATAAATGACTCATCAGCCGTCAAGGGAGTTAGAAGGGAGGATCGCTGGCCGAAAGGGCTAGCGCGTCTCAGCTCGGAGCGCGGAACGAATGCTTGCGCTGCAGAACCTCCTGGGTTCTATGCCCCCCCCCCCCCCCCCCCCTCTCCCATTTCGATCTGGATGAGTTTCGAACCAGCAAGTGTTCGTGTAATCACTACTGAGTGATACGTGTAATAGGCCCCAAGGTAGCGGTTGTACTCAACACTTCCTAGAATAACGAAAGCCTCCGCATGGTCTCCTCTCCCTTCATGAAACGTCATCAGAGTCGGATGGCGCTAACTCGGCTATTGGGCCCGAGCCCGACCTTCGACGTTCTGATTGGACACGAGCCACAGCCGAACCCTGACACAGCACTCGTGCCCAATCTCAGGCCTCGATCGTTCTGACTGTGATGCCACGGTAAGGAGGCCTTCTGTCTAGGTGGTGGTGTTGTACTGCACTGGCTATATTTCTCATCCACAGCCGAGAGAGAAGCCACCTATGAAGGCGTACTAACACCAAGGCTGTCTAAATATACAAGACCCACAATTGTTTTCAAGGGAGTTAGCGATTAGGGTGATTAGAGTAAGCGTGTTACGTGTGTCTGTCGTATTTGTTGAATTAATTGTATCAATTGTGTGCTAAAATATGTTTGTGCGCAAGATGTGTTTCTACTTGAAAATGTGGAAGCGTTGAAATAAACTCTATAGACGCTTTAGGCACGTGGCAGTTTCAGCCGCCATTGCCGACCTTCTCTTGTTTTACCGAGATGCCGAGCCACTGAAACGGGCGTCGACGAGCCTGCACAAAGGCTTATGCTGGGAAGAAGGACGCAGTAGGGTGCCTTCATGTGCGCTTTGCTTGGGGTGATGACATCTGGCCATTTTGTTTCGAACGCTTATTTTTATTTTTTGTTCTGAAGCGCGTGAAAGAGCGTGTTCCTGCACGCGCTCGTGGCGCTGACCGTGCTACGGCGACATTTTGTTTCCTGCGATTTCTTTGTATTTGCCCAGTGAGCGCGTGCTGTCGGCATCGGGTACTACAAACGATGGCACCACCCTAAACAGAAGGACATTGAGGGACCCTAGGACGCAGTAGCTCCTAAAGTGGCAATAACCTGTCCTCCAGCGGCGATGATGAAGTGAAGCGAACGGAATAAGAGGAAACAAGCGGATGGTCGGTTATGGCGGCGCCCATGCACAACTGGTTGAAAGCTTCTATGCAATCGTTTTTGTTTTGTGTACTTATAATTGGAGGATGACTAGCGCCACCTAAATTACTCATTTCAAGTTTTAATACTTGTTGCGCCTGCCATCTGGTGATAAATGGCATAACCACGCGCCTTTTTGATTTTTTTTTTTTCACCCGAAGTCCGTGGTTTTTTGCATTACCGGTCTTTTGTTTGAAGGTATCGCAAGTTACTAGCTAGAGGTAAAAAAATACACGGGTTATGCTTTGAGGCTAGTCACAGTTAACAGCTTCTTGACCCAGCGGCCTTACTAGCCTGACCGTTACAACCTACGGTTACTAGGTGCCTAGTAACATATGTGACAAGCGGCTACATAGCCCTTACCTAGTAAATACTACTTGCTTTCTTTTAAGAGTTTAGCAGTACAAAGATATGTTTGAGAGAGTAGCCGCTTATACGTGGTGAAACTGAGGAAGAGAAGTAGACGCGAAGGCGCGAAAACGTCAGAACGCGGAGCTCTGGTTCGAGCGCTAAAACTAGCTGCCTGTGTCGTCGAACGCTTTCGAATGCGAAAGCCAAACGCTGGACGCCGGCGTTCCGCGTCTTAGCGCGTTCGACGAGTGCAGTGCCATAGTCTCCTTTGTTTTTAAAAGCCTGTGAATTCCCCGACACAGCTATGGAGCGCCTGGCCGCCGGAAAAAGGCGAAGAGCAGCGCCAAACGGTTACTGATATTGTAACGCAGAGACACTTTTGAAGTAACCAGGGAGCCAGCGCCACGCAGCGTCCTGCGGCCTCTCCGTGAAACAGATCTTCGTTGGTATGTTTGCACTGGCTCCGAGATCATAGTCCACGCCCCGGCGCGGTCAGAGCGGTGAGAGAAAGAGAGGAAGGTAGAGTAAACAGGCTATGAATGGAGACTACCCAACACCTGCTAGAAGCTAGGGCCGTAGCGCTTCGAGTCGTGACGTCAGAATAGCAGGAGAACGGAAGCCTCGTCGTGAAAAGGCGCCTGTTCTGGTTCTTTTTCCCCATGCCGTGTCGTCTGCTCACTCAGGTCACGTGGTTTGTTCGTGCGTATTTATCCGTCGTTATTATACGTTTTAAACGCACAATCTTGAGTAATTTATTATATATATATATATATAAACTGAATATAAAACGCGTTGCGAGGTTGAAGGTAGAAAATTTACATTTATGATTATCTCGTAACCGCTGGACCACAGTGCAGTCCCGCAGCTCCCCACACTTTTCGAATAAACCGGTTCCGGCAGCGACATTTTCTTTCCTCATAGAAGCTCCGATTCGGGTAAATTTACGTTGTGTGTGAGCTGCTGACTGTCTGAACAGAAACGCCGCGACATTTCAGAAGAGAAGGGAAACAAAACGAAATCCAGTCACCGCCGCAGGGAGCGCACACGAGCAAGAGATTGGTCGAAGACGTTAAGCTTTCGTCCCACAGTTCTAGCCGCTGCTCTTGTGTGTGGTTCTTTTCTGTTCTCTCGATACTATATCATGTACATGACGGTCCTGCTACGGTGTAAGTGACATGTGTGGCCACTAGTCAACGATGACACTGGTCGATTATTGATACACTTGTTTCCCTCAACAGGGAAAAAGTGTCCTTGGAGCTCGTGATAAAATGTTTTTGTGTCGGATAATGCGGGACGTATGGATACCATCGACAGGTGCGGAACAACTTAATTACAGGTTTGTTGGTCGTGTAGAGCCCGAGTAGAGTGGTGCATTCGGTTGTTTTAATCTTGTATAAAATGGAATCTCGTGCTTCGTCGTTATCCGTGTTCAATTGAGTCGACATTGGTAAATATGCGTTGTAACATTCACGTTTTCACTGGAAGGTGAATAACAATCTTGTGTGCTACTAGTGAAAGTGCGTTGTTTGTGCGTATGTGTTTATTTACAGTAATGCCATTTTATTGTCCCTATCGAGTTCATACTACAATCCTAGCTGTATTAAGGTAACAATATTATATAATAAATTTAATTATATTTTGTTTTAAGGCAGTTTTAGCTTATGGAAGTAGATTAGTTTATTGTAAATAGTAAGTTTAGTACCCCTGCCATACGGAAAAGGAGATATATTTTCATTAAAAAAAATATAGGATTAAATCACCTCGCGATTTCGGCAAATAAGCATCTCGGGCTGATTTGCGATCCCATGATGTCATTCGATGTGAATTACAATATGTTTATTCATGTGGCAGGGGTATAATGCAAGAATTCAGTGACTGCATGCATTAACATCGCTTACATGATTGCAAGGGACATTTCTCTTGCCGTGTCCGCTTTGACTACGTCTACCTGACTTCTTAACTGTGATCCGTTTTGCTGTGTCCAATCACTGCGTGTCTCACCATTTTTGTCCGGGGATTTTTGTATAAGATATACATTACTGCAGCAATAATTGCGTGACTCAATGTTTTCGACTTAAAACAATCAAATTGTTTTTTTGCAGACGTCTTACTCGCATACGTCGTGCCATTTCGTACCCATTATTTGGCTGTGTAATATTTTGCCCGTTGAATAAAATGATTTCTAGCCCAGTTGCTATGTGTAGCTTTCATTTTAGTTAATAGCACACGTATGTGACTAAAAGCGTGTTGTTACGACGGTCGATCCACGCGCGTTGCCTTCGCTTCGGCGCTTCAACGACCCCCCCCCCCCCCCCCCCCCCCCCCCCCGATGGCGCTCCTTTGCGACGTCACGAGAAGAGCGCTACGGCCTTAGCTTCTAGGAGCTGTAGGGCTACCGGCGCACGGAGAAACGGGAGACGAAAGGAATAGTGGAGGGTCGGCGCAAAAAATTGCATTCTTTGACGAAAGAAACATAATAAAAATGAGCGCGTCCGTTATTCCAGATTTTACCGCTAGGGCATTGGCTGGCGCTGCCTGACGGGCCCCCTGCGCGCGCCCTCTACCACGATATTCTTTCCCCTTTGCAGCCGCCACGTTATTTCCCGATTTGACAGGCTTTATAGAATAAAGGAGGTTATGGCTGTGGAGAGAAAGGCAGTTAGCTTTAGGTCTACCCCCTATTCGTTCCAATCAGAGCTCGGCGTTCTGACGTCCCCACAAGCTCTGACTTCGTCCTCTTTTTCAGCGCCTAGGCGCATTAAGTCCGATGCCAGAATCTCATTGACTGCGGAAAAGTAGTAAGGTCCTCTGGATTCACTGCGCCTTGCGTTTTTACGCTGTCGGTGGATATAGCACTGGCGAGCCGATCACAACACATGCAAGCTGAGGTAACTCAATCTTTTTCTAGCCTGGGTTTGCTCAAAAGACAAGAAAACTATACGGGCACTGTCACTGTCGTATAAGTGGCACTTATCGCGTCGCTCGCCTCTGTCGAAGGGCTACTCAGAAGCTTTAGACCTTTTTCACGAGGGAGCCGCCATCGTGAAATGTCGTAAGTTCCAGTATGGGCGAAAACATTCTCTTGCAGTCGCCACGCCAATAGAATGTAGGCTGGTCCAAGTCACCAGGCTCGATTTAAATGGACCGTAAAAATCCACGCCGGCACGTAGCAATCTAAACTTTTCGTCAAAGGGGTAATTCACAGGTCGGTTTTTTCTTGTAAAATTACAACACGCAGTTCTTTTTGTGTAAAAAATAAGGCCAAGAAAGTTGCCAGGGTCTACGGCGGGCAGCGACGCAGACGACAGGGTTTCAGTAGCGGGGTGTGTTTGGCGTTCGTATTGATAGATGGTGCAACCTCCTTATTGCGACCATCGTGGTTTATTAAAATGAACATAATCTTTTTGAAATGTACCTTCATTTAAAAAATAAATCCGGACAATAAAAGGAAAACTTAAAGTAAAAAAAAAAAAAGTCTGCATAACGGCGGCGCTTTTGCTACCAACGGACTTCGTCTGCGTGTCGTATGCTTTCTTTCGCTGGTCGGCTGCACCTTCGGGCGCTGCTCCCGACACCATCACCTCCCGACACCACAACTCATACGAACGCCAAACACACCCCGCTACTGAACCCCTGTCGTCTGCTTCGCTGCCCGCCGTAGACCCTGGCAAGTTTCGTGGCCTTATTTTTTGCAGAAAGCTAACTACGCTTTGTAATTTTACAAGTAAAAACCAACCCGTGATATACACCTTTGACGAAAAGTTCAGATTGCTACGGGCAGGCGTCGATTTTTACGGCGCATTTTAGTCCGAGCCTGGTGACTTGGACCACCCTATACATTTAGGATATAGGCGTAACCGTCATCTATTCTCATTTTGCCTTCCCTCTATTATTTTACTATTTGCAGCTTGAATTGTTTTATTATTTTTTCGTCGCCCATACCGGATATGCCTGCCAGGTGGCTGGGGACGAGGGTACACAAACAATATGTATAGGTGTGATCAGCAGACAGCTCCGATCTTGACTGCGATGTGATTTATTACGCGTCATATCTTATGTTATCAAAACTTGTATCGATTCAATAGCGTTTAAAATCTCACTTACCTATTGACTTTAATCGTTACTACTTTAATACCTAAGACTTACTTAAATTTAATTACTTTAGTCATTACATACTTTAATACTTAAAAGCCACACCCATCTTCGCAGAATGCCGCCCCGGTACGTATATTTTGCAGTCATAAGTACCTTTGAGATAATATAACGTGCTCCAACAGTACTCTCGAGTCAGTGTACAATTACGATTGGCGAAAAAAGGCAGGCAGCAAGGGGATATCTTACAAAACACAGAAACAAGAAAACAAAAGCAAATTGAAGAATGATTTATAATACTCAACTCACCGTCAACATGACGTCCAGTCAAAATTAAAAAAAAAAAAAAAAAATTGAGCGGAGTGTCTTTTTCTTCTTATTTAATGTCTCAGTATAAACCTCATGCACTAGAATATAATTTGTATGGTTTCGCTCGAAATGACACACACCCCAACAAAAGAGCATTCCTTAAACCAGTCTCCGACGAGAGCAGTCTCTTCGAGGAGAATGCTCCGGCCGGAAGTTCCGTGTATTAAGGTAAGTCGAACAAAAGGCACTTCATTTCTACGTGTTTGCGTAAAAGGCGTCGTTTAGGACTACCGCGTCAAAAGGGGGAGGGGTCGGGTCGACGTCAAGAGCGGTCGCACCGATGTTGCAGCACTTGGCGCCTGCCTCCAAACTCCCGAGAAGGAGGCCACCACGGAGAGAGAAGGTGCAGCCCTCATTTGAATACTCATTTCCATGTGCCGTTGTAGAGTCGCATAAGCGATCGTAATGGTGCTGGTAATGACTAGTAAGAGAGAAGCTGATTAAATATTCACCGGCCAGCGCGTGTCGAGCCAACGCGCTGACTCGAAGGAAATTGCTCTAATTCGTTTGCCAGCAGCCGTTCCCCCTTTGCCGGTCTGACCGGGGAGTTTGTTGGAGGGGAATGGCTCGCCCGTTCCGCCGAGTGGACCGGCCATTAGGCACGGCCGGCCATCGCGGGTCGCACGAGTGGACGAGGCAGGTCCAGGCTCGCGTCTTGCCCCGACGCGTTCTTGCAGCGAGCACCGAGCTAGGAGTCCGGAATTTCGAAAGACGCAATGCTCTGGGCGCCCTCCGCGCCAAGGGAAGCGATTGCTGTTTGCTTAACCTGCAGTGTCACCGATGGCTCGCTAACATGTCGGCTCAATTGGGTCTTTGCCACTAACACAGCCCTCGCTGTGTTAGAACTTAGTTAGTCACACTCCTTACCAATAATTTTAACTCACACTACCTAAGAGCGGTTAGAACATCTCTTCACAACCTTCTCTTCTCAAATTTGCACGTTTCCACGTTTGAAAAAACAAAACAAAAACAACTAACTGTTAGCATATAAAGTTTTTTTTTTCATTTTTCAAGTAATAACTGGCGAGTTTTTTTTTATAGGCACTCAGCTTAGAATTATTCCTTTACATTTATAACCCATAAAACACACATTGTTGTTTTTTTTTTTGTTTTTTTTTTGCTTTATGCAACGGGAGTCGCGGAAAAATTCGAGAAAGACGAACACCGTTTACCCCCTCAACTCGCAGCCAGAAACAGCGGCCACGTGATCTGAAGCCGATTATATGCCGCCAATGTTTTTTAACATAGCCTCGCGTTGGAGTTGGCGGAACACACAGGGCGCGGGATGAGTTCCAGTCATTGTTAAGGTTCGGCTATTCCCGTCCTCCCAGCGATTGGCCACGAGCCACTACCCGAATGCATGTCGAGGCATCGATTGTCACAAGACAAAATTGAATGCCTACGCAGACTTCGTATCCACTGTATGAGAAGCATTTAAATATCGTCACAGCAGGGATAACCAAACTCAACGACGTACTCCTGGGGATCGCATTGTTGGCGTCCTCCTCAAAGCTTCGTCCTCGAAGTTTGCGAAGGATAGACTGAAAGAAAAGGTTTCCTTTTATCTTGGGAACTCCACCGCGACGAAGACGCTTCTTGGTAAGTGGCGTTGCATTCGAGTATTCTTGGGTACCCTGGTGCCAGTAAGCAAGTGTAAAGTGAGAAACGTTCCTACCCTATGCAATAATGTTGCGTTTTATTTCTCAATGGTTTTTTGTTCTAACAGGCCGTTACAAGCATCGCCTCTTCTCCGAAAAAAGAAAATCTAAAGCGTATCTTTGAATTTTAAAGTGAGAGCTTTAAGGAGCTCGTTGTGCAGAGAAGCCGGCGTCGGCGTCGGCGTCGGTGGGCTGGGAAAATTTTGATTATTCTTTAAGCAATTCAACAGCCTCAAAGCAAAAATGTAAAAACGTTTGGGCGGAGCGGGATCGAACTCACGACCCTTCGCTTGCCGCCAGGCATGCTACCCACTAGGCCACGTTGATTTTTTTTATTACATCTTGTTTTGTATTTATTGCATGTAAATGTGACAGGCCAAACGTCAAGCCTGCAGATCTGCAAATTTATCCCTTATAAGAACAACAACACAAAAAAATTATCGGCTCCTGATCACATCAAAGTATTGTTAACGGTTTACGCTCGGTAAACGAAGAAAGAGAGTATTTCAAAATGAATTACATAGCCACAAATCAAGAAAATGGAGACATCGATCAATGAGAGCATACCAGTCTGGGCGTTCCTAAAGATAATCACACATTTTTCACGTGAGATACAGTTTCTATTATGTTTGATTTTGCAGTCCGGGGTAGATCGGCATTTGCGCCGATCATTCTCGTCTTCAACAGAAAATGCAAACCCATCAGCGTGAATAAATCATTGCAAAAACTACCGTTGGGATTTAATGCTAAAACCGAATTGTGTAGGTTTTGACGTCGAAGTTCTTTTTCTGTGTTATCTGTCCCAGAGGAAGTAGGCGTCAGTAGAGAAAATAAAACGATGTTCTGCTGTTTCTGGTTGATTACAAGGACTGTAATTCACTGGCCATGGCACAAAAATCTCTTGTTCGAAAAACCAGGGCTTCACAGGCAACGTAAAAGTGTGGAGTTTAAAGAAAAAAAGACTTTGTTTTAGGCGAGACACGCAGTTTTTGGACACGAGTAAGAATATATTGTCCTTGTCCGTAATTGAATATACGTCGATTCAAAGGTACATAAAAAATTACGTCAAGAAGATTGACATATAATGCTTAGCGTGAAATTGTAAATAAATATTCCTAAGAAAGACTGGTTTAAAAATTCTATCGCGTTTACTACTTTTGTGAGCAATTCCAGGGGACGTGATGTGCCTGCGGATACCGATGAAACCACCAAATAAGGTAATGCACCTGAGACTTCTGTCTCAAGTAGTTGTTGGTAGCAGTTGTTGGGAAGAAAGTTCCGGAATCGTGTTTGAGGGAGGAAATTCGCCATCTGACCCAAGTTTCTTTGTTGCCTCGATTATGTTTCCCTGTGTTATCGGTACTGGCCATGCGTTAGGTGTCATCATCTCGGGGCTGACGGAATGTGGCTGCTGTATCGAAGTTTCCAGCTCGGTTTTCGCTGTCAAGGGAGTGGGAGGGATGACTTCTCCTGTTGCGTCGACTACCTCGCCGATGTCCACCAGGTGTTTCTGGGCAATGTCTTCGGTTGGGCTTCTTGATTGGGCTGAGCTTGTCTGCGTAGGTCGTCACATACTCACTCGTATCGTGGCCATAACGACGGCGCTCCCCGAATACTGAGGTTTTACACTTACGACAAATGTGACCTACGTGATAATATCGAAAGCATAGTGGGGGACAGCCCGACACGAGCACCAAGCTTTGGCAGCCAAAGACTCTAAGCTGGTGTGGAAGTTGGCTTGTGTTCGTCCCTTCACTAATCGTCAAGGAGCCTTCATTGTTGAGCGTGTCCATCTGTTCCATTCCGGCGCATCTCCACTTTTCCCTTACAATGGAAAAAACTCTGCCAAAATGGTGCCAGTGCTGCCTCGATACGCTGACTTTCCATATGGACAGGAAGCCATAATAGCTTCAGTTTCACATCCCTGGTGCCTGGGTTGATAATCAGGCACCTTCTTCCCTTTACGCGGAGTTTGATTTTGTTGGCGAGCTTGGCCTTCGCGTTTTCATTTGCGCACGTCACCGTTCATACTTGACTCATCTGGGATTGGCCTATCCCGATAAAATCCTGGCTATCGACCACGTCTCGTAAGGCGTCTCTGAAGTCAGGTGCTCGAAATGCTCGCGCTGCCAGATCTCCGTGCATAAATACCGAATTGGGGCTCAAATTACCCGTAGGTAGTCGGGGTAGGACGGTTCGGTACTCACCAGTCGTCATTTTAGTGGTATTGGCTGAAGCCTCAGCAGTTCCCCGGCCTGTGGCTGGTGTATTTTCACTGGAAAGCTTTGAAACGTGACCGTTTTGAACGGCGTCTTCTTTCCAGACCACGCACACCTGCTTGAACGGCTTGGAAATGCGCGGAGGTCCATATTTACCTTTCGCATTCTACTCCTAAATGCGAAGCTTAAGCGTCCTCCTGTCATTTTTCTTCTAAAGTACTACATAGCACAACGGGTGACATTTTTCTCCACAGGGGCTGCCTCTTTTGCAAGCTCTGTCGACACGGGATGGTTGGACTTTGTATATCTTCTTGGCGTAGGAGATCCGTACAAAACAGGGGGATGCTTATAGCACCTAAGCACCGTCTATAGACTGCCCGCCTCCCCGTGATATATTCTCTACTAAACGAATATAATAAAAAAAAAATTTGTAGCGACATCGCTTTTATTTTCTTTCTCGAAGGCGGAGTCGATGAACGAGTTCTCGAGGCTTCCACGCGGTGTCTTTTGTAACAGGCGCAATCTACAGCCTCCCCTGACAAATGTCGCAAGGAGGTCGTGTTCGTGACAACGTGCCTCCTACGCACAATCGTCCGCTAAAAGCCAGAAGCAAAACGAAACAAACTAAAACGTTACAGCTTATGCTACATTTTTTTCTATCCCAGCCATGTTTTTTGGCTCATAATTACGCCCCTGTTAAACGAAGAAAGGTTATATTTGTCGTGGTGAGACGCGGAGACCCCGTTATATATATGTATATACGACCGGTGTCGACTGCAGAGCGATTCTCAAAATGACACGGTGCTTCAAGAGTGGAGCGGCGTGGAAAAAAAAATGTTCGTCACTTTTAGAGAAGTGCTGGAGTCTGCTGGCGAAACTATAGTGCTGGAGATGTTCAGCACGTACCGTAACTGCTTTGGTCTGAATGCGCTATTGGCGGCGAGATGCAGTGGCGGCACCCTCCTGCGGTTTCCCCTCCTGACGTCATTACCTTGCGAGCAAGGAGTTTGTTCATTTTTGTAATTTGCTTGGTAAAAGCTTGAAATGATTGCCTTCTGAAAACAACACTGCCAACACCGTAAAAATTAAAGTTCTTACATTACTCTTATATCCGTAAATGAGAAATCCTTTGCTGACGTCATAGTCAACGTTAGTCCAGTGGTGGTGGGCCGACCACAGCGACAATTTTCAATCGTTCACGTCGCCATATAGCGCTTAATGAATGCGCCGGAGCGCCGGTTGCATGCCCCGAACTAGACAGAACCGGGTTGACTGGCACAATGAGGCAGTGCGATAGCCTCCTCTATACTCACAAAGCCTGGCAGTACGACGTCGGAGCAATGGAGTGCCCGGTCGCAGATTTTGAGCGCGAGGATCTGGCAGTACAGAGCATGAAAGAGCCGTTTCTCGGGGAACTTGGACGTCATAGGTTTTGCGGCGGCGAGGACCCGAAACACACTAGTTCGCTCGGGAGAAGTGTGTTTCGGCGTCTCGCCGCAGCGGGGCGCTAGTCACGTGGCTCTCCTCTCATCCGTTGTCTGCCGCTAAACCGTTTTTCATTTTGGCGGCAGCTTCTTGTGGCGATCTGCCAGGCTTTGACAGTATATAGGAGGCTATGGCAGTGCGTGTTTTTCCTGAGCCTTCTATCGTGAATCGTGATGTCGCGTTACTGTACCTCAACACGCTGTTTACGAAAAAACTCGCGTTTGCCCACACCAGGCGTGCGCACTGCATGTGCGAAGAAACCAAATATGCGCGAGATGAAACGTCTGCGCAGGCGCAGTGCCGACAACAGCGCCACCGCAGCGGCATGACGTGAGAGGGTTGAGTTGGTCCAGAGACGTTTATACCGAGTGAGTTTGGCCTTCTTAAGGAGATTTTAACAGTCTGGCAACCACATTAGCCTAGTCTAACAACCGAGGGAGGACTACTTCCGTCCGCCATTTTGAGGCTCTGACTCGTGGCAATTCTACTCAATTTCTCAGGAATGAAGAGAAAGAAGTAATGCCATTTTCTGTTATTGCGAAATGCGCTGGTTCTAGCGGGCAAGAAGCTCCGTCCATTGGCCAAAATCTCTCAGTATAAACGGCTTTCAGTTAGTCTATACACTCTAAGAAATCTGGTGCGTGCATACTTTCTCTCGAGGAACTTTGTAGAGCCAATCGCTGCAATCTCCAGAGGTAAATCGGTCAATAACAAGGCTAAAAATGGCATAGAAAAAAAAAAAAAAGGGGGGGGGGGAGGTTGTATTTGCGGTGACTTGCATGTTCGCTACTCCATTTCGACGTTTTTTTCATGAATCGTATTTCGACAATTTAATTGAGACGAACATCGTTCTCTGCGCCTAACCAAACGCTATTTTATTCCGAAGCGTTGTGAATATGACCTATTCCTTGCGCGACTTTGCGAAGAGGACCACAACACTTTTCGGCAACCGTACGTCTACTATCATTGGATGAATAACTAGATAGATGGTATTAAATGTATCTTTCTATCGGGCAGTAGCTTGCACCATTTACCGTAGAAACATTTACGCCCCTCCACTTCAAATGTTTCTATATATTACGTATCTCTTTGTATCACCTACCCCCGTCATTTTTCTGTAGTATCACGCTTTTTTAGTCCTTTTTCAATATTCTTCTTACCTACGGCTGCCGAAAGAAATGCTGGCGCATTTAAAAGTGTGTGCGCCGAGATACTACGCCTGATGCATGCACTAAAACGTCAGGCTATATATGACTTCAGAGACGGTATTATTCAGCATGTGAACTAACCGGGGGGGGGGGGGGGGGGGGGATGGGCCGCAAAAACTTATTTCTTAACGTATCATGCTGCGATTTACTACAGATGTGCAACCACGTAGTGGCAGCATGGGATGCAAATATCGACAAATAAACTTACTTTGTAAAAAAAAAAAGAAAAACAGTTCCGGGATGTTTTCTGCGGGCACGCCTAGTTAATTCTGCCGGCGACAGAGGTCGAGGCGTCGATCGCGCCGGCAGGTCCGAAAATCGTCTGCTAAGCTTGGCGCCAGCGCACTCGATGCTTCCGACATCTGTCGGCGGCAGATTTAACTAGGCGTGCCCCGCCATGACGTTGTCTGCGAGTGCCACGGTAGACAGCCCGAAACAGGTGCATTTTTTTTTTATTCGTGGTAAGTTTATTTCTTGATATTTACACCCTATGCTTCCACCACGTGGTTTCACCTCTGTAGTAAATCGCAGTGCGGTACGTTGAGAGAAATGAATTTTTCCGGGTCGGTCTAAAATGCCTGAGAAGCTTTAGTTTACATGCTGTAAGCCTACACATATTCCCCGCCTCACCATTACCCGAGATTCCTTTATAAATTTCAGTGGTTGGCTCACCCAAGTGATTTCGCAGGCTAGTAAATGCATCGTCTTTTTTAGAGCTCAGTCATTCACAATTTAGAGACGCATGACGAGGCGAATCGTAAGTGTATCTTATGGATCTCTTGTTAATGGTATTACAGTATTAGCCAATACGAATTACGAACGCCGAGGAACAAACCGAGAAGCAAAAAGTATGAGCACCATCGGCCATGACCTCCGTTTCTTAAAGTGTCGGTGAGTAGTAGTAGTAGTAAGTGGTGAGTGTAAACAAACGCCGGAACACGTTGGAAAAAAAGTCCGAGGACACCTAAGCACTTCTTATGAGTTGTGAGTGCGAAAGCATGCCGCCCGCGACATATTGCTACCGCCTCGCGTTGTCAAAGGGCCTCGTCCTCTTGCCGACTGATGGTACGTTCACACCTGAGAAGAAATCTGCTGCCGCGGGAGCGGATTTGCTCCCGGCGGCGACGACGACGAGCGGGTTGTGTTTACATCTATTTCCTTCGAGCGGCGGCGGCGGCTCCGGCCGTGGCTGCTGTTCTCGTAACTTCCCGTCAAATAGGACGAGAAGGCGCGAGAGTTTCCACCTCGGCTGTCTCTCCCAGGCTTTGGTGCTCCCGGAAAAACGCTTACTCATGACGTAGCCAGCGTCATGCTGCGCAAGAATGTAACTTTCGGTCAGCGAAACGCCTCGTTCGGTAGCACAAATAACTCCAGGATTTCTGCCCAGTGTTTCACCCTAACGGCTAACGCTGGGCGGATTTGCTAGCGGATCCGCAAGTGTAAAAGTACAATAATACGCTTTAAATCGCGATCCACTTGCGCCTCACGCTTTCGAAAGGCTTTGTTCCATTAGGACAGGGGACTTTAGGTACCTTTATGCGCGGCTTCAAAAGCTGATAACGCCGGTTCGCTCCATGGGACAGGTAATGATTTAGCATTAAAAAAACATTTGTAGGTGACTATAGGCAACCTGCAATGCTGTTTGGTTTGGCGCCATCTAGCGACTGAAGCTAGAAATATTGGGTACCCCTGGGAGTGGCGGCTGCATTGTTCAAACGTGAACTTTTACTCTGGTGGCGCCGCTTAGACTAGTGTATAAAACAGGAAATACTGGGTATCCCGGGAAGCCGTGATCGCGTAACATGCCAGTACAGCGGACGCTACGGCCCTGGCGGGCCAATAGGAACACGACTGCGTATCACCGGAGCGGGCCTCTACTCCGAAGAACTATCAGGCTTTTCGCTGCGTCATGCACCAATATGTGTGGGTTGCGCTAATACACGTCGCGCATTTCGAAGCCTTCGGCACGCAATTTGGGGCTTATCGTTCACCCTTTGCCAAGTTACAACGAGACAGGGTATAACCGTGGGCTTTTACTCTGCTGGCGCCGCCTGGCTGTTGCCTGCTGGCTATACGGCTAGCGAGTGTTCCCAATCTCGTCTTCGGCGCATCGGAACGCAAACAGGGTTATGGCAATGAAAATGCAGCATAGATAACGTGCAGGGAACACGCGATGACGAAGCTGCCAAACGCGCGCTGTCATTGGTTGAAATCGAGGTGGGTGGAAGGACGGGGAGGAGGGGAGGGGACATAAGCACGTGGCTCCATTTTAGTGGGTAAACAAGCGCATCAGGTGTACAAACTTGCACGCGCAAAGTTCATTCCAACGGCCGCTGTATGCGCACTGCCATCTTTGTCTTCTGGGCTGTGGAACGCGTTCTGGGCATGCGCTTTGGCTCTCGTTTGTGGAATACCAGACGCCGCGCGTGTGTTCAATGCCCAGTGACTTGGAACTTTCCATCTGCGTGACAAGCGCTGGATATGAGCATATACCGCAGCACTTTATACTGAAAAAGCTCGACAATACACCCTTTTGCAAATTCAGTGCCCTCTAATTGCTGAAATAGCAGTCTAAAGTTGTGTATGCTAATGGCGGTTAAAAGTCCGTATAGTTTAGTCAACGGCAGACGAACGAAAGTTATGGTATTCTTTGAAATACAGTTATTTCTCTATTTGTTTTAGTTTTGATGCATGGTGTTCTCTCTGTTTAAGGCGCTCTCTGTTCAAGGCGCTTAGTTGAGTAAAACTCTCGATAAAATTCTTTACATTTTTTTTTTACATGAATTGTCTGGTGCATGTCGAAGGTGAGTATTTCAAGGCTTTTCAGGACACGTTAAAAAGTGTAGCGCATATTAACTTATACGACTCGTGACAGTGACATCGAGCAAAAATACTCCGAATGTACGTCTAGAATGGTCAGGCTCCGCGTCGGTGCTTCACCAGCCATCAAAGGCCGCTTCACCAGCCATCAAAGGCCGCCATTAGCACCTACAGATCATATCATAGTTATCAAAGTGGCAAGACGGAATTTTGGAAAGGCTTTGTTGCTTTATTGTCGGTTCCGATTTTCATTCGAGCCGAGTCGTTTAGCAGCCTAGTTGCGTTGATTAAGAATTGTCTGCACCTCCACCTGAACTCGGCTCAACCACCGCTGCGGCGTTCCGTACCTCACCTGCAATCCCCAGTCTCGGAGCCCACTTACTTCAGGACTGCTGGGCACGGGCCCCGGAACAGCCAGCATAACAAGATCCGAAGCCGCCTCCATCTCGCGTTGGGGACAATATCGCTCGAGTGTGGGCTTATTCCGGTTTCCCGGTTCGCCGCCGTCATCTCCAAGTGGCTCGATCAATGCGTAGCCTCGCTGAATGGGAGCGCCCCCGGAACGTGGGCACGGCAACTCCCTTCCCCGATCTCCGTCATCGGGTTTGTCCCTTTTCCCGCTGCAAGGAGCTCTCCCTCCCTCCCTTCGGTCGTCCGAGCGAGGAACCCGTAATTGCAATTTGCCGGACGAATACTCGCTTAACAAAAACGGGGAAAAACAAAACAAAAACAGAACCCGGTAGAAGGGAAGGGTCCTCTAGAGCTTTGGGGTCCCGCTGAGACCGACTCTGGGAAAAGGGAATGCGGGAACAAAAGGAAAGGGGGGAAGGGTTTGTGCTGCTGCTCTGTACTTTGCAGCTTCTGAGGAGCTAGAGTCGTTATGTGTATTACGCGGACCTTTCTCGTTTGGAACGAACGCAATCACACCGGTGCCTTCACTCTCTCACATTGACTTTTTTTTTTGTCTCTGTGTGTTTCCTCAGAAAGGTATAACCTAAGATATTTCTCTCGCTATTTTTTTAAAAATGTCGTTTAAAAAACCTTTCTTCTTCTTTTTGTTAGCGGGAAATGGGCGGTTGGATACGCGAGCCAGCAAAGAACAACTTACAAATAGATTTACTCAATGTATGCTTCAGAATAAGATATAACCTGAAGCAAGTAATTGGGAATAATAGACGCGGAATTTTCTCGTGGTCTCCCCGTACATTAGAAAAGTGTTTTTTTTTTTATTGTATACACTGCACGCCGCATCGAGATGCATCGCTTCATTTTGTATGCTCAGTGCTAATAACACCTGTCAATAACGCACCAGCGCGCGGCAATCTCCGTCCAGCGCTAGACTAGAGGCACTCGCGGTAACTAATCTGGTCACATGGGCAGCATGGACCAATCGGCTCGAGGGATGTCCTAACCTCTCGATCGGGCGAACGCGGGAGGCTTTTAGCACGCTTCGCGTCTAAGTTTCTTGATGCTTCGTTTGACAAGGGCGAAAACTAAACAAACTACAAAACACAATCCCTAGGAACAAAATGGCGTCATTCGGTTTAGTTTACTTTTCTGCTGTGCGCCGCAATTCGCTTCCTAAAATCTGCTCTGTCACGCAGTTGGCGCTTCAAAGAATGTCGCTACTTGCAGGAACCTCTTATCTAGGGCATTCATTCGAGCCTGCTTTGGCTCGCATATCAGCTATGCGCTATCGTGCGCATATCAACAGGTCGCTTTTCCCTATAAGTTGTTGATGCGCACATTATTTTTGTTTTCTATGAGGAGCTCAAGTTTGCCTGCTTTTTGAACACGGGTTGTGATGATGTCGGAACGCCGAGCTGTTATTGGCTGATTGAAAAAAAAAAGTGGTTAGACCTCAAAGCACCTCGCGTTACAATCGCCCAACTATTCTCTCAGTCAAAGCCAATCAGAGCTCGGCGCCGTTCTGACGTCACCGCAACTCCTTCGCAAGAAGCAGACGACTTGCTCTCCGCATTGCTACGGTGGCGTTTGCGAAGGGCACGCAAGCAACCTTCCGCACATTCAGCGGCAGCCCCCATCGAGGGGGCAGGAAAGCCCTCTAGCGGACGGGTCTGTGCTACCCACGTGACTAGATTAGTTTCCGCGAATGCCACCGGTCTAACGCTGGGGTGTGAAGGCCGCTCGCTCCCGCGTTATCAGCAAGTGGGATTAGTACTGCACTTCTATTTTTGCGCTGAATTTCCGAAATTCCTCAGGAGAAAGATGCTCACGAGAAAACTTCCCTCTTCAGATTTTCACTCGTCACTCGCCAATATACGTTGAACATTGTGTTTATCTCGTTGGGCTCGTTTTACTTCTGGCTTAGTGTGGCTGGAAAGGCGCAACTCATGAACGAAATAAAATGATTTATTGACCCTTACAGAAACGGCCTGGGTGTACTGATTTCACGTCCCGAGTTTTCAACACACAAACTGCTTGCAGTAAACACTCGTCCAACGATTTGTCCCGCCGGCGGTCCCCTGATGGCCTCCTATATTGAATTTGTCTTTACGCATTCAGCGAATACGAATCCACAACTGTAACGTTTAGACCGTTTACAAAAAAGAACAGATGACCGCCTGTTGACAGTGGGAGCCCAACTTAGGCTTGTTTTGCTAGTAACCGGCAGCACCATTCCTTATTGAAAGAAAATAAAAGTTTATCGAGTAGTGTGCCCCGTCCACAGGACTGCCGCTTTCGTACTTTTTGCGTATTTGCGATGTAAGTCAATTACGCCTGGCGATCTCAAAGGAGAGTCGGTACACTGGACGACTAATTTGTCGTCGTCCCTCGTCCAGAGTTTGTTTTATATTGTTTGTGTCAAGTCAGGACGATTAATGCAAGGGTACCCTGATTCGAAAACTGATTGTGTTTGCTATCAGGGTACCACCACAACCGGGAAACGAAGAGTTTGTTTGTCCGGCATGCTATTGAGATTTTAATCTGCGTCCATGCGAGGCTTATTGTGTCTCGCTGGAATTAGAGCGATCTACAGCATTGATTACAACTTTTACGTGAAGAGGTTTCGCGTTGTTACTAGCGCATCGCGGCGCTCGATGCGGATTAGGAAGAAATAATGGATGGCAGCCAGGGCCGCGCACGCGTTTGTGAAAACATTGGTAATTGCACCTGGGCGCCTGATGAGTCATGCACAAGTCGAGCCTGACCTAAAAAGATTCAATCGCACATGCACGTTCGCACGCACACACATACTCCTGACCACATATACACCAACAAGTGCACATACACACAAGCTCACGTACATACAAACTCACACATGGAGACGAATATACGAACGAACCTAGTACATATACACAAACTCACACGTATAAATGAACTAACACATAGGCTCGTGAGCTCACATGGATACTTACTCTCACATGCAAACGAACATAAAATCGAACAATACCACTTAAAACTTTAGGTAATCTTTCAGTTGGATCTCCAGGTCTTATAAGTTTGTCGGAGATCCAATTAAAATCTAGAAGTGTATGGACTACGATAACGTCCGTTCTGGACGCGGAACCAAAAGCGCCCGCATCCTTTTCCGCCGGTGATTACCACCGTGAGTGCGCAGACTTCGAGAGAAGCTTTGAAAGTACTAGAGTATGACCTATATGAGCTCCCTTGGACGTCTGTGGATGGTTGCTCTAAAGGTTGCGGTTGAGTTAAAATTAATTTGGGGCTTTAATTCTTAATCGAACGCGCCAAAGGACCACCAAAATCAGCAAACTGTTCTCACTTTTAGGACTGAATACATCAAGGAGGACATGGTGAGTTTGTCTATTCTACCATGATTGTAAAGCCTTAAGCCGGGGTCACACTGCTTATACATCATGCAAAAGACAGTCTGCAAAGACGAGTCACCGCAATATCCGTGGTTCCAATGCCGTGTGCCAAGTTTCCTCCTTGAACTCATTGCCATGCGGCGTTCGAAGCACAGATCTCGCGTTGATTCGCGTTCGAATCTGTATGCAGACGGTCTTTTTTATGATGTATATGCAGTCTGACCCCGCCTTTAGTGACTGAATGTTTCGCTCTTCAACACAAAGCGAAGCATTCAGTCACTATCACCGATACATTGCAGTGTGAAAGACAGCTTCTCTCGCGCACTGGGGTCGTGTCTGAAAAGACGGATCCTTTGTAAACGGCCGGTCACACTTCTAGTACATCATACAAAAGACAGCTTGCAGACATTTTCTGGGGCGCATTTCGGCACAGTGGTAGTTTAACCTCAAGTTGAAGCACAAGGTACTTCGACCTAATTGCGAGCTAAAAACCTACTTCGTATAGGGCTCGTCAAAGTATTAGGCTCTGGAGAATGTCAGTACCTTTCGTTAAGTCCTCATTTTGAGCGTTTTAGAGCCCATGTATGCCCCTGGCCTCGCCACACAGCCGTTTAATTCCGCACGATAAAGTCCGTCTGCTTTGGTCAGGGTCACCATGGCAACGAAGCGTCCTGTTTATAGAGGAACGCGCGAACGCAGCGTCCGAAAGCAGCAAAAGCAGACGCCATCTTCCGAATGTCGTCTGCTAACGTGAACACAACGCTAGCAAAACTCGGACCCCCAAAGCCGTTGTGGAGGTGGACGCTCAGAGCGGAAGCGGTCGCCTGGCGAACTCTTGGCAGTTCCGACGAGGCTTAGTGTACGCTCGGCTCTAAGATTATATCGAAGTTTCTCCAAGCGAAGCGAGGGTAAACGTTAATATAACGCTAGCTTGGAGCCCAAGCTAGCGTTGCCGCGTTGACAGCAGACGGTATTCAAATGATGGCACGGGCGTAGCTGGCTCCAGACGCCGCGTTTGCGTGCGCGTCTATCAATGTTCGGTGACCATAGCATACGAGCTTTTTCGTGCTGAAGGAGACGGTGGTTCAGTGAGGTCAGGTGCATACTCGGTCTTTTTGGCCGTGCTTTTTAATGGGTTGAACGTGAATGAAACGAGTTCAAAATCAGGACCTAATTCAGATGGCTGATTTTCTCCAGCGCCAAATATTGTGAAGAGCCTTTCCACGAAAATTTTGTTGTTTTGGCTATCAATTGTTCATTTTTCTCCTGGAACATAGGGCTAGAGTATTAAGCTGCCCGCGTTTCTCCCTTGTAATGTCATATTTGACATCCAAGATTTATCTGCAGACATGTCCGAAGTGTTTGTATGCAGAAAGCAAGCAAGCCTTAATCATGCTTGAAGTCTATCGGCAGATAATGTATTTCCGTGTCTTTCCTTCAATGTATGAGGAGCGTGAGTGAGGCCTTAGGCCGGGGTCACACTGCTTGTACATCATACAAAAGACAGTCTGTATACAGCTTCGAACGCGAGTCACTGCGATATCCGTGCTTTGGATACCGCATGGCAATGAGTTCAAGAAAAAAACTAGGCAGGCAGAATTGGAACCACGGGTATTGTGGTGACTCGTGTTTGCAGAGTAGTTTGTATGATGTATGAACAGTGTGAACCCGGCTTCACAGTTTCTGGCGTTGTATGGACGGAAATATTAAGGCCCCTACGAGCAGTTGCGTTTGAAAGCGTTTGAGTGCGTTTGACTGCATTGCGGCTGCGAGAAACCAGGACTTCCGTGCTTCTTATGTCTCGTGCAAAGCTATTCCTTGACCTGGATTCCACGCTTCATACGAACCACAGATGTGCCGGTGACTCGCTTTCGTTTCTCGGCGCAACGCAATCAAACGCAATCAACCGCTCTCAAACGCGGCTGCCCTTTAAACCATACACAATTCGAATATTTACAAGTACTCAGCCCAGCGTGCGATCCCCTCAGCCCAGCATGCGCGTGTTCGTCGCTTCGCAAACCGAGAAAATCACGCGCCATACGCACGAACATTGAAAATGAAACCGGTGCCTGTGGTGTTTATATCTATAGAAAGCTTCAATACAGGGAGCAGGGGGTATAGGAAGTATTCACTGGCGGCCATAGCTGTGTGCGCGAATGCTGAGCGCATGCTGATGGCAAGCTTCCACAGTTCTTTTGCAACGTGCATTCCGCACCATAAAAAGTGCCGGTCTTAGCAGCCTATTCATGTGAGCTCGTTCTGAGCGTGCGCTCTAAACAGCACCCACAAATATGGCGTCCAGTGAATACTCCCTATTCACTGGCCGCCATAGCTGAGTGCGCAACTGCTGAGCGGATGCTGACGGAGAGCTTGCACAGTTCTTTTGCAACGTTCATTCCGCATTATCAAGATTGCCGATCTTAGCAGCCTATTGATGCATGCTCATTCAAAGCATGCGCTTCCAACAACACCCTCAAATATGGCGTCCATTGAATACCCTCTATATGAAAGGCCGTAGGACTCTTGTGCCTAACAATTTGATTTGATGGCATGCAAGTCATAATGTGATGCGGTGGTTCGAAAAATATAAAGTCAATCAAACTAACGTTTGCGTTTCAGTGACGGCCAGCAAGTAAACGTGTTGGGACATACGGCAAACATATTACCTTGACGTACAATATGAGATAAATAAATTTTTTGGGTGAATCACGGGATCATCGTGTTAGATTTCAGTTTTGGAGCTGATACATTGTCTGCACCTAAACGTTATTGTTATTCCTTCCGTACTTTGCAGGAATTAATTTTCCGCATTCTCCTCAGCAAACTAAAGCTTATGATTACAGACTGTATTTTTTTTATTTGTTCCGATTTGTTAACTTTGTCGCGTGATAAACTCCCACAACTCATTTATATTGACATAGATTAACATGGCGACCGTTCAATGAGTTAACGGCAAGTAGGGCGACCGCAGGAGACACCAAGCAAACACTACGGTATAATTTAGTACACCTGTATAATTCTGATAATATTTCAAGCTCGCAACTGCCAATACCTCACTTCCGCAATAGACAGCTATTTAATTCATTATCCCGCGACATCAGGCTATTGAGAAATAAAATCATCCTTAACCAAAAAGAAACTTCATTGTGCTCATTTCATAAGTTGCTCCAATAGATATTCACCACATGCGTAAAGTGCATGTCCAACATATACCCGATATATTCGTGTTTTTTTTTCTCGAATATACTAACAAGACAAAAAATCACCCTATTGTTGTTTATCGACATAGTATACTTCCAAATAAATAAAAAAGAGTATTGCAATCCGCAAAACCAAAACAGAAATATGAGTGTGTTATAAATAAAAAACCTCGAGCGGGAAAAAATTTGCCTCGCACCCGAGCGAGTTGTCTCCCGGCTATTCTCAATAGATGGAGATATAAATTGGCCCAGACAGTCCAATTCCACTCGCCGCAGGATACGAAACGGTGCCCTGACCAGGATTTAGTGGGGGAGGCGAAAGCGGACGGCGCGCTGCCTCGCGATTCCCATCAGATGGATTGCCGTCCTCAATGGAGCTGGCCCGTAAGAATAGTCGGCCGTCAACCGGACCGTTCGACTTGCTCTTTCCATACTCGCGAGCGCATCGACGAGCTACTTTTCCCCTGGCCCCAAGGTGGTTACAGACCCATCTCGACGGACACTTTCTCTATTTCATTATTATTTGTTTATTTCGGTTTCCTACCGCCTGTTCCCCGTCACTTATTCCCGGTCCACCTGACCCCTTCTGAGCCGGAGCGCCCGCGTCCGTCCATATGTATCATTTCCCTAGCCGCGGGGCGTCATCCGACTTCCATCGAGACGTCTCTCGTTTATTGTAGCGTACTTCATATAACCTCGTATAGACTTTTCATTTCTTTTATTGTTTTTTTTTTTTCTTCTGTCGTAGGACGCCGTCCGCTCCATTCTTGTTTGTTCTTCTCATCTTTCTTCTTCGGAGATCCATCGAGTCTTGGTTGAATTGACGCTGGCGGCTGCTGGTGACGAAAGGCTATAGGCAAACAAAATTAAAAAAAGGAGACGCGCGATTTGTGTACCTCGATGGCTGTCTTGTCATTTATTGTTATTTCAAGTCGCGAGTGCGGTCGCATGTAGTATTTATGAGCGTCACTGCAGCGTGGTCATTCCACGTACTGCTAGATTTACTTGGTCTCCTTGACACCACTGCTGTCGATTTTTTTTATGTGTATGTGTGCGGTAACGTTTTGTTGAGAACATTTTGGTATGTTTCAGGTTTTTTAGTCGTTTTGTCGCATACGTTTGCGGAGTACTTGTGCTAAGGAAGCTTGTAGTGCCACTTCTTACAGTGGTAGCAGTCGTTTTATGTATTCTTTCTGTTTTGTATTCAGCCGATTTGGTTACTTACACTCTTCATTTTGTGTGTGCATGTGTGCGTGTGTGCGTACGTGTGTGTGTCTTTTGTCTACCGTGGTTGAGAGTTTTGAGAAAGAAGATTTTATTTGAGCAAGTTTGTTTTCTGCACACGTAGCACAGCGCGTTGGAGAAACTGTAATTCACACAGGAGGAATAAAACACTGAAGCAGACAAAAGGCAGACACTCGGTTATTTTAAAGACCTGTGTCTTCCTATCCTTTGTGCATTTCAGTGTTTTATTCTTTGTGTGTGTACTTTTGTTTTGCGCATTCTTCATATCTTCTCTGACGAAGGGTTACTTCAATTTAATATGAGAACTTACTAAGCATTCTCCTTGTGAGAACAAGTATATTAATTTTATGATGACATTCAGATAATCTCATGATGACATTCTTATGAGGTTGATCTTATTATAATAGAATTGTGATTTTTATTATCTGATCGGGACAGCGATCTACCCCTCACTAGATCGTATACGTTAGCACGCGTGAAATTTACGCGGTAAAGCAAATAGCCGACTTCTTTTCAACTCGTATCTAAATTCGAGGTATTCTTGCGAAAAGACAACTTAAAGTACCGTGCTCAGAATGTTTTTGTATGATATTTTAGCAACCAGTCATAAATTATTTGTTTCACAATGGCGACTTATTTGCTTGTTTAGAGAGATTTAAAGCGCTAACTATGCCGCTTTGTTCAGCTGTGAAAATTGGATTTGAACACTGTCGGTCGTGAGTCTCTTAGAAGAAGCGCAACAACGTTTTTATGCGCGCGTCGACCGAACGGGCGGGGCTCAGAACTCACGGCGGTGAGACAAATAATTTATATACGCTGGGACTAAGAGTTATGTGACCGTTGGTTCCTGTTGAGGGGGGGGGGGGGGGGGGGGAGGGGGGGGGCGTGGGGAAGGGGGAGGTGTCAGACCTGCCAAGTGTTAACCGAGGCCCGTCGTAGAGTTATTTTTTATTTAGACTTCACTTCAATAGTTATGGAAGCCTGAATACAGTAAACATTCGTGAAACATTAAACCTTTTTTTTTATATATACAGCCTTAGCAAAGGCAAGAAAAGTCGAAAGAAAGTGACTAGTGTTTCGTGTTTCGTGTGCCCGTGAATTTTTGCGTTTATTACGATCCTGTCGCAGAAAAAAAATAATCTATAATATGTGTGCCTGTTAGACTGGCGGTGAACGGCCATCTCATCGGAACAATGTTTCCGACTCGGGGACTTTCATGACCGCCAATTGGGACACATGTAGAGCGGTTGACAAGGGAGCCCCATGGGAGTCTAACGCCGGGGGTCACACTGCTTATACATCCTACAGACGATGGAATGCATACAGATTCGAACCCGAGTCATCGCGAAATCCGTGCTTCGAATGCCGCATGACAATGAGTTCAAGGAGAAAGCTTGGCAGGTGGCATTCGAACCACAAATATTGCGGTGACCCGGGTTTGCAGACTGTCTTTTGTGCGAACAACGACCAGTTTGACCCCGGCCTAACGCTGTGGTCACAATGCTCGTACATCGTACAAAAGACAGTCTGCCATCACAACTCACCTCAATATCACTGGTTCGAATGCCGCGTGCCAAGTTTCCTCCTTGAACTCATTGCCATGCGGAATTCGAAGCACGGGTTTCACGGCGACTCGCGTTCAAACCTGTATGCAGACTGCCTTTTGCATGATGTATAAGCAGTGCTCATGCATCATGCACCAGTGAAAGCTACGCGTTCGTCGAACCTGTCGACCGCCTCCTTTTCACTACCTGAGCCCGCCCTCTACGCGTGCGTACGGGAAGGAGCGTGATCACGTGACAAAAGATAGATGTGCGACTGGTCCAACGATCGCGTAACTTCCACAGCACCGCCGGATTAGGTGTGCACGGAGTATTCGCAACTCCAACGCCCTATGGATGGCGGGGTGGTTGTTCCAAGATGGCGGTAGAGACAAGGATAGATTCTTCAAGATTTCCCGTGCGCCCGCTTGCTGACGCTGGCCAGTGCGCAAAAAACAATTTTATTCGTCTACAAATGCGAAGCGGTCAGGTCCGGAGAATATTGAGGGTGACGAAGATGTTTATCGTCGTTAGAAAAACGTACATGTTGATATTCGTAAGTTGCGGAAACCTCCACTTGAGAAGCTTTCCTGAGGGCGAGAGCGTTTCGGGCAGCGCCCAGATCACTGTTTCTGGCAAAATATTTTTGAGAGGAGAATGTTGTGGTGTTTGCGATTTGCCTAGTCATTAGTGCTCTAAAAGGACCCGCGCACGGTGACCGTCAGTCACCGGAAGAGCAGCGTTCACGGTATTGATGTCTTCGTGTCACAGGGTCACGACACGCTGCTCACCGTAGCGGTTTCAGTGTGTTGCCACACGTAATCAAACTGCGCTACGGTCATTGGTTGGAAGTTTTAGAATAGTGTGACCGCAGGCTACCCTACCGTAAAGCATTGCAACCGGAAGCTTGCGCTGCGCCGTTGAAGCATAATTTTCAGCGCGCGGCAGGCGCGTTGCCGTGCTCACGATAGCCTACGGCAGTGGTTCTCAACAATTGATGTTTCGCGGACCCCTTGTGGATTGGCGGAGATGATGGAGGATTCCGTTTGTGGTGAAAAGAGGAGAAAATATATTTTAATTATGATAGTGATTTAATAAATGAAAATAACTAAGCAATATTGTGAAGTAGACTTCTCTTATTGACATCTACACGACAAAATGCTCTCGAAAATGAAACATTTCTTCTCAATCTGAGAAAAGACAACTTTTATTTCCAGGCTTGACTGGTAATGCTAGGCTTTGCGAACTCGTAGAGTGCCTTCGCGGATACCAAAAGATCCGCGGATTCCCATTTGAGAACGACTGGCCTACGGTAACGCTGTGCTAAAACTGCCTATTAACATCCTCGGCGTGTTAAGTGGCTTTATTTATTGCACTATCAGAAAGAAGTCTTTAATGTACCGTAAACTTGTGTTCAGTGTTATTTGCAACTTTGCGACACGCCTCGTCAAAGCTGCCCGTTCTAATTCCCGTCCCGAACGGCTGCCTAACACAGACACGAAACCTTTGGAGCATTTATTTATTTGCCTTTGTAATTACCTGAAAGCAAGTACGCGTATCCTGTCTTTAGAAAGTGCTTAGGGAAAATGGCCGTGTTCCTTGTAACGGCCTTAAAAAGCGAGCACGTTGCGATGTCTATTGCTCGACGTACCGTTTCACGATCAGTTTTCTTTTACTTGGAGCATTTGGTAGACCGTGCGCTGGAGATCTACACTACTAGCGGGAGCGTTTGCCATCACGTTAAGCACAGATTGAGCATACGACCACAAGACCAGAAATTCGCGGCGTGTGGGATATGCTAAAAGTCCCTAATGAAATTAGACATCCCGGTCCCTTCGTGCAACGTTGTTGGGAGGCGGAACGCAAACATTGCAATTTTAACGCGCTCACTTATTTTTTTTTTTGTCAAACTTGTTTTACGCACAAACTCGCCGACCAAAACCATCTGGTAATAGCAGCACCAAGGCACAGAGGGCGACAGTCCCTGCCACCATCTTCGCGCAGCCGCCGCCGCTGTAATCCCCACTCCTCTGGTTCTCCGTTCGTCCGCAGGAGGGCGAGCGTCAGTCTGGAGTTGCGAATAGGCGACAGTGGCTACTCGATGGCTGGGTAAAACGCCGGCCTACAGATCCACAGGTGGCGAGTTCGAATCTCGGCCGAGGTGCACGCAATTTGATGAAGCATATTGTGAAGAGAGCGCCGTGTTGCCGAGATTTTTGTAGCATGTCACAGAAAACCCCAGGTTTTCAAAGGTATTCCTCAATCCTCCGCTGGGGCGTGCTAGATACCCTTCGTTTGTTTGGCACGTGAAAACCCGAAACTTTGTTTGATTTGACTAACCCCTTACGTGAGCAAACGACGAAATTTACGTGAACTATACTCCTTTCGCCCCTAAGCTAACTTTGCAGCCAATATCAGAAACATGGGAGCTCGAGGTCGCTGCGTTGAAGCGTTATTCCGGAGAGCGAGCACTCGCGCTAGGAATGCACGACTGAATGCCAGGACCGCAGAACAGCTCGAGCCTTTAGCTTTGGCTTAAGGGTGAACATAGTACATACTTGGCGTCAACTATTTTCTGCTGTGTTGTCAAGGTTAGCGTAGCTTCCAGAGTGCTGCAGCCCTGCAATGTGGCGCGAGCACGTGGCTTCGTGTCGCGCCTCATTCCCAGACGCTCTCGTCCGATAGAGACACCAAAGAAAGCTATGCGCTCGTGCAAGTAGCTTTGACTGCGTCGGACCACTGCCGAAGCTACGATAGCCTTGACAGCCCAACACAATAATATTTTATGCCGAGAGCATGCACTACAAGGAGGCCACCCAGCTTTTTTGTTTTTAAGTTATATATATATAAATATAATTTACTTTACTGAATATAGGCTTAACCAAATTCACTCTAGAGCTGGATTTTGTTTTATTTTTTTATTATTAGTTTGGGATTTACCTCGCATTTTCCGAAGGCGTTACTGCCAAAGACATACGAACGTAAAAAAAAAGTTGTAGTGCACATTTGCTTCTTCGACAAGAGCTTGTTCAAATATTAAATTGTATTGACAAAATAAAATCTCGTACATGTTCGTTTCGGCGCGGTATTCTCTTATTTTAAAAGAATGATCCGTCTGACTGGAAACACATGGCACGGTTTTTTTTTTTTTTTAAATATGTATTTTTAATGCCCATTCTACCATTAAATGTTGAGAATAAAATTTTAAATCTGAATTTTCTCCGTCGAGCTGAAAGAAATTTTTAATTTAATTGTTTTTTCATGTCAGCACAACCGTATATTTGTCCGTATCGTTCCAGAACAAACCAGGCTGCCCTATTTTTAGTTTTGTTAGTTTTTCAAATTCAATTTGTTTTGCAATGTCCCATATACACCACACGCATATTCCAGAATTGGTCTAATACATGTCAAATATGCCGTTTTCTTCCAGTTAATTTCGAAAAATTTTTTAAAACAAATTTCGCTGAATAAAGTTCAATACCCTGCCACTCCTTAGGACAATAAGACAACGTCGTCGACTTGAGCGTTCCATGAACAATCAGTCGTTCGACAACGTAACACCCAGATATTTGTAAGTACATTCTGTTTTTATGAAATCGTTAAGCCCACTGCACAGACAATCCATTTTCTTCTTATTTATAGTAAAACTTACATGAAAACGCTTTTCGGCGTTAAAATTCATCTTCCATTTATAACACCAGTTTCCAACACGTATCAGGACACTTTGTAATTGTTCAGCGCCTTGTTCACTTATATGGACTTCATACAAAACACAATCATCGGCAAACAGTCATATACAAAATGTTATATGGTTAGAAATGTCAATTATGTAAATTAAACACAAAAGTGGTCCTAAGACGGAGGAAGCCACGGGGGACTCCAGATGTCACATTAACTTAGAGCGTTTGCCGTTCAAAACCACACACTTGCGCCACTGGGACAAATCGCTTTCAATCCTTTTTATATCAGTTAACTTTAAATTTAGCATCTTCAGTTTTTGGAGAAGAGGCGGGTGTAAAACTGTGTCAAATGTCTTTCAAAAATCCTAAAAGTACAGTCCGTTTGTTTGCACTCGTGAATACTAGATACCAATTCGCGAAAAAAGAACTCTGCATGCTTTGCTGTACAGGACTATCACTTAAAAACCGTGTTGCTCGTTTATAATTAAATTGTTTGCGTTGATGCGACACATTATATTGGATTAAAAAACGTGTTCAATGATTTTACATAAAATAGTCATTAATTAAATAGATCTGTAATTGAATACGTCCTTTTTGGAACCGCCTTATTGAATGGGTGCAACGTGAGCCTTTGTCCAGTCATCTGGTAGGGCGCCAGTTGACAACGAGAGAGTATAAATTAACTATAGATAGGGAGAGATTGATAGAGCGCATTGCTTTAGCACATGTAGTGAAATGCCATCAGGTCCAGTGGCTTTGGTTTTATCGATGTTCTGCAATAACGCTTCAATGCCACTTACACTAAATTCAACTGGTTGCATTTTGGGAACATCGCTAACGTAGAAGGAATAATTGTAATTGCATTTAGGAAGAAAAAAAACGAACTGAGTGTAATATTTTAAGGACGTTGTTTTCTCGGCGTCGTTTAAAATAACCCAGTCATTTTTTCACAATTTTACTGATTCCTGCAGAATCCGAACCACAATCCTTAACATATTTCCAACAAGGTTCAGAGGTAGATTCCATGTCTTCATTCAGCCTTTGGAACTATTAGGCATCTGCGCCTCTGACATTCAAGTCGTATTCCTGTACTATCTTCGATAACTTCTGCAAGTGCGTATCGCTTTGCAAGTTTTGTACCTGCTAAATGCTCCCATTTTTTCCCTTAATCGAAGAACCGCTGATTTCATCCATGGTTTCTTTTGTTTCTTAAGCCTAGTAAAATTTATGTATGTAATGTATTTTTAGACAAGGTCAAGCTGCTTACTTTTGAACAGATTCCATAATTTGTGGACGTCAGAATCTTCGGCTTGACATTAGAAAACGGGCGGATGATCACGGAGCGCCTTAGAGAGGCCACTGTAATCCTTTTTTTTTAAATAAAAACACTCTTCTTGACGCGTTTCATTTCTGTTCAATGGCTTTCGTTTTTATACTCGCAACTATTGCGTAGTGGTCACTCATTCCTGGGGCAGTTACGACAGAGTTAACCAAGCTGGGAGAATTACAAAACAAAATGTCAGAGATATTATAATTTCGAGTTAGCTCTTTTGCAAAAACTCAAATGGGTCTTCAATACTTTTTCATTTCCAAGTTAGCGCGGGTGTTATATTTGCGCAGGCGAACTTAATTTGCCCATTTAATTCAGGCAAATTCAAACGACCATCAAGCAAATCAGTCTTGCCAGAGGCCTTTGAAACTATCTTATGCTCCAATTGTAACCCGTCTAAATTAGAATCGGGTGGTCGGTAGAACCCACCGGCTGCAAATGAGGAGCCATCTGTCCAAGTAATTCTTCACCGAATCGATTCGACGTCGACATGCCCCAGATCTAGTAGAGATGGCTTCAATGAAAAATGAAAGAATATGAGCCCTCCCTCCTCCTCCCCTTCATGAGACAAGGCCTGATAAGCGACATAATCTCTCGGGAAGACATCGCTACCGGCAATATAAGGTCTCAATCACGAGTGTGTAACATAAGAAAATATCAGCTTTTACAGATTAGACTAGGCCAGCAAATTTATCAAATTTATTTACAACACTTCTTTCAGTTTTTTTTTTTTTTTTATGAGAGAGATTAGTTCATGTCGGATACAATTCCTCGGCTTGATGGGGCGTAAGTCGGGATCTGCTGGAACAACGTGTTTGGTCTCTTTATTCTACTTGAAGCCCTGCCCATTAATTATTACTTCATCCAAGTCTAACTCCACCTAGCTGGTACTATCTTTCCTTTTTTTTTTTTTGCGTTTTCTAACAATGTTTGTTGCGTGGCTCGAGTCTCAAAAGTGTAATTTTGTTCAACGCTCCAAGGCAATCCCTCGAACTTCTTTTTGGCATTTTACGAAATATCCGGTATTTCTTATTATTTTACGAAGCAAAGTTTACTATGTTTGACCGTTTAAACTTTGCGTCATAGTGGCCAACGCGGCCGTTCGACGAATGGTAAGAGACTGACGTTTTTAGTGATGTTGACAATGACTATAGTGCAACCGGTGACTCGTTAATAATTTATCTGTCCTTTTTTTTCCATCAAACTTGGTGCTTGTTTCTATTATTTCTCTAACTGTCGCATTCGAGACTGTTCTCACTATAAATTCAAGTTTCGCGAGGTTGTAAAACATCAGCATTCACTTCAACCGAGTGAACATTTTTGAACTATGAGTTTAATAATCGATGACTACTCCGATATTCTGTTTAATGTTCCACAAGCAAAAACTGAGTAGTATATTTGACAAAAATGTGAATCCAACCCCCTCCCCCTTTCTCCCCCTTTTTCAAAACTTCTAGAGACAGGCTCTCTGACTTCCTCTCAACGTCCACGAGCTCCAATCATACTTTTAAACGCATAATAATAATCAGAAATTATACAATACACTTAAAATAAAAAAAAAATAAAAAATTCGAACTAGCTGTTCAACGTTCAGCTTGTCTCTTGAAACTATGTAAGAAAAAGAACGGAATGAAAATAAAGTGGGAAAAAAATGCCGTATCTTTATGTGGAATGGAGGAACCTGAATTTTAAATGAACGATTTGCGAGTTCGCAGACACACGCTTCTTTATGCTGGGTACGACAAGCATGTTCCCGGCTTCTTGAATGGCGGACGGCAAAGGAGCGTCTTCTGTCGAAATTCCATTCCGGGTTCGGGGCTTTTTGAATGGAGCACGCGGGTCCTCGGCCCCCGCTGAATGGGGACTGCGGGGAGCGCACCTTTCCCTCCCTTCCTGGCTCGCTTCAAGGGACGCTGCTGCGCACAAAGCACGAAACACGACTAAGTGCCCGTCCCGGTCGACTCAAAGCCCCTTTTTACCCTTCGCAGGTAAGCTCAAGCGTAGCAAAAAAAAAAAAAAAAAAAGCTTGTGTATGTACGTGTTATTTTTTTTTCCTGTTCATTCGAGAGTTTTCGCTTGCTTGTTTGGTGGTTGTGAAGACGTGCATATCTGGCTTTCTGATTTGCCTCACATATCTGGAACGTGTCGCTTTTGAAATGGTACGCGTATTACCGAAGCGGGCATTGACGGTTTGTTTGCAATAGAATACTGCGCAGTAGCATGTGTTTAGCGCCAGTGTTTTGTGGATCTTTCTTGTCGACTCTGGCAGCTTAAAAAAACGCGCGACGTGGGGAATCCCTGGGCATTTTAGTCTCGCCCCTGAGCCAATCAGATGCCAGCATTGGTCGATAAAGAAGCCGAGAGAACAAATCACGAAGCAAGACGCATGAAGCCACGCCCCTGCGTTTCTTATGTTGTCAGCGACAGGAGAACGTCACAGGTCGGGTTGAAGGAAGTCAGTATGGACCCTTTTTCTGTATACAAACAGGAGCTGCTGCTTGCGTCCCGAGGGTCTTTCGGTCGATTCCGTCTTTGCAAGGCTGTCGAGTTGGCTTCTGTCACCAATTCTATTAAAGTATAAATGGTACACGGACAAAAAAGTGGGAGATTTAGCGAGGGCCTTCGACTGTACGATTCGACGTCTTGGAGAAGACATGTTTGTTTTCAAGAATAATCAAAAATGTTTGAACAGATCTCGCGCTTCTTGGTACTTTCAGCGTTTACCTGGACAATTGGCGGTAAAATGTTTCATCGAAGTTTCAGGCAGAAGTGTTCAGGTGGGATTTGTTCATCTTTGCAACAGGAATTTCGCTGGGATGTTAAAGACTGGAGCAGCGCCTCGTAGCGTTTACCAAGAAAAGGGTCTATTTGGAGGACACAGAGATGTTACAGCAAAAAGAGCTCACCCTGAGAAAGTGTGCAATGCTGACGCTGTTATACTTTATATTGTCGATACCCGATTATGGACGGTACAGTTCGGAAGCGCAAGTATTTCCATTGAAAACGGGACACAAAAGAAGGAGACGACGAGGGAAATAGTTCAGGTCATTATAGACCATTCCGGAAACAGGCTGCTGTCCGTCGCCACTGTTAGCAATTCTGCGCATAGTGTGTGCTCTGGTCTCTTTTCGAAGCGACGGAGAAGCCACTTCACAGATACCGAGTTAGACCAAAAACGTAAATGTGTAAAATGTGTCTGCTTGAAAAAATCCTTTAAGGTCGGTTGCATGAACAGGTCCGGTTTCCTCTCTAGACTCACAGTGAACTAGTTTGTAAGTGAGTGGTGAGTATTTTTCACGCATGCGAAACGGACCTTCCTACCTGTTTGCCAGGGAGGCTGCGAAGTCTCGAGCGGCGTCGCTCAGTGGGTGAGTACGCCGGAGTACGCCAAGTCACGTCACCCCTGGTTGTACTGTTCTGCCTGCTGCACTCGGGCGACGTCGAGATTCTCTCGGGCCTCACGAAGGTTATCGGAGTAGCGCTTTCGCAGGTCCTCTGCGAACTTCACGTAGCGGCGAAGCCTTCCCCCAGACTTTGTAGAAAGGAGACTGTTAAAAAGCGGGAACGCGAGCTCCTTGCCGAAATTCAATTGGGCAAGAGTGAGACCCGTTGACCGATTAGTGGTCGTACGGGTTTCGAATGTCAGCTTCGCCAGTTTCGCGTCCCAGTCTTTGTGGCGCTCCGTGTAGGCCACTAACATCACTTAAGGTTCCGATTTACCCTTTCCATGATGTTTGGTTGTGGGTGGTGTGGGGAAGTTCTTTTGTGCTTAATTCCCAGCACCGCGCAAGCGTTCATGAACACCTTACTCGTTAGGCAGGAGGCATTATCGCTTACAAGTTCTGCAGAAAAGCCGAACCTAGCGAATGTTTTCAGTAGGCACTCTCAGATGTTTTGCGAATCTAGCTTCCGCGAAGCAAATAACTCAACCCACTTCATGAAGTGGTCGGTTACCACGAAAAAGTACTGATTGCTGCGCGGTACTACGTGGGAAGGGGCCTATGACGTCACAGAAACAAATCTGCCAAGGGCTCCGACTCACGATTGGTTGCATGAGACCGGGGGGCTGACCACCACGTGGTTTTGCCTTCTGGCACACCGAGCAGCTACGAGCGTATCGGAGCACATCCTGCCTCACGGCTGGCTAGGAAGCAATTTGGGATACCTTTTCGTAAGTTTATCTCCCACTGCTGTGTCCTGCCAAGGCAGAGTTATGCATGTATCGGATGAAAAGCTTACGTAGCTTGCGGGGTATCACGGTCCGGAACGACGAGCCATCCGGATTGTCCTCGGCCTGGGGCATGTAGCGCAGCAGGAGGCCGTCATCGCTCATCAAGTAGGAGTCGACCTCCTTGTCACTTGGGCGGTCAACTGGACTTCTTGCTGCCAGCAAAGCGGACACACGTTGGCAGAGTCCGTCATCCAGCTGCGCCTTGCGAAGCTCCTCGCGGCACACCGATGTACCCCAACGTGAATCGGGGGATCCTCGTGCCGTGGCCGCGACGGTCACCAAGCCATGGGTATCCTGAGAGTGTTCCTCGGGGAGTGGAGCACGAAGAAACGCATCAGCAACTTTGTTAGTTGACCCCAGGTGGTACACATTGGAGTAGTCATACGGCTGTAGCGTAAGCGCCCAACGAGCAAGACGTCCAGCTGGATTCTTAAGTCCTCTTAGCCATGAGAGTGCTAAGTGATCAGATTGAATCTGGAACGTTGCGCCACCTAAGTACATATCGAACCGCTTCAAAGCATAAATAAAGGCGAGACATTCACGTTCTGCGACACTGTAGTCGCGCTCAGCTGGAGTTAGCGTGTGGCTCGTGAAAGCAACTGGCCGAACCACACCGCCATACTCTTGCAGCAAGGCAGCACCCAGGCCACAGTCGCTTGCACCTGTCTGCAGAACGAACGGCTTGTTCAAGTCTGGGAGCTGTAAACAAGCGTTGTCAGTCACGGCTTTTGAAACGACTGTGAATGCGCATTGTTGTTGTTCGACCCAACACCACTTGACGCCTTTTTTTAGAAGGTGATTGAGCGGTTGGGATATCCCGGTAGATCGCAATCATTCCGAGGTCTCTTTGTAGGCCCTTTACGTCATGTGGGCTTGGGTAGTCCGTTAGCGCGCGCGACTTATCTTCGCTGGGGCGGAGCGTACCGTTATCCACAACGAATCCATGGAGGTTAATCTTGGGCGCGGCCAACTGAACCTTTCCGGGTTGAATCGTGAGCCCAGCATTACGCATTCGCTCAAGTACACCCGCCGGCATTATGAAGGTGAACAACTTACCTGGTTTCTTGCCTATTTTACGGCTCCCGAAAGCTGTATTAACTCTCAACGTCTCAAATGGTACGTGGCTTGGGGTCTAAACTTTGCGTTCTAGCCCTCTTCTAGAACAGAGCTTGTTCCAAAACTTGCAGGAGCGTCAAAACAAGAAGTGGGCTGTTCACCTTTATCTCGCTCATGGATGTACAAGGCGAAGGTGTTCGATATGCTCCTCAATAGTTCTCGAGAAAAACAACCACGTCATCCATGTATGCCATGGCGAATTTGTACTTCGAGTTTCCGAGTACAACAACCATCAGGCGTAGAAAACTGGCTGGAGAGTTAGACAAGCCAAACGGCAGTCGGGTGAACTCGAACAGCTCTCTGTGGCAGATGGAAGCAGTTTTTGGAACGTTGGATGGGTTAATCTTGATCTGAAAAAACCCGCGACTGCAATCCAGTGTTGTAATCACGGTCGCGTTACCGAGCGCGTACATCACGGAAGAAATGCTGGGGAAAGGGTAGCTGTCGCGTACGGACACATCGTTGAGCCGCCTGTAAACCACACAGAATCTGGCTGTTCAGTATTTTTCCGGAGCGAGAACAACCGGGAACGCCCAGGGGCTCTTCGACTCACGTACTGAACCGGTGTTGATAATTTCCTCGAGCGCCGCATCTAGGAGTGCCCTTTTGTGGGCGCTGATCGGTCGAGGGTTGCAACTCCGAGGCGGCGAGTCACCGGTTTCAATGCGGTGCAGCAGGATATCAGTCTTTCCAGGTGTTTCCGTGAACATCGGTGAAAAAGACTGCAGGACGGCTTGCAGCTCCTGCTTCTGCTGGCTGCTTGCGGGGCACTTTCGCAACGATTCTCGAACGCCGGCAGGCAAGACGTCTGGCACCGTAGTGAAGTGGGCTGCAGTGGTCGGGCTACGGATGCAGACCTCCCGCTTGGTAAACGGAGTCAGCTCCGGTTGTTGTCCCAGCCGGTATCCACCACCAGAAAAGTCGATTGTCATGCTTTCGCCTCTATTGAAATCTCGGCTCAAGATCACGGGTACCACGAGTCCTGAAAGATAAAGAAATCGCTGACGCCGCTTCTTTCCATTAAACCGAATCTGCAGCCTTATGGCTCCTCCAGCTGTTATCGCTGTACCAGAAGCTAGCTGCAAACGGGTTTCGCACTCCCGGAGGCTATCTTTTTTAGGGGCGAAGCTCCTTAAGGCGTGGGTCTGTCCCTCCTAGTTGTGGGTATGTAGCCACTTCGAGGTTTAGTTCTTAACGAAAGAAAAAACAAACAAAAAACACCACGCCTTCCAGGGATCGAACCTGCGACCACTTGGTCAGTACTCCGATGTTCTACCCCTGCGCCAACTAGACAGGGAGGAACCGGATCTCCTCCTTTCATTCAAACCTCCGTTCCTCCCTTCTCTGGGCAACTTGATCACAACAAGGAGGAACAGTCGCTGTTGCTACCTTTCTCCTCCTTTTTGGGGCGAAACTCTTTAAGACGTGGGTCTGTCCCTCCTAGTTGTGGGTATGTAGCCACTTCGAGGTTTAGTTTATGAATGGCTCAAGAGATGGCGTGTTCCGGAATTAACTTTATGTAGAGATGACAGATGGCGCTTAGCTCTAAAAGGCACTCGCTCTTGGCGCTGCTCGTAGTTTAGCTGGATGGAGGCAGTAGACAAGGCTGCGGAGCGGAGAGCGCGCAAGGCGGCGGCAGCGCGCGCTCGCAGACAGAATCCAGCCGTGCGAAAGCGAGAGGCCGAAGCATGTCGTCAGGCTGCGCGTCGACGCCGCCAAGATCCGGCCGTGCGAGAGCGGGAAGCCGAATCGCGTCGTCAGTCTGCTCGGCGACGCCGCCAAGATCCGGCCGTACGAGAATGGGAAGCCGAAGCGGCACGGCAGCGTCGCCAAGATCCGGCCGTACGAGAGCGGGAAGCCGAAGCGGCACGGCAGCGGCGCCAAGAGGATCTGCAGAACGTCAGGGAACGGGAAGCGGCAAGAAAGCGCGCGTATCGGCAGGCAGACCCCGATGCAGCGAGAGCTCGTGAGGCGTCTGCAAAACGCATCAGGCGAGCTCAGCCCGAAGGTGCCGACGCGCGGTTTAAGCGAGACTTTCTAGACGTTTCGTTCGGCCATAGCTGTGGTGTGTGTGATAGATTGTGGTTCTCAAACAGTCTAGTCACAATATCTTCCATAAAGAACGACCAGGCTCGCGCCAATGCCATCGCCGTGCTGCAGCGCGAGTTCCCTGCCAGCAGCGGTGAGTACAAAATTTGCTATAGCTGCAAGGATTCGCTAGTGGCGGGAAAGGTGCCTCCAATGAGCGTATCTTACGGCTACACGTACCCACCCAAACCGGATCACTTACCTCCTCTGAACCTTGTGGAAGAACGACTGATCGCTCCTCGTTTGCCGTTCATGAGCATAAGGCGGTTGACGCACGGTAATGGACAGTATGGCATCAAGGGGCAAGTGGTTAACGGAAGAATCGCTGGTTTACCGACGATTCACTCCGGAGCTTTGCCCACTCATCATCATTCACCACGTGGATATGCTGTGACTTTTTGCTTTGCAGAGTTCGAAAACGAAATCCGCTATAAGCAAGATAGCGGCCTCAGAATCCAAAAGTGCGGTAATGGGAAACTCGAGCAGTGAAATTGTCATGCGCGGTTCAATGATGTTAAGCTCGGGCTGGATTCGACATACCGATGGAATCTGTGCCGCGGCCTCACTGCTCCCAGGAACTGCAACGGCCGTCGGCAAGTGGCTGTCTGGAGTCAGCGTCGCCGGCCGTAATAGTTTCCCTGGTTGTTTTGGTTCCAGCCCTTTGCCGCCATCTCGTGCCACCTCTTGTTTGTAGAGTCCAGAAGTCTGGGACACTTGTTTTGGTGATGGCCGGACTGCTCCCACTCTTAGCAGCTGTCCAACGACAGTTGCCTGTTTAGGCCACCCGCACCGAGGTGCCCGTCGGACCGCCTCCAGTGATCGCGTAAGGAACCACTATGGGAGGGCCTCCACCAGGCTTGCGACTGCCTGTTCTGGAGAGGGCTTGTTCCGTTGCGGCGGGGGCAATGCTGCTGGGTTGCGGGTTTGTGACCGCACCATGCCAGTTTTCGCAAGCCCTTGCAGGAGCAGACTGATGAAGATGGTTCGCTTGGGTGGTGATCTCCGTTGGGCCCCAGCTTACGATAGGGCACGGCACACGACCTCCCACCTGTCGTGGCGATCCCCGCCCGAAACCCTCACGGGCCCCGCTGTGAACTCCGGGGACCTCTTGACGATAGTTAGGCGAATATACGCTTATCTCGCACGGGAGATCACCATGCACGCCGCGCTAAAACACTCGTGGTTGGCGTGGTGGGGAAAGGAGGTCTCGTTTGGACAGTCCAGTTCCGTGGAAGCCTCGGGGCTTCGCCTTGCGTATGCCGGTTCGAGCGCGTACTTGGCTGGTGGCGGCGGCACGTAGTTCCACTCGGCATGAAGAGCTTCCTCGATGAGGCGGGCGCCCCAAGCTAGCTCTTCAAGGGTCTCAAAGGTGCGGTTGATGAGGTAGACGTGGTACCTTGGGTGACACTCTCTTCAGACCCGAGCTACTCTGTCCGACTCCGGTGACCTCGGGTCCGGCCTCTTGAAGAGCTTTTGCATGACCCGAAAGTACCAGACCAGACTTTCGTCCGGGTGCTACGTCCTTGCTTCGAGCTCTCGGAGAATCTGCGTTGCTTAGCCTGCAGGCAGGAATTCTTCTCGAAGCCTCGTCTGGAAGTCCGCCAGGCGGGTGAAGGGGGCCTGTGACCCCAACCAGCACCTGGCGCTGGCTTGCAACGCCAGCGGGACAATCCGGTCCACGATGAAGGCTTCCGAGGCACCGGAGGCAAGGTGGTACGTCTACAGCTCGCCCAGAAAGTCTGCCACAGACGACGTCGTCGTACTCCATGTAGACTGGAACAGTCAAGTGTGGTCGGGGCTCTCGTGGGGGAGTTTCCTGCGGGCTAGGCGTGTGGGCCAGGGGCTGTATCACGGAGTCGCACATCTCCGTGACCTTCGTGAGCAGGCTCATTTGTGCCGCTGCGGCCATCGCGGCTTCCTGCTCCCGTGTGAGCATGTCTGCGAGCACAAAAGAAGAAACGCCCCCAAAACCCAACACAAGCGCAAAAAAAGGAAACGCCCCCCAGAATCCAAAACAAGTGCGCAAAACGATTGCCGCGGTTACAAAAACACAGTCAGAGACAGGCCAATACAACAAACGCGTACGTGACGGAAGCACGGAACGATGGTAGGAAACACGGGGAATAGGAAAAAGGCTTACCCAAAGAAGAAACCAAGCCCCGTGAAATTCCTGCGAGTGGGTAGCATACCACGGTTGGACGCCATTGTGGTCGGTTCGCCTTGCAGCATACCCAACCCGGAGGAATAACACGGAGCCAGTGGTTTCAACAACAAGAAACTGCATTTAATGGGACATGGACAAGACGATTAACATTGCTGCCAGCGGCGCCTGAGTCCAGGCAGCGACTCTTCGTGTGCCGCCTCTGATCTGCCTTATCAAGGCGGCGCATCCGATGTGCGCGTGGCTGGCGTGACGTCGCCGCCACGCGGGAAACGTTCGGCACCTTTGCCTCGCAGTCGGGCAACTAGGCTGGGCAGCCGCTAGGTTGCCCACAATATATATCTATATATATATAATAAAAATTGATAAGGCGACGAAAACTGAAACAAACTAATGTTTAATGGGGCGAACTTGTGCCTAAAACAAAGAGAATATATATATATATATATATATATATATATATATATATATATATATATATATATATATATATATATATATATATATATATATGTTCGTATATACATATATATGGCTGGGAACCAGACGAAATCTCGGCCGTGCTTTCCTCGTTCGCTAATACGCGTCGGGTAGTTTTTAGTAAAAGAAAAAAAAACTTCTGATAAAATTCGTCTTCCCTCTCCGTCCTCGTTCCTAAGGAACCGGTGGATTTTCGTAAGCCCTGGAATAGTTAAGATGGCAATCGCTGAGTAGCGGACGACGCCGGTTTTCGGTGCCCGAACGACTGACCAAGACGCCACTGCTACCTCTGCGTGAGGAGCAAACGAAGACCTTGACCACTTTTATTGGAGGAATACATTAGGTAGAGACATGAACTAATGGACTGTTCTTCACACAGTCCTTCCAATAAGAGCTCGCGCTGGGACGTCACTGTACTCGCTGCCCAAGAAGCAGAAAAATCCTTCTCTCAGTATAAAGCCTTCTAAAGTAGTGCCATTGGACTTCCAATGAACCAGATCACTGATAAAAAAGCGGAGATCACTGATAAAAAATTATTTTAAGATAAGCATTGAGACATTTGAAGTGCAAGCACTATAACAATTTATTGTCATTTTTTTTATTATGTAAAACTTCGGTGCCAGATTAGGCTTCACATATGAACTATTCCCTTTGTAATCTCGATACTAAGGTGACACGATATAATTTTTAATATGAAGACTACGAAGGAAAATGTTAATATGTGGAGCCTAAATTGATTCAGTGGCAGCAACGTTTCTCACTGAAAAACGTTAATAACCCCCCAAAAAGTGCATCTTACCGTCCATGCATGGATAAAAACGGTGACCGTCTGGCGACTTCTTGAGAGTCGCCATTTTACTCATGCTTAATCCTTCTTAGGAAGTATGCGAAGCGTTGGGTGAAACGTGGGCGCGAACGGGTGGCTTGAATTGCCTTCTCTGCACGACTGCTCCTGCAAGTCAAACATTTTTGGAGCGGTACGTTTTTAGACGCATGTCTTTGACAGCTGTGTCCTCACATGCATGATCGTGTGTAGCTGGGGCACAACTTTGTCAGCAGGCATAACCTAGTTGTTCACGCAATGCAATCGAGAATTCGCAATATTACCAAGAAAAAAAAAATACAAGAGTGGTGCATGTGGAAGTGTGCTTTTTTTAAGTTTAGCGTCGGCTTCTACGTTACTACAGACGAAGATATTTTTTACATCTGTCATTCGGGAATACTATTTATATATCAGTTGTAGTTGTTAGTAAGGTGTAGAAACAAGAATGTTTATATATTTTCTTCTGGAAGTTTAGACACACATGTCAAGTGACATATTCCCCTATTTCATGATCACGACTACTTTTGTAATATTTGTTTAAATGCATATAAGACAAGAATTCAGCTATGCAACGCGTATTCTCAGCAAACGAACAATCGCTAAGACGTTTTTCATGTATTCATATACGCGTAATTACAAAAATGTGAAGAACAAGTTTACCGAGAAATAAAAATGTAACAAAAACATTTTTTTGTTTTCTTCCTAAGTTGCTGATCTTTGTGGAACTGTATTCATAGCAGAAACTTTACTAAATTATTTTTAAGATGTTAAAGCGTACTCAACAGTCCATATAAAAGTACTGTCGTTACGACATTGCGACGTGCACTTTGGCATTTGCCTCCGTGAAAGTAATCCATTTTCTTCCAACATTAAAACAAAGACACACAATAACGTCTTTTGTAACAACAAGGAACTGCTCAAACGTTAGGTAGTATACGTCTAGTTTAATAAATAAATATCGCATTTGATAAAAAAAAAAACATTAATAACAGCGAGGCCACACTATGAATAAATGTGTTTTAATAATACTGTGGTGGTAGTTAATTTTCTGACTTTTCTTTTGTCTTTCATTCAAAAATAAATTTCACAATAATATCACTTATCTCGGTGCCGCGTAGCGAAATTTTCTTTTTGGGGAAACTTTGAATAGTTATTGAGTGGCCACATAATGTCATTGACTCCGTAAGTGTGACGTCATCGGTCCAAACAAACCGTTGCTAGGGTCGTTGTTATGGACGAATACATGTGGCTCGGTTTCGCTACGAAAACCCGACCGTTCAAAAATCAGGAGTAGGATTTAAACTTCTAAAAATCACAGATGTAGAAAGCTTAAATGTCATATATGTTTCGACAGAAGTGTGCCGGTAATCGCTCGTTTCTGAAATATTTACGACTGCAACTTCCGGTCCTCAAGATGCCTGCAGCAGACGACGAATGCAAGTATGCCGTCTGCCGCACGCCGGCCGGCCAAACCGGGGCCGTCGTTTGAATCGTGTGAATAAAGACAATATTCTGACATCGCGTTTGTTTGAAATAAAATGAGTTTCAGACACTTATAAGAATTCATAGTGGGGTGCGATGCAAAATATGGTTTATCGAAAGTCCGGACGTCGATCGAGATGATCGTCTGCTAAAAGATCGCATTGCACCCGTGAGAAAAGCACTTCAGGCGATCGGTAGAGATCCCAAATTTTGTTTGCGGACTCGCGCTATGCGAGGGTGCTTCGTATACCTGGTTGTAACCATCGCGTGGTGAAAGACCCTTGCAGTTTCTTCAGATTTCCGCAAGACCCCAAAGCGCGAAAGAACTGGATAAAAAACATAAGGTGAGTTAATTACAGATTGTACTTGCATCGCGGGTTCGATGGAGATCTTCACCAAAAGAGCACATCCACGGAATTTGATATATACCAAGGGGGAAAAAAAGCAAACTACTGCGAAATTGCGATAGACATGCAATTCTTTAATAACTTGACAACCACAATAATAATAATAACAAACGACTTACCTCGACGGCGTACGATTTGCTTCTCATGCTGGCCTGCACTACGCCGGTAATGCACTTCAGGTCGTCGTCGTAACTGATCTGCATGACGTGGTTTGATTTTACTGCATTTTCACCCCTCGTAACTAAACTGGGTTTTTCTTTCCAGAAAAAAAAAAAAAAACGCACATTGCGGAGGCCTCTACGGCCATGGTGATGCACTTGTTTTTGTCGCTCGTTTACCGACGCAATTCAATGAAGACGCCCGCTGCAACAGAGGCCGGCAAATCTATCGTGTCGTCTGCTACCGAAGCAAAGCGGAGTGCAAGTCTTCAGAAATGGCTTTCATCGTTGCGATACGACACTGAGACGACAAGAACATCTTCATAATTCGATATCAAGAAGTTAGGTTGCTTACAAAAAATTATTTACTTAGTTGTAAGCAAAAATCTAGCCTCATGTGGAGTCTCCATGCATTAGTCCATAGCAACGTCCCTAGCAACGGTTTGTTTGGACCCAGACGCCTTGTTGTGACGTCATCACTTACGGGGTCAATGTCCTGCCGTAATCTTGCTAATTCAGGCGTTACGTTATCAGCGTATCCAGTTTTGTGAAGTATTAGACAAATAGGCCTTGGGCGTGTGAGCGACTAAAGAACTAACTAAACTAAAAAAAACAAAAAAAAAACAGTACTTGTGGTTTTCTGAAATTATCTTTGAAGCATTCACGTAAAGAAGTCGAGTATAACCCAGACAGAACTGATTGATTGACTTTATCTTGTCGATAAAGGAAGCCAAGATGTTAGTTATGGAAATTTATTTATGTTCTATGGCACTGCTTGCCAGATTTCATTTATGTTGGCCGTGTGCCACATTGTAGCGGTAATCCAATAGCCAAAAAACGCCTAAGCAACAAAAAGAAAAAAAAAAGTTTTGAAAGTAAATCGTCGGAACCCAGTAAAATGTCCAAACAAACGGGATGAAGAGCTCTCGGGAATAACTCCGAAATTCTCCGGGAAAATGTCTGGAAGAAAGGCGTGATTCGAGAGATGCGAGGCTGAAAGAGGGTGAGGAGAAGAAATATATATACGGGTGAGAGGAGAACCGGAGCTTCGACTGCCTGCTACAATTGCCGGAGAAAGGAAGGCGCGAGAATAAAATCTGAATCTAGTCGGTCCAAATTCGATCAAGTGTGCAACAGCTACAAAAGTAAATCAAGCTTCTTCTTTTTTTTTTCTTCACTTCTTCTCCCGGTCGCCGACGAATGGAAGAAAGATGTGTTGTAAGAAAGAAAAAAATGCATTCCTAGAAAAGTTTCGAGTGGCGCCAGCAACGCGGAGATGTGTGCGAGTGCATTCGGCCGGGCTCCAACAGAGACCGAAGCTCACAAAGTTCTTTGGAGCCCCGGGCTAAAGAGGGCCGTTGAAACCTCGCCGCTCGAGAGAAGCTCCAGTGGAGACAGCTTCGGCTTTCTGTCCTGTGCGACGGCGGCAGCGGCCTGCGCGTTAAGGTGGCTGGAATCCACTTTTCTTATTTCTTCGTTTTCTTTGGTTCCTTCGTAGCTTGTCAGAGTTTTAATAGTTGCATATTTACGTGACTCGTCGTTTCTGGTCGAGCTGTTAATTCAATTGGAAGTGTTTCTTTATTTCGCAAGCCTACATCACAATTATTTGATTTTAAATGCATTTTGTGGAAACTGTTAGGACCAGTCACGCTGTTCAATTATCACACACAATACAAGGTGTTGCAGATATGATGGCGGACTTGTCTGCGGATACGTCTCAAGAATGTTCGAAGCACAATTGCTTCATACATTACTGTGCTTCGACCGTGGCTGCCTACAGTTTTTGCATGATCAATATGACAAAACCGTAACACAAAAAATTAAAAAAAGAAATAGGCCTCAGACGGTGCCTCTAGACTTTCATTTGCAAGATGTATTCGCAGTGTGATTGCGGCTTTATTAATTTTCTCCTGAGAATGATGTGCTCCTTTATGCCTTCAAGAGGGCAGCAAAATTAGACATTTATTAGAGCATTCCCCCCTAAAAATTAAAAACAAAAAACAAGAACGTTCTGAGTCACATTGGTGCCGCTTTTCGTGAAGGTGATTTTGTTCGCAATGCATAGAGTAATATAGCAAGCGTAAAGTGTGGCCACTCCCATAGGCTCCAGCGGCTCACTCGAGTGTCAGCGCACCGAGCGGCTCTTGTGAGGTTGGTCTCGACTTCCTGTTTGGGCGCTTCCGTTCACTACTGGGCTAGAGACATAGACGGCTGATATCAGAATGCGGGAATAACTAATGACAATTGATTCCGTTCGTATGAAGCGGTAACTTGCCCCACCTACTCTGCCGTGACTAACTGCAATTTTGCATTTAGGTAGGAATTGATCGCTTAAACCTACGCGTGAATTACAAATTCCAGAGCGAATCATGCACAATGCGCAATTCTCGGTGGAAAATCAGAAAAAGTATGTCGAAAACCGGACGTAAGATAGATCGGTATGTGTTTCTGGACCATACCGCGCCAAGAAAAAGCACCGCATCTCGTTTGATTTGGCCTCCGTGGCCAAAGTTCCGTAACCCTACATGACGGGCCAGTGGAAATTTGTGTACACGTGCGACATTCAACGAAGTTAGACGCCCACGAATCAACCGAGGCATCGGCATGTGATTGTTTCGTGTTTTTCGTGCACGGGAGAGCGTGTGTGAGAACTGCATCGCATCGTCAACAGCGCGGCATCGCCATGAGTGTTCGATCTGAGCAAAGCGAAACTACGCTACGCCTGTCGGATGTAGTTGAAGGAAGGTGCGCAGGATTGTGCAACTGGTGCTCGATCGTGCCCTGGAAGAAGCAAGCGGTGCGTCTTCGACGACGTGTAAAGATATCGTGATTGGGACAAAGCCGTCGGAGTGTGGATAGTACGATTGTGCCGTTCGTTCCCCGCAAAAAGCTAGCGGCGTGTTCTCGACGACGAGTGGAGATCTCGTGATTGTGACAACGTCGGCCTACCACGGCGATCCCGATATTCACGCGGATACAGGTACAGACGCGTATGTCAAAATGATTTCACCCATTATTTTGTAACCATGGCTTAGTTCGGAAAGTTTTTTTGCTCTGCACATGCTGCCATTAGAGCAATGTGCTTTTTTTGTAGCTATTTGACGACGTCCTGACTGCTACTAGTCTCCTTGAAGTTTCCTCAGGTGGAAAGAGACCCGACTTCTGACCGTGATTTCACCCAATATTTTGTAACCGTGGCCTTTATAATTTGGTTTTCAAGTGATAGAACTTTTTTGTTATATTTGATATGGCAATACTGCCAGCCAGGTATTGGTTTTGAAATACTTGTGCTTTTTGTGCGTTTGTTTTCAGGTTTTCTGGTTTTATCTCGGCCAGAAATCTGTGACTAAAGGGAAGCTGTTGTTATGAAGAATCATATTTTGGTCCATTTTTGTTGTGTACAAATAGTCGAGAATTCACTGCTTTTTTAAAGGCACAGTCATTTTTTATGTTTTTTTTGCATTTTGTACATATAATTTGTTTTCAAATAATAAAATATAATTTGTATCTGAATAAAGTTTTTTGGGCCAATTTTGTAGTATGGAATGTGCCATGGTCTGGATTCCTCAAGTGTTAATCCCGTCTCTTAGTCTTACCTGGCCTGGGCAAATATGTAGCCACGTACATGTGACCAGACTTAATATTTGCAGAACAACTAGAAGGCATTGCTTACCAAGCCTGTGGCTTGTATACTTTTGTCTCTGCTGGGCAATGTAATGCCAGAGAGGAATGGTGGTCCTGGATAAAAGCAGCATTCCACATACCCATGTTCTACGGGACACTTTTTTTCTGTTATTGACCGACTTGAAACAAGTGGAATAGGGTGACCATCTTTCCAATTGGTGGCCGGGGATAAAAGGAGCGGTCAGTACCCAGCCTTCTACCCAACAGTTTTTTGTCATCATTGAATAAGTTACCCCCAGTCAACACTGGCCACACAAATGCTGTAGATATTTTTCGGACTGGTGGCCAGGGATGAAAAGAGTAGTCAGTACCCAGCCTTCTACTGGACACTTTTTTGTCTTTGTTGACCAAGTTGCTGCCAGTCAACATTGGCCGAACAGGTGCTGAGGATGTTTTTAAGACTTGTGGCTGGGGATAAAAAGAGTGGTCAGTAGCCAGCCTTCTACCGGACACTTTTTTGTCTTCGTTGACCAAGTTGCTGACAGTCAACATTGGCCGGAAAGGTGCTGAAGATGTTTTTAGGACTGGTGGCCGGGGATGAAAAGAGTAGTGAGTCCCAGTCCTCTACCGGACACTTTTTTGTCTTCGTCAACCAAGTTGCTGCCGGTCAACATTGGCCGGACAGGTGCTGAGGATGTTTTTAGGACTGTTGGCCGGGGTTGAAAAAGAGTGGTCAGTACCCTGCCTTCTACCGGGCACTTTTTTGTCTTCATTGACCAAGTTCATGCCGGTGAACATTGGCCGGATGAGTGCTGGTCACCTTTTTGAGGCGGGTGACCAGGGAGGAAACGAAGACTTGGTGGCCAAGCCCTTCCCGAACATAATTTGTTCATTGGTTGCCAATGGAAAAACTAAGACTCTGTTGCCGGGGGCATAACAGTGATCTTTTGGGGACCTTTGGACCAGCTGCTTGCCAGTGGCCGGGCTGGCCAGGCAGGTGCCGAGCAAAAATCAGTCATTGGCCAGTGTCTGGCCGAAATTTTGTGCTGCCTGGGTAGTGGTTTGCTATTTTTTACCTAGGCATTAAACACTGGGATGGAGAATAGAAGCCATGGGTTACAGCATTATATTAAATGCATTCTAAATAAAATTTTACAACCACGTATTTTTTAACTGGTATGCACGGTGTCCCCCCCCCCAAAAAAATGTTACGGGTTGAGCGGCGTCGCCGTCGGCGTCGGCGTAACCGCGCGTTGCATTATGGGACCTTTCCCATAATGACGTCACACGTGACGTCACGTGTGACGTCACGAGGCGAGGGTAAAACTTCCCCGCTAAATTGGCGGGAAATGTTTCCGCTAAATTGAAGAACTTTTCCCGCCAAATTTAGCGGGAAAATATTACACTCGTGACGTCACACGTGACACCACTAAACGCGGCAAAATTATTCCGCTAATTTATCTGGAAAAGTTTTTCGCTAAATTTAGTGGGGAACTTTTCTCACTAAGTTTAGCGGAGAAATTTTTCCCGTTAAATTGAGCGGAAAAGCTTCGCGCAAAATTTAGCGAGAAAATATTACCCTCGTTGCATCACACGTGACGTCACGTGTGAGATCACGTGAAATTTAGCGGCAAAACTTCTCTGCCAAGGTTAGCTAAAACTTTTGCCCGCAAAAGTTTAGGGGGGAAATTGACGTCACGTGACGTCAACACCGATTCAGTTTTTCCATTGAATTTAGCAAGGAAATTTTCACTAACTTTTTTTCAGATATTTGGCGGGAAAATGTTGGTAAATTTCCCGCTACATTTATCGGGGAAATTTTCGCTAAATTTAGCGGGAAATTCAGCTAAAATTTCCCGCTAAATGGGAGGGGAGCAGGAGAGGGAGGAGTGGAGGGTACGGAGGGGAAGGAGGGGCATACTCTCCTCTCAGTACCTTCCCTCCTCCTCAAGAGCTGCGCTCTAAGTCGGCGTTACAGAAAATTGTAAACGTCTTTCATTTTTTTTTTTCATTCCAGAAATAAACTACGTATTGCCAAATGCTCATCCTCTACCCAAAATGTAGCGCTAGGTGTCCGACCAGATGCCAATGCTTCAGAACTGAGCGTTCTGTTATTCAAAAGTCATAAATAATTTTCCGCAAATTTTAATGAGAAAATGGCGGCGGACAGAGCTCTCGAATTTATGGACCTAAATGGTATCGTCACCTAAAAAGGGGCAAAAACGAACCCCATTTTCGAATTGAAATTTTCAGAAAATCACGAAGGACTTTGGTTCCGTCAGCTACCGGTACATTTGGGCTGAGAATGAGCGTTCGGCGACGAGCAGTTTACTTTTTTATCTACAAAAATGAGTCGTTTACAACTCCCTGTAACGCCGAATTAGAGCGCAGCTCCTCAGGAGAAGGAGGGAAGGGCACTGGGGGGAGGTAAACCCCTCCTCCTCACCTCCTCATCCTCCCTGCTACTCCTCCTCCCCTCCTCCCTCCTCTTCCTTCTCGTCTTCCTTCTCCTCCCCTCCTCCTGCTCCTTCACCTCCTCCTCCCCTCATCCTTCAAGCTCCTCCTCCCTCCTCCCCCTCCCTCGTCTCCTCCTTCCCTTTACCCTTCTCCTCTTCCCCTCCTCCTCTCTCCTCTTTCATCCCCCTCCTCCTCCCTCCTCCTCATTTCATCCTCCTTCCCTCCTCCTCCCCTCCTTCTTCCCCTCTTTCTCCCTCCTCTCCTCCCCACACGTTGCATCATGGAAATGTCCCATAATGCACCGCGCGGGGCCCTCGTGATTTCACACGTGACGTCACTCGAGACGTCACGAGGCTCCCGCGCGATAAATATAGGACATTTCCCATAATGCACTACGCGGTTACGCCGACGGCGACGGCGACGGCGACGCCGCTCAAGCCGAAAACGGGCGCCTATGAGCTGCACTCTAGAAAAAAATAACTTTTAGTTTTTTTGTTTTTATTTTGGTGAAGAAGGAAGGTCAGCGAAGCTGTACTATGATGGGAATGAAGTAATGGCTGGCCGCAAGTCGGCAAGCGAGAGTGAAAAGGCTGGAAACGTTGCCGCTATCTATGAGTGACGGCGGCAACCAGACAACCGGCAAGCCGGTTGTCTGGTTGTTGTCGTCGCTATTAGATGGCGGTAGCTGTCCAAAATTTTCTGTCTAGATTTTGTTCGGCCACGGACACGATGCTGGGGAAACTAGCCTATAACAACGTCGCTGTAAGAAAAAAAATTGTAAATTGGTTTGTTTTTTGCTCCGCATACGTTCCAAATACGTTTTCCAATCACGTATTTATTTTGACTCATACGTAAGCCGTTATAGACAAACTCAATCCACTGACGTCACGCCCCTGCGGTGGCGCTGCTGTCGGTATACTGCGCATGGGCAAACGCTTCACGCCTCCCGAATTCGGTTTCTGCGCACGCGCAGTGCCGACACCTGGTGTGGGCAAAGCGGACTCGTTTGGAAACACAGTGTCGGTGTGCTGTTTATTTAAAACCTAGTTCCGAGTGCAGCCGACGCTACGATCTTACGAAGCCAATCAATCAAGCGGCGCCAGAAATGCGTCCTCGTTGCTCTCATCGTCATGATGCGCCTTCTCTATCGTAGGAAGAACCAATCACGCAGAGTAAATGCGGCGTGATCTTGTGCGGTTTTTTCTTCTTCTTTTCGGCGCGTGATTTGTCTAGCCGGTGAAAGAAAGGGCACAAAAACTGCGAGTGCCGTGACAGTGCACTTTTTTGGCTTTATTTGATAGGCTCTACGATATTGTAGCATCCGCCGCGCTCGGACCTAGGTAGTGTGAAACCAAGTGTCAAACTGTGCAACTTCCCCACTTTGTAGATTTCTTAAAAATAAATAGAGAGAGAGAGAGAGAGAGAGAGAGAGGTGACGTGAGAGAAGTAGAGGAGGTTGTTCTAGCGGGAAAGCTGAACTGGTTCCCCATTTCTTAAAAATACTCGCTTGATAAAACGCGAAAGGCTCCATCCCCAGTTTGGAGATGCCTAAAGGTACTAAGAGGATTGGCCTTCAGTGTTTAGTTTTCCGTGATGGTCATTCGAAGAATCTTTCTAAAAAAAATTAGAAAGGGTCGGCTCTTTTTTGTTGTTTCATTTTTTTTACCTCTCTCTCTAAACCTCGGCATCGCTTTAGGATATGCCGTAAAGTCCGGCACTTCCAGGCTCGGCCCAGACCCCACGCATGAGGGGTCCATGTGGTCCGCCTTCGTTCCCTTTTACGACCAGAGGAGGAACCACGGCTTCCTCTCGTTAAACTATTTCTAAAGATTTTGCTTTTCTTGTTCTGCCGCTTTATTATTTGCTTCTTTTTTTTTCGTTTAGGATACCCCTGTTTTGAAAGTGACCAAGAGACCGCGCCTTGAATTTTTAAAGCGAGTTTCTTTTTCCGAAAGAACAGAGACTTCGGGTTCAATCTCAGTGAGAAATCGGAGTGAAAACAGTTCCGCGAGGGAGGAGAAGGCGACGAAGAAGAAAACAGTGTACAACGACCCCGTGTTCGAAGACCGGACGGACACGTCCCTCCCTCCTTCTCGCCAGTTCGCCACAGAAGCAATTCCTTTGTCACGTAGTTGTCCAAAAGGAGACGTGCTGTACGCTCCTTCGAGTTTTTCGGAATCTTCTTCCAGAAGAATGGAATCTTGCCACACGTGCAAATGTGTTTCGCGTCCTTTTTTAACCCAAAGTGCCGAGCCGGAAGCTTCCGAAACGAGATGGATGGATACGTGCGAGGCGACGATGACTGTAATACAAAGTGGACTCTTGACCAAAAGAAAAAAAATTACTGGTCTTTGTCGTGTGACTTTGCAATGAACGGCACTGTGTACGTTATCTTGGCTTCAAGGCAGCAAGCACGTGTTTTGAGTTTGCTTCGTGTCTGAACATACTTATAGTTTCCTTATTGAGTTGTAATAGTAGACGTCAATCTACCCTTCCATACACTTTATGTGGAATGTCAAATTGAGAGGCTCTGAAAAGTTGAAGTACTTTAAAGCTAACTTAAAAAGAAAGTTGAGAAAATTTTTATATTCATCTAAAAGCCTCCGCCGGTGGTTGGTTCCAGTTGGAAGCGGAGTGTCTTTCTGTAGTTATTTTTTGTGCTTGCGTTAACTTGTTCTAGCCCGATGGAGGTGTCCTTGAGCAAGTAGGCATAACATGGTCTACAGTTTAGTTGCTGATGTCCTAGTTCCACCTAACTAATGAAAACAAAATTGGGTAGTGTGTATGTTTATACAGCCTAGAACTTGGTCTGCCTCAACGAACGACGAGTCTCCCAGCTGTAGATGAGCAATTTAGCCAGTGCAGTACAACCGCTAGCCTGGGGTCTTTAACGTGTACCACGCAGTAGTGATACACGACCGCACGCCGGAACGATGCTCATCCAGATCGAAACGGGCAGGGGTGGGGATTGAACCCAGGATCCTTGGGTTCTGCAGCGCAGCTTTCGCTCCACGTGCTCCGAGCTGGTGTGCGCTAGACCACTCGGCCACCGATCCCCCTACTAATGAAACATGAACAACTAACCGCGACCAACCTCAGGCTCTTACTGCATTTACGCGAAAGTATGTATGTTAGAAATATAAGATCTCGGTCCTTAGAAGTAAGCTCGAGTAAGAAAAAGCCTATAAAAAAGTACCACTTTCGCGTCTATGTTCTATGTCGTACTTGGGGTTAGTTTCCACTAAATGTTGAGTCTTGTAGCTTAAGCGGGACTAGGGTCTGAGGCACCAAGCGCTGCCTAACAGTCTGACGCACGCGTGACATTTTAACCGGCCAGTTTTTACTAAGTGAAAGACGATTTCAACACTAACCTAAAATAACGAGCGCGGCGTTTTGCGCAGTTGACATTGACCCAAGTGATTTCCGAAGTTAATATCGCCTTAACGGGTAACAAACAGCTCAGGGACACGGACAGAGTAGAAGACGGAAGACAAAAACGGCGCTGCAGTCTTCCGTCTTCTACTTTGTGGGTGTCCCTGCGCTGTCGGTTACCTGTTAAAATGAACTACCAACTAGCCCGTTTGTCAACGATCGTTCAGGCATATATCATTGGGCGTGTAATTCATTGCCGGCTGGATTACTCAGGTGCGTGTTTGTACCCACCAAGAAGTGGGGCGAAGTCCGTAGCGTGGATGCGCTGATCCCTTCATAAAATCTCAAATGTGTATTCTTTGACAATTTTCCTCCGCCATTTTTTGCTGTTGTTTCTAATATGTTTTCGGCTGAAGGAGGAGGAAGTCATCACCTTAATTTATTTCACACAATGTTAGATCTAGTGTTAACAGAAGCTTATAGTACGTATAATAATAATAATCATCACCATCATCATCATCATCATCATCATCATCATCATCATCTTCTTCTTCTTCTTCTTCTTCTTCTTCTTCTTCTTCTACTTCTTCTACTTCTTCTTCTTCTTCTTCTTCTACTTCTTCTTCTTCTACTTCTTCTTCTACTTCTACTTCTACTTCTACTTCTTCTACTTCTTCTACTTCTTCTACTTCTTCTTCTTCTTCTTCTTCTTCTTCTTCTTCTTCTTCTTGATTTTTCGGGTGCCCTAAAACGGCCGTGCGGCCTTCTCAATCGAAGAACAAAATCAAGGATTGATGTGACGTGAACATACCCTGTAATGTTCGTTTGTGAGAGGAGAAATGCCGGCAAAAATTTAAGTTGCTAGTAATAACAGTTTAATTATACATAAGCGAGCGCTAGGATCAACTAGCCGTTGGGAGGGTTTACAAGGACTGCAGTGCCACGGGGAGGTGAGGAGCTCTTGCTTTCAAAAGCGCTGCGTCTTTCTCTATGGCGACTACCTCGAATGCTCATAGAACAAAGCGATATATTGGGTACACAATAATAAAAATAAATGCGTCGCAGTATGTTTCAGAGTGAAAAAAAAATGAAAAACAACATCCCTATCAATCTGGTGCGATAAGCAATATTTGAAATACTCGCCACCTTGTGCCGCCCCGATTCATCTTGTGGGCTGACGCGTTTTTCGGTTGTTTGACTCCTTTGAAAACATACAAGTAGCTGCGAAAGAGGTTTCTTATGCATCATCAGTGCTTTCTTGCCAAGGCGACATCGCAAATGTGACAATTTAAAAACACAGGTGTAAATATCTTTTCTAATTTTTTTTTTTTTAGTTACGCGGTACTCAGGCTTAGCGATTTCTTCAAGAAGACTGCTTAGCGATACGGGGGCGCGGCATTTTTTCCGTGCAAGCTGTGATGCGCGTGTGCGTATGTGCGCTTGAGTTCGTGCGTGCGTGCGTGAGTGCATGCGTGCGTGGGTGCGTCGTACGGGGTCATTTTTATCGGGGAGTGGCGGCTGTTATTGGGGGTCATTAGCGTGCCCGACGACCGTGGATGAATGATGTAGCCATTATCCTGAAACACATGCGTTACCAGGCAAGACCATCCTCGTACCTCGAGACAAGCCTGGCATGCAACACTTGGCCCATTTGCTGTTTTATCGACGAAGTGCAAGCGCGGTATCGATGTTGAGAGTAGCGTCAAAAGCGGTACGACATGGTGGCGTATATTTCCAGATTCTCGTAGAAAGGGTTCAAGCAAATATCGATCTAGATTTTTATTCTTTTTTTTTTAATATCCAGACAGATAATAAGTAATCAAGAAAAGCGATCTTCCTAAATGCCACAAATAATGAAGTGTCGTTAGTTCATCGAGGATATTATCCGTCAGTAAGTATAACAAAACTTTCTTGTCACTCTTTGGTCTGATATTCATGCAAACAGGTAAAGAGCGCCTGACTCTCACTGAACTGCTATATTGCAGTACTGCATAGCTAAACAACTGTCTAGTAGAATTATTTAGAATTATCGATAACGTAGAGTTTATTTGAAAGCGAGAATCACAAAGATCGTTCAAGTTTGCAACAATACACTCTTAGTATTGAGATTTTGACTCTTCGTTTTTTTTTTCTTTGTATATTTTGCATGGTCTGAATTATATGCATTGCATATATAAAAAAAATATATATTCAAGAGAGGAAATATCTCCTCTCAAGCTAAAGGAAAGGTTGAGTGAATCAAGATTTTTGGAAGCCTTATGCTAAGAGGCGACATTTTGCTATATAGTTGTTAAGGGCTCTAAACAACTTAAAAAAACAGAACAACAGGGCAATGGCCATCAAATAAGTTAAAAGTATTGCTGAAGTCCAGATACAAATCCGTCTTTTCTTTTTTTTTTTCTTCAATGTTTTGGGCTTTCAAGGTGTTGAAAGATCACCTGCTCGCGGCATGTTCTCAATTATTTCTGTGTAACTCCCTTTTAGAAATCTCCGTCTGTGAAGGACTTAAATATGGGCTAAGTAAGGTTTACCAGCGAAAGTAGTTCTCTGCTAGTATATCAATTTCGTAGTTCAAGTTCCTAGTACTAAATATTACTACTTACCAAATATTTATATTAAGCTCTTTCTTATGCAAACATGCAAGATTTGTAGTTTTGACAGATCGTTGCATGGTACCGCACGCGTTTAATTACCATGAAGAGAACGATTTGTTTGGCTGTCACAAAGTGCTACTGCAGGGTTAACTGAAACGCGTCCCAGCGATGTGTATTGTAAAAACGTGACCTATATATTGTCCTGTCTTCACAAAAAAGGCAACAAGGTTATATATTGCGTAACATCGAAAATAAATTGGATTCCACAATGGGAGAGATTAAAAAGACGGATCTAGAAGAGACCTCAATTTACGAAACATGCAGTGCCATCCGATGCGCCGAAAACCATTATTGGGAACTTGCTGTATAGTATGACAGGGTTTAGGAAGATTGTACACGTATTTAGCCTTTTCTAGTTCGTCCGAAACGAGCGTACCTTGCCCATTTTTACATTCCCCATTTTCTTATTTTTAAGATATATAAGATTACAATTGTCGAACAACTCTTTTTTGCCTGTTCTGATTATGTGAAAACAAAAGATTATCTTAAGGAGCCCATATTCACTGAGCTATGCTGGTGTACATTGGAAGGCTGACTATTAACGATTGACAGTAAACTATGCACTTTAAATATGAACATCAGTCTTAAGGTTGGCTATAAAAAAAAGCTGTTATAACTTTTTTTTTCCTCTATCACATTATGAAGTAGACTGTAATATATTTAAGGTCACCATTTATCTCAAACACACGTTCCTCTTCCCCCCACCAACGGGAACATAAAATAACTTCACCATCCATAAAAATCAGCTGTCGTTCCCTTTTACCCTTTCCTGTTTTCCCTCTTTCCGTCTTGCTTTCTTTCTTTGGAGAGTATAGGGTATATATTTTGGACCACTTCGTTTCTTACCGCACAGTGTAAATTCATACGACGAGGCGTTGAGATAACCAACCCTTTATTGCAGTATGATTTTCTTCCCACTGGCCTGCCTTGATGGTTCGCACACAGTAGGAAGAAAGAACAAGCCGCCCCCCGAAAAAATACGCTTTGTCATTCTGATCCTATGCATGAAGAAATTTTCGACGGCTTTGCGGGAATTCGTTTCCGGGTCCCTTCTATGTTTTTGTTTGTTTTGATTTTCTCCTTGAGAAATCCAATTTTCTCTGGGACAGGACTGTACGGCCTCGCACGCTTTTGGGGGACGGTCTCCCTGGGAGTTGGTTCTGATGGACTGTTCCGGAATTCCGCTGACCACCGCGGACTTCTCGTGCGAAGGCGAAAATGGAGTGCAGCTTGCCGCGGCGTCCTCAACAGGAAGAGACCGGAACAATTTTCTCCCTTACCCGGAGCCCCCCAAAACACGCACTCCGTACGAAAACCACAGAGAAGACGAAAAGAGCTTTGCCCGCGTTTCTCTGAAAACAGCATTCAAAAGAGAAAACAAAAGTTGGGTTTAGGAATCGATCAAAATGTAGCTTTACTTTTGTGTTTTTTTTTGTTTTTTTGTAGCTTTCGGGTAAATTTTGTTAGAGACTGCAGACCAAAATGAATAACGTATAACTTTTTTTTTGTTACTGCGAAATATGTTGAAAAGTATCCGCATAACCTTTTTCTTTTTTTCTTTTTCTTTTTTTTTGGGGGGGGGGGGGAGAGGGTGGAGCACGCGACAGCTGTCATAGTTGTGCTCCAATTGTCTGTGACGTCAAAAAGATTACAGTTTCCATAGTCGGTGATTAAGACTAAAGTGGAAGCTCCTCCCACATTTTTCTAATTTAGCAGAGCGAACGCTCGAAAGGAGGTGACCTCCTGTCCAGCATTCGCTGTGCTAAAGTGGAAAGATGTGGGAGCAGCTTCAACTTTACTCTTAACCTAGCACCGACTGTAGGGGTAAACACCTAAATCCATTTAATTAACCATTTTGCGGTCGAGTATATTTTTTTCTAATTTTTACTCGAGTGGGTTTGTTTTCCCCCAAGAGATAGCACCAAAAATAAGTAAATGTACAGTGCTTTATTATTATTATTATTTCTTGGGAGCACGTACAGTGCTTGCGAGCTGTACAGACTGTGAAAAAATCGAATGCAAATATTCATGTCGAAAAGTTGTCGCCTTTCTTCCATTCGGTTTCATCTTCGCGTGTCCGCTTCCAATCGACATTCTTTTGGTCTCAGACTCTGCACCGGACATACTTCACAGATCGTCTGCATTCGATGATGAGTTCTCATCGTCTCAATTTAATTCCCATAGGCAATACAAGTCTGAATCGGAAGAACCAGATCTCTGGTCGAAACTATACCGGAGGATCAGCCGAGATGCGAAGCGGCCGGTTCCCGGACATTTCATCGAACGCCGTTTCGTCGAACGCCGTTTCATCGAAAAAATGGACGTTTCATCGAACGCCGTTTCATCGAATCGCTGACGGCCGTTTCATCGAATGTCTTTTATATAAAAAGTGTGAAAGATGCTCTTTTGTGCACGGGTCGAGTGCATTTTCGTGTCATTCACCCACTTCATCGTCAGGTTTTTTAATGTCCAAACTTGTTGCTGTTACAATTTATTTTGATGCAAGTAACCCATGAAGATATTTGTACCGATTTTTATGTTTGTTTCGCATAATGTGCTTATCTGTTCACCCCCTCTGTATTACCCGATGGGCCTTGAGGGTATTGTAACTAAAAAATAAAAAGTCGCACTCCCGATAAGAGCGCACTCCAACGTAACAAAAAAATAAAAAGTCGCACTCCCGATAAGAGCGCACTCCAACTCATGGAGGCCAGAAGGCGACTTAGGTTTTGCGCAGGCGCAACAACTTTAGGCATGTGAGCCTCCTAGCCTCTCATGTCTTTCTATTGATACTTTTTTACTGCCCGAAACTTGCAGCAGCTAAAGCTGAGGTGCTATTTATGAAACTACAACGAAACACATTTTTTTCAGTTTAAGACTCAATGAAGTCAAAAGTAAGTACGTCACTTCAAATTTTATTTGAAAACTTTCGAAGGTTCATGTGTTCGTGCGACAGCCATTCACCGTTTCAAATGATGAGCAATTGCTCTCAAAAAGTCCCCCACAGCCATGCTCCGTCGGTTCTCATAACAAGACGGACCTTCTCATTTTTGCCGCTATGGCCTTCTTGCGAGGAGGCTCTTGGGAACTCAGCATCGCCTCCAGCAGCTTGTCTTCCGTCAGTTGATGTTCTGCGGCGATGCAAGTCGAAAACTTCCAGAACCCGGGATGGGCACCTCGACCAGCTTCAGGAAGCGAGAATGCCACCCTGGCGTTTTATAAGACGGCGTTCGATAAAACGGCATTCGATGAAACGGCTTCGACGAAACGGTGTTCGATGAAATGGCGTTCGATGAAATGGCATTCGATGAAACGGCTTCGATGAAACGGCGTTCGACGAAACGGCGTTCGATGAAATGTCCGGTCCCAGAAGCGGCCACCTCCAATGTAAACTTGCGCAGTATGTTGAATTCTGAATGTATAAATAGCCCCAGCAAAGCAAAACGCAGGGCGAATAAACTGAATGTAATTCCCCAAATACATAACAGACAGCAACACCTCCGTAAATGCACGTTAAAAAAACGCATTTTTTTACGTTTAGGCGGGAATTTTTTAAGGTATAATCCCCGGTGTACATGTACGACGCCAACCATACGGGCCGCCGCGCGTGTAGGGGGGGCAATCGTCAAAGGGTTAGAAAACGTGGCTGTTTCTGCGGTGCTTCACTGCAGAGTAGGTTGTACTGTGAAAGCCATATTTCGCTAATTAAATGCAGACGAACCTTGTTCCCTCACTCAGCCTTTGGTCGTAACAGAAAGAGCCCAACCTTTTTTCCCTCTCCCTAGTCCAACACCGTTCTCTCTTTTCCGGCACCTCACTGGCACGACAAAGACTCCGAACCTCACAACGCTGCCGCCGCTTGTATTAAGGAAACACTAAAGTGAAAAAAAAAAAAGCTTTTTAAATGGGTTTAATATTTGTTGTAAATTTTTCCACACAAATTTTTTTAGCAATAGTTACGCCGTTAAACGCAATTTAGGAGGGGGGGGGGGCTTTGCTGTAGACCCCGCCCAGTGCTTACAAAATAAGCACCTTTTCTCGGCTTCCACTAGTTGAAGAGATGATTGACTTGTGAGATGTTGGCTGTAAAATTGTCTCTCTCTCTGCCGTAATTGTATTTTCATTGACTATATTTCCATGTTTGAGAAACAAATAATCTAGGTAGTCATTATCGTTTAAAAAAATATCCCGGGATAGCCTTTCCTCTTCGGTTTCAAACTGTAGCAAACATGGCTGCAGGTGTCTGCGGAGTGATCAACTACAGGGTGTCTCAAATATCCACCGGGCTCTTTAAATCGACCGCAAAATCGGTTTCTTAACCTATCGAACTACGATTTTGTGAAGTGTTGCCCACAGGTGATGCACTCTTTATATAAAATTTGCAAAGAACAAACTTCCCCGACAAAAAAAAAATAAAAAAACTTTTTTTTTTTTTAGCTCCTATGGAAACGCACCGAAGCCACCGGTCTTAAAACAATAGGGCTCCGTTGGGCACGGGTGACAAGAGATGGCGCAAGCCGTCGCGACGCCAACATGCCGCAAACGAACGAGCATACGGCGCCGAGAGCAGGCGTCATTAGCAGACGATCTTTTCGTGTAACAAAGCAGAATTTTCCCCGAAGGGGCTGCCGAAAGAAGTGCAATCGCATTTCATACAAATTCGGAATGGGCGCTACACAGTGCGTAACGTCACATTTTTTAGTGACCTTCAACAATTTCTAAGCGGGGGAAAAACAGCTTTGTCACCACCGGCTTTCCTTGCAGAGCCGGCGGAGGGTAGAAAGGTGGATATCACTAGCGCTTTTTCCAGATACGTTTCGGTAGCAAGCCGTGTACCAGGGCTCTGTTCTAGGCCCGTAACTTATCCCCCTTGTCACACTTCAAACTTTTTTCTTCACAATTTAACGGCACCGTTATATCGTTTGGAGGCCAACCATCAACATTAAGTCCCTCCCCCCCCCCCCATAAAAAATACTAATAGAAAAAAGGTAATAAAAACGCTAGGTAATCATCTAGCTTGTTATCTTATTTCTAGTCTTTTCTAGTAGCTGCCATAGACGCCAAATCGATACCAGGGTTAGAAAATTATGACGTAAGTCCCTTCTTTTATGATTCTGAACCGACTACGAAGGGAAACACCCTATAGAGTAAGAATTTGAAGCCACGTGGGTAGCTAAGCAGATTCAATAAAGCTAATTTTATTTCTGCAATAAACAAAAAACAGGTCCGCTTTATTTATTTGGCGGCAGCAAAATTGCACTGAAATTCTCGAACTTAAAATAGGCGAATAATCTCGAACTGTGGTTACCTTTGTGGAGGTCCTTCGGTTGTCCCGCCTCCCTTGCCAACTTCCTACCTTCGATGGTGCTTTGGCGTCACGTGACCCTGGAGTGTGCGCGAGCGGCCAAAGCACGATGGAAGGACAAGGAGCACGCGCTGAAGGCCGGGCGTTCGAAAGACAAGCACTGCCGTTCTTACCCTCTGAATGACTGTGTACCTCTCAACAAAGGGGTTCCTGACCGGCACCATCTTGAGCATTTGTGCGCATGGCACGCCATCCGCCATGGCTTTCTGAAGTGACCAAGATGTCCTGCGCTGCGCTGTGGAGATTGCACGCCGGGTTGATTCATTTGCGAACATTAGAAGGGTGCGTTGTGTGCTCCGCCATAAATACTGCGTCATACTGTTAGCCCGAACATGACGTGGGAACCTTTTTTTTTTCTTCAAAATTTAAAAGGGTTTTAGCGATCTCTGTCGTTTTTATGACAGCCAAAAATAAACACAAAAAATGACTGTCGCCCGCTTTTGCTAAGTGTGGCCCAGTGTACACTTGCTTGCTTTCAGATTCTTATCGAAAAAAACACCACAAATTGCCGGTAACTTGAAAGGTGCAATTTACGTTAACGAGACGCTTGTGTGCTCCACAAATACCATCGACTTTTCGATCAGCGTTCGCGCTTGCGCAGAAGCATGCTCCTCATCCCGCGAAGACAGTGACTGTCATCTACACAAAGCCGCCGCCGGGCTGCACGCATCTCCGGCTCCACAGCCGGAGAGAGACGTCAGACCCTTTGGCGGCCATCCACCGGCATCTCGCTGTCGTCTAGGGTGACAAGGCCGGCGCCAAAGTCGCATGGTCGTGTAACGCGGAAGCCGATCCAATGGAAGATGCTCTTTCAGAGGACTCCGAGCATCGATTTAGGCCGGTTGTCGCAGCTGACTTTCCCCGCCCCTCGCATTTCGCGTGCCACTGCCGCAACCCGCTTCGAAAGCGTCCTCCTTTTTCGAACTTGGAAGAACACAACGGACAAGCACCGAATCGAAAAAGGATCCTCCTCATTCCAATATATAATTTTTTTTTCCTCTTCCCACTCGAAGTTCTGCTGCTCCGCGTGTTCTTTAGTCGTCTCTGGCAAAATCTGCGTGTGTGTGTGTGTGTATGGCTGTGTGCTTTTAAAATGGGTATTTTCTTACTTTTTTTTTTTTTAGAGTTCGTGATTTAGCTTTTTTAGGGTCTTTTCCACGACATAGCACTACCCAATTCCCTACCCGTGTTTCCCACTCTTCTTTTTTTTTTTTCTTTTTTAATATCAGGCTCGTCTTTTTAGGGACTGTTCGTATTGACGTTTCTGGGCATCAAAGGGGGGAGGGGGCGGGAGGGGGGAGAAAGAGGTAGGAACGCGTCCCAGCGGACAAGCACGGGCTCTGTCCTTTGTCGGTTGGGGGTGGAGTTTTGCTCTTTCCGGAAAAACGTGTTTTGGGATCGCGTTTTTTTATTTTTGTTCATTTTACCGTAATGCTTTTGCTGTGTTTTGTTGAAGGGCGCCGGGAAGGCAGGAAGGAGTTTTTCCGTATCGATATTGCGATAGGTTCTCGCGTTGGGTCAACCAATTCGGGAACGTATCAATAACCTGAACGATATCATTCTGTTCAGAAACTAAACGGTGTAAAGAATAGCCACAAAGACAACCTTTATTATTGGTATGATGTGCTACCTCCGAACGCAAAGATCTTTAAAATTAGAATACCCACCCTATGCGTATTCTAAATCGACGGTCTTACAGACCGTCGATTTATTATTAGTAGTAGACTTTCGGGTGATTCCCTGAGCTCACGCTCGGGACGTAGTATATATCTAATTTCATATGCATAAATAACGCGAACCAGAAATTTGGAATTTAGAAATGCCAGGAGCACCGTTCCATTGGGAAAATATTCTGCGAAACTTTACCGCAAACGGCAGAAAAATGCTTTGCAAGTGACCGCGTTGTGCTTGCTCTTGTCACTTGTTGCTTGATGACACTGAAGTGTGCTAAAAGGTGCTGAAAACTGTTTGGCTCTTGCCTCAAAGAATTACATGTTTGATGCATTGGCTATAAAATAAAGCAAAAAAAGAGGACTTATAATTCTTAAATATAAAATAACAGCACAAGTTCCTATGACTAATAGAATTAACCTTCGGCCAAACTGCGAAGATAAACGTTCCACTAATTGACTTTTTGTCTGAGCATTGGTCGTACGTTTGCTGTAAATTATTTTTTGTTTTAAATTATGTCATAAAAAAGTAGTTAGCATGAGGCTAAAAGAGTAGCAATTGCCTTCACGTTGAGTTTGTTTCGAGTTGTTATAGAGCAACTGCTTTCAATTAATACATACCCCACCACCACCTGGTGCACGCCGGCACTTTATGTCGTACACCGAATAGTTTGTAAGCGTAGTAGCCACCTTTCAGCGCGGTAAGTACGTGGTCGCAAATGCTGCTTATAACTAGACCTTAAAGTTAATTTTGCGTTTGAGGTGGTGAGTGTTTCGTAAGTGTCGGACATTTTCTTCGTGAGGACAAGAACTAACGATAATGTCAAATTGCTATATACATGCTTTAATACAAATTAGCACAGAACGTAAGTAGACCAAACGTTCTAGTGTCAATTTAGAGCTTGAAGAGATGATATGTTATTTGAAGCACAGTTTATTTGACACTCAAACTAAAATAGATCGACCGTCAGTAATGCACTCTACCAAATGTCTAAACCAAGCGGAGATTTCGAAATGGCGAGCGACATCCCACCATCTTTGAGGATAATGTTCTTTAAGAAATAAAGCACAATCGAAGGCTATAAATGTTTTATAGAGGAACGGTTGCGCTGGTCAATTTTCGGCTTCCGTCGGGTCTTGGAAACCGTGAAACAGAGTCGAAGCCGCGCCGTTGAAAACTCTTTTTGCGCCCATTCTTTTATTTCTTCCATTTTCGTCAAATATATTTACTGCGAAGCAAGGCTACTAGAGTTTTCAGCCTCCGAGCTATTGAGGAACGATGATGTTTCGCAGGAGGCAGGCTCGAAAAAGACCGCACGCGCGTTGTAGAAAAGACCTGAAAATGAAAAGGAGATTCCCGAATAAAAAAACGTTCGGTCATTCAGTTCGAAAAATATACTTACGTGCACCGACGAATCTCGACTGAGTTACGTCACCCAAAATCCGGTAAAACGCGAGATCAACCAAATCACTAAGCTATTTAAAAAAAAGTTAAAGGGAACCAAGCACAATTCCTACATCAAAAGTAATCCGCGCGCACCAATTTAAAAAAAAAAAAAAAACTCAAAAGTATGTAGGAAACTTGTAAAAAAAAGCGACTAAACATTTAAACTCTTTTCTGCGGAAAGCCAACAAAAAGAAGAAAGAAATGTTAGGCTTGCTGCATGACGGAACAATGAAGTATACAAAAACGTCGCACGGTACACAATGCCTTTACGTTCCTTCTAATGCTTTCAAGAAAACTAAACTGTATCTGAGAATTTGGAAGCTGGACAAATTCTTGCTGGAGGCACCTAAAACTTTGGATGGCGAACAAAAAATTATACTAAAAATACCCAAACTAGTCGGCTTTGAAAATAAAAAATGCACGCAACGAAAGCGGTCTAAAACGCCCAAAACAAATTCTTTCGAAAGTTGAGCACCCGAGACGACATAGTTGCTTGCCATCACTGCTCCGAGGACCGTTCTTCAAGGACTCAGAGTTTCAGAAGTGTTCCCTCGAAATACGTGTGAGCGCATACATCTATGCACGCGTCAGCCGTGGCGTTGTATCGCTTTGTGCTGAGATAACTATGCTCTTCTATGTAGAAGGTTTTCCTCGTCTCGCGTAGTGAATTCAAGATTCGCTACCCTACACGATACGAGGCCTGCTTGTGTTATTCTACTACTCTGTTAGTTTCCGTATTTTTTTAGGCTTTGTACCGCCAGTAACCTTATATTGCTTGGTTGGCGCTTGCACACAGACGTTGGAACAAACGGTGGAGCAATTCGGCAGAGAACTAGAAGGGCGATGATTTTGGCTGATGTTTCATTGCTTGGCATGCTTTCTGCGGGGAAATGTTATAATGGCAGCGAACGCTCCATTCGCTCCAGAAAATATGCCGCTTTCGGGTTCGCGAAACGAGGCTCCTAACTGCCCTGCACTTCACCGTCGAGGCTACATACGTCATCGCTTCGCGGCGTAAATTTGCTTGACAGGCCGTTTCAAATCTAATCTTTGTCCGAGTATATATATATATAATTGTTTTTCGGAAGTATAACCCTAGACTTAGAAGTCCGTGTACTGTTTCTTTTTTTGCGTTGTTTTTATGCGGGATGCTTGGAGTGTAGTGCACAGATTGCTGCCGGAAATAGACGGTAAACGCATTTCACCTCAGGCAATGAAATAAGCTGGTCTTTTGACGTTGATGTTAAATTTTTATGTTCTCCCAAAGATATAAGAAAAAACAAAAGCGCTTGAATTAACACTTGTTTCTCGGCCTTCAAGGTAAGACCAAGACTATAAAACCAAGTTTTTCAGACCTTTATGTTTTTGCCTGGTTGTGATTTATCTCGTATGTACTGCTAAGAGAAACTTTACGGTTATACTCAGAGCGCATGGCAAGATGGCGGCTGGAGAGGCTGTTGCACGTGCTTGGAGCAATTTTATTTTCTGAAATTGCGATATTTGTTTTTGTATTTTGTTTCTACTTTTTGCATTTGTTTCACTAATGTTGATATGAGCGAATCCGTAGTTATGAGCACATTTTATCAATTAGTTGTCTTATTGTTTGTTTAAAATCAATTAATAATAATCGAGGGTTATTTCTGAACAAAATGTTCAACTATGCTTTTATAAAAAATAAGCTTGTTTGAGTTGTTTTTTTTACTTGCATTGGGCTTTCGTACGGTCTGCATTGTAGTATCACCATTTTATTTGATGGCTTATTTTGATGAATATCTTTTTATTCCTCCCAGCGATTTGGCTACACTGTAGAACAGTGTAGTCTATAACGCGCTACAAGTAACGGAGCTACAGGTACTGCGTTACTTTTTCGGTAACCTTCTAAGTATTCGTTACGTTTCTAAAACAGTAACGGGAAGCGTATTTACGTTACTTATTTCGAGTAACGTGTAACATAGTGACGTTACCCTTTGCGTGTCCTTCCAAAAACTTTAAAAAAACAATTACATATTTTTGTGTTTTAGGCGCCAAACCATATAACTTTTCTGGCGTTTTTTGTGGGACCGTAAAAAAATAAGGTAAAATGGGTTAAGTTTTTTTATGGACATAATGTTTCTTCGATTATGGCGCTTATGCATACATGTAACCTCAAAGAGTCAAACGTGATAATTCATAATTAAAAAAAAAAAAACTAACGCAAAACGAACGTGCGTTTTTTTTTTATTAACGGTAGCGGTAGCGATAACCCTTTCCTTTTATTCTAATGTAACGTAGGTCAGCAACTAGATCCTTTTATTTGAAAGTAACGAGTAACATATTTCGTTACTTTTTTTTTCGGTAACGCCTCCAACACTTCTGTATAGACACCAAGCAATCCGGATATACTTTAAAAATGTAACATGTCTCCTTTTTTCCAAAGCACTTCGGAGAACCAGTTGCTGCAATCTACAGAGCGACCTGAATAAATGATGAGGCGGAAAATATGCTTAGACGTGAAAACTAGTCTGCGCTAAAGACAATAGGAATCACAAAAAACCTCGTGTTTGGTATCACGACGCAAAGTGGCTGATTTTATTTCTAAACCTCTAAACATATATCTTCAGCTTCGTTATTTGCTGAGTTCACTCTCCAGATTGCTGCGATTGGCACTGTCCAAAACTTTGCACGAACGTAGACCAACAAGTTTTGATGGAGTGCTTACATTTCGGAGTCACTGAAAAAAAAAGAAAAATTTCCACAACATCGCTTTCTCTGATCACCGACAATAGAATATGCAAAATAGGTCAACCATAAAAACGAGATCCGCAATCGTTCGACCTCTCTTCCTTCACTTTATCAGCGTAGGCGCACACAACAATTGTATATCAATCCCTAAATCTGGACAAACTAAAAAAATTATTAAATTAGACTGGTATTGAAGGTAGTTGCGTTACTTTGTTTTAAGCACACAAGGCTGTATCAGAAAACTTGAAAGCCTCGGGTAGCGCTGTTTGATCAAAACTTTTAAAGAGGCGGCCCACTCTCCAAACACACAGAGAGAAATAAAGTACGACAATTCTTGCCGGCAAGGCGCGGGAAAGTATGTATATATGTATATATATATATATATATATATATATCTAACTGGGAAGAAAAAAACACTTGGTGAAAACAGCAACAACGTACGATTTAATCTTCGACGTTTCGGCCGGAGTCCGGCCTTCGTCAGGAAGAACTTTTACAGCCAATACCCTTTAAAAGAAGAAAGGCGTAAGAAGAAACTATAATAGGTCTAGGTTAACTATAGTGACAATTTAGTGGCGCGTGTCGTCTCTAGGTGCAAATACATAAACTTAAATATCGAGTGGCTTCCCAAGTTACACGGATATTTTGGCAAAACGTTTTTCTTTCGACTGATTTAGGGCACTAAAAAGCCCGAAAAAGCCAAGGTAGAACCAAACTTGACAAGCTTTGGCCAGAGTCTGGGTATATTGGCCATAATGCACCAAACTAGTGCTGAAGTTTGGTTTCACTACTGGTAGTTTGGCTGTCATCCGGCATCTTTGTGCCTAAATCGGCAAGATATTATCAGAGTTAAACATCACTTGCAATTGTTCCTTTTTTTTTTTGACACTCTTGGGATTGAATCGACAAACAAGTGCCAGATCTACGCTCCACTGCGGGTTTTTAGGTTTGTATATACATCAGATCCTTGGCTCACGTCTGGTACTTTGGCAATCATGCGGCGAACCAAACAAAAGCCATAAAAATGCAAAAAAAAAGTATCTTGTTCCTAACACCCTGGCAGCAAAAGCGTATTAGGGCTCCAATTAGATCCTTAAGGATACCAATCTTGTGCCAGGTTAGGCGATTCCTTGGCCTGGTACCTCGTTTAATAACCACCTGCTCCTGTAGATTGCTGGAACGGTTACCATCACTTGCACTGATACCGTTACATACCTACCAGGTTTTTGGTAATTCCCGGGAGACTCCCGGATTGTGACCGCTTCGATCGGTTCTACCGTTGACAAGAAGATCTTCCAAAAAACGCGTTAGCCCCCCCCCCCCCCCCCGCCTTCCCCCTTTTTCGGTTTAAAAAAAAAAAACTCAACAGGCCCTTGTTTCCATCCGAGCTCTAGGCCGGGCATTTTAGAGTCAGCGTCTCCGCTAAGGCAGGGTAGGGTGCAAGAAAGCACGGCCAAAGCTAACACACAAGCGGAGTGGCGTCTCAAGTCGAGTCTCAGGCGCTCGCGCGCCCTAGCCTTGACATGCTTTCTTTCACCCAGTCTAAGCTGAGACGCTGTTTCTAGCAAGCCGGCCCTGGTCTTTATTTCGCCACGTCGGTAGACAGTCCAATCCTATCTTATCCAGATATTTTATCCAATCAAAACTAGTCGATTTCAAATGTGTTTTTTTTTTTTGTTTATTTCACTCTCTTTGTCACTAGTGCGTGCCTCGGCATCAGCCACTTTGACGTGGCCTCACTACCAGTCATGGCTTAAAGCAAAAAGCGCGAACTCAAAGAGGATCTACAGGTATCTTTAGCGAACTCCACAACCGAATTCCGCTACATTGTGGAGTCACGGAAAGGCAAACATTACGCATTCTGCGTCCTTTGTACCGCACGTACTAGCGGGGGAAAAGGAAATGCAAATGGAGGAGCGCGTGGCTCGCGGTACAGGCTGCGCCACCTGGAAGTGAGCCCAGGGGCGAGGGTGCGTGGCCTACTCCAATGTGTTTACGCCCTTCGCTCAGCGCTCCCCAAGCTTCCGCATTGCGCCTCTTAGCGCGCTGTAAGCTATCGCCTCTATTTTTGCTCGCTCGACGCGTGCGGCGTGAGGAAGCTCGCCGCTAGTAGCAGCTAGAGCGCGCGCTCTAGCTGCTACTATTGGTGGCGAGATGTTTCGGTGGCTCCCTCGTTCGGTTACCTTTCGTGACGTCATTACCTTATGAACAACAAGTGTGATTGTGTTTGTAATGAGCATTCTGGAAGCCTGAAATCATAGTGGTCTCAAAGCAACACTGCCAACACCGTCAAAATTGAAGTTCGTACATTCCCCCTATTTTCGTCGATGAGACATCCTTTGCTGACGTCATAGTCATCATTTGGCCAATTGTGGTGGGCCGACCACAGCGACGCTTTTGATCGCCCACGTCGCCAATACTCAATTTCACCTTACGGTGTACCGCAGGAAAGGCTATAAGCGCGAGCTCCTTGCTCAGGGGCATATCTCGGCGGCACAAGCTCTCGTGCATTAAGGACAGCTGCCAACGCTATCAGCTCGCACTGTAGCCTTCGCTGCGGTACAACATAAGGTGAAACAAAGTATAGCGGACAGCATGCAACAGTTTTTGCATGTCGTAAGTTTCGTTCGATTTTAGATGGAATTTTGCACATCTGTTTCATCCTTAAAACTAGATCCACATGGTGCGAATTCACTTGCGAGTTTGTAGCTTCGACGTTGTTCTTGCGGCGAAAAGGCTTATTGAAGACGCCGGAGATCGACATGGAACTACGTGAATCAGAAATGAGGCTGAAACACACGCGCAATATCTGCGGTTCCCAACACTTGCGGAAATTGGAAGATTCGTGCTACTGCAACACAGATCTTCCAATCTCTCGGTGGTGCGCTCCAGGTTGGCAAAAATAACCTCGTGTCAAAAGGAAAACCCTCTCCTCCGCGCTTGTAGATTCCCTATTTCAAATACAGAGAAAACGAAGGAAAGGAAAGCGCGCAAACGAGCGAGAATTACAGCGAGAAGAATCAACGCGACAAAACGTGTTCCGCGTCAACGCGCGGCGTGTAGCCGAAGTGAACGCCGTTACCGTGAATAACAAATTGGGACGCGGCGCGCAATGTTGCTCACCCCCCGGTCACTCTCTGCCGATGGGGAAAAAAGGCGACAGGCAGGCCCATTAACAACGCGGCACCCACGCCGTGGCAGCAACAGCAGCCGTTTATGAAAGGGCCGCCGGCTGGCTGCGAGTTTTCGGAAGACCCGCCATCCACGGGGGTTTGCTGTGAAGTCAAATGAGGCTCGACTCTCCTCCGCTTTGACTTCACTATTGCACACTTTGCTCACGCGCCATTCACGCTTATTTATTTATTTTTTTTTTTGTTTGTCTCCCGGCGACGTTAGTTTGGGAGCGACCATTTGTTTCTCGTCGGTTGTTGCTTCTGGGTGGTGGTGGGGGGGGGGGGGGGGGGAGGGAAAAGGGGGGGGGGCGATGGCAACGTTTGCGCGTTGTTCGCGCCTTGTTTGGGCACGCTTCCTTCCGGCTAATTTACGAGAATCTCTGGCCCGCACTCACAAAAGCTAGTGTTAGCATGCGTCTTTGTTATGTCCGCAATTATTTCTGTTTGAACGTGGGCACCCGTGCACGTAACAAAGCTGTTTTTGTTGTGTGGGTATGTGTGTGTGTGTGTGTGCGTGTGTATGTGCGATGTAAGTCGATGTAGATGTTGGCTTTAATGGATCCTGGATATTGTAGTGCTCGTGAGAAGATAAATAGAGGGTGCATTTGCTGTCGTCTCATCAAAACAACGTTTAGTTTTTCGTTAATGGTGCATAAAGGTCAACAGGCGCGCTGCTGATGCAGGTATTTCTTTTAAGGAATAAAAAAAAGCTTTATTAGGGCAGTACTGTTTAGTGCGAGGCAATGTTTGCTTCTTCAATGCCTTGTTGAATAATGCTGTGGTTAGTTAAAAATAAAAAGCGTGCCTCATTGAAAAAGGACGACATGGCGTTTATGATGTTAATGCAATTAATGCAGAGGTGCCGTTAGCTGGAGAAGATTTACGATAAAACTCGTTTGCTCTACTGGCACCTAACTCCTGGTTAACTCAGTTGGCAGAGCGCTACTCTGGAAATGGAGAAGAGCCCGGTTCAATACCAGGACCAGACGGAATTTTCAGCCACGCACCAGTCATCTAGCTTTGTTTGGAGATTCCTGTTTGTCCTTTGTCTCCCTTGTTCCCCCCTCTCCAGGGATTAATATTGACATTGAGCACTTGTTTTTCGTGAAATATCTGACAATCACAGTTCTTAATTTTTCTCAGTTGATACAAAAAATATTTGCTCTACAAACCTACGAAATATGACAATAACACCTCTTTAGATTACACAAATAAAGTTATAAATTTTATTAAAATTTAAAGTCGAGTCTTTACTTTTCCGCTCGTTTCTCTTAACTTGCACTCGTTTTGTCCCGTCCTAGAAACCCAAAGATTTCATTTTTTTAACTAAAAGATACATATTTGATTTATTTGTTTGTAGAAAGGGAATATATTTGGTCGTCACCATCGTTGTTCACATAAAATGCGCCACTTTTGTGGATTGTGAACAGAGCTTGACTTCGCCTGAACGTTTATCCTGTGTGAAAAAGAGAAATGCGAGGAAAAACGGTTTTCTTTTTTGTTACCTTCGCGTTAAAAGAGCGGACACAAGTTGGAAACAGCCAACTCAGAGGCTCGCGTAGACGCACTTGGGTAACTCTGAATAAAACGCACACACGTGATAAGTAAATAATGTCGTAAATGGCATAAAGAGTGGAACCTGCTTGACAAAAACAAAAAAAAAATAATGGCGTTTACACATCTCTGTAATGAGAAATTAGAGCGCAGCTCTTGGGAGGAGGAAGGGAGGGTATGGAGGGGAGGGTATTCCCTTCTCCTCCCCTAGTCCTCTCCTTCTTTTTCCCCTCCTCCATCCCCTACTCTCCTCTGCTGCTCTAATCCAGTTTCCCCGTTAAATTTAGTGGGAAAAAATGACGTCTCATGCCTTGGTATCACGTCACCTATGAACAAATTCAGTTTCTCTGCTATATTTAGCTGGAAAATTGACGTCACGTGACCTCACCACCACTTCAATTCCCCGCTAAATTTATCGGGGAATCGAATTGGTTTTGAGGTAAAGTTACGCCAATTTTCCCTCTAAAGTTAGCGCGCTTACACCGACGCCGACGCCACAAAACACGGAAACTGGCGCCCAAGAGCTGCGCTCTTAAACACTAGAAACAAGATTTAGAAATTTACGGGGCAAAAACAGTAGATGTTTATGAAAAAAATAAAAAGAATATTTGATCAATCAAAGGTAACTGTTTTATTTCTTAAAGGGCCCATAAAAAGAGTTTCGGGCTGGGATGAATGAATTTAGATTTGGATTTTACTAATACCATATCGTTTGGTGGGCCCAAAACAAAGAAAATAGAAAGTCAAAAGTCTGAATTTCAATACGAAAGTTTGAAAACACAGCGGACAATTTCGTACCTCCTTCCCTTCGCAAGCTCTCTGCGTTTTCACTGTGTTACATCCGCGGTACCCAAAGAGCGTCATCCGGCCCAAACACAGGCCACACGACACCGGACCTCGCTTATTCCCTTCACCCCTAAGCTGACAGTGCAGTGGAAGCTATGCGCTTGCTGGACCAATCAACCGCCTCCCTCTAATCCCCTGAATTCATTTTCAACGGGTGGGTATGCGCGAGGGAGCGTGATCACGAGGCAAAAGTGTGGCTGGCCCAACGAGCCCGTACCTTCCACAGCACCGTCAGCTTAGGGGTGAACGGGATGGGGAAAACAACTTTTGTCCGACTTTTGAGCGAGGAGCTAATCTTCTAGGGGGACAATGGCGGTGTGCGGGTACACAAAGGAGGGTCCGAGCTAGAAGAGAGTTCCTCCTTTCCGTCTTCTTGGACTGTTTGGTACAATGCGCGATTTGTGAGTTTTGAAGAAAAGCTAAGAAGAAAAAAGTAAAAAAAAATAGTTTCATGACCCCTTCAAGGAAATTGCAGCATATACGAGAAATTAAAAAAAAATAAAAAAAGAGCTTAATGTACACTAAGCACTTCTTATGAGTTGTGAATGCGAAAGCGTGCATGTCGTTGTTCCGCCTCTTTAGTTCGTCTGCGTTGCACTTGCGTGGACAGGCAGGTTGCGTCACTGCCGAGGTGGCGGGCGCCGACGATGTGGATGCTTGAGGCGGAGCCATGTTCGTCGGCGTCGACACAAGCAGAAGCCCCTCCAACGATGTAGATTCTGAAGGCGGCGCAAAGGTCATCGGCGACGAGACAAGCAGAAGTCGCCGAGCGCGCGCCCCGGTGTCCGTTTTGCCGGCGCGGGGCCCGTAGCGCCATGGGGTGGCCTTGTTTGAAACTAACGCGCGCCGACCAATGGGAGCCCCGTCCTTTGTAACTACGAAGCGCGCCAGCATATGGGACCTATCCATCAAATCTCGGCTTCACTGCGCTCCATTGGGAGCGGGGAAACTGGGGGCCGTTTGGCTAGGCTTTTTGCGCGGCTTCAAAGCTGGGAACCACCAAATCGCGGCTTCACTTGGAGAAAGGCGTTTTGGCGCCGTTTGGCGCGGCTTCAAAGCTAATGGCGTCGACTCGCTCCATCGGACAGTTAATGCTTTCTCATTAGAAGAACATCCCGGTTGTGCGGGGTGGCAACTGAAACGCCAAAATACGTAATAGACTCTTTGGAAGAGTGCGCGCCAACGCCTGTCCGCCGTGGCTTGCTCACATACCCTGATCCCGTATTAGTCGCAGGACTGCGTCGGCGTTCGGCGTGAATTTGGATCTTATCACGCGTTTTGTTTCCAATGTTGCTCGATGTACTTTTTGAAAAGGGTCTATTATGAAATGTCAGAAGCTCGACTAACCCACAAAATTGCACGAAAAAAAAATTCCCTACAAGCCCTCGGATTCGGCTAGGGCGAAGGTACAGACCGTTTTTTGAATGATAGAGCAACGCGACAGAAGGATGGAGAACGGAGGTAAAAATCATTGGAAGGTTAAGCCCGACTAAATGATCTTAGGTAACACTCACTATTGATCTAGATTTATTATTTGATGAGGAGAGACTCTATTGTATTTTTAGCGTTTAATTATACGCCCGAGCACTTAATAATATTATTATCGTTCATTTAATATTATACCGCATTTCGACAACAGGCAACACATTTCTCATTAGAGTTTGCCAGCTAAAGCGAATGTTTAGAAAGGCTAATTTGAAAATTCTAGGTCGTTAATTTGATAATTATTGCTTTACCCTCCCTACCTGATGTCCATTGCGGTAGGTAAAGTTCTTTCGCAGGAATCAGTTCCCCATTTCAGTTGCCTCCTCTCTAACTAACTAACGTGTTACGAAATAAAAAATGAAAGACGTTTACAAACCTTTTTAATGCCAAAGTTGAGCGCAGCTCTTTAGGATAAGAAGGGAAGGGTATGCTCCCTCTCTTCCCCCTCTCCCCTCTTCTTCACCTTCTCCCTCATTCTCCTCCCTTCCTCCTCCTCCTCCTCCTCCTTCCCTCCTCTTTTTCCTTTCCTCCTCTCCTTCTGCCGCTGAATTTGTTCATGGATGACGTGACTCGAACTTGTGGGATCATTTTCACCGCTAAATTTAGCGGGGAAACGTCCCATAATGCAGCGCGCACTTACGCAGACGCCGCTCAATCCGGAAATGGGCACCTAAAATCTGAGCTTTAAAAAAAGCACAAAACACCCTGTGTATTGTTTTTTTTTTTTGTAAATTAGACTTGGTTCACTAATACAAAATATTTTCACAGTTACTCAATGAAGATATTTTTAACACAACACTTACGTCCAAGGTCGTTGAGAACGTTTACACAGGAATGACTGATCCGTATCCTAGATTGTTGCTGAGATGGTTCTCTTGATTCCTGTTGGGTGAGTTTCCACAAGCGGCACAAAAAGATAGGGCATCTGCAAGCCCCTCATGAGAGTTCACCTCATAGTCCTGGGTTTTAGACTCAAGTAGCTGGTCTTCTAATAGAGTCTTTGGTGTGTTGCCGAAAGTATAGCTGCCAGCGGACATTATCACCGCCGAATCTGTGGTGCCTCTTTCAAGCCACGTGTGAAGTTGTTCATCATGTTGAGTTTTAGATTTGGCGGGAAACATTTTGCGCAGCAACCACGCCATCCTACAGGTTCTCCGACCATCGGCTCAATGTATTCTCGATGCGCGCTTTTCCGTTCCTATTTCTATTGTTTTTCTTGTGCTTGGTTTGATTACGTGACATTCTTATAGCTTTTGTGAATCATTTAGTTTCATAGGGACATCCTTATAGCCAGGGTTTTGTGTTTTCAGGGACTTTTTTTAAAATTCTGGGGTGTTTCTGAGATTTTTTTTGTTCAGCAGATTTGGTGTTTTCCGATGGCAATTTTCGAAGAAGTCGCACACGGGTACATGATTCCTCAACCTCCAGAGAACATGATCGTGTCTAGAATATTTGGGAAACGTTCATGTACCAATAAAGGAAGGAAAAGCAATAAGGGGTTTCGTTTCCGAAAAAAGAGCTTTCCCCGTGGACAGTTCAGTGTGGCTGTGTTCAAGGTAAACACAAAATAAACTTGTAGTTGAATATTTTTTTCCCAGAAAGATTTTTTTTTCTAGTGAAGGAAAGCTCTAATTCGGGGTCTTTCAATTTTCCCTGATTTTATTAAAACCGGCTCAAGAATTAATTTTCGGGGTTTATCGGTATATACCGAAAACACTGAATCCTACTTATAGCCTTCATAAATTATGATTTTTCCTTAAAACAACAACACTAATGCAACGTCCGGTACGTAGGTGCCTATAAAGAGCGCAAGTTCGTTCTTTGCAAGGGCTGCGATGGTGTCAGGACACAAAACTCTTATTGGCTAATTGAAAAAAAAGTAGTGGATAGACCTCAAGGCGTCAAGCATTCAGGTCTGCCCACTATCCTTTCAATCAAAACCTATCAGATCTCGGCGTCGTTCTGACGTCACCGCAACCTCCTACGCAAGAAGCAGACGACTTGCTCTCCGCGTAGAAAGTCTAAATAAGAAACTTTATCACCGTAACACTGTATGTAACGCGGGGACATATACTGTTTTTATTGTTCGCTTCCTTTTTTTTATAACAAAAAATAAATTTGAATTGAAAAAAAAGAGGACGAAAAGTATATTTCGCGAAATGAGCTGTTTATTTTTCCCCCAGCAAAGGGTAGAAAAAGTGTAATATATTTAAGTGCAAGAGCGTAAAAATAAAAGCGGTGCATTGAAGAGAGATTAGACTAAAGAGAAGAAGCAATTCAAACCACGGAGAGCGTTTGGACTTTAATTGCGGACGCCTCCTGGGCAAGTTGGTCGTAAGTGCGCATGCGCTGCTTGCGTCTTCGCGTGGCGAGGAGGAAATCAGGCGGAGAATCTGAGACGCTCGCAGACGATCAAGTCTTTCGTCACCTCCTTGCTGCTCGTATTGCAAACGCGGCACACAAACGACGTCACTCCAATTGAGCAGTTGGAAACACTCTCAAATCTAAGCACACTAGTGCATTGCCTCCTGGCATAGCCTCCTCTGTACTCTCAAAGCCTGGCAGTTTGACGACAGAGCCTTACAGTGCCCGGTCGCAGATTTGGAGCCCAAAGATCTTGTAGCACAGAGCATCAAAAAGCCATTGCTCGGGAAACCTGGACGTCAGCGCAGTTTTTCCAGTGGCGAGGACCCGAAACACACTTTCGGGTCCTCGCCTCTCGCCGCAGCGTGTTGCGGCAGCGACGAGACGCTGCGTTTCGGCGTCTCGCCGCAAAGGGGCGCTAGTCACCTGGCTCTCCTCTCATCCGTTGTCTGCCGCATAACCTTTTTTATTTCGGCGGACGCGTCTTGTGGCGATCTGCCAGGCTTGGTCAGTATACAGGGGGCCGTGCTCCTGGCCTCCTGGGCAGACAGTGCTTTCTGAGTGGCGACGATTAAACCGCTTGTTGACGTTGAGTTAAAGGGCGTAACAACTGAAGCGGGATGGCACACCTGTTTGCGGGCAGGACGGGCGTCGTTGTGCGTCTACGCACTATTCCCGCACTTGTGGCAACAATTGATTGCTTAGGACGAAAAGAGGGTGGCGGAGAGGGGAGGGGTGGAGGGAGGGGGCGCTGCGAGCAAACAGTAGGTGTTTTTTATTTCATTGTTCTCAGTCTGTGTTTTCTATTCCATTAGACATCTGTCAAGCGCGAGTGAAAGTTGCAGTTGTGTCGCGTTCGTCCTACGTGTTTATTCTTCCTTCAATCTGGACCCGCACCAACATGCACTTCGTCTATTAAATATTGGTATCGACCGCTTTGTAAGCAAATTGTGTATTTCCGCAGTCACGTAACTTCGAAGCACATGGACATTCCCGCTTGGTTTGTTATTTACCGCCGAAGTATTCACTTCCCGAGCTTCCACTAGGTTATCATGACAAAACAACTAGTCCACGCTCGATTGTCCCATTGATAATATATGACGCCCGAGCAAACTAGTGGAGGCAAGGCGGACCAAAGTAAGTTTTTCTTACGTTGGCTAGAAATCGCTGCACCCAATCAGACGAAGTTCAGAGATGATTCTAGGCTTGCACGAGGATAGGTTGAACACTGAATATAGGCCCATCAATTACTTTGGCCCAGCAGAGACTCTAGCGTTTTAATCCTTTATCCCATAAATGTAGTTTTAGTTATCGCCTTATTTTACGGTGATCACAAATATCTGCACTGTATTTAGAAAAAAAGAAAAGTAAACCATGTTTTTTTTCGTGAAATCAAATTATACATTTTGAAGGCCCAGTCTCCATTTGAATATAGAGCTAGCTATGGGGACCATTTTGCTATGTTTCAGAACCTCATATTCTGTTATTCAGAAGTTACGAGTGATTTCCGCAAATTTTGTACGCAGAAAGTATGGTGACCAGAAAAAGTTCGTAAATACACGGATATAAATGACTTCTACAGAAAGCGGATTACTATAATTTTAGCAAAAGATATCCGAAAGCTTCTTATAAACGTTTTAATGGACAGCGCTAAGTTCTGAAACATTGTTATTTCGTGCAGGCTTCTAACACTCTGAAGGATATTTACCAGTCGGTGAAGCGTATTTTATTCTTATAGTGAGATAAATACAAGTACTTTTTTAACACACGCTGTATAACATTCAAAATATATTTGCACTGCCTTGTCGTTGTTAATTCAGGTGGCGCTTGCATACACATACAGCCGTTCGCATCGTCGTGCCATTGCTCCGTGTCCGCTTCACGCTTGGCTCCAACTAGCTTTGACGTACAGGCAGTCATCATTAGGGAGTTTTGGTTTAGCGTGCCAACAAGCTTTGCGAACGCAAAGGAATTACGTTGTCGCCACTGCGCGTGCGCCGAACCCTTACCACATTTTGGATTGGCGCATGGCGACAGATCTATTTCATGGCGTACGCGAAGCTTATTTTTGCATACGCTTTTTTCAAAACTTTCTCTTAGCCATAATGGGAAAGACGAGATTTTATCTGAATGTAAACAGAATACAAATTTTGTTTTAAAGTCGTGTTGGTGTGCTGCTACTCTTGACGTGCCGCAAATTAGAAACGCGCACGCCGCAGTCGTTTTAATGGACAGCGGACTACGATCACGAGCCTTTAAAAGTAAACAAAAACATAAAAAAGACGAAAGCCCTCAACCACCAAAGTCCCGGTATATTGAGAATGCATAAATATTTGCACTTCAAGCCAAAATATTGCGATGCAACCAAGGCAGCTTGCCTTTCAAAGCTGAGTAAGTTGAGCTGAAAGCTGGCTACAAGTTAATGCGTTAACCCCCCCACCCCCCATAAAAAAAAAAAAAAAAAAACACGAGCGTTGTGAGCCCGAGAAAGTCGAAAACGATGTTAATCGATGACGCTTATGGAAGAACACAAACAGGCACTCTGCGGGGAGAGCGATCGCTAAACGACCCCACATCGGAAAAAAAAAAATCCTACACCGGGAAAGGAAAGTTGAGTCGGCCTTCCGCAAAGCTAGAAAAGCCACGCCTAACGCTACGCGGAAGCGGAAACTGGGGTCTCTGAAAACAGTTAGACGACGACGTTGTCGAAGGGGAGCAACGCGTCTCCCCAAAGAGCGGCTCGGGCCGCCGCACTGCTGCGTTCATATCTCATCTCCCAGTGCCCGCTGTCTTGAGTGTCGTGCGCCATCTATCTGCGGAACTCTCTTCCAATTGGCCCAATCGCTTATCTCGGTCGTCCCCCCGCACTCTTCCTTTTTCCCGACCGCTGCCAGAAACACAGCGTCTCGCCGTGACACCCCCCCCCCCCCCCCCCCCGCCCCCTCGTCCGAGCATCCAGAAGCGGTCAGCCGAACACGGCTGCATAGAGAGAACAAACGGGCCGCCTACTTGTGAAGCCTTGTCTTGCCTTGCCTTGCACGGACGTCCTCCCATAGCGTTGGCTTACCAACGTCGCCCCCGCTTTTGTTTCTTTTTTTTTTCTCTCTCGTGGTCCCGTTGCCACGGATGTTGTTGGGGTTGTTGTTGCCTCTAGAGAGGACCCGTCACCGAGGCCACAACAGTGTTTTTTGTTTTCGTTTTTTGCGTGACTTGACTTTGTTGTTTGCGACGACAGCGTTCCTTTTCTACGAGGGTGTTGTGGTTGGGGGATCATTTCTGCGGTTTTGGGGGAATGGCGTGGGTAGGCGAGGAGTTGGAAGGGCCTTTGTGTTTGCTCGCATGTCCGTGTCCTGCTTTTTTTGGCTCGTTTTTGTATTTTTGTATGCGTCTGTTCGGTGCCGTGGTCTCGGCTGTCCCAAAAAGTAGCCTCCTGTCAGACAGAGATAGGGGTTCTGGCTCCGCGGTTCTGTGAAGAGCGTAGTGCGAGCGGGCAGAACGTTGGGGAGGCGGGACCTTGCGATGATTGACCGCCGCCATCTATCACCGCTCTTTTTCTCCGAGATGATTGTCCACTTTTGTCCGCGCTCATAGTTTTCCCGCGAGTTGATGCGCGTTTAAAATGTAAAAAGTATGACTGTACTTTGGATTGTTATTGGTGTACGTTGATTATAATTTTCATGCTGAGTCCCCGGCAATCTCGGTAGAAATCTCTCGAGCAAATAAATGTTTAAAAATTTGAATCAAATGGCATACAGCAATATTAAATGTCTGTTTGTAGCGTTGAACACGAACCTGAGTCTGCATTAGGAATAATGATTCATGACAAAGTTTGCCTCTAAAGAGTTGCTTCAACGTTTTTTCTAATAACAGTTCTTTTTCTTTTATTTCTCGATTTTGACTACACAGTTAAAAAGTTGTCCTTGAGATATCTGTGCACAAAAGAAGTTGTGTCAAGGCTCTGTCACCCGTAATAATGATAATTCTGCATAGTTAATAAGTCTTATTGTTTCTTATCGCAAGGTTGAGACAGTACTCGCGCAAAACTGGAATACAAAACCGGGCTGTAGACACCACAGTATAGCTTCGTTCTAAAGCGGCTATAGACCTTGAAAACTTTACAAACACAGAGCATGTCCCTTTTGGGCTCGTGTGCCTGGCAACTTGGTTCGTTCTCCTTCGTTCATAATGGCTAAAGCTGCTGTCTAATTGGCTGCGAAGCAAATATAGTATGCTGGAACTCACCACGCTCTGCATTTGTCTTAAGCTGTGCCTTACAATGCAATACTTTTTGATAAAGGAAGAATATATACACAACACTAAGCATCTCGCGTTATAAAACTAAATTTCGTTATAGATGAATTTGATGTATAAGTTACCGGAAAGTTTCACTGAGCATTCTTCGTGATGAAATAAGGTAAAATTTACTCAATTGCGCACATACAATGGTAGACATAAGTGCATATACTACACTTTGTAAGCTATCCTTATGAAGTCACTTTAAACGGCCCGAAAGCAAATCAGTGTCTCAACGTATTGAGCTGTAATTTACTACAAAAGTGCATGCCGGTGGGGGAACGTTTACAGTGAAAAAATAAAGGAATGAACTTATGACGTTTTAAAGGGAAAAACAAAACTTGTTCTGGGCAACCTGCACCGTCGTTTCGCAGACAATGCACTCGTTCAGAAAACAGCCGCCAGCAGATAGTGTACGCTGCGTCGACAGAGCACCGGCCGATTCGGGCTGATAGCAGACGATCAAGCAAAAGAACCCGTATCGGCCGGCGCCTCCTCTACGCGGCATACGCCATCTATTGGCAGCACTTCTTGCTGCGCGTGCATCGCCTCCGAAGTGGTGGCGTAGAATGCCCAGAACAAGGTTTTGTGTGTTTTTTGTAGAGCGGGGTAAGTTTATTTTTTGATCTTTATCACTGTAAACTTCCTCCACCTGCTTGGACCTCTGTATTAAATTTCCGCGCGATGCGGTGGAAAAGCAATTTTTTCGTGCCGTCTAAAGTGCCTCAATACCGTTAGTCCACATGCTGTATATGCAAAGATACGAAGTCCTCTCGTGGAGCTCGCGTCCATGACGTTGGCTTGCAATGGCACGGTGCTTGTTTTGGGTGATATCATTGATAAGAACCGATAGCGAAAGGAATGTAATTCAGTCATTTCCCATTATGTTCGTGAGTTATATATTTTTATTTATTGTGAAGCATTGTCATCGGCTAATGCTGTAATATTATATGCTCCGAAGCTACAATAATATTTGCTGGACTCACATCTCCTTGCAACTCTTAAGGAGCCAGGATCTATATTTTTGTGTTTGTCTTTGCCGGATTGCGTTCGTTTATTTTGAACGCAGTAGGGCGTTTCCCCTAGTTAAGTACAGCATGAAGTACGTGTTCGGCGACACTAGTTTACAAAATTGTCTACTTCATCAGCACACATTTTTGCTAACGGTGCAATAAAATACAGCCAAATACCAAACAAAAACGTCGGCGTACACAATAACAACAACAACAACCGCCATGTACTAAAGTCGGCTAGTTTCGATCAGCATTTGAAAAACTTTTTTGCGAAGCCATATTTGCAAGCCCTGTCGTCTTCCCGGGGCTTCCTCTTCATCCAGCAGCGGGGAAAGCGTTTTGCTAAGCCACTGCAGTTTTTTTTTTGTGTTTTCTTCTTTCCACAAAATGCGCTTTAAAATTGGTCCAAACTGCGCTGTTGTTTCGCTTTATTTTTTTGCTATTTTTCTACTAAGCTTGGTTTGCAGGCAACAGTCCTTTAAACTGCAGCACAAAATGAAGGACCGCTTAACGTTAAAATATTTTTTTTTTTATATTCGCTCGTTTTTATGGCACTTTTACGAGCTTTTGCTCGTCGCGCAGTTATTATTTATGGCAATATTAATTGAAACAGCAAGAAAAAAGTAAAAACAAGAAAGGGCAAGATTACGCAACTAACTATAATAAAGGCCACGCTATTAGAGGCTTATTAGTTTGAAGGCGAATACGGACATTTTATTTCAGGTGAAATTTTATCATAATGCGGAGTATGTTTTATTCGCTCTATCCCGATCCTCGTGTAGCATTCATGCTGGAGCCGAGCCGTTTCTGGCTGAAGTTTGCTCGTGAAATATGACGATAATGTACCTCAATTCATGGCTTTGCCGAGTTATTTTTTCGACGTCCTTTTCAAGTAGTTAGCTTCAGACAACAGCCCATATTGTGACGGAAATAGAAAGCAAGATTTAATCTGTTTTTTAGTGAATATTACGGGCGCCCCTTAAAACCTAACTTTTTTTTTTTTTCTTTTTCGAAATTTGACGTTGCACATTTATCTTCTTTCGAGTCAGACAATTTATTTCGTACTTTTTTTGTTATCTTCTAGACAAAATAGTCCGAATAAAAACTAATAAAAACAATGCTTACTTTTTTGAGTGCGGGATTTTTTTTATATATATTTTTTGTGTGTGTTAAGACTATTGTAAGCGGATTCTTTAGGGTGAAATTCGGAATGCTGCAAGACGTAGCAAAATATGTGCAAATAAAGAACAATATTTGAGATGCCTGGATAATTTCAATACGGGTATTAAAGTGTTAAATCTCGCTGGTTATAGCTCATGCTCTTTGATTGGACCATATGCCACCCCTGAGGAAACAGTCAAACTAATGTTGATATGGCTTTCCTCCATAATTCTTCGGTTTTATAATTATTTTTTATTTCAGTTTTTTCTACTTGTTTAAATATTAAAACTTTTATTTTCAGCATTTGCCTATGTCAATTGTTTTCATTGTTCAGCGCTACATTAAAATGGAGTACAGTCGCACATTCGAGCCCGAGGCAACGTGGGAAAAGCACGAGACGCCTAAACGGTGGCTTCCCCTCATAGAGAGTATAGCAGCAGAGCAGCACGCTTTACAGGAACGCGCTGCTAAAGATACCGTTACTCCGTAATGTGTGGGGGATCGGTGGACGAGTGGGCTAGCGGGCACATCAGCTCGGAGCACGGGGAGCGAAAGCTCGCGCTGCAGAACCCAGGGATCCTGGGTTCAATCCCCACCCCTGTCCGTTTCGATCTGGATGAGCATCCTACCGGTGTGCGCTCGTGTATCACTACTGCGTGATGCACGTTAAAGACCCCAGGCTACCGGTTGTTCTGCACTGGCTAAATTTCTTATGTACTGCTGGGAGACTCGTTTTCTTGTTTTCTTCAATAAAACTTAGTACACATTTTCAACATCTCCTGACAAATATCTTAGTGAAAATCAATACGCACTTGAGAAATTCTCTAATGAATTGTAGTTAATTTTGCGATGAAAACCTATTTGCCACGCTACTTAGACTCGGATGCACGCTCGTGAATGCGGGCTTGCTTATTAAACAAAATTGAGCAAAATGAGGTTCATGCGTAGTTTTAAATGTTGTGAACACTGGGTAAACGTTACAAACCTACTGTGTTGTTACATTCAAACGTGCTTGCTGGCTTGCAATTACCTCCTCGACCACGCAAATTAGTAGTGAAAAAGTTTGGCCGGTTGACTTTAGTACATATTCACTTCATTTTTTTTTATGATTATATATAATACCATAAAATGCTTTTTCTTACCAAATGTTACTAGACACGTTAATTACACTAACCTAACTTGTATAACTCAAACTACAGCAATATGGTGGGCCTTTAAGGTCGTCGACTGTGGGGGGAAAAAAGGTCGATATTGCGATCTCTAATCATTTTTTTTCTTGCTTTTTTGCAGCGGTCAATCAGCACTTCGACGTACAGGTGTACGACGAGTTCGTCATCAAGGGGAACACGGGAGTACTTCGTTGCCAGATTCCCAGCTTCGTGAAGGAATACGTCACGGTGACGTCGTGGATTCGGGACGATGGTCTCGTCATTCACGCTGACTCCGACTTTGGTAAGTCCTAAGCTACTCCGCAATGGACGTCACATCCTATAACTTTCATAAGCTTATTCATACCATTACTAAGCCAATGGTAATTATTGAGTTTTATGTCAAAAACTTCATCTGAAAAAAAAAAAAAACTCGCAGTTTCTCACTTTTGGATAGCGTAAACACCAAGACATTTTTCTTTTTTTTTTCTTTTTTTATGATAATAACTTGAAGTATTGCACCTCGCTTTACCAAAAGTCAAACCTTGGTCGAAAAATGGAAGGCATGAAGTTAGAGACGTGCCCCCTAAAATTGCAAAGTCATGGCGCATCCACCGCTCTTGATAGTTTCAACAGGGTGTTAACGCACGCGCGAACGTAAGACAATCGCCGTCACATTTGTGTCGCCAATAGATCAACTCCGTTGGCTCGTAACCTCAGGTGCGCTCTGACTCACTGTAAAACTAAGTATGGCTGAAACCCCTATTATTATTTTTTTTTTGTATTTCAGACATTTTATTTTTGGCGAACTGAACTTTATTTTGTCATTTTTTTATAATACAGTTATATTTTGTTTATATAGTCAGCGTTTATATGAATACACCACCATACAAACAAGATTTTTGGGGGTACGAACGGGGTAAATACCTGTATATGTCTGTCTCGTTATTAGGGTCAACTCTCAATATAGGCGCTTTTGTTAAGGGAACAGTGGTGTTCACGTTGTCGAGAGAATGCTGTGCACGATTGACTTTTATTATATCTATCAAAGCCCTGAGCAGGACGTGTAGTAAATATCTAAATAATTACGAAGGGAATATGATGCCATTCAGCTTACGTGGTTTAACGGAAATAAGTTTTGAAGCAAAAAATGCTTTTGAACGGATCCCCCTCCCCTCCAATTCAAATTTTTTTTCCGTCCATTTATGCTTTTCTCGCTACATTCAGGGGGGAAATTTACGTAATGTGACCTCTAAACAGTCCAGTTTCTCCACTAAATTTGGCGGGGAAATTGATGTGACGTGACCTGACGTCAGCTGCCCAATACACCAACTGAAAGTCAAGCTTAATTTTCTGAGTAAATTCATGTCACCTGAGCAAAGCACCAGGTTAGTTTCCCCTCTATATTTGGCGAGGGTAATGCTAAAATTATAGGTTCTTCCCTGCTATGCCAAAACGGCCGCTTAATGTAATATAAAAAAAAATATAAACCATCGCTCTTTATAAACTGCATTTCATGCATCGTAAGACTTTGAAAATAAAAGTAGCTGCCAAGTTTTATCCTTTTTAATGTCACACTTGCTTGTTAATATTATGTAGACATGAGCTATCGAGGAAAAGAACACACTCACGGTTCACGACATACTACATCCTCGGCGCTTCAAGAAATATTTCGTCCCCGGTTCAGCTCTCTATGCAGTACAGAAATCACGCTCTATAAACCCGGCTTTTGGGAGACTCGACTAGGCGTGCTAACTCGGAAGAAAATTCGGCGGAGCTACGAAGTGTGTTCCGGCGAAGATACTCCGCAAACGATCGAGAAAAGTCACTCCGCCGAAAGTTTTGCGTCGAGACGTCCGCGCTATAGTTGCACTACCTCATTTCTGTGCGGATTCTTTCCCGCATTCTCGACTTACGCATAACGCTAGAGTCTCTTCGTTATGAATGACGACAAATGCCGTAACATAACTTTTTTTTATTAGAACAACAAAATAAAATAAGGGAGCCTCCGATTTATTGAGGCAAGAGTTTCTTCCACAGCGCCTCCGAACAAAATGCGAAGCGGGTGGCTGCGAAAACGATCACGCGCGAATCTGAGCTGAAACATTTTCTGAGCACTTTCTACGTCGGATATCGTTTCATTTCACGCCGTCATTTATAACGTGGCGACAACAGCTCCTTTCTCTTTCTCGCCTTTTGACTTCTGTTCGTTTGTTGCTTATGTCATTGCGTCGACTATTTCGCTAAATTTCGGCCGTACATTTCAAATTGACGCGCTTTATCTTTTAGAGACATGTTTTACGTTTTTGATGGAATGATAAAAAGTTGTAGAACACAAAAAGAACGAGAACCTAGTTCTTCCCGCTCCTCCGGACGCGGCTACCGAGTATCACAAAAGCTGCCAACAATACAAGAGTGGCGAGCGGGCGCGAGAGGACGCCTGTAAGAGAACAAAGAGCTTGACAGTCGTCGCTAAAAGAAAACAAAACAAAGAGACCGTCTTAAGTCGAAGCGCCAACAAGAAACAAAAAGACGCGAGTAAGCGAGTGGCGAAGTTCCCGTTTCGGTGACAAACCGCCAGCCTCGATTTTTTTTTTTTTTTTGTCTGTCTCCGGAGGTTTTTTTCGACGTGTTTTGGCCGATACTCTGGGAGAAAGACGGCGTGAAAAATGTGACCATACAATTTTTCCGAAGAGTGGGGAGGGTAAGGTTTGCCGCCTCAAAAAAGGGGTGAGGATTTGGGGAGGAGGAGGGGGGGGGGAGGAGATACCAAGATGAGAAAGACCAGCCTACCAGGCTCTGGTCGGCCGGCCATTCAGCCAGCGCAGGAGCGCAAAAAAAGCGCAGATCCGAAAACGCCTCAAGCCGCCGAGTTTCCGGAAGAACTGGTGTCGGGAAGCAGTGAAAAGAGAAGGCCGGAAATATGATTTACGGATAAGACGCTCTGCGAGACAAAACTAAAGTACAAAAAAAAAAAAAGAATTGGCGAGCGTGCCAAGCTATGCCCTCGGGCGGAAGTCGGGTACGCTGTATCCATTGAAGTCTAAACATCAAGCTGTGAAAGATGCGCACTTTAGAATGCTGACAAGCTGGCGACAATGCCAGTCTCTACATCACTCGTTTCTTTCACCCCTCAAATTTTGGACTCGCTGACAACTTAAGAAGCGTAGGACGCCACTTATCATATTGACCCTTATCGCTTCGGGATTTAGTATTTCTGCTCGTTTTTTTTATCAGGTAATTTTGCAATCTGGTTGGCTATGGCGCGACGATATCCCAGCTCGCGCAGCCTGTCGGCCAGTACTGGGCCTACGTCTGCCATTACCGGGAACTGAACGGCGGTGCCCGGCCAGTAGCGTTATTTAGCAACCAGACCCGACAGGCACCGCGACTTTGCTGGACTGGTTGGCCAGTCTCGCCGTGAAAGTTCCGGCTACTGGCCGACATCGGTGCCTTGCTGTATTTTCTGGCCAGTTTCGCCGTGAAGTTCCGGCTACTGGTCGATGGTCGAGATCGTTTTCTTCCAATATTTTGAGGCCAGTCTCGCCGTGAACGTTCCGGCAACTGGCCGACATTGTTTTTGTAGCGTGAGCTACACTGGCCGAGGTTGAGCAGTTTCGCGTGGCTCCTGGAGAGTCGTGCTGCGCATGCGCGAGGAAATTGACGTCACACGGCGCACAGTTGGCGCAAACAAATCAAATTTGGGGGTTTCACGTGCCTAACCAATGACGGGCATCTGGCACGCCCCAGCGGAGGACTGGGGATTAATTTGGACCACCTGGGGATCTTTTGACGTGCAACCGAAAGCTCGGTTACACGGCGCCTCCTCCGCAATAAGCCTCCGTCAGATTGCGGGCACCTCGGCCGGGTTTCGAACCCGCCACATGGGGATCCGTACGCCAGTGCTCTCGCCTCGGAGCCACCGAGGCGGCTGCACAGCTGGCGCGCCGGAGCCGCCGCCGCCGCGCGCTCCGCCACCGCCGCGCGCGCCTCGGCGGTCTGCGCATTCCAGAGGAGTGACGTCATTGCCGCGGCAGACGCACTGGCGCCGCCGCGTGCCCAGCTGTGCGCCTTCGTTGCGCAGTAGCTAAGTCTGACTCTGCACCGGAGCCGCTTGATAGCGCCTCTCATTTTGTGCGCATGCGCATAGGTATCAGTGGGCGTATACATATAGCGGGGCGTTTGCCAGTGTGGTATAGCCATGGAGAAGGAGAGCGAAATTGCTGCTCAGCGGCGCAGAAGAGCAGAGAAGTTTATTTCGTCGGATCCCGAAGTAGTCACATAATGCGTATATCGTGTATGTGTCATTGAAGCAGCAGTAAACATGATAATCAAGCTAATCCGAGACAACCATGAAAGCTAAGAATAACCAGCTGAACCTAAGCTCACGCTACGTATATCCTGGCATAGCCGAGCTAAGCCACTCCAATTTTTTACTGCATTCCTAAGCAGTCCAGCCATTGATCTTCCGACAACTAACCGACATCGCTTTCTGGGTGTAGCCACCGGTAAAAAAAAAAAAAAGAAAAAAAATCTACGACCGTTACATCTATTGGCATCTTTCACATTTCTCAGACATATTCTAAAACGTAGTCAATGTTTTATATTTCTTTAGCATATTAGAGCCATTCCACTCTTATACTGCTTTAGAACAGTATTATTGCAGTTACCAAATATTAAAAAGGTTGTTAATCTTCAACGTCCACAAACTGCTCTACTATTCGAATAAGCCTCCTCAAAGCCACCGGCCGTCTCTCTGACCGTGTATTTTGGATTCCTTTGATTCGTGCCAATCAAAGTCGGTAGGGTCAAAGCCTCAATTCAGGGCAGTTTTTAGGGGGCAAAGCTCCTTATGGTCTAGCCTTGTCCACCCATCCGGCGTCTGTGCTTACATCGATTGCCATCCCATCTGTCTTCCTAAAAAAATTAAAAAAATGTTTGCGCAGTCGACAGGATTCGAACCTGTGCGGGGAGACCCCAATGGATTTCTAGTTCATCGCCTTAACCACTCGGCCATGTGTCATTCATCTGTCTGTCATGGATGAAACGTTGCATGTAGCCGCTCAACGTCTATACAGGAGGGGGCGCTGCGGTCAAATGCGTACATAATCGTGTTAAACTTTGCATGCATTGGCTCAACGTTTATAGACGAGAGGGCGCTGCTTTCAAATGCTCAAATGCGTATATAACCACGTTCCATACCACACATTCTCTTTCTGACATAGACCGTTGACTTAAGCGGTGGAGATGTGTTCCCACGGCTTCTAGCGGATCCAAGCTGGTCCGCTAGAAGAACCACTGGCTCTGCATTTCACCGACCATAAAGCAGTAATATAGAAGTCGAAACGCAACCCGGAACTCAGCACTACCTATGAGCAATAAAAAAAAAATCAGCACCATCAGCACTACCTTCGAACAATAGAATCAGTATCATCAGCACCACCAGAGCTTCGCCCCAATCAACATCATTCACCACGTGGAGATGTTGTGATTTTTTTTCCAGGGTTAGACCTGCACTATGATTGATGCAAAAAAAGAAAACGATAGAAATGACATGCGCAAACTGACGTTCGGCAAGTGTCATACAAATGTCAGCGGAAAGAAAAACACAATATCGCGTACCCCGAACGCGACAATCCGTAAATTGTACTTCGCTTGTAAGTCCGTGCGCCCTGACGATGCAACACGCCGTTGGGGTCAGTCAAGCCTCACCAAAAGCACAATGTCGTAGCGTTAGTCATCTTTCTGTGCTTGTGCGACCGAATGTGCCGTGACCTTGCGCTTTTAGTATGTGTGTTCTCTTGAGAGCCTTCGATTTCTATCGCGTTCGGCTCCCTTTTGCGCACCAACTCCTGTTTACAAACAAACCGGAACGCCCCTAGCGGACGCCACCGGCGCCGCTCATGCGCGATGGGGTGTGGGCAAGGTGCTCGCTGTCGACCATGAAGAAACCGGGTCTAGGAGAACTCGTCACAAGCCAACTCGTCGCAGCCAACCCGTCATAGGTGAACTCGTCAAATAGGGCAAGTCGTCACAAGGCATCGCGTACACGGGAAAGTCGTAACACAGGGAAACTGGGCACCTGTCCACTTCGTCACAACTTACCTTTTTAGCCGATCTTGGGTTTGCAATTCGGCTTCGATGACTGACGACAAATGATAATTTACAAAAAAAAAAATCGCGACTGCGTCTTATTTAGATTTTTCTCAAAAAGCTTCTGGCAGCTGCTAGTTCGAGAGATCATGCGTATGGTGCGTGCTTTGCTTGCTTTTCGAAGGAACGAACACGCATGTGCTGGTCTGTAAATATCGCAAGCTGGGCCGTACTAAAGTCACTGCATCGTGGGAAAGCAGCGCCTACATTCCCTGTCCGGTCGCATTTTGTTTCTTGAACCTCAGCAATTCTCCTTGACCCCTCCGCTCCTGGTGAGCGATCTAAATTCACTGGTGACAGGTAGCTTTATTGGGACCTTTCTTGTATACCGGAGATTTTGCTCTCCACACAAAGGCGAAACAAGCGTACATCTTCGTTGCCACCACCACATGCTGTGTCCGTTCTGGCTGTGCTGAAAAATAAGTGTACTGTTTTAAGTAGCAGAACAATATAATTGTTTTGCGCAGTCGACAGGATTCGAACCTGTGCGGGGAGACCCCAATGGATTTCTAGTTCATCGCCTTAACCACTCGGCCATGTGTCATTCATCTGTCTGTCATGGATGAAACGTTGCATGTAGCCGCTCAACGTCTATACAGGAGGGGGCGCTGCGGTCAAATGCGTACATAATCGTGTTAAACTTTGCATGCATTGGCTCAACGTTTATAGACGAGAGGGCGCTGCTTTCAAATGCTCAAATGCGTATATAACCACGTTCCATACCACACATTCTCTTTCTGACATAGACCGTTGACTTAAGCGGTGGAGATGTGTTCCCACGGCTTCTAGCGGATCCAAGCTGGTCCGCTAGAAGAACCACTGGCTCTGCATTTCACCGACCATAAAGCAGTAATATAGAAGTCGAAACGCAACCCGGAACTCAGCACTACCTATGAGCAATAAAAAAAAAATCAGCACCATCAGCACTACCTTCGAACAATAGAATCAGTATCATCAGCACCACCAGAGCTTCGCCCCAATCAACATCATTCACCACGTGGAGATGTTGTGATTTTTTTTCCAGGGTTAGACCTGCACTATGATTGATGCAAAAAAAGAAAACGATAGAAATGACATGCGCAAACTGACGTTCGGCAAGTGTCATACAAATGTCAGCGGAAAGAAAAACACAATATCGCGTACCCCGAACGCGACAATCCGTAAATTGTACTTCGCTTGTAAGTCCGTGCGCCCTGACGATGCAACACGCCGTTGGGGTCAGTCAAGCCTCACCAAAAGCACAATGTCGTAGCGTTAGTCATCTTTCTGTGCTTGTGCGACCGAATGTGCCGTGACCTTGCGCTTTTAGTATGTGTGTTCTCTTGAGAGCCTTCGATTTCTATCGCGTTCGGCTCCCTTTTGCGCACCAACTCCTGTTTACAAACAAACCGGAACGCCCCTAGCGGACGCCACCGGCGCCGCTCATGCGCGATGGGGTGTGGGCAAGGTGCTCGCTGTCGACCATGAAGAAACCGGGCCTAGGAGAACTCGTCACAAGCCAACTCGTCGCAGCCAACCCGTCATAGGTGAACTCGTCAAATAGGGCAAGTCGTCACAAGGCATCGCGTACACGGGAAAGTCGTAACACAGGGAAACTGGGCACCTGTCCACTTCGTCACAACTTACCTTTTTAGCCGATCTTGGGTTTGCAATTCGGCTTCGATGACTGACGACAAATGATAATTTACAAAAAAAAAAATCGCGACTGCGTCTTATTTAGATTTTTCTCAAAAAGCTTCTGGCAGCTGCTAGTTCGAGAGATCATGCGTATGGTGCGTGCTTTGCTTGCTTTTCGAAGGAACGAACACGCATGTGCTGGTCTGTAAATATCGCAAGCTGGGCCGTACTAAAGTCACTGCATCGTGGGAAAGCAGCGCCTACTTCCCTGTACGGTCGCCATTTTGTTTCTTGAACTCAGCAATTTCTCCTTGACCCCTCCGCTCCTGGTGAGCCGATCTAAATTCACTGGTGACAGGTAGCTTTATTGAGACCTTTCTTGTATACCGAGATTTTGCTCTCCACACAAAGGCGAAACAAGCGTACATCTTCGTGCCACCACCACATGCTGTGTCCGTTCTTGGAGGTGCTGAAAAATAAGTTTACTGTTTTAAAGTACGCAAGAACAATATAATTGTAAGACATCCGTGGAGATGGGCATGATTGATAAGTTGACTGCATACGCAGTGCTAAAGACGCTTAAATTGGTGATGAACGCTTCCAGTACGATGATGCTTTATGGTGATCAAAAGCGACTGGCTTATGACAACCCTCTGGAAGCTTCCAAGATTTGAATGGACCAAGATGGCGATTTCCATGGCAACGTAGACAGATTAGTTAATCGCCTTTCGAGGTTATGGTTGTCTGTATGTTAGTATCTGTTTGTGTCCGGCTAGCAAGTAGGGAAGGCAATGAGGCTTCTTTTCCAGGATCCAGCGACTTTAGGCCGTACCTGAGAATGGCGTATTGTCGGCGACAAGTAACGAACGCTCACGTTAGCTTCCTTCGTGCCTTGGTTGGGCGTGCGCGCTCGCGCTATCAAGGAAAGCAAACTCATTAGCCCATGACCAACTATAACAACCACTCTGAAACATGAAATTATTGGGTCTAGGAGAACTCGTCACAAGCCAACTCGTCGAGTAGGGCAAGTCGTCAAAGGGCCTCTGAGAGCGGTAACTTTTTTCTTGCAATGCTTTCTATCTTTACTGACCCAGAACACAGCGTCGGGGTTTTCTAGGCTATGCGTATACGAATACCCTTCACACAGAAGAAGGGAAGCGCCACGCTGGGTTTTAGTTAGCTTCATCTTACGAAACGCGGACATGCTTTCTGAAGGTCCGAACATTTCGCGCCTATTTATTTATACGTATTCGAAGCCGCTTCAAAGGCAAAACCTCTTTGGAGTAGAGATAGAGAACAGAGAAGCCCCCAAAGACGAAACCTAACTGCTACACTTCCTAGCATCCTGGTGCGGAGGTTTACATACCACAAGGTGACCCCTGTTTTATCTTTGCGCAGTAGGTTCCGACCAAGCGAACCTTCCAAAAGGGTCTAATAACAAAGGGACGCCGAAAGTAAAGATAAAACCGAAAAGCCGACTACAACCGCCCCCTTAAAACAAACAAAAGGAGAAGCCAAGTTTTGAGATTGCGACAAGTTCGATGCGACCACTTTTCAGATTGAAGCCCCCCCCCCCCCCCCCACCCCTTTCCCCTCTAAGAAAAAGTCAGTGACGAACTTTCCAAGAACGACAAGGTCACTGCGACCACTTTTCCTACTACTGGTTCACCTAGAACGAGATGCCCTCTTTGCCAGTTTACCTATGACCAGTTTCCTTCTGGCGACTTGACTGTGATGAGTGGGCCTGTTCCCAAAGAAACCATTGGAAGGCGATGTTGTCGGCATCGGTGTCAGCCCTCGTGCTATTTTTCGCGTTATAATTGTTGTTTCCACGTCTTTCTGGCAATGCCTGGTTACTATAGCAGCCCCAGGAAAAATTAACGAGGCTCGTGCAAAACGTTGCATGAAAAGTGTGACATCCGGCGATTTATTCCGCGTGGACGCCGCAGAATGGGCGCTAAAGCCTGATTCACATGATAAGATTCTTCTCTCTATTTTCATTCGCGACGCCAATTGGGCTGCAAAAGTGTGAACCGTTGCCGAGATGGTCGACGTCGATACTCACAATTGCGAGCAGAATCGGACCAAGTGAATCAGGCATAACAAGTCTAGATAGCCACTGGTAACAATAATCAGGCAGTAGCTGCCACAGCCCTGTTTTCTAGCCTGAAAAAATCATGTGAGCATCAGATCTCCCGAAGCTTCGACTTGCAAATATCCAGACTTGAGGACGCGGGCTACCCACGACATGTAATTGCCTCCGTGTGCGAAAGAATTTGCCGCACCATCAAGACGACATGCGGACGCAACGACCCTTCCGCACAGCAAAAAAAGACAAGAAGACCGTTTGTGGTTGTCCCATATATTCATGGGATTACACATAGGTTAAAAAAGATGGCAAATCGGCACGAGGTACAAGTGCTGTGTTCGGCGCCCAATAAGGCCTATTCGTTGTGCCGCAAGGTCAGTCAGGGGCAGACCAGCGACAGCAAGGGGTGTGGCACAAATCACAGGACTGTGTATGTCCAGTGCGACAAGGAGGTTATATATCACATACCCCTGACATGCGGCCGCTGTTACATCGGACAGACCGGGCGGTGTATAAATGATAGGACTCGGGAACATGCCAATAGTTTGAAGAACTTGGCGGCAGCAGGTCACTTAGCCCTACATTGCCGTGACTGCAAGTGCAAGGCAAACTTAGACAAAGTTACCATCATGGGACACCATCGAAACCGGCTCGCACGTGAGGTTTTAGAAGCTTTAAACATAGAAGAAAAAGGGGGCATGTGTGTTAGTTCACCATCTGTGACCTTAACCAGAGAAGAGAGGACGTTCTTGCGAGGTGCAAGTACCGCTCACAAGTAGACAGATGAGCAGGATGCCCTAATTTAAAAATAAAGGGGAAAAAAAAGGAAGAAGTGAAGCAAACTAGGTTGATTGATCCCAGCCAGTCGATGAAGATGAAGTGTTTAATTAAATGCAGTTGGTAGTCCAGCGGTTGAATGCGTCTCTCTCGTCCTCCTTACATTTGTGTGCTTGGTTTGTTCAGCTGGTGTCTCCTAAATAAAAAAATCAACATCTTGTTTCTGCTGTTTACACCGAACCTACTTACCCCAACCAACAAAAGTCTCGTGAGGCGCGCACTCCCTTCTTATCGCAATTACCGGGTCAACGTTTGGTCTACGGGCCGCTGTCGTTTGAACGAGCAGACGACAACAAGCAGTAACGTTTAAAAGAGCAGACGACATTTCAGAGGATCAGGCAGCCGTTTGAACATGAAGGCGCACTGAACGTGGTCCGCAGGTGGTCTGTACAACTTGGCGGTTTTCCCGTGTTTATGTTGGAACAAAACAAACGAATTTGACGACCACAATTATTCGTGAGTTCAACCCAAAGTGCTTCCCGCACAAGCAATCGTAGTCAGACGGCGTCTGTGTTTTTTGTTTTTTCACGGCACTTATTAACGTTTTTAGAAGAACCGAGCAGGCAGAAAACACATAAAAACTGACCTTCAAACCTTTCCCGTCTCTTTTGGTACAGCCGCAGTCGAGGCGTTTTTAAGAGACGGCAGGTTTTTCTACGGTTTCTTCCAAAACAACAGGGGAATGCACGTCCCGCATGGTGACTTCCTCCCACAGCCCCGGATCGGAAGTGCACCCGACGTGCCACCACCGCGCCGTGACATAACAGAGCTGAGTTCCTGTACAGGGTGTTGCCTATAGACCGCTTTATCGTAGATAGCGCCACATTGAGAGCGAGAGAGAAGAGGGGAAAGGGCTGCCGGCGTTTCCCCCCTATTGGTACGTTAGAAAGAGTGAAAGTCCCTGATGAGAGGCTTCGCCGGTGTTGGGTGTATGCAATACCCAAACCTGGTTGGCGCTTCTTCTTTGTTTTAAACTTCCTAACCTAATTAAAGCCACGGACTTGGATGGCGACAGTCTTCCGGTCATCTGGACACCATTGCTTGGTTATAGAGTGCACGAATAACGACAAAAACGCCGAACGCTATCTAAGGACCTATGTGGCTTGCACGGAATCCGGCAAGTGCGGCTGCAATGTCTTTAAAGGGCAACTCCGGTCCATTCTTTCGATTTTGTGATTATGACTGTTTTTAGCGCAGTCAGCGTCCCTGAATTACAAGGTGTAATTTTTTTCGCGTTAATATGCGTAGTTTTGAAGATATCGACGCCTCAAAGTTTTGTTTGGGGGGCGGCCGACAAAACCGAAACTAGCCACTCGAGGCCCCGGCAACACTGGAAATCAGCCGCTATGTGGACATGACGTCAGGATCGTTCTCGTTCAACGAGTACGCAGGTCAAGCGGCACCTACCTCTGTTGCGCTAGCCGTCTAAAGATAGAAGCTAAGCTGATTTTGTTTTAATTCTGTAGACGTGGTAGTTATCCAGCATATGTAGCAAGAGTTAGTATGTATACCCAAAAGCTAGCGTCTTAAAAACCCGTGAACTCGTTCGGTGCCGTACTCGGCGGCCGCCGCCGTACGTGCGCTCTGCCGTACTCGTCGATTGTATACCCAAAAGCTAGCGACTGGAAAACGGGTGAACTCGTTCGGCGCCGTACTCGGTGGCTGTCGCCGTGCGTGCGGTCATCCGTACTCGTCGCTAGGCCTCGAATTGTCATCGGGGCTCCGTGGATGGAGCGGCGTTGCTCTACGCCGCGCTGCCAGTGACGTACAGCACTGGGGCCCTCTCGCTTTCGCGCTTCGGGTCACTCCCAGACACGAAGCTTTGAGGCTCACCGGCGCGGGCCGCAACGCCCAAACACACGTGTGCTGAGCTGTACAAGTCTGTTTTTTCGTTCTTTTTTCCTCAGGCGCGTAAAAGCCGAATTTGTAAGCTACGACGCTAATTTACCACATAAGCTCGTCTAGGTGGTAAATCTATTTCGTAAAAATATAAAAAACATGCCGCACTCAAAAAGAAAAAAAGAAAGTTTTATAAGCAACATTTCCTTCTCAAAGCTAGCAAAAGTTTTTGTGGGTGAAAGAGGAAAACAGAGCACGTTAGCATGATGGCGCTTAAGACAAGGACAAAAGGGGAGACTAGACAACACGTCTAGTCTCCCCTTTTGTCCTTGTCTTAAGCGCCATCATGTCGTCAAATTCCCAGTACCAACTAGCCCAACAATCTGCATTGATACGTTAGGAAGGTGAGAACAGCGCTTTCTTTCCCTTCTTTCCCTCAAAGAAGCGCACTTTACACTGCTCAACCGCGCAACAAATGCGCCCGTCCGGACCGGAGGAAAAAAAGAGAACGATCCTGATGTCACGGCCCAACGTTGCTTTAGCGATCGGCAACCCGCTGGTCGCGCGCTAAGGAGCAGCGGCTCGCGGCGAGTCGCACTTTTATTATCGGCATTAGTTGAGAATGCGGCGTCCCCCTGACGTAATATTTTGGCTGGGGTCGTATTTTGTGTCACTACAGCGATACCAGTAATTTATTTCATTTTGGGTTTTGGCCGGAGTTGTCCTTTAAGCTTTATCGCTTTTCACATAACACTGATCTCCGGCGGCAGTGGGTTGAGTCTGTAAAACGAAAAAGCTTTTCCTCAACGCCATCCTCTCGACTTTGCTCGGAAGACTTTGTGAATGAAGCGCGCACCGAACACTGTACCTCCGATAAACATGGGTTGCGTTCGCAAAGTGCGTGTAAGTGTTCTCGTGATTATTTTTGTTTCAGCTTATAACTTTTGTGACTGAAATTACCTTAATATTGATATTTTAAGGTGGTGACACTGAACCGATTTTATCATCTAGGACACTTAGTTGAAGGCTCATTTCCGTCACCGGGTGTAGCTGGAAATTGTCAAATAATTAGTTCTATCGGTTTTTCTAAATCGGGGTCTCCTGTACGATACCAGAAATTTGTAAACCTATGTTGACCGTCCCAACGCGACTAGATTATTTTTATTTTCAAAATTAGTACATAATGTAGTTGGAAAGGAACCTTCAATTTCGGTTGCTGAAAGTTGAAACATGCTCAGGCATCGATTTTGAATCGCTGAATCATTGATCGACTCGCTCCGGCATTGGGCCTATCTCGAGTTTGCTGTTTCTTCTTCTAGACAAAAGACACACTCGTCAAAACGAAATCCTCAAACAAAACTTTTATAAACACCTTCAAGCCGGAGTGAGCTGCCTTCGATCGTTCCACGATAAAACGGTAGATCGTTTTATCGTGGGTAGCGCCATTTAGCAAGCGTCAGGTTCCGCGGCCATAATGAGTGGTTAGGAACATTGGCGAAAGTACTTTCTGGGCACCACTCCCGCGTTGGGTGAGCTAGTTGGGTGCTCCGAAGTGCTGGGTGTCTGACATAGGGCGCGTCTTGGCTTCTTGTATCCTCCAATCTATGGTATCCTCCAATACGGCGACGCCTGAAGTGCGGCACGCAACGCGCCTCCAATTTAAATGGGTAGCGAGTACTCCAAATATTTTATCATTTGACAGTAATTGAATTTTGTTTCAGGTTTTTTGTCGTTTTAGATGCAGTACAGCGATAATGTTTTTGGGGTTTTGTGCCGTCTACAACAATGCAATACGATGGAAACAAGGACGCGGGCAATAAGAATATTGCAGGGAATGATCGAAGGCCGCTCATTCCGGCTTGAAGGTGTTTATAAACGTTTTATTTGAGGATCCCGTGTCGACGAGTGTATCTCTTGCCGAGAACTGAAAAGAGCGAAGTCGAGATGGGCCTCTTGCCGGAGCGGGTCGATCAAAGATTCAACGATTCTAAATTGATGCATGGGCATGTTTCAACATTCATCAACAAGACTTGAAGGTTTCTTTTCAGCTACATTATGTACTAATTTCTAAAATAAGAAGAATGTAGTCTCGTTGTGACAGTCAACATAAGTTCACGGCGATTTGGTATCGCGCAGGAAATAGCGACTCAGGAAAACTGATACAACTAACTTTTTGACAATTTCCAGCCACACCCGGCGGCGGAAATGAGCCTTCCACTAAGTGTTGTGGATGATGAAATCGAGTCAGTGTCACCAGTTTACAATATCAATATTAAGATAAATTTCGTTACCGAAAGTTGCAAGCTGAAACAGAAATTAGCAGGAGAAAACTTGCACGTACCTTGTGAGCGCACCCCATGTTCATCGGCGGTACAGAGTTCGGTGCGCTCTCCATTCACAAAATGTACTGAAGACAGTCGAGAGGATCGCGTTGGGGAAAAGTCTTTTCGGTTTACGGACGCAAAACGCTACAGTCAGAGATCAGGATCATGCAGAAAGCGACAGAGCATACAGACATTGTAGCCGCACTCGCCTTGCCGGATTCCGTGCAAGCTACATAGGTCCTCGAAGAGTATTCGACGCTATTTGTCGTTATTCGTGCACTCTTTAACCGAGCAATGGTGTCCCGATGGCCGGGGGACTGTGCCTATCGAAGCCCGTGGCTATAAATAAGTTTGGGAGTTTAAAATAGAGAAGAAAGCGCGAACCAAGTTCGGGCAATGCGTACACCCAACACCAGCGAAGCCTCTCCCCCAACAGGGACTTTCGCTATTTTTCTAACGCACCACCAAGGGGGAAAGCGCCGGTAGCCCTTTCTCTTCTTCTCTCTCGCCCTCTTTCATTAGAACGGTCTATAGCCATAGGTTAAGAAAAGGTTTCGAGGGAAAGGAGGGTTGGGGAGGAAGTAGCAAAATGAATGCTGGAGAGGAGGAAACCTCCTCCTTTCTCAGTGCTTAGTCTGCTTCCTCCTCCCTAGCCTTCCTTTCCCTCGAAAACTTTTCTTAACCCTTGGATTGTGGCGGGGGCGTGACACATGGCGAAAGATCGACTCACGCCTGGTTTGACGAGCTCGCAGCTTCCACCCTTCTGTCGGCTTAGGGACGCGCGTCAAACCGAATGTCCCTTCTCTCCCACGTCATAGAAATACCCAGGTGTGGTCGAGGAGAAAAGGTGGTGCGCGGTGTTGGGTGGAAAGCGTATATTAAGAGTACTGTATTTTTCAGACTGTAGTCTGCATTCTGTGTATACATGGCCTGCACCTGCGTCAGTGAGAGCCAGAATAAACGCGCCGCGTTCGTCTGTGGCATTCGCTCAAAAATAAAAAAAAGCAAATACGGCAATTTCTAACGAACTCAGTATCCCGGCGATCATTTCGTCGGCGTTCGCCGGAACAAAACTACTGTCAAACAAAAGGGGGGGAGGGGGAAAGGAACGAGTAGAAGAGGAGACCCAACAAATGTCAGTAATAAAGCCGCACATTATCCAGTTAGCGGGATGCATTTAGTTAGCGGCGAGTGGCTGCATCTTTCTGACGTGTTTGTTTGTTCAAGCCTTTGCAACGTCTTTACCCACTTGTGATGTGAATTCCCTAGGCCTTTCCCTTTATGAAGCTTATAAGTGATCAATTATACAACTACCAGTAAACCCGACATGGTGACCCTTGCGTTGTTTACCAGCGCTTCGCGAAATTGGAACAACTTCGCTGATTCGAGGTTCATTCTGTTGCGGCTCCTCGAGCCGCTCGTCGAATAAATTAGATTCCTGCAATTTCACGCCTTGAACCGCATATTCAAACTTGTTTTGCCTACACGACACTTCATCGCCTCAATATCTCGAGTTTGCGGCATATTGCTTTCTTTTGCTCGTTACGTGATTGCATGGACGCCGGTAAATTCTGGACGTACTTCTTGATCGTCATGATAGCTCGTTACGTTGTTTCAAATTCACACGTAGAAAGCTAGAGCTTTGTTTAAAGTACACGCTGCTTGTGTGCGCATGTCCGGGCAGCTAGCCGCTCCCTCCGACTTGGAGCGCATACGCGTGTTGCGAAGTCAACCAGCAGCTTAGCACGGGCGGCGGGGCCTTTGTCCTTTCATAGCGTGATCTTATAGGTAAGCTATACAGAGTAGGCACTTATGCGAAGTTAGGCCGAATCTAAAAAGCGCACCAGGTGCATCGTCTGCACGCAAACGCTTCTCACGCGCACCAGAAGTCCTTCCCTCCTTTTCTCCTCCTCCTCTGTTCCTTTCCGGCTCCTCTTCCTCCCTTCCCCTCCTCCTTCTCTCTTCCTCCTCCTTCTATCCCCTCTCTCCCTTCCACCTCCGCTCCCCTCTATCTCCCCTCCTCCTTCCATCCTTTTCATCTCCCCTTCTTCTCCTCCTCCTCTCCCCTATCCCTCCTCCTCTTTTCTTCCGCATTCTTCTTTCCTCCTCCTCCTTCGTACCTGACGTCAATTTTCCCGCTAAATCTAGCGGAGACGCCGAATTTGTTCATGGGTGACGTGACATCAAGTTATGTGACGTCATTTTCCCCGCTAAATTTAGCGGGAAAACTGAATTGGCGTTGAGGTCACGTGACGTCAATTTTCCTGCTAAATCTAGCGGAGAGACTGAATTCTTTCATAGGTGATGTAACACACAGTCATGGGACGTTATTTTCTCCGCTAAATTTAGCGGGGAAACTGAATTGGTGTTGAGGTGACGTGACGTCAATTTTTCCGCTAAATTTAGCGCGGTTACGCCGATGCCGACGCCGACGGCGACACCGCTCAAACTGAAACGGGCGGCTAAGAGCTGCACACTAAAATACTGATCCTTGTGTAGTCAGCACATGTAGATTGTCTGGAAAGTACGGTAGTCCAGCTTGGGTAGGCCTTGTGGAATTACTTCCTCGCTTCTTCTGGCGTCCTCAACCAACACTACCTAAACAGAAGGCCTCCGCACCGTGTTCGCACCGTCATCACAATCAGATCAATCGAGGCCGGAGATTGGGTCCGAGTGTTGCGTCAGTGTTCGTCTGAGGCTCGTGTCCAATCAGCGCGTCGAAGATTGGGCTTAGGCCCAATAGCCGAGTTAGCGCGATCCGACTCTGATGATGTTTTATGAAGGGAGAGTGGAGCGTTCGGAGGCCTTCGTTATTCTAGTTGCTGTTGCCTCGACAGAGTCATGTATATGACATCAAAGGGAACGTGCCTTAATTACGTCATGTTCGCGTTCAAAGTTGTAGTGCACTTTATGCAGCCCAAATTTAACATTCCGGGCTTTTATTCAGTTCCTATCGCTTACCACTACTATTGTTCACAGGGGAAAATACCCCAGTTAAAATTTCTGGTCTAAGATAGTTCAGATGTTTTACTCTGGGCACGCCGTGCGTGCGTACAGTCGACAACTTGCGTTTATTGTTTTGAGCGGAAACGGCTGCCGATGGGAAGATATAGCACAAGATAATACGTATCGCATGAATGAGGACATACTACATAATTTAATTATATTTCTGGCATTTCATCGAGCTTAAAGATTTTGCAGACGCACCGAGCAAACTTGTCTGGGTCGTAAGGCCTACGGAGCACTCGAGGTCCTCGGAGAGCCGTCCACGCCCACTCTCAGACTCGCCCAATCGAGCGCAAGGACGTGAAATATGCGCACCAACACAAAATCACCAGAAGATTAAACTGACCGGTGACAACAGCACGCGACACGCCGCCACAACTCCAGGTTAAAAACGCAGAAATGCGCCTCTACAGGCCCCGACTGGCCCCAATTTTCCAACATGGGCAGTTCCGCCATTTACTCTACGTAGCGTTTCCTGGCGTCGTAGTATGGACCCCGTTTGCAGTCAGTGTCGGGCAACGCGACCGCGTTACGTCGACGTTACATCGAAGTATAAGCAGCCAGGGAAGGGGGATGCGGTCAAACAGCCGTCCGCCGAACGGCAGGAGAAATATCAGTTTCTAAATTTTCTGCTAGAGTAGTCAGAAGACTGAGAACAAAACGTTTGTTTGAAACTGCGATTTGCGCCTTCTTCATCTTGTTTAAATACCGATCAGTATCACGGAGATATCTCCAGTGGATGGCGATCACAAGCGATATCTGAAGACGGGGTCTGATCAATATTTACAATTGTTGCTGCAAACGCAAATTCGAAGAATTTGGGTTCCCTCCATTTCCAGGGATTCACATCCTACCACATATGAAGCGGGTTATCATAGAATTATCTGGAGGACACCAGGCACCGTCGTGTGAGTATAGGCACAGGAACGTACTTTATTTGTTTGGTTTCCTTCAGGACTGTATGCCTGATTTACATGGTGCGATTTTACTTGCGGTTTCGCGGTTGCGGCGCGGCTCTAGTGCCAAGTAAAGGGTAATGAAAGACAGTGCTCAACGTTACAACTGCGAAAACAAAAGCAAATATGCGGCGATCAATCGACGAATTTCGCCTGAAGGCACCTTAGCCCTGCGCGCGGCTGAACAGCCGCGGATTTCGCGCCACGCGCATTGCGGGAGCCACCAGATATTTGTTGCGATATTTTCCCTGTTCACAAAAACTACAAACAAAAATGACTAAAAAAATAATACCGTCTTTTGGACTTGAACTGACATTTTTCGTTCAACACGAACTGCTGAGGCTTGCGCAATAACCACTACATCACCGCACGAGACGCAGTTTCGATTTTAAAAACTGGTCGTTACGGTTGTTTCGGTTGCGTGCGAATGCAACCGTTGCAAATGTGTGAACAATCCTTTACACTTTAACTGATCGCGACGCCTTGGATAAGAAAATCAAACAGAATTTTCTCCAAGACCCGAGACAAAGGCAACGGCAATCCAATCCAAGCATCGTTCGTGCTAGTCAACGTTGGTGGGTCGTTTATGTCCGTTTTTGAGTATTTGTGATGTATGGAGCTCGTCTTGATCCCAAATGTGCCGAAAAATGGGATTGTGACCATAAGTGGCCCGCTACTACGCGAACAAGACTGAATATTCCTGACACTGCCCTATCCGCTGCAATCAAAGTAAGTATTCGTTTTGCTTCGTTTCTTATCTTCAGTTTAAAAAGGTCTCAGTAGGTGATTTGCGAACACCGCTTTCCGTAGTCCTGATCCAGTCATGTTCTGCGATGGGTTTCTATGTTGTTGAGCATCGCACTGTGATACCTTTGTCATTCGCAAAGTTCAGCAGAGAGCTGCTGCTCGCTACCGCGGGAACGGCTACGTGGGCACGGCAGCAATGCGTTGAGAACGAGTAGCCAGAGCGCTCGCTGCGCAGGGCGTTCTCCCGTTGCAACGACGATCTTGAAACTGATGGCACGGGAGTTCCATTTTTTCTCGCGGTTAATTTTAACACGTTTTCGCGCAAGTGCGACGCTGGATGAAGGGAAGCGCTCACGCCAGTAACTGCGAGCGCCGTGTACTAGCACTGTGCCCAAATTCTATTTTCGTTTTTGTTTTGTTTCTAGAGTGCCTGAACAGTAGGCCCATATTTTCAATTTGTGGGCTTAGGTAGTTTTTTTTATTTCCCGCAGGCACAGCCCATTTCGCACTGCTCTTAAAATATATATAGTGCTTAGGCTACCTAATATGGTCACGTACTTAGTCTCTTGTTAATGGGATTCATTGGAGGCTAAAGAATCTTTAATTTGAAGAGTCCTGAAAAACTGAAGAGCCTATCTTCAATTATGGCAGAAAAATGTGTTAGCGGCATTTTATAGCAGAGATTGTCCAAAACATAGGCAGAAATATTTTAAATTCATACTACCCCGCCTCCTCCCCCCTCTTCCCCCCCCCCCCCCCAACACACACATATGAAAAGAGAAAGTGAGACAAAAATTACACCATCTTCCCGAGGGGAACCATTGGGTGATGCGGAGCATCGGGGTGGTGCTGACGCTTGCTTGCGCCAACCCACTAACTGACGGGACTGTTGCTTCCATCACACTTCATCGGAAGAACGGAGTGAAGTGGAGTCAACAGCGGTGAACTGATGTAGCACGAGTAACTTTGAAAGTCTAATCAGACCGCACGGTAAGGCGGCGCAAAATGCCCTAACAGCGCTTGCAGGTTTCCTCGTCGAGACCGGGCTGGCCGGCGAGATCTAGGCTGCAACGGACGCGAGCGGTCGGGAAATGCTAGCAGACGACAGCCGCGGAGTTGCGGGGAAACCTCACCCCACTAGAAAGGCCTGACCTGGCGCTGCGACCCGCGCGCCGAAAACCTTCCTCCTTTCCCTCCTCCGGCGAAACGCGGTTTCGCCTCAGATCCCGCCCCGGTCACGTGATGGGGCATGCGTAGTATGAGTGCGGACTACGACGCCGCGGGACATAGACCCGAGCAAGAGATGCTCCGCATCTAAAAGTTAATGAAGCACTTGTGTGTCTGCCCACCACAATGCCGTCGCCCAAAGGGCGGTGGGGATTCGCCTTTCCGGGAAACTTTTGGGGGAAACTTGCCCACCCCCCCTCCTCCCCCCGAGTTCCCCCGTAGTCGGCACCTATGGAATTTCAAAGTATTTTGCATTCGACATCTGGTTGAACCTCTATTCATTTCTTCGCTATATTTTCACTCACTCCTAGGCTGACTATGTGGGGAAAGCCATATGCTTTTTGTGCCAGCCATGCGTCTATCTTAGGTCACATGACCACTCTGTCACCCATACTCATTTCACAAAGTTCAGGGTCTGGTGACGAAAGTTAGGTGGTTGATTGGTCTGGAGAGCGCCTATCTGCCAATGCACTATCACATTAGGGGTGGATGTAAAGTATAGTTTCTGTACGAATTGTACTTGGTAACTTTTGCTTGTGTCGTCACATTCATTTACATCAGAATCTATTGTGTGTTTCTCACATTTCTACTTTGTTGCACAGCCCTTTTAGAGCAGAAGCCGACATTGACTACTTTGAGTTCCCCGAGACTACACGGTCTCCATTGGCACTGTACTGGGCTTCAGGCATCATGGCAGGTTGCAAACGTGTTTGACGGTAAGCTGATCACTATATTCCGTGATGTAATGACAACTCACAGGTAGACTTCGGGATGCCCTGAATGCTTCTCGGCCATCATGCATTTGCCGCCGAACACGAGGCTTTGGCTACATGTGCAAGCTCGAAGCTCTCGAGATGTTGAAGTATTACCGAAGGTAGGAAGGGCGTGCTTAAGGTGGGACGGCAGAAATACCTCCCAGTCTTTCTCATATCGTCCCGTACCACCAAAAATGAAATTCTCAAGAGCATAGTTGCTGTGTGGAACCTTAGCATACCTATTTTGATGTTTGACTTTCTTGAAATTGCATTATCGACATTTAAACTGCACAGCCACTACCAACTTGGCCACAACGTACTTTAAGGTGAGCAAGTGCTGCGCCACAATCCGATTTAGCCTCGCCCTGGGGGGACATTTTCATCCTTCGTCGCATGGGCGCTGCGTTCTTAGAATAACGTGACACAGCGTGGGCGCCATGAGGTGGCTTCAATTGGTTGCTCCCCTCCCCTTTCCATGCCTGGGCGAATGTGTCGTGTTTGTGTTTCTCAACGCGTTTTACTGCAATGTTTTGCCTTGCTCTGTAAAGTGTTTTCTGATACTTGTCCTTACTTCGTGATCGCATGCCATCGTTGTGTGCACAACTTCTGCACTTGATTATATAACTTGTTTTAGACTATACCTTCTTGCAGGCTAAGAAAATCAGGACACGTTTCTGCCATGAAGCCCTCCCCTCTTTCCTCTTAGCAGAGTGAACGCTGTAGAGGAGGCGAGACGGGCGAGGAGGGACTCGCCCCCCCCCCCCCCCCCCCGCCGTTTGCACTTTAAAAAGAAAAGGGTTGAGCACCTTGAGAGAGGAGCCTGCCCTCTTTATTTTTAAGCTGCGACGCGGCATAGTTTCATCGTCCGCGTACCGGCGTGGGAGGCAGCTGGAGGAGGCACAGGGGTCAGCGTCAGCATTTTATTCACTTAATATGTAGGTGCAAGAGGGCACGAAAGCTGAGACGTCAACTACAATGACAGTCGATGTTTGTTCGGTGATAGTGCCGGAAAATTTAAAATAAGGAATTCGCAAGGAATATTTATGATCGCCTACTTATTGTCTTAAAGAAGGCGGCAAATATATTCGATGTGAGGAGGTAGTATCTATGTTTATGAAAACCATAATTCTCTGCTTTTATAAAAAAAAAGTTGCTTTTGATTATATGGGGGAATTATTTTTGCTGAATAGAAATTCGCTCTCTAAATTCAATCATTAATTTAAAGGTACTATTCATTGTGATTGGTCCCATATCTGTGGTAACTCAAGGGCTTTAATGATAATTTTTAGATGTTGATGTCACTTCATTAATTTAGACACAAAGCGTGAAAAGGGTGTCAACCAGTCGACGACGAAAAGAAGCTTTCTTCATTGAAATCACCCGAGTGCAGCGTTTTCAATGCCATATTCACTTTTTTCGCCGCTGAAAGTAAAAAAAAGCGCCTCTGTTCAAACGAAAAACGATATGTCTACAGAGATTTATAAAGTGGTGCTTGGCATTCTACTGCGCCTAGGCTTGCTGGAGGTCACTTCTCTTTCACCCATAAATTTCATTTTGAACATTTTACAAGCACATGACAGACTTCACTTGACGGGCTTCTCACGTGCTTTATATCTTAAATATGTCCGTATAAAAATAGTTCATTACCTAAGGAAAACATTATGAAATTATGCTATTGAATATTTAGCATGGCTGATAGTTGAAAGTTTCTTGCTCGTCCTAAGATACACAATCGAAATGTCTGTTGAGTACGTAGTTTTTTTTTTCCTTTTTAACAAAGAAAGTGCAGACAATATTTTATATTTTTTATATATTCTACATGTCATTACATGGAGCGGAAGGAAGGGGGGGGGGGGGAAAGGGGGTCCTACTGGATACGTTCAGAATATGATGGTGTCCTCGAAAATCACAGTCTGCAATAAACGTGCGAGTTTATCGGTTCTGCGTGGTTATAAACACATTGCTAGTCAGGCTGTCCACCTGCTTTTTCATTGCACCTCCATGCATTATTCTCTTCGTTAGTTTAAGTTTGTGTAAACTAGTGTCAGCAGGTACTGCCAGTACGACTGTAGGTAAAGGTAATCCTTCGTCTGCATCAGTTAAGTAGTTTCGCCAGTGAACCTGGCCGAACGACAAACAAGAACAGATAAAGTGTTAGTAAAAATGTCCACAATTTAGGCTCGTAATTCGTAACAAATCCGTAGTTCTCAAAGTAACTCAGTACTACCAGTACAGCTGTATGTTTGGTTGTGTACCAGCAGAGACGCATTTGCATCACAACATTAAGCAAAAACGACATATCCCACAACACACCCGCGAATGCACTGAAACCGCAACCCACCAAATCGAAGCCACCTTAGGTTGCCAAGTACGTCAGTGCCCGCAATCTGTCAGTCAGGTAGCTACTGAGATAAAAAAAGGTTTCTACTCCAATCACTGCTAACCAGTCGTGCGGCGTTTTTTTTCCAAGTGATCACGTTTCAGCCCATACCTATCCACAGGAAGTGAGGTCAGACGATGAAAGACTGACAGTTCGTTGGCTTGAAGAGCATATAGTTTTCACCTCCGCTTTACCGGTGTCTGCAGTATAAATGAAGCCACATTCGCTGAGCTAGCATTCTTTTTATCTTCATTTCATTTCCTTTCCGATTGTGTTGACGCTTTCATGCACTCACACTGTCTGCCTTGTTTACCGAAAGCAGTAGGCCTTAGAAGAGTGATAGGAAAAAGAAATATCTGAAAATCTTTAAAGCAGTATGCAGCTGAATTGTTGGTGTAATTTGAATTCAAGGAATGGAAGATAACTTTGTTTTCTTAGCAGTTTGTGGCTGCAATACAGGTATTTCTCATGAAGGGAAGACCGACACTGCTGCTCGTAGTATTGCAGAGTGTCAGCGGCTTTTCGGTATCGTGAAAAAGGCAAGAATTGAACTTTTTTTTTGGCCATTTTTCACATTGCTCGCACATAATGTTTGCGTAGTGTTACCATGCTGAACGTTGTCGTAACCAGGCATTCTTAAAGAAATCCTGCAAGATGATGAAATCAGTTACTACAGAGCTTGAGCAAAACCAAGCCCCCGCACCCTTTTTGTAGGGTATCCCTAATTATCTCCCGCTATTTGATAGGTATCCGTGGTAAATCGTCCCAATAGGTGACGAGAAACAGACATCAGTAGAGGTCATACAGCACAAGTTAGGAAACACGACCTGAACAGATATCAATACACATTTACCACTCGACACTGCATCACCACTGATTTTCTAGTGTCCAACTGATGTGTCTAAATCTGTAGAGATTCTAATAATAGATAAACAGTGAGTTTTTGTTGTCTTATGTAGACGGCTTGCATACAACGTCATGCCATTTAGGCAGGGGGCTTGCAGATACTCAAAGCGCATTCGTCCATGCTTCTTTTTCAGCACTCAGCGTGCATTTGGTGGTAGAAGTTTTAATACTTGCTAGTTTGGGAGTTTACGACTCTAGGTTTGTTCTGTTCCAATCGCCGTAGGATTTAAAATTGTCAAAAGACAATTACGTGGGAACAGGTGGCTATCATAATCAGCAATATGGCAGATACATTCCCGTGAAAACGCCTAAGAAAGACAGGGACAAGGAAGACAAGACAGCACAAAGCGCTAAATACAGCCGAAGTTTTTATTGAAAACAAAATTATTTACAGACACATTAGCCCTCCCAACATAGAAAGGGCGAATTCCAAATCGGTTATGTGCCCCGACGGTGCACATACGCAGCTTTTCTCTCCTGGCAGCCTCATATTGTACGCTTCGAAGAGCTCTCTGTTTTGTTTTTTAATCATCCCAAGAATTTGAAGATTGCCCGAGGGAGAATTTCTTATCAATAAAGTGTGCTCGCATGCTCTATCGTTAATGCCCCGTCTGCCATTCTTTCGCCTTTCTACATGTCATTGTTTTCTCGTAGATTATATACGTGGTACAGTCAACGAACCTTGAAGCAGGTTCTTTTTTTTAACATGGCGAGTTTACCTCTTTCTTGTTATTGATTTTTGAGCACAGACCTGATTGTCCATGTGGAGCAGAGCAAACAGGCACCTTAAATTGTGCTGCAACTGTGAGATTGTGAGACAATATGTGCAAAGAGTTGTAGCACGTTTTGAGGTGGCCGTTGTTTAATCTACTCTGCAAAAACAATCAAAACTGTGCGAAAACAAATACAAAAAAACACCAACAACAAAAAAAAGTGAAAGTGCTATGTGAACAGAAACACTCTACTAGTTGTTCGTTGACTCTGCCACGTTAGTGGTCTTCAAAATACCAATGACATTCCTGCAGAAAGGTGTACGTGGGCTAAACTGCGCGATGCATTCCCGATAGGACACGGGAACACGCTTCATCATTCCGAAATTCTTCTTCGGGCAATCTTGCTCTTTACTGTAACAGAAGCCCATGCGCACCAAATCTGCAGATAGAAAATATTATTGAAACACTTAAGAAACAAAACGAAGAGAGAGCTATTCAAATGTGCCAGCAGATGCAAACTGCGGAAGTGCACCATCAGTGCACATTACCGATAAGAAATTCGCCTTCTTATGCGTGGAGGCCGAGTGTGTATAAATAATTGTGTTTTTAATAAATCTTTCAGTTCTGAGTAGCGCTTTGTGCTGTCTTGTCATTCCTGTCTCCGTTTTCCTGAGGCGCTTTATCTAGATGAACGTAAACCAACTAGCCGAATTAGCCTTTGTTTGGCAAAACAAAATTGCTTGCGTTTGTCTTGGTTCGATATGCAGACAGCGTTGGGCTACATCGTGGCAAGAACCTGCAGCTGTTTAGTCTCGGTGAAATGGACGAGTAGGAATTTATATATGATAATGCAGGACGTGAATATCAGGGACCTCTTGTTGCAAAAGGAGAGACTGGTGAAATATATGCCAGCGATTCCACGAGCTGTGGTATGTCTTGTAAAATTGATGTAAATGCCTTCACACGCCTTTTTATGTTGACCTTTACTAGACAAATTGTTACTCTCAATTTTAGGATTTCTGAACCAGTTGTCCATTTGTCATGCCATTGTAAATTTCAGAGTACACGGGCAGCCGTGGTGTTACAGAGGCTGGATCTTTGTGCAAGCCGATGGTGATTTGGTCTTTTTTTTATTTTGTTAGTTTCCAAGTCAAAGGACAATTGAAGACAAGCTACATTTTTCACATAAACACGACACTCAGTGGTGCGTGCATGCACTCTACCCAGTGTAGTACATTGATTCACAAAGGGCTTTTTGGGCCTGCCGCATAACATTTCTTCGCAATCAAGTGATCTATCAGATGATCCTTCCATTTTATTGGTCTAGGGTTTTACTTATTCGATACCACCACGGAACTAATTTTGTTTTTCTTTACTTTTTTATGATATGTTTGGTGTACAATAACATCCTCCAGTGCGTTTTCAAATGCCGAAGTAGTTTTGGGCCTCATTTCTTCCAACCAAATCGACAACCGTCATTTGGTATCACTGTAGTCATTCCTATAGGTAAGGCCAGCTGAACTAGAAACAACATACGCATGAAAAGTAAACTATACACACCGCTGGACTAACAACTGATTTTCTTTTTCCTCCTCTTCCCCTACGAGCCCCACTTGAGGAAAATATTCTCTTGTCTTCTCTCCAATTGCTTCCTAATTCACCGGAAATCTAAACCCCGAAGGAACATTTTTTCTTTCTCGTCCAGCGCGAGAGAAGGTGCAGTAATGCAATCATCGCCCTTTCCCTCAATGGCAAGGGGCTCTAGGATTTCACGTCCCAGTTTTGTTTTGTTCCTTACCACGATGTTCACGTCGTAGCAAGTTCATACTTCAGGCCTTACCCGAAGTTTGAACCAACCAGCTCAGCTCAAGCCTGTAACATTGTAGCCATTCCACTTTCCAATGAAACGTGAATGGCTTTAAGGCATGATATCATCAGGCCTATCACTTGTTTTATGAATGAAAACAAACAATATATAATAAACACATCTTATTTTCTTATGGTCACTGGCTATTAAATCAGTTAACTTCTGTAGTTTATGGGCAGCTCGCTGAGCCACGGTAAACACCCTGCACTACGCGATTTTCTTAGATTTTGTTTACTTTAAGTGTTTCTCTGCAAACATGAGAGACAAGTGTAAGTACACATACAGGTAAAACGGATTGATAGCATGTCTACAAACAATCGATCAAAGCGGGTGCCACGGTGTTAAGATAAGGGTGCGCACAACATTTAAAAATGACTTAAACACTTAATTTTCCTTGCATCAATATTTTACCAATCAAGAAACAACGCATCGGCAATATAAAATGACGAAGGTGTTGGCATCAATGTGGGCAATTCAAAAATCGATCATTTCTTTAAAAACTGTAGCCTTTAAATTATTATATTATAACGTGAACTAGTCACAAAAGTAAAAAAAAAAGAAAATAATGTAAGAAAAGTATTCAGTTCTGAAACGTATTCAAACTTGCAATACGCAATGCTAAAAGAATGATAAAATGATACTTTGAGAGCTTGACTATTAGAATGTGCCCATCCTCCACATTAAAAAGTCCTTCAGAAATAGGCTTCAGGTTCTCATTAGTTCTATATTTTTTTTTTCTTTTGGTACGATCTCTCCATGCACTAACATTGCGCGCCACTTACACAAGTATGCATTATTTCACCCATATTGCTAGACTGTTCATGCTTTTCGGTGAACAGAATGGCAATTTCGTGATTGACGCAGAGACAAATGAGTTGAAAAGGGAGCAGGAGAGGAAACACAACTTTTGCACTGGTTGTAATTCTAGCGTATGCTGCTACACAAGGAGTGCCCGTGCATCCGCAGAACACTTGTTGAAAAAGTTTCATTCAGAAAATTCGATATGAGGCATAAGCTAGGAAGGTTCGGCTTTTCCATGGGTTGCTAATATATCTCATGTCTATCACTGTCTGAGCTTTTTGCTTTTCCACATAAAGGAACCATGGGCTTCCATACAATTTGTGCTTTAACATAACAGCCAAACCTAGAATCTCCATCTGCATTGGGTTTTTTTCTCTGTCTCACTGTTGAATGGGACCCTCTCTTAGGAACTTTTTATCAGTTGATATTAGTATTTTCTGCACAATACGTGACCGGTGCCTTGTGTGCGACTTGTACCAAAGATTTATTTGCCCCATCATTCAATTGATTTGTGTCACCGACAATTCTTTTTGCAGGCGCTGTAAATAAATACTCGCCTTCGGAAGTGCATCATCGACTTGGTTGAGAAGAAGCTAAACTGTTACCTGTCTGGGTCGGATGGGCGAAAAGACTGATGAAAAATCCCCTTTCTGGGGAGACAGAGACGCTTTCATTCAGCCTGCTCTACTCCTGGTGATGTACCGAGCAGTACCTTCCCAGCGATTGACAATAAACTACCTCACGTTAACAACTTTGTATGTCCCCTCCTCTATTTTGTAGTATTACAGAGAGAAGTTTCACAGCTGTTTTTCCAGCTAGGTATGCGTTCATGTAGCACAGGCCAGGCCTGAGGCAGGAACTTCTTGGGACACCGGTCTCGGCACGCCAGGCTAACGCCCCACGGGGCAAAAATGGCCGGTCTCACATGCCAGAATTCTACCGGCGCCGGGAACTTCTTTGGCACCGGTCTCGGCATGCCAGGCAAACACCCCAGGGGACCAAAATGGCCTGTCTCAAATGCCGCAATCGGGCCGGTCGCAGGAACTCATTTGCGTCCCTGGGAACTTTCCGGGGTCCCCGGGGACTCGACGGGACACCGGTGTTGGCGTGCCAGGACATGGCACTGGCAGCCCGATGCCGGGACCCCGGTGAATTCGCGGTATTGTCCGGATTCTGGCGTTTGGGACCGGCCATCTTCGCCCCGTGGGACGTTGCCGGTCCCACCCCGAAGAGAACACAGAAGCCGGCCGGGACCGCCCTGGCCCCAACCTGGTGTGTTGTGCTAGCGTTGCTGAAAAACTAGAGGCTAAATTGGATCCTAATTATTTGGCTGTTTGTAAATATAAATATACCGCAATAAAAAAATAAGCTGCGTTTAGTTTGTTTTCGTTTACAACCACATAGCCGTGTTTGTTTTTCTTTTTTTTTATAACGTATGACCATTGAAAAAAATAATGCCTGTGTTCGCTTCGTTGAAGGTGACTTTTATTCAGGGTGTAAAACAATCTTAGTATTAATTTGTTAAACGGAAAAATAAAGTATGCTATGCATCGCCGGACGTTCATTCTTCGTCCAAATATACCGGGTGGATCAAGGAGACGGCAGGCTCTTTAAATCGACCGCAAAATTCGGTTTCTTAACCTATCGCGCTACGACTTTGTGCACCGCTGCCCACAGATGGTGCATTTTTTTTTTGTAAAATTTGCAAAGAGCAAACTTACCTGAGGAAAAAGTAAAGAAAGAAAAAGGCTTAGCTCCTATGGAAACGCAGCGACGCCACCGGTCTTCAAAGAGCACGGCGCCGTTTCGCACGGGACACAAGAGATGGCGCAAAGAACGCCGCCAACGAACGAGCATATGGCGTCGAGAGCCAGCGTCTTTAGCAGACAATCTTTTCGACTCAAAAGCAGCGCGCGTTCCGCAGGCGGCGACAGTCGCAGAAACAATTACAGGCGCGGTAACAACAAGCAACTGCAGTTCCTTGTCTGCTAAATACGCCGGCTCTCGGCGTCGTCTGCCCTTTCGTTGGCAGCAGTTGGCGTCGTGACCGCTTGCGCCCTCTCTTGTCTCCCGTGCGAAACGGCGCCGTGTTGTTTGCAGACCGGTGGCGTCGCTGCGTTTCCATAGGAGCTAAGCCTTTTTCTTTCTTTACTTTTTCCTCAGGTAAGTTTGCTCTTTGCAAATTTTACAAAAAAAAATGCACCATCTGTGGGCAGCGCTGCACAAAGTCGTAGCGCGATAGGTTAAGAAACCGAATCTTGCGGTCGATTTAAAGAGCCTGCCGTCTCCTTGATCCACCCGGTATATAGCGCTAGCGCTCCTAACCAGACAAAAAAAAGTTTCATAACTGACCGTCTTTTATTCAAAAGCTGTAAGTGATTTTCTGGCATGTTCAATAGTAAAGTGGCGGCCGAGCTTTCAAATACATGGGGATGAAATTCGCCAATTATCGAAAACATTCGAAAACGAGCCCAAATTTCCAATCTAAAATTTCAGAAAATCACTTATAGCTTTTGATTGAGAAAACAATCAGTTCTAAAACTAGGGAGGTGCATGTTTTATTTTTGCCGTAAAAAAAACTAAACAAGAAATGAAACACTGTATTTTTTTTATCACGTTCTACTTTTATTCGAATTTTCGAATATTTCTTCTTTTCGTACCCCTACGTTGTCAAAGAATACACACGTTAATAACTGTGGAGTGTCTCTTTTCCCACAAAGCATTGGGGAGAGCCAATTGCTGCAATCTACAGAGGGAACTCGGCGAATGACGACATTGATAAAATGTTTAAAGCTAGAATGCAAATTTCGGCATTCTGGCACAGTGTCGCTGTGGCACTGTGGCACTAAGCTTGAAATGGAGAGGCATCTGATGGAGCGGTGCTGCTACTGATGAAATTGATTATTTTATTTGAACAATTCATTTGATAGAATGTGTACATGATCTTTTTCTTATTTTTGTCCTAGGCGTTTCATTATGTTCCTTTTGCGAAGATATTGCGAGCCAAAAAGAGATTTGGGAATTAAATCCAATTGACCCTGTAATTAATGACGTAACAACATGGTGCTGTGCTTCAATAAAACCGTTGCTAGGCCGTTGCTATGGTCGAATGCATGGGGGCTCGACGTAAGCTGTGGATTCGTCTGATAAGAAAGTTAATTTCTTTTTAAGCATGTCTTGCCAATATCTATTTATGAAGTCCTTTTCTTTCGTCTCAGAGCCATAGAGCAATTATCAAAGGTAGTAATAAAGTTTAACGACCGAGTTTTCCTCGTTAGCGCACGACGCGATGGCCTCGCGGGTTCAGTGGTTCTTCCAGACGGAGTTCGTGACGAGCGACAAAACTTCTATTCCGTGGTCAACATTTTGTGAGAGTTTGAAAGCGAAGAGTGCGCGTGCAGACTATGGTCAACGTTCGAGGTGCGCCAGCCCTCGAACGCCTGCCTGTGGAGGTTTCCGCAATATTTGAAAATAGTAAAAACACTGTGAACCCGAATCACGTACGTCGACAGCGTGAAGGGCCTTAACCTCGAGGTGCAAACGAGCACACGTTTAATGAGTTCTGACAGCACAGTTGCTTCAGAGCGCATTTGTGTGATGAAACTATTTGTCCATAACAGATAAATGAGTTACCTGATATTTTTACACAGCTATTTTGTTGTTTGGCGATTTAAGGAAAACGGAAAAATCAGCAGGGTTCTTTCTCAGTGTGATGTTTACAAACAAGTTACAAGTAAGCTACAAGTGTGACGTTTAAAGCAGCAAGTCTCAATTTTCGCCCCAAATCTCAGATTTGTTTTTATTATGATTGTTTACAAGTTTGCCGCCGCAGTAACCCTTAATTTATATTTCGAGCTTGAAAAACGAACTTTGAGGTCTCAAACTGATATATTAGATTCAAAATAATGTCTCCTGCAAAGTAAAAAAAAAAAAAAAAAAACGATGGCGCGACGCTGCTTTGATATTATGCACACAATACATGCGTCTCTCACTGTATTTTTCGCATATCTCCATACATGTTATGATTTTCGACAGACGGCATCGCGTATCGCACGTCAATACATTTTGTTTTTATAAACCTCATGAATTTTCTTGAACCGCTCATGTTCCCAATAGACACAATCTCAAAACTGGAGCATTATGCAAATGTTTCAAGCTGTTGCAGGCGGCACACCTCACTAATTCCGTATGCGTTCGGCGTCTGCAGCACGCCCCTCGAGATGACTCGAGGACTGGAAGTTGCCGTCATACATATTTCAGAAAATGCCGACACTCGGCAAACTTCTGTCCTGGGAAGTGTGAAATAATTTATGGTCTTTCCATATCTGTTCATTTTAGACTATTAAATTCCACGTCCGATTTTTGAAGGATGTTCTTTTGTCGGAGCGAAATGCAGTTTCCCTGTATTTGTCCGTAGCACCGCCCGTAGCAACGGTTTGTTTTGAGGAAGGCTGTCACACTTATGGGGTCAATCGAATTTGATCCAATATTCTATTTCAAAATATAATACGACAAAAAGACAAGTACAACCAAGATGCACCGAGGGATGCGAATGATCAGAAACTAGTGAGCCTCTATCTCAACCAGTGTTCGCTTTGTCGTCTTCGATTATTACTTAAACATTTTTAGGGCTATGTTCACGCGCAACACAGACAGTGAACAAATAGTTTAATCCAGAACGACTCAATTACGATGGTGCGTCAGGACTTCTCTTCGCTAGTATACCTTAGATCATATCAGTGGCAGCCCATCGCTTTTTTTACAAAAGGCTCTAATCAAATCTGGTTGATCTAAATGGACCATACAGTTGCCGACTGCGTAAACAGAGGCTTTACAGGCCGTTGTAAATTGTCGGTGGCGATTGGCCGGCGACAATTAAGCGGAACTGCATTTTCAGGATTCACGTGGATCGAGTATGCGAATACACGTTAGCATTTATTAATCAATTGTTCGTTCGATGTTTCGGTCGTGGTTTGCCGGAAAAAAAAAATAGGGGGAACCCGGGACACTAAAATTTTTCTGGCGTCCCATATTTTGGGGAAGTCGTCAAAGTACTTCACTTTCGTTAATATAAAAAAAGTGAATTAATAGCGAGAGTTTCTCTTACTGAACGTAATAATCGGATCCCTTATCAGGGAGAAGGCATGTCGCTTGAGGCCTTGTTTTGCCCGCACACTCACCCGCTAAACCCAACCACGCCCCTACATCTCACGTGAAGTGTCTAAAAGCGTGAAAGATAAAGGGGTGTCCAAACACGACACTACAAAACGCACGACTCCGACAAATCGTGAAAATTGAAGCGTGAGGCGTCCGCTTCAATTGCCACGATTTGTCGCAGTCGTGCGTTTTGTAGTGTCCTGTTTGGACACCCCTTAAGACGTGCAAAACGAAGGGGAAAAGAAAACAACCGCCGTTTCGGGAGGGAACCCACCCGAAACATCGATCATTTTCCTTTTCCTTCCTTCTGAACGTCTTATCTTCCACTCTTAGTTTTTGCGAATTTTTACGTTTTAGCAGCACCTCCCCCCCCCCCCCTCCCCCTCGGGGGGGGGGGGGGGGTGCTGCTTACGTTACGAGTCATTTGACATACAGTAGAAGGTAGTACACTGCCTGTATAGTTTTACGCTTCTAATGAAACGCCGAGCTTAGCCGGACTTTGAAGGGAAGCTAAAGAGGTCTCGAAAACAGACGAGTTAGGGGTGAGTTCTAGAGTATTTATATCCCGTGAATCTAAATATCACGATAGTTTTCCCCGAAGATTTAACTAATCGGGAGAAAACAAGGAAAACCTCCAATCAGTCGTTACGTCATACCCAGATCTTTTGGCCGCCAAGCGCGTGTCGCTAGTGTGGCCAGTACGTGCAATTGCAAGCTTACCACTGACACCAGTCGTGACGTCTTTTTCTGACCTTTTCTTTTTTTTTTTCAAAATGGCAAGAGTGCGCGCGGGTAGCTTTCATAGGCGCTGAAGATACGTGATAGCGGGGATTCCGAGATTTTTGCATAGGACGTCACGCTCCGGAAAGGAGGGGCTTCAGGGGCACTTTCAAAATAATTTTCTGCAGCCTCCGTGCATCAAATTGAAATATAATCATTATATTCGTGATCCTGGAGGCCCAGTAAAAACGATTAAAATTTTTTCACAAACACAAAACCGTTTCAGTTTCCCTTTAAGCCCGATATGGACCAAAAATTTGCACCGACAAGCCTTTTAGAGCAGATTGGTTGGCGAGGTTAATTCTGTGTTGCTTCATGTTATGTTAATCCGTAACAGTCTATCAAAACTTGTGTTGTGGTTATCTGTCACCAAACTAACGGTTCTGCGGTAGATTATTTATTTTTAGAATAATATAAAGCACGCGCTATACTTCGTCTCACCCTACGATGGACTAAAGGCAGAAGCTACGAACCGTCAGATTCAATCACGAGCCACTTAGACATTGTGTGGTATTTCGCTTCGAAGCGCGTATCGGTGCCCACGTCTCGGATCACTGATGGGAATGGGCCGACAGTGGTTCGGATCGAGCAATGAGTGGCTCAAGAATTTCACATTGCAAAGAAAGCCACGGCTTATTGGCTCATTGCAGTGTCGAAGCTATAAAAATGACGCAGCGTTTTTGGATTCGGAGCATTATTCGTCCAAACCTAACTAATGCTAAGCGTGTCATAGTTTAGCGTGGAACGTGATTGGACCTGGCGGCCCGTGGCTTTGGCCTTTAGTCCATCGTAGGATGAGACGAAGTATAGTAGAGTGAGCTTTCTGCTTTGAGCGTTCGTGCTAATATTTTTTTGTTTTTTCCATGTGGGTATGTGTCGTTCCCGGAGCAACAGTGCAAGATTTGCCGCTGTGGCACAAAGGGCAGCTCTGCGATCACATCTAGCTCAAGGCGGCATTACATTCTGTAATACCGCTATGCACGATAGTGTTAGAAAAGGGGAGATTTTACCTGATATATTGGTACTGTTTGCGCGGTGCGACATTCACTAACATGTGGTACTATTATGTGCGCTTATACTGCGGTGACATACGTAGACGCTCTGTATTTCCTTTTTGTTTTCCGTCATGAAAGTTCCCGGCATCTGGTACAGCCCTCAGAATGCAGCGAGGGCCACAAAGGCTTTTCTGCGTTTCCCAAAAGGAAACGCGGGTGAACTTTTAACTCCAAAGGACTCACGTACTTTATTTGTAATGTGCTTCATACTTTGTGCTCTCGTGTTACTATTTCTTTTTTTTTTTTTTGACGTGTTTAAAGTTTTATATTTTCCTATCCTTTCCATTCTCTTTTAATTCCCTACAACGCCCTCCCCAAAACAGAGCAGCCAACCAGGACTTTAACCTCTCTGTTCTTCCTTTTCTGACTCTTTCTCTCTCTCTCTGTATTTCCGTTCCAATGAAGGGTCGTCGAATGACACGCACAGTTTAAATCGTTATAAAGGGAAAACATTCGTTTGCTCCCACAAAAATCGAAAGGGGAGCTGCCTGCAATTTTGTATATTGTTACGGTGAGCGGAAATACATTGCTTGTATGACTTCAAACGCAGTAATCGTTCGCTCCTGCCTGAACGAAATTTTATTCATTCTAGGATAGCGCAATTAACATTTTTTCTGCGTGTATAGCACTCTCAAAATCAAGGGAGTGGTTTAGTTCGATTGTGCAGCAAGGACGTGATTAGGTAAAATTATTTCTTCGAATACTCGAAAAATGTTCGCGATAAATAAACACCTTCGCTTAGAATGAATGTGGAATAGTAATGAGTTTTTTTCCCCACTACTTTAAAGGGATACTGAACCGAAATTTGGATTTCGCAAAATAAGGCCGCAGAAGCGTTGAACGGGACGCTACGAACTCCAAAACATCACTCATACATCGATATCTCAAACAGATGGCCGTACATTTGAAAAAGAAGGGCGCGATGAAGCGAGGTCTCTGACGTCACTGTCCTCCGGGAGAATTTGAGAATGAGGGGAATCGGCCTCGCTTCTCTCCTCCTCGCTTCGGTTCACCAACTCGACGAGACGTAGCGAGGAGGAGAGGGAATAGGTAGGAATCGTGACGTGCCTTGTCTCGTCGGCCTCGTCGGCCGTGTTCAATCGCAAACTTCTTTTCCAAAAATATGGCGATCCGTTGGAGATATCGCTGTAGGAGTGATGTTTTTGGGTTTTGCAGCGTCCCGCCTATCTATCCAGCCCTGTTTTGTGAGCTCGAAATTTCAGTTCAGTATCCCTTTAATGTTTGCAAATAAATAATATTATACATATAAAAAGAACCAAAAAAATAAGACCTTTACAATTCCCCGCAATGCCGAATTTTAACGGAGCTCTTGAGGAGGAGGAGGGAAGGGTACAGAAAGGAGGGTATCCTATCCTCCTCCTCCCCTCTTCGTCCTCTCCTCCTCTTCCCCCTACTCTCCTCTCTCTTCCTCTCATTCCCCTCATTCTCTACTTCTCCCGTCCTCCTCCCCTCCTCTCTCGTGACGTCACTCGTGAAGGCCTAGTGGATGTCACTGTGCAGGTCGTGACCTTCGTGACGTCACTCGTGACCCTCGTGACGCTATAGGGGACGTCACGTGTGACGTCATTGTGGGGAACGTCTCATAATGGAACGCTTTTACGCCGACGGCGACGGCGACGCCGCTCAAGCCGGAAACTGGCGCCGAAGAGCTGCGCTCTAAAAAAACTCCAGTGCACGAGTAAACTTGGTTAATGAGGCCATTATAGAAGTAACAATTTCAATAAATCACTCAGGAGTAGATTCTAAATAGTAACAAATTAACCCACCACGTAAAGCTTGATGAAGTTTTAAAATAAAGGTGCCGTTACGTTTGGGGCCACATTTGGCATCTGTTGAAAGACTCGTCAACAAAAGTTCGAGAAAAGTTACGCCCCCCCCCCCCCTTTCCCGTCGTCGTTGTCATGTACGACCGCATTTACAAAATAAAACATTCCAATTGCATCAAATAAAAACAGTGTGTGTCTGTTACAGTTGATAAATATTGGCTGTAATATTCTTCTCGCATCCATCGCCGTTTTGCCGAATCTAGGCGACCTCATAGCTGTTGTAGCCATTAACAGCCTTAAACTCCGTTCTGGCATTTTTATAGCGCAGCTCTTATACGCCCATTTCCTGGCTTAGTGGCGTCATGGTCGCCGTTGGCGTAACAGCCCTGCTAAATTTAGCGGGAAATTGAATCGGTGTTGAGGTCACGTGACGGCGATTTTCCCGCTAAATCTAGCGGAGAAACTGAGTTTGTTTATTGGTGACGTGACACGAAGTCCTGGGGTGTCATTTGCACAGCTAAATTTAAAGGGAAAACTGAATTGGTGTTGACGTCGCGTGACGACTATTTCACCCGCTATATTTTTTTTCGGGGAGGGTAACTTAACCCGCTAACTTTAGCAGGAGGAGAAGCGAAGAAGGAAAGGAGGAGAGAGGAAGGAGGGGAAGGAGGGGTTGAGGAGGAGGAGGAAAAGGGGAGAGGAGGTGGAGGAAGAGAGAAGCATGGAGAGAAGGAGGAGGATGGGCGGAGAAGGAAGAGGAGGAAGGAAGGGTATGGAGGAAGAGGACAGGCATACCCTCCCCTCCGTCCCACTCCTCCTCCTCCTTAAAAGCTGAGCTCTAGTTTCTTATTACTGAGATTTGCAAACGTCTTTCAGTTTCTTTTTTTTTGTTTATGCTATTTTGAAGTTTTGCTTTTAGTACTACAATTCTTAATATCTTCGGCGGCATTTGAGGTGGCCATACACGGAGTTTGTTTCGCTACCCCTAAAATTTTTAGCATAACGTCTTAGCTCATTTTTTTTTAAAGTGCATTGTCCACCAGCTATAAAAAAGCTCTATTCTAGGACTCATTTATATGCCTCTGGTTCAAAACAACTGTTTAGTTTCTGCAGTTTTTAAGAGACAATACATGGCACATAAAACAAAACGAGTTCGCATTAAATCTGAATTTATTAACACTTTTCACGAATGCAGTACACTGCTCGACACTGTAAGCGCAAACACAAATCCGGCTCCTTTTCCAAATTTTACTTCGATACGGTATTCGCGGGTACTAAATATGACTGCGTAAGTATAACGAATAAGCACTTTCTACCACACAATACTTAGTTTCAAGTCCAGACGAAGCCGCCGCTATGAGTTGATTCGACCAATCAAGCAGCCTCAAAAGCACACGTGACAGGGTGTTTCCTGTACATGAGTGGTTCAGCGATAATAAAATACGTACGACACTTGAAGAACACCATGACCTTGCATTTTGGACGCTGTTTGATCGATCTCTCCGGTTCATAGCGTTGGCTGCGTCTTGACGTAAGGGGAAACAAAGTATAGTTGTTGTTTGTTTTTGTTACCACCCTCTGGTTTTAAAAGACAGACTGTAAAAATCGGCGATCTTTCGTTTGAGCTAACAGCGTCGCGGTGTGCACAGACAACCTCAGGACAGCGGCGAGCTGTCGCATTATTTGTTGCTCGAAAGTTACAAGTCTCTCGAACATTTCACCGATGGTCTAAGCGTGCAGCCCAAGTCGGCGTTCATCGATCCCTGCACGTTTAAAGAGTTTGTCTTCCGCGGCGGCCCATTGTGTTCCGGCGAGGAGGCGCCGCGTGCCGGGACCCCGAACACACCCCGAAGTGGCACGGCAAACGACGAGCTCGCTCCCCAGGGGCCGCTGTATACTCCATTACTCCCCAAACGCGAAAGCAAACGTCGTGTGTCTCGGCTGCCTGTCTCCCGACCCTCTTTGCCAACTGGTTCTCTTATTTCTTACTCTCGCACACAAGCTACCTTCTTGCGGGCGCTGTGTTTTTTTCTTATTTTTGTTTTTGTTTTTTCTGTCGGGGAAGTTTATTGTGTGCCTTGTTTTGCAGACTAAACCTATCAGGTTTTTTTTTTCCTTCTTTTTTGTCTTTTTTCTTTTTTTTTTTTAGAAATTTTGCATCGCTGATCTGACTTTAAAACGGTAGAAGCGTCAATCGCCGAGTCTGAGTGGAACCCAAGATCTGGGGTTGCCCGGGCGACCGGAAGAAAGAAAAAAATGTTGAGTTCGGCGTCGAATGCGTTAGTCGGTGCCTCTATTGCTTCGTCGAACGGTTCTCTTTATTTATCTGGCGTATTTTCCTGCTTTTTTCAACTTTTTTGTTGTTCTTTTTGCTTCTATTCGCGGACTTTTTTTTTGTGTAGTCCTACCTTTTTTGTGCCGTGAATTTAAAATCAGGCCATTTCCTCGTGAAGCCTCTAGAAAGTATTGACCGAAGATAAAGTGAGCATTTTTTAGCCAGCTTAACTCAGAGTATATGAGCTTTCTTGATATTCCGTTTTGAAGTGCTATATCTTCAGAAGCCTAAGTTTAGGCGGGTAAGAGATTCCGTCCTCTTTTATTTCAGAAACATAGCGTGAGAAGTTTTTTTTCTTCAAAATAAGCTCGTCATTCAATCTAAGTTCCCAGGAGGGCCTATAAAGCAAAGAATAGTGACGAAGCATAACGACATATACATCACGTCTAGTTTTTTTTGTATTCAAATAAATAAAATAATTATTTTCTTTACATTACGTGGTAACGGTCTGCCAAATCAGAATGTTCAACTAAAACAGAATTCACGCGGTAACGTGAAGTTACACCGACTGGTAATCGACCATCACGTGACGTCATTTTACGTGATCGCGTGTCATCCGGTAATAAAATGCTCACGCGACCCATAGTCACGCCAATCAGTGACCACGCGGTTTAGAGTGACACCAACCACGTAACCTCATCCCCAATATCACTGATGACGTAGGTGATCACCGCAGCTTTTAGAGCAGGTGCGCCGGCTGGTCGTAACTAGGTCACAAAAACGTTAGCTGGCCTTGATACTTCCGATAAATTTGAGCAACTCGGTATGGGTTGTGCTTTTTCGTCGGCCCACACAGGCGAAAGAGATGCCACACATTCAGTGTTGTAGGCGTTACAAAAAAAGTAACAAAATACTTTGCGAGTTACTTGAAAATAAAAAAAAATGCGTTACCGACCTACGTTATCTTAAAATAAAAGGAACGTGTTAGCGTTACAAAATAAAAATAACGTGTGTTACTTTGGCGTTACTTTTTTTATTTATTAATTGAAACGTTTCGCTGTTTCGACGTTACAGGCATGCGTAATCGCCATATTTCAAGAAATCGTAATTCTATGCGAGAAATTCACATAATGACTTTATACTTTTTATTTACGGTTCTGATTTTGAAGGTGTGTGGGATGAGTGCAAATATTGGTATGATTTTCCACCTATTAACACACAAAAAACATTGAAGTGTAACTTTTTTTTTAAGTTTTGGAAAGAAAAGGTAGTGAGTGACGTACTTGCTTGATTCGGTACTCGAAATGAGTGAAGTAAGTTCCGTATTCGTTACAGTTGTGAAAAATATAACGAGTAAATTACTATCTCGCCAGAAAAAGTAACGAGTTACATTTACCATTGTTACCTGTGGCGTGTTACTGCCAACACTGAACGAATCAAAGCAGATCAAATTAGGTGCACAGAAACGCACAACCCACTCCGCTTCAATCAACGTTATGCGGAATATCAAGGTATTTTTAGAGCGCAGCTCTTAGGCGCCTGTTTCCGGCTTGAGCGGCGTCGGCGTCACCGTCGCCGTCGGCGTAAGCGCGCGGTGCATGTTGGGACATGCGCCGCGCGAGCCCCGCCCCCCCCCCCCCCCCCCCCCCCCCCCCCGAGGTCACGTGACCCCCCCCCCCCCGGAGGAGATTTAAGGATGAGACGAGGAGGAGAAGGAGGAGGATGAGGAGGGCTATACCCTCCCCTGAGTACCCTTCCCTCCTCCTCCTCCTCAAGAGCTGCGCTCCAATTCGGCGTTACAGGGAGTTGTAAACGGCTTTCATTTTCATTGTCTCCGCCATTAGCCAGTAAATTTAGGAACTTATACTATTCAGAAATTCTAATCAATTTGAGCGTTCTTATTTTTTTCGCGCTGTTTGAAGGATTGTACAGCCGTGACCTCTATTGGACCGTTTTAAATTGAAAAAGTGCTCGAGGAAAAAGTATCTTACCTCTGTCTCAAAAAGCTTCAGTCTTCCAAAATCTTGACCCGAATCTGATGACCAAAATTGACATCTCTGCTTCTAAAAGTACTTGCGGTCCAGTTATTTGCTGACTATAATTATGTGAGACAATACTGGGGCACATCAATAAAAAAAAGGAAAGGGGGTTCCGAATAATAAATGTTATATTCATATTTTTTTTTATTAGGCGCTGTTGAATGTTAATGTATCTCGCTTTTAGCCACTTTTTTCAAATATACGGTTAGATCAAAATTACTAGATGCGTAAAGGCTTCTGTGACATTTCTTCCACTCGCCCCCAAAGCAAGACTGCTATGGCGAACAACCAACCGCGAAGGACATCGGCCATGTTAATCTAGTTTAGGTCGGTGGCATTACCTGTCCATAATGTAGATTCACGAGACCTTTTCCGAAAGTCTATTAAGAAACAATGACAGTGTTCTTGGGCAGGAAGCATGTGATTGGATCCACTTCCTCACAGAACTCTCACGCAGCACCTGTTTTCAACACTAGCTGAGCCGAGTGAACGCTGAACGCTAATATTCATGTTCAATACAGGCTCAGATTGCGTGCCCAAACAATGGCGGGCTCGGATAATTGGCGCAGTACCCACAAGATGGCACGCATTTCTGAAAAGGGTACCAATGCACGACGTTTGGAGTGCATGCCAAACACCTACACTACAAACCAGGGTTGGGCAGTATCGCGATACAAATATATCGCGATAGTATTTCAGAAATATATTTCGTATCTGTATTTCTGTATCGCGATACATTTGTTTCCCCAGTATCTGCATTCCTGTATCGAAATGCATTTTGAATGTCTCTTTGTATCGCGATACAATCAGGGTGGAATGTATTTCGTTACATTTCTTGAGAAATACTTCGCCCCCCCCCCCCTTTCCAGAAAAAACAAGGAAAAAAAACAAGTCCGAAATCATTTTTTTTTTTTGCTTTTGAGGGCACCAGGGTTCAGGAGATGCTGGAGCATTGTTACCATGCTGACCAAGGTTCCTTTCGATTCTCATACCTATTTTTCTATACGTCCTCTTTTCTCTTCTGAGAAGTGTTGCGTTGTCGGAGACTCGAACCAGGTGGCGTGCCAGGAGTGGAGTCAGAGCATCTTCTGCCGCAGGTCCTTAGGTATGGATTTCTTGAGTCATTGTTTGCTGGCATTCAATGCCCGCTGCTAACCGTCTCTCTTGTCTTAGCGTACACAGTGCACTCAGCCGGCAAAGCTGAGTCACAGTCCGTTGCAGCACGAGCCGGGCGGTGGTTGACTTGAAATAGTAGGATGACTCACGCAATGCACATATTCAAATGCGTCTGCGGCGGCGCCCGTAATATTGCACGGCTCAAGGGTACGTCATCAGCCGACGTGAACGTGACCCGCTGCTCTGGTGATCCGAAACCCAGGAAGGAGGCCAGACGTGGCCTCGCTGTGCCGACCAAGACTTCGTACACCTGCGACTCGTCTCGAGCGCGCTGTTTCTCGGAGAGCTCGCACCTGTGCCGGCAATATCAGGTCGCAATCCACGAGGTCTCTGTTTAGATGGTGCTAGGCGAAACTAGAGGACTGCAATTCATGCGTCGGTGGCGGAGGGTCGGCAGGAAAGACCTTCACAACAGGGATGCCACCGTATAGTTTTTTCAACCGTAACAGATGATAAGACATGTGTTCCACGATGCTTCAGGTGGTCCACTATTCTCGAAAATCCAAATGACACTGCCGGCACGATCTTCAACGAGGTAACCTACAACGAAAGTACATATTGTCCTTTCATACAGCAGCGGGGTAAAGTTTCATGTTCAAGGCCACACCTACAGATCATGAATACCAGTTCATTCCACCGTGACGTCATGGGATCAATGTTGACAGGGGCGTCCTTATTGGACAGGGGCGTGGTGACGTTTTCATTGGATTTAGGATGACATCGAATTTATTTAAAGGTCTAAATCTTTTCGTATCCCTCGTCAGACAGAAAGGATGTCAGGGAAGGGACCGCGGTCAGTTCTTGATGGAACGTTTTTTTGAGCCCATTGAAGACTCCTCGTCGTCCGAAACCACTACCTTCAAGGCAAAGTGCCAAGCCTACGGGAAAGTAATTTTGAAATCAAAAACTTCCACTTCCAACTTCAAGCTTCATCTCATTTGTCGTTTCAAACAAATTTGAAAAATGTATTGAAATATCAGTATTTCTGTATTTGTATTTCTGCCCTCCCTAAAATGTATTCCAGTATTTGTATTTCCAAATACTTTTTGCCTCTATTTTAAATGTATTTCCGATACGTATCGTGATACACTTTTACAGATATATTTCAGTATCAGTGTTTTAGCTACTATTTTAATGTATCCTAGTATTTGTATTTCCAAATACATTTTTGAGTATTTCTGCCCAACCCTGCTACAAACAATTCCTTAATTCTTTCAGCATGCCTTGAACAGACACCACAATAAAAAAAAAACGTTTTTTTGAGGAATATTAATGGGACATGTATTTCTTTTGTAATTGTTTCACGAGAACAAAAATAAAAAAAAAATTTGAGCAATATTTACGCCGTTCGACGATATTTAGATGCAGGTCATGGCCCACTCTAAGCCCCGCCCACAAATCAGTTGTCCTGCCCATTACTACTGGATTGGCTTGGCTGTTCGGGTGAACACGCTAACAAGCCTAGTGTCTCCCTTTCTCGACATCCGGCGCGTCTAGTCTTACTACAGTGGTGTAGTTTGGAGACTGACAACGCCTGCTAGAGTAAACGTTGCTGCTAGTTCCGCGGGCAGACGCGCGGCAGCCTCCGGCATCGTCTGCTATTTCACCACCGTCTATCGTCGTCTAGCATGTCCGAAGGATACGGACATGAACGCTGCCGGTCAGCGTCCGCTTTTTCCTTCGTCCGTCGGCTATTCCACCCTCCTCTAAGAACTATTACAGCGCTCGCAAGACTGCACCATGAAAGCGACGTTCTAGCGTTTCATCATGCCCGAGCGACGGTCCAGTACAATCGCCTCTCAGCGTTCTGTCGATGTGGAATAAAAAGCGACCGAGAAGACTAAAAAAGCAACAAAATAAATATGCCGCCATTTCAGCTTTCATGTTATTGTTATTTTTTTCGCACGGTATCCCCAGCCAGGTGAGAAAGCGTCATGGCGCACAATCAAAGCGTGACCTAAAATTATTCATGAAGTTCACTAAAGGCCCGTTCACACTCTTGCGACCGAGTTCGACCGAGAGAGACCAGACCGGTTTCTAAGCCTCTTGCGATCTTTTAGGACCAGCTCCGCTGCAGTGGAGCTGGTCCTAAGAGATCGCAAGAGGCTAAGAGAAAGGGCCTTAACGTAGAAGTTTGGGCTAGTTGGCTCAATCTTCTACGCTAAATTTTTAAAATCATTCTTTTTGGCAGTTCTGGTGCACCGCAAAACTTGAGAGCTACTTGCCTTTCGAAGCGAAATGACGGGAACATACCTGGACTAACTTGATGCGAGACGGACGCCCCATTGCCTCCAGCCAATTGACTCGCCCATTCTTACCTGTGTGGGCATCTTCTCGGCATTGAAACCATGTTCGCAATCACGACGATTGCACAATGCACAGAGAAACGGGGCCATTTTTACGGTAACGAACATCTTTATCCAGCATCCACACGCGCAAGGCAAAAAATCAAGCCAAATCAATGCAAATAGTTAATCTGGGACGCAAGGCTTAGGCCAGTTCCGCTACGAAAACAAACATTCGCACAGTGGTTCCGAAGACGCGTACTTGTGGCAGTTGTTTACTGCAAGCAATGTCGGTTGATGAGATCTTCCTCTAAACTCCTCTGTAAACTCAAAACGACCCGCACTCATAAAAATTGACGATCTCAACGAGCTACGCTCGCTCAGCACTCCGCAGACAGACACGGCAGCCGTGTATGTTATCGTTTGAAACCGAAGCGGAAAGGCAATCTCGTGATATTGGGGAAAACAGTAACTTCATCTAGAATATTTCGACATCTTGGAAACCCTGAGATGGGGAACGATTGTTGTGTTCGTCCGTTTTTTTATCGTTCCCCATCTCAGGGTTTCCAAGATGTCGATTAATTACCAGCTCGCCTGCACTCTATCACTGCTTAGAATATTTGTCTCTCAAACAGAAAAAAAGAAGATTATTAACTAGCACGTCACGTAGATACAAATATACAACCAATCTTGTAAGCAGGTGGCGGGGATAAGCGGACTGCGACCTCCGCATTCTGCACCTAAATTCTGTCCAGCAACATAAATATTGTTCGGGAAAAAAAATTGTGTTGAATCTTTTTTGAATATACGTGTTTCCTTAGAAGAAACTTTTTTATATATATAGCAGTGTCCTTTTAAGCATTTTTCGCCCGTCAAACTACCAAGTGGAGATGCCATCAAAAAGGCTAAGGTCTAGGCATGCCGGGAAAATCCCTGTTCAAGAGACACTCGAGATTACTGTTGCAATTCAAGATAAGCGTAATTAATACAAATTCAGAGGCGCCGTGTCTCATTTACTCTACCGCCACGAACGTCCCCTTGATCCTGGAGAACGCATTTTGTTTTTCTTCAAGACTTCTATGCAACGAACATCAATTAGTACGTATGCGTTTTTGCATTTGCATTAGGACGTACATTGTGTTTGAAAAAATACCGATATTAATTTCGAAATAATTTCAACAAGCCAAGAACTACAGGTTCTGCAGTAATGTTATTATTCAAGGTGTGCTATACGTCCTGTCCCGCACTGAATTCAAAATATAGCCGCGAACGCATTTTTGTTGACTCTAACGTGATGTTCTGGTAAATTCGAGAATCGTGTTGCTTGTTCAAGGTCAGAATGTTCTACACGCCGAACCTTCTAAGCCGATTATTCCAGAAGCCCACACGTGTACCTAAGGGACTCCGCCTAGCGATCTGCAGTCAGTCTTGCCCCAGCGTTCGACTCTGCTGCCACGCAGACTTCGACGCCCGCGACGCTCTGTTGTTATCTTCTCTTTCCTTTTTGTTTTGGGCACAAGTTCGCCCCCATTAAACGTTTCAGTTTCCTCAGTTATTCCTTGTTTGTCACCTCGTCATTCGTGACAATACTATAAAACAAAACATTGCCCTAAGTACACTATGTGATGATACCTCCGCTTCATCCATTAGCATTAGTTCTAAACAAAAATCTGAGTACGTTCATTTCTAAAGAGAAATCATTTGTACAGGGTGTCACAAAAAAAAATTACAGGTTTTTTTTTATTGCAAAAATAAACTAGGCATTGCCGAACCCTCATTCTCCGCTCATTGGTAGCGCTAGAGGTTACAACCAGATGCCAAATTTTCAGCCCGATCCGATACCTAATTCAAACGTTATACGAGGGGCGTTCATAAAGTTCGTATTATCGGCACCAAAAATTAAAAAAAAAAACTGAACAAAACAGGTATCAACATGAGCGCGCGTCCCTCTAGTTTCCGCACAGTGTAAACATCGCATGCTATAGTAGCTCGGAACGCCGCTAGGGATTCGAAACAAAAATGGCACCGCCCGTCCGTGCCAAGCACATGCGGTGATCCGTTTTCTCCATTTGAAGGGAAGCAATGCCAAGGATATTCATTCCAATCTGGGAGCGTTGTTCCGGAACAAGGCCCCAGTTTATGACACTGTGGTTAAATGGCACAGACGCGTCCAGTGTGGCCAAATAAGAGGAAAGCATTTCAAGGACGACGACCAAGTGATTGCTGAAGTGGAGCGATTCCTGAACAGTGAAAACGAGAATGGCTTCCTGCATGTGGTGCATCGCAGGACTGAAAACGGGCAAAAATGTGCTTCATTTTCACATTGAAATTTTCAGAAAATCACTTATAACTTTTGAATAAGGTGTCGGATCGGGTTGAAACTTTGGCATCTGGTTTTGACCTCTAGCGCTACCTTTGGGCAAAGAATGAGCGTTCGGCGATACCCAGTTTATTTTTTCGGTGAAAAAAACCCTGTAAAATATTTTTTGTGATACCCTGTATATTCTGTGGGAGCGTAGATTTTTCTCGCACAAGTTCTCACGTAGTATTCGTCGACTAAAAAATTGCGGTGGCTTAGCTCGGCTATTGCAGGATATACCTATCGTGAGCTTATGCGCACAAAATGAGAGGCGCTATCAAGCGACTCCGGTGCAGCGTCAGACTTGGCTACTGCGCAACGGAGGCGCACAGCTGGGCACGCGGCGGTGCCAGTGCGTCTGCCGCGGCTATGACGCCATTCCTCTGGAATGCGCAGACCGGCGAGACGCGCGCAGTGGCGGCGGAGCGCGCGGCGGCGGCGGCTCCGGCGCGCCAGCTGTGCGCCGTGTGACGTCACTGCTCCTCGCGCATGCGCAGCACGGCTCTTTAGGAGCCACGCGAAACTGCTCAACCTCGGCCAGTGTAGCTCACGCTACAAAAAAATGACTGTGAGGTGCTTTGCAGGCTGTCAAGTTGCACGATTATTTTATCGTCCCTTCTCGAAAAAACATTCGGCATATTCATGAGTTTCCCAAATCACCGAACCGACAGAAAAACAGGAGCTAGGTAAACAGTCCCAGTATTAAGTTGCCGCTTGTTAACTCCTCTCATGACCCTTCGTAATCAATGCAAAATCCGCTCGTGCGAGATGATGCGTGTGCTGCCCGCGTACGCACCTCAACAAGGGACGCTTACCGTTATCATTCAGGTCCGAACATTTGTTTGGTCCACTTAATTCAGTGTCGGGGAATGGAGACTCACCCAATCCATACGCTTCAGGAGAGAAATGAAGGCACGCTACGCATAGCACTGCTCCTTGTTTGACATAATTATTTGCGCATTAAAAAAATGACGCTGCACACTGTGAAACGAAATTCATATAGCTCTCGCTTCCTGTATTCATGATTGAGAAAACGTTTTGCCGTGTGGAGACTGAATTTCAATTTCCTGTGTGTTCGGAGGGAAAGGCGAATACTCGCGGCTCACACGCTATGCGCTCCAATTCACATTACGATGGGCCGCAGAAAATGCTACGAGCCGTCAAAGCCGATCCTATGCAGCGTGAGTGTCACGTGACCTTCAAGTCACGTGACACTCACGTAACTTGGGTCCCGTGACTCACGCGACCCCTGCGGGGGGTCGCGCTGTAACGTGATTCGTTCGCCGTGCACCGGACTGGCAGGGTCGCGCTTTCGGAAAAGCTCGCGGGGTAAAGGCCCGTTCACACTCTTCCGACCTCTTAAAACTGGTTTCTTTGAAACCTCTTACAACGACAGGACACACTAGCGCCATCTATTGGGCAGCAGTGTAAACTTAGTGGTCCGGCATATTATCTTTTTCTCTCGCGCAGCATCCCTTCTTTCTTGGCTCAAAAAACTTTTCTCAGTGTCATAAACGATGATTTCTTATAGGTACTACGCACATTTGACCTTGCAAATCCCGCAAAATCTTCGCTCTTGTGAAATGAAGTTCCAGGCTCACCGCACAGATGGCGCCAGCGTGCCAGTGTGTTCTCTCGTCTTAAGAACTTTTAAGAGGTTTTAACCAGTCTCGTCTCTCTCAGTCGTACTCGGTTGCAAGAGTGTGAACGGGCCTTTAGTTAACAAGCCAATCTTGGCACTCTAATGATTGGTGCGCTTGCATGGACGTTACATCGTCTGGCTTACGGGAAGAAAGAGAGAGAGGAGGGGCCCGAGCCTTAGGTGGTCATGCCTTAGTGATTCACTGGCTGGCATTTAGCCGGGGCTCGCAGCTTTCCTTACGCGTAACGGGTAAGTAAACCTGGCAGTCGGCTAAAGGCTATCTCGTGACGAGGAGGAAAATCGAGCAGAGAAGCAGGGACATTTGCGCACGATCAGCGCTTTCGTCACCCTCTTCGCAGTGCGTACTGCAAACGCGGCTTATAGACAACGTGAACCCGAGCGAGAAGTTGAAGACGTTATACACGATGGGAAAAACAGCTCAGAAAACACGGACTACGAAGAGGAACATACACGACAGGACAATGCTATGCTGTCATGTATGCTCCTCTTCGTAGTCCGTGTTTTCTGAGCTGTTTTCCTGATCATGTATAACGTCAACCAACTGGCCCAGTTCACCACCTTATTAAAGTTGAAGACACACTGAAATCTTGGCACACTTGTATTCGGCAAATCTGACCTCTTTCTTTTTTTTCTTTTAGAGCGCAGCTCTTAGGCGCCCGTTTCCGGCTTGAGCGGCGTCGGCGTCGCCGTCGGCGTAACCGCGCGGTGCATGATGGGTAAATTTCCCCGCTAAATTTAGCGGAAAATTTTCCCCGCTAAATTTAGCGGAAAAATTTTCCCGCTAAATCTAGCGGAAAATTTTCCCCGCTAAATCTAGCGGAAAATTTCCCCGCTAAATCTAGCGGAAAAGTTTTCCCGCTAAATTTAGCGGAACAATTTTCCCGCTAATTCTAGCGGACAATTTTCCCCGTTAAATCTAGTGAAAAATTTTCCCCGCTAAATCTAGCGGAAAAATTTCCCCGCTAAATTTAGCGGAACATTTTTTCCGTCCCCACCCCTCGAGGTCACGTGACCCCCCCCCCCCCCCCCCGTGCCTTCCCCTCGTCCTCAAGAGCTGCGCTCTAATTCGGCGTTACAGGGAGTTGTAAACGGCTTTCATTTCTTTTTGTCTTAATTACTTACTTGACACTATTTAAGCTTTTTTTTTTATTATTAGCTGCGCATATAATCAAAGCAATGTGTACAACGGTGATACTTGAATGTCTGCGCTAAAAGGGAAATAATACAAATAGCAACTGAAATAAATGCGGCATGTAAGATGCGAATAAAGGATACACCGATTGTAAGATGGGTGAAAATATGTCTCTACTATTATTTTGATCACGATTGGTTTGGAAAAGACTCCAAACTACGGAGGTATATTGTTGTTGCTTCTTTTTTTTTTTCATATAGTCATGTGTGTTCTAAGCAGGCACAATCCCTTCCCCAGCACGTTTAATGACAGCTTTCAGGAAACTGAATAAACAAAAGCAAACAAAAACGTTTTTTTACATGCGTCGGTGGACGGATTAGCAGCGGCTTATATATAAAAGAAATAAAAAAAAAATATCAGATCGCTGAGCTCTTTGAATCTAGGGCAACCCTGGTATGTTGTTGATAAAGTTCCAAACCCTGTTCTTTTTTCCCAGATAAATATCATCCGCCTTTGTTTCCCTTTAATTCAACCACAACATTAATCCAACTACAAGCAGGCTACCTCAGGCACACACATCTCTTATTGTAGCAGCGTGTCCGACACATATGTCGACGCCGTTAATTTGTATTTACAGGTGCATCTTTATTCTGCTGTTTTTTTCGTATTTGAATCTATAATCTACATAGGAGCGGACTCCCCAATCACTGAGCTCGACCAGATCCGCCTAGTCGAGCAAAGTGCCTGCCGTATTAGCGCTAACGCTTTTTCAACGCATTTCTCGCGCTGATTGCGTTACTGCAGCAGGGCTGAGTGCTAATTTGTTTCCCTTCTTTATTTTTTTTTGCGTACTTTCTTATTGCGTGCAAATTTTCTATAACGATTTTTGGGAGCCCTTTTGAGAGGAAACTAATGGTCACGGGTAATAAACTGTTTTTGTTTTTTTCCATTTTTCGTTCAAACCGACGCATGAGAGCGAACCCTTGTTTAAAGACAGCAAATATTAAAAAAGACGAATATTACCAGGCCGAATTTTATTACATAGACCCTCTTTATTCAGTGCTGAAAAAAAAATTGCCCGAAAAAGCTTTATCTTAATCAATATAGAAAATGTTCTGCCTCTTCAGCGACGACTACCTGTTATAAAGACAATGAGCGTTCCATTTCAAGATTATCATAGTCCTACTGCACATGCGCGAGTTGTTTTGCTTTCTTTGTTTTGACTGCTTAGTTGTCCGTCATAATGTTAATGCATTAAGGTAATCAAATGGCGCCGTTACCAAAATGAAATTTACAAGACTTCTACTTTTTCAGATTACTTACAAAAAATTAAAGAAGGCGAGGCTACAAGAAAGAATTTTCGAACGTTTACTGTTTAATATTGAATGGAAAACGTGATTCTATTTCTTCTTCTACCACTCTTTTTCTTCCTTGATTATGTTCTGCTAAGATTCGCAGTAACCCGTATTATTTTGGCGAGCAAATATAGAGAAATACGCCACCTATATTTGCTAGTCATAAAACTATTCCCCGTAATAAAAATTTCTAAATAATGCTTACGATTATTAGTAAAGGTCAAATACTGTCGAAGAGTGTAGTATTACTCAGTAATAAGCCTTCTGTAGGTCTCAAAGCGTCTACCGCGTTTTGCAAACATACACATTTATCATATATATTCTCAGTAACATGTCTACATCAGTTATATTAGTCCTTACGTGCCCATCAGCTTAATATGCCTATTGAGAGATTAGAGTTTTGTCAATGTTGTGGCTTTCGTCAGACAAGATATAACATAATGTTTAAAAATTCGCACTACCATTGCGGGACTTGCGAAGTTTAGATGTAGTGTATTTTTAAGAAATTAGTTTTGGTTGATAAACTATGACTTTAAGAGTTCCTGATTTGGATTATTTGGCTGGAAATAAAGTTTGTTCTGCACTTTATTTTAAGCTTGATTATCAGAAGGGGCTGTATAAATAAATATGGTACTTCGAAGGCTTCAAACGACAGTGTGGCTAATTCTAAAGATGTTCGCAGCCGAGACTTTGGTTGCAAGTTGGTCTTGCCGTGTGATGCAGAAATTTCACAGTCAACTTGATAATTGCAAGACGACCATAGTCAGGTACCCCGTTTCCTATCGAAGCCATCAGTCAAAGTAACAGGTAGATTATGTGCATGTTCCTCGCTCATTGACCTACTCCCAGGGTATATAAACTTAATAACGACGCTTATAACTAACCGTATTAAAATAAAACCTTCATGACTTCATTGAATGTCACAAACTAACTTTGTCATTATGTATACTATTTTTTGTATGAAGTAAAACTGGCCAAACCCCCCGTTTTATTTTATATTATTCTATATCTCGACTGTTACTCTGACACTATTCTTTATCTCACAAACTTCCGCAGTGTTTGCAAAGGCGCGAGCGCGAAGGCGTGGCTTTAAAACGTACCTATTATGCGCGAGTCTTTCATGCAAACAAAAGCATAGGACTGAACTAGGCTCCCGCGCGGATGCCTTTGAGTGAACTGTAGACATTTGTGAGATGAATTATAGCTCTAGTCTTGTCAGAGCTGGTATTACAACATACATTTTATATTTCATATTTTGTATTTCATTAGTTAAATATTGAGGGGCTGCCCCTATTTTAATACCCTCAAAACAGTTGGGATCGCGAAGAAGTCAGCGTCCGAGTTGCACACATTTCATTCGTGGTAATGGGAATCTGACTTCTTCGAGCAAATTTCCCGAACATCCAGCGCTTTCGAAGTGCCGAAGGCCGTGTTGGAGGACGCGCTTTGCAATCACGACGCGCACTAGATTATCCAAAAGTCGCCAGCTTCCGGGTTCTCCAGCTAACGAACTTACCGAGTCAATAAATTCACGCCGATTAAACAACTTCTAGTATCGCGGGATCAATGGCGAATAAATATAAAATGCACACACACACACACACACATGCACTTACAACACCGCGTACTCAAATTCATTCCGGAAGTTGAGACACTCGTCGCACTAATTAACCGCTCGAATCTGTCTCGGCGGAAAATCCAGGCGGAAGCAAGCCTCTAGTGCTTAGAGCGAGCCCCAGGTGGCGCTGGAGGCAGAAGAGGCCGGAAACGCGGAGATGCAGGAGAATGAGCCGGAGGAAGTCGAGCGTGGGAGGCGGGAGGGGGATGAAAAGGGGGAGAGGGGAGGGGGTGTAAGAGGTGCCGTCTTGACTTTTCTCAAATAATGAGAACCTTGTTTGCCTTTAGAGAGAGAGCAACTCAGCCGAATATCGAGGACCTGGCGCGTCGCCCGCGTGTTGACCTCGTCAAGAGCGCAGCGCGCGCTCGCTCGCTTGTTCGGAGTGCCCCTTTTTCAGCCGGTAACAAGGGCTGCCCCCGAAATAAAAAAAACAACAAGAGCCTTTCATTTTGACCTCGCGCGTCGCGCACTTGGGTTTCGTCGCAACTTTCTTGAGCGCAAACTGGGACGTTCTTGAGAAAGCGAGGATCGGGTGAGTGGGAGAGCGTAACCTGGTTTGTTGTTGCACAACACGAGGTAGCTCGTTTCAATGCACTTGTTTTTTCGCGTGCACCTTGTTTGGAAGGCGGGCGAATTGAAAAGTAGCGTAAGAGCACTTTTTCTCATCTCTTTAGATGTGAGGTTTCTCAAAAGGGCTGTCACGATGCCCTGCATGTAAGTGACAGCCTCTAAAATATATGTTTTTTTCATTTTGTTTAGCATTTTTGTTGGCGGAGTGGCCGTGCAACGTTTCATGACGCAGAAGTGTTCTAAGTTGGGCGAGTTGGCATGATGACATGATGAACAAAACAGCGCACAAAAAGACGAGGACAGAGAAAAGGAACATGCACGACACACAAGCGCTGACTCGCAACTGAATTTATACACAAAATAAAGAAGAAGAGGACGTTCTGAAAGACACGCAGGGCACGCAGTGTGTGACACACGCGACACAACACCATTTAACTACAATGTCTTTGCCGCATAGTCCGATCTAAAAACAAAGTTTCGGTTTGTAGTAGTGTCACAGATGGGTGGCTAATGCAGCAGTCCCCCAGGCTATTGATGCAATGTGCTTCCAAGATTTTGCGAGTCGTCTTGTCTCGATAGTGTTCAATTATTGTTGTGCCTTTAAGAATCGGAGAACACGAGCAGAAATTGCAATGAACGGGAAGGTGACCGCGCACCATAGATTTTAGTGAACGATCATGCTCGAGAAGGCGATCGTTTAGGCACCGTCCAGTTTGGCCCACATAGCTTCTACCACACGTTAGTGGGATTTTGTACACCACACCAATTGAGCACAGCACATAAGGGTGGCTGTGGCGTTTCTGGCACTTGTCTTTGTTGAGGTTATCCGCTATCGAGCGAACCTTTGAACAGATTTGGGCCAATCGTTTAGGAGCTGAAAACACCACAGGCACATCGTACCTTTGGGCTGCTCTTTTTAAATTATGCGAGGTTTTGTGCATGTATGGTACAACAACCTTTCGTTTCTTTTGATCTCTAGGTTTCTTTCGCTGAATCCCTTTAGTCTTACGTACTAAGGCCGCCACCACCTCGTTTAAAACCTGTGATGGAAAGCCCGAGTTTTGGAGTCTCTCAACTTGAATGTTAAAACGTCCACGAACAGTGTGAAAGCAGGACTTCGTAAGTGCCGCCCCAGGTATGGTAACCGCAATCCCCCTTTTAACAACTTTCGAATGTGCTGATGTGTAATGAAGGATGCCCTTTTTGACTTAGGTGAGAAACTCCAGCAGATATGGTTTGTATGAAGAGATAACGAAAGGTCCTGGAACTGTAACTTCCCGTCCGAAGGTTTTTCAACAGTGAATTTAAGACCAAAGCCACACCTGGAAAATACGCTTATAACCTTATTAACGTAATCACCTTCAACAGACTTTGGATACACCAGCAAAAAATCGTCAACATATCGGAACACCTTTGACACTTGTGATCTGCTAAGGACACCTTCAATAGCTCGATCTACACTTGCTAGAAAAATATCACTAAGAACGGGGGCCACACATGATCCTATACACACACCTGACCGCTGTGTAAAGGTATCATTTTTCCACCCAACGATCATAGAGTTCAAATAGAATTGCAGGAGTTCTAGAAAGCCTTTAAAGACACACCACTAGAGTTTCTGAAGGAAAGCTTTCCTTGCTCTTCAATGCAGGACTTGACTGAGGCAAGTAATGCTTGGTGTGGAAGGGAATAAAAAAGGTATCGTACGTCAACGCTGAACAAAGAGTGGTTGTTGAAATTATTGATCTCGAAAGCTTCCACTACTGCTTCAGAATTGCTGACTAAAAGGGTCCTTGATTTGCAACCCTGATAGGTGTCTTTGGAGAAAGCTAGCCATCTGGCGCTGCCACGTTTGCCTCTCAGTTATGATGGCACGGAATGGACAGGCTTCCTTATGGGTTTTCACACTAAAGAACACCTCAAGGTTAAGCCCTGTTGCTTTCTTTGTGTTTCCGGACAATCGTGTCAAGGAATGGCGTTCACGGAGCTTTAATGCCTGTGCCTTAATCTGTTTTGGGGACACTTGCACCCGCTTGAAGTTCTTACTCATGGCGGTACAGGCTTTTTCATTATAGTGTTTTTTGGGCATCAATACAAAGGATTCTTCCTTATCAGCCTCTAGAACGCAAAGGTGACTATCGGCCAAAAAAAAAATCAGAAGACGGGGATCATAGGTATGTCTAGGCCGAGTATGGGTGCCACCAAGAGCGTCAGCACATTCATGAATAAAACGCGGTCGAACATCTTCATTGACTTTGTATGCAAGGCACAACAATAATTGGACACTATCGAGAAAAGACGACTCGCGAAATCCTGGAAGCACATTGCATCAATAGCCTGGGGGACTGCTGCGTTAGCCACCCATCAGTGACACTACTACAAACCGAAACTTTGTTTTTAGATCGGACTATGGGGCAAAGACATTGTAGTTAAATAGTGTTGTGTCGCGTGTGACACGCAATGCGTGCCCTGCGTGTCTTTCAGAACGTCCTCCTCTTCTCTATTTTGTGTATAAATTCAGTTGCGAGTCAGCACCTGTGTGTCGTGCATGTTCCATTTCTCTCTCCTCGTCCTTTTGTACGCTGTTCTGTTCATCATGACGCCTTTAACCTAATCGCCGGATATGGGCGCATAATTTGCGCTCGGCTGAACACTGCTGGGATATCACTCACGTTTAAAACCGGTGAAACAAGAAATTAAATGTTTGACGTCAAATTCTAGAGCATTTTTCACTTTATTTAGTTTCAATCATATCGGAACCAATTTCTTTGGCTACTCTCCAGATTTGCTTTAACGATATCGTGGACATTTTTAGTTTCAAGCTTAAAGGGGCTATGAAACGATTTCTCAACTTATTCTCCTATAGTTCTTTGTGTACGCTCAAAAGCAAAATGAGAAATCACGTGATCGTGATGTGGTATTTCACCAAATGTGATGACTCCAAACATTCACCGTGTTTATTTTTTCTTTTTTTTAGGCACACCATGGAATTTATTATTGGCAAGTAATGATAAATGTCATCACGGCACTTATTGACCACGAATGCCAATTTGTGCCAGCCGAACGACGCAGTGCTCGTGTGCAATGCGTGAACTGGTGTCGGTAGACGTGCTCTGGCTAACGCGGATTTATCAAAGTGAAAGGGCGGAAAGCTTTCGAAGGAAAGAAGGTACAATGTAGTCCGGTTTTCGAAAAACAAGCAGTAATTATTTTTTCCTTTTTTTTTTCTCCCACTAAACGATATGCTTATAGTACACTCCAAATCTATATTCCTTTGTCCCAGCCCAGCACTTCATTTCATGGCCGAATAAACATGCTTTAGTTTTTCTTTCTAAGCTCTGGCAGTCGGCAAATAAATTCGAAACATATGAGCATTGTTCGTGCCCTCAACTAGGAGCAAGAACAAGCGGCCACGTGAACTTGTGACTATTTATAGCCTTCTCTATACTGCCAAAGCCTGGCAGACTCGCCACGAGAAGCGGCCGCCGAAATCGAAAAGGTAAAGCGGCAAACAACGGATGAGAGGAGAGCAACGTGACGGGCGCCCCGCTGCGGCGAGACGCCGAAACACACTTCTCCCGAACGATGGAATGTCCGCTCGTGCTCCTCGCGTTCCTCGCGCTACCGCTTTTCTCGACGGGTTTGAAAACTATGTTTCGGGTCCTCGCCGCTGCAACAGGTGTGTGCTGACTTTCCAGGTTTCCCGAGAAACGCTCTGTGCTACCAGATCCTCGCGCTCCAAATCTGCGACCGGGCACTCCGTGGCTCTGTCGTCGAACTGCCAGGCGTATTGTGTATAGAGGAGGCTATGAACTATCCTATGCCGCCAACATTAATCATAGCCACGCGCAAAGTAGAAAGCACGTGCTGAGCTCCAGACATTGTTAGAGTTCGACTATTCTCATCACCGCAGTGGCTGGACACGAGCCCCTATCCGAGTGTCCGCCGAGGCATTGATTGTTACAAGCCGATGTGGAGTGATCACGCCGTTCTCGTGTCCAGTTTATAAGCCGGACTCAACCGTCGGCAGGCGGGTGGTTTTGCGATCCCAACCGTTACATTATCAAGCTCTTTCGAAGGCAAGACTGAAAGAAATAGTTCCTCTTATCCTCGCAATTTCACCGCAACAAAGGAGCTTCTGAATCAGTGGCGGTGCGTGCCAGCATAATTGGGTCAGACTATAGGACCAGTGCGCCTCTGTTAAGTCACGGACATTCCAACCCGATATCGTTTCATGACTTCTTTAAGGCGAGGGAAAAAGGTATATTAAAAATTATTTCACGAGTAAAGTAATATAGTTTGGTAGCCTAGAAATGCCTAGCACAATGGCATAGTTCCTGCATTTAAATTCGCGTTATAGCTATTACTACGCGACTTACGAACCAGCTAAAGGCTGAACTCCATGGAACGAATTAGGTGACGAATAACTGGCGAACGCCGCCGGACGGCACGCTCGCTTTGCGCGCGACGTAGCAGCCACTGTGTTGATTCCACGCGCAGAGCAAAAGCCGCCGGGCAAAATTCGTCGGTTATTCGCAGCATATTCGTCCCATGGAGTTCAGCCTTAAGAAAGACCGTTCTCCAAACAGAGCTTTCCTTTCTCTTCAATTTTGCATAAATAGTGAGCGCACCGTCATTATGGCGGTATTTTAGTTGGTAGCAACGCTGACGAATTGTTTTTCCTCTATATTTTATACCTTAGGTTTGTCTGGTACTGATTAGAGTACCATGTTTATTATTATTAAGTTAAAAGTTTATATCGAAACGCGTTTTGTTCGTTACTTTTGAGTGTGTAAGTTTCGTAACTGGCTCAGAACGTAAATAATATTAATAAAAAAACTTTCAGCCTTCCCACTTTGATGTAGAAGAAAGAGCAGCGGAGCTGTACCATGCTCCGCCGTCTATGAGCGACAACGGCAACCAGACAACCGGAAAGCCGGTTGTCTGGTTGCCGTCGTCGCTCATAGATGGCGGTAGCTGTCCAGAGGGTTGTCTCGAGATTTATTTGTCCACAAACACCAGCCTGGAGAAACTAGCCCTTAACAGCTCCGCTGTAAAAAAAAAATATATATATATAATAATAATAATAATAATAACTACCCCGCAATTATTGTTTGCTCAACCGATATGTCTGCATTTTAACGTTTTATGTCCGCCCTACCTTAAAACAATTCCCAACGCGACAGGTTAATAAAATAAATCGCAAATTAAGATTTCAAAACTTCCTCGTCGACACGGAGGACTTACGTGCACCTAGCGAGCAAAGAGTTATAATGATGCTAAAGGGTAGGAGCCCCAATAAAGGAAACAACACTCTATTTGTCATAAGGAGGCAGCAATTTAATATGCTCACTAACCGAATCCAGCTGAAATCCAGGGCTGGAAAACAAAAAAGGGGTGCTACTGCAATAAACAAAGCGAAAACCAACACGCATCGCGAAAGAGAATTACCGCACTCATTTTGGGAACTCGCTGGAAAGGAAATTTCATGCCTGGGAAAAAAAAAGCAGTGGAGCCGGCGCCCGCTCTTGGGAGCATAATTTCCAGACTCGATTTGTTGTTTTTTTTGTTTTGTTCTTTTTCACGCTGGCAGCAAAGCATAAAAGTGAACAAGGAGGGGCATTAAATTAGTTTCTTCGCTTTTGCTCATTGCCTTCCTGAAATTACAAACGAGAAGCAGATTGTTCTGAGCTCCCAAAGCGCGCTTCTTTTTCTTTTTTTATATTTTTTTTTATCTTAACTTCTAATTGCGTTTTCCGGCGTTTAATTTTGTTGCGTGCCAATCATGAGGCGGAGCCATGGGGGTGACTAAGCTGGCCAGTTTTACGGGCTTAATTGTGAATGAGTGTTTTTTTTTGTTTTTTTTTTTCAAGAGCACATGGGACGAACCTATTTTACTGAAAACACTCAAGCCAGTTTCATCGCGCAACACCTAAGAAATCCGTCTGTCCTGTGACCAAAAAGAGGACGAGTTGACAAGATGAAGTTACTTTAATAAGTTTGATATCTCCGCTTTTTCTTTAAATAACACACCGCGAGAACTTTGAATGATATTAATGAGACGTCTGGGGACTCAACAGTGTAATAATGTTATTTTAAAAAAAATTCGAAAGGTGAAATAGATTTATGAAGGGCCCCAGAAACGTGGCACATGCTTTTGTAAAGGAAAAACCTGCACTTTTTGTGCCATAGACGGGCTGTTTTTCTTTGTTTTTTTCATTATATATAAATTTTTTTGTGCTTTGTGTTTTGGTGGTTTTGATTTAGAAATTTTTTGGGTTCTAATAACCTGTTTATTTACCATGAAAACCAGTAAAGGCTAGGTTAAAGAAGTAACAGCGTTGTGTTTGTTTAAGCTTGTTTTTTTTTTATTTTTGCACCACAGCGCACATTACATTTTGCAATAGAGAACAGTTTTTCTCACTGTTTATATTTAGTTAAACTAACTTAACTTAGAAGTGAATATTTAGTTAAACTAACTAAATATAGTTAACTAAATTAACTATATAATTTAACTAACTTTAACTAAATTAACAATACACCTATTTGTTCGTTTATTTTAAGGCATAGTTTTTACTAATTTGTAAAATTCGTTCTTTAGAAAGCGAACTCAAGTGAATATTTCAAGAAAATCATCTCTCCTACTTGTGCATGCGAGAAAATCTCAGACCTTCCAAAGTCGCTGCGACTGATAATTGGATAAATTGTGAAACAATAAAAACAATAACCATAATTGATGGAAGAAACCTTGACATGCGTCATATTATGTTACCGAGTTTCATGTTCACGCTCGTAAAGAGCATGTTGTGAGTTGGTAACTTGTAAGCTGATAACGAGACAGTTTTACACGTTTTTGTTACCGATAATTTTGGGAGATGCCCATAACTACGCCGAACACTATTGTTTCGCGAGATATTCAAAGGTCATAGGATTGTTAATGAACTGATATACGGTATAAAAAACGTAAAATATAATGTTGCATAATAAGAAACGACACCGTACACCGTCACGTGCCATAAATTTCACGTGCATTTCACGTTACTGGATGCCATGTCATCAGGGAGCAATCATTTTCAAAACACTATTCCGACAATGCCAGTCCTGTCATCAAGGAAACTTGACTGTGTCATGGGCAATCGTTACCTGCTCGGCTATTGAGAAGACATCATAATGAGGCCAGCTGCGTTTAGTTTGAGATATTGTCCTCAGTATCGTTTTAAGTTGAGCCATACATCGTTCTCATCGCTGATATCTAATCTCTACTCCATGTGTAACGCAAAAATGTAGATTGTCCTGCGCACAATCAAGCACCGAGTAGTCGAACGTTGAAACCAGAGCGCCGGGGTGTGCGACCCTTTGAAGCGGCGTCGGATGGATGTTGTCTCCTGAAACGAAGGTATCTGTCTCACTGGCGCAGGAGGCCGCTACACGGTGTTTCCTTCGGGTGAGCTCCACGTTCGGAAGGTGGACCCTGGCACGGACAGCCACCGCAAGTACTACTGCCAGGCCAAGCACAGACTCACGGGAAAGGTGTACCGAAGCTCCACGGTGGCCAGACTTATCATCATCGGTGAGAGACTTTTGTATGGTTTGGCGGCATGGTTTACAATTTCCCAGTCTCGATAAAAACCGTACCTATTAATCGAAGTGTGCGCGGACTTCGTTGCGTTCAGCGATTTGAGCCAGCATTGCGGTCTAATCAACGTGGCGATTTTCAAGAAAGGTTTTACGTATAGCAAGTACATCTATAGTTACCGATAACGGCGCAGGGTGTTTCTTAACACCTTCACGATTCTTGCTGCGTGATTCCTTCTACGGAATATTTATTGACTAATGCAGCAATCCCTCTGGCTGTGGGTGGATGACAGGATTATCGGCCCTCGCAACTCACCATGTTACTTAAGCTGTCTGCGTCTATAGAATGATATGGAGCGACGTGAATTTTGATTTGCTGGGTGATCGTATTAACGTGACTCCGACGTGTGCCAGATATACGAGATGACCGTGAGAGCAGTAGACGTAAAATTTATTCACTCGAAACCCACCGAAATTCAGCCGACGTCTTGCCGAGAGAGTATTAGAGACTCCTGAAAACTTCCGGAAGTCTCGAAGGCTTCCAGGAGACTACTCTTCAAGTTTTTTCTACCGACTTCTACCAGCTTCGTGTATCGTTTAGAATGCCGTGAGAGCGTTTGTGTGCTTCGTCGTCCAAATAATATTAAAATTTAAACAAAAGCCTTAACTAAGCACAGAATCATATTTGGCACAAAGCACAGTCTTAGCATTAAAATTAATGGCGGTGCTCATGCAGACATCAACTACAAATTTTAGCACAGTCACAAGAACTCACAAGACGCTTTTGTAACATTTCTGAGCACCATTCTCTTCGGGAAGAATTAAGGCGCGAGCCTCCAAGTCGCCGAGCATCTGCAAAATCATAAACAAATAAAAAAAAGTATAACCCTTTCATTTTTTTCATAGCTCGCCGCTTGTTGACGCGGATATCAAGCAGGTTCTATTCCCTAGTGACATTGAATCCTGTAGATACCAAATGTACAGCCTGGTGGTGTCGTCCAATATTCGAGAAGGAATCCGTAACATGTTCCGATATGTTCGTTATTATTTTCCCGGCATATTTCCTCGTCTTGCAATTGTTACGCTCAGATGGGGATTTTTCGTAGTTATCGAAATACCTCCGGCTGTATTTTTTTTTCTTCGTTTTGCGCCCTCGAGGCCGTCTCTTTCGCTTCGAAATTGATTTTTGCTCAGAGCGAACGTGCGAGTGCGCGCACCGCCGCTGTCAAAGTGGCAATGATCATCAGAGACAACAGCAGCTTGTAATGCAAAAGAACCGACGGGGCGGAGAACAACGTATAGAATTAAAAACAATAAACGAAACCTCACGAATGTAGAAAACCCCACGATGCAAATTTAGACTCGCGAAATATGCAGATGAGTCGGTTCTTCCGCGAAATCTCTCGCTACGTTTCGCCCGCCATTATTCAAAAAGGCATCATCACCGCTTTTGTCTCTCCTACGCCCAGTCGTCGCTCGTCTTCGGTCCTTCCTATCCCCGACGTGCGAGGGGGTCGGGCATCTGGGAATATGAATGCATAAATCTCCGATGGATTTTTACACTAACGCGAACGCGTGGCATGCCAGTTTCTAGGTTAGAGATTGCTTCAACGTGTATCTGTATTTGGTGTTTTTGTTTCTTCTACTTTTGTTATTGATTTTTTTTTCTTGTAGTCTCGCCTTAATGTGGATCGTTCGGGCCGAATGGGAAGCTTCTGTATTGGAACGGCTTCGGTGATGTGCCTTGGCGTGAAATATTGTAATGACGAGCGGGTTTGAGCAGTTGGTCGACGTAGAAATTGATCAGTTTGCCCAAACGATGAGCGAGGAGGGTGGGTCGAATTTATTTTCATGTGCGACTAAAATGCGCTTAGCAACAATCACGTTTGTGTAATAAACGTCAGAAATGCGCGGTTAACGCAACACTGATACATGTGGCCTTGTTGATCCAGGTTAATAAGAACGACAAAGTGACTGATAGCTCTTTGTTTATACTCTCATTAATTTGTTGGGTCATTCGGGGCCTATTCTCACATCCTGCCTCAGCAATAAACACAAATTAAGGAAAACATTTAAAAAAATGAGCGCGAATAATAACCAGCGCCCTTCAGATGTGTCTACATTGCGCTTTGATTTTTTTATTAAGGAAGTAAAGTGAATAAAAAATGCCGAATAAAGAAATAACCAGTATTAATATATACTACACTTTTTCTTCGTCATAAGAGCTACACGATGTCCCCCATGACATGTTAATTCAATTTGTACATTATAACCCAATTTTGCTGTAACTTGATGCAGTTATTTTCATCCTCAATATTTGAACGTAAAGCTATTAACTATAAAATCTCCATACTTAAAAGAACAAAAATGCGGATTCTTCGAACGGTGTTCAATATAGAATTTGACTGAACTGGTAATACAAATTGCAACATCAACAATTAGAAGCATGGCTGAGCCATATAACAAGAATATAATAGTACCACAATGGGTGAGAAAAAAAAAGGGGGGGGGGGTTAGAAAAATAAAAGCCGAAATTAACCAAGGCTAATGATTCTTTCTTGCTACCCTTAGCGGAGGAGGGGATTAGGGTGGAGGGAGCGTTTAGTTACGAAATCCTTTTTAAATTATCAATGCCTCAAACGTTTGTGTTATTATATATTTACCGTTGAAAAGTATCAGGTGAATGCAAGACGTAGCATTATGGCAATATGGCCATACAATTTCTTATGGCTGGCTTTTAAAAATTACTAGACTTTTGTTAATAACGTACATCAAGCACAAAAACGCTCCAGAGAAGATTTGCATTATATCTCTCCAGTATAGATAACAACCCTAATTCGAATTTAACAATGATGAATGCGTCACACTCTAAAAAGAATATTTCCCACTTTTTTACCGTTGCGTATAAACTCAACAACTTCACCTTAAAGCAACACTGATATTAAAAAAAATGTTTATTTAAAAGCTTAATTGGGACAAATATTTTCCAAATTAAAAAGACATTACATGGCATTTTCGCCGTCAAACACAGTTTATGTGAAAGTAGCCTCATGTGCAGTTGGTTCGGTTGAGGACAGATGACCAACACGAAATTTTAACTGATAAGTTCCTTGAGAGGGAAGAGGCGCAGCGTATCCTTCGCCACTTTTACTTGCTTGGATATTAGACACTTCACAGACTGGAGGAGTACACCAATATGGAGTTTAAACTTTAGATGAAATTTAAATGTAATCTAAGCTGCAGGGGCGATGTTTGCAACCCACACCGTGTGAAATTATATTTCACACGGTCACATGAACGCCAAGTGAGTGTCCGTTAAGCGCAGCAGTGACTATTGTGAACAAGCAAATGAGATCATTCCTGCCGGAGGATATTAACGAACTTCTTTGCATCCACAAGTTGAAAAATAGGCTGTCTCTTTGGTCTGTTCTCAAAAACACATTAAAGTTGAAATTAAAAATATATACGTAGCGTCGTTTATCACAGAGTAAAAAAAGATCAGCAAAGGCAACAAGTGCAAATTTGTCCTCGTTAACATATCATGCATGGAAATCAGGGAAACCGATTAATAAAACAAATTATTCAATTAAAGGGTTCCGATTAGTCGGGTAAACATTTTTAATCGATTCCCAGCACTACTATTTGCTCGACACACTCATCCGCGAACGAATTGATCACGGGTCGACACGTCCGCTGAAGTTTCGTCTCCCAAAGTTTATCAGAACGGAGGAGACGATGAGCAGACGGCAGCGAGGACGAACCGAACCTGTTTTGGACCAACAGTGCCACGAAACGCCAACGTCGCATTCCGGCACCGTTGTTTACAAACAAAAGCGGCGATTACCGCTACTATCACGGAGCTAGCGCGAAAAAGAATCGTTGCGTGCAGCTATTACTTACAGATGAAGACAGAACACCGCGATAGGCTTAGCGAGAAGCGCCTCTAGCTTTACTAACCGAAGGCATGACACAAGCATGATCCTGCTCGAGCGGGCTTCGGCGTAGAAGCAGCCAAGTCTTGGGTTTACGGAGGGGCGTTTGTAGATGCCTTCATGCATCTCACGCTCGCTCATAACACTTCAGTACACTAAGCCGCGAGGAAGATCTTGCTGGTTGAAAGGCTAAAGAGATGTGCAGAAAAGATGGCGGAATACCAGAGGGTTTCAACAGACGGTTCTTGACGCTGAGCCGCAGTAGTGCCGGAACCCGTGGCGCGTCAGCCTGGCAAAGTTTCTCCAGGTGTCTTTTACGCGTTGAATCAAGAATCACCCGAAAAGACGAACCAGCGAACAAATAAAACACAATGAAACACAATCTCCCCCCCCCCCCCCCCCCAAAAAAAAAAAAAAAGAAATTGTGTTTTTGTTTTTGAACGCTTTCCAGGTCACTACCGAACCAAAAGTCCGCGAGCAAAAAGGCGCCAGCCTATTTCAGTTTCTGCGTCCGGGGACGAAGCGCGGATCGCAGGAATCGGTGACTTGAATGTCACGTGGTACACGATCCGCGGACGCAAATCGCGATTCGGCCTGCCGTGTGAATCTGCCCTCAGGGGACGTTGCCGTTCCGACCCGGAAAGATGGAGCTGATTAAGTCCTCGTTAAAACGCAATTAATTTAGACCACGCCATTAGCCGAGTTGGACTCCTAGTACAGAATGTTAATGCACTAGTGCTCTGCAACAAGCTGCACCCTATTATTTTATGATCATGTCGCAGATAATGATGACATTACAACACAGTATACACTAGGTGTCTTAGATCAGTGTTAGTTCTTTGAATAGTAAATTCAGTCCTAAAAAAAACACACTTTTAAATCTAAAATCTTTTGAACCTTATACGCGTGACTTTTGGATGGAAAGAAAAAAATTACGCTACTTCGCCTGCGTCACAATATATTATTTATTACACCATAATATATTATTTCACTTCGTGATTATATTATTCTAACACCCGTTTCGAGGATAACGACTTCGCTACATGAAAAGTTGAAGACGTGAGTTTTGTTTGTTAGTAACTTTCGCTGCTTATGCGAACTGGCTGTTACATGTCAAGAGATTTTCCAAACGAATGTGGTGAAAAACAAATACCTTCACTATTTTCATAAGTTCGTGTTTTTTGTTTTTTCGATTGATCTTTACGATAATACACAATAATTCATCTTACAGTCCGCAGAAACCACCTGTACAACTATTCGGTTCTTTGCTAAATTTATCAAAAAAATATACGTCACGGGACACACCAATTCTCTCACCAGTTCCCTGACCAATTTCCTCACCAATTCCTTCACCCGTTCCCTCATAACTCATTCGCTCTCGTGAAAAGACGAGCGAACGCATATAGACCAGGACGCTGTCTGGAAACGAACTGCGCGTGCGCAGATACCACATTCGTGTCAAGGGAAGAGCCTGCGTATGTGCCGCGCACGCACACACACACACACACACACACATATATATATATATATATATATATATATATAACCGTTCAGAGCACCGAGTGGAACCATGCAAAGGGACCTCGTGAAATTGATTTCGCGCCGTCATTGTTAGAACTATAGAGACACGAGGACTGCGCCAATGTTTCGGGACATTGGTCTAGACCATAAATTGTCCGCTTGAATTCGAAAGCCTAGGGCAAAGGGTCCGCCGCTCTCAAAATATCCCACCACTCACGTTGATTATGACGAAAATATGCTGATAATGGGTTCGTAAAATCCAGCCCAGACGCATAAATCATCGGGCACCGCGCGTAATTCTTGGTCGCGTCTCATTACACGAGTGAGCGTGGCGTGTCGCGAAAAATCGATAATTCAGGAACGGTGGCCTTAGGCGTGGCTACGAAATTTCACAAAGATTGTCATAACGACTCCTGCACCGGCAATCAAGACTACGCACAAAGAAAAGCGCCCACATTTAGGACTGCGTACGCTCGCATAGTTTATGCCTTAACCGACTATGCGTAAATCAACTGGAAATAGTGGAAACATTTTTAAAAGAAAACATAAACCTAAGTTAAGCTATGAGAACAAAAAGGCGGTATAAAAACAAGAAAAGCCGTTATAAAAACCTGAATGAAGTCACCCTTCATGTTGCATATAAATAGCAAGCCAGCTCTTCAAGGCAGGCTCATATCTTTTTTTATTATAATCTAATAAACTCAGTGGTACCAAATGAAAAAGCAACAATTTACTCGGAGTTCAGTTTCTTGGCGGCGTTACGTATCTATTGAGCGGGCTATTCACTGCGGTTTGTTATTTTTTTACGCTAAAAGTGGACAATGTTCAGCATATTAAACCATGAAATGCTTTTTAACACTACCTCGTTCAAGAACGCTCGACGAGCAGGAGCCAAACACACACACAACACAAAACCGCATCGGCAAAAGGCGGGTTTGAACTTCAGCGTACTTGTCAATTGCTTCCGGTCTCGGGTGTCCCACCCGAAGAAGAGTCGTCGCTCTGCCTCACCGGCGCTTTAGCATGGCCGCCGCGAAATCATTAGCTCAACGCGTTGGCTGCGTCTGTTGCCATTGCCAATGGCGGGCGGAGTACTTGAAGCAGCAAGAAATCACTCTTCGCCGGAGTCCTCCATGACACAGTGTTCGGGGTAGAATTATCTCCTCCCCCATATCACGGCAGCGTCGTGAGACGGCCCTTTTGAAATCCCGCCCTGCCGGTGTCCGTGCCTTTACATGGCATCTACGAACACCTGACAACCTGTGAAACCATGCAGTGTCCTCGCTAAATTTAGCGGGAAAATATACGTCACGTGGAGGGCTGGGCAGTATTGCGATAGAAACGTATCGCGATAGTATCTTAGAGATACTATTGAGCAGTCTGTATCTCTGTATCGAGATACATTTGAGAAATGTATTTGTATCTCAGTAGTGAAATATATTTACAATGTATCGCTTGTATTGTGATACTTAGCCATGTATCTCGTTACATTTTTTTGCCATTTTTGACCACAAATTTAAAAGATAAAAATGAAAGCCGTTTACAACTCCCTGTAACGCCGAATTAGAGAGCAGCTCTTGAGGAGGAGGGGAAGGCACGGGGGGGGGGGGGGGGTCACGTGGCCTGGGGTTCACGTGACCTCGATGGGGGGGGGGGGGGGAGAAAATTTTCCGCTGGATTTAGCGGGGAAAATTTTTCCGCTAAATTTAGCGGGGAAAATTTTCCGCTCCATTCAGCGGGGAAAATTTTCCGCTAAATTTAGCGGGGAAAATTTTCCACTAGATTTAGCGGGGGAAATTTTCCACTAGATTTAGCGGAAACATTTTTCCGCTAAATTTAGTGGGGAAAATTTTCCGCTAGATTTAGCGGGGAAAATTTTCCGCTAGGTTTAGCGGGAAAAATTTTCCGCTAGATGTAGCGGGAAAATTTTTCAGCTAAATTTAGCGGGGAAATTTTTCGCTAAATTTAGCGGGGAAATTTACCCATCATGCACCGCGCGGTTACGCCGACGGCGACGGAGACGCCGACGCCGCTCAAGCCGGAAACGGGCGTCTAAGAGCAGCGCTCTAAAACACGTTTGGTGCAAGGTGCTTCAGAATTTATAATGTGAACCCGCCCTATAACATGATCCATCATAATCACCAACATTACAAAACGCTGGTTTAAAGAAGATTACTTGCAAAAATAACAGAACAAGTTCCTCTTAAAGCCCTTTACTTTTTGTCCTATCTAGTAGAGCGAACAATGTAAAGGAGTTGGTGTCTAATCTGGTGTCTAATCTCGCCCCATTATGAGTGTCTTATAAGCATGTAAGACTACAGTTTGAGATGCGCCCTCACGGCAAATCAGGGTTTATTTCGTGCAGACGCCTTTTGTCAAGCACGGCCCATAGTCCTTACCGTTCATGAAATATTTGTTTCACCAAAACTGACTTTCTTTTTTTAGCAGCATTATTGATGAATAAATATTTCGAGGCAACAGGAAGTGCATAAAATAACACAAAAAGAGCAGCACGAGCATACATTATCATTTGCATTCACCACGAACTATACCCTTCTTACATAGCACCTTTCGAGGACAGAAGTATTTCTATAATTGTCTTCATTTGCATTCCGGAATTCTTTTTCGCCTTTTTTGCAAAAGTATCTCGGGGATATCCCGTTGCACAAAATACAAAATGTATCTCAGTATGTGTATTTCGGGCCTTGAAACACGTGTATTTTAGTATTTGTATTCCCGAATACGGTTTGGAGTATCTCCGCTCTGCCCTGGTGACGTGACACACCAATTCCCTCAACAAATTGCATATAACGCATTTTATGCATTATAGAAGTTCGAGAGACAAGGTAGCTGCCAATTTAAATAACCTAGAATAACCTTCTCATTTACAAAATACAGTAGAAAGGAATAAAGAAATATTCAGAATCGCATAATTTGTTTGTAGAACATCAAAAAGTGTAATCGTGAATGCCCCTGATATACAGATCGCGAACTAGACGCAGTGCTAGTGACAAGTATATGTAGACTGTCAGGTACGGTTTATCATAGGTGTTGTCTAATTTCACAATCTATTGGCTAGTGACACAAACAGACAAATCAGTGATCTCTCCGACAGAATCTAAATTTAAATTCGAGGCAGTTGTTATGGGCAACCAAATTTTGCTGCGTCCAAGCACAATAAGGTCTAAATCTGGTGAGCATGTTTAGAACAGGCAGCCGCGAACCAAAGGAACGAGAAGAGAGGACCACACTTCGCGCGTCTGGGGGTGGTACGTAACATGTTCTAAAGTAAATAAAAAAGTATATTTGAAACTGATTTTTGGAACAAAAAAAAAATAAAATTATGAATTACGTAAACAAAAATGGCACTGTCCTTGTGTTCTTTTTTTTTTTGTGCATTTCTTAGTCTCGGCCTGGTTCTTTATAGCTGCATTTTTTTAATTGTTCTCTTAAACGTGCTCACGCCATTGTTAGGGACGTATCTCAGAAATATCCCAGTCCAACAAAACTTCCACATAACGTATAATACTTGTACTGAGAACCAAGAAGCAAATATTGGCGTCCGTGCTTTCGCCGCTGACAGGATCAAAACGGCAGGGGCGTCCTTCGGTTGTCCCGACTTGGGAACGAGCCTCGCACCTTCGACAACACTTAGGCGTCTTGCGAGCCTCGAATGAGCACACGCAGTCAAAGCACGGCCGAAGGCAATAGTGAAAGCACGGCGTAAAGCCGGGGTCACAGTGCTTATACATCATACAAAAGACAGTCTGCGAAAAGATTCGAACGCGAGTCACCGCGAGATCTGTGCTTCGAATGCCGGATGGCAATGAGTTCAAAGAGGAAACTTGGTCGTGCAGCATTCAAAACACGGATATTGCGGTGACTCGTGTTTGCAGACTGTTTTTTTTTTTTGTGTGTGTTATATATGAGCAGTGTAACCCCGGGTAACGGGAGTACTAATGGAAACTTAAAATATACCGCTCACGTTCAGAAATAAACTAAACATGATCAACTCTATCTGCCAAGGACAATCGCACGCTTGTATTTAGAACGGATGGCTGTATTTTTCGTTCTAAATGTTCGATTCTGGCGAGCGCTTCAAAAGCAACCATCGAAGAGCGCGGTGTGTCTCGGGATATCCGTCGTGCCCGCGACTTGCCGTGACGTCATCGGTTCCCCGATGGCCAAGCGTATCGTAGTTATGACCGTTGGCACTTGGTGGCGTCAAGGCGTTACTACCTCGCTCAGTCAGAGTGGTCAAGGGCTATAACACATTACCGGGAAATCGCGGAGCCGCCGGGGTCGTGCGCGCTATGACAGCACGTAGTGCGTCGTCTGCTCAGCGAATTGGCCGATGTGGCGACATCGGCAACGTCTGTTTCGGGCACGAGATCGCTGATCTTTGAACGAGACGACATCGCCGCGAGGCGGCTGAGCTACCTCTGTTATTTCGCACGAGGCGAGATACTGCTGGGTTTCCTACGTCATCTGACGGCAGGATCATATGCGATATTGGTAGGACGAGGCAATTGCTACTTACCTGATCTACCACCGAGTGATCACAACGACCAAACTCGGCGAGGGTGCCAACTTCACAGATAAATAAATGTCACTTTGAAGGCGCCATATCAGTTCGCGTCCTTGATTTATTAAAGCGAGCAAAGAAGCAGGCCGAGTCCGGTGAGGCAGCACGGCGGTGGCATATCTCTCGAGTATTTCACGCAACGTATTGCATCGACGGTGGTGTGATGAATGCAGCATTATCACGCCACCTCGAAGAGACGTGTACACCACTGCGATTTTGCCACATTCCTTGTCACAAGAGCGACCACTAAACGAACGAAGAAAAGGCATCGGCGTATAGGAAGCTTGCACTGGTTTCGACGAGACGCGATTTTCCAAGCGAAGGCACAGGGCACAGAGAACACCACTGTACAATTCACACATTGTCACACAAAAACTACCACGAAAAAGCGCTCGCATCGCCACGATTTTTCAACGCGAGTTGTCTGAATGGCGAACACTAAACGAAATAAAGAGAAGCAATCGGCACCGCTTTCGTCGGTCTCGTCCGTCTCGTCCAACGAGGCTTACGCATCCGTTGCACTTTGCACGTCGACGGCGACTATGTTGGACGGCGAGACGTACGCTGAATTCTTACATCGTCGGACAGACGCTACTGCGCACAAAAGCGTTTACCGGCTCAGCTTTGCGACGTAACCCCGAGTCACTTTGAGAGATCGGCGTGCCTCGGCGAGATCGGCGTTGAGAGCCAGCGCGCGCCATGTTGAAGAAGATATAGTTCATCAGCCCCTGATGTCAGTGACGTCAAAGAATGAGTGAGATTGATTGGATGGATGGATGGATGGATGGATGTTAATGGCTATACCCTTTGTAACGGGCGGTAACTTGCGCCACCTAGCCTAAGTCTAAAAGACAAAAACATGATTCCTCCTGCCCCTTTAAGACCAATTGCCTCCCCCTAACTATCACCAGGCAGTGTGGGATATCACCAGGATGACCTTCGGGGGATCGGGCAAAAAACTAAAAACATCACCCCCCTGCCTCTTCCCCCCGGCGAGGGAGTCGCCCATTTTCCTCTGGTCAAACATTGTCGGCATTACCCCAGCACCGGACCCCCTGGGTGGCAGGGTTGAGACTTTGGGCCGGAGCCACGCGGGAGGGAGTCCCAATTTTTCTCTGTCCCGCCTGTCCCCAGCTGCGCTAGTTAGTTGTCCATCATTTAATTTTCCTTAGATAATTTCCACCAATCTTCTGATCGCCTCTTTGTCACTGTTATCCTTTTCTCATCCGTCCTTCCGTCGTCGCCACTAAAACCCAGGTCCCCGGCCAAATCCGTTACCCCTTCGGGAAGGGCAGGGCGAAGCCCCGTGCACTTCAAAACCAAGTGCTTTAGTGTCTCGCTATCATTATGGCAGGCGGCACATAATGTGCCTGTCTCCTGAAATTTAGCCCTATACGTCCTCGTCCTCAAAACTCCCGTTCTTGCCTCGTACAGCAAAGCAATTCCCAGTGAATTGTCAAACACTTTTCCCTTTCTTATGTCCTGCTTTCGTGACCTGTACACCGTTAAAGCTGATTTCTCCTGCATTCTACCCTCCCACTTTTGCTCTCTGCCTCCTTCACCCCATTTTTCATTGAAGTAGTCTGCTCAGCCCCATCACCAGTGTGTAGATATTTAAATGTAAGCTTTCGGGTTCGGTTTGTTCATTTTGTGTTTAAACGTTTCATGCCAAAATACTTGAATACTTTCCGTGCCCACCGCGTGTCATTCATTTCGGTCAACCTTTGTTCAAATTTCAACTTACTAACTGCCTCCCTGCTCTCAAAAGACGACCATCCCATGTCACCCTGTACTCCCTCATTTAGTGTTTTTCCATGTGCTCCCAGTGCCAATCTGCCTACGCTTCTTTGTCGAATTTCCAATCATGATTGAACCTCTGATTTCATGCACAGTACTGTATTGCCAAAAGGTAGCCCTGGCACCATCACTGCTTTCCATATACCTCTGACCACTTCATATCTATTATAGTTTCATAGTGCCTTGCGCTTCATAATAAATTAATTTGTTTTTCCTTTTCTAATACTATTCTCCTCGTGTTCCTCTAGATGTTTCCTTCCCTCATTGAGCCACACTCCCAGACATTTGTATTTTCCTACATTGTCTATTACAACGTCTTTTATCCTCAGAGGTTCCCTTTTTTCATCGTTAAACACCATTACTCCAGACACTTGTCACTACTAAAACTCATGCCCAGGGTGTCCCCTTCCTCTCCACATATTCCAGCTAGTTCCTGAAATGTATCCTGGTTATCTGCCATGAGTACTATGTCATCCGCATACATCAGTCCTGGTATTACCTATACTATATTTCTCCCTCCGTCCATATAACTTACATCAAAACCTAAGTTGCACTGCTCTAATTTCGTTTCCATTTGAGATATATCATGAAGAGCAGAGGTGACATTGGAGAGCCATGCCTGAGTCCTCTTTTTATTTCTGCGGGTTGTGTAATTTTTGCTTTCCCATGTTATAACTACCTTATTGTCTGTGTGTACTTGCTAAAGAAACCTAACCAAATTTGTATCTAAATTATACTCCTTCAGCTGACCCCAGAGTTTTTCCTGGTTCACATTGTCGTACGCTCCCTTGGTGTCCAAATAAGCTAACCATAAAGGAGTCTGGTTCTTCATTGCTATTTCTATGCATTGAGTGGTGACGAATAAGTTATCTTCCAGTCTTCTATCTCTTCGGAATTCATTTTCGAGCTCGTCCAGTATTTGCATATCTTCTGTCCAGTGCTCCATTTCACACTTTACTATCTGCATAGCTAATCTGTACAGAACTGAAGTTACCGTTATCGGGCGCTAACATAACAAAGTGATCGTCACTTGTGCATATAAGTACCCAGGTATTCATTTTCAGGCTGATCTAAAATGGCACATCGACATTAATTTCACTCTTGCACCTTCTAACGGGCCACTTGGTCACATCAGGCGCAGCCTTAAGCGGGCTCCTGCTAGTTTAAGAAAACTTGCCTACATTACAGATCAAACTAATCCACCCTAGCGGTGTGAATCCACCCTAGCGGAGTGAATCCAAAGTGGCCAACTGTGTTTTGACTTTCTTACCACACCTTCGGTGTTACGTTCTGGCCTAGGTAATTTGTACTAGTGAGCATATTTCCCATGTAGTGGCGCTGCCGTCGGAGGCCGATGCCTTCACGACATTCCATTGACGCTTCATAACCAACAACCATAGTGGTTTCCGGTCATAGTTTAATGTATTTTAAACTTTGTTTTCTTGCGTTTTCTACAAAATGTTGATGTTTTTGAGGTTGTACTGCTACCTACGTCATGTTAAAGATAGAAATGAGCTCCACAATTTTTTTTCGTGCTTTTTAAAGCCATCAAGCGCGTACCGGAGATCGGACATCAGAAAGAGACGCGCTGCCTTTTTCATCATGCAAGTTACCATATTGCCTTCTTATTTCTACGTTTGCCTATTCGGTGGTTGATGTCCTTTTTATAGGCTTTTGTGCTGATACGAGTATGCGTTTTTTTTAAGTACGTCGGTAGCCCGCTCGGAATATATAAATAGTGATATTATTTATTTTATTTGTTTATTCAAAATACCTCCAAAGGCCTTCCAAGGGAAGGTATCTATTTATAATCAAAAACGAAAAACAGCTACAAGGTAAAGAAAATTAATATAAGCAGAACACACGAGTAGACAAGGAAAAACTATATGTTGTGAACACCGCGCATGAGTAAATTAAAATTTTGTTACATCATAGTCGGTGGCCATGTGTTATCTTAGACGAATATTGATCGTGATGTGAATGATTGTGTATAAAAAGATGAGTGGCATGTGATGCGTTCAATTTTATAGGAGTGAGCACGACGTGGAAAGATAACGTGACGCGCCTGAAAGAATCATTGTCGAACAATTCAAGATGATACAATTTTGTGAAACAGTGTATGACGGGCACGTTTCCGGCGATGTGAAACGTCTGGCAACTGGGCACATTTTTGTTTCTTCTGTAACACTGGAAAAGGGTTAATAATCTAAAAAAATGAACCTCTCGGTTTTGCAGGGACTCAATGTTATTTATGATATAAGCAAGGTCATGATCCTTCATTACCAAAGCATGTCATAATTTAGGGTGGATTAGTTTGATCTGTAATGTAGGCAAGTTTTCTTAAACTAGCAGGAGCCCGCTTAAGGCTGCGCGTGATGAGAGCAACTGACCTGTTAGAAGGTGCAAGAGCGAAATTAATGTAGATGTGCCATTTTAGATCAGACTCCAAATGAATACCTGGGTACTTATATGTACAAGCGACTTCGATCACTTTGTTATGTAAAAGTACGTTGTTAAAAGGGGAGACAAGCAATTGGTAAATAGTACGCTCTTTGTTTTTCAGAGGTATATTGACCCCAGCCAGGATGAGCACCGTGCGCTTATTGCGTTCAGGTCGGATTGAACAGCTTGACTGTCGCTGTCACTAGACATGTTCTACTAAATGACGCAATCATCTCCACATAGTCCAAATTTCCATAGAACACGAGTGAGGAAGCAATTAATATAGATGTCAAAAACTTAAGAGGCAAGCATGCTGCCCTGCCGAACTCCAGACGTCATGTGGACAGAAGAGGAGCTGCTATTAATAACAGAAGTTCACAAAGCCCCCTCTTCTTACATTATTTTCCGTTACTAAAACCTGCCTCTTCTTACGCCACAAGTCACGAGGGGACAACTGTGCTTCATGTTAAGCGTGGCTACCATTTTAAAGAAAAAGCCTCGCACGCGACACACGAGACAGCAATCGTTTGGTTACTTAAACGTAACGAAAAAACGTAAGAAAACGGTGCGGTGTGAACCAGCCTTAAGAGTGCTGGCATTGACAACACTCTTCTTTGTCGCCTTCTTTTCCCGCTGCAGACACTCACGTGAACACGTCTCCTCGGCTGACAGACCGTCGCCCCGTGGTGCGGGCCCGTCGCGGCGATACGGTGAAGGTCCCGTGTGCGGCGCAGGGGTTCCCGGTTCCTTCGTACTCGTGGCATCGGGTCGAGGGCGGCTGGCAGGTCACCCTGGAGAGCGGCCGGGTCTCGCAGGCGGACGGCACGCTCGTGCTGAGGCACGTGGCAGTGGCGGACGCCGGCAAGTACGTGTGCGTCGTCAACAATTCCATCGGAGAGGACCGCATGGAGACGCAGCTACAAGTGACCGGTGAGTCCCCTTTGGAGCTCAGGTTTCGAGCCTTAGTCGAAGTGAGCGAGGCTCTTCGTGTCCGCGCGTTGATGCTAGTTCACACACTGGTGTTTCAGCACGACCGATGGAGCCGCGAACGGTTTTGAAGCCTCTCCGGTCGTAAGCAGTCGTGAATCTGTGACCCATAGCGTTTTCATTTGGGACCGCATTCGCCTGTTCTAATCTATCGCCGACTAAGAAATTCGAGGTTAGTGAAGCAAACAAGGATTACGGATAAGCTTCTTGACGCGGACTACCACTGTGAATCATTAAGGGATTTTCGCAGATTGTGCACTGCGGATTACGGTCCTTGCATGTGGGCACGTGCTCAATCAGGTCTCAAAGGGACGACACCAGCTTCCTATAGCAACACCAATGCTGTGCTTAAGATGCTCTTCAAGTTGCTTGCTAAAAGCCTTTTGCTTCATGAGGTCTGCTGTACACACACTGCCTCCAGCACGCGCTTCCTGCCTTCCATAGTGCCTGACTGCAAGTGCACCGAAATGTTATTAAAGCGTGAACAATAGAGCAGAGGTTGAACATTCGGTAAATTTGTCTAAAAATGCTAAAAATTCAGGTAGGGGCATAAAACTAAAGCCCCAGTATCCGATTTCGCAATTTACTTGGTGCCTAAACAGCGTCTCCGACTGGCATGTTCACACCGTCTTTTATTTTCCCCTTGATTTTGTTTTGTGCCATCACAAGTCACAGTCGCTCCTCGTGATCCTGGCGGTTGCGCAGCAATAAAGGAGGCCTCGATTGACGCTTGTTCTGCCTTAGCTCCAGTGGCGTCACGAGGGTCAGCGGCACCCGGGGCGGTAAACCGGCGTGACAACCCCCCCCCCCCCCTCCTCCCCGCTCTCGCGTGGCCCGCCGCGACTCCCCCTTCCCCCCCCCCCCCCCCCCCCGCTCTCGTGGCCCGCTGTGACACCCTCCTGAGCGCTGCACCCGGGGCGGTCCGCCCCCCCCCCCCCGCCCCGCCCCCCTCCCCCCCTTGTGACGCCACTGCTTAGCTCGCTCTATAATGCTGCCCAGTCAAATGGAAATTAAGCAGCCACGAGTTATGACACCGCGACGACAGCGACCCTTGCGTCCGGTCACTATCTTCACCAGCGCTTCTACAACAAGCCGTAAGATTGTGACATGTGGCTAAGCTAGCCGCCGGTTCCTGCATCGCATATTGGTGTCACTTCGAGATCACTTTTTACGCCTGGGTGGAGTACTGACCGGGCAATGAAGTTGAGTTCGACAGGTAGCGCCTTCTTGTGCGGAATTGTCACAACTCTCAGATGGTCCACGGCCGCGGTCATCGGATTCGATTTCGAGCTGGAACGTTTAAAGACGCCGCCGAGTTTGACGCAGACGTCTCTGACCACTCGTTCGAAATTGTGACCTGCCCAAAGCTTCCATTTTGGCCACCAGCCGCGCTGACTAGTCACCTACCGAGCCGCCGTCTGCTTGCTGCACATGGGCGAAAGTACGGTAATCACACACGTCAAAGATGCCTTTCACTGCCCGTACACAATGAGACATCGTTAACCACCAATAGGCGATACCTGTTCTTTTTTTTATCTTGGAATTACAAAGGCGGTAATAAAAAATACTTGTTCAATGTGCAGTGATAAATTTTGGCTCAAGCAAGAACGGAAACATTAGGGAACTCCAATGCGCTTTGGAAGTAGCGTGCGAAAAAGTACCCACGTCGTGTTCGCGCTAAAAGTGCCGCTCAGTCTACATCCCCCTCAGCGTGTCCCCCCCCCCCCCCCCCCCCGTTTATATAAGCCCATCTGTGAAATTCTTCGAGTCTCGTGTTTTCCAAGAGATGAGATCCGGCCTGATTTGTCACCGCTGCAACATGTGGGGTCACACACCTTAGAACATTTTCCAGGCCGTCTTCCATTTGATCCCCATTTTTTATGTTTACTTTTTTGTATTTTTGTTCGCTTCGCCTAATAACGAGAGAACGAGCGAGCAGGAGCGACAGACGAAGGGAAAAAGCAGATGTGATGCAAAGCAAGCGCGAAGCAGCAAAAGACGCCGTGGCGGCTACGCGCTCGTTTCCGAGCACATCTTCGACGCCGCCGAGAAGGCGCTCCACAAGAGCGCGAGGGTCATCACCATAAAGGGGATGGGCCGTAACGGGGGCTCCCTGCACGTACACTCTGTTTCATCTTACGATGAACCGGAAACGACCCCACGAGACATCCAAGTCAATCCAGAGTCGCGTACGCGTCACGTGAGCTTCGGCAGGGATCGCAGCGCCGCGCCGAGCGAGTAGTCACGTGACAGATTCCCTGCGCTGGATTGGCTTGGATGGCTGGAAGCGCCCCGCTGCGGTCCATCGTAAGATTAAACGGAGTTTAGGTCTGAAACGGGAAAGGAAAACTTTGGAAAAAAAAATAAAAAAAGTCTCGTTGGACGGGAGAGAGCCGGGATTTGGTCCCAATTTTTTGACGTTCGCGTTCTGGGGGAGGCTTTCTGTGGTGTGCACGCACTCTCGGGGATTTCTCCCGCTTGTGTTCGTTTACTTTTAGAGGACCCAAATGAGCGTTTTGGGGGGAAAGGCGAAAAAAAAAAGGTTTTAAGGGTTATCAGCTTTTCCGTGTTCGAACGGTGGGCGGTCGGGAAACAAAAAAAAAAAATAAAATAAGACAGGGTGCGAGCGTCAGAAAAAGGGCGAGCGTGGGGTAAGGAATGGCTATCATCAGACTTGGGTTGGTGTGGGGCAGCCACTGAAATTTAAATCGGGTCGTTCGGTGGGCT